>OY796873.1:17635693-19058178 GCA_963680765.1 Agrochola lychnidis | reverse complement strand
ACCTAACCTAACCTAACCTAACCTAACCTAACCTAACCTAACCTAACCTAACCTAACCTAACTAACCTAACCTAACCTAACCTAACCTAACTAACCTAACCTAACCTAACCTAACCTAACCTAACTAACCTAACCTAACCTAACCTAACCTAACCTAACCTAACCTAACCTAACCTAACCTAACCTAACTAACCTAACCTAACCTAACCTAACCTAACCTAACCTAACCTAACCTAACCTAACCTAACCTAACCTAACCTAACCTAACCTAACCTAACCTAACCTAACCTAACCTAACCTAACCTAACCTAACCTAACCTAACCTAACCTAACCTAACCTAACCTAACCTAACCTAACCTAACCTAACCTAACCTAACCTAACCTAACTAACCTAACCTAACCTAACCTAACCTAACCTAACCTAACCTAACCTAACCTAACCTAACCTAACCTAACCTAACCTAACCTAACCTAACCTAACTAACCTAACCTAACCTAACCTAACCTAACCTAACCTAACCTAACCTAACCTAACCTAACCTAACTAACCTAACCTAACCTAACCTAACCTAACCTAACCTAACCTAACCTAACTAACCTAACCTAACCTAACCTAACTAACCTAACCTAACCTAACCTAACCTAACCTAACCTAACCTAACCTAACCTAACCTAACCTAACCTAACCTAACCTAACCTAACCTAACCTAACCTAACCTAACCTAACCTAACCTAACCTAACCTAACCTAACCTAACCTAACCTAACCTAACCTAACCTAACCTAACCTAACCTAACCTAACCTAACCTAACCTAACCTAACCTAACCTAACCTAACCTAACCTAACCTAACCTAACCTAACCTAACCTAACCTAACCTAACCTAACCTAACCTAACCTAACCTAACCTAACCTAACCTAACCTAACCTAACCTAACCTAACCTAACCTAACCTAACCTAACCTAACCTAACCTAACCTAACCTAACCTAACCTAACCTAACCTAACCTAACCTAACCTAACCTAACCTAACCTAACCTAACCTAACCTAACCTAACCTAACCTAACCTAACCTAACCTAACCTAACCTAACCTAACCTAACCTAACCTAACCTAACCTAACCTAACCTAACCTAACCTAACCTAACCTAACCTAACCTAACCTAACCTAACCTAACCTAACCTAACCTAACCTAACCTAACCTAACCTAACCTAACCTAACCTAACCTAACCTAACCTAACCTAACCTAACCTAACCTAACCTAACCTAACCTAACCTAACCTAACCTAACCTAACCTAACCTAACCTAACCTAACCTAACCTAACCTAACCTAACCTAACCTAACCTAACCTAACCTAACCTAACCTAACCTAACCTAACCTAACCTAACCTAACCTAACCTAACCTAACCTAACCTAACCTAACCTAACCTAACCTAACCTAACCTAACCTAACCTAACCTAACCTAACCTAACCTAACCTAACCTAACCTAACCTAACCTAACCTAACCTAACCTAACCTAACCTAACCTAACCTAACCTAACCTAACCTAACCTAACCTAACCTAACCTAACCTAACCTAACCTAACCTAACCTAACCTAACCTAACCTAACCTAACCTAACCTAACCTAACCTAACCTAACCTAACCTAACCTAACCTAACCTAACCTAACCTAACCTAACCTAACCTAACCTAACCTAACCTAACCTAACCTAACCTAACCTAACCTAACCTAACCTAACCTAACCTAACCTAACCTAACCTAACCTAACCTAACCTAACCTAACCTAACCTAACCTAACCTAACCTAACCTAACCTAACCTAACCTAACCTAACCTAACCTAACCTAACCTAACCTAACCTAACCTAACCTAACCTAACCTAACCTAACCTAACCTAACCTAACCTAACCTAACCTAACCTAACCTAACCTAACCTAACCTAACCTAACCTAACCTAACCTAACCTAACCTAACCTAACCTAACCTAACCTAACCTAACCTAACCTAACCTAACCTAACCTAACCTAACCTAACCTAACCTAACCTAACCTAACCTAACCTAACCTAACCTAACCTAACCTAACCTAACCTAACCTAACCTAACCTAACCTAACCTAACCTAACCTAACCTAACCTAACCTAACCTAACCTAACCTAACCTAACCTAACCTAACCTAACCTAACCTAACCTAACCTAACCTAACCTAACCTAACCTAACCTAACCTAACCTAACCTAACCTAACCTAACCTAACCTAACCTAACCTAACCTAACCTAACCTAACCTAACCTAACCTAACCTAACCTAACCTAACCTAACCTAACCTAACCTAACCTAACCTAACCTAACCTAACCTAACTAACCTAACCTAACCTAACCTAACCTAACCTAACCTAACCTAACCTAACCTAACCTAACCTAACCTAACCTAACCTAACCTAACCTAACCTAACCTAACCTAACCTAACCTAACCTAACCTAACCTAACCTAACCTAACCTAACCTAACCTAACCTAACCTAACCTAACCTAACCTAACCTAACCTAACCTAACCTAACCTAACCTAACCTAACCTAACCTAACCTAACCTAACCTAACCTAACCTAACCTAACCTAACCTAACCTAACCTAACCTAACCTAACCTAACCTAACCTAACCTAACCTAACCTAACCTAACCTAACCTAACCTAACCTAACCTAACCTAACCTAACCTAACCTAACCTAACCTAACCTAACCTAACCTAACCTAACCTAACCTAACCTAACCTAACCTAACCTAACCTAACCTAACCTAACCTAACCTAACCTAACCTAACCTAACCTAACCTAACCTAACCTAACCTAACCTAACCTAACCTAACCTAACCTAACCTAACCTAACCTAACCTAACCTAACCTAACCTAACCTAACCTAACCTAACCTAACCTAACCTAACCTAACCTAACCTAACCTAACCTAACCTAACCTAACCTAACCTAACCTAACCTAACCTAACCTAACCTAACCTAACCTAACCTAACCTAACCTAACCTAACCTACCTAACCTAACCTAACCTAACCTAACCTAACCTAACCTAACCTAACCTAACCTAACCTAACCTAACCTAACCTAACCTAACCTAACCTAACCTAACCTAACCTAACCTAACCTAACCTAACCTAACCTAACCTAACCTAACCTAACCTAACCTAACCTAACCTAACCTAACCTAACCTAACCTAACCTAACCTAACCTAACCTAACCTAACCTAACCTAACCTAACCTAACCTAACCTAACCTAACCTAACCTAACCTAACCTAACCTAACCTAACCTAACCTAACCTAACCTAACCTAACCTAACCTAACCTAACCTAACCTAACCTAACCTAACCTAACCTAACCTAACCTAACCTAACCTAACCTAACCTAACCTAACCTAACCTAACCTAACCTAACCTAACCTAACCTAACCTAACCTAACCTAACCTAACCTAACCTAACCTAACCTAACCTAACCTAACCTAACCTAACCTAACCTAACCTAACCTAACCTAACCTAACCTAACCTAACCTAACCTAACCTAACCTAACCTAACCTAACCTAACCTAACCTAACCTAACCTAACCTAACCTAACCTAACCTAACCTAACCTAACCTAACCTAACCTAACCTAACCTAACCTAACCTAACCTAACCTAACCTAACCTAACCTAACCTAACCTAACCTAACCTAACCTAACCTAACCTAACCTAACCTAACCTAACCTAACCTAACCTAACCTAACCTAACCTAACCTAACCTAACCTAACCTAACCTAACCTAACCTAACCTAACCTAACCTAACCTAACCTAACCTAACCTAACCTAACCTAACCTAACCTAACCTAACCTAACCTAACCTAACCTAACCTAACCTAACCTAACCTAACCTAACCTAACCTAACCTAACCTAACCTAACCTAACCTAACCTAACCTAACCTAACCTAACCTAACCTAACCTAACCTAACCTAACCTAACCTAACCTAACCTAACCTAACCTAACCTAACCTAACCTAACCTAACCTAACCTAACCTAACCTAACCTAACCTAACCTAACCTAACCTAACCTAACCTAACCTAACCTAACCTAACCTAACCTAACCTAACCTAACCTAACCTAACCTAACCTAACCTAACCTAACCTAACCTAACCTAACCTAACCTAACCTAACCTAACCTAACCTAACCTAACCTAACCTAACCTAACCTAACCTAACCTAACCTAACCTAACCTAACCTAACCTAACCTAACCTAACCTAACCTAACCTAACCTAACCTAACCTAACCTAACCTAACCTAACCTAACCTAACCTAACCTAACCTAACCTAACCTAACCTAACCTAACCTAACCTAACCTAACCTAACCTAACCTAACCTAACCTAACCTAACCTAACCTAACCTAACCTAACCTAACCTAACCTAACCTAACCTAACCTAACCTAACCTAACCTAACCTAACCTAACCTAACCTAACCTAACCTAACCTAACCTAACCTAACCTAACCTAACCTAACCTAACCTAACCTAACCTAACCTAACCTAACCTAACCTAACCTAACCTAACCTAACCTAACCTAACCTAACCTAACCTAACCTAACCTAACCTAACCTAACCTAACCTAACCTAACCTAACCTAACCTAACCTAACCTAACCTAACCTAACCTAACCTAACCTAACCTAACCTAACCTAACCTAACCTAACCTAACCTAACCTAACCTAACCTAACCTAACCTAACCTAACCTAACCTAACCTAACCTAACCTAACCTAACCTAACCTAACCTAACCTAACCTAACCTAACCTAACCTAACCTAACCTAACCTAACCTAACCTAACCTAACCTAACCTAACCTAACCTAACCTAACCTAACCTAACCTAACCTAACCTAACCTAACCTAACCTAACCTAACCTAACCTAACCTAACCTAACCTAACCTAACCTAACCTAACCTAACCTAACCTAACCTAACCTAACCTAACCTAACCTAACCTAACCTAACCTAACCTAACCTAACCTAACCTAACCTAACCTAACCTAACCTAACCTAACCTAACCTAACCTAACCTAACCTAACCTAACCTAACCTAACCTAACCTAACCTAACCTAACCTAACCTAACCTAACCTAACCTAACCTAACCTAACCTAACCTAACCTAACCTAACCTAACCTAACCTAACCTAACCTAACCTAACCTAACCTAACCTAACCTAACCTAACCTAACCTAACCTAACCTAACCTAACCTAACCTAACCTAACCTAACCTAACCTAACCTAACCTAACCTAACCTAACCTAACCTAACCTAACCTAACCTAACCTAACCTAACCTAACCTAACCTAACCTAACCTAACCTAACCTAACCTAACCTAACCTAACCTAACCTAACCTAACCTAACCTAACCTAACCTAACCTAACCTAACCTAACCTAACCTAACCTAACCTAACCTAACCTAACCTAACCTAACCTAACCTAACCTAACCTAACCTAACCTAACCTAACCTAACCTAACCTAACCTAACCTAACCTAACCTAACCTAACCTAACCTAACCTAACCTAACCTAACCTAACCTAACCTAACCTAACCTAACCTAACCTAACCTAACCTAACCTAACCTAACCTAACCTAACCTAACCTAACCTAACCTAACCTAACCTAACCTAACCTAACCTAACCTAACCTAACCTAACCTAACCTAACCTAACCTAACCTAACCTAACCTAACCTAACCTAACCTAACCTAACCTAACCTAACCTAACCTAACCTAACCTAACCTAACCTAACCTAACCTAACCTAACCTAACCTAACCTAACCTAACCTAACCTAACCTAACCTAACCTAACCTAACCTAACCTAACCTAACCTAACCTAACCTAACCTAACCTAACCTAACCTAACCTAACCTAACCTAACCTAACCTAACCTAACCTAACCTAACCTAACCTAACCTAACCTAACCTAACCTAACCTAACCTAACCTAACCTAACCTAACCTAACCTAACCTAACCTAACCTAACCTAACCTAACCTAACCTAACCTAACCTAACCTAACCTAACCTAACCTAACCTAACCTAACCTAACCTAACCTAACCTAACCTAACCTAACCTAACCTAACCTAACCTAACCTAACCTAACCTAACCTAACCTAACCTAACCTAACCTAACCTAACCTAACCTAACCTAACCTAACCTAACCTAACCTAACCTAACCTAACCTAACCTAACCTAACCTAACCTAACCTAACCTAACCTAACCTAACCTAACCTAACCTAACCTAACCTAACCTAACCTAACCTAACCTAACCTAACCTAACCTAACCTAACCTAACCTAACCTAACCTAACCTAACCTAACCTAACCTAACCTAACCTAACCTAACCTAACCTAACCTAACCTAACCTAACCTAACCTAACCTAACCTAACCTAACCTAACCTAACCTAACCTAACCTAACCTAACCTAACCTAACCTAACCTAACCTAACCTAACCTAACCTAACCTAACCTAACCTAACCTAACCTAACCTAACCTAACCTAACCTAACCTAACCTAACCTAACCTAACCTAACCTAACCTAACCTAACCTAACCTAACCTAACCTAACCTAACCTAACCTAACCTAACCTAACCTAACCTAACCTAACCTAACCTAACCTAACCTAACCTAACCTAACCTAACCTAACCTAACCTAACCTAACCTAACCTAACCTAACCTAACCTAACCTAACCTAACCTAACCTAACCTAACCTAACCTAACCTAACCTAACCTAACCTAACCTAACCTAACCTAACCTAACCTAACCTAACCTAACCTAACCTAACCTAACCTAACCTAACCTAACCTAACCTAACCTAACCTAACCTAACCTAACCTAACCTAACCTAACCTAACCTAACCTAACCTAACCTAACCTAACCTAACCTAACCTAACCTAACCTAACCTAACCTAACCTAACCTAACCTAACCTAACCTAACCTAACCTAACCTAACCTAACCTAACCTAACCTAACCTAACCTAACCTAACCTAACCTAACCTAACCTAACCTAACCTAACCTAACCTAACCTAACCTAACCTAACCTAACCTAACCTAACCTAACCTAACCTAACCTAACCTAACCTAACCTAACCTAACCTAACCTAACCTAACCTAACCTAACCTAACCTAACCTAACCTAACCTAACCTAACCTAACCTAACCTAACCTAACCTAACCTAACCTAACCTAACCTAACCTAACCTAACCTAACCTAACCTAACCTAACCTAACCTAACCTAACCTAACCTAACCTAACCTAACCTAACCTAACCTAACCTAACCTAACCTAACCTAACCTAACCTAACCTAACCTAACCTAACCTAACCTAACCTAACCTAACCTAACCTAACCTAACCTAACCTAACCTAACCTAACCTAACCTAACCTAACCTAACCTAACCTAACCTAACCTAACCTAACCTAACCTAACCTAACCTAACCTAACCTAACCTAACCTAACCTAACCTAACCTAACCTAACCTAACCTAACCTAACCTAACCTAACCTAACCTAACCTAACCTAACCTAACCTAACCTAACCTAACCTAACCTAACCTAACCTAACCTAACCTAACCTAACCTAACCTAACCTAACCTAACCTAACCTAACCTAACCTAACCTAACCTAACCTAACCTAACCTAACCTAACCTAACCTAACCTAACCTAACCTAACCTAACCTAACCTAACCTAACCTAACCTAACCTAACCTAACCTAACCTAACCTAACCTAACCTAACCTAACCTAACCCCCAAAAAACAGACATCATTAATCTCCATAGACGCATCCACACCGCGAAACGGCAAGGTTTACCACTCGAAGCCCTTCTGGAAGAGAGCCAGAACAAGAAAGCGGCATACTCGGAAGAACTCAAAAAAGAATCCACCAAAAACTTCCGTAAGTTCTGCGAACTACAGCAGAAAGAGAACGTTTGGTCGCTGACCAACCGACTTCTCAAAGAGACTGCGCCTAGAAGACCACCCATTACCCTCAAAGTAGGAGACAAATTCACCACCGATGGAGAGGAGACAGCCACCGCCCTCTTGAACCACTTCTACCCTGACGATACCTGTGACAATATGCCAACACAAGCAGAACTCCGTCACCAATACCATAGCCCTACGACCAACACGGTAGACGACCACCCATTCACCGAAGAAGAGGTTCTGGAGCAACTAAAACAGATAAGCCCCAGTAAAGCCCCTGGCCTTGACAATCTCACCTCCGATATTTGCCTTCAATTTGCAGCACATTACCCGAGTTTAATTACCGAAATCATGAACAGATGCCTTGCTCTACAGCATTTCCCCCGAATATGGAAGGAGGCCTATGTCAAAATCATTCCCAAACCGGGAAAGGATGATCCAACAGATCTCAAATCCTTCCGCCCCATAGGTCTAATTCCAGTGTTCGGAAAACTCCTGGAGAAGCTGTTCATTAAAAGGGTAGCCCACCATGCTGAGGTGGGAAACAAACTGAACCCTCAACAATTCGGCTTCCGTCAACAAAAGAATACCACCCAAGCTATCCATACAGCTCTAAACCATGTACACCACGCCAAACAAAACAACAAACTTGCCATAGCAATATCGTTAGACATAAGAGCGGCATTTGATAACGCTTGGTGGCCTGCCCTCTTTCATCGTCTAAAACATATTGGAGCGCCGCAAAACATTTATGGGCTAATTAAAAATTACGTGCAAGATAGAACCGCTACGCTGGATCACGCAGGAGTCCGAGTGCGCAAAACCCTGACAAAGGGCTGCATCCAAGGTTCCGCGTGTGGTCCAGTCCTATGGAACCTGATCCTTGACGAGCTCCTGGACATGCAACTGCCATCGGGTTGCCATATACAAGCCTTCGCAGATGACGTCCTGCTGATAGTTACGGCGGATAAACCCGAAACAGTGGAGCAACTCACCAACAACATCCTCGCCAACATCAGCGAATGGGGCAAACGCGTCAAACTGACCTTTGGCCCGGCAAAAACCCAAGTCATCGCCTTCACGCCCAAAGCAAAAACCGCGAAGCTCCAAATGGACGGCACCGACTTAGCGTTTGTGCCCGAGATTAAACTGCTTGGCGTCATCCTAGACGAAAAACTACTATTCAATAGCCACTTAAAATACGTGCTGGGCAAAGCCACTCGCATATTTAATAAATTACGTATATACACCAGGTGTACATGGGGCGCGCACCCGGAAAACGCCCGCACAATTTATTTGCACGTGATAGAACCAACTATTACCTACGCTGCTGGTATCTGGGGGCACATAGTAAGCAAGAAGAGTGTCAAAAAGCAAGTCGCCAGCCTCCAGAGGGGATTCGCACTGAAGGCCATCCGAGCCTTCCGGACCGTCTCTACCACTGCCGCTCTGGCACTCGCAGAGCTCATGCCCCTCGATCTCAGAATCAAAGAAGTTCACCACGTCGAGACGACTCGTCTCACAGGTTCTAGTAACCTTTTGCCAGCGGACATCACTCCTGAACGCCCCACACCTGTACGTGAGCTACTACATCCAGCAATAAGACTACCCAAATCAGTCACATGCACCCGGACACACAGACAAACTGAAATTGAGGCGGCCCAATCGACATCCCAAACACAGCACTATATATTCACTGACGGCAGCAAACAGGACGATGGTGCCGTCGGAGCAGCCTTCGTCTGTTATGATCCGGAAGGAACAACCACTACGAAAAAGTTTAAACTTCACAGCACCTGCACAGTCTTCCAGGCTGAACTGTTAGCCATCCTGGAAGCTTGCAATTGGGCTTATGCAAAGGCTCAAACCAATACTACCATCTTCTCTGACTCCCAGTCGGCAATACAGGCGATCGCAGATCGGAGCAACACACATCCGCTGGTCACGAAAATTCACAGAACCATTCATAATCACACACACACGAGCACTCGCATAGACACTCCACCACACATTGAAATCACGTGGGTTAAAGGGCACAGTGGAGTTGCGGGTAACGAAGCTGCAGACGCAGCTGCGAAAACGGCCAGTCAGCTTCATAAAGCGCCGGACTACAGCGCATACCCAATGTCATATGTCAAACACCAACTGCGACAATCCAATCTGGCTAACTGGCAAGCCAGATATTCATCAAGCGAGCAGGGACAACACACCAAAACAATTTTTCCTACACTTCTTCATATTCACAAATTCCGCAAAAAACTCGACCAGAATTTCTACATCACCCAAATTTTGACAGGTCACGGATTCCATAAGCAATACCTCCACCGCTTTAAAATAACTACAGACAATTGTTGTCCCTGCAACGACAATACAGTACAAAGTATCGACCACCTCCTCAGGGATTGCCCCAGATTCGCCATGGATCGCATGAAGTATGAAGCAATCTCTGAGAAATTGGGTATCACGACATTCACGACATATGACATCGGGATGCTAATGCGAAAAGAAGAAGCCTTGGATGCCTTCATCAAATATGCGACGAAAATTATGAGCCAGCTCAAGAACTTCAATGGCACATAGAGCAACACCATCCATATTACAATAATTATTAAGATCTAACAAAGTTAATATTTATGACATTATTTATCATATAAAAACATCATCACATTGCGAATAACAAAACATCTAAAAAAGACAGCAACTGTATCAAATAGCAGAAACTGTCCGAAAGTGAAAACAAATAATAAATGAAACCTCACTCAAAAGGAAAACCCAAAGCGAAACAAATAATATAAAAAAAAAAAAAAAAAAAAAAAAAAACCTAACCTAACCTAACCTAACCTAACCTAACCTAACCTAACCTAACCTAACCTAACCTAACCTAACCTAACCTAACCTAACCTAACCTAACCTAACCTAACCTAACCTAACCTAACCTAACCTAACCTAACCTAACCTAACCTAACCTAACCTAACCTAACCTAACCTAACCTAACCTAACCTAACCTAACCTAACCTAACCTAACCTAACCTAACCTAACCTAACCTAACCTAACCTAACCTAACCTAACCTAACCTAACCTAACCTAACCTAACCTAACCTAACCTAACCTAACCTAACCTAACCTAACCTAACCTAACCTAACCTAACCTAACCTAACCTAACCTAACCTAACCTAACCTAACCTAACCTAACCTAACCTAACCTAACCTAACCTAACCTAACCTAACCTAACCTAACCTAACCTAACCTAACCTAACCTAACCTAACCTAACCTAACCTAACCTAACCTAACCTAACCTAACCTAACCTAACCTAACCTAACCTAACCTAACCTAACCTAACCTAACCTAACCTAACCTAACCTAACCTAACCTAACCTAACCTAACCTAACCTAACCTAACCTAACCTAACCTAACCTAACCTAACCTAACCTAACCTAACCTAACCTAACCTAACCTAACCTAACCTAACCTAACCTAACCTAACCTAACCTAACCTAACCTAACCTAACCTAACCTAACCTAACCTAACCTAACCTAACCTAACCTAACCTAACCTAACCTAACCTAACCTAACCTAACCTAACCTAACCTAACCTAACCTAACCTAACCTAACCTAACCTAACCTAACCTAACCTAACCTAACCTAACCTAACCTAACCTAACCTAACCTAACCTAACCTAACCTAACCTAACCTAACCTAACCTAACCTAACCTAACCTAACCTAACCTAACCTAACCTAACCTAACCTAACCTAACCTAACCTAACCTAACCTAACCACAATAACTTTGTACTTAGGAGACGGATTTTGAAGCGGTTTTCGACGCAGTTAATCTTAATTGGGCTCTGCCCCGCCTTTCCACCTATCCTTACTAATCTGCTTGCTTCAAATATATTATAATCTATTTTTCGTAAATTTCACTTCTTAAAAACACTAAAATCTCGATTATCTCAAAAAATTTCATTTTGAGATCAGCTGTTTTGATATTAAAAATTACTTACCTGCCATACCTTCAGGCTGGACCGCGTTTCGTGATCTGTCTCGTTGGTTGGTAGAACAAATAGTTCTATAATCACCTTTTTTTCTCGTTTTTTCGCTATAAATTCAAAATATTGTTCGCCACCTACCTCTAATTACTCCGTATTCCATTAGCCCGCGCGCAGACGCGTGTTTTGACACCTCACACGCGCGGCTACCTCGGAAAAACTGAAATTTTTATAAATACCTACGAAATTAAAGTCTACCTAACCGGTGCAGTTTTAAACATAAATCACAATAACTTTGTACTTAGGAGACGGATTTTGAAGCGGTTTTCGACGCAGTTAATCTTAATTGGGCTCTGCCCCGCCTTTCCACCTATCCTTACTAATCTGCTTGCTTCAAATATATTATAATCTATTTTTCGTAAATTTCACTTCTTAAAAACACTAAAATCTCGATTATCTCAAAAAATTTCATTTTGAGATCAGCTGTTTTGATATTAAAAATTACTTAACTTACCTGCCATACCTTCAGGCTGGACCGCGTTTCGTGATCTGTCTCGTTGGTTGGTAGAACAAATAGTTCTATAATCACCTTTTTTTCTCGTTTTTTCGCTATAAATTCAAAATATTGTTCGCCACCTACCTCTAATTACTCCGTATTCCATTAGCCCGCGCGCAGACGCGTGTTTTGACACCTCACACGCGCGGCTACCTCGGAAAAACTAAAATTTTTTTGCCCTCCCACCCGCCCTATAGTGGCAGGGTAGTTAAACGTGACGACTTTTGCTAAAAATTTAATTTTGATTTTAGTTTACCCTGAAGCTTTAAAAGCTGTTTTTAGTAACAAGCACATCAAAACACCCATCCATTTGCCATTACAGACATAGATAGCTTCACAACAAAATGAATTAATAAATTTTTTTTTTTTTTTTTTTTTTGAAAATGTCTCTGGTTCATACTCCCCCCCGCTCTGTTCTCCCCCCACCCCCGATCAAAGTTCCGCCCCTCCCCGCTGACTCTTCAGAGGTAACCAGTATTGAAACATGCATCGCCGTCATAACTAGACTTGCTGAATGCATCAAAACCTCCGTATATGAGAACAAAAGCGTCACTACGGGAAATAAAAAGACGATCGCCCTTGCCTCGGACGAAATACGTTTCGTTATATCAAAGCTCCCCAACTTCGCTCGCTCTCCTCGCGATGAAATCGGCGAGGAAGGCCAACCACCATCGTATATTGGCGACCTCAAAAACGAAATCACGAGCCTTAAGACAGAGGTCCAATCTATTAAAAACCTCGTCAAAGCCGACGATGGCGACGGTGCGCTCGGAAAGGAGATTGCGAATTGCGTGCGAGAGGAGCTGAGCAAGCACCTCACTACCATCACGAGTACACCAGCACCTCCAGTAACACCGACTTACGCGCAGACTGTTAGTGCGCCTGCATCTCGGCGCCCAATAAAAGAGATCCCACCGAACAGACCTGCCCTCATAGTCTCGGCTAAATGCGACACACACACGCGCCAGGAAGTTGTGGAGTCCTTTAGGAACAGTGTCAATTTCCGCACCACCACCTATGCACCCACAAAAATTCAGTCCGTGTCCAACAACAAACTAAGGGTCGAGTTCGAAACGGAAAAACAGCGCGACGAGATTCTGAAGAAACTGGAAACTTCTCCAGAGCTTACCGCTGAACCGGCAAGAAAACTGCAACCTATGCTCATTCTCAAGGGAATCTCAACAGACACGCCATCGGAGGAGTTAATCGATATCATTCGCGGCCAGAACGAAGAGCTATCGCCTCTCATTGAGAAGAATGACGATCTGCGACTCGCCTTCAAAAGGAACAACAGGAACCCAAAACTTTACAACGCCATCCTAATCGCTCACCCCACTGTATGGCGTAAAATAGTGGATATGGGAAGAGTTTGCATCGACCACCAACGCGTCCATTCCGAAGACTTCTCGCCATTCATCCAATGCAACAAGTGTCTGCAGTTCGGGCACATCAAAACAAAATGCACAGCGAAACAATTTCCCTGCGCCTACTGCTCTGAAGAAGGCCATAACATCGAAAGCTGCCCGCTTCGAGAGAAGAAAGGCACGCCTAAATGCTTCAACTGTCACCAGCACAATACAAAATTCAGTACCAGCTATAACGTCGGGCACAAGGCCACCGCAAATAATTGTCCTAGAGTGAAATCACTTAAATTCAAAATTACCTGCCGCACTGATTATGGATAAGTCACTCATAAAAATAGTACAGTGTAACATTGATCGCTCAAAAAATAGTTTCCATGAATTTTTATCGTACTTTTATAACGGCCAATATGATATCGCCTTGTTATCCGAACCCTATATAGGATCTGGCAAGGAGGTCAAGCCTATATCGGGTATCGACATCTTTCAATACTCGAACGGATGTGATGTGAAGGCATGCATTCTCGTCAAACCTGGGTGTGGTGTGGTGTTGGGGGAGTCAGGAATGTCCTCAGCTAACTTGAGCGTAATTCAGCTGCAAACCGACCACCAGAAATGGTACCTGGCCTCTGCTTACGTAGAGCCAAGAGATGACACCTCCTGCACGCTTGAAGCAATAGACTGCTTCCTCAAGGCCACATCGCATCACAGGTGCATTCTAGGGGGAGATTTCAATGGCTGGCACCCTGCTTGGGGGAGCGTTAAATCAAACCCCAGAGGAATCAGCCTTCTGGAACTCGCCTACTCCAATGACATGTACATTTGCAACACCGGAAACACCCCGACTTTCGAGACAGTAACGCACGGGCGCGACCGATCGTCTATTATTGACGTAACGCTGGCGTCCGCTTCAGTGTACGACTTGATACGTGATTGGAGGGTCAATCTGGACTGCTGTACGTCATCGCAGCACAATGCTATCGATTTCTGCATCGCCACCCGCAGACCCATATCAAAAGGAAATAACAATAACTCCACATTCTTATTCAATACCAAAGGAGCAGACTGGGCAGCCTTTAAGGATGCTGTGCTGCACAGAATGACGGTCTCAGACGTGCTCGATAGGGATGTGCCCAACCTCGATGTCGATCAGCTTGAGCACCTCGTTCACCAAATCACTGATCTGATACACGACAGTTGCAGTGAAACTATGCCCACTAAAGGACAGAACCGCAAGTACAAAGCTCCATGGTGGACCGAGAGTCTTGAAACCCAAAAAACAGACATCATTAATCTCCATAGACGCATCCACACCGCGAAACGGCAAGGTTTACCACTCGAAGCCCTTCTGGAAGAGAGCCAGAACAAGAAAGCGGCCTACTCGGAAGAACTCAAAAAAGAATCCACCAAAAACTTCCGTAAGTTCTGCGAACTACAGCAGAAAGAGAACGTTTGGTCGCTGACCAACCGACTTCTCAAAGAGACTGCGCCTAGAAGACCACCCATTACCCTCAAAGTAGGAGACAAATTCACCACCGATGGAGAGGAGACAGCCACCGCCCTCTTGAACCACTTCTACCCTGACGATACCTGTGACAATATGCCAACACAAGCAGAACTCCGTCGCCAATACCATAGCCCTACGACCAACACGGTAGACGACCACCCATTCACCGAAGAAGAGGTTCTGGAGCAACTAAAACAGATAAGCCCCAGTAAAGCCCCTGGCCTTGACAATCTCACCTCCGATATTTGCCTTCAATTTGCAGCACATTACCCGAGTTTAATTACCGAAATCATGAACAGATGCCTTGCTCTACAGCATTTCCCCCGAATATGGAAGGAGGCCTATGTCAAAATCATTCCCAAACCGGGAAAGGATGATCCAACAGATCTCAAATCCTTCCGCCCCATAGGTCTAATTCCAGTGTTCGGAAAACTCCTGGAGAAGCTGTTCATTAAAAGGGTAGCCCACCATGCTGAGGTGGGAAACAAACTGAACCCTCAACAATTCGGCTTCCGTCAACAAAAGAATACCACCCAAGCTATCCATACAGCTCTAAACCATGTACACCACGCCAAACAAAACAACAAACTTGCCATAGCAATATCGTTAGACATAAGAGCGGCATTTGATAACGCTTGGTGGCCTGCCCTCTTTCATCGTCTAAAACATATTGGAGCGCCGCAAAACATTTATGGGCTAATTAAAAATTACGTGCAAGATAGAACCGCTACGCTGGATCACGCAGGAGTCCGAGTGCGCAAAACCCTGACAAAGGGCTGCATCCAAGGTTCCGCGTGTGGTCCAGTCCTATGGAACCTGATCCTTGACGAGCTCCTGGACATGCAACTGCCATCGGGTTGCCATATACAAGCCTTCGCAGATGACGTCCTGCTGATAGTTACGGCGGATAAACCCGAAACAGTGGAGCAACTCACCAACAACATCCTCGCCAACATCAGCGAATGGGGCAAACGCGTCAAACTGACCTTTGGCCCGGCAAAAACCCAAGTCATCGCCTTCACGCCCAAAGCAAAAACCGCGAAGCTCCAAATGGACGGCACCGACTTAACGTTTGTGCCCGAGATTAAACTGCTTGGCGTCATCCTAGACGAAAAACTACTATTCAATAGCCACTTAAAATACGTGCTGGGCAAAGCCACTCGCATATTTAATAAATTACGTATGTACACCAGGTGTACATGGGGCGCGCACCCGGAAAACGCCCGCACAATTTATTTGCACGTGATAGAACCAACTATTACCTACGCTGCTGGTATCTGGGGGCACATAGTAAGCAAGAAGAGTGTCAAAAAGCAAGTCGCCAGCCTCCAGAGGGGATTCGCACTGAAGGCCATTCGAGCCTTCCGGACCGTCTCTACCACTGCCGCTCTGGCACTCGCAGAGCTCATGCCCCTCGATCTCAGAATCAAAGAAGTTCACCACGTCGAGACGACTCGTCTCACAGGTTCTAGTAACCTTTTGCCAGCGGACATCACTCCTGAACGCCCCACACCTGTACGTGAGCTACTACATCCAGCAATAAGACTACCCAAATCAGTCACGTGCACCCGGACACACAGACAAACTGAAATTGAGGCGGCCCAATCGACATCCCAAACACAGCACTATATATTCACTGACGGCAGCAAACAGGACGATGGTGCCGTCGGAGCAGCCTTCGTCTGTTATGATCCGGGAGGAACAACCACTACGAAAAAGTTTAAACTTCACAGCACCTGCACAGTCTTCCAGGCTGAACTGTTAGCCATCCTGGAAGCTTGCAATTGGGCTTATGCAAAGGCTCAAACCAATACTACCATCTTCTCTGACTCCCAGTCGGCAATACAGGCGATCGCAGATCGGAGCAACACACATCCGCTGGTCACGAAAATTCACAGAACCATTCATAATCACACACACACGAGCACTCGCATAGACACTCCACCACACATTGAAATCACGTGGGTTAAAGGGCACAGTGGAGTTGCGGGTAACGAAGCTGCAGACGCAGCTGCGAAAACGGCCAGTCAGCTTCATAAAGCGCCGGACTACAGCGCATACCCAATGTCATATGTCAAACACCAACTGCGACAATCCAATCTGGCTAACTGGCAAGCCAGATATTCATCAAGCGAGCAGGGACAACACACCAAAACAATTTTTCCTACACTTCTTCATATTCACAAATTCCGCAAAAAACTCGACCAGAATTTCTACATCACCCAAATTTTGACAGGTCACGGATTCCATAAGCAATACCTCCACCGCTTTAAAATAACTACAGACAATTGTTGTCCCTGCAACGACAATACAGTACAAAGTATCGACCACCTCCTCAGGGATTGCCCCAGATTCGCCATGGATCGCATGAAGTATGAAGCAATCTCTGAGAAATTGGGTATCACGACATTCACGACATATGACATCGGGATCCTAATGCGAAAAGAAGAAGCCTTGGATGCCTTCATCAAATATGCGACGAAAATTATGAGCCAGCTCAAGAACTTCAATGGCACATAGAGCAACACCATCCATATTACAATAATTATTAAGATCTAACAAAGTTAATATTTATGACATTATTTATCATATAAAAACATCATCACATTGCGAATAACAAAACATCTAAAAAAGACAGCAACTGTATCAAATAGCAGAAACTGTCCGAAAGTGAAAACAAATAATAAATGAAACCTCACTCAAAAGGAAAACCCAAAGCGAAACAAATAATATATAAAAAAAAAAAAAAAAAAAAAAAAAAAAAAAAAAAAAAAAAAAAAAAAAAAAAAAAAAAAAAAAAAAAAAAAAAAAAAAAAAAAAAAAAAAAAAAAAAAAAAAAAAAAAAAAAAAAACCTAACCTAACCTAACCTAACCTAACCTAACCTAACCTAACCTAACCTAACCTAACCTAACCTAACCTAACCTAACCTAACCTAACCTAACCTAACCTAACCTAACCTAACCTAACCTAACCTAACCTAACCTAACCTAACCTAACCTAACCTAACCTAACCTAACCTAACCTAACCTAACCTAACCTAACCTAACCTAACCTAACCTAACCTAACCTAACCTAACCTAACCTAACCTAACCTAACCTAACCTAACCTAACCTAACCTAACCTAACCTAACCTAACCTAACCTAACCTAACCTAACCTAACCTAACCTAACCTAACCTAACCTAACCTAACCTAACCTAACCTAACCTAACCTAACCTAACCTAACCTAACCTAACCTAACCTAACCTAACCTAACCTAACCTAACCTAACCTAACCTAACCTAACCTTTTTTTTTTTTTTTTTTTTTTTTTTTTTTTTTTATCGCTGAGAAATGCATTACGCATCCCCGCTCGTGGGGGACGAGTCGGGGTATGTGGGACTCCTGTCGGTAATGACAGTATACCCACTAAAACTCAGCGGTGTTCCCACATCGCCGTGATGGGAGGGCCATGGGAAACCGGCTCAGCCTTTACTTCCACAACCCTCCCGGCGCATGCCCGCCTAGCTGGCGGGCCCCGCATGCCCCCCAGGCTGGGGGGCTACGGAAATGGCCGGGAACACCTGGCCATTCCCGTCCGACATTGGTGGAAGCCTGTGCAATACAGACAAGGGTGCCCCCGCACCCGTTGCCTGCTGGCCTCCACCTGGGAGGAGTCGGAGATGACTTTCAAACTGACGTCTTCTTCGACCCCTCCTCCGCCTTCGGAGCGGCGCCGCGTCAGGATCGTCTTCCCGCACGCGCTCCGCCGCCTCCTTCTGGGACATGACGTGTTCGCAGAAGGAGGCGACTGCCGCCCAGGACCTCTCATCCCTCAGCATGGCGTTAACCAAGCCGGGGAGTGAGAGGTCCTGTCCGATCACCGCGATGAGACTACAGCGCGGCTCGGACCACGAAGGGCACACCTCGAGGGTGTGCTGCGCCGCGTCCTCCGCCGCGCCACAGTGGTGGCACGACGGCGTCTCCTCTCGTCCAATCCGGTGCAGGTACGATCCGAAACAACCGTGTCCGGACAGCACCTGCACCAGACGGAAGGAGAGGAACCCATGCGACCGCTCGAGCCAGTCTCGCAGGACTGGCCCAATCGCGTCGAGGGTTCGGCGCCCGAAGGCTGCGATGGCGAGGTCCTCCGTCCAATGGACAACGATGGCGTCCTTCGCCTCCCGTCGGACCGCCTCCCGTTCTTCCGGGGCTGGGCATTCTCCTCTCGCCCTCCGCCCTGCCGTCCATTCATATACTCTGGCGAGCACCCACGCCTCAAGTTCCCAAGGAGGGGTGCTGGCCAGAGCACATGCTGCCGCAAAGCCCACGGTGCGGTGGGCCCGCGCCACCCGCTGAGCTATGGCCCTTTGGGGCGCCCGCAAGGCGGCGGCGTTCTCTCTCCTTTGGAGCGATTCCTCCCAGATAGGAGCCCCGTAGAGGGCCATACTCCTCAAGATGCCGGCGTAAAGTTGCCGGCATCGCGCGCTAGGCCCCCCCAAGTTAGGAAGCAGCCACGAGAGCGCGCCTGCGGTCTTCAGCAGGCGCGACGACAGCCCGCTAAAATGTGGACCGAAGCGCCACCTGCTGTCGAGTACAAGACCCAGATATTTCATCTGGGCCTTCACCTCAATTCTGACGCCCTCCACGAAGATGTGGGCGTCAGGTGGGGGGCGCTGGCGAGGGCCGTGGAAGAACACGGCCTCGGTCTTGTGCAGCGCCACCGTTAAACCTAGGCGGCGAATCCTCCCTGCGACCAAGGATCCGCCCGCCGAGGCCAAGTTGGCCGCCTCCCTAAAACTCTCCCCACGGGCGGTGAGGAGAGTGTCATCCGCATAGCAGACGACACTCGTGCCTCGAAGGAGAGTTCCCCGCAAGAGCCAATCATAGCCGACGTTCCAGAGTAGAGGTCCTAAGACTGACCCCTGTGGAACGCCAGCCTCAACGGCGTACCGCCGGACTTGGCCAGTCCTATTTACCAGGAGGATTGCCCGATCCTCCAGGTAGTCGGCCAGCAGCCTGCGCATGTATCGAGGCACTCCGTGGTATCGGAGCGCCTCTAGAATGGTGGAGTGGGGAACAGAGTTGAAGGCATTCGCTATGTCGAATGACACAGCCAACAATCCGTCCCCCGCTTCCATTGCCTCCTTCACCTGGCCCTTAAGGCAGGCCAGCGCATCCACCGTGGAACGCTCAGCCCGAAAACCGAACTGAGCGTCCGACAAGTCCGGCCCGACACTCCGCAGATGGCTCTTTAGGCGGGCAGCGATTATCCCCTCGAACATTTTGCTGACCTCATCGAGCAGAACGATGGGCCGGTATGCCGAGGGGGAGTCTGCTGGGCGGCCCTCCTTGCGAAGGAGGCACAACTGCCCCTCCTTCCACGGTTTCGGGAACCTTCCAGACGAAAGGCATGCGCTGAAGAGGTCCCGAAACCTCTCCTCCATTTGAGTGGCAGCGATCGCCACCACTCTTGCCGGAACACCGTCGGGGCCCGGAGCTGTCTTCTTGGCGCGGATACGAAGAATCGCCGTGTCAAGTTCCGACTCCGTGACAGGAGGGGCCTCCTCTTCTTCCTCAGCTGGCGGATCCATGCCCCGCGGTGGGCCCATCATTGGTGGGGTGAAGTTGTCCCTGCACGGGAAAAGGGACTGAACCACCCCATCCAGAAATGAGGGCTCCAGGGTCTCGGCCACCGGGGGACCAAAGGGGCGCAGTTTGTTGCGTGCCGCCTTATATGGTCTCCCGTAGGGGTCGTTGTCGAGACCCTCCAGCAGCTCCGCTCTCGACGAGTCTCTGGCGGCGGTGATAGCCCGATCGAGGACCATTTTTGCCTCCATGTATACCTCATAGAGGTGGTCCTCGTCGGCCTGGTCCCGTTGACGCCGCCGCCGCCTCCGCGTGTAGGTTCTTCTTGCCTCCACACACGCTGCACGAAGCCCCGCTAGTTCCACCGACCACCAGTACACGGCGCGTTTGGGCAGCGGTCGGCGAGACCGAGGCATGCTGGAGTTGCAGACCTCGGTCAGAGACTCCCTCAGTTGCCCCGCCACGGTGTCCACATCCAGGCCGGCGGAAGGCGGTGAAAGCCAGTCCTGGACGAACGCCGCCTCAGCCGCTGCCTCCCTGTCCAGGCGGGCGAGAGCCCATCGTGGGAACGGTGATCGCACCGAGAGGGGCTGCGTTTCTTCGGGGCCACTCGTGGAGATGTCGAAACGCACGTAGCGGTGGTCTGACATAGTCTCCACCAGGTCCACCCGCCAGTTCAACACGCGCGCGGCCAACGCAGGGGTGGCGAAAGTGACGTCCACTATTGAGCCACCCTGCCGCCGCACGCATGTCTGGACGCTTCCTCTGTTCAAGAGAGAGAGTCCAGAGGAGGCTGCCCACATCTCCACTGCCCGCCCACGTGCATCGGTGGCCGGGTTGCCCCAGGTCACCGACTTGGCATTCAGGTCTCCCAGCACGGAGACCTGACGCGGCGCCGCCCTGCCGACCACGGCGGCCAAGACTCCGAGATAGTTCTCAAAGTCCTGAAGAGGGCGGTTTGGGGAGAAATAGACGCCCACAAGGGCCATGTCTCCCCACGCGGCGGCCACGTATCCCGGTCCCCTCTCTAATAGCGAGAGGGGAGGGGAGTCTGTGGAAGACCGCGCCGCTAATGCCACCGAGTCGTCCTCGTCACCCAGCCAGCTGCCGGGGATATAGTAAGGCTCGGCGACCACCGCTACGTTCAGTAACCACTCGGCCATGACCTGCACCACCAGGTCCTGGGCCGCTCTGCAGTGATTGGTGTTCGTCTGGAGGATGCGGTAGTTGGCAACCATTATTCCGACATCGTACCTGTCCCCTCAGCTACCGCCGCTGGAGCTACAGCGGCGAAACCTAACCTAACCTAACCTAACCTAACCTAACCTAACCTAACCTAACCTAACCTAACCTAACCTAACCTAACCTAACCTAACCTAACCTAACCTAACCTAACCTAACCTAACCTAACCTAACCTAACCTAACCTAACCTAACCTAACCTAACCTAACCTAACCTAACCTAACCTAACCTAACCTAACCTAACCTAACCTAACCTAACCTAACCTAACCTTTTTTTTTTTTTTTTTTTTTTTTTTTTTTTTTTATCGCTGAGAAATGCATTACGCATCCCCGCTCGTGGGGGACGAGTCGGGGTATGTGGGACTCCTGTCGGTAATGACAGTATACCCACTAAAACTCAGCGGTGTTCCCACATCGCCGTGATGGGAGGGCCATGGGAAACCGGCTCAGCCTTTACTTCCACAACCCTCCCGGCGCATGCCCGCCTAGCTGGCGGGCCCCGCATGCCCCCCAGGCTGGGGGGCTACGGAAATGGCCGGGAACACCTGGCCATTCCCGTCCGACATTGGTGGAAGCCTGTGCAATACAGACAAGGGTGCCCCCGCACCCGTTGCCTGCTGGCCTCCACCTGGGAGGAGTCGGAGATGACTTTCAAACTGACGTCTTCTTCGACCCCTCCTCCGCCTTCGGAGCGGCGCCGCGTCAGGATCGTCTTCCCGCACGCGCTCCGCCGCCTCCTTCTGGGACATGACGTGTTCGCAGAAGGAGGCGACTGCCGCCCAGGACCTCTCATCCCTCAGCATGGCGTTAACCAAGCCGGGGAGTGAGAGGTCCTGTCCGATCACCGCGATGAGACTACAGCGCGGCTCGGACCACGAAGGGCACACCTCGAGGGTGTGCTGCGCCGCGTCCTCCGCTGCGCCACAGTGGTGGCACGACGGCGTCTCCTCTCGTCCAATCCGGTGCAGGTACGATCCAAAACAACCGTGTCCGGACAGCACCTGCACCAGACGGAAGGAGAGGAACCCATGCGACCGCTCGAGCCAGTCTCGCAGGACTGGCCCAATCGCGTCGAGGGTTCGGCGCCCGAAGGCTGCGATGGCGAGGTCCTCCGTCCAATGGACAACGATGGCGTCCTTCGCCTCCCGTCGGACCGCCTCCCGCTCTTCCGGGGCTGGGCATTCTCCTCTCGCCCTCCGCCCTGCCGTCCATTCATATACTCTGGCGAGCACCCACGCCTCAAGTTCCCAAGGAGGGGTGCTGGCCAGAGCACATGCTGCCGCAAAGCCCACGGTGCGGTGGGCCCGCGCCACCCGCTGAGCTATGGCCCTTTGGGGCGCCCGCAAGGCGGCGGCGTTCTCTCTCCTTTGGAGCGATTCCTCCCAGATAGGAGCCCCGTAGAGGGCCATACTCCTCAAGATGCCGGCGTAAAGTTGCCGGCATCGCGCGCTAGGCCCCCCCAAGTTAGGAAGCAGCCACGAGAGCGCGCCTGCGGTCTTCAGCAGGCGCGACGACAGCCCGCTAAAATGTGGACCGAAGTGCCACCTGCTGTCGAGTACAAGACCCAGATATTTCATCTGGGCCTTCACCTCAATTCTGACGCCCTCCACGAAGATGTGGGCGTCAGGTGGGGGGCGCTGGCGAGGGCCGTGGAAGAACACGGCCTCGGTCTTGTGCAGCGCCACCGTTAAACCTAGGCGGCGAATCCTCCCTGCGACCAAGGATCCGCCCGCCGAGGCCAAGTTGGCCGCCTCCCTAAAACTCTCCCCACGGGCGGTGAGGAGAGTGTCATCCGCATAGCAGACGACACTCGTGCCTCGGAGGAGAGTTCCCCGCAAGAGCCAATCATAGCCGACGTTCCAGAGTAGAGGTCCTAAGACTGACCCCTGTGGAACGCCAGCCTCAACGGCGTACCGCCGGACTTGGCCTGTCCTATTTACCAGGAGGATTGCCCGATCCTCCAGGTAGTCGGCCAGCAGCCTGCGCATGTATCGAGGCACTCCGTGGTATCGGAGCGCCTCTAGAATGGTGGAGTGGGGAACAGAGTTGAAGGCATTCGCTATGTCGAATGACACAGCCAACAATCCGTCCCCCGCTTCCATTGCCTCCTTCACCTGGCCCTTAAGGCAGGCCAGCGCATCCACCGTGGAACGCTCAGCCCGAAAACCGAACTGAGCGTCCGACAAGTCCGGCCCGACACTCCGCAGATGGCTCTTTAGGCGGGCAGCGATTATCCCCTCGAACATTTTGCTGACCTCATCGAGCAGAACGATGGGCCGGTATGCCGAGGGGGAGTCTGCTGGGCGGCCCTCCTTGCGAAGGAGGCACAACTGCCCCTCCTTCCACGGTTTCGGGAACCTTCCAGACGCAAGGCATGCGCTGAAGAGGTCCCGAAACCTCTCCTCCATTTGAGTGGCAGCGATCGCCACCACTCTTGCCGGAACACCGTCGGGGCCCGGAGCTGTCTTCTTGGCGCGGATACGAAGAATCGCCGTGTCAAGTTCCGACTCCGTGACAGGAGGGGCCTCCTCTTCTTCCTCAGCTGGCGGATCCATGCCCCGCGGTGGGCCCATCATTGGTGGGGTGAAGTTGTCCCTGCACGGGAAAAGGGACTGAACCACCCCATCCAGAAATGAGGGCTCCAGGGTCTCGGCCACCGGGGGACCAAAGGGGCGCAGTTTGTTGCGTGCCGCCTTATATGGTCTCCCGTAGGGGTCGTTGTCGAGACCCTCCAGCAGCTCCGCTCTCGACGAGTCTCTGGCGGCGGTGATAGCCCGATCGAGGACCATTTTTGCCTCCATGTATACCTCATAGAGGTGGTCCTCGTCGGCCTGGTCCCGTTGACGCCGCCGCCGCCTTCGCGTGTAGGTTCTTCTTGCCTCCACACACGCTGCACGAAGCCCCGCTAGTTCCACCGACCACCAGTACACGGCGCGTTTGGGCAGCGGTCGGCGAGACCGAGGCATGCTGGAGTTGCAGACCTCGGTCAGAGACTCCCTCAGTTGCCCCGCCGCGGTGTCCACATCCAGGCCGGCGGAAGGCGGTGAAAGCCAGTCCTGGACGAACGCCGCCTCAGCCGCTGCCTCCCTGTCCAGGCGGGCGAGAGCCCATCGTGGGAACGGTGATCGCACCGAGAGGGGCTGCGTCTCTTCGGGGCCACTCGTGGAGATGTCGAAACGCACGTAGCGGTGGTCTGACATAGTCTCCACCAGGTCCACCCGCCAGTTCAACACGCGCGCGGCCAACGCAGGGGTGGCGAAAGTGACGTCCACTATTGAGCCACCCTGCCGCCGCACGCATGTCTGGACGCTTCCTCTGTTCAAGAGAGAGAGTCCAGAGGAGGCTGCCCACATCTCCACTGCCCGCCCACGTGCATCGGTGGCCGGGTTGCCCCAGGTCACCGACTTGGCATTCAGGTCTCCCAGCACGGAGACCTGACGCGGCGCCGCCCTGCCGACCACGGCGGCCAAGACTCCGAGATAGTTCTCGAAGTCCTGAAGAGGGCGGTTTGGGGAGAAATAGACGCCCACAAGGGCCATGTCTCCCCACGCGGCGGCCACGTATCCCGGTCCCCTCTCTAATAGCGAGAGGGGAGGGGAGTCTGTGGAAGACCGCGCCGCTAATGCCACCGAGTCGTCCTCGTCACCCAGCCAGCTGCCGGGGATATAGTAAGGCTCGGCGACCACCGCTACGTTCACCAACCACTCGGCCATGACCTGCACCACCAGGTCCTGGGCCGCTCTGCAGTGATTGGTGTTCGTCTGGAGGATGCGGTAGTTGGCAACCATTATTCCGACATCGTACCTGTCCCCTCAGCTACCGCCGCTGGAGCTACAGCGGCGACGACAACGGCGGCGGTGGCAGGGCGAACCTGCGCCGGCACTATGCCTTTCTTCACCGGGGGCTTGCAGCTCCTGCCCGTCATCCTGTGGTCCGCGGGGCGGCCACTGGCAGCACACGCCGCACAGTGTGGTGCGGTGGCGGCGTGGCAAGCGGCACTCTTGTGTCCCTCCTGTCCACATTGGAAGCACGTGTCTCCCCAGTCGAACTTGGACGGACACGTGGCTCGGGTGTGGCCGAACGCGAAGCACTTGAAGCAGCGAACAGGCTGGTCTTCAAGCGGCCGGACCACAGCCGTGCTGAACCCTACAAGCAGCCGTCCCTTGGTTGCAGCAAGGACGGCCCCAGCCGCGGCGACTGGGCACTCAACGCGGATGACGCCCATGCCGCGGCGGCCGGGCCTGATGGCTCCACCCTTCACCGCGCCAGCGTCGCAGCCTCCAGCCGCCGCGACGGCCGCCACCACATCCTCTTTGGTGACCGAATCATCCAGATCGGCCACCTCCAACGCTGCGGTCTTAACGGGCCTGATGACCGTTGCCGCATCCGCAATGACCTCTTTCAACTTTGTTGCGAAGAGGTCCGCATTTGCGCCGCGCTGATCCCCCGAGAACTCGAAAATTCGGGCCCCGGTTAGGGTTAGGCGGCACGTGATGTTGCTGATCCCCAGCCGAGAAGGATCAGCATTGGTACGAGCCCGTCTTAGGACGGACTCATACGTCTCGCCCTTTCCCACGGCCTCCGGGGTGATGGTCACCACGACGGCCGCGGTTTTGGGAGGAACCAGCTTTCTCCCGCCGGTTGGGGCCCCTTTGGCTGCAGGACTAGTCGCAGCGGGCTTGGAGGCCGACTTTTTCTCCTTTTTTCCCTTTCCTCTCCTGGCCACTTCCGTCCACGACTGGTTGGACGGGGTGGTGGAGGGAAGAAGGGCGTCTTCCTCCTGCAAGTTCTGGGGAGCTGCTGCTGGAGTAGCAGACGACCCAGACGCTTTCTCCGCGCTTGTGGTGGGTGTATAAGGAGCCGCCAATGACTTCTTGCCCTTTCCTTTGCCCTTTGATACTGGGCCTGCTAGAGGCGCAGGTTCCGGCTCCCTCGGTGGTGGACTCTTGTCCGCCGCTAGCGGCGGGCGGAGCCGCCTTTCCGGCAAGAGCCGGTCCTCAATGCCTGCGAAGCAGGCTCTGATGAAGGCCCTCTCCTCCATGACAACCCCGCGGATTGTTGCCTCAAGGCTGGCAGGGGAGGAGAAGCAGCCTCCTTCCACCGGACCTGGGGCAGATTGGGCAGGGGTGGCCGTGGCCTCAGCCAGCTTCTGGTGTAGCTGGCTGACCTCTGTCTGCAGGCGATCCACTTTTGCCTGCAGCTGCCGTGTCTCGTCCGTGGCCGTCCGCTTCACCAGTTCCAAAACGATGCCGTGCATGCTGGCGGCCCGGCATTTGAGGGCCTTCTGGAAGGTCCCCTTCAAATTCGAAGACTTTGAGGCGACCTCCAGGACCTCCTCCTTATCCTCTTGCGCCATTCGCTCTAGTTCTGCCAGGGAGTGGTCAGCATACAGTACCTTGGATGCACCATAGCCGGCCCTCGATCTGGCAACTTGCGCCTGCTGCTCCTTGGCGGCGACCCTCTCCTCCAGGTCTAGTTGGAGTTGCGCCCTTTTTGCTAGGTGTAGCTGGCGCTCGGCGTCCACCAAGCCCACATCGTGGGTAGAAGGCGCAGTAGAAGCCGAAGCCTTTTTAGATTTCGACTTCTTCTTCGCCCCACCTCTAGTCGACTCCGAGGAGCCCTCGGACCTCTTCCGCTTGAAGCGGTCGCTTTCGGCCCCCGACGTGTCCATAATGGAGTCATCGGAGTCCGACAACTCACCTGGCCTACTGAAAAAGCTGGCCGCAGATGGTGTGCGGTCAGCTTCCGACGCCAAAGCGCCGCCGGCGTGGCTCTGAGAAGAGCCGTTGAATTGGCCCTGAGAAGGGCCGTTGGGTTGGCCCTGAGAAGGGCCGTTGGGTTGGCCCTGAGAAGGGCCGTTGGGTTGGCCCTGAGAAGGGCCGTTGGGTTGGCCCTGAGAAGGGCCGTTGGGTTGGCCCTGAGAAGGGCCGTTTGAATCGCCCTGGGAGGAGCGATTCGACATAAAACGCCCAGAGGCGTCACGCGTGGGTTTGCTCGTCATATTCGCAGACGACCGCATTTTTGTCTGCGAATCACAGCGCACTTTAGCCGCCGGTCTGCCACTCCGTTACGGTGGTCAGACACGGCGTTGCCCGGGGGAAACTGCGAGGAAGTATGCGCTGTGGGGGATCCCCCAACCTAACCTAACCTAACCTAACCTAACCTAACCTAACCTAACCTAACCTAACCTAACCTAACCTAACCTAACCTAACCTAACCTAACCTAACCTAACCTAACCTAACCTAACCTAACCTAACCTAACCTAACCTAACCTAACCTAACCTAACCTAACCTAACCTAACCTAACCTAACCTAACCTAACCTAACCTAACCTAACCTAACCTAACCTAACCTAACCTAACCTAACCTAACCTAACCTAACCTAACCTAACCTAACCTAACCTTCCATCTTAAGGACAGTCCCTCATGTCTCTGCGATCCCAACTGCGAAGAGACGGTATGGCACGTGCTCACAGAATGCCCAAGATTCGGTCGTGAAAGAATGGACCTGGAAACTGAAATCCAGCTATCAGTAACACAGTCCACACTCCATTCCATCATGGAGAAAAAGGCCACCAGAACACCATTCTTGACATTCGCGAGCAAGATCGTGCAAATCGTAGCGAGGGCTAATGGCTCAACTCTTTTTATCCCACTTGCACGTACTGCTACACCCACAGCTGCACAAACACAAGCACTAACAATCCAGACCGTTGGTACAGTAGTCGTCACCACGGACAGCTCAGACGTCAGCAGTCCCCAGCTGATGACCACCCCCTGCACCTCGGCTTTACGCCAGTTACTTTCATGCGGGGATAACGGACAACCAGGCATCAGACTGCGAGGCGTGGCCCTCTTTATGAACAAGAACACTGAGAGACTCGGCGTAAGCTTCTGCCGTGAGGAAAGGGGGAATAACGTCGCCATATCACCTGGCCTTGCAGCTTTGATCAACGGTAGCACCTCAAAAGCGAGCATGGAACGCACCCACTATAACGCGTTACCCGTAGCGGAATTTGCCCAACACCGATACCGTCTAGTGCGATTACAAAACAAGACAATTGCACTATTCGAGTGGCATGGGGAAACTCCGTTCGCGCAGGCATGCTCACTGCTTACCGAAATCGGAGACGCTGGTCAGTCTGCGAGCAGTTACCCCCGGATAATCAGCGTGGATGCAATGGCGATTGGCTACGAGAGGGGAGAGGTTGCCGATAAGTGCGGATGCATCAAGGCCGCACAAAATCACGAAGTGGTGGTCTATGAGGACAGGGGGGAAGATCTAAGCTTCCTCAAACCTCCCCATAAGGTTATGGAACCGGAACAGACCACGTCTGATCATCAGGCATCCTGTATCTCAGCCCCGACCACGCCTTGCGGCTCAGAGCGACTGCAACAGAAGCTTACCGCCGAGAAAGCCGCTTCAGAGGGAAAAAGCGGCCGTTCAAAAGAGAAGATTAAGGCCAGGGAAAGACTGAAGACGGTCTCAAGTTTTCTCAGTAAGTTGCTGGGAGCAAACAAAAACAAGCCCGTTAAGCCACATCAAAGTAGCCAGGTGGCCGCAGTACGGGAGTTTACGAGGGTCACTCCAAATCCAACAAAGGAGCAGCGACCAATACCAACGAGGGCCGACAGAGGGCAGGTCAGCCCGCCAAAACTCAGGACGGTAACGGAGCCTGGAGACCATGTTGAGAACGCCTTTCTTGAGTTCCAAGCAATTACAAAAGCAACAAAAGCCGTCAATCTCATGACCTGCCAGAAAATTATGCAGTCGTACCAATTGGAGATTGAAGGTTTGCTTAGGGTGAGACTCGAGGAGGCCGAAGCAGCCATATACAATAACGCCACCTCCCAAGTCATCAAGGGAGAAATGACGGGCCAGTACATGGCTGCATACAATGCAACGGATGGCTTCGTACCGTTGAATGAGTCAGAAACTTCGCGGACTGGCCGCATTACCTTCGTGACACCCGAATGTGACCCAATAGTGGTAATAGCCCGGTGTACCAAAATTATGCTGGTAGACAAGATCCTCGAACATACGGAAGCAATCTCGAGGACCATAGGTCGAAGCAGTAGCTGGGCATTGCCAAAAATAAATTGGGTAAACGGCGTTCCGGGATGCGGCAAGACGACATGGGTTATTAAAAACTTTAATAGGGAAAACGATGTCATCGTAACCACTACAACCGAAGCCGCAAAAGATCTGCGGCAGAAGCTAGCGCCTCAAATTGGTAAAGACAACAGAACCAAGGTGCGCACTATGGCCTCAACACTATCGAATGGGTTCACAGGGCCTCACAAATGTCAGCGAATTCTTGTGGACGAGGCACTAATGAACCATTTTGGGGCTATAGTGATGCTGGTGCGGTTGTCAGGTGCTAGTGAGGTGGTTCTCATCGGCGACATCAACCAACTGCCCTATCTGGACAGGGAAAACCTATTTCCCCTTTCTTACGCCCGTCCGAACTCTGTGGCGACCATCTGCCAAGAGTTGTCCTGTACGCACCGGAACCCGATGGATGTCGCGTACGCCCTCGGAGAAGTTTATCCCGGCATCTACTCGTCACGGAAGCAGATCCACTCCCTGCAGCTGAAGAAGTTCACGGGCGCCAATATACCCAGGACCCTCCCCAACACACTTTTCTTGGTCCACACACAGGAGGATAAAAAGACCCTCATTGACCAAGGATATGGAGTGGGTACTGGGTCGAGCGTGTTGACGATACACGAAGCTCAGGGTCTCACCAGCGAGTCAGTAATAATCGTCAAGGCAAGGTCCTATAACACCAGGATTCACAGCAGCGTCCCCCATGCGGTAGTGGCCGTATCTAGACACACAGCCAGCTGTACGTACTACGCCGACAACGCCGACGACATCATTGGACGTTTTGTGAGGCGAGCACTGGAAGCGTCTACCATGGACATCGTCAATAGTAACCTAAAGATGGCCATGCGGCATCGGGACATGGAAGTCGTTGACGCACTGATACGCCTTCCACAGCAATAACTGACGGTGCTTTTGACGCAATGGGTCCCAGTGGACTGGACGACAGCTCTGAAAGATGAGGCAAAAAAAAAAAAAAAAAAAAAAAAACGCCTGGTCGCAGTTTTTGGTATTGCGGTGGGAAACCCGCAGTTGATTTATAATGTATGTAAAAATTGTATTGTGTAATTATCAATGAGACAAATTGGTGGTGCACGACTGGCATCACTTTGATGGTGGCGTGTGTGTTGGACCGCTCCATCCCCTAAAATGGTGTCGAGTGGAGCGGACTCAATACATACGTCGGGTTAGGGATGCCAGGTGGGCACCACGGGAAAGTTTTTAAGGTGGAAAAACGTTAGGTTAAAGTAACGTTAGAATAGGGAAAAAAAAAAAAAAAAAAAAAAAAAAAAAAAATATATATATATATATATATATATACATAATATGTGATGGACTCACACTAGTTGTTAAGTATTTATAAATAAGCATGTGAATGTTGTACTCTGGAGTCACCACTTGTACGTGGAGCTCATGAGGCAAAAAGTAAAGTACAAAAAAAAGGCACGGACGCAAAGTCTGTGGTACAATTGTAAGGCAGGAGTGTGGTTTTAGCCGGTAAGAGTCCGGCACTGCCCAGGCTGGCTCATCTGTGAGGCAGTCTGGGCGTCCATGAGGATTTCCCACTCCTGACGGAAAAAAAAAAAAAAAAAAAAAAAAAAAAAACCTAACCTAACCTAACCTTTTTTTTTTTTTTTTTTATATCTCTGAGAAATGCATTACGCATCCCCGCTCGTGGGGGACGAGTCGGGGTATGTGGGACTCCTGTCGGTAATGACAGTATACCCACTAAAACTCAGCGGTGTTCCCACATCGCCGTGATGGGAGGGCCATGGGAAACCGGCTCAGCCTTTACTTCCACAACCCTCCCGGCGCATGCCCGCCTAGCTGGCGGGCCCCGCATGCCCCCCAGGCTGGGGGGCTACGGAAATGGCCGGGAACACCTGGCCATTCCCATCCGACACTGGTGGAAGCCTGTGCAATACAGACAAGGGTGCCCCCGCACCCGTTGCCTGCTGGCCTCCACCTGGGAGGAGTCGGAGATGACTTTCAAACTGACGTCTTCTTCGACCCCTCCTCCGCCTTCGGAGCGGCGCCGCGTCAGGATCGTCTTCCCGCACGCGCTCCGCCGCCTCCTTCTGGGACATGACGTGTTCGCAGAAGGAGGCGACTGCCGCCCAGGACCTCTCATCCCTCAGCATGGCGTTAACCAAGCCGGGGAGTGAGAGGTCCGGTCCGATCACCGCGATGAGACTACAGCGGGGCTCGGACCACGACGGGCACACCTCGAGGGTGTGCTGCGCCACGTCCTCCGCCGCGCCACAGTGGTGGCACGACGGCGTCTCCTCTCGTCCAATCCGGTGCAGGTACGATCCGAAACAACCGTGTCCGGACAGCACCTGCACCAGACGGAAGGAGAGGAACCCATGCGACCGCTCGAGCCAGTCTCGCAGGACTGGCCCAATCGCGTCGAGGGTACGGCGCCCGAAGGCTGCGATGGCGAGGTCCTCCGTCCAATGGACAACGATGGCGTCCTTCGCCTCCCGTCGGACCGCCTCCCGCTCTTCCGGGGCTGGGCGTTCTCCTCTCGCCCTCCGCCCAGCCGTCCATTCATATACTCTGGCGAGCACCCACGCCTCAAGTTCCCAAGGAGGAGTGCTGGCCAAAGCACATGCTGCCGCAAAGCCCACGGTGCGGTGGGCCCGCGCCACCCGCTGAGCTATGGCCCTTTGGGGCGCCCGCAAGGCGGCGGCGTTCTCTCTCCTTTGGAGCGATTCCTCCCAGATAGGAGCCCCGTAGAGGGCCATACTCCTCAAGATGCCGGCGTAAAGTTGCCGGCATCGCGCGCTAGGCCCCCCCAAGTTGGGAAGCAGCCACGAGAGCGCGCCTGCGGTCTTCAGCAGGCGCGACGACAGCCCGCTAAAATGTGGACCGAAGCGCCACCTGCTGTCGAGTACAAGACCCAGATATTTCATCTGAGCCTTCACCTCAATTCTGACGCCCTCCACGAAGATGTGGGCGTCAGGTGGGGGGCGCTGGCGAGGGCCGTGGAAGAACACGGCCTCGGTCTTGTGCAGCGCCACCGTTAAACCTAGGTGGCGAATCCTCCCTGCGACCAAGGATCCGCCTGCCGAGGCCAAGTTGGCCGCTTCCCTGAAACTCTCCCCACGGGCGGTGAGGAGAGTGTCATCTGCATAGCAGACGACACTCGTGCCTCGGAGGAGAGTTCCCCGCAAGAGCCAATCATAGCCGACGTTCCAGAGGAGAGGTCCTAAGACTGACCCCTGTGGAACGCCAGCCTCAACGGCGTACCGCCGGACTTGGCCAGTTCTATTTACCAGGAGGATTGCCCGATCCTCCAGGTAGTCGGCCAGCAGCCTGCGCATGTATCGAGGCACTCCGTGGTATCGGAGCGCCTCTAGAATGGTGGAGTGGGGAACAGAGTTGAAGGCATTCGCTATGTCGAATGAAACAGCCAACAATCCGTCCCCCGCTTCCATTGCCTCCTTCACCTGGCCCTTAAGGCAGGCCAGCGCATCCACCGTGGAACGCTCAGCCCGAAAACCGAACTGAGCGTCCGACAAGTCCGGCCCGATACTCCGCAGATGGCTCTTTAGGCGGGCAGCGATTATCCCCTCGAACATTTTGCTGACCTCATCGAGCAGAACGATGGGCCGGTATGCCGAGGGGGAGTCTGCTGGGCGGCCCTCCTTGCGAAGGAGGCACAACTGCCCCTCCTTCCACGGTTTCGGGAACCTTCCAGACGCAATGCATGCGCTGAAGAGGTCCCTAAACCTTTCCTCCATTTGAGTGGCAGCGATCGCCACCACTCTTGCCGGAACACCGTCGGGGCCCGGAGCCGTCTTCTTGGCGCGGATACGAAGAATCGCCGTGTCAAGTTCCGACTCCGTGACAGGAGGGGCCTCCTCTTCTTCTTCAGCTGGTGGATCTATATCCCGCGGTGGGCCCATCATTGGTGGGGTGAAGTTGTCCCTGCACGGAAAAAGGGACTGAACCACCCCATCCAGAAATGAGGGCTCCAGGGTCTCGGCCACCGGGGGACCAAAGGGGCGCAGTTTGTTGCGTGCCACCTTATATGGTCTCCCGTAGGGGTCGTTGTCGAGACCCTCCAGCAGCTCTGCTCTCGACGAGTCTCTGGCGGCGGTGATGGCCCGATCGAGGACCATTTTTGCCTCCATGTATACGTCATAGAGGTGGTCCTCGTCGGCCTGGTCCCGTCGACGCCGCCGCCGTCTCCGCGTGTAGGTCCTCCTGGCCTCCACACACGCTGCTCGAAGCCCCGCCAGCTCCACCGACCACCAGTACACGGCGCGTTTGGGCAGTGGTCGGCGAGACCGAGGCATGCTGGAGTTGCATACCTCGGTCAGAGACTCCCTCAGGTGCTCCGCTACGGTGTCCACATCCAGGCCGGCAGAAGGCGGCGAAAGCCAGTCCTGGACAAAAGCCGCCTCCACAGCTGCTTCCCTGTCGAGGCGGGCGAGAGCCCACCGTGGGAACGGTGATCGCACCGAGAAGGGCTGCGTCTCTCCGGGGCCACTGGTGGAGATGTCGAACCGCACGTAGCGGTGGTCCGACATAGTCTCCACCAGGTCCACCCGCCAGTTCAACACGCGCGAGGCCAACGCAGGGGTGGCGAAAGTGACGTCCACTATTGAGCCACCCTGCCGCCGCACGCATGTCTGGACGCTTCCTCTGTTCAAGAGAGAGAGTCCAGAGGAGGCTGCCCACATCTCCACTGCCCGCCCACGTGCGTCGGTGGCCGGGTTGCCCCAGGTCACCGACTTGGCATTCAGGTCTCCCAGCACGGAGACCTGACGCGGCGCCGCCCTGCCGACCACGGCGGCCAAGACTCCGAGATAGTTCTCAAAGTCCTGAAGAGGGCGGTTTGGGGAGAAATAGACGCCCACAAGGGCCATGTCTCCCCACGCGGCGGCCACGTATCCCGGTCCCCTCTCTAATAGCGAGAGGGGAGGGGAGTCTGTGGAAGACCGCGCCGCTAATGCCACCGAGTCGTCCTCGTCAAACCTAACCTAACCTAACCTAACCTAACCTAACCTTTTTTTTTTTTTTTTTTTATCGCTGAGAAATGCATTACGCATCCCCGCTCGTGGGGGACGAGTCGGGGTATGTGGGACTCCTGTCGGTAATGACAGTATACCCACTAAAACTCAGCGGTGTTCCCACATCGCCGTGATGGGAGGGTCATGGGAAACCGGCTCAGCCTTTACTTCCACAACCCTCCCGGCGCATGCCCGCCTAGCTGGCGGGCCCCGCATGCCCCCCAAGCTGGGGGGCTACGGAAATGGCCGGGAACACCTGGCCATTCCCGTCCGACACTGGTGGAAGCCTGTGCAATACAGACAAGGGTGCCCCCGCACCCATTGCCTGCTGGCCTCCACCTGGGAGGAGTCGGAGATGACTTTCAAACTGACGTCTTCTTCGACCCCTCCTCCGCCTTCGGAGCGGCGCCGCGTCAGGATCGTCCTCCCGCACGCGCTCCGCCGCCTCCTTCTGGGACATGACGTGTTCACAGAAGGAGGCGACTGCCGCCCAGGACCTCTCATCCCTCAGCATGGCGTTAATCAAGCCGGGGAGTGAGAGGTCCGGTCCGATCACCGCGATGAGACTACAGCGCGGCTCGGGCCACGACGGGCATACCTCGAGGGTGTGCTGCGCCGCGTCCTCCGCCGCGCCACAGTGGTGGCACGACGGCGTCTCCTCTCGTCCGATCCGGTGCAGGTACGATCCGAAACAGCCGTGTCCGGACAGCACCTGCACCAGACGGAAGGAGAGGAACCCATGCGACCGCTCGAGCCAGTCTCTCAGGACTGGCCCAATCGCGTCGAGAGTTCGGCGCCCGAAGGCTGCGATGGCGAGGTCCTCCGTCCAATGGACAACGATGGCGTCCCTCGCCTCCCGTCGGACCGCCTCCCGCTCTTCCGGGACTGGGCGTTCTCCTCTCGCCCTCCGCCCTGCCGTCCATTCATATACTCTGGCGAGCACCCACGCCTCAAGTTCCCAAGGAGGGGTGCTGGCCAGAGCACATGCTGCCGCAAAGCCCACCGTACGGTGGGCTCGCGCCACCCGCTGAGCTATGGCCCTTTGGGGCGCCCGCAAGGCGGCGGCGTTCTCTCTCCTTTGGAGCGATTCCTCCCAGATTGGAGCCCCGTAGAGGGCCATACTCCTCAAGATGCCGGCGTAAAGTTGCCGGCATCGCGCGCTAGGCCCCCCCAAGTTGGGAAGCAGCCACGAGAGCGCGCCCGCGGTCTTCAGCAGGCGCGACGACAGCCCGCTAAAATGTGGACCGAAGCGCCACCTGCTGTCGAGTACAAGACCCAGATATTTCATCTGGGCCTTCACCTCAATTCTGACGCCCTCCACGAAGATGTGTGCGTCAGGTGGGGGGCGCTGGCGAGGGCCGTGGAAGAACACGGCCTCGGTCTTGTGCAGCGCCACCGTTAAACCTAGGCGGCGAATCCTCCCTGCGACCAAGGATCCGCCCGCCGAGGCCAAGTTGGCCGCCTCCCTGAAACTCCCCCCACGGGCGGTGAGGAGAGTGTCATCCGCATAGCAGACGACACTCGTGCCTCGGAGGAGAGTTCCCCGCAAGAGCCAATCATAGCCGACATTCCAAAGGAGAGGTCCTAAGACTGACCCCTGTGGAACGCCAGCCTCAACGGCGTACCGCCGGACTTGGCCAGTCTTATTTACCAGGAGGATCGCCCGATCTTCCAGGTAGTCGGCCAGCAGCCTGCGCATGTATCGAGGCACTCCGTGGTATCGGAGCGCCTCTAGGATGGTGGAGTGGGGAACAGAGTTGAAGGCATTCGCTATGTCGAATGACACAGCCAACAATCCGTCCCCCGCTTCCATTGCCTCCTTCACCTGGCCCTTAAGGCAGGCCAGCGCATCCACCGTGGAACGCTCAGCCCGAAAACCGAACTGAGCGTCCGACAAGTCCGGCCCGATACTCCGCAGATGGCTCTTTAGGCGGGCAGCGATAATCCCCTCGAACATTTTGCTGACCTCATCGAGCAGAACGATGGGCCGGTATGCCGAGGGGGAGTCTGCTGGGCGGCCCTCCTTGCGAAGGAGGCACAACTGCCCCTCCTTCCACGGTTTCGGGAACCGTCCAGACGCAAGGCATGCGCTGAAGAGGTCCCGAAACCTCTCCTCCATTTGAGTGGCAGCGATCGCCACCACTCTTGCCGGAACACCGTCGGGGCCCGGAGCCGTCTTCTTGGCGCGGATACGAAGAATCGCCGTGTCAAGTTCCGACTCCGTGACAGGAGGAGCCTCCTCTTCTTCCTCAGCTGGCGGATCCATGCCCCGCGGTGGGCCCATCACTGGTGGGGTGAAGTTGTCCCTGCACGGGAAAAGGGACTGAACCACCCCATCCAGAAATGAGGGCTCCAGGGTCTCGGCCACCGGGGGACCAAAGGGGCGCAGTTTGTTGCGTGCCGCCTTATATGGTCTCCCGTAGGGGTCGTTGTCGAGACCCTCCAGCAGCTCCGCTCTCGACGAGTCTCTGGCGGCGGTGATAGCCCGATCGAGGACCATTTTTGCCTCCATGTATACCTCATAGAGGTGGTCCTCGTCGGCCTGGTCCCGTTGACGCCGCCGCCGTCTCCGCGTGTAGGTCCTTCTTGCCTCCACACACGCTGCTCGAAGCCCCGCTAGTTCCACCGACCACCAGTACACGGCGCGTTTGGGCAGCGGTCGGCGAGACCGAGGCATGCTGGAGTTGCATACCTCGGTCAGAGACTCCCTCAGTTGCCCCGCCACGGTGTCCACATCCAGGCCGGCGGAAGGCGGCGAAAGCCAGTCCTCGACGAACGCCGCCTCCGCCGCTGCCTCCCTGTCCAGGCGGGCGAGAGCCCATCGTGGAAACGGTGATCGCACCGAGAGGGGCTGCGTCTCTTCGGGGCCACTCGTGGAGATGTCGAAACGCACGTAGCGGTGGTCTGACATAGTCTCCACCAGGTCCACCCGCCAGTTCAACACGCGCGCGGCCAACGCAGGGGTGGCGAAAGTGACGTCCACTATTGAGCCACCCTGCCGCCGCACGCATGTCTGGACGCTTCCTCTGTTCAAGAGAGAGAGTCCAGAGGAGGCTGCCCACGTCTCCACTGCCCGCCCACGTGCGTCGGTGGCCGGGTTGCCCCAGGTCACCGACTTGGCGTTCAGGTCTCCCAGCACGGAGACCTGACGCGGCGCCGCCCTGCCGACCACGGCGGCCAAGACTCCGAGATAGTTCTCGAAGTCCTGAAGAGGGCGGTTTGGGGAGAAATAGACGCCCACAAGGGCCATGTCTCCCCACGCGGCGGCCACGTATCCCGGTCCTCTCTCTAATAGCGAGAGGGGAGGGGAGTCTGTGGAAGACCGCGCCGCTAATGCCACCGAGTCGTCCTCGTCACCCAGCCAGCTGCCGGGGATATAGTAAGGCTCGGCGACCACCGCTACGTTCACCAACCACTCGGCCATGACCTGCACCACCAGGTCCTGGGCCGCTCTGCAGTGATTGGAGTTCGTCTGGAGGATGCGGTAGTTAGAAACCATTATTCCGACATCGTACCGGTCCCCTCAGCTACCGCCGCTGAAGCTACAGCGGCGACGACGACGGCGGCGGTGGCAGCAACAGGGCGAACCTGCGCCGGCACTATGCCTTTCTTCACAGGGGGCTTGCAGCTCCTGCCCGTCATCCTGTGGTCCGCGGGGCGGCCACTGGCAGCACACGCCGCGCAGTGTGGTGCGGTGGCGGCGTGGCAAGCGGCACACTTGTGTCCCTCCTGTCCACATTGGAAGCACGTGTCTCCCCAGTCGAACTTGGACGGACACGTGGCTCGGGTGTGGCCGAACGCGAAGCACTTGAAGCAGCGAACAGGCTGGTCTTCAAGCGGCCGGACCACAGCCGTGCTGAACCCCACAAGCAGCCGTCCCTTGGTCGCAGCAAGGACGGCCCCAGCCGCGGCGACTGGGCACTCAAGGCGGATGACGCCCATGCCGCGGCGGCCGAGCCTGATGGCTCCACCCTTCACCGCGCCAGCGTCGCAGCCTCCAGCCGCCGCGACGGCCGCTACCACATCCTCTTTGGTGACCGAATCATCCAGATCGGCCACCTCCAAGGCTGCGGTCTTAACGGGCCTGACTACCGTTGCCGCATCCGCAATGACCTCTTGCAACTTTGTTGCGAAGAGGTCCGCATTTGCGCCGCGCTGTTCCCCCGAGAACTCGAAAATTCGGGCCCCGGTTAGGGTTAGACGGCACGTGATGTTGCTGATCCCCAGCCGGGAGGGATCAGCATTGGTACGAGCCCGTCTTAGGACGGACTCATACGTCTCGCCCTTCCCCACGGCCTCCGGGGTGATAGTCACCACAACGGCCGCGGTTTTGGGAGGAACCAGCTTTCTCCCGCCGGCTGGGGCCCTTTTGGCTGCAGGACCAGTTGCAGCGGGCTCGGGGCCCGACTTTTTCCCCTTTTTTCCCTTTCCTCTCCTGGCCACTTCCGTCCACGACTGGTTGGACGGGGTGGTGGAGGGAAGAAGGGCGTCTTCCTCCAGCGAATTCTTGGGAGCAGCTGCTGGAGTAGCAGACGACCCAGACGCTCCCTCCGCGCTTGTGGTGGGTGTATGAGAAGCCGCCTTAGTCTTCTTGCCCTTTCCTTTGCCCTTGGATACCGGGCCTGCTAGAGGCGCAGGTTCCGGCTCCCTCGGTGGTGGACTGTTGTCCGCCGCTAGCGGCGGGCGGAGCCGCCTTTCCGGCAAGAGCCGGTCCTCGATGCCTGCGAAGCAGGCTCTGATGAAGGCCCTCTCCTCCATGACAACCCCACGGATTGTTGCCTCAAGGCTGGCAGGGGAGGAGGAGCAGCCTCCTACCACCGGACCTGGGGCAGATTGGGCAGGCGTGGCCGTGGCCTCAGCCAGCTTCTGGTGTAGCTGGCTGACCTCCGCCTGCAGGCGATCCACCTTGGCCTGCAGCTGCCGTGTCTCGTCCGTGGCCGTCCGCTTCACCAGCTCCAGAACAATGCCGTGCATGCTGGCGGCCCGGCATTTGAGGGCCTTCTGAAAAGTCCCCTTCAAATTTGAAGACTTTGAGGCGACCTCCAAGACCTCCTCCTTATCTTCTTGTGCCATTCGCTCTAGTTCTGCCAGGGAGTGGTCAGCATACAGTACATTGGATGCACCATAGCCGGCCCTCGATCTGGCAACTTGCGCCTGCTGCTCCTTGGCGGCGACCCTCTCCTCCAAGTCTAGTTGGAGTTGCGCCCTTTTTGCTAAGTGTAGCTGGCGCTCGGCGTCCACCAAGCCCACATCGTGGGTAGAAGGCGCAGTAGAAGTCGAAGCCTTTTTAGATTTCGACTTCTTCTTCGCCCCACCTCGAGTCGACTCCGAGGAGCCCTCGGACCTCTTCCGCTTGAAGCGGTCACTTTCGGCCCCCGACGTGTCCATATTGGAGTCGTCGGAGTCCGACAACTCGCCTGGCCTACTGAAAAAGCTGGCCGCAGATGGTGCGCGGTCAGCTACCGACGCCAAAGCGCCGCCGGCGTGGCTCTGAGAAGAGCCGTTGGATTGGCCCTGAGAAGGGCCGTTGGGTTGGCCCTGAGAAGGGCCGTTGGGTTGGCCCTGAGAAGGGCCGTTTGAATCGTCCTGGGAGGAGCGATTCGACATAAAACGCCCAGAGGCGTCACGCGTGGGTTTGCTCGTCATATTCGCAGACGACCGCATTTTTGTCTGCGAATCACAGCGCACTTTAGCCGCCGGTCTGCCACTCCGTTACGGTGGTCAGACACGGCGTTGCCCGGGGGAAACTGCGAGGAAGTATGCACTGTGGGGGATCCCCCAACCTAACCTAACCTAACCTAACCTAACCTAACCTAAGCTCTTAACTTCTACAAGCAGCTGTCGCGCGCAGCCAAGATCAGTTGGGGTCTCCATCCGGAAGTTATACGCACCATCTACACAGCAGTAGTCGAACCTACGATCATGTATGCGGCAAGTGCGTGGGCACCAGCAGCCGAAAAGCTCATGTTACGCAAACAGTTAAACGCGGTCCAAAGGGGATTTGCACAGAAACTGTGCAAATCGTATCGCACAGTCTCCTTAAACTCGGCACTGGTGCTGGCTGGGATACTACCCCTTGATCTCCGAATACAAGAGGCAGCGGCCCTTTATGCGGCAAGGAGGGGGGTACCCCAGCCAGCGCTAGGAGACAAGGAAATTGAGCAACGCACCGCGTTTGGCAGAATCCCGCACCCGGCCAAACATATAAGCCTGCAGTTCATATGCCTGGCAGACCAGGAGCAATTCAACAACCACTGCACGCAAACAGTGCGTATATTCACGGACGGCAGCAAGATCGAAGGCAAGGTCGGAGCATCATTGTCTCATTGGAGCAATGATGTTGAAACCAAGAGCCAAAAATTGAAGCTGTCGCCCCACTGTACCGTCTACCAGGCGGAACTGCTGGCTATATGCAAAGCCACACGGGAAATTTTGCTGAGTTCAAAAAATAGTTTCGGCATTTACAGCGACTCCAGGTCGTCGCTAGAAACGGTCACAAACCACCGCTCTCTCCACCCCCTCGCAGTCGAAACCCGTGAAAACCTGCGACAGTGCGTGGAACAAGCCAAAAAAGTTGATCTCTTTTGGATCAAGGCGCACGCAGGACTAGAAGGTAACGAGAGAGCAGACCAACTGGCTAAGGAAGCCGCCCTAAAAACAAAAACAAGGCCAGATTACGACCAATGCCCGATCTCATTCGTCAGGCAGCAGATCCGAGTGGATACGCTTGACGATTGGAATCGGAGATACAGATCCGAGAGCACAGCCGGCGTTACAAAGATATTTTTCCCGGATGCTATCCAAGCATATAAACAAATAAAAGATATAAAACCGACAGGAATACTGACACAAGTACTGACAGGGCACGGTGGGTTTTCCGAATACTTGAACAGGTTCAAGTGTAAGGAAAGCCCATCGTGCATATGTGATGACGACAAACATGAGACTGTGTTACATATACTGACAGACTGCCCTGCCTATTGCCTAGAGAGATTTGAGATCGAACAGGAACTAGGTATCCAAATAACTGCGGAAAATGTAAACGCATTAATAACAAGCAAGGGAACTAGGGCCAAGTTCGTTGGGTTTTGTATAAAACTAGCCCATAAGGCTATTACTAGGAACAAGTAAACGTAATCATGCTTAGTATTCATATTTGTCTACAATATATAACAGTAGCATAACACAGATAGTTGAAAATGTCCGAAACTGTAAACCTAACGAATATTGTGTATAGCTTGATGTGTCTGTATGTAACTGTGTGTGACTGTGTAATACTGTGATATCAGGAATGTATTTAAATGTATTGAAATGGATTGAAATGTATTGAAATGGATTGTAATGTATTGAAATGTATTGAAATGTGATATAGAGATAAGTAGATTTAAGGATAAATGCATATAATGTATAATTGAACTGAGTTGACCCAAAAATGTAAAAACAAAAAACTGTAATAATGATAATAATGTGTGTAATATAGATAAGATTGTACTTTTATAAAATTAAACGAAATGACAGAAATAAAAATAGTAACCAAGGTCTCGGATATTGTCCGAGGAAATATTAGCTCGCAGACTCCGCCTTGCGCGGAGAGGTAGGCGCCATTAAAAAAAAAAAAAAAAAAAAAACCTAACCTAACCTAACCTAACCTAACCTAACCTAACCTAACCTAACCTATGAAACAAAACCACGGCACACAAGTCATCCAGTGTACCCTAAACCGGCAAAAACCAGTAAAGGCAGCAATCGTCGTGTTCGGAAACAATCTGCAGGTCATTCACGACCCCCAGATTGTAACCGAAAATGTCGCAGCCGTCTTACTGAAGGTGGGTCAGCTAAAGTTTGGAGTGATATCCGTCTACTTTGAAGGGGACCAAGATCTAGACCCCTACCTCGTAAAAACTAAAGAGGCAATTACAAAATTACAGACGTCTAACATCGTGGTGGGGGGTGACGTAAACGCATGGAGTCAGTGGTGGGGAAGCAACAGCGAAGACCATCGTGGAGCAGCGTATAACTCCTTCCTTTCCGAACAGGACCTTCAGATTCTCAACACAGGCCAAACCCCGACCTTCGAAGTATACAGGGGAGAAAGGCTATACCAAAGTATAGTTGATGTTATCGCGTGCAGTGTGTCGCTACTAAGCCGACTCGAGGAATGGCGTGTGTCCGACCACAACGCAATCACATTTTCATTACGCCTAGAAAAAGCGTTAGAGCCACTAAAACCGATCTCTACACGCATATATAACACCAAGAAGGCTAAGTGGTCAGATTTCAGCACACTCTTCAAGGTAAAACTGTCAGAAAACACCATCACTCCCGACAGCGTAACGGAGGTTCCGAACCCTGAGGAACTGGAGGCATTGGTCTCAACATACGTCGACATGATTCATCGATCATGCAAAAAATCAATACCCAAGTTGGGCAAAAGAAAAACCGACTCGAGGCCCCCGTGGTGGTCTGCTTCTCTAGAACAATTAAAAAGAGAAGTTTTGACCAAGAAGCGAAGAATCCGAAACGCGGCCCCGAGTCGAAGAAACAAGTACAAGTAAAATTAGAATACTCGACAAGAGCAGCGGAGGCAGCAACAGAAAATTGGAAGCAGTTCTGTTCGACGCAGGACCGGGAGAGCATGTGGGATGGCATCTACAGGGTCTTAAGGAAGACTGCCAGAAGACAGGAAGACACGCTCCTGAGGAATACCGCGGGCAATACGCTAAGTCCGGAACAATCAGCGGATCTTCTGGCAAAAACGTTCTACCCCGACGACTCTGTGGATGCCGAACTACAACATCACGCGTCGGTCTGGAGACTTACGGAGGGGTGTAATCCAGCTGAGATACAAGGTCTGTCGGCCGACGATCCACCATTTACACCAGCAGAGCTGGAAATGGTTCTTCAGGGACAAAATCCAAAGAAAGCTCCAGGTCCCGATGGGTTGACGGCCGACATCTGCACAGCAGCAATTAATTGCAACAGGGAGGTGTTTCTGGCACTGGCAAACAAGTGCCTATCACTATCACACTTCCCAAGGCAATGGAAAGTAGCTCACGTGTGCATACTCCGTAAGCCGGGCAAGGACGACTACACCCACCCAAAGTCTTACAGACCAATAGGACTGCTCTCGGTCTTGGGCAAGATCATCGAAAAGCTCATAGTCGGCAGACTGCAGTACCACTTCCTCCCCACTCTTAACACAAATCAATATGGGTTCATGCCACAGAAAGGAACCGAGGACGCCCTCTATGTCTTAATGGAGCACATACGGGCTGAACTAAAGGCCAAAAAGATAGTGCTACAGCAGACAGCCGACAGCACATTGCAGACAGTCTCAGAATGGGGTGCAGAAAATAAGCTGCGTTTTGCCGCTCATAAAACCAACGCAATGGTGATAACAAAGCGGCTTAAATACGACACCCCGATTATTCACATGTCTGGTACTCGGCTGAATCTAGTAGAAGAGATAAAGCTGCTGGGACTCATCATAGACCACAAACTCACCTTTAATGTGCACGTGACTGCAACCTGTAGGAAAGCTGCAGACATCTACAAACAACTAGCGTGTGCAGCAAGGGTGACATGGGGTCTGAACAGCGAGATAATCAGAACCATATACGTGTCGGTGATAGAGCCAATCGTGCTGTATGCAGCGAGTGCATGGGCTCCGGCAGCAGAGAAACTGATGACGAGGAATCAGTTAGACTCGCTGCAGAGAGGATTCACGCAGAAGATCTGCAAAGCATACCGCACGGTGTCTCTGACATCGGCTCTGATTCTGTCAAGTCAACTGCCCTTGGACCTCCGGGTAACTGAGGCTGCCACCCTCTTCAAAATCAAGAAGGGTCATTCCGAGGATTATCTGCCACCGGGAAGGGAGGTTGAGCGCAAGGCTGGGCCGTCGCGGATGCCGCATCCATCGCGACTTACAATAACGGAGTACGAGTGCCTCGAGAACCTGGACCCTGGAACCCTGAGTGACCGCCAAGTAACTGGACCCCAGATATACACAGACGGCAGCAAAATAGAGGGAAAAGTCGGAGCTGCCCTTACTTGGTGGAACGAAGGCAAGGAGACCAGATACTCAACCTTTCGCTTGGAGCCCCACAACACTGTCTTTCAGTCGGAAATGTACGCACTTTATCGAGCAGTCAAGATGGTGAGAACATCTAGGATGGCCTCCGTCAGCATATTAAGCGATTCAAGATCTTCGCTCGATTTGTTGAGGAGCCCGTCTGTTAATCACCCTTTAGCACTCGGCATAAAGAGACTGGTCCGCGAGATCCGAGAGGAAGACAGAGACGTGAGGCTGTTCTGGTTGAGAGCACACGTTGGTACTCCTGGAAATGAAAGAGCTGATGAGTTGGCAAAGAAAGCAGCACTCACCAAGAAGACAGCTCCGGACTACGACAAAGTACCAATATCATTCGTAAGGAGGCAGATACGTGAGGAAACTGTTAAAAAATGGCAGCAACGCTATGAATCCTCCAGTACAGGCTCAGTGACCAAGGTGTTCTTCCCCACCGTTCAAGCGGCAAGAAAGGTCCTCAAGGGCATGGCACTATTACCTACCCATGTCCAAGTATTTACCGGACACGGAGGATTCGGGGCTTATCTCCATCGCTTCCATCTTAAGGACAGTCCCTCATGTGTCTGCGATCCCAACTGCGAAGAGACGGTATGGCACGTGCTCACAGAATGCCCAAGATTCGGTCGTGAAAGAATGGACCTGGAAACTGAAATCCAGCTATCAGTAACACAGTCCACACTCCATTCCATCATGGAGAAAAAGGCCACCAGAACACCATTCTTGACATTCGCGAGCAAGATCGTGCAAATCGTAGCGAGGGCTAATGGCTCAACTCTTTTTATCCCACTTGCACGTACTTCTACACCCACACCTGCACCCGCACAAGCACTAACAATCCAGACCGTTGGTACAGTAGTCGTCACCACGGACAGCTCAGACGTCAGCAGTCCCCAGCTGATGACCACCCCCTGCACCTCGGCTTTACGCCAGTTACTTTCATGCGGGGATAACGGACAACCAAGCATCAGACTGCGAGGCGTGGCCCTCTTTATGAACAAGAACACTGAGAGACTCGGCGTAAGCTTCTGCCGTGAGGAAAGGGGGAATAACGTCGCCATATCACCTGGCCTTGCAGCTTTGATCAACGGTAGCACCTCAAAAGCGAGCATGGAACGCACCCACTTTAACGCGTTACCCGTAGCGGAATTTGCCCAACACCGATACCGTCTAGTGCGATTACAAAACAAGACAATTGCACTATTCGAGTGGCATGGGGAAACTCCGTTCGCGCAGGCATGCTCACTGCTTACCGAAATCGGAGACGCTGGTCAGTCTGCGAGCAGTTACCCCCGGATAATCAGCGTGGATGCAATGGCGATTGGCTACGAGAGGGGAGAGGTTGCCGATAAGTGCGGATGCATCAAGGCCGCACAAAATCACGAAGTGGTGGTCTATGAGGACAGGGGGGAAGATCTAAGCTTCCTCAAACCTCCCCATAAGGTTATGGAACCGGAACAGACCACGTCTGATCATCAGGCATCCTCTATCTCAGCCCCGACCACGCCTTGCGGCTCAGAGCGACTGCAACAGAGGCTTACCGCCGAGAAAGCCGCTTCAGAGGGAAAAAGCGGCCGTTTAAAAGAGAAGATTAAGGCCAGGGAAAGACTGAAGACGGTCTCAAGTTTTCACAGTAAGTTGCTGGGAGCAAACAGAAACAAGCCCGTTAAGCCACATCAAAGTAGCCAGGTGGCCGCAGTACGGGAGTTTACGAGGGTCACTCCAAATCCACCAAAGGAACAGCGACCAATACCAACGAGGGCCGACAGAGGGCAGGTCAGCCCGCCAAAACTCAGGACGGTAACGGAGCCTGGAGACCATGTTGAGAACGCCTTTCTTGAGTTCCAAGCAATTACAAAAGCAACAAAAGCCGTCAATCTCATGACCTGCCAGAAAATTATGCAGTCGTACCAATTAGAGATTGAAGGTTTGCTTAGGGTGAGACTCGAGGAGGCCGAAGCAGCCATATACAATAACGCCACCTCCCAAGTCATCAAGGGAGAAATGACTGGCCAGTACATGGCTGCATACAATGCAACGGATGGCTTCGTACCGTTGAATGAGTCAGAAACTTCGCGGACTGGCCGCATTACCTTCGTGACACCCGAATGTGACCCAATAGTGGTAATAGCCCGGTGTACCAAAATTATGCTGGTAGACAAGATCCTCGAACATACGGAAGCAATCTCGAGGACCATAGGTCGAAGCAGTAGCTGGGCATTGCCAAAAATAAATTGGGTAAACGGCGTTCCGGGATGCGGCAAGACGACATGGGTTATTAAAAACTTTAATAGGGAAAACGATGTCATCGTAACCACTACAACCGAAGCCGCAAAAGATCTGCGGCAGAAGCTAGCGCCTCAAATTGGTAAAGACAACAGAACCAAGGTGCGCACTATGGCCTCAACACTATCGAATGGGTTCACAGGGCCTCACAAATGTCAGCGCATTCTTGTGGACGAGGCTCTAATGAACCATTTTGGGGCTATAGTGATGCTGGTGCGGTTGTCAGGTGCTAGTGAGGTGGTTCTCATCGGCGACATCAACCAACTGCCCTATCTGGACAGGGAAAACCTATTTCCCCTTTCTTACGCCCGTCCGAACTCTGTGGCGACCATCTGCCAAGAGTTATCCTGTACGCACCGGAACCCGATGGATGTCGCGTACGCCCTCGGAGAAGTTTATCCCGGCATCTACTCGTCAAGGAAGCAGATCCACTCCCTGCAGCTGAAGAAGTTCACGGGCGCCAATATACCCAGGACCCTCCCCAACACACTTTTCTTGGTCCACACACAGGAGGATAAAAAGACCCTCATTGACCAAGGATATGGAGTGGGTACTGGGTCGAGCGTGTTGACGATACACGAAGCTCAGGGTCTCACCAGCGAGTCAATAATAATCGTCAAGGCAAGGTCCTATAACACCAGGATTCACAGCAGCGTCCCCCATGCGGTAGTGGCCGTATCCAGACACACAGCCAGCTGTATGTACTACGCCGACAACGCCGACGACATCATTGGACGTTTTGTGAGGCGAGCACTGGAAGCGTCTACCATGGACATCGTCAATAGTAACCTAAAGATGGCCATGCGGCATCGGGACATGGAAGTCGTTGACGCACTGATACGCCTTCCACAGCAATAACTGACGGTACTTTTGACGCAATGGGTCCCGGTGGACTAGACGACAGCTCTGAAAGATGAGGCAAAAAAAAAAAAAAAATGCCTGGCCGCAGTTTTCGGATTTGCGGTGGGAATCCCGCAGTTGATTTATCATGTATGTAAAAATTGTATTGTGTAATTATGAATGAGACGAGTTGGTGGTGCACGACTGGCATCACTTTGATGGTGGCGTGTGTGTTGGACCACTCCATCCCCTAAAATGGTGTCGAGTGGAGCGGACTCAATACATACGTCGGGTTAGGGATGCCAGGTGGGCACCAAGGGAAAGTTTTTAAGGTGGAAAAACGTTAGGAAGAATAGGAAAAAAAAAAAAATAAAAAAAAAAAAATATATATATATATAATATGTGATGGACTCACACTAGTTGATAAGAATTTATAAATAAGCATGTGAATGTTGTACTCTGGAGTCACCACTTGTACGTGGAGCTCATGAGGCAAAACGTAAAGTAGTAAAAAAAGGCACGGACGCAAAGTCTGTGGTACAATTGTAAGGCAGGAGTGTGGTTTTAGCCGGTAAGAGTCCGGCACTGCCCAGGCTGGCTCATCTGTGAGGCAGTCTGGGCGTCCATGAGGATTTCCCACTCCTGACGAAAAAAAAAAAAAAAAAAAACCTAACCTAACCTAACCTAACCTAACCGCTCGAATGCCCAATCACCGCAAAAATGCGATATGAAATAGAGCAGCAACTCGCCGTTGCATTGGTTGCCCAAAATCTACCAAATTTAATGGAAGGGAAGAATAGAAAAGTATTTTTAAATTATTGTAGTAGAATAGGAAAATTAGTCATAAATAGAAATAAAACAGCTTAAGAAAATATATGATACTTAATATATAATAAGTATATACTTAAAGTATCATAATAAACAAAAACAGAAATAAAAATAATAATAATAATAATATAGTGATAGTAACTCATAGATTTGGTACGGTATATATAGGTAAATATAGTTGATCTAGCTTAGATATAATGATATAAGTAGTATAACATAGCATAGAATAGATAGGAAAAATGATATTGTTGTTGGCTGTCTAGTGGAGGAAAACTCTCCATAACGACGTGTTGGAATTTTAATTATGTTAGATTAACAACTCTCCAAGCAAAACAAGGGCTCTGATCATGTCAGAGGACATCAGACATGGGCAGGAGTGTGGTTTTAGCCGGTATGAGTCCGGCACTGCCCAGACTGGCTCACCAGTGAGGCAGTCTGGGCGTCCATGAGGATTTCCCACTCCTGCCGAAAAAAAAAACCTAACCTAACCTAACCTAACCGGTTATAACTTTGCATCCAGGTGACGCATTCGGAAGCTGTTTTCAGCTGAATCGATCTCAAATAGGTTCCATCCTACTATCTGACTGTTCTAAATTGACATTTACGCGAAAAAATTTTTTTCGTCTGGGACTTAGAAAAAATTTCAATATTTTCCTTAAGAAAACCTAATTTAATTTTTATCTCAATATTTTCTCACCAAATTCAACTCAGATTTAATTTTAATATATACTTACCTGCCTTACCTGTATTCTGGTGCGCGTTCCGCGTGCTCGAGTCCCGTTCTGTAGTTGTAATTCCCGGTTTTCACGAAATTTTCAGTCGAAAATCACGTTTTTTGACTGAAACTCAAAATTTTTGTTCTGAAATAATTCCAAAAGCTGCATAGGTCGCTAGTCCGCGCGGAGTCGCGTCTTTCGACACCTCGCACGTGCGCCTAGCTAATATAAAAAGGCGAAAAATTGTCCTCCCACCCACCCTGTCCTCATTGGCCAGGTAAACTTTTCAGTTTTGGCAAAAAAATATTTTCCATTTTTAGCTCTTAAAGCTTCAGTTACACCTTTCGGCAATAGGAAAAATTGAAATTGGCGGTTCAAGGGCCCATTATCGTCACCTTGAACGCATTTAATTCATTGACTTATATTAACCTGACCAAGTCCTAACTTCAGGTCTTGTATTTACTTATATTATTCTTCTGATCCCCCCTTTACAGGGATTCAGTTACATTTAATAAGTGTCCTCTAGGAAATCATCTTAGAAACTCTCACTAAAGATGTTCGGAATAAGGACCCCCCTTAACAAGCAGAAGGCTGCGGAGGAGAGTTCGGGCATTGAGGAGGCATGCACAGCACCAGCGGGCCCCTCAGTGAGGCGCAGTGTCGGGGAGTGGGAAGCGGAGAAACAGAAAGTGGGGCAACCCCAAAAAACTCAAACATCTCCTAAAAAGGCACCCGTTCCCACTCCTCCCAAGAAGACAGTCGAACCCACATCCCCCAAACCCAAACCCAAAGCATTAGTCATCAAGCGGGTAAGGTCAGATACGTATGAGATGCCAGGAAAAGCCTTGGAGAGCCCGCCTCGAGAAGTACCACCCGTGCAGTACCAAAACAGAACCACGGAGGCAAAGGCGTGTCTAACCAAGGCCAAAATCCATTTGGAAAGCTCCAGAAATCTCAAAAAAGAGATTAAAGATGGGATCGCCAAAGCTGTCGAGAGACTTTATCACTTGGTCAGGGAGGGGGAGAGTGAGAGGGCCAAAACACCCGGAGTGGCAGCTGAGCCCGAAAAAGCTAGCGTGGACCCTATGCCGACCTCAGGTGAACCGACAGCGCTCATGAAGCAGCTAATGGAGAACCTCCAGCAGCACAATAAGGCGATGGAGGAGTGCCAGCTGCATACACGGGCTCTGTCGGAGCACCTGCAACAAGTGCCTCGCTTTGTCTCAGGACAGGGACCCTCGTTCGCGGAGATGGCCGCCGTCCCGAAGCGGCACTTCCAGGAGCCTCTTCACTCGGTGTTTGTGTCATCGGTCGATGACAAAGACACCGGGGAAGAGGTTCTTGAAAAGCTGAGGAAGGTGGTAGATGCAAGGAATGAGGGGACCAGAGTGGAGAGAGTGCGGAAAGCGAGGGACCAAAAGGTGGTGGTCGGCTTTAAAACAAGGGAGGAGCTAACCAAGGTGACCGATAGAATTAAAAAGGCCGGAAATCTAACGGTGGAGGAAGTTAAAAACAAAGATCCTCTCATCATCGCCAAGGATGTCCTTTCGTGCCACTCAGACGAGGAGATCATTGAGGCATTAAAACGCCAAAACAGTCACCTGATTGGGGACGTGCCTGCGGATGACCTGAGGATGGGGGTGAAGTACCGTCGTAGGACGAGGAACCCCCACATGTGCCACGTCATCCTGCAGGCGTCCCCCGCTGTATGGCAGAGGCTGACGCACGCGGGTCGAGTGCACATCGACTTGCAGCGGGTGCGTGTGCTGGACCAGTCACCACTGATTCAGTGCACCCGCTGCTTACGCTTCGGCCACAGCCGTAAGTTGTGCACGGAATCCGCCGATCTCTGCACACATTGTGGGGACCCCCACATGAGGGTGGACTGCCCCTCACGGCTAGCCGCGGAGCCACCAAAGTGCCGAAACTGCGTTTCCGCAAAGATGGGTAAGACCGAGCACAACGCCTTCGATAGCGAGTGCCCAACTCGTATCAAGTGGGACGGATTGGCGCGGCTGTCGGTGGCGTATTGCTAAGGTGGTCCCGGGCGGAAGCGCAGTAATTAGTGAAGTCAGACCTCACCAGTATCGTTTCGTACAGGCAAACCTCCAAAAAAGCAAACTGGCCACAGCTGAGCTCATAATGGAAGCGGAAAAGCGAAAGTTGGCGTTTGCAATGGTCCAAGAGCCATACATTGGCAGAATCGGAGAAATGAAGAGCCATCCGGGTACACGAGTAGTACAGTGTGCCAGGAAGACCGAGAAAGTCAACAAAGCGGCCATTGTACTGTTCCACGACACCATAAACCTCACACAGTGCCCAACCCTGACTACCGAAAACTTTGCAGTTGCAATACTCAGGACCGGAGCCTGGGAAATAGGTGTGGTGTCGGTGTACCTGGATGGTGGACAGCCTATCGAGCCAGACTTGGGCCATCTTAGGAAAATTATGGAGGGGATCGGAGTTCGCGACGTGATACTGGGGGGGGACGTCAACGCTTGGAACACGTGGTGGGGAAGCCGAGAGGCGGATCAAAGGGGCGAGGCCCTAGCAGGTGCTCTCGATGAACTGGGACTCCAGATCCTGAACATGGGAACGGTCCCTACCTTCGACGTCATCAGGGGTAACCAAAGGTACTGCAGCTGCGTGGACATAACGACCTGCACAGAAGACATGCTTCGAAGTGTGGCAAACTGGAGACTATCCGGAGACGTCACCACCTCGGACCATAGGGCAATCCTGTTTGAATTAAAACTAGAAAAATCGAAAGGTATGGACATTATAAGAACCACTAGAAAATATAATACTAGAAAGGCAAAATGGGGACAATTTTCTGAAAAACTTGACGAAATTTGGGAACAACGAAACATAAACAAAACAGAAATAGATAAAATTTTAACGACAGAAGATTTGGACAAGATAACAGAAAGATACACAGAATCAATTGAGCAAGCATGTGAGGGAACCATACCTACTGTAAGTAAAAGAAATCAGACAGGATTACCTTGGTGGACCGAGGAGTTGACACGAATGAAAGAGGAGGTCAAAAGGCGTAAGAGGAGAATCTCCGGTGCCGCACCCAGACGCAGAGCATGGGTCGTAGCCTCGTACCTCGCAGCAAAAGTGGAGCTGAAACAGAAGATGGAGAGCACGCTGACATCCAGTTGGAAGGAGTTCTGTGGAAGACAGGAACGAGAGACTATGTGGGACAGCATATATAGGGTAATAAGTCGCACTGCCAGTAGGCAGGAAGACATACCGCTAGTACAAGGCAACCGCGTACTCAGCAACGAGGAATCAGCCCGGATGCTTGCTAAGACGTTTTATCCTGAGGATAAAACACAGGATGACAATGCGGACCACAGTAGGATACGTGAGCTGGCGAATAGAGTGAATGAAAATACGAATGGTGAGACATTTGATCCTCTATTCACAGTGGAAGAACTTAAGTGGTCCGTATCTAGCTTTAATCCCAAGAAAGCACCAGGTGTTGACGGCCTAACAGCGGATATATGCAGGGCTGCTATTACCCATAACCTGCAACTGTTCCTAGCAGTGCTAAACAGATGTCTCTCTCTGTTCCATTTTCCGACCATCTGGAAAGAGGCAGTGGTCGTGGTCCTTAAAAAACCAGGCAAGGACGACTATGCGCACCCCAAATCATACAGGCCGATTGGGCTATTGCCTGTACTGGGGAAAATTTTGGAAAAAATGCTGATGCGTCGCATTAGATGGCATATATCGCCACAAGTTAGCAGGAGCCAGTACGGTTTCATGCCGCAGCGCAGCACCGAGGACTCCCTCTATGACCTGATAAAACATATAAGAGACCGACTGAAAGAGAAGAAGATCGTCGTCGTCATATCATTGGACATAGAGGGAGCCTTCGACAATGCCTGGTGGCCAGCCATGAAATGCCGACTAGCCGAGACACCGCGCCCGATCAACCTGAGACGTCTGGTAGATAGCTATCTACTGGATAGGAGGGTAAGGGTGCGGTATGCAGGAGCAGAGTTCGTACAAGGAACGTCGAAAGGTTGCGTACAAGGCTCTATAGGTGGGCCCACGTTCTGGAACTTGCTCCTGGATTCCCTGCTCAAAGAGCTAGAACAACGAGGCGACTATTGCCAGGCATTCGCGGATGATGTGGTTCTGATTTTTTCGGGTGAAACAGCGCTGGATATCCAGGGACGGGCTAATGCAAGTCTCGCTCATGCCCAGAAGTGGGGAATCGGAAACAAACTCACATTTGCACCCCACAAAACGAAAGCCATGGTGGTCACAAATAGATTGAAATATGATTCACCTCTTCTGCGCATGGGCGGTGAGGACATTGCCCTGTCTCGGGAAATCAAGATACTGGGGCTCACGGTTGATGACAAGCTGACGTTTAACGCCCACGCCTCGAACGTTACGAGAAAGGCGTTAAACATATACAAGCAGCTATCGAGAGCCGCCAAAATCAGCTGGGGCCTGAAGCCCGAAATAATCAGGACCATATACACCGCAGTGGTGGAGCCGGTGATAATGTATGCTGCCAGTGCTTGGGCACCGGCTACAAACAAAAAGGGGATGCGGAAGCAGCTGGACACCGTTCAGCGGGGCTTTGTGCAGAAAACAGTGAAGGCGTACAGGACAACATCGCTGAACTCGGCCCTGTTACTCTCTGGGCTGCTTCCTTTAGACCTTAGGATCCGAGAAGCAGCCTCTTTTTATGAAGAGAAAAGAGGATACTCCTGGAGAGTGACAGGAGACCGAGACATCGAAACACCAGTTCCTTACACGGAACTACCACACCCAGCCAGCCAAGTTGGTATTCAGTTCAAGTGCGTGGTGAACGATGCAGAAATGGCCCAGCAAGAACTCACAACCCCAAAAATCTTCACCGACGGAAGCAAAATCCAGGGCAAAGTCGGTGCAGCGTTGAGCCTGTGGGAAAATGGGGTGGAAGCCAAAGCCCAAAAGTTTAAACTGGATAGTTTCTGCACCGTTTATCAAGCCGAACTACTGGCTCTGCATAAGGCCTCGGAGTTAGCTTTGAAACATCCCTCAGCCGTTGTCCAGATCTATTGCGACTCTAGATCAGCCCTAGAAACCGTCACCGGAGGCGTCTCTCTCCATCCCTTGGCATTTAAAACGCAAAAAAATATCCAGGCACTGAAACTGTGCGGAAAATCCCTTCAACTGTTCTGGATTAAGGCACATGCGGGGATGGAAGGGAATGAGAGGGCAGACGTGTTGGCAAAAGAGGCAGCACTAGGCAGCAAAACAAGGCCCCACTACGATCTATGTCCGGCTTCATTCATCAAGCGACAAATCCGAACGGAGTCGCTTGACGAATGGAGCGCGAGATACGGGTCAGGCGAAACGGCTACAACCACAAAAATTTTTCTCCCTGACGCAATTGCAGCCTACCGTATAGTCCGAAAAATTGAGCTCAACCCAGTCATAGTACAAGTGCTTACAGGACATGGCGGGTTCTCCGAGTACTTGAATCGCTTCAAGTGCAAGGAGAGCCCGGCATGTCCCTGTGACCCATCTAAAAATGAGAGCATCCCACATTTGCTAACGGAGTGCCCTATATTCGCGAAAAACAAATATGACCTCGAGTCGGAAATAAACACAGAAATAAAAATAGAAAACATACCAACAATAATGGGAAATCCAAAACAAAGAAAAAAGTTTTTAATTTACTGTGAGGAAATTGCTGGTAAAGTTATTAAAAATAATAAAGCTTAAGAAAAAAGATATACTGTTATGTATTACCAGAATACATAAAAAGTAATCGCTGCGAAAATAAAGATTTTAAAATTAATTGTAAATCATAAAACTTTAGACGTAAAAATTTAGTATTAAAATCATGAGTTGTCAAAATTAAAGTTAAAATGAAAAAATTGTTTAAATCATTGTAAAAGATAAATAAAAAATATGTGCCTACGTGTTAATCCGTTAAGACAGAAAGATGAAAGAATGTAAGAAAGAAAAAGACAAGTTGATAAAAAAAAGATCTCTGATGACCAATGTCAGAGGGACACTTCGAAAGGCAGGAGTGGGTTTTAGCCGGTAAGAGTCCGGCACTGCCCAGACTGGCTCATCAGTGTGAGTCAGTCTGGGCGTCCATGAGGATTTCCCACTCCTGCCAAAACAAAAAAAAAAAAAAAAAAAAAAAACCTAACCTAACCTAACCTAACCTTTTTTTTTTTTTTTTTTTTTTTTTTTATCGGGGTGGAAATCCTCATGGATGTCCTCTGCCCTGGGGTGGGCAAAGGGGTCTGTCAGACTCTTACTGACTAAAACCACCCCGGTGTTCCCTCTCACACTTGCGTCGGGGGCTGCGGGTGCAAATGCGACTTCCGCTGCCCCGGACTAGTGACGACCCGTGCTCTGCGGGCCCCGATCCGTAGGGGGAGTGAAACTCCCCTAATAACGTCTTATAGAGGCGCGCGTGGAACACTACGCGCCGCCATCTCGGGTCCTGTATGATGGGGGGCGAGGGATATCCCCGAGTCCGCCACCCCTGGACCCATTTAGGGGGGCTGGAAGAGGGCATTATCTGCCCTCCGCCGACGCCCAGTGCGCCTGCTGCGGGACGGGAGAGTACTGGTGATCTCCCTTTCCCTTTCCGCAGCCTCCTTCTGCGAGATAACTGTTTCGCAAAAGGATACCACCGCGTCCCAGGACTCTGCACTGCCGACCATCGAACGAACTACGGTTGGCAGCGACAGGTCATTCCCCACTTCTGAAACGAGGCCACGGCGTGGCTCCTCCCATGCGACACATTCGGCCAGCGTATGCCACGCCGTGTCCTCCAGACAGTGGACGCAGTGATGGCACCGAGCGTCCGGCTCCCTGCCTATGCGACACAAGTACTTGCCGAAGCAACCGTGCCCCGAGAGCACCTGCGTCGCCCGAAACGTCAGGGAGCCGTGCCTCCTCCCGAGCCAGTCGTCAAGCACTGGCCGGATTGCCTCGATTAAATCCAGGCCGGCGGTAGGTTCCAAGAGCCTCTCCCGCCATTCCGCCACCATGACCTGACGGATCTCTGACCGGCGCAGTGTGATCTGCCGCTGCATCAGTCTCTCGCCCCGTGTCTTGGCCTCCTCGCGCCACAGATGCAGTGTCGCGAGTGTTTTCGCCTCCAGGTCCCAGGGTGGGGATCCGGCCAATGCGCAAGCTGCCTCGTAAGAGATCGTGCGATATCCCCTTATGACTCTGACGGCCATCGCTCTTTGCGGTTTTCGCAGTACTGCGATGCTGCCAGCCGTCAGGTCAGCTGCCCACACCGGGGCTCCATAGAGGGCCATTGATCGCACGATCCCCACGTATAACCGCCTACAAGCGGTGCTCGGGCCCCCCAAATTGGGAAGCAGCGTTGACAGCGCACCCGCTGCACCCATCAGTTTGGGCACCAGCCGCTGAAAATGGGGGCCGAAGTTCCATCGGCTGTCGAGCACCAATCCTAGGTACTTCATAGTTGACTCGACAGCGATACGAGCCCCTCCGACTACAATGTGTGACCCTGGCGGCGGCGCCCGTCGAGGGCCATGGAATGCGATGGCCTCTGACTTGTTGAGGGCCACCTCTAAGCCCAGGCGTCGTATGCGACTCACGACCTGCGAGACCGCAACCGTAGCCAGCAACGCTGCCTCCCTGTGCGAACTTCCCCGAGCCGTGACCAGCGTGTCATCCGCATAGCAAGTGAGGTTCACCCCCGGTAGAAGCTCGCCTCTCAGCACCCAGTCATAGCCGATGTTCCACAGGAGTGGGCCCACAACCGAACCCTGTGGAACACCGCACGACATGTCGCGCCGGCCTCTGCTATCGCGTCCCGTGTAGGTAACACACCTCCCTGCTAAATAAGCCCCCACAACGTGGCAGAGGTAGGGAGGCACCCGGTGGTAACGTAGCGCCTCCCTAATGCAACTCCAAGGCAGGGTGTTGAATGCGTTAGAGATGTCCAAGGAGACCGCTAGCAACACCCCGCCCCGGGATACCGCTTCCTCTGCCAGAACTCTAACCCTCATTATGGCGTCAATGGTAGAGCGCCCATGACGAAACCCAAACTGGCTGTCGTCCAGGTTCGGCCCCTCTCTGCACAAGTGGCTGACGATGCGGTCTGCGATTATTCGCTCAAACAGCTTGCCTACCTCGTCTAGCAACACTATGGGCCGATAAGCGGATGGTGAGTCCGCAGGGCGCCCCACCTTCCTGAGCAGGACCAGTCGGCCTGCTTTCCAATGATTAGGAAACTGGCCCCGCTCAAGGCACGCTGAGAAAAGTCCTCTCAGTGGGGGCTCCAGGTCCTTAAGAGCGAGGACTAGAGCACGGCCAGGAACCCCATCGGGTCCCGGAGCCGTATTCTTAGCCCGGAGCCGCGTTACGGCCGCCCTCATCTCAGGTTGCGTCACCTCTGGGACGCTTTCGCTCTCCTCTTCATCAGGCTCTGCGGCTGTTGGCAGAGTCATTGGCGGTGGTTCATGCTCTGATCTCGCAGGGAAGAGAGCTGAGACCACTTCTTCGAGCAACTGTGGCTCGAGACCTTCCGTTAATGGGGGGGCCCAGGGCCGAAGTTTCCCTCGGACTGTACGGTAAGGGCGCCCCCACGGATCCCCGTCTAGGGTCTCCAGCAGTTCTTCCCTGGCTCGCGTTTTCGACTCGCCGATGGCCAGCCACAGAGCCGACATGACCTCGAGTCGGAAATAAACACAGAAATAAAAATAGAAAACATACCGACAATAATGGGAAATCCAAAACAAAGAAAAAAGTTTTTAATTTACTGTGAGGAAATTGCTGGTAAAGTTATTAAAAATAATAAAGCTTAAGAAAAAAGATATACTGTTATGTATTACCAGAATACATAAAAAGTAATCGCTGCGAAAATAAAGATTTTAAAATTAATTGTAAATCATAAAACTTTAGACGTAAAAATTTAGTATTAAAATCATGAGTTGTCAAAATTAAAGTTAAAATGAAAAAATTGTTTAAATCATTGTAAAAGATAAATAAAAAATATGTGCCTACGTGTTAATCCGTTAAGACAGAAAGATGAAAGAATGTAAGAAAGAAAAAGACAAGTTGATAAAAAAAGATCTCTGATGACCAATGTCAGAGGGACACTTAGAAAGGCAGGAGTGGGTTTTAGCCGGTAAGAGTCCGGCACTGCCCAGACTGGCTCATCAGTGTGAGTCAGTCTGGGCGTCCATGAGGATTTCCCACTCCTGCCAAAACAAAAAAAAAAAAAAAACCTAACCTAACCTAACCTAACCATCTGAGTGACCGCCAAGTAACTGGACCCCAAATATACACAGACGGCAGCAAAATAGAGGGAAAAGTCGGAGCTGCCCTTACTTGGTGGAACGAAGGCAAGGAGACCAGATACTCAACCTTTCGCTTGGAGCCCCACAACACTGTCTTTCAGTTGGAAATGTACGCACTTTATCGAGCAGTCAAGATGGTGAGAACATCTAGGATGGCCTCCGTCAACATATTAAGCGATTCAAGATCTTCGCTCGATTTGTTGAGGACTTGTTGTTGAGGAGGATTTGTTGTCTGTTAATCACCCTTTAGCACTCGGCATAAAGAGACTGGTCCGCGAGATCCGAGAGGAAGACAGAGACGTGAGGCTGTTCTGGTTGAGAGCACACGTTGGTACTCCTGGAAATGAAAGAGCTGATGAATTGGCAAAGAAAGCAGCACTCACCAAGAAGACAGCTCCGGACTACGACAAAGTACCAATATCATTCGTAAGGAGGCAGATACGTGAGGAAACTGTAAACAAATGGCAGCAACGCTATGAATCCTCCAGTACAGGCTCAGTGACCAAGTTGTTCTTCCCCACCGTTCAAGCGGCAAGGAAGGTCCTCAAGGGCATGGCACTATCACCTACCCATGTCCAAGTATTTACCGGACACGGAGGATTCGGGGCTTATCTCCATCGCTTCCATCTTAAGGACAGTCCCTCATGTGTCTGCGATCCCAACTGCGAAGAGACGGTATGGCACGTGCTCACAGAATGCCCAAGATTCGGCCGTGAAAGAATGGACCTGGAAACTGAAATCCAGCTATCAGTAACACAGTCCACACTCCATTCCATCATAGAGAAAAAGGCCACCAGAACACCATTCTTGACATTCGCGAGCAAGATCGTGCAAATCGTAGCGAGGGCCAATGGCTCTACTCTATTTATCCCACTTGCACGTACTTCTACACCCACACCTGCACCCACACAAGCACTAACAATCCAGACTGTTGGTACAGTAGTCGTCACCACGGACAGCTCAGACGTCAGTAGTCCCCAGCTGATGACCACCCCACGCACCTCGGCTTTGCGCCAGTTACTTTCATGCGGGGATAACGGACAACCAGGCATCAGACTGCGAGGCGTGGCCCTCTTTATGAACAAGAACACTGAGAGACTCGGCGTAAGCTTCTGCCGTGAGGAAAGGGGGAATAACGTCGCCATATCACCTGGCCTTGCAGCTTTGATCAACGGTAGCACCTCAAAAGCGAGCATGGAACGCACCCACTTTAACGCGTTACCCGTAGCGGAATTTGCCCAACACCGATACCGTCTAGTGCGATTACAAAACAAGACAATTGCACTATTCGAGTGGCATGGGGAAACTCCGTTTGCGCAGGCATGCTCACTGCTTACTGAAATCGGAGACGCTGGTCAGTCTGCGAGCAGTTGCCCCCGGATAATCAGCGTGGATGCAATGGCGATTGGCTACGAGAGGGGAGAGGTTGCCGATAAGTGCGGATGCATCAAGGCCGCACAAAATCACGAAGTGGTGGTCTATGAGGACAGGGGGGAAGATCTAAGCTTCCTCAAACCTCCCCATAAGGTTATGGAACCGGAAAAGACCAAGTCTGATCATCAGGCATCCTCTATCTCAGCCCCGACCACGCCTTGCGGCTCAGAGCGACTGCAGCAGAAGCTTACCGCCGAGAAAGCCGCTTCAGAGGGAAAAAGCGGCCGCTCAAAAGAGAAGATTAAGGCCAGGGAAAGACTGAAGACGGTCTCAAGTTTTCTCGGTAAGTTACTGGGAGCGAACAGAAACAAGCCCGTTAAGCCACATCAAAGTAGCCAGGTGGCCGCAGTACGGGAGTTTACGAGGGTCACTCCAAATCCACCAAAGGAGCAGCGACCAATACCAACGAGGGCCGACAGAGGGCAGGTCAGCCCGCCAAAACTCAGGACGGTAACGGAGCCTGGAGACCATGTTGAGAACGCCTTTCTTGAGTTCCAAGCAATTACAAAGGCAACAAGAGCCGTCAATCTCATGACCTGCCAGAAAATTATGCAGTCATACCAATTAGAGGTTGAAGGTTTGCTTAGGGTGAGACTCAAGGAGGCCGAAGCAGCCATATACGATAACGCCACCTCCCAAGTCATCAAGGGAGAAATGACTGGCCAGTACATGGCTGCATACAATGCAACGGATGGCTTCGTACCGTTGAATGAGTTAGAAACTTCGCGGACTGGCCGCATTACCTTCGTGACACCCGAATGTGACCCAATAGTGGTAATAACCCGGTGTACCAAAATTATGCTGGAAGACAAGATCCTCGAACAGGCGGAAGCAATCTCGAGGACCATAGGTCGAAGCAGTAGCTGGGCATTGCCAAAAATAAATTGGGTAAACGGCGTTCCGGGATGCGGCAAGACGACATGGGTTATTAAAAACTTTAATAGGGAAAACGATGTCATCGTAACCACTACAACCGAAGCCGCAAAAGATCTGCGGCAGAAGCTAGCGCCTCAAATTGGTAAAGACAACAGAACCAAGGTGCGCACTATGGCCTCAACACTATCGAATGGGTTCACAGGGCCTCACAAATGTCAGCGAATTCTTGTGGACGAGGCACTAATGAACCATTTTGGGGCTATAGTGATGCTGGTGCAGTTGTCAGGTGCTAGTGAGGTGGTTCTCATCGGCGACATCAACCAACTGCCCTATCTGGACAGGGAAAACCTATTTCCCCTTTCTTACGCCCGTCCGAACTCTGTGGCGACCATCTGCCAAGAGTTGTCCTGTACGCACCGGAGCCCGATGGATGTCGCGTACGCCCTCGGAGAAGTTTATCCCGGCATCTACTCGTCAAGGAAGCAGATCCACTCCCTGCAGCTGAAGAAATTCACGGGCGCCAATATACCCAGGACCCTCCCCAACACACTTTTCTTGGTCCACACACAGGAGGATAAAAAGACCCTCATTGACCAGGGATATGAAGTGGGTACTGGGTCGAGCGTGTTAATAATAAACCCGTGTCCCGTGTCACAGAGCGCATCGACTTTCTGAAGCAGAAAGTGTATGCATGGGCAAACCGTATTCGTAGGTATAAGCGGCGGGTAGAGCGATATACTCAAAATCGCACCTTCCAGAGTGATGAAAGGTGGGTTTATAGGGCTTGGGAGTGACCGGACCAAGGTGTGACTGACACGCGCCTACCGGATGATGATGCCATGGATTCTTTCTGGCGGAGTATCTGGTCGGTGCCTGTCAGTCACACCGAAGGTGACTGGACTCGGGAAGTCGAGCGAGCCTGCGATCTAATACCAGAAATGGGGGCTATTACCATCTGCCCCCAAGATGTAACACGTGCAGTTCGTCCGCTACCTAACTGGAAGTCTCCAGGACCGGACGGGCTGCACAACTTCTGGATTAAATGGTTTATGAGATCGCACGCTCGCTTGGCGGCTCAGTACCAGACTGCTTTGGAGTCTGGGTCGCTACCCCAGTTCCTAACAACAGGAGTTACCCACCTGCTCCATAAATCTGGTAGCACCGCGGAACCCAAAAATTATAGGCCGATCACGTGTTTACCGACGGTCTATAAAGTTTTTACATCCATTTTGAGAGCTAAAATTAACAAACATATAGACACCAACTCCATCATGTCTGCCTCTCAAAATGGATGTAGGAACGGGTCCCGCGGTACTAAGGAGCTACTCCTCATTGATATGACCATTAGCCAACAGGTACGCCGTTCCCGAAAGGATCTGTCGACATGCTGGATAGATTATAAGAAGGCCTATGACTCGGTGCCACATACATGGCTCATGAAGGTGCTGGAGTTGTATAAAGTAGATACAACTCTGCGCACCTTCCTGATGTCATGTATGAGGCAATGGAGGACGGTCCTTCGCTATCCAGGATGTCGAAATGTCCAGAGGAATAGCGAGCCGATAAGAATAGAGCGAGGCATATTTCAGGGCGACAGTTTGAGTCCGCTTTGGTTCTGCTTAGCCCTGAATCCTCTAAGCACACTGCTAGAGGATTCAGGTCTTGGCTATCGGTTGAGGAGAGGTGGTCAGGTTATATCTCACCTCCTATACATGGATGATCTAAAACTCTTTGCCCCCAACAATTTGCAACTGATGGAGCTACTGAAAGTAACTGAAACTTTCAGTAGTGCCATCAGAATGGAATTTGGTGCGGACAAATGTGCGGTCATGAATGTAAAGCGAGGGGAGATTGTGGAATCCGTGGGAGCTCAACTCTCGGATTCCATAAACCTTAGAGCCCTCTCCGCATCCGAAACCTATAAGTATTTGGGTATGTCGGAAGCGTTGGGCATCAATGTTACTGACATGAAGCAATCGTTGAAGGAGCGTTTCTTTGGCCGCCAGAAGAAAGTATTTAATAGTCTTCTATCAGGCGGAAACAAGGTGCGCGCCTTCAACGGTTGGGTCATGCCGGTTTTGATGTACTCTTTCGGCATACTCAAATGGACTCAGACCGAACTCGACGCCCTGGATAGGAGGGTCCGTACGCTGCTGACTGCATATCGAATGCATCACCCACGGTCATCGGTAATGAGACTGTATATCCCGCGAAAGTGTGGAGGTCGAGGCTTTTTAAACGCTAAGACCCTCCACAATCGCGAGATATGCAGTCTTAGGGAATATTTCCTAGAAGCCGACGTGGGGATGCATCGAGATGTGGTCGCGGTGGACAAGGGTCTTACCCCGCTCTCCTTGGCTAAAGAGAACTGGCTCAAGCCTGTAGTGCTCGACACTAACGATCGCAGGGCGGTATGGCAGAGTAAGGAGCTTCACGGACACTTTTTCCGGGCCCTACATGGACCCGATGTAGATTTACTGGCGTCCGTGACCTGGCTACGTTTCGGTGACCTCTTCGGAGAGACCGAAGGTTTTATCTGTGCAATTATGGATGAAGTTATCATGACGAACAATTACCGGAGATTTATTGTGAAGGATGGCACGGTTGACATCTGTCGGGCATGCCACCGTCCGGGAGAATCAATCCGACACATTATCTCCGGGTGTTCTCGTCTAGCTAACGAAGAGTACTTGCATAGACACAACCTTGTAGCCAGGATTATCCATCAGCAACTTGCTCTGAAATACGGCCTTGTGGAATCGGAAGTGCCGTACTACAGGTATGTGCCCGACCCAGTTCTCGAAAATGGAAATATCACATTGTACTGGGATCGATCCATCATCACTGACAGGACTATTGTTGCCAATAAACCTGATATAGTGGTGGTGGATCGAGTAGAGCGGCGCACAATGATTATTGACATAACAGTCCCGCATGACGGGAACCTCGTGAAAGCCGAGAAAGACAAACAAATCAAGTATCTTGACTTGGCTCGCGAGATTGTCGACATGTGGGATGTGGACTCAGCGATCATTGTGCCGATAGTCGTATCAGCTAATGGCTTAATTGCCAAGAGCCTCGACCAACACCTAAGGAGGCTCTCGTTGGGCAGCTGGATCAAGGGCTTGATTCAGAAGGCGGTACTCCTGGACACGGCTCGCATTGTTAGGAGGTTCCTCTCTCTGGAGCCCTGACTGCCGGTAGCTTGGACCCTGTTCCCGATACCGGTGGGCTACTATTTTTTATATTTTTAAATGTTTCTATATTTTTTATATTCTAATATTTAAAAATGTAATTTATAAGTATTTTAATGGAATAAAGGAAATAATAATAATAATCTTTATTACATACGAAATGGTTACAAAATGTGTGAAGTCCCTGACACTTGTACTAGGTGGTTAACCTGTGTTACAAGAGCCAGTGCCAACTGTTAACTATACACGAAGCTCAGGGTCTCACCAGCGAGTCAATAATAATTATCAAGACAAGGTCCTACAACACCAGGATTCACAGCAGCGTCCCCCATGCGGTAGTGGCCGTATCCAGACACACAGCCAGCTGTACGTACTACGCCGACAACGCCGTCGACATCATTGGACGTTTTGTGAGGCGAGCACTGGAAGCGTCTACCATGGACATCGTCAATACTAACTTAAAGATGGCCATGCGGCATCGGGACATGGAAGTCGTTGACGCACTGATACGCCTTCCACAGCAATAACTGACGGTGCTTTTGACGCAACGGGTCCCGGTGGACTGGACGACAGCTCTGAAAGACGAGGCAAAAAAAAAAAAAACGCCTGGCCGCAGTTTCGGTTTTGCGGTGGGAAACCCGCAGTTGATTTATCATGTATGTACAAATTGTATAGTGTAATTATGAATGAGACGAGTTGGTGGTGCACGACTGGCATCACTTTGATGGTGGCGTGTGTATTGGACCGCTCCATCCCCTAAAATGGTGTCGAGTGGAGCGGACTCATTACATATGTCGGGTTAGGGATGCCAGGTGGGCACCAAGGGAAAGTTTTAAGGTGGAAAAACGTTAGGCAGAATAGGGAAGGAAAAAATAAATAAAAAATTATATATATATAATATGTGATGGACTCACACTAGTTGATAAGTATTTATAAATAAGCATGTGAATATTGTGCTCTGGAGTCACCACTTGTACGTGGAGCTCATGAGGCAAAATGTGTAGTACTAAAAAAAGGCACGGACGCAAAGTCTGTGGTACAATTGTAAGGCAGGAGTGTGGTTTTAGCCGGTAAGAGTCCGGCACTGCCCAGGCTGGCTCATCTGTGAGGCATTCTGGGCGTCCATGAGGATTTCCCACTCCTGACGGAAAAAATAAATAAAAACCTAACCTAACGTAACCTCCGCCAAATGTACCAAGATCATGCTGGACGATAAGATCCTCGAAATGGCACCCCAGCATCACAGGAAAATTGGGCGGTACCCAATATCAGGTGGGTCAACGGAGTCCCAGGTTGCGGCAAGACAACCTGGGTGGTGAAGCACTTCGATGGGGAGAAGGACGTCGTAGCCACCACGACGACCGAAGCTGCCAAAGATCTCAGGGAGACCAAGTAAAGACAAAAGTGCGCACTATGGCCTCAATTTTAGTCAACGGGTTCAAAAAACAAGAGAAATGCTACCGCCTCACGGTAGACGAAGCTCTTATGAACCACTTTGGGGCCATAGTTATGGCAGTAAAGTTGTCTGGAGCAAGCGAGATTGTCCTCATCGGAGACGTAAACCAGCTTCCATTTTTGGACAGAGAGAACCTATTCGAGTTAAGGTATACCCGTCCAAACCTGGTGGCTGGAATCACCCAGGAGCTGCTCTGCACACACCGCAACCCGATGGATGTGGCGTTTGCACTGAGTGAGATATACTCCGGTATATACTCCTCCAAGTCGTCGCTGTCGCGGGTTCACTCCCTGAGGGTGGAGGGTTACACAGGAGCGCAAATACCGAGCACTGCCCAAAACACCCTATTCCTGGTTCACACGCAAGAGGAGAAAGCTTCTCTTGCAAGCCAGGGATATGGGTCCGGTGAAGGGTCGCGCGTGTTAACCATCCACGAGGCTCAGGGGTTGACCTACGACAGCGTAATCATCGTCAACACGAAGTCCAGGAGGCTCCAGGTCCACGAAAGCATCTCCCACTCGGTGGTGGCGTTGTCGAGACATACTGTCAGTTGCGTCTACTACTCCGACGACGCCGATGACGCCACAGGCCGCTTTGCGAAGAGGGCGATGGATGCGCCTACCAAAACGGTCATCGACTACAACCTTAAGATGGCCATGAAACATCGAGACGCAGCAGTCGTGGAACACCTACTCGGGCTAGCAAAATCCCTGGTCGTGACACCCCGCCTCAAATAAGACTCCACAAACCAGACCTCATCCATACTCCCAACACACTAATACTAACCAATCCCAACCCTCCACGTACCATCAAAACAAAATCATGTGAAACTTCATGGCAGAGCGAGTCTGTCATGCTTACGTTAATGTCCCGCCGATGGTGGCGTTGCACATCTGGTCGATCGGTTCCCTAAGAAATGGTTGAGCTGAACGGCGCAGATGTGTACGTCATATCCGTGAACGGAAGCCGTCGCCTGGGGCTGGTCGGCTCGCACTGCCATGAAGTTTAAATCAATCAATAAATCTCGTAAAATGTTTGTATAAAATAAATGTGTAACATTAGAATAAGTAATGCCTGTCTTGTGTAGATTAATATAATAACAATAATAAAAAATAAAAAAACACAAGGAAACAAAAAAATATATATATATATATATATCTGTATCGAATGGACTCACGTAGTTTTTAAGTAGTAGATAAGCTCAAGTCCGGAGTAGTAACGGCATTTGTATTGATAATAAAATATGTAAACAACGCAACCTCGTAAACAAAAGCACGGACCTTCATGTCTGTGGACTAATTGTGAGGCAGGAGTGTGGTTTTAGCCGGTAAGAGTCCGGCACTGCCCAGACTGGCTCATCCGTGAGGCAATCTGGGCGTCCATGAGGATTTCCCACTCCTGCCGAAAAAAAAAAAAAAAAACCTAACCTTTTTTTTTCTGGGGTGGAAAATTCTCATGGATGTCCTCCGCCCTGGGGCAGAAGAAGAGGACTGTCAGACTCCTACTAAAAACCACCCCGGTGTTCCCTTCCCACACTTGGACCGGGGATCATGAGATCTGGTGCGCCTTCCATGATCCCCGACTGGTGCCGGCCCGCTTTTGCAAGCCACTTCATGCCCGCGGGGGGAGTTAGGTGAGACTCCCCCCGCGACGTCAAATAGGGGCGCGCGTGGAACACTACGCACTGCCTCTCGGGTCCTGCTGGATGGGGGGCGGCGGACGTCCCCGAGTCCACCGTCCCTCCGGATCTGTTTACGGGGGCTGGAAGAGGGCGTTCTCCGCCCTCCGCCGACGCCCAGTCCGCCTGCTACGGATCAGGAGAGTGGTCTCAATCTCCCTCTCCCTTTCCGCAGCCTCCTTCTGCGGAACAAGGATCGCCCGATCCTCCAGGTAGTCAGCCAGCAGCCTGCGCATGTATCGAGGCACTCCGTGGTATCGGAGCGCCTCTAGGATGGTGGAGTGGGGAACAGAGTTGAAGGCATTCGCTATGTCGAATGACACAGCCAACAATCCGTCCCCCACTTCCATTGCCTCCTTCACCTGGCCCTTAAGGCAGGCCAGCGCATCCACCGTGGAACGCTCAGAACGAAAACCGAACTGAGCGTCCGACAAGTCCGGCCCGATACTCCGCAGATGGCTCTTTAGGCGGGCAGCGATTATACCCTCGAACATTTTGCTGACCTCATCGAGCAGAACGATGGGCCGGTATGCCGAGGGGGAGTCTGCTGGGCAGCCCTCCTTGCAAAGGAGGCACAACTGCCCCTCCTTCCACGGTTTCGGGAACCTTCCAGACGCAAGGCATGCGCTGAGGTCCCGAAACCTCTCCTCCATTTGAGTGGCAGCGATCGCCACCACTCTTGCCGGAACACCGTCGGGGCCCGGAGCTGTCTTCTTGGCGCGGATACGAAGAATCGCCGTGTCAAGTTCCGACTCCGTGACAGGAGGGGCCTCCTCTTCTTCCTCAGCTGGCGGATCTATCCCCCGCGGTGGGCCCATCATTGGTGGGGTGAAGTTGTCCCTGCACGGGAAAAGGGACTGAACCACCCCATCCAGAAATGAGGGCTCCATGGTCTCGGCCGGGGGACCAAAGGGGCGCAGTTTGTTGCGTGCTGCCTTATATGGTCTCCCGTAGGGGTCGTTGTCGAGACCCTCCAGCAGCTCCGCTCTCGACGAGTCTCTGGCGGCGGTGATAGCCCGATCGAGGACCATTTTTTCCTCCATATATACCTCATAGAGGTGGTCCTCGTCGGCCTGGTCCCGTCGACGCCGCCGCCGTCTCCGCGTGTAGGTCCTCCTGGCCTCCACACACGCTGCTCGAAAACCCTGTATATATATATATTATATAAAATATAACAACTCTAGATGTATATACGTGGCGTACTCATGCATATTATGACGATAACAACTTTTATAACTTTTTGAATCGTTATATCTCAGAAACGGTGGCTCGTAAGAAAAAAAGTATTGATATATATTTTATAGATAATTTTATGATCTACAATTTTTGTCTGAGGTACTTTTATGATAAAACTTACCGTTTTGCTGAAAATCGCGAAAAACTAATTTTTTTGACCTTTGACCTTGAATAATTTTTTTTCCATACACGGGAATAATGGGGAACTTCTAGACATTGTTTATAATTATATTTTGAACAATTTCACTGAAATTCAGCTTGTTGGGACTTTATGTAACTTCACTCTCATTTTTTGGTCTAAATTGACCGGACTAAAAAAATTCGTAAAAATCGCAATTATATATTGACGCGTATTCTAGTGTTACGCACCAAGAGGTTGGTTTGCTGTTTTATTCGTGTTTGTCGTTGTTGAGACGCCGCAATTTCCAGTCTAGCGACGTCAAGATAACAAATATCCGATCATCAGCAGCGAAGTTATTAGGCATCAAAATCTGCCAAAATAACCTAAAATACACGTGGGTTTTCGACGAAACCAACCTCAAATCTCCACGAGGCGTGACGATAACACGAGAGACTACGTCACAGCACTTAGTTTGGACCTGCCTGGAGCCTTCGAAGCCGACTCGAGGACTTTGGTTTGCAGCATTGGGGACCGCATCACCGACCATCAGGTAGCCTCTAGAGAACTCCTCATTCCCTAGTCTGAGAAGACCCGTATTTGGGCTCTCCTGAACCGGGACACAAGGACCTTCCCCCTTCCACCATAAAACCCCTTATCCTTAAACCCTCCCCCACCCCCTCTTGAGGACTACCCCTCCTTCCAGAACCCCCCCAGGGACCCCTTGGAATACCCGTGTTTGGGCTCCTCCGAACCAGGAAACAAAGGTCTTTCCCCCCACCCCCCTCAAACCAACAAACCTTTTACTCACACCCATTACCCCTCGCACTATCCCACCCCTTCCCCTCCCCTTTTCGTTGTCACCGTCAATAAGCTCCACGTGAAACCTTGCAAGGCACAAATATAACCTGGAGAAGGAGCGCTCTCGACACACCCACGAACTCGTCAAAGTGGAGAGGTTTCACCTTCAGGAAATACATAAAATACAACACAACCTTACTACCGAGCTGAGCCTTGCTCGAAACGATATATCTGGAACCCTAAAGGAGGCCAAAGACATCAGAAACTGGCTAGGGTATGAAACCGAGCAGCCCTTTAGGGAAATCGCCGAAAATAAGAGGGCGATCGAGTCATTGACGAGGCTTATCCACTCAGGGCAGGAAAAAAGCAGAAATGAGGACGCGCCCGCCTTTGGGGACCCAAAATGGAATACCATAGCGGTAGGCCTCTCAAAGCTAGGGTCAAATGTAGCCAGTGTTTCGAACCAGCTGGACACGCTTCGTCAAGCAGTGGATAAAATGAAACAAGAGCTCCAAACACCGGCGGAGCCCAACATTGCCCCTCTTCTGTTCCCCGAGACTCAAACCGAAGCGAAACTGGACACACTGGCCGTAGAGTTAGAAAAAATTCGAAACATGATAAAAACCATACTGGATAAACCCATAATCCCTGCCCCCAAGACCACCATTGGACCTGAGTAAACACCTTCAGCCCCTGTCAGAGAGGTTGGACATAGTGTCCTCTGACATTAGAGTAATGCGAGATAAGGAGCCGCAGTACTCGGCATCAATAGCACCGAGCCTGGACACTGAGTTTGCGGTGCAAGAGGTAAAGAGAACACTTGCCTCCATAGAAAAGGGAGTCTCTGAGCTGAACAAGCCAGAGAAAACGCAACAGGGCCCTCTCACCTTTGCCCAGATTGCGAAAACTCCCAGACGCCCAAACCACACACTCATAATTTCATCAACAGACCCAAACCACACGGGAGAAAATGTCATCGAGAGGGTGAGAATGGCTCTGGACCTCAAAAAGACAGGAGCAAAGGTCGATAGGGTGAGAAAAGCTCGAAACCAAAAGATCGTGGTGAGCTGCGCGAGTAAGGAAGACCTTACCCTTGTCAAAGGTCAGGTTTAGTCCAACAGTGGGTTTAAAGTCCAGGAGCCCAAGCCTAACTATCCCTTGATTTGTGTAAAAGGGGTTCTCTCCTTATACACCAACGAAGAGATGGTGGACCTCCTCCAAGCTCAGAACAAACACCTGTGGGAAGACCTTGAACAGGTAGGTCAAACTATTAAATTGAGGTACAGGAAACGTGCACGGAACCCCCACGAATGTCACCCGGTCTTTGAACTCTCCCCTGAGCTTTGGAAGTGGCTTACGCAGGCAGAAAAAGTCCACTTGGGAATACAGAGATGCCCGGTAGAAGACCAGTCCCCTTTAGTGCAGTGTACCAAGTGCCTCGGTTACGGTCACGGCAGAACACTCTGCAAGGCAGAGAAGGAAAGCTGCGGATACTGCGGTGGGACATACACTGGGAGAGACTGCCCAGTAAGAGCTTCTGCCGGGCCGCCCGCCTGTGTGAACTGCGTTAGGGTAGGGAGAGAGGGAAAAGACCAGGTTCACTCAGCCTTCAGCACCGAGTGTCAAGAAAGACAAAAATGGGACAATATAGCTAGATCACGCGTTTCTTATTGCTAAGGGCAACGATGGGGATAATGGGTCAGTCACGTCACAAAGCGCAAGAGTATCAGTAGGTAGGCTGAAATTCATCCAAGCTAACCTGCAGCGCTCCAAACTCGCGACAGCTGAACTCCACCATACCGCCGAACAGATGGGAGTCTCAATTGCGCTTGTCCAGGAACCTTATGTAGGAAGGACAGGAGTAATGAAACAAAACCACGGCACACAAGTCATCCAGTGTACCCTAAACCGGCAAAAACCAGTAAAGGCAGCAATCGTCGTGTTTGGAAACAATTTGGAGGTCATCCACGACCCCCAGATTGTAACCGAAAATGTCGCAGCCGTCTTACCGAAGGTGGGTCAGCTAAAGTTTGGAGTGATATCCGTCTACTTTGAAGGGGACCAAGATCTAGACCCCTACCTCGTAAAAACTAAAGAGGCAATTACAAAATTACAGACGTCTAACATCGTGGTGGGGGGTGACGTAAACGCATGGAGTCAGTGGTGGGGAAGCAACAGCGAAGACCATCGCGGGGCAGCGTACACCTCCTTCCTTTCCGAACAGGACCTTCAGATCCTCAACACGGGCCAAACCCCGACCTTCGAAGTATACAGGGGAGAAAGGCTATACCAAAGTATAGTTGATGTTACCGCATGCAGTGTGTCGCTACTAGGCCGACTCGAGGAATGGCGTGTGGATAGGAACATAACAACGTCCGACCACAACGCAATCACGTTTTCATTACGCCTAGAAAAAGCGTTAGAGCCACTAAAACCGATCTCTACACGCATATATAACACCAAGAAGGCTAAGTTGTCAGATTTCAGCACACACTTCAAGGCAAAACTGTCAGAAAACACCATCACTCCCGACAGCGTAACGGAGGTTCCGAACCCTGAGGGACTGGAGGCATTGGTCTCAACATACGTCGACATGATTCATCTTTCATGCAAAAAATCAATACCCAAGTTGGGCAAAAGAAAAACCGACTCGAGGCCCCCGTGGTGGTCTGCTTCTCTAGAACAATTAAAAAGAGAAGTTCTGACCAAGAAGCGAAGAATCCGAAACGCGGCCCCGAGTCGAAGAAACTTCACCATCAACGAGTACCTACAAGTAAAATTAGAATACTCGACAAGAGCAGCGGAGGCAGCAACAGAAAATTGGAAGCAGTTCTGTTCGACGCAGGACCGGGAGAGCATGTGGGATGGCATCTACAGGGTCTTAAGGAAGACTGCCAGAAGACAGGAAGACACGCTCCTGAGGAATACCGCGGGCAATACGCTAAGTCCGGAACAATCAGCGGATCTTCTGGCAAAAACGTTCTACCCCGACGACTCTGTGGATGCCGAACTACAACATCACGCGTCGGTCCGGAGACTTACGGAGGGGTATAGTCCAGCTGAGATACAAGGTCTGTCGGCCGACGATCCACCATTTACACCAGCAGAGCTGAAAATGGTCCTTCAGGGACAAAATCCAAAGAAAGCTCCAGGTCCCGATGGGTTGACGGCCGACATCTGCACAGCAGTTTCTGGCACTGGCAAACAAGTGGCAACAACTGCTCTCGGTCTTGGGCAAGATCATCGAAAAGCTCATAGTCGGCAGACTGCAGTACCACTTCCTCCCCACTCTTAACACAAATCAATATGGGTTCATGCCACAGAAAGGAACCGAGGACGCCTTCTATGTCTTAATGGAGCACATACGGGCTGAACTAAAGGCCAAAAAGATAGTGCTTTTAGTATCATTGGACATAGAGGGGGCCTTCGACAACGCGTGGTGGCCTGCCCTCAAAAAGCAGATGTTAAGAAAAGATAGTGCTTTTAGTATCATTGGACATAGAGGGGGCCTTCGACAACGCGTGGTGGCCTGCCCTCAAAAAGCAGATGTTAAGAAAAAACTGCCCAAGGAACCTCTACACTCTCGTAGCATCATACCTTTTTTTTTTTTTTTTTTTTTGGGTGGGAAATTATCAAATAACTTCTCCCGCTCTGGGCTGAGCGGGAGGGCGTGTCAGACTCTTACTGACTAAAACCCACCCGTGTTCCTTCGGTTGCCCTGTTGCCGGGGGCCACGATTTCCCGATCGGTTTTCTTCGAACCCCCGGCAGGCATTGGTCCTAGTGGACCCCGTCAATTCTGCTGACATCTCTTTGAGGCGCGAGTGGAACACAACGCGCCGTCGACCCGGGCTTGGTCCTTATCGGACGGCGAGCTACCCATTGCTCACCGTCCGCAAGCCCGCGCCTACGGTGGCCGGAAATCGGCTCGCGATTCCCGCCCCGGGCGTCTCCTCCTGCGGCGGTTAGGGGCGTGAGGGCGCGAAATTTGCCTCTCCCTCACGCGTTCCGCCTCCTCCTTCGCGAGCAATACCGCTTCGCAGAAGGAGGTGACGGCCTGCCATTTCCTCTCGCTCCGTACCATGGCCTGAACCAGGGACGGACGCGAGAGATCACCGCCGCCGATCGCCTCTACGAGAACACGGCGTTGCTCCGCCCAAGCCGGGCAGACCTCCACCGTATGCTCCACCGTGTCCTCAGGCCGATCCACACAATGGTGACACCCGGGTGTTTCCTCCCGCCTTATCCTGAACAGGAACCTCCCGAAGCAGCCGTGTCCGGTGAGGACCTGCGTCAGGCGGAAGGTGAGAACGCCGTGGCGTCTCTCCAGCCACTCCTCAAAGACGGGTCTTATCGCCGCGATTGTGGCGTGCCCAGCGCGGGGTTGCGACAATCGCACCCTCCATGACGCCATGAGATCCCGCCGGAGCTCTGTCCGCTGTGCCGCAATTTCTTGCGGCATCGGGGTTAAGCCCCGGCGTTTCGCCTCCTCGCGCCACTCCCAGACGTGCGCGAGGACCTTTGCCTCCAGATCCCATGGCGGTAATCCGGCAAGGAGGCTCGCCGCCTCGCAGGAGACCGTGCGGTATCCTCGGGCCAGCCGGATGGCCATGACCCTCTGGGACGCGTTCAACCGGCGGGCTGGCCGCAGCCTCAATGAACGCGCCCACACCGGTACCCCGTAAAGGGCCATGGACCGCACGATCCCCGCATAGAGCCTCCGGCAGGAGGCGTTTGGATCCCCTAGATTGGGCAGGAGCCGCTTCAATGCAGCCCCGGCCCGATCGAGTCTGGGAACCAAACGTCGGAAATGTTCTACGAAGTTCCACCGGCTGTCGAGGACGAGTCCCAGATACTTCATCGTCGACTCGACACCGATGTGAACCCCTCCCGCCATTACCTGGGAACCCGACGGTGGCGCATTCCGAGGACCATGAAAACCCATGGCCTCAGACTTGTGCAGGGCCACCTCGAGTCCCAGCTGCCGGATCCTATCGACGATTGTCGCAACCCCACGTGTCGCTAAATCGGCCGCCGCCTGGTACGACCCCCCCTGCGCCAGGACAAGCGTGTCGTCAGCGTAACAAACGACGCTGACGCCGCTAGGGAGGTCGGCGCGCAGCACCCAGTCGTATCCGATGTCCCACAGATGCGGCCCCAGGACCGAACCCTGTGGGACACCGCACGACATCTCTTGCCGGTTCCACTCTCCTTGGTGACCGGGGTAGATGACGGCCCTATCCGTCAGATAGGCCTCGACCACACGACAGAGGTAGGTCGGCATCCGGTGATACCGGAGTGCCTCCCTGATGCAACTCCAGGGCAGGGTGTTGAAGGCATTGGCGATGTCTAGAGACACCGCCAAGACGACCCCACCCCGGGCCACAGCATCCCCCGTCGTGAGGGCCCGCACGCGCATGATGGCGTCCACCGTAGAGCGCCCCCTGCGGAAACCGAACTGGCTCTCCGCCAGATCCGGCCCCACTCGCACCAGCTGCCCGACGAGGCGGTCTGCAATGACTCTTTCAAAGAGCTTGCCCACCTCGTCGAGCAGCACAATGGGCCGATAAGCGGACGGAGAGTCCGCTGGGCGCCCCGGCTTCTTGATGAGGACCAGTTTCCCCGTCTTCCAACGAAGTGGGAACTGGCCCCTCTCCATGCATGCGCTTAGGAGCCCCCTCAGTCGAGGCCCGAGAGCCCCCATGGCCAGGACCCAGGCTTTTCCGGGTATGCCGTCGGGTCCTGGGGCGGTATTCTTCGCACTCATCTTGCGTACCGCCACTCTCATTTCTACCTCAGTCACCTCAGGAGAATCGTCGTCGTCGGTGTGGTCCGCATCGGGCATCGCAGTAGGCGGAACCATGGGCGGAGCAGTATGATCCCCTCTAGAGGGGAACAGAGCGCTCACCACGTCCCCCACAAGCTGGGGCCGGAGACTCTGCGTCAGCGGGGGAGCCCATGGGCGGAGTTTCTCCCGCACCATCTTGTATGGGCGCCCCCACGGGTCCCTGTTGAGAGTCTCCAGCATCTCCTCGCGGGCCAGCGACCTGGCCCGCAGGATCTCCGCTTGGAGGGCGGTCTTCGCCGCTCTGTACCCCTCGTACAGCTCCGCCTCAATGGCTTGCGTATCCGGAGGGCGGATACGGAGCCTACGATGCCTGGCGTACCGGCGTCGCGCAGCAACACACGCCTTGCGCAGAGCCTCCAGCTCTTGCGACCACCAGTACAGCCGGCGCGAAGCATGTCTAGGATGGACCCGGGGCATTGCCATGTCACACACATTGGACATGGCCTCCCGGAACCACTCCGCCTCGTCGTTGATGTCGGCAGGCCTGTCCGGTGATGACACCCAGGCCTGCACGATCGAGGCTTCCAGGAGAAGCTCCCGGTCCAGCTGCTTCAGCGCCCACCGCGGACCACTCGGGGCCTGTCGGACCGGCGCACTCGAGGTCTGGGTGGAGACGTCAAACCGGATGTACCGGTGATCGGAGTAGGTCTCCACCCCCTCCATGACGCGACAGTCAATGATACGCGGCGACAGAGCGGGGCTGGCGAACGAAATGTCCACCACCGATTCGCCCCGCATCCGCACACACGTGGGGACAGAACCCCGGTTTAGGACGACCAGGCCTGTCTCCAGAGCCCAGTCCTCCACCATCCTGCCCCGTGTGTCCGTATACCGGGAACCCCAAGCCAGATTCTTGGCATTGAAGTCCCCGAGTACGAGCACGGGGAGGGAATCAAACCCGACGACGACGACTCTTAACTCCGCAAGGGAGTTGTGGAACTCGGCAAGAGTTCGGTTCGGGGAGAAGTAAACACCCACCACGACAATCTCCCCGAACCGTGCTGCAACGCAACCCCGTCCTCTTTTGACCGACTCGAGGGACGGAGTACCGGCGGCGGCCGACGAAATGAGGGTCACTGAGCCGCTCAGGTCCTCCACCCAGTCATCCCTGGGCGGGACAAAGTACGGCTCAGCGACCACGGCGATGTTGATCGACCACTGCGCCATGCTCTGGAGCAACAGATCCTGAGCGGCGGCGCAGTGGTTGATGTTCGCCTGGAGGAGGCGAAATGGGGCCGTTATTGGCATTCCATCTCTACCTCCCCCCGAGCCCCCTGCGAGGGCCCTGCCGCGGCGTAGCATCATACCTGGAGGATCGATATATCAGGGTAAATTACGCCAGAGCGTCTAGCGAAAAGGGTACCACAAAAGGATTAATTTACTATACCAATTATGCTCATTATGAGCTTATACTATAAAATATAATCATTTAATGTGTCACGAATTTTTCACATAAAATCAAGTTTAATCATTGTACCAATATATCTGGTTTTTAAGATAATAACAAGAAAAGCAGTGTTTTTCTATAGTATTTCTCTTCTGTTTAACTTTCCCATCTCACTCTAATCAACTTAATCTAAATGTAACAGCTATTTCTCAATAAATTACTTAATTTACTTTTTCCCCCAACTACCTCCTACTTATCGACATATTATCAGAACATCTTTTCTTGCACTGTTATTTAGCTGCATAACTTCACACATTCCAGGTGACTCACAATTATTCAAAATGATGACTCGCAGAGCTACAATCAAGGAAATGGAAGAAAAACTGAGAGCTACCTTGAAGGATCTCGAAGCTTCTCAAGCTGAATGCAAACAACTGCTCCAGGAAAGGGAAGACAGTGAAGTGGAAGTGGAGAACATTATCGCCAAAAACACCTTCCTCAAAAATGAACTAGCTGAGCTGCACACAGAACACATGAACTTAGCCGACCAGTACAGTCAACTACAACACCAAGTGTCAACATTTCAAGAGTGCAGTGACACCCACGAACTGGCATTGAACCATATTTCAGAACTAAAACAGAAATTATGTAAAGCCCATAAGGCCCTATCTCTCTCAGAGTCTGTTAAGGTCAGTGAACAGGTCGCTGACACAAATAACCTATTTGATGATTTGGTAGGCAGTAAGTCAAAATCAGTGTGAGAGCCAGCTATAACAATAGATTTGACTGGTGATGATACCATACCATTGTGTCCTATTGTTATGAGTCATAATAACTTAAAGAAATATATTAAGTTTAAGAAAATAATTAAACGGTCACAGAGAGCAATTAAAAAACAAAAATTTTAAAAATTAAATCTTTCCTTTAGAAAGGAACGTGTTATCCTTTCAAAAAGTTTAAATAGTTGTATTGTTGAGTTAGATGAAAGTAGGCAAAAATATGATATTGATACAAAGCTCCTTTATAATGATATTCAACACAAGGAGCACTTGCTGAAGGATATTTTTGAGAAATATGGGACTTCACAACAACAACTAAGTGAGCGCTTGTTTGAGGCTGGAGAACTACTGGATTTGGTGAAGTGGAATGCTGAGAGGTATGAGTCCCTGACTAATCTCTCATGCAGCTGTGCCAACCAACCATCACCTCCTCAGCCTCAGCCTGACTTGCCTCCACCGGTGTTGTCTCTTCCAGCAGAGACCTGTGTTAATACACAGAATAATAATAATAAATCTATATTTTTCTGTGACGAATTAGGTTCTGGCTTTGGAAAAATATTATTCAATTATCTTAGCCATAGTTTTACCAATCATAGTTATCATAACATAAGTTTCAAACAAATGATTAAAAGAATTGAAAGCACAAACCTAGATAATTATTCTACAATGGTTTTGCTATTAGGTAATAGTACTGGTATTACCAGAAAGGACATAGTGGATGGTGTGGACACCTTATTAAAGTTAAATATAGGAAAGCTAATGTTGTGTGCTTTACCTTACTCTGATACTTTATCAGATTACGAAAATAATTATATTTATAAGTTGAATAGTACTATTCACAGGCTGACATGTTGTCATAGTGACAAATTATTGTATTTTCTCAATTCAATTCTCAATTCTTTATTGCATTCTATAATAACACACACACACACACACAAGACACACACACATTCTATTTTGACACTAACAAGTTTGTTAGTGGTTTTAAGTTAACTCAGAGAACTTTATCTCTGTCTTGGGAATGTAGACATATGATTGCTATGTTGATAGCACATAATATTAATGAGGTTATAGGTAATATAACAAATTGTAGTATTAGTGACGAGTCTGTGTTGTCTAGTTATACTAACAACATAGTAATTAATTCTGAATTATCTTATTATACGAAGGAGGATCCACCTACAATACCAACATCTTTGGAGGCCACTACCAGTCAGATAGGGTATTCTCTTCCTGCTGGAACTCATACGGGCATTCTAGACTCTTCAGTTGTAGTTGTGGAGTTCACTCCGGATAACTTTTTAAACTAGTTAGTAAGACAACAGAAGTTACCCCTTAAAATAACCAATTATTATTAGAGAATAATAAAAAGGTATCTTCTGCAGGCATCGATCCTAGCCGACCCCGTCAATTCTGCTGACATCTCTTTGAGGCGCGCGTGGAACACAACGCACCGTCGACCCGGGCCTGGTCCTTAAAGGACGGCGAACTACCCATTGCTCACCGTCCGCAAGCCCGCGCCTACGGTGGCCGGAAATCGGCTCGCAATTCGCGACGACCAGGGCGTTTCCTCCTGCGGCGGTTAGGGGCGTGAGGGCGCGAATTTTGCCTCTCCCTCAAGCGTTCTGCAATCCTCCTTCGCGAGCATTACTGCTTTGCAGAAGGAGGTGACGACCTCCTATTTTCTCTCGCTCCGCATTATGGCCCGAATTAGGGCCGGACGCGAGAGATCACCGCCGCCGATCGCCTCCACGAGAATACGGCGATGACCCGCCCAAGCCGGGCAAACCTCCACCGTATGCTCCACCGTGTCCTCCAGGCGATCCACATAATGGTGACATCCGGGCATTTCCTCCCGCCTTATCCTAAACAGGAACCTCACGAAGCAGCCGTGTCCGGTGAGGACCTGCGTCAGGCGGAAAGTGAGGACGCCGTGGTGCCTCTCTAGCCACTCCTCAAAGAGGGATCTTATCACCGCAATTGTGGCGTGCCTAGCGCTGGGTTGCGATAATCGCACTCTCCATGATGCCATGAGATCCCGCCGGAGCTCTGTCCGCTGTGCCGCGATTTCTTGCGGCATCGGAATTAAGCCCCGGCGTTTCGCCTCCTCGCGCCACTCCCAGATGTGCGCGAGGACCTTTGCTTCCAGGTCCCATGGCGGTAATCCGGCAAGGAGGCTCGCCGCCTCGCAGGAGACCGTGCGGTATCCTCGGGCCAGCCGAATGGCCATGACCCACTGGGACGCGTTCAACCGGCGGGCTGACCATAGCATCAATGATTCAGAGTATCCTATGTCCTAACGCAGCTTATGGCCTATCCGTATGCATTTTATCTAAATACGTTCAGCCGTTACGGCATGAAAAGGTAACAGGCAAATTAATAAATCTGTTTTAGTACAGAAGTACTCAAAATAAAAAATTGAAACCGTTAAAAAATACGACCATTTTTTTATTGCATTGACTTGGAAGCCTTTTTTTGTTGGTCTGAGCTTGGAAGTTTGATTTTCTTTACAGCTCCAAGGGATCTTAGATCTTTGTTTTTTTACGAGGGTCATTCAATAAATACTTAGCCTACAAAAAGTAAACGAAAATTTTGGAAAAGTGGCAATTTATTTTTCAACATAGTCTCCTTTTAGTTCGATACACTTAGCCCAGCGATGCTCCAACTTTTTTAACCCGTCCGAAAAATAGTTTTTGTCAAACTCTGCAAAATAGGCCTCCGTGGCGGCGATGACCTCCTCATTCGATCCATATCTATTCCCGGCGAGTGATTTTTTCAGATTAGGAAACAGAAAGAAGTCACAAGGGGCCAAATCTGGAGAATACGGTGGATGGGGCAGCAATTCGTAGCGTAATTCGACCAATTTGGCCATGGCAACGGCAGACGTGTGAACCGGTGCGTTGTCGTGGTGAAACAGCACTTTTTTCTTCGCCAGATGGGGTCGTTTTTTCTTTAATTCGGCGTCGAATCGGCCCAATAAATCGGCATAGTAAAGCCCTGTAATTGTTTTACCCTTCTCGAGGTAATCGATGTAGATCACACCTTGTGAATCCCAGAAAACGGTGGCCATAACTTTTCCGGCCGATTTTACAGTTTTCGCCTTCTTTGGAGCACGTTCCCCGGTCTGGATCCATTGTTTTGATTGCTCCTTGATCTCTGGTGTGTACCAGTGGATCCAGGTTTCATCGACGGTCACAAAACGACGCAAAAACTCTGCTGGATTCCGCTTAAACAGCGCCAAACACGTCTCCGATGTGGTCTCACGGTTGCGCTTGTTTTCTGGTGTGAGTAAACGCGGCATCCATCGCGCCGACAGCTTTCTCATGCCGAGTTCCTCGTGAAGAATATGATGCACTGTTCCTTCTGAAATGCCTACAGTCTCAGCTAGCTCCCGAACCTTCAATCGGCGATCTGCCAATACGAGATCATGGATTTTTTTAATGTTTTCCTCCGTAGCAGCTGTTTTCGGTGCACCTGGACGTGGTTCATCAAAAACCGACGTACGGCCACGTGCAAACTCGTTGAACCAATTCTTGACGGTGGCCATCGATGGAGAAGAGTCACCGTACACAGCATCCAAGCGCTCTTTGATTTCGATGCGCGTTTTCCCTTCCAAAAATAGGAATCGAATCACCGAACGATATTGCTCTTTTTCCATTTTTGTAAAACCGATCGACACGTTCGCTTCCATAAGTTGTCAAATTAAAACAAATGAAGGGATTGGAATGAAAATTTGAAAAAAGAATTAAAAAAGAATGTGCTACACTGTGGTAAAACTCTTTTGAAAGTACAGCGCCCTCTGGCGATGAGGCTAGGTACTTATTGAATGCACCTCGTATAACTTAAACTTGATGCCTCCACGCGTTTCTGAGAAAAAGGGTCTTAACAGGCAACGAAGTCATCCTTTAACGGTTTCAATTTTTAGGGTTCCGTAGTAAACAAGGAACCCTTATAGTTTCATCATGTCCGTCTGTCTGTCTGTCTGTCTGTCTGTCCGCGGTCTAGCTCCGAGACCCTTAGTACTAGAAAACTGTAATTTGGCATAGATATATATTTTAATTACGCCGACAAAGTGGTAAAATAAAATTATGAAAAACATTTTTTTTAGGGTACCTCTCATACACATAAAGTGGTGATGTTATTTTTTTATTTTTTTTATCCCATAGTGTGGGGTATCATTGGAAAGGTCCTTCAAAAACATTGTGAGTTTGGGAAAATCATTTTTAGATTCAAGGATCCGTTTGCGAAATATTAAGCTTTTAAGTGCTAATTTTTGTTAGAGTCAAGTGTCCCCCCCCCCCCTGCCGGCTAAATGGTTGGTTTTGGGTGTGTGAAACAAAATAACAACAGTTGTTTATATAACGAAATTAAAAGGAAAACAATCACAGCTAAGTAGGCTCTACAAGTTAACGAGTAGTAATCGACCAACTTAACTTTGCAGTTGCAAAAACATGTTGTTTTTCTGTACTCAAAATGAAAAAACCGGCAAAAGTGCGTGTCGGACCACGTACAATGAAGGGTTCCGTAGTTGGGATGAATTTATCCCAAAAACAAACTTAACTTTGTAGTTGAAAAATATGTTCCCCCATACGGAATGTATGGTAAAACATGTTTTTGCAACTGCAAAGGTAAGTTGGTCGATTATTACTCGTTAACTTGTAGAGCCTACTTAGCTGTGATAGTTTTTTTTTTAAATTTCGTTATATAAACTACTGTTATGATTTTTTTCACACACCCAAAACTAACCATTAAGCCAGTAGGGGGGGGGACACTTGACTCTAACAAAAATTAGCACTTTAAATCTTAATATTTCGCAAACGGATCCCTGAATCCAAAAATGATTTTCACAAACTCCCAATGTTTTTGAAGGACCTTTCCAATGATACCCCTCACCATGGGTAAAAAAAACAAAAAAAAAACATCACCACTTTACGTGTATGAGAGGTACCCAAAAAAAAAATTTTTTCATAATTTTGTTTTACCACTTTGTCGGCGTAATTAATATGTATACCTATGCCAAATTACAGCTTTCTACGAAGTACGAAGGGTCTCGGAGCTAGACCGCGGACAGACAGACGGACATGACGAAACTATAAGGGTTCCTTGTTTACTACGGAACCCTAAAAAGGATATAGATTGGCTCTCAAATATTATCAGCCGTAGCCATAAAAAAGGCCGCCGGAAGACCGTTAGGTCCCGCCCCCTTAGAGGGGTCAAACAGTTTCAACTCGCTGAGTATTTTTAACTTATCGATATGCAAATTACTAACCAAGCTACCACTACACTTTGTTGATATTAGTGAGTCGCGGTGTTTCCGGCAATTGATGCATTCCCGCGAGTTCGCACAACAAACACGCCGCGTGCGTCATTTCCAGCGGACATGGTGCAGGCGAGCGCACTCTGATCTCGAGCACACGCCACGAAGAAGCCGTTACGACACACCATGCGCACCGCCACACAGCTCGTGTCTGTACTGATTGCGCTGACGCCGCTGGCGCAGGTAACTATACCATTTACCTAACTAAAGCCACGTTACTGTGTCGTGTTGTGTTGTAGTCGTGAAGTTGGATACACAAATCACAACGAGTTTTGATAGAAGACGTCACAAATTCACGACACAACACAGTAATATGAATTCAGCTTAAGTACCTACTTTGAGCCCTACTCGTGTGCAGTACTTAGGTACTGACTGTGTGGTGTGGTTGCAGGCGGCGGTGCCGGGCACGTTCTTCTGGAAGCCGCGCGTGGGGCTCGACATCGCCGTGCCGACGCGTAAGTTCATAGCCTTCTCACTATTTGTATCAACTCGAACCCCATCTCGAACCCGTCCGAAACTTATCAAAGGTTCTTTATTAAACCTTAAGGCCCCGTTCACGGTCTAAAGCCTCTAAAGCGATGCGACATCGCGACACCCATTTCCGTCTGTCGCAAAGTCACGTCGTGGCATGCTCTAAAGTACTCTTAACAACATACAGGGTATAAAAAAACACATCACAAAGCCGTCAACTACGTATAGGTACTGTACATTTTATTTTTAGGTATAACTAGTAGTTCTGCGAACAGTAGACCTCGCGAGCACAAACTTTTTGCAACGATTAACCTTTAGCTAGTTGCGCCAAAGTAATCACACTGTTAGTCGCGTGCGGATCCCAGAGTTTATTTGTGAAAAGAAACATAAGTGAAAATATTGATTTTATAAATTAACTTTTAAGTAGAACATCTTAACTTATCAAAAATATAAGGCTTCTAGAAAACAATCAGAAATGTAATCTAAAAAAAAAAATATAAGTATATAAAAATAATATAAAATAGCCGCGTATGTATAATATTGGCTAAAATATGGACCCCACGAGATTTTTTTTTTTTCCTTAATAAAACTTACGTAAACATAGAACTTTAATATTTTCTTAAAAGCTTGAGGTTTATCTTTAAGTGAAATAGCGACGTTCACGCCTCAAGCTTTTAAGAAAATATTAAAGTTCATGTTTAAGAGGCCGGTGACACGGCTCGCAACTACAAATCGAGATGTTTGCAAAATTCAATTCAAAGCACGTTGCGCTAGTGTGAGTGCCTGTCGGAGCGATATACACCTACAGTGAGCAATACTACCACGCACACATTGACAATTATTGCTTGACGCGATAGTACTACTAGCTTTCAAAAATTTATGATAAATTTGGAAGTGTTCCGTAATACAAAAAATTATGAATGAAAACTTAATGTATTTCCATATTTTTTTTTCGATAATTTGTAACTTGATTACATAAACTATGCTTCTGCGGAAACAATATTACAAATATTGATGTTTAAAATACAGAAAAAACAATACGAAAACATGTCATTTACGCTGTAAAAATGTACGAAATGCAATTCGCTTACACTTCATTTAAAGGTAAGTTTTTGGAAATAAAAAGACGTAGGAGCCTATATAAATACTGTCTCAATCCGAATATCAACATAATATGGTGGAAATATGCTCAAATTGCAAATGATTTATGTACTACGTTTGTATGGACAATTCATGCGTCACCGCATTCTTAAGTAAGTTTTATTTAGTACTCTTTTGTTCATTTGCTTGTTTTAGAAAAGTATTTTACAGTTTATTCTAGCATTAGAATTTGATAAAATATCTGTTCTATCACCTTCACTTGTAAGGTTCCTACTTGTCAAGACAAATCCAACGAGTCCAACACAACAGGGCTACCGTGTAAAGTTAAGGTGTTCCTGTGGCCACCTTCCGGCACTATCATCAGACCCTAGACTACACCTTGGGCTAACTTACCTACTTGTCAAAATACATCGAAATGACCTAAACACAACGGGGTTATCTTGTCTAGTTAAGGAATTCCTATAGTGACCTTCCAGATCCATTATGAGGTCCTGGACTACACCTGGGGTTACAGTACTTGGCAAGACAAAACCAACGACCGCAAACACAATAGGGCTATCTTGTTAAGTGGAGGAGTTCATATGGACCTGGACAGCACCTAGTCTAAAAGCACTTGTCAATACATAGTCCAGGAAGATTAAAAACGACGGTTCTAACTTGTTGGTTGAGGAGTTCCTATGGCCACCTTCCGACTCCATCAGACCTTGAACACAGGGTGTCTGGTGGCAGATTTAGGTTTTCAAAATAAAATAAAATAAATACCTTTATTCGTATAGTTTTAATAAAAGTGTTAAAATACAGAGTCATAATGCGGATTTAATTTTTAAATATGATGTCATCCAAATGTCTTCCATCTTGTTGCACACACTGTTCAAAACGGAGCCTCGTATTCCGCGCCACACGCTGCAGTAAACTCGGTTCAATTGCGCCGATTTCTCGCCGAATATTTTCTTTTAAGTCCACAACAGTTCGCGGATTGTTGGTGTAGACTCGCGCTTTGAGGTAGCCCCACAAAAAAAAATCCATTGGGGTTAGGTCGGGAGACCTTGGTGGCCACGGGATGTCCCCAAAGCGACTAATCAGTTTTTCAGGGAAATTTTCGCGCAACAAATCCATTGAAGCTCTGGCCGTGTGTGCAGTCGCACCATCCTGTTGAAACCACGTGTGTGATGAGAACGATGGATGAGCTCGCAGGCTCGGCAAAAAGAAATTCGAAATCATGTGTCGATAATTCTCACCACTGACATTAGTCGCGTGGCCCCGTGCATTTTAAAAAAAAAATGGCCCAATTATCTCACTCGCGGATAAAGCGCACCAAACAGTTACCCTTGGGCAATGTAATGGTTTTTGGTGTTTCAATCGAGGATTGCGAGTTCTTGGAGCCCAGTAACGACAGTTTTGCTTGTTAACGTGTCCGTTTAGATGGAAATGAGCCTCGTCACTCCAAAAAATTGAATTCGCCGTGCGAAAACGCTCCAACATGGTTTCACAAAAAAATTTGCGTGACACAAAGTCATTTTCTTTTAATTCTTGAATGATTTGAATTTTAAAAGGATGGAACTTCATGTCCTTTTTCAAAATTTCATGAACAATCGCTCTTGGAAGTCCCAGTGAAGCTGCCCTTTTCCGTATTGAAATTCGTGCATTTTCACGTAAACTCCGTTCCACCAGTGCGATGTTTTCCGGGGTCCTTGACGATCGACTAGGCCCTGGCCGTGGTGTGTTCATAGCCGAAGCAGTTGCGCGGAACCTCTCCACCCACGAACGAATTAAATTCACACTCGGTCCATCGCTTATCCGTCGAATATTGAAATGTGAACAAAACTGCCGGCGAGCGAGTACGTAAGAATCGTGGCTCTTGAAAAACGCTTCGATAGCGAATGCGCGATGCTCACCCGACCACTGCGACATCGTGACTGAGAAATCCGCACGATCAGTGGTTCTAATGACACCACCCTCCCCCCGCACCGTTTATAACTTTTTGAAATATTCGATTTTTAAAATGTAAATCTGCCGCCAGACACCCGTTATTTGACGGCAATGATCAATACGTCAAATTCAAATTTAAAAACCCGCCAAGTGCGTGAACCACGCACAATGAAGAGTTCCGTAGTTGAGATCAATTTATCCCAAATAAAAATTATAACATTGTAGTTGAAAAACATGTTCTCCCATACATTCCAACTGCAAATGTAAGTTGGTCAATTATTACTCGTTAACTTGTGAAGCATACTTATCTTAGCTGTGATAGTTTCCTATTTGTTGTACTTATATATAATTATCACTTGCTTCAAAAACTGTGAAGGAGAAACATCGTGAGGAAACGAATGCCTAAAGATATTTTTCGACGGCATGTGAAGCTAAGACAGAGGCCCATGGGCGGCTTTATAACTCTGACACCGGGTTAGTCACTAACCACACGAAAAGAAGAAGTACAAATGTGCTCCTTTCGGATCGGACAGGGTTTTTTAATATGTTGTAGATATACATATACTACTGCCGTGATTTTTTTCACATGACCAAAAATAACCATTTAGCTGGCAGGGGGACATTAGCACTTTAAGGCTCCGTGCTGCCGCACCGCACGAAATCACTGATTTTGATCAATTTTGTTTATTCGTTGTGAGAAAGGGGACGAGAATTTAAACAAAATTATTTGTGATTTGAAAAGTCCAATTCTTCGTCTTGTACATAGGGGAAAGGGATTTTTGAAATAAATTAAGGATTCGTGGGAAATCACTAAAATTCGCAACAAGTTTTCCAAAAAATGACGCGAGACTGACGTTTGATCGTTTCGTTAGAAGAAACTGCTTTTGATGTTGAAAATTAAAAAATATCATCAACATCATTATATGGTCTACTTGTACATAGGGGAACCACTTTTTTCAACTTTCATACAAAATATAGCAGAAAAAAAATGTTGAAATAACGTAACTTTCTCAAAACTTCAAGCCAAATAAATATTTTTTTCTAATACTTAGAAACACTTTTAAGAAATTTTAAAAATTATATATTAATTTTAAGTTAATTGTTTAATAGAATCTAAATTTTATTTTATAAATAAACAATTATTTCATTACGTAAATAAATGGCAAAGTGAACTATATAAACGATCGCGGAAAATCTATTCCGTCAGTAGCGAACGGGCCTTCCCAGCGTGAGGACGTATCACTTTGCGTCGCAGCACGCACACACGCACGTACGTGTCCGATGTTAACATATTCCAGAAATTGTACGTCGACTACCACATTTTGATCCGCATTTTATTTTAGAGTACTTTGATTGTTTTTGAAGAACATTAAAATTTTGCATGCCTGGCAATAAATAAAATACCGGTGTATGTGTGTTCGTAATTCTTCTTATCCTAAACGGCTTGACTGATTTAGATGTTTTTTTTTTTAATTCTTTTTGTGTAACTTGGATGGTTCATAACTATAGTTGGACTCGCGTGGCGCTGTTGTCGCAGGACAACATCTGCCTGCTGGGTTCACTAGTTATATTTTGACTTTCGATTTCATAGTTTTGAGTGATTTTTGGTAGGGGAAAAAGTTATGGGTTCGCGTCACCGATATGCCCGCGCCGATATGCTGTTGTAGCAATAAGTGAAGTATTTTTGGAACGAAGTTCTTTAACGCTACTGAAGACTACTTTAAGTCAAAATAAAGATCCAAGATGACGGCTGCGAACATTTAAAAATATTTCGTCATGGGTATCGTTTTCATAGTTTTCGAGGATGCTAAAGCTGTTAGTGAGGTCAAAATATAAATCCAAGATGGCGGCTGTGACAATATTCAGATTTTTCGTCATAGGTGTCTTTTTCATAGTTTTTGAGGATTCTAAAGCAGATTTTGATGTCAAAACGTAAATCTAAGATGGCGGCTGCGAAAATTTTCACATTTCTTCATAACATCACGCCATCAATTTCAAAGTGTTGGGCCCTTTGAAATTGATGGCGTGATTTTATGAATAAATCTCATTTCCGCAACGTTTTCGCGCAAGTGGGTTCGCGCAAGTGTCTTTCGCGAAAATGCCTTTCGCGCAAGTGTCTCAGATCCCTTTATGGATACTGGTGCCAATTCTCTTGTCACAAATTAATGCCTCAAAACTAGACTAAAAATCACCAAAGTTTCGTTCATTCCTGTCAAACGATGATTTACCATCGTGAAATAATTATAGAATATATTTTATTTTGACAGCACTAAGATGGCAATATGGTGCCGATTCTCTTGTATACCGAACTAAACTTACTAAACTATCACTAAAATTCCTTACTTTTGGCTATGAAAATCTTGAAGCTATTCTGCAACAAAAATTTTCTAAATTTAAATATATTTTGACACACTAAAATTATATTTGACAATCGCGAGTCCACGTGGTACTTGTTTGCCCTACCCCGTGAATTTTTTTTAGAGCTGGAGGCGCACAGGGGGCAGCCTTGACGTTTTATATAGAATTTTTACTTTTTGTAAGGAAAATAAGAAAAAATATTACCTACATGTAGAGTGTCAGGGGTTTAAAGGGTTTTATAAAGGGTATCGAAATTCTCATTATTTTTGCGATTGGACGCACCATTTTCGAGATATATGCAAAAGAAAAAAAAAAAGATACAGTACTGTTTTTTGCACCTGAAGCGAGGTGTTGGTGTGAATTTTAGTTCAAGATAACTAATTTTATTCCGCACCTTTTTAATCGCGATTAAAAATAGTCAGATTTAGTTAGACATGGTGCCGATTCTCTTGTCACAAATGCCTCTAAACTAGACTAAAAATCACCAAAATTTTGTTTTATTCCTGTCAAACGACGATTTCCCATTCTGAAATAGACTAAAGTGACACAACTTAACTATATTTTAGTTTGACAGCACTAAGATGGCACTGAGATATTAGTTTAGTGAAAATGGCAATTTTGCTATTCTGAATTTGACGTTTTTAACCTAAAATTTAGATTTTCTAACTAAATATGACTATTTTTAATCGCGACTAAAAACATGTGGAATAAAATTGGTTGTCATGAACTAAAATTCACACCAACACCTCGACTTCAGATGAAAAAACAGTACTGAATATTTTTTTTTTTCTTTTGCTTATATCTCGAAAACGGTGTGTCCAATCGCAAAAATAATGAAAATTTCGACACCCTTTATAAAACTCTTAAACCCCTAACACTCTACATGTAGGTAATATTTTTTCTTATTTTCCACACAAAAAGTGAAAAATCCATATAAAACACGTCGAGGCTGCCCCCCCTGCGCGCCTCCGGCTCTAAAAAGATTCACGTGGTTAGGTATCACGTGTGGAGTCGCGGTTGTCAAATTCGATTTAGATGTGTCAAAATTATTTTTAAATTTAGAGAATTTATTTTGCAGAATAGCTTTGAGATTCTCATAGTCAAAAGTAAAGAATTTTAGTGATAGTTTAGTAAGTTTAGTTCGGTATACAAGAGAATCGGCACCAATAGCGAATTTTTAATTTTCACTAAATTAATAACTCATTCATTTGCAAAAACTGTACTTTATCTTTTTTCTGTCCTTTTGCTTATATCTCGAAAATTGTGTCTTATGGCAAAAATAATGAAAATTTCGACCCCCTTTATGAAACCCATAAACCCATAAAACTCAACATGTAGGTAATAATTTTTCATGTTTTCCATACAAAAAGTATAAAATTCCATATAAAACAGAATTGTTATAAATATACTAAACGAATATACACAAACACTCCAGACTTATTTCATAAGCGTACCTACGTAACTTAACAAAATACCGTCTATAGGATCAAAACTGTTTAAGCGATCACTACGCTCGATGTTTAGGCGTGTGTGCGTGAACGGTGCACACAAACATAGCATCGCAAGAATTTACCTAAACTCTGTCGAGTGAATTCACAGCCAGGAGCCTGCTTAATATTTCGCAAACGGATCACTGAATAAAAAAATAGTACACACACACGTCTAAAATGGGACAGACAAAAAAAAAATGATTTTATTTTACCACTTTGTCGGCGTGTTTAATGTATGCCAAATTATAGCTTTCTAGTAAAAAGATTCTCTGAGCTAAACCGCGGATAGACAGACAGACAGTCAGACGGACATGGCGAAACTATACGGGTTCATTGTTGACTACAGTACCCTAAAAACAAGAAAAAAAAGCATGTGTGCAATTCACACGTGGTAGAAGTGAAACCTTCAAAAATGTTGGCTTCAAGAAAATGAAAATAAAAATCATGTATGACAGAATTGTTTCTAAAAAAATATAATAGACGTGGATATATTTAGTAACCTGTTCCGCTTAGCTATTTCTAAAGAGCCATAAAAAACTCCTGAAATAAATCGACACGTGTCTCACCTCTCAACGAGGCATCCTCAGGATGACGATGGACCAGTAGTGCTATTCTGTAACCATCTTACCGTGTTATCTTAGGTGAAGTGAGCGTGGAGTGAGCTGTCAGTTGGTAAGGATTGACACTATTGGCAGCTCACTTCACTTAAGATATCACGGTGAGATTTTAACAGAATAGCACTACTGTTGCGAACTCGAACACGGCGTGTTGCCACACCGAGCGCTGAGTACAGACTGAGCCTTATCGTCCGTCGAAACCCACTTATATAGTGTGACCGTTATCGGTGCGACCATTATCAGTGCGACCGTTATTAGTGCGACCGTTATCAGTGCGATAAGGGACGTACCGTCGCAGCTATGGTGACCTTGGCATACTCGTATTTAATTCGTTCAACAGTGTAATGGTTTCTGTATTGTTTTTGACAATTTCTAAACTCTCTAGTACTGACATTCTGAAACCTTTATCACATGTATGTAAAATTTCGTAAGTGTTATTATTTAACAAATGACCTGTATCTATTAAGTGTTGTGCAAAATGGGATTTTTCTTGATAATTATTCCTGTACGCTGCAATATGTTCCTTATATCTTGTCTGAAAATTACGACCAGTTTGACCTATGTAAATTCCATTACAATCATCGTAATGTAACTTGTATACGTACCTGATTTTTTGTGGTTTTCTAATCGATCTAATCGATCGATTAAATCGGACCAGTAGTTCCTGAGATTAGTACGTTCAAGCAAACAAAGAAATTCTTCAGCTTCAGAGAATCACGAACATAAGAAACACTGTATAATGCTTCCTATCTCATTTTCTCCCACGTTAAATCTTATTCAAAAGTCATTTATTCAAATTAGGCTGAGAACCAGCACTTTTCGAACGTCAAAATTACATAAGACAGTCCCCCAAAAACGCCCACCCTTCACCACTTCCTAGTGGCTTTAGCTGGGAAGAAGAAGTGGCGCAACAAACTCCCCAGCAGCACAGCTGTCTGTTCAAGTTAGAAAAAATAAAAATGACTCTATACAATAGTATGCAAAATTATTATGCAACACAAACATTATTTTAATTAAGTATAAATTATTGGCCATATGTCAGCTAGCACACGCCAATATACCAACCAAAAACATCGAGAACTATACTCAAGCAGAATTAAAAAATAAAAACTAAACGTAAAAAGAACTAAATATCTAAATAAAAGCCTCCAGGCATAAAGGGCGTGCCCGCTTACATAAAGCTGTAAATTGGAAGTTATAAATGATAAACTAGGACCATCGAGGTAAAAAAATGTACAGTTAATTACTAGTAACAATAACAAAACCATGATCAGCAAGACGACCAGTCACCACAAGCAGCACCCGTTCACGAGCATAACGCAAAGATCAGCCATTATGAATTTATGCCTGTCTCTTTTTACTGTCGCTTTTTCGTTTCATCGAATTTCAAATCACAACGATGCTAAAGAAGTTTTCACTTCAAAAATATGAGTAAAAATTTGTAGGCCAGTTAGAAAAATTAACTAATAGGCTTTAATAAATAGTGAGCAATTTGCTACATTTTGAGAAGCTATTCTGCTCATCATGCCGAAAATCCTCATCAGATCTTTACCAATTGTTTTTGGAGACCAACATGAAGTTACTACCTTTCAAATAAAAAAAGAACCATCGAAATCGGATCTCATAAGGCGGAGATATCCAGTAGCCCCCCTTTTTGCCCCATCTTGGAGGAAGTAGCCCTCCAATCAAAAATCCCCGACGACTAAAAATTACAAAAAAATCGTTAAACCTGTACACCAAACGTCCAGATCGGTTGTAAAATACGACCTGTAGACGAGTACAAACTGATACACGAAAGCGAATTTTGCCAGAACAGTAGTGCTATTCTGTAAAAATCTCACCGTGATATCTTAGGTGAAGTGAGCTGCCAATAGTGTCAATCCTTAGCAACTGACAGCTCACTCCGCGCTCACTTCACCTAAGATAACACGGTGAGATGGTTACAGAATAGTACTACTGATCCAGAGACGCTTCGCTCGCTACGCTCGCTCGGTCAAAAAAAGGATTTTTTTATTGCGCGTGTTAGATATTTAGTTTTGAGGTTAGTATAATATTAAAATATTGTTTATTTGATACTGACATCTGTCACATTTACGAAGCTTGGAACTAATGTAGAAGTATTTAATTTGACTAGGTATTGTGTTTACCTAAAAATAACACTTAACTTGTAAAACTCATTTAGTTTTATTAATATAAATTATTACCTGTATTAGAAGTTATTAAGGCAAAATGTATGACGATCTGTGATTTAATCAAAATGGCGGTAGATGTTTAACGTAGTGACGTTTGGTAGGATATAAAAAGGATTGTAATGGCGTTATCGAGTCAGTTGCTCGGTAGATGTTCAGTTGGTTGGTTCTAGTGCCGTTGTTGTGTGGAATAGATGGACCAGGTGTCACGTAAATAATTTGATATTATACAGTAATTATTGCTTAGTATGATTATGTTGTCGTGTATAGTATATTATTGTCAGTATTGCTATTATTCAAGACATATAATTAAACTGTTTTTGAGATACCGATAATTTATGGAAATATAAGAAATGTATTGATAGAATACTGTTATACTGTTTCCATGGAGTTTCTTGTCCTTCTTCTCCATGAAGACCTAGTTTTGCGAACGGACAATTAGCTTTCTGATTAAATACTGACAAGACTAATTAAATAAATGTCTAGCCTTGTCTTTCTGTGGTTTAATTCATGAAATCCTTTACCTATAAACATATACATCAGAACTTTCATACATAGTAAATAACCAGTAATCATTCTGACATTCAAAGCTTGCTAATTTGGGTAATACCTATATATACATTTACAGTGCTTTACCGCCCATTCATAACACGCGCAATCTAACGCGAACCTATAGGTACTTAATCAGCACGTTTTTTTATTTTATTTATTTATTTGTCCTAGAACCGAAAATTCGAAGATATGTGACATCTACCAACCCGCACTGGGCCCGCTTGGTGGATAACGGCCCACTCCCTCTCACAGAGAGGCCTGTGTCCCAGCAGTGGGAACATTTATAGGCTGATGATGATGATGATTTATCAACTTACATTTACCATTACAGGACCATTACCCAATGCGATAAATGCGCTTATCCTAACTTGGATTGATTAATCCGCATCATCATTGGAATTCTCACTTCGTATCTTCCATTTTCTAAATGTTGTGTGGTTTTCGTGTAGTACTCAATGCATTTCTGATCTTCCACTGAGAAATCGGCTCGGTCTTTGATGTCTTCGGAATCCCAAAACTGTATCATATCCTCTAGATTATTAAATATCACGTTGCTTTGTAATTTTGTAGTTTTGTCGTGTCCGCATAGTAGCCAGCCTAAGTATGTTTGTTGTGCGATGGGCCGTGTGACGTCATCCCCTTTGATCATTCCTCCTAGCATGATCTGTGAGTAAATGTCTGCTCCAAATAACAGATCTACTGGCCGGCTGCTGTTGAATTTCGGATCCGCCAAGTTGATATTTTGTATTTGCCAACCAACCATCACCTCCTCAGCCTCAGCCTGACTTGCCTCCACCGGTGTTGTCTCTTCTAGCAGAGACCTGTGTTAATACACAGAATAATAATAATAAATCTATATTTTTCTGTGACGAATTAGGTTCTGACTTTGGAAAAATATTATTCAATTACCTTAGCCATAGTTTTACCAATCATAGTTGCTCGCGCAAGTTTTTAGTAATAAGTTTTTTTATTATAACTTCCGAACGCAGTTTTGAGCTATCTTCCTTCCTTCCCAATTCCCATACAACGGAACGAGACGGATGCTCACCCCTACCGCTCGCCGCGCGCCACGCGCCATCTTACCGCGCCGCGCGCGCCCCACACTTGTCAGTGATCGCTCACCGCGAACGCCCGCACGCCGCGCGCCACGCGCGCCCGCTAAAAACCGCACCGCCATCTTATAACCATCTTACCGCGCCGCCCGCCAAACCGCGCCATCTTATATCAATACACGAGCTCTCTATTTGTGGGGCCGATACAGTTGTGACATTTTAACACCAAATAAGTGCACCACAGTGACGTGAATCAGTGAACACCAGGATAGCCAGAGCTGTCCTTGAGTCAACGTGTTTCGTCCAGAAGATTCCCAAGTAAGTCCATCCATCCCTATTCCTTATTCATACCTGTGTGTAGCTCAATTCTGTGTCGGCTAATATTCCAAACCACGTAAATTATTTTCCCGCGTACGGTCCTTCGAGTAACCGCTTCACAGTATTGTTTTTGCCTCGATTAACTTATCCGATAGAACATGTTATTTTAAAAGTAAGAGTAAAATACCCGTGTGACAATTTTGTCCCAATCTGGAGATATAATTTTTTTAATTTTTTTTCTATGATTTCGATAAAGACCATAGAAATCGCAATAACTTTAGATCCAATCCGTTTTTGTTATATCTTTGATTGCAATTACTTGATGCTTTATAATAAGTAAATTATTAAGCAAACGCTCAATTTTTATCGTTAACCGGTAGTGAGTAACTTCGAATTTTAAATATTTTCGATTATATTTTTTTACGGGCTTATTTCATGGCAGTTGGATTCAATATTGAGACAAGCTGTTGTTTTGGCACTAAGAAGTGCCGATTTAAAATATCACATCCAAATCTTATGGTATCTAGAACTTACAGGATTCTGAAATTTAGGCGCTAGGGTTGGCACAAATCGTATTTTTTTTTTTATGTATTTTTTATCGAAAAATTTATAATAACATTGTAATAGGACCTTGTTCCCGATACCGATGTGCTAAAATTTTTGTATTTTTAAATGTTTTTATTTATTTATTTTTTAAGAAATATTTAAAAATGTAAAATAATATGTGTAAAAATAAATAAAGGACATAATAACATGGTTATCTGAAAGAAGTTACAATATCATTGATTTTTACATTGTTAATGATAAATCCAACTATTTTCATATTATTTTAATAATAATTAAAAAGTTAATTCAATTAAAATGAATAAACGGAATTATACACATACATACATAAACTCACGCCTTCTTTCCATGGGGGTAGGCAGAAACTACAGAACGCCACCTGCTACGATCCTTACATAGTCCTTTTGCCTCGTTTACGTTCATACATCTGGTCATACACGCACGCCGGTTGCGAGTACTACGCACCTGGCCTTTCTGAAGAACATCACCAATAAGGTCAGTATATCTCCTCCTAGGGCGTCCCCGCCCGGCCTTTCCCTTTACATCAGCCTTGCAAATGAACGGAAACGGAATTATAATGCTAGTAATCCTACCAGTTTTATAAATGTACCATTTTTTTTGCCATTTGGATATTTGTAAGTTAACTAATGTTTTGGTTGTTCTTGGATAAGTAATAATTAAATTAACTAAGTGGACTGTATAAATTAGGTTTACTGCAAATAATTCGGTAACAATAAAAAACGTGACCGTTCGCACAAGATTTTACGTGAAGTGACGTGCGGTCCGCGTTGGTCGGCGCTGATTGGCTCGCGCCGCGTCGTCGTCCCGCGCGTCTCCCGCGGCACCGTGACCGCGCGTGGACATGCTCCCCGGGTTGAAGTAGTTGCTTCAAAAAAGTGGTAGCGGGCAGATGTTGTTGAAGGCGCGCCGAATTGTCCCCTTCTTGGTCTTCAACTCGGCGACCCTCACGACGCCGTCGGATCCGGGGTACACCTGCACGACGCGACCCAGCAGCCAGCAGAGAGGTGGAAGCGCCTTATCCTTTACCAGGACGAGGCTCCCCATGTTGATGTCTCCCGATGTGGTAGACCACTTGGTCTTTTGCTGCAGCAGAGAGATATATTCGGTATTAAACCTTTTCCAAAAATGCTGCTTGATGTATTCCACCCTTTGGTATCGCTCGAGTCGACTGATGTTTCCGCTGTCAGTCATCTGTGGATGCGGAACGGACGTGAGTGATCTTCCAATTAAAAAATGAGAAGGAGTTAGGGCACAGAAATCAAGTGGATCAGGAGAACAAGGAGTGAGAGGTCGGGAATTGAGGATAGCCTCTATTTGAGTTAGGCACGTAGCCATCTCTTCGTACGTGAAGTGCGTCAGCTTAAACAGCCTCTTTAGGTGATATTTTGTTGAGCGCACAGCGGCCTCTGCAACGCCATTAAAATGAGGGGAGTAGGCAGGCACAAAGTTGAATTCGATTCCTTCCTGAGCAACATCGAACGCAATATTTGAATCCTGCAAGAAAAGGTGTAATTGATTACAATAACCAACAAAATTTGTGCCGTTATCGGACAATATACTACGAGGCTTGCCACGGCGCGCAATGAATCTGTTTAAAGCAGCCATGTATGCCTCCTTTGTAAGGTCCGTGACAAGCTCCAGGTGAACCGCCTTGACAGCGAGGCAGACAAAGATACATATGTACGACTTTATAAGTCTGCAGCCTCTTCCCTTTCGGTCAGCGATCAGTATTGGGCCGGCATAGTCGACACTTGAATTTAAGAATGGGAATTCTAAATTGCTTCGTGATTCTGGAAGTTGTCCCATTATTGGCTGTACATTTTGTGCCTTATGCCTAAAACACACTACACATTTTTGAACAGTGACTCTAGATAAGTTTCTGCCCCCCAAGGGCCAAGTTTTGACGAATATTTGCCAAGAGCAACTGAGGTCCCGCATGTAACAGTTTTCTGTGAACAGTTTGAAATAAGATTTTAGTTAAATGATGCTTACTGCACATGAATATGGGATGTTTCACGTTATAATCATACGGAGAGTTATTTAGCCTGCCTCCGACACGAATAATATCATCTGAATCTAAAAAAGGAGATAAAGATATGAGCCGATTTTTATGAGGCAGAGATTTTCGTAATTTTAAGTTAGAATATTCTTCCGGAAACATTTCAAATTGCGCATTATGTAAAATACATTTTAATGCTGATTTGATTTCTTGATTAGACAGACAACCTACCAACTTATTATTTTTATTTTTCAAATTATAGATGTACCTTTTAATATAGGCTACAATTCTTTATAAATGGTTAAAATCTGAATATTTATTAATTAATTGTTGTATTACAGTTTGATTAATTGGAATCTGGTGATTATCAGATTGATTTACAAAATAAGTTAGTTCAGGCAAGTCCTGCTTTGTAACATCGTTTGGTGGTTTCGGCCACAGACCTTCATCCTGCGACAAAAATGAGGGACCTGCCCACCATAAGCTAGAATCGCTGATATGATCAGCCTTCACCCCTCGAGAAACGAAATCTGCGGGATTGTCTCGTGTTGGCACATACTTCCAAGCAGATCCAAGGGTGGTCTCTTGTATTTCGTTAACACGATGCCTGACGAATGGCTTAAGTTGAGTTGATGGTGTCGATAACCAGCTCAACACTATTGTTGAGTCACACCAAAAGACACATTGGCTAATTGGTATGGTAAGGGAATCTTTGACCTTTGTACACAATCTTGCACCTAAAAGCGCCCCACATAGCTCTAACCTGGGCATCGTTTTTGGTTTTATCGGAGCTATACGATTTTTTGAAACCAATAAGCGTACCGTGACTGCATTACAGCTATCAATACTGCGTATATAAATACAAGCACCGTATGCTTTCTCACTGCTATCTGTAAATGTATGTATTTCATTAGTGATACAGTTGTCACATATAACCCACCTAGGTACATTCAAATAATTTAAAAAATTTCATGCATTTACAAAGGTCAACCACTGATCGGCTATATCTTGAGGAACCTGATCATCCCAGTTGCACTTATTGACCCACAATTTTTGCATTATAATTTTTGCTTCAACAACACATGGACCAATTAACCCCAATGGGTCAAAAATTTGGCTGATTATAGACAATATGTGTCTTTTTGTTATTGTTTTGTGAATGTCAATGTTAATGGAAAATGACAAAACATCTGATTTGCATACCCATAGTAGCCCTAAAGTTTTAGATGTGTAATTATCAGACAAGTCTAAGTCCAGGCAAGAGTCATCTTCTACGTCTACTATCTCTTTTAAAATTTGAGTACTGTTCGACTGCCATTTTCTTAAATTAAATTTCGCAGAAGCCAGTATTGTTTTTATTTTCTGGCTAAGTTCTATTGCACCGCGTATAGTGTCTGATCCACTCAACAAATCGTCTACGTAAAAGTCTCGTTGGATGCTACTTTTTACGAGGTGATCATCTGTGGCCTCACAAGGCACTTGGTCGCAAGGTAGGGCGCAGACGCTGTCCCATATGTGACTGTTTTTAATGTGTAAGTTTTGAGAGGCTCAGACGGATCTTTCCTAAATATAATGCGTTGCAATGATTGTTGACTAGGATTTATTTCGACAGCTCGATACATTTTTTCGATATCCCCTGAGATTACATATTTATGTTGTCTAACTCTCAGTAAGATCGATAGCAGATCATTCTGTACAGTAGGACCTACGTATTGAATGTCATTCAGTGACAATCCTGAAGTTGACTTTGCTGATGCATCGAAAACTGTTCGCAACTTTGTAGTTTTACTGGATTCCCGCAAAACCCCATGGTGTGGCAAGAAGTAACTAATATTATTTTTATCACTAACTGAGACATCTCTGTCTTCAGTCATATGACCCAACGTTTGATATTCATTCATGAAATCAATATACATGCTCTTGTAAATCGGATCGCGTTCAAAGCGTTTTTCTAATGATAAAAATCTACGTTTAGCCGCAGCGTATGAGTCGCCGAGAGCGTTGGGATCCGCCTTGAGTGGCATAGTGACAACAAACTGACCATTTGAGCCACGGACTGTATTTAATTGGAAGCTTTCTTCGCAAGCGCGTTCCTCTAAAGAAAGGCAATGCTTAGGTGATATTGTATCAAGTTCCCAAAACTTATTTAAGTCAGGACTAGTGATTGCTTCTGAAAAATTACAAACATGTGTTTGTCTATGCGAGCTGGTAGGTACAGTACCCGAAATTAACCACCCCAATTTGCTTTCACACAACTTCGGTTGGTTTTTTCCTAAATTGATATGATTGGCCTGAATAACATCCCAAAATAGTTCGGCTCCTAACAGAATATCAATGTCTGACGGAATATTAAAAGATGGGTCCGCCAAAAATAATCCTGATGGAATAGGTACGTTATTGGTATTTATGTAGGATGCTGGCAATCTCCTAGTAATCTCAGGCAAAATGAGACAGTTAATACTAAAAGAATAATGTTCATATGAGGACTCTATAGTTAGGTTGCAAGAATGTGTACTGTTACTGGTCAAACTATTTATACCTGTGACCTTGGAGCTGGTACCAACTCGAGACAATCCCAGATTACTGCACAGCTTGTCAGTGATGATGTTGGCTGTGCTACCACTGTCGAGTAGGACTCTTGCATTGTATCTTTCGCCTTTGTCACTCACCACTTTCACCACAGCTGTGGACAGTAAAATATGTCTCTGAGAAGTAGGCTGTATATCTGCAGAAAGTGATACATTATTAGAGGATGTATTAGGCATAGGGTTATTTACTACTTGAGTATCGGGTTGATCTAAATGTAATAAGGTATTATGAAGGTTTTTACAGTATTTACAGCGTGTAAATCTACAACGCTTTTCAACATGGCCAACACGTAAACAATTCATACATACTTTGAATTCTTTTGCTTTCTGTACTCTTTCTTCAACCGTTAATTTTCTAAAAGCTTCACATGAATAAAGAAAATGATTTTGAGAACACAAAGGACAAATGATTTTAATTTTGTCTTTCTCATTACTTGTTTCTTGTTTTTGTGATGTGACAATAAAACTTTTTGATTTATTACTGCTATTTGGTTGCACTTTATCAATTTTTATATTTTCCTCTAATGTCTCTAATAAATCGGCCTTATGGTTCATAAATGTAGAAAATTGAAGCAATGTTGGTGAATCATGTAATGTGGTACGGTACTCTTCCCAATCCCTACTGGTAATACTATCTAATTTTAATGTCATTAAATAGATAATGAGAGTATCCCGTGTAGGCTCATTCAACAATTTTAATGCTCGTATGTTTTTATTTGTAACATCAACAAGGCGGCGTAAAGCAGCACTAGATTCATTGGTATTAGGCTCTGCGTTGAATAGTGCCTTGACATGATTGTTTATTAATAGGCGGCTATTATTATACCGCTCGCACAATAAGTCCCAAGCTAACCCATAATTTTCATTTCTAAAATCGATATTTTTGATAATTTCAGCGGCTTGTCCCTTTAGGGAAGCACGTAGGTAATGAAATTTGTTTATGTTATCAATGTTATTATTATTGTGGATCAAGGATAGAAAGGTGTCCCTATATTCCAGCCAACACTGATAGCTACCATCAAAACGAGGTAAATCGATTTTAGGCAAACGTATAAAGTTGTTTTTTGTCCCACCTGTTACCTCGGAGCCTGATACGGAACCTGGAGAGGCCTTGACCGGCTGTTGATGTTCAGCAGAAATAACCTTCCGCGCCATGGCAACCAAGTTGTGATAACTTTCTTCAAACTTGAAACGATCGGCGTAGGCATCATCGGGATAGTCCGACAACAGCTCAATTTCGGTCTGCAAATTATTAAATTCGTCATACAACTGCTCAAATTTGCTAAATCGACTTTCTAGATCGAGTACCTGCAGGTCGGTCAATCGATCACTGTTTTCCAAAGCGTTGAGATAATTGGTGAAATTAGTGACCTTTGCCTTCATCGAACTGCGCTTTTTAATTAGTTTGTCAGCCATCTTGCAATAAAAAGACGAACAATGAAAAGTTTAAGTACTTAGGTAAATGAGCTTTCACGAATGTGAGTAGGTAGGCAATGAAAAGGCGCACACGCAAGCACTGCTAATGCGGTTTAACAGCTGAATAAATGCTTATTACTTAGCCGTTATCTGTCCCGCAGGTAATATTCATGCAAAATAAGCTTCAATTTTATAAAAAAAATTCATCAAAATGGCGTCAATGCGGTCGCCACTTAATAGCTGAGCGAAGTGAAATTACATGCGAACTATGCGAAGTGATTAGCTTGGGCCAACTCAAATAAAGGGAAGAAAATTGAATTGGAATAAAAAGACTAATGCAATAAACGCACAGAAGTGTGGAATAAAGGAAAAATTGGAACGAACTCACAACACGCCCTTGTCCTTATCCAAATAATCTGCAATAATCCATTGGAGACTTCTATCTCCAGATGGTTTTAAATCTTCACTCGGAACGAAACTCGAAAACAGCGATGTCACGGCACAATAGATCGGCGCACGTGTAATCGACTGGTGACTTGTGTTTCCAAAATATTTCTAAATCTTCACTCGTAGACAGCGATAGCACAATAGATCGGCGCACGTGTGCTGGTGAAGTGGTGACTTCAGTTTTTCAAATTCTTTAGCGATGACACGGCACAGCACAATGGATAGGCGCGCCGCGTGTCTCCTGGTCAAAGTCCGCGTCGTCGATTTTTGCAGTTTTATCTCGGCACGACGACGATTCTTCTTTGCCGGTGGAAGGACCAATGTTTTGGTTGTTCTTGGATAAGTAATAATTAAATTAACTAAGTGGACTGTATAAATTAGGTTTACTGCAAATAATTCGGTAACAATAAAAAACGTGACCGTTCGCACAAGATTTTACGTGAAGTGACGTGCGGTCCGCGTTGGTCGGCGCTGATTGGCTCGCGCCGCGTCGTCGTCCCGCGCGTCTCCCGCGGCACCGTGACCGCGCGTGGACAACTAATATCATACGACGTTAAATACGTATGATCTGTATATATAAAATGGTAAACTGACTGACTGACTGACTGGGTGATATATCAACGCACAGCTCAAACCACTGAACGGATTGGGCTGAAATTTGGCACACAGGTAGATAATATGACGTAGGCATCCACTAAGAAAGGGTTTTTGGAAAATCGACCTTTAAGGGGGTGAAAAGGGGGGATTTTGTTTGTATGAAAAATTTTATTCCTTGAGTTAATAAACTTGAAACTTGGCACGAATACTTATCTATGTAAATTATAAAGTTTTCCATTTTTAGTTTTTCTAAACAACCCCCTAAGGGAGGATTAGGGGGTGTCATAGTTTGCATTGCAAACATGGGTAATTTTCACAAAAACTTTTTTGATGCCTGTCGATCCTATTTCTTATTACTAGCGTCAAAAAAAAATATCGGGCCAACGGAGGGCGAATCTTTGAATTTTCTCGTACTCAAGTACGAGAAAATTCAAAAATTGCAAAAAACTTTCCATACATTTCGTAGAAAATGAGCCTGAGAGGAGATAGAACAACACGAAATATTATCCGCAACGATCAAAATCCGTAGTGCGCGCATAGCCTAAGTTTTTAATACCTATCTATTTCAACTTGATACTTCCACGCGTTTCTGAGAAAAAGTGTCTTGACAGGTAACGATGTCATCCTTTAAGGGTTTCCATTTTTCATTTTGAGATACGGAACCCTAAAACAGATTTATTACCTATCTATCTATTTGTTACCTTTTCATGCCGTAACAGCTGAACAGATTTAGATGAATGGTATACGGATAGGCCATGACCTGGGTTAGGACATTTGATAAGTACTCTGAATATCGGTAGTACGTTCCTGTGGGATATTTTCCGACCTTTGCGCGTGCGAAGCCGCGGGCAAAAGCTAGTAAATAATAAATGAATTAAATTTCGTTTATCCAATGAAGGGTATGGGGTAGAAGCATCAAAAAACCTAACATTAACCGCAAAAATTCAACTTTATTTGACCTTTATAGATGGTAACTAGCGTTTGCCCGTGGCTTGGCTCGCGTGGATTTCGCAAAATGTCTCACGGGAACGTACTACCAGGCAGTACCGGGATTACATAACTAAATAATAGTCCAGGAAAAGGTTATCGACTCCTACCGCTGCGCTTCAATCATAATTATTTTGTTACGCGTGATATCTTTTCAACCATTCATTTTTCTGAAAAATAATAATGGTTACTGTGGGGTCATCCTTAGAAGATAGACATATGCTATCGCGGATTTTTTGTTGAACGTTTTAAGATCTTCAATCCTGTAGATCATAAATTTGATGTATCCTTTAACGGTTTACGCAGCGCACGCCAGTAAAGCTCCCAGTCGGCATGATTTTTCCGACATCTTCGATAATAATCGTCATATTTCAGCCAATTTACACAAAACCTCAATGAATTTTACACCAAAAAGTTTCCGCAAGAATCACTCCGTCCATTGGTGAAAAGTTGAAAACCGTATGAAAATCAGTTTTCTAGTTTTTGAGTTTATCGCGTTCAGACAGACAGACGCGGTGGGGGACTTTTTTAATAATATGTAGGGAAGTGCTCAATATAATCACTAACACTTCGTCACAACTAAGATGCCCATTTTGTAAGGCGACTTCCTCTCAATTTAATAAGTTAGACTTTGTGCTTTCTCAAGCCTCAGATGAATCGCTTATAAAGTACGGAATAAGTCCTTTGCACGCGTAGATACGTGTCTTAAGGTGGTTTTATACCGGCGAGGCGAGGCGTGGATGGGATGGGCGAGAATTGAAATCATGCTTACCCTTTTACACTGAAAGATGTCCAGCGCTATCTCACGCCGGCTCGCGATGTCTAGGATACAAGATGCAAGTAAAAAAATGGAGGATATCTCACAATTCTCCGGAGCATATAATTATGGAAGTAAACTAAAAAAAGGTGCAATAAGAAGTAAGAGAAAAAATGGGGCTTCTGGTTGATGTGGTGCGACCCAATGCAAGCACCACCAACGATGGTAATACTGCTCGCATAACATTATCTAACAAAAACCATGGAACTTTTGCAGACATATTAAACATTCCAAACATCATCAAACTTGCAGACTCTTAGTATAAAATATGAAGACACTATCCTAGAACAAGTAGTAAAGACAGAATTCTTGGGGATAATAATGGACCAAAACTGTAACTGGAAATCGTACATCAATTACGTATGCGATAAACTAGACAAATTCGTATACGCAATAAAACGTGTACGATCAACAGTGTCCGTAGACGCAGCAGTCACTGCATATCATGGATACGTATCGTCTGTGCTATCATATGGTCTGATATTATGGGGCAACTCCGTTGAAGTTTTAATGGCATTTCGGGTACAAAACAAGTGTGTTAGGGCAATATCTGGTGTCTGGTTTTTGGACAGCTGTTAACCGTTATTTAAAAAACTACACATATTACCTTTACCCTGCATGTACATCAAAGAACTATGTATGCTAGTGAAACAATATCCGCACTATTTTCGTATGCAATCAGAAGTCAGTCACAAAAAGGCTACTGCTAGAAAAAAGTACAAACACGAACTAAATGTACCTCAATGTAGATTACTTTAGGAGGAATGTATATGTGAATGCCATTCAGGTGTATAACAAGTTACCTAACTCATTTAAGGAACTTCCCATCCCCATGTTCAAGAAAAAGCTGACAAGTTGGCTATTAGATAATTGCTTTTATGACATTGGCGAAAATATGGAATATTGTAAAAATCCAGGATGACATGTACTTAATTTTGACATAGGAACATTGTCCTGTGAAAAAGCACCTGGTTCAGATGGAATACGGGTGCAAGACATTATATATTTACGTAAGCAAATAAGTCCTGTTCTAGCTACATTGGTGAATATATCTTTATCTAGCGGTATTTATCCAGACCAGCTAAAAAATGCAATTATACGTCCTATATACAAATCAGGAAGTCATTTAGAATATGGTAATTATAGGCCTATCGCAATATTATCTGTTATAGATAAAATAATCGAAAAAATTATAATAGGACAGATTAGCGCGTTCTTAGAACAACACAACATATTATGTGACACTCAGCACGGTTTCCGAAGAGGACGCAACACTGTCTCTGCCTTGTTAGGTTTTTCAGATTATATTAATGACTGTTTAGATTCTGGCAAACAAATTATAGCACTATTCATTGATTATAAAAAGGCGTTTGATACTTTAGACCATGAGATCTTATTACAGGCAATGGACGAATGCGGAATACGCGGCCCCACAAATGATTGGTTTATGAACTATCTCACAAATAGGAAAATAAGCACAATTATATCCCGTGTGGCTGGGAAAGAGGCGGACGTCGAATTGGGTGTGCCTACTGGATCGGTGTACGGCCCTGTAGGATATATAATGCATGTGAATAGTGTATCAAATGTCGTACGTAATTGTGAGGTGTTCATGTATGCTGACGATATGTGTCTTGTTTACGCCTCCAAAGATATGGCTGAGGTACAAAAGTGTATTCAAGGTGACTTTGAAAATATTAACAAATGGGCACACGACAATGGAATATTATTAAATCTCTCAAAAACTAAATGTATGCATATACACTCGCCATATAATCAAAATGCTAAATCTGTAAATAATGAGTATCTCACAGTGATAGGACATACATACGAATGTTTGCATAGAAATAAATGTAATTGTAACTGTGCAAAATTGGAGTACGTAGATAAATTTAAATATTTAGGTCTAACAATAGATAAGAACTTTAACTGGAAATTACACGTAAATGACATTTGCAATAGGCTAAGATCGGTGCTAAGTAAGTTTTACCAATTAAAAAATGTATTGAACAAACACGTTAAGAATTGTTTATTTTGCACTTGCCGACTCGTTGTTAAGCTATGGACTCCTTGTGTACGGGCGGACCTTTATTACATATTTAAGAGATGTTAAAGACATACAAATAAGACTGATAAAGTTTCTAGTCAGTAAAAATGTTAAAGATAAGTGCAACAAAGAGTATGATAAGCTATTTCCCATCTGTAAAGTTTTACCCGTAGATAAAAAAGTAGATTATTTGGTAGGTCTGGAATATTATTATAGTGAAGAGTATAAAGTTAATGTTAACAACAAGTACAACACACGTAGGGTTAGAGAGAACAAATTGGTTCAACCACAGATAACAAATTATTATGGTAAGAGAACATCTAAGTATTTGGTACCTAAAGTGTTTAACAAACTAGATTTATTAAGAGAAAAAGTTAAAATTAGTAAAGGATCACTTAAGACAAAATTAAAAAACATTATACAAGATAGCAGATAAAATTAAAAACATTGTTAATATATAAGTAGTAGGTATGTGCGTAAGGTGGTGCATTGTTATGTAAAAGAGCGCCTCTCGCCATCAAACGTAAAAGTTTGGCGAGTTTAGAATTAAGTAACACCTCTGTATTATAATATCATTAAATAAATTTAAAAAAAAAAAAAAAAAAAATTAAAGTAATGATTACCTAATTATAATAATACAAATTCTTAATGGACCTATTGTAAATCACAAATCTTAGAATTAATATTGTACCTACTTAGTTGACAATTGAATATTTGTACACCATATACTTTGTGGTAGAATGTATAGAACTAACAAAAATACTAACACCATACTATGTAAAACTACATTCTTAGAAATAAATAAATTCTAATTCTAATTCCTCAATGGCTGCTTCATCATTTATTTACAACTAGCGACCCGCCCCGGCTTCGCACTGGTATAAACCGGGTTATTATACATATAAACCTTCCTCTTCAATCACTCTATCTATTAAAAAAAACCGCATCAAAATCCGTTGCATAGTTTTAAACATTTAAGCATACATAGGGATATAGGGACAGAGAAAGCGACTTTGTTTTATACTATTGTTATCAATAGTAAATTATATCGTATTTTATTCGCTAATTGAATATGTTAAATTAATCTGTTTTAATATTAAAAGTATTGTTTTGACTAATGTCTTACACAGTCGGTACTACCGACTGTGTTCGTAGATGGCACGACTAACCAATCACAGCGCATTGCCAGTCAATGGCGGGAATCATAATGGTGGGAGAACGCGACTATGGTTGTCGTGCCAGTGCTACGAGCTCAGTCGTGCATTAGACGTCGAGATACGAGTACTAAGGCTCGAGCTGTGATTTTAAAAGGATACCTAGTGTTAACTGTGAGGTATATTTGATATTGTGTTGGAGAAATAGAATGTGTAAGTACATGAACAAGTGCCTATTATTTCTAAACCTTATTTTCCAAAGCCATGAACCTGAATAACAATTAGTTTTCGAATTTAAACTATTACTAGATTATCTGTAAGAGTACAGAGTCTACACTATGTAGTGATATTAGTAGTTTTATACCGGTTTTTGGCTACCGGTTGATACCGAAAATTTGGGGATTTTTGTATGTCACTAGCTATTAAGTACGTCCAAAATTTTGAATGGTATCCTATGACGGTTACCTTGAACAAAAATTTTGTCCATAGTTTCGCATGATGTCTTTACATCTTGCGAAACTGCAATGTCTGTGGGTTTACTCTCAGAACAAGCGGAAGAAGCAAGAAATAAATTTTAGAGGTCTGACAGCTCTCTGTCAGACCTCTTATCTGAAAATCTTATAGAAGGCTGGAATGACGATAGTACTGAATTTTTACCTACGGAAAATGATAATTAAAAGGAAGTGAAGTCTGTAAATATTTTATTTTAAAAATTACAATTTTATCGACCAAGTGATTCAGGCTATGCGATAATAAGTGCAAAATGAACTCGTAAATCCCACCAAAAACATAAATGTAAAATAGGGGTCAAGTTCGGTACAAAGTACACGATAAAAAAATTGAGATCTAAATGGATACCTAGTTCTAGATTATGCAACTTGGCAAGTTTTCAAAGTCAATTATTTGTTTGCAACTTTTTTGAACTAAGAGTTTTGCTTTAACGAACTTCGTAGGTCTAATAGATTTAGGTGGTCGAAAGTAGCTTGAAATGGTTCGTGTAAGGTGTGCTTCACCCTGTTCATCTCCGCACATGACTTGACATGCAATAAAGCATGAAAAAATATAAGTATAAATAATTAACTTTAAGTAGTTGTATGTTTAGTTCGAAGTAAATATAATAAAAATATTATTTGTAAAAATGCGAGTAGGTGTACATACATAAAAAGTATGTATTATTCTATGATAAAATAAAATCCAATCCAAAATTTAAACCTACAAACAAAAAATATTATTTTTTGTGAAGTGATGACCCTAAAATCAAAATTATCAGAAAAAACTTTAGAAGTGAATAACTCCTAGATACCACGAGATTTTTAGTGATTGGTTGGCGTCTAAATATGATTCACAATAAATATTGAATCCAACTAAGCAAAAATACAACCATGAAAAATTAAAATCTAAAAACACAAAAAAAGCATATTTCTTTACATCTGTACTAGTTAGTACTCTTTTGTATTTTTTTTCAAATACCGTTAATATAGTTTTATGACACATAATAAAGAAAAGGGTAAAATAATGATTACTTTTTTTGTAATTAATTAATTTAGAAAAGTTAAAAAAAAACAAATATTTTTTTACTCGTGTTTGGTGTAAAATTGTCACACGGGTATTTTACTCTTACTTTTAAAATAACCTGTTCTATCGGATAAGTTAATAAAAAGAGAATGTCATGCTTTTCGAGGCAAAAACAATACTGTGCGCTTCAGCTTATACACCAATAGTTATCATAACATAAGTTTCAAACAAATGATTAAAAGGATTGCAAGCACAAACCTAGATAATTATTCTACAATGGTTTTGCTATTAGGTAATAGTACTGGTATTACCAGAAAGGACATAGTGGATGGTGTGGGCACCTTATTAAAGTTAAATATAGGAAAGGTAATGTTGTGTGCTTTACCTTACTCTGATACTTTTTCAGATTACGAAAATAATTATATTTATAAGTTGAATAGTACTATTCACAGGCTGACATGTTCTCATAGTGACAAATTATTGTTTTTTGACACTAACAAGTTTTTTAGTGGTTTTAAGTTAACTCAGAGAACTTTATCTCTGTCTTGGGAATGTAGACATATGATTGCTATGTTGATAGCACATAATATTAATGAAGTTATAGCTAATATAACAAATTGTAGTATTAGTGACGAGTCTGTGTTGTCTAGTTATACTAACAACATAGTAATTAATTCTGAATCATCTTGTTGTACGAAGGAGGATCCACCTACAATACCAACATCTTTGGAGGCCACTACCGGTCAGATAGGGTATTCTCTTCCTGCTGGAACTCATACGGGCATTCTAGACTATTCAGTTGTAGTTGTGGAGTTCACTCCGGATAACTTTTTAAACTAGTTAGTAAGACAACAGAAATTACCCCTTCAAATAACCAATAATTATTAGAGAATAATAAAAAGGTATCTTCTGGCAATATTTTACATAATAATAATAATAAAAGTTTTTTAAAATTATTTTTATAAGAATATTTAAAAATGTAAATAGTATGCTTAAAAACGAAATAAAGGAAATAATAAAAAACCAAAGGGGGGGGGGGGCAACATACTTTAAAATTATTCAATCAAAATATCCAAGGTTGCTCTTCCAAATTACTGGAAATAGAATTGTTTTTAGAAAATACTAAGTTTGATGTCATTTGTTTAACAGAACATTGGTTAAAAGATCATCAAGTAATGTCAATTCACTATTAAAATTATTGTGTAGTTAGCAATTTCAGCTGAAAACGTATGATACATGGCGGGTCATTAATATTAGTAAAAAATTATATTCAATCGAAAGAACGAAAAGACATCATAGGACTGTCTGTTGAACACACCATTGAATTGTCTTGTGCTGAGCTTGATAAGCATGTTATAGTATGCGTATACAGACCTCCAAGTTACCAGAATCTACCTATATTTGATTCTGTAATGGAAGATGTACTAAAGAAACTTAGTGCTAGTCACGGAACAGAAAACTTTTCCGTGGTGCTAGTAGTAAGTCAATCAATAATCATATGTGGTGATTTTAATATTAATTTATTAGAAAATAACTCCAACACTATCAGATTATTAAGTCTTTTTAGTTCATTTGATTTGTCAAATGTTTTTATTGAACCAACCCGAGTGACAGCTTCTTCTGCCACTTGTATAGATAATATATTTTGTAATAGTGATTACTTACTATGCGTTCGCACTGGCGAAACATCACAACAAAACATGTTGAAATCTCTAGTGCCTGTCAAACTTTGTATGGAAAATTGACAGAAAATAGAGATTCCAACATGTTTCGTTGTAAATGTTTCGCCAGTGCGAACGCACAGTTACATAAACAAATTGTAAATAAGTTGCCATCTGATCACAGTGGACAAACAATAACATTTTGCACCTACATGCCTTTACAAAAAATTCAAATAAGGTTTAGGTCAATTACATGTAAAAATTTAGAGAAATTAGATAATTCTTTGGCAAGTAAATTACGTGTTCAGAGTTTTAATAATATTTTTGACCCTAATGAGTTTTACGCCGAGTTCTTTTCACTATTAAACAAGCAATTTATTGACACTTTTCCACTAAATACTAAAACTATTTACACAAAGTTCTTATTTAGTGACTGGGCCACTCCAGGTATTCGTAAAAGCAGGGAAAAACTTTTTGAACTTTATGGCCTAAAGCAACATATGAATAATACAAGCTTTCATCAGTATGTCGCAAAATATTCTAAAACTTTTAAAAGTGTGTGTAAAATAGCTAAAGCTCTTTACATTAGCAATAAAATAAAATCAGCTGATGATAAAATAAAAACTACCTGGCAAATAATAAATAATGAAACAGGTAGGAAAAAACAGCGTAATACTGAATTAAATTTAGAGACTGCACATGGCCCCATCAACTCAGATGTAGAAATAGCTCAGGAATTTGAAAACTTTTTTGCTAATGTTCCTCTTAAAACTACCGAAAATTTAAATTCATCACCCGCGCTTTCTGCCGCCTTACTTAGAAATAATGTAAAGGCATGCCCTTTAGAGTTTAGGTTTCAGCATATAAACCCCCAGGCTGTTATAAAAGCTTTTAAAGATCTTAAAATTAAATCAACAGAAGATCTATGGGGAATGTCTGTAAAAATCTGTAAATCTATCATCGAAACCATTGCGCCCTATTTAGCTTTCATATTTAACACCAGTGTAGACCAAGGAGTCTTTCTGGATCTCATGAAACTCAGTAAAGTAGTTCCTTTGTTCAAGTCCGGTGATAGTAAGGAACCCAACAATTATAGGCCCGTGTCAATTCTGCCAGTTCTCAGTAAAGTGTTTGAAAAGTTGATGCTTAATCAAATGTTACGTCACTTTAATAAAAATTCCATCTTTCATGAACAACAGTACGGTTTCACCAAAGGGCGTTGTACCACTGACGCCGGTGTCACCCTAATAAAGAACATTTTTAATGCCTGGGAAGAAGCACATGATGCCATTGGAATCTTTTGCGACCTTTCGAAGGCGTTCGATTGCGTAAACCATGAAACACTTTTGCTGAAACTAGAACACTATGGGATTAGGAATACAGCTCTTGATTTACTAAGATCATACCTAAAAGATAGAAAGATTAAAGTTCAAGTGAACGACGTAAACTCGTTGGCGTCTGAAATGGCAATGGGTGTTCCTCAAGGTTCGATATTGGGTCCATTCCTCTTTTTAGTTTACATTAACGATTTACCCCAATTACTTCAAAATCAACCGAAGATGGTGTTATTTGCTGATGACACATCATTGATCTTTAAAATAGATCGACGGTCACAAAATCTTAACGACGTGAATAACTCTATTCTTCAGGTCCAAGATTGGTTTACGGTAAATAATTTGGTACTAAATGAGAAAAAAACCAAATGCATTAGATTTAAATTACCGAATGTTAGAAGTAGCGAATGTGACATCATATTGAATGGAGAAAAACTGGAATTTATGAATCAAACAGTTTTCCTAGGAATCACGCTAGACGAGAAATTACAATGGGGACCTCATATAACATCTCTTGCGGGGCGGCTAAGCTCGGCCGCTTATGCTGTTAGAAAGATAAGACAGGTAACAGATATAGAAACCGCGCGTTTGTTATATTTTAGCTACTTTCACAGCATTATGTCATATGGCATTTTACTGTGGGGTCGGGCTGCTGACATTGAATCCATCTTTATTTTACAAAAGAGGGCTGTCAGAGCCATTTATAATCTGTCGTTGCGAATCTCTCAGGGATCTATTTAAAAAGATTAATATTATGACGGTACCTTGCCAATTCATCTATGAAAATATTATGTATGTAAGGAAAAATCTGCATCTTTTTAAGAAAATAAGTGAAAGACATAATTTTAATACTAGAAATAAAGATAAAATAGATCAACCATTTTTCAGATTATCCAAAGTACAAACATCTTTTATGGGGTACTGTGTTAAATGTTACAACAAAATACCTTGTGATATATTACAGTTAACTGAAAGAAAATTTAAAACTCACATTAAAAGTACTCTTTGTAAACAAGCATATTACAAATTAGAGGATTATATTCTAGATAAGAATGCTTGGAAGCATGCTGGTCTAGCTCCATAGGACAATTTAGAGTCTAGACAAAATCAAACTGGTTGCTAATTTAATTGTGTAATTAAATATTATAACATTATTATTATCTTTTTTACATTCCGTGATTACTCACACACTGACTAATTAGTACCACTTGTATTTTTTTTAGCAATATCGTATAGGTACCTACTTTTACAATGCTTGAAAATATGTGAACACCATGTATCCATTACATAATTATTATTTTTTCTGTCATTGCTTCATTTTTAATTATTTTTACCTATTGTGGTATAGTAATATTATTCCAGGTGCATCGTTTTCACATATAATTATATAATCAATGTATACAAAATATTGTAAAACATTTTAAAAGAGTAACGGTGGAGTTTCTTGCCCATTCTTCTCCATACGAAAACTACCTTTTGGAAGGGGCGACTAGAATCAATTCTATTTTTTGTTTTTGAAGTTCAAAAGTGCTTTTTTGTGCCTAATTGAAATAAATTATTTTACCTCGATGGTCCTAGTTTATCATTTATAATAACTTCCAATTATAGCTTTAAATAGCTTTATGTAAGCGGGCACGCCCTTTATGCCTGGAGGCTTTTATTTAGATACGAGTATTTAGTTCTGTTTACGTTTAGTTTTTATTTTTTATTTCTGCTTGAGTATAGTTCTCGATGTTTTTGGTTGGTATATTGGCGTGTGCTAGCTGACATATGGCGAATAATTTATCATTTAAATTATGTTTTGTGTTGCATAATGAACTTACATTATGCATTTTGCATACTATTGCATAGAATCATTTTTTCTAACTTGAACAGTGCTGCTGGGGAGTTTGTTGCGCCACTTCTTCTTCCCAGCTAAAGGCACTAGGAAGTGGTGAAGGGTGGGCGTTTTGGGGAACTGTCTTATGTAATTTTGACGTTCGAAAAATGCTGATTCTCAGCCTAGTTTGAATAAATGACTTTTGAATTTTGAATTTTGAAAAATTATTTGACTTTGACTTTGAGGCCATGATGGTTTTTTAAAAGTTTTGTTCGGTAGATTCTTGATTAAGTTTTTCATTATGGATACTGATTTTCTGAACGTAAAGTCGCTGAAGACAGAGCTACATGAAATTGTTATCATGCCCTTGTAGTTGCTCTCCTTTTCTCCAACTCCAAAGATAACTCCTTTACATTTCTGGCGTTTGATCCCAAGAAGTTGAGCTGCTCGTTCTGTTATCAGTGATATCTGAGACCCTTGATCGACAAGAGCTCGCATGTTGTACTGAGTTCCATCAGCTCCCTCTATCTTTACTATAGCAGTCGCTAATAGAATCTCCGAAGCTTCTTCATCATTCTGAGAGACATGCGATGATGAATTTGTTTCGTTTTGTTCATTGTTTTTTTGATGCAGCTTCGTGCATTAACGTATTGTGCTTAGCTTTGCACTTGCGACATCGGTTGTTTGACGTATATTTTTTGCCTTTATGACTGTACAGGCAATTAATGCAGATTTGCAATTTGTTAATTGTGTTAAGTTTTTCGTCGTTCGACATTTCTAAAAACTTTGCACAGAAATAGAGGCCATGCTCCTCGTTGCTAAGTGGACAAATAAAAGTTGGCGCATGTACGATTTCGTAATCTTGTTGATACTAGCCACTTGATTCTTGTTGTTATGATAGCTGTATTTCTTGTTATGAGATGATTCTTGATTCTGGTTTGTTGCAGAACTTGTGTTCTGATAGTTGTCTTGTTTACGCTGCGCCGATTCCATTGAAGTAAACTTTGCCTCTAGGTTGTCTAAGAAATCCTTTAATACAAGTAATTCTCGCGAGTTCTTCAGTGATTCAATGTAATCCGAGTATGTGAGCGTTTAGTTTTTGAGCCAAAATGAGCACTAGTAGCGGATCCCAGGTTCTGACATCCACTTCTAAATTCTTGATAGCGTGCAAACATTCTATTGTGACGTAATGTATTTTCTTGATTGGTGCTAATGACTGTTATTGCATAGTAGGCAGATTGAAGAGCATGTTGATATGCGATGTGAATATAAGTTTTTTGTTGTTGTAGCGATTGTTGAGAATTTCCCAACACACTAGATAGTTGTCCGAGCTTATTTGTAAGTGTTGTATCAACCTTTCAGGTTCTCCTTGAACCTTGCTTTTCAAAAATTGCATCATTTGACAAGGATGTATTGTTATGGATGGCTTCAGTGAAAAGGTCTTTGAACGGTATCCACTGATAAAACTTTCCGTGAAATACTGGTATCTCCAATTCTGGTGTTGTTTTTTCTCGATAAGCTCCGGACCACATCTTGGTGTTTAATGCCTTCTTCAGATCGATATATTGGTTTTCGAATCTTGTATAACGCTCTTCATACACTGCGTTCTTGTCCCCGTTGAGTTCGCACTCGATTTCCCAATGGAGACTATCAATAGCAGACCAACGCGCTTGTAATGCTTGCAATGCATCCTGGAATTCCCTTTTTTCTGTTATAAATTCCACTTGAATGTTGGCGACAGTTCGCATGAAGGCCTTGAAGTTCGCCGATTGTTTGCGTAAGAGGTCGTCCAGTTTACTATTGGACCCCGTGTCCCTCTTGCTCTCAGTTGTGTTACTGATTTCTTCTTCCTCCTCGCAGTCTTGTTTTTCTTGTGTTTGCAAGAAAAACATGACTGAAGAAAAAGCAAGTACTTGCTTGACCTTGTTCAGAGGTACTTTCGAACAGTGTTGATTGCACCGCCGCCGGTCCCCCTGCGGTCGTTTGTGCGTCGACAGTTCCTGATTTTGTTGGAGAATTAACTCCTTGACTTCTTTATAACACTTCAATGCTGTGTTATATAAATCACTTGTAAAGTAAGGATGGTCCGCACTTACTTCTGTAGACAGACGATCATGGTTGAACTGGAATTCACTCCATAGGTTTTCCAGCATTTGCATACGCCGTTTGAAGTAGAAAGAAGAAGTGAAGTAGTCGACGAATCGACAAACTTTGTTTTGAGAAGTAGGCTGTTGCTCCATACTTCTGGTTCTTGATATAAATCACACAATACTAAATTGCTCGAAGGACCAAATGTTGGGGTTGTGATGCCCAACAGTTAAAATGTTATGTACTTGTTATATAAACCTGTTAGGTATGTTATGTTATGTAAATGAGTAGACGAATGATTCCCTTGATGGATTTATTGCTACTAAATATAATTAGACATTTGTTTCACTTAAATGCTATGTTAGAGAAATGCACAGCTAAACAATATCGATGTGCATCGTACACTTACATTGATGCGAATAATATAATTTCGGTTGGTTTAGAGAGCATGAATCGGGCTAAAGATTCTTACGAATTAAATCTTTTGAAACACGCTGTAATGACAAAATTAATAGAGACATATGTTGATTGGGTAGTAATTTACAAAAATGGATCGATGAGCAAGAAAGGTAGGGGAGCTTCATTAACTGACTTCCAAAAAGGAGGAGGTTATATGTTCGTCGCGTATGTTTGTTTTTTTTTTTTTTTTTTTATGTATGTCCACCGATTTCTCCGTCAATTGTGGACCGATTTTGAAATTTCTTTTTTTGTTTGAAAGGGTGTGCTCTGGAATTGGTCCCATATAAATTTTATTAACTTTGCTTGGATAGTTTTTGAGTTAGCTACAAAAAACGTATTTTTTTCCCACTTAATATGTAGATGATATGATAAGTTTCTGTCACTGGTAGCAGGTAGTGGTATTTGAATGTGTGTGGGGTAGGTACCACAACTAAAAAGTGACAAATAAAAACTTTTTACAAAAAAAAAACAACCGACCTCCAAAAAAAAACACTACAAAGTGAAAAATAACTTTAATTTCGGAAGTCGGTGGCAAAAACCGAAAATACAAAACCCAAGACACCGACTTCCGAAATTAAAGTTATTTTTCACTTTGTAGTGTTTTTTTTTGGAGGTCGGTTGTTTTTTTTTTTATATTCGCTCGCAAGAAAACGCTAGTGGATGTTTTAAAGTAATTGGAAATGGTGTATCATGTCGCTGGAGCTTATTGCGATCTCAGAAGCACTATCATATATCAAAACAATTGATGATACTAAAGCTGTGATATGTTCAGATAGTAAGAGTGCCTTATATCATATCGCTAGATGCGCCTCTGGTCGCAGAGGTACACCGATAGCATACGAGATCACATAAATAGTTAAATAATAATACAATAACTAATATTTAACTTCATAAAAAAAAAACAAATAATAAGCATGAATGCATTGAACCAACCACACGTTGTAATTACTTAGATTCGAACCAGACCTCACTGATCGTGAATCCATTGCTTAGCCTTAGCCCAAACAGCTACCAGCACATGATATTATTATGCGAATTTTAGCATTAGGTCGCCACTATGACGCGTATTCTAAATACAACAGAAATATAATGTTATTTCACGTTGTGTGACGACAATTCATTAGTGTGTGTTATCTGTGGAATGTTGAGACATCACTCATACACGCACATGCACACGCACTGGCTGTATCGTGCTCGAGTTCATAATAATATAATCCTTAGCATGCTTAAGGAGTTTTGAGCATTTACTGTACCTAGGTGTACATTATAGTCGGTTAAGTAGAAAACTGATTATTAAACGATGTGATTCGCCCGAGAGATTACACTTATTACTTATTACTATTTTAGAGCAACAATTCAAAGATTATTAGCTCAACACCGCTCTTCTTGGGATTGGCGGTAAAAAAGAAAATGTCTATATAGTAGAACATTTATCACCAGCAAATAAGGCGTTGTACGCTGCGACCAGGATTAAAGCAAAGAGTTTGGGTTACAAGTATGTGTGGGTCCGTGGCGGCAAGATTTTTGCCAGAAAACATGATGGTGCAGACTATAAATATATCAGAGACATCGACTCGTTGGACAAATTACAGTAAGCAATAAAAAAGATGTATAGAATAAGGTATAAGATTTATAAGGATTTAAATTCGATCAGTTAAAAATCTAGTACTAGATTGTAAGGGGTATTAGGACAAAGCTGAGTAACATTTACCAAAAAGTTGCATGCTTTTCATATGATGTTATAATGTTTACTGAAACTTGGCTACTGGATGGTATTTTTGACTCAGAAATCATGGATGGGCGTTACGCTATCTATAGGCGTGATAGATCCAATAATGTTTTAAATAATAAAACCGACGGTGGTGGAGTTCTTATCGCTGTTTCTACAAAATTTGAATCTCAGAGACTGATCAAATTTGAAAGCTCTTGCGATGATCTCTGGATCAAGTTGTCACTTAAAGGGGGTAAGAAAGCTAGGGTAATTTATCTGTGTACTGTATACTTGCCGTCACCGATACAGCTCAGAGTACTGGAGCATTTTATTGATAATACTAACAATGTCTTGGAACATGCCAACGAATGCTTGATTATTGGCGACTTTAATATGAAAACTATTAACTGGCTAGGGACAGGTGGTGATGTTATAAGAACTCCTCAAAATATTTGTACAGACTTAGAACAGACTCTTTGGGATTTTGTCTTGCTTAACAATCTAAGACAATGCAATTAGTAACGCATCTTTTAGTGATTGGGCTACCATTGGTATACATAAAAGTAGAACACGGCTTTATGAATTGTACAATGAAAGGACTTATGTAAACACAACTGAATTTAATTTATATGTTAGAAATTATTCAAAATTATTTAAAAAAGTTTGTTGTATGGCCAAGTCGCGTTATTTTAGTTCGAAGATTAAAAATAGTAGTAATGTAATTAAAACGACTTGGAATATTATTAATAGTGAAACGGGAAGGTCTGATAACCGAAATACTGACTACAGCCTGTCTATTAATGACAATATAATAAAATCGGACTCACAAGTTGCCGCGGCCTTTGAAAATTTCTTTTCAGATATTCCCGTTTCAACTGCTAAATCCCTAAACTCATCACCTTCTGTTGCTGAGTATTTGTTAAAGGAAAATGTTAATGTTTGCGATTCGGAATTTCTTTTTGAACATATTACCTGTAGAGACATAATTAAAACCTTTCACACCTTAAATATAAAAAAGACTGCAGATCTGTGGGGTAATTCTGTAGAAGTTGCCAAGTCTATTATTGACATTGTAGCACCTACTTTAGCTCTTATCTTTAATAATTGTATCGACTGTGGGGAGTTTCCTGACCTTATGAAAAATAGTAAAATAATTCCTTTGTTTAAATCAGGTAGTACATCAGACCCCACAAATTATAGACCTATTTCAATACTACCTACTTTCAGTAAAATTTTTGAGAAATTAATTTTAGAGCAATTGCAAAGATTTTTTAGTAGACATAAATTATTACATACAAACAATTCGGTTTTACAAGGGGTCGTTCAACTACTGATGTTGAACTTTTAGGTCATATTTATAATGCATGGGAAGATAAATGCGATGCTTTGGGCATCTTTTGTGATTTGTCCAAGGCATTTGATTGCGTTCTTCATGAAACGTTAATCAGGAAACTCCGCCACTATGGGATCCGGAACAGCGCTCTGAATCTTCTTATTTCATACTTGAGTAATAGGATTCAGAGCGTTGACGTTAATGGAAAAAGATCTCCCGGATCTATAGTAACAATGGGAGTCCCTCAGGGCTCTGGCGTAAATCCAGCTGACTATGCTTCTAGGGGCCTCAACCCTTCAGAACTCAAGAAACAAACGTCTTGGTTTAATGGGCCAGCATTTTTATGTTCAACTGAGATAGTTTATAACAAACCTAAAGATATGGAGACCAATTTAGAAGTTATTAAAGTACATTTCTCGAGCACGGAAAGTAATTTATGGGACCGGTTTTCAAACCTAACTAAATTAGTGAGAGTGGTTGCTTATTGCCGACGCATGTGGATAAAAAGAAAAAAGGATAACGGTGAAGCAGCAGGGTTTTTAACAGCTCAAGAATTAAAAGAAGCATTAGATATTTGTATTAAGAAGTGTCAAGCAGAGAGTTTTGGAGAAGAAATAGAAAAGATAGCAAAGGACGGTAACTATGTAAAATTGAGAGGACCTTTAAAATATTTAAACCCTTTCACAGACGGAAATGAAATTTTAAGAGTAGGAGGAAGGTAACAGAAGTCAGAATTAAGTGAAACTAGGAAACACCCTATATTGTTACCAAAAAGATCCAATTTAACTAATTTGATAGTGGCCGACTCTCATTTTAAAACTTTACATGGGGGGCCTCAACTCATGCTAGCATATCTGCGGTCAAAATACTGGATTCTTAGTGCTAAAGAATTAGTAAAACCACACGTACATAAATGCGTTACTTGTGTGAGGTATTCAGCAACGACATCAAAACAATTGATGGGGCAGTTGCCAGCGGCAAGAGTAACGCCTACCAGACCCTTTAAATGTACCGGAGTGGATTATGCAGGTCCGATTAACATTAGAACTTCCAAAGGCCGTGGTCATCATGCCTATAAGGGATACATTTGTTTGTTCATCTGTATGGCCACCAAAGCCGTACATATTGAAGCGGTTATGGACTTAACCACTCAAGGCTTTTTGGCGGCATATAAAAGATTTACATTACGAAGAGGCCATTGTTCTGACATTTGGTCAGATAATGGAACCAATTTTGTAGGGGCCTCTAGGGAATTAAATAAGTTATTCTCGGCTGAGAAATCGCGCTTACCAAAAGAGCTGGTTTGACGACTTCCAGCCTCCCGAACAAGCCGGATTCCGTAAAGGCTTTAGCACCGTAGACCACATACATACGCTGCGGCAGGTTATACAGAAGACCGAAGAGTATAACCAGCCTCTCTGCTTAGCGTTTGTGGACTACGAGAAAGCCTTCGATTCGATCGAGACATGGGCTGTGCTGCAGTCTCTTCAACGGTGCCAGATCGACTATCGGTACATCGAGGTGCTAAAGTGTTTGTACAAAAACGCCACTATGTCAGTTCGACTCCAGGACCAGACCTCGAAACCTATCCTTCTGCAGCGAGGTGTGAGACAGGGAGACGTTATCTCTCCGAAACTGTTCACCGCTGCACTGGAGGATGTCTTCAAGGTTCTGGATTGGAAAGGGCTAGGCATCAACATCAATGGCGAGTATATCACTAACCTTCGGTTTGCCGACGACATAGTTGTCATGGCTGAGACCATGGAGAAACTCAGTACAATGCTCGATGACCTCAGTAGAGCCTCCGAAAGAGTGGGTCTTAAAATGAACATGGACAAGACAAAAGTCATGTCAAATGCCCATGTGACACCCACTCCCATGAAGATCGGAGACGCTACGCTCGAAGTTGTGGACGAGTATGTTTACCTAGGACAAATTGTCCAGCTAGGTAGGTCCAACTTCGAGAAAGAGGTCAATCGTCGAATCCGACTCGGCTGGGCAGCGTTCGGGAAGCTACGCAATATCTTTTCGTCCCACATACCACAGTGTCTCAAGACGAAAGTCTTTGACCAGTGCGTGTTGCCAGTGATGACCTATGGTACTGAAACGTGGTCGCTCACAATGGGCCTTATCAGAAGGCTAAAAGTCACCCAAAGGGCAATGGAGAGGGCTATGCTTGGAGTTTCCCTACGTGATCGAATCAGAAATGAAGAGATCCGCAGGAGAACCAAGGTAACCGACATAGCCCGAAGAATTGCCAAACTTAAGTGGCAATGGGCAGGGCACATTGCTCGCAGAACGGATGGCCGATGGGGTCGAAAGGTTCTGGAGTGGCGACCACGTACCGGAAGACGTAGCGTTGGAAGGCCTCCCACAAGATGGACCGATGACCTTGTGAAGGCCGCAGGAATCCGCTGGATGCGGAAAGCACAGAATCGGTCGAAGTGGCGGTGCTTGGGGGAGGCCTATGTCCAGCAGTGGACGTCTTTCGGCTGAAATGAATGAATGAATGAATGAAAAGAGCTGGCTAACTGTTTGGCGTCTCAGAGCACAAAGTGGCACTTTATTCCTCCGTACTCGCCCAATTTCGGAGGTCTCTGGGAAGCTGGAATTAAGTCAATAAAATTCCACCTCCGGCGGGTTATTGGCGAATCAACGCTAACATACGAGGAGTTGTCAACCGTCTTGGCACAAATCGAGGCCTGCCTCAACTCGCGACCGCTGTCAAGGATGGATGACTGTTTGGATGGTTTAGATGCTTTGACTCCGAGTCATTTTCTTGTTGGTGAGTCCTTGGTTGCCGTCCCGGAGTACAACTTTGAATCTTCCGCTGTATCCTCTTTACGTCGATGGCAATTGACTCAAAGGATGATGCAGGACTTTTGGCGACGCTGGTCGCAGGAGTATTTAACGATGTTTTTGAATCGATATAAATGGAATCAACAAACTCCGGAACCAAGTACCGGTGATTTAGTTTTAGTCAAAGAGGATGATTTGCCACCCTCTCGCTGGCTGCTTGGTCGTGTGGTTGCAAAACATCCTGGAGCCGATGGTATTACTAGAGTTGTATCTCTACGCACAAAGACCTCTGTAATAAAAAGGTCTATTTCTAAGATTTGTATCTTACCTGTGATGTCAACCACCACGTAGCAATAATTATACTGATTAAGATGTTTTAATGTAACTATTTTCAATTTTGTTAACTTTGTAGCCACCACTCATCACACCACGTTTTTGACCTTCTGATACCAAGAAACTTAGATCACACCAGTTCTCAAAAGAACTTTGGGCATAGCACGTTTTTGACACTCTGAACCAGAAACAGGGAAACTGTTAGAGGAAGCACAGAACAGGAACTGTCGACGCCACCAGACGTACTCCGGGCTTCGCTCCTGTCTACTGCCGCACGCGCGCACTACACTCACACCATCACTGGACCACGCCGCCTCGATGAATGCCGGTGCGCGTGTGTCACATATATTTATACAGTCAGAGCGCGACGAGATGTGCGCGCGCGTCTATGGCGACACCGTGCGGATCAAACAGTCAACAACGTGCTGTGATCTGATTGGTCAAACCTTTTGTAAATATATGTAGTCTCACTAGTTAGTTGATAGTTGTAAATAGTACATAAGCAGGAACATTATTTAAATAAATATGATTCTTCATTATTCTGTACAAAATCTGGAGTCCGAGTATTATTTTATCTACCTACGACACTCCACCAAAGTGGTGACCCCGAACAGAACACACCCGAACAGAGCATACCCGAACCAAACATACGTGAAGAAAACTATTCTACTGCCGAAGAATTATCCAAATTCAAGATGCCAGCAACAGAAGTCGCAGCTTTGCAATCACCCGCACCACCTCCACCATCCACACCGCAAGCAGTTACGCAGTTTCTCATCAACGAGATCAGGAAACTATCGCTAGAAATAGCGGAGCTACAAGCGAGACCTCCATACGACAACCATCGTCGCAGCCGCTATCCATCTCGTCACCGTCACACATCACGATCACGCCATCGATCAACATCGCCATCACCATTCTGCTATTATCACCGGCGTTTCAAAGAGCAAGCTAGACGCTGCACATCGCCTTGCTCATTCAAGAAGCAACAAAATGCGGAAAACTAGATAGGACGTTGGCAGAGGCGGACACCGGCGTTCTAGAAAAATCCCACCGCTTATACATCACCGATAGAAACTCGAAACTGTCATTCTTAGTCGACACTGGAGCAAACATATCCGTGCTACCGAGGAAAAAGGGACAAGTAGCGACGCCGTTACCATTTCAACTGTACGCAGCGAACAACACCACTATAGCTACGTACGGCGAGAAAACATTATCGCTCGATTTTAATCTACGACGCCCGTACAAATGGAAATTCATCGTAGCTGACGTTTCGAAGCCAATACTCGGAGCCGACTTCCTCAAGCATCATCAACTCATCGTCGATTTAAAAAACAGAAGGTTAATCGACGGTGTTACGAGCTTAAAGGTAAACGCCCCGATACGAGTATCAAACGTGCCTACCGTACGCAGCATCGACATGTCGCAGTCATACCACGACATTCTAGCTCAATACCCCGGCATAACAAGGTTAACATCGATGAAATTAAAATCCAACATCAACGTGCAACATTTCATCGAAACACAAGGTCAACCGATATACAGTCGCGCCCGACCAATCCCACCGCATCGTTTCGAAATAGTCAAGAAGGAATTTGAAAACATGATCGAACAAGGATTATGCAGACCCAGTAAAAGCCCGTGGGCATCACCTCTACACATCGTACCCAAGAAGAATGGCGATATTAGAGTTTGTGGTGACTATCGCCGACTCAACTCGATCACCATACCAGATCGATACCCCGTTCCACGCATCAAAGATTTTACTCATCATCTATCCGGAAAAACCATCTTCTCCACGATAGACCTCAACCGTGCATACCAACAACTGAGCGTAAGAGAAGAAGACATTGAGAAGACAGCTATCATCACTCCAATGGGATTATTCGAATTTCCACGTATGTGCCCAGGTTTGAAAAACGCGGGACAAACGTTTCAACGGTACATCCATGAAGTACTACGAGGATTGGATTTTGTTTTCCCATTCATCGACGATTTATTACTAGCATCCGAAAACGAAGCTCAACATCGAGAACACCTTCACAGCGTACTAAAGAGATTAGAAGATAACGGTATCACTATCAACCCCGCCAAATGCAACCTAGGCCAACCAGAAGTTCAGTTCCTAGGATACACTGTATCAACAGAAGGCATTAAACCTCCGGAGCATAAAATCCAAGCAATCACCAACTATCCAAAGCCGACTACAATCGAAGAACTAAGAAGATTTCTCGGCATGATCAACTTCTATCGCGATCACATACCTAACGCTGCATCACTACAAGCACCATTGAATGCATACCTACATAATGTCAAGAAAAGAGACAAAACACCAATCACGTGGACTGACGAAGCAACTCAAACATTCGAGCAATGTAAAGCTAGCATAATAAACGCAGCTCTCCTCGCTCACCCATCGCACCATGCAACACTTGCCTTATTCTGCGACGCATCCGACAACTCAGCTGGCGCCGTACTACAACAGTACATCAACGAAACATGGCAGCCGCTCGGTTATTATTCCAAGAAATTCACCGACGCGCAGAAAAAGTATTCTACTTTCGATCGTGAACTAGTCGCAATCTACATGGCAGTCAAACATTTCCGAAAAACATTCGAAGGACGTCATCTCATCATATTCACCGATCACAAGCCGCTAACATTCGTAATGTCGAAGACGAATTTAAACTCAGAAACACCGAGGCGAACGAGACAACTTTTGTTTATCAGCGAATTCACCACCGACATAAGGCACGTGAGCGGTAAACAAAATATCGTCGCCGACACACTCAGCCGCATAGAAACAATCTCATGCCCATCTACAATAAACTATAACGACATATCCAGCGCGCAAGAAAAGGACAGCAACATTGAAAAATTATTATCACAATCAAACATCATTCTCAAGAAAATAACGATATCAAACACCGACATCGAATTATTATGTGAAACATCTACTCCATATATACGTCCGTACATACCTTTGAAATACCGACAAGAAGTTTTTGACAGCGTGCACAATATCAGTCATCCCGGTACGCGCACGACTCGCAAACTTACAACACAAAAATATTTCTGGCCGTCAATGAACGCAGACATCAGCCGTTGGACTCGAACCTGTGTACATTGTCAGAAAAGCAAGATACAGCGACACACTTTCTCGAACATCTCATCCTTCCCGCCAAGCGAGCGTTTTCAACATATACACATCGACATCGTCGGACCGCTACCTACAACAGCTCAAGGTTACCGTTACTTAGTAACAATGATCGACCGATTAACGAAGTGGCCCGAAGCAATACCCACCGACGAAATAACAGCTGATCGAATAGCCGATATCGTCTATCAACATTGGATAGCAAGATTTGGATGCCCGACCACACTAACAAGCGACCAAGGTCGCCAGTTCGAGAGCCATCTGTTTCAAAACCTAATGAAGCAAATGGGAATCAAGAAAACTCGCACAACACCCTATCATCCTCAAAGCAATGGAATCGTCGAACGGTGGCATCGTTCCCTCAAAACTGCATTACGCACCAAAATCTCCGACTCAAGCAAATGGATTGACGAGTTACCTACAGTGCTACTTGGATTACGAGCCGCACTTCGCACCGACACCAGTGTGAGCGCCGCCGAACTTACCTACGGTTACAATTTACGTCTACCCGGCGAATTTTTTTCTGCAAGTACCCACACACCTGCAATGGATTATACTTACGTTGAAAAACTACGTGATATTATTCAAGCAAACAAGCCGCAAGCCATCACAGAGCATCACAGCAATGATAAACGTATGTTCGTGCATGAAGATTTACGCAAGTGCAGTCACGTATTCATCAGAACAGACGCAGTAAAAAAACCACTTCAGACTCCATACGAAGGCCCCTATCGAGTAATAAGCCGAACAGATAAGGTATATTCCATTCAGCTACCAAATCGGCAAACCAACATATCAATCGATCGATTGAAGCCTGCATATGTCATCACGGAACTTACCAATACCTTACCATCAACCCAGATTACCATACCAAGGAACAGTACCATTACCTTTACCAAGCAAACCAAGAGCTGTACCACTCCAACTGTTACCAAGCAGCAAAAACAAGTACCTACGGCCAACGTGACGTCACAGCCCGCCGTCATCAAAACAACACGCACGGGCCGTGCCATCAAGCTGCCGGTACGCTTCGCTTGAAGGGGAGTACTGTAGCCACCACTCATCACACCACGTTTTTGACCTTCTGATACCAAGAAACTTAGATCACACCAGTTCTCAAAAGAACTTTGGGCATAGCACGTTTTTGACACTCTGAACCAGAAACAGGGAAACTGTTAGAGGAAGCACAGAACAGGAACTGTCGACGCCACCAGACGTACTCCGGGCTTCGCTCCTGTCTACTGCCGCACGCGCGCACTACACTCACACCATCACTGGACCACGCCGCCTCGATGAATGCCGGTGCGCGTGTGTCACATATATTTATACAGTCAGAGCGCGACGAGATGTGCGCGCGCGTCTATGGCGACACCGTGCGGATCAAACAGTCAACAACGTGCTGTGATCTGATTGGTCAAACCTTTTGTAAATATATGTAGTCTCACTAGTTAGTTGATAGTTGTAAATAGTACATAAGCAGGAACATTATTTAAATAAATATGATTCTTCATTATTCTGTACAAAATCTGGAGTCCGAGTATTATTTTATCTACCTACGACACTCCACCAAAACTTTATTATAATATGTAGTAGTTGCATGGTGGGCGGAATAATAAAATAATTGTAATGGAAGGTCAAACTTTTTAATTTGTCCTTGGTGGGCGGAATGTTTGAGAGAAATAGTAAACTTTTGTGCCGATAGATGGCGTTGTTCATTTGTAGTCCATTTCTGAATCTCGATGTTAAGATTTTCCATAATTTAATTAGGTCAGTAAATTTGTTATGCAAAAATGAGCTTAATACACACTTCCAAAGTACATTCAGTCGTTTCTCTTCAGTATCATCCTGGTTTGTTGTGATGGTGAGTGCTGCAACAGTGTTGTATAGTGAACGGGTTGTTCATATGGTCAAGTTAACATATCCTGCACGTAGAAATAACAGAATATGCAAGGCAACTAAACACAACACGGCATTCTTCACGAGACACTCATGCTTCCTTGCTCCTTATCTATATAATAAACTCAACTCTTTTTTAAATATATTCCCAAAACTCACGCATGAATGTAAATCTATTATACAAAAATATCTTCTTAATTTAAATTACAATGATACGGAATCCTTACTTATAATTTCTAAATAACATCTCTGTTCTATCTGCAGTAAATCAAGAGCAATTAAAGCTCAGTTATCCATAACCACGCATACATTTATATACATACTCCTACAAACACAGATGAGCGCAACCGTACTCTCATTCATCGCACACACAACACACACACACACAAAACATACACGCACGAACACACTCACAACACACACACCCACTCACCCAAACACAAACAATATAATTATTAATTAACTACACCTCTAGTTGTAATTTGTAATTGGTACCAACTTACTCGCCGCGGGAGGAAGACCTGGAGTCCTGAAATACAGGGCTACCCTAGTTTAGGCTCCAGTCCACTCCATTTATTTGATGTACCTATACTGTGTTTAAATTAGTGTGGAAAAAAAAAAAAAAAAAAAAAAAAAAAAAAAAAAAAAAAAAAAAACAAAAAAAAAAATCTTGGTCCTTTCTTGTTTCTTATTTATATTAATGACTTGCCTTACCTCATAAAGGATAACCATGATGTAGTGTTGTTTGCGGATGACACTTCACTTTTGTTTAAACTTAAACGTCAGGAGCTGGTTACTGACGATGTAAATAGCGCGATCTCAAAAGTAGTTCACTGGTTCAATGTTAACAATTTACTTCTTAATGAAAAAAAAAACAAATGCATTAAGTTTACCCTACCTCATGTTAGGCAGGTGAAAACTAGTGTGTTGATAAAGGGCGAAGAATTGAATCCTGATGATAGCACAGTTTTCTTGGGCTTAACTTTGGATGCTAAGCTTCAGTAGGGCCCACATATAGATAAATTGTCAAAAAAGCTAAGCTCCGCAGCATATGCTGTTAGAAAAATTCGTAATTTGACTGACATAGAGACAGCCCGTTTAGTGTACTTTAGCTATTTTCATAGTGTAATGTCGTATGGTATTCTGTTGTGGGGAAATGCCGCCGACATTCAGACTATTTTTGTTTTGCAGAAAAGAGCTGTTCGATCAATTTATAAATTAAGTCCGAGACACTCTCTCAGAGATAAATTTAAGGAGATTAATGAAATGACTGTGCCTTCTCAGTATATTTTTGATAATCTTTTATATGCCCATAAAAATATAAAATTGTTTAAAAAATACAGTGATATCCATAACATAAATACTAGGAACAAACACAAATTTGTTGTACCCCCAACAAGGCTCAAAAAAATAGGTGGATCGTTCAGATGTCAATGTATACGCTTTTATAATAAACTTCCAAGCCACGTACAAGATCTAAGCCTTAATAAATTCAAATCATTCATTAAACGTAAGTTGTGCCAGAAAGCTTTTTATACCGTTAAAGATTACATTGAGGACAAAATGGCTTGGGATTGAGCTGCTCCAATTATTATTTTTATTTTTTACTTTTAGAACTTTGTTTATTTTGCAAACTTCAAAATTATATACACAATGACATGAATATTTACTTTGTTAAGTATAACATTATTATTATTTTAATTGTTGTGAATGTGAGGACTATGTAGCTCATGTATATATATTTATTTATTTTTCTCAGTTACTACTAATGATAATCTGGCAGTTTTGAGTACTTTATGCGGCCTACCCAAATGTCCTTTCTTTGGTATTGTTCGTCGAATCGTTGAGCTCCTTTTAAGTTCTGAGTTGAGCTGCACGATTACTGACAAATGCGTGCACTGACTGGACAGGTCCACTCAAATCTGTATGGTTCTTTCCTCAAAAGACCTTTTCAGACACAAATCTACATGGTCCTCAAATGAAATGCTCTGACCAAGATTATTTCCGGGTTTTTTTTTTATATACACATTGACATTAATGATTTTTATATATACAATGACATGAATATTTACTTTTAAAGTATTATATTATTTTATTTATTGTGAATGTGAAGACTATATGGGTCATTCCTTTTTGTTTTGTTTTTAAATTTTTATCAGTCAGTTTTATTCATGGTCTGACAGTTTGAGTAATTTATGTGGCCTACACAAATGTCCTTTTTTTTGGTATTGTTCGTCGAATCGTTGAGCTCCTTAAATTCTGAGTTGAGCTGCACGATAACTGACAAATGCGTGCACTGACTGGACAGGCCCTCTCAATCTGTGTGGTGCTTTCCTCTAAAGACCACTTCAGACACCAATCCACATGGCCTTCACATGATCTGACCAAGATTATGTCTGGACTTTAAAAGAGACTGTGACCTCTGAGTTTGTTTCGGCCTTTCTTCTCAGAGTAGTCAGATAGGAAACGCCGACCTCATCTAGTTTTTAAAATATGATTGACGTGTAAAAGTGTTTGTACAAACCTACTTACAGAAATAAAATCATTTATCAATTATTTATTTAATCACAATAACAGAATTCTTGATTTAGTCTTGACCAACTTAGATCTTGTTGTGGTAAGTGCACCAGTGGATGTACTTTCTAAAATAGATATGCACCATCCACCTGTACTGTGTGAGCTCTCGTTTAACCATTTTAAAAAGCCACAGAATTGTAATAACAGAACTAAGTTGAATTATTTTAAGGCAGATTACGTGGCAATTAATGCAGCACTGGAGAAGTTCAATTGGTCGTCAGAGCTAGATCCTTGCATGACTGTAGATCAGATGGTAGAATTTTTTTATAATATATTGTATGGGTTAATTAAACGCCACTTTCCACTAGTACCCATAAAATATATTAAATATCCGTACTGGTTTTCTAGACAGCTCATTAAAAGACTAAACGAAAAGAACCGTCTTCGACTTAGAGTTAAAAAGTACAATAATCCTTTAGACATTATTGCTTTAGATTTACTTAGGAAAAGATGTGACCGTAATTATGGCTACGTCTTGTTACAATGCTCACATTGTTGATATAGAGGCTAAAATTACTTCAAACCCAAAATATTTCTGGAGTTACTTAAAAATGAAGAGAGGTGGCACTAGTAACTACCCCAGTTCCATGACAGATGGTATAAACACCTCAGAAAATATTAATGAAATATGTAATTATTTCGCATCCCATTTCTCTTAAGGTATACGGTAGTGATGGGAATGGTTTACATGCGAGCGCAGGTGACATTAATAGCTGCATAAGCAATAGCACGTTAGGCCATATAACAATATCACAAGATCAGATACGCAGAGAATTAAAAAAACTAGACGTTCACAAAGGGGCCGGCCCTGATAATATACCTGCTTTGCTTTTAAATAAGCTATCGGATGTTTTTTCACTGCCATTAAGTATTATATTTAATCATTCTGTTCTTCGGGGTACTTTTCCGGCCCTTTGGAAGGAAACCAAAATTGTGCCTATTTTCAAAAACGGGGATCGGTCTGATGTGAGAAATTACAGGCCCATCGCTGTTCTCTCTATACTTGCAAAGGTATTTGACGCCCTCATATGCCCTGTGCTGTCTAGACATTTATCACAGCTAATAATAGATAGCCAATATGGATTTATGAAGGGGAAATCGACAGCTACCAATTTGGTGACTTATGTTGAAAGCATTGTTGAAGCGGTTGATGCGCGTGTCCAGGTTGATGCAGTCTACACCGACTTCAGCAAGGCTTTTGACATGGTAGACCATGGCATACTCATTAAGAAGCTTGAAATGAATGGCGTATCGGACCCCCTCTTAGGTTGGTTTGAATCATATCTGTCTGGACGGATACTCAAGGTTGTGGTAAATGGCTGCTCTTCAGATTCGTACATTGCAACGTCGGGAATCCCTCAGGGATCTCATTTGGGTCCGCATATATTCATTCTTTTTATAAATGATATATGCTTCTCGAACTCGAATATATTCTTATTCGCTGATGACCTCAAAGCTATAAAGATTATAAAAAATCCTACGGACTCGGTACTATTTCAAAGCGACTTAGACAAGCTGACTATGTGGTGTGAGCACAACAAAATGTCTTTGAATGTAAAAAAATGCCATCATATCAAATTCACAAAAAAATGAATATCATGCAGTCAGTCTATAAATTGAATGGTCAGCGGCTTGAGGAAGTCGAAACTATTCGAGACCTAGGTGTTCAGTTCGACAAAAAGCTAAGCTTTGTAGAACATATAGACAAAATTATATTAAAAACATCAAAGATGCTTGGCTTCGTTATGAGAGAGTGTAAGAACTTCAAAAAACCTAGCATTAAGAAAATTATGTACAACTCGCTGGTTAGAAGCCATCTCGAGTATTGCAGTGTGGTCTGGTCACCTGAGTATAAGATCCACATCAAGCGCATCGAACGGCTGCAAAAAAGGTTCTTATGGCATCTCACCTATAAAAGTAATATGGGAAAAAAACTCAACTCGTACCAAGAAAGACTGAAGTATTTTAGGATGGTGTCGCTGGAGAAACACAGGAATATGCTAGACTTGGTTTTCCTTAAGAAGCTGGTAACAGGCTCTCTTAACTATCCCGATTTGCTCAGTAGGGTGTTATTCCATGTGCCACGTAGTCTGCCAAGAAGTTCTAATAGGAGGCTATTCTGCATGCCAAGATGTCATACCAACTTAAGGCAATACTGTCCACTGTCCAGAATGTATGCTGCATACAAAGAGCACGAAGTAGACATTGACCTCTTTCATTCATCAGTAACTGCTCTAAAAAAAGCCTCACTTGCCATTTAATGGGTGTCTCTTTGTAGTATAAATTCAAAATTAAATAAGATTAGGTTAATTCAAATATTAACCTAATCTTATTTAAAATTATAGCATAAAATCTAATCTAATCTAATTTATTCAATGTAATTTAATTAATTTGTTGTAATCAATTTAGCTTTTAATAATTTATTTTCATCTAAACTATGTATTACTTGTTTTAATTAATTAATTATGTTATTATCTGCGCATAATGTAGTGCATGCTGTGCTTTTCTATAAGTAATGAGGCGCTTAGACTTAAGTTTGCAATGTACTAATTATAAGTAATAGTGTACTTATTGTTGAAGAGCCTAATAATAAATATATAAATAAATAATTTTATGCGCCCTAATGTGGGTATCTCATACACGTTTTGTGTGGTTGCCATCGTGCACGTAATTTTCTATTCGTAAATTAAGTTAGTGGTATTTCAGTGTATTTATTAGTTTTTGATAGTGGAAAAACGAAAACGCTATGACGAGGAGGAATATTTAGCTCGGAAAATGAGAAAGTTGGAGAAAAAGATGTCTCGTGTTCGTCGTAAACAACGGGAACGGAGTTACCACAGTACTAGAACGAATTTTGAACAGAATCATTATTCTGATAGTGATCAGTACCCAGAATCATTGCAGGAGGCTCCGCAAAACGAAGGTCGGTAACATTTTAAATTTTGAAAACCGCCGGCCGGCGCGGCGCCGCCGCCGCCGGCGCCATCCAGACCCCGCGGCCTTGACCTACTTTTTCTTACAGAACATGTTGTTTGAATTATCTACTTATTTTTATTTATTTGGTACCTTGTGCTTATGAGTTTAGTCTGTAAGGCTAATACCGACCTATAATGTACTTCAGTTCAACCTGTAAGGTTGATCGCTGTATATTAGGTAGCACCAAAATTCTAGAACATAGTCCGGGAGATTATGTCCTGAATTTGTACTTACATTTCTGTTAAAGACTGGTGTTCAATTCTAGAGTACAAACCGTGAGTTTGTATCAAGAACTTGTAACTGTACGTAAGATTATAGAACATAGTCCGGGAGATTATGTCATGAATGAATTTATACATTAAAGTTAAAGACTGATGTTTAATTCTAGAATACAAACCGTGAGTTTGTATCACGAATTTATTAGAAACTGTCGGTCTATTGTATTCAGGAGCCCCATATGAAGTTAATATTCTATCCGATTCAACTTGATTCTAGAATATAGTCCGGGAGATTGGCATCGTAACAGATGATGAGATAAGTCATGAATTTATTTATACATTAAAGTTAAAGACTGATGTTTAATTCTAGAGTACAGACCGTGAGTTTGTATCACGAATTTATTAGAAACTGTCGGTCTATTGTATTCAGGAGCCCCATATGAAGTTAACATTCTATCCAATTCAACTTCACATCCTAAGCCCCCCGATGAACCGATGTCCGCGCCGACAGCAATTTTAGGCTGCGCGCCGGAGCGCGCTTGTACCGTTGTACCCGAGGCTATTTTCACACCCATTTCCGCGGATGCACCACCTAACATGCGTCTACGGAAAGTATACAAGAGTTAGAGCCTGATATTTTGTGTTTACTTGGAGAAGAGCCTGTATATGAAGAGTTGCTGTAGTTTAGTGAAAATGTCCATTAACACATTGCTAGCAAGTGGACTGATATTCTGGTTAATGGCTTAAAGGATGAAACAAGAAAGGAATATTGAAGATTTATAGTGTACCTTACAATTTAAAATTAGCCCAGGCTCCAACACTTAATCTTGAAATCAGAGCAGCAGTTAACGAAGATGCCTGACAACATATTGCCTGACAAACAGAAGGTATTAACTTCCATTATAACCTGTGTAGCCAACACAATCACTGCTGTCTCGCAAACTGGCTCTCGCGACGAGGAGATTAAATGTCACACATTAAAATCTCTTAGTGATGCCAGCAGACTTTTATGTCACACACATTACAGTGAGACACAAACAAGGAATTTTTTTTGATGTCCTGCCTTAACAGGGAAATTAAGGATAATGTAAAGGATCTTAAACGTGATCACTTACTATTCGGTAATGATCTCCAAGATAATTTAAAATCCATGAAAGCTATTATAAGAACAGGCACCTGCAACTGCCAAGTCGAAATTGCCACCCAAAAATATTCAACCAAAGGAACCAACGTCGAGGGCTTTAAACTGGAGGGGGCTGCCACCACTGCAGTCGCAGCATCGCCGCATGCCACCGAGACAGACCGCAACGGATGGTGGGCGCAAGCAACTACCAATGCACCGAGCGACGGATCGCCGTGTCCCGCGGCACACAACCGGAATCCACGTCGTTAACCGACGTGGACAATACCAACTCACAGGCGGGTAAATTAAAGTTCTTTCACCATAATTGGTCACAAATCACTAATGATCCAGTGGTATTAACTTGTGTTCACAGTTTGCAAATTCCGATTTCGAACCACATATTTTTATTATGTATTCCCAGCCTATATCTTATCCATATAACCATCCTAAGTCTGATGCAGATGAACTGCTCATGACTAAAGAAATTAATAATCTTCTTAGTATTGGTGCCATAAGCGTGTGTGAACCATGTGATGGTCAATTTTTATCAAATATTTTCCTTGTTAAGAAAAGTGATGGGACTCATTTTAAAACACAGTTACATGTATTCCCACCCAGAGCGGGAGAACCCACAGCGAGTCTAGAAAGTTTCTACGATTTTGTTGGTTGGGGAAGCTGTATGAATTTTTTACCATTTGGTATAGGTATAATAGCATAGCACCTTATGCGTTTACAAAAATTATGCGTCCAGTAATGCAATTTCTGCGTAATCAAGGCCTATTTTCCATTATTTATTTAGACGACCTGTCGTTATTCGGAAATACTTATATGGATTGTAAACATAATTTTGAAAATATTAAAAAAAAAACTACAATCATTAGGTTTTACAGTAAACCTAAAAAAGAGTGTTAGTATACCTAGCCGAACTGCAACATTTTTATTAGGTTTCGTTTTCAATTCCGAGAATCTTACGACTAGCATTCCAGTAGAAAAGAAACGTAGAATCAAGGATGAACTTTTACATTTCTCTAACATAAAAGTTACGTAATTTTGCTCATTTGATAGGATTGTTGCTATCAATTTGTCCAGCAACGCAGTACGGCTGGCTATACACAAAAAAATTCGAGAGAACTAGGTATTTTAGTTTAAATCATAATGATAATTACAATCAATACATTAATTTACCGGTTACTTTACGCGAAGACTTGGACTGATGGCTTAGTAATATTGACAACTGTGCCAGCCCTATTCGATCCAGTGATTATAAGCTGGTAATATACTCAGATGCGTATCGAACTGGTTGAGGTGTCAGTTGCTCAGGCCAGACGGCCGGCGGACAATGGTCTAGCAAGGAATTAACTCAGCACATTAATTATTTAGAACTGACGGCGGCATTCTTTGGGTGAAAGATCTTCGCCAATGATTATCGTAACTGTGAAATAATTTTACGAATCGACAATTCCACTGCAATTTCTTATCATCAATAAGATGGGCGGCATACAATTCCCCAATCTTAGTTCTTTAAGTCGTAACATTTGGCAGTGGTGCGAAGAGCGACGTTTGTTTGTCTTCGCTTCCTATATTAGTTCTAGGGATAACTTTATCGCAGACGCGGAATCCCGCCGCATACCTACATGCTGCTCGCTGACGATGCTTTTCAAGTTATATGTAAAAAAATTAATCGGCTTGAAATTGATTTGTTTGCGAGTCGATTAAATAAGAAATGTTCCAAAGTTTCTTGGATCCAGAAGCATTTAGGGTAGATGCTTTCACCTTGAAATGGTCCACTTATTTTTTCTATGCATTTCCTCCATTTTGTTTAATATGAAAGTTTTACTTAAAACAATATAACACTTGTTTTAAACGATGGTTTGCCTTCTACCAGGATAAAAACTTAAATTTACTTCAAGCATCAGTTACTAATGTGTTAAACTTAGTTACCCTTTTTAACCAGGGTCAAAAATATGGCCTTCTTTTAAACTCAGTAACCATGCATGACCCACAGGTTACGAGGTTTATGAGTGGAGTTTTCAAGTTGCGCACTCCACACCAGATAAAAACATTGTCGTTGATGTTATCTAATATTAAAAATATATTATCGAGAAGTTTGTAATTAATATCACGGATTTAATCAAAACCTCGACCGTGAATCGTCGCCAACAATATTGATTCTTCCTTATTTTAATGAAAGACTATCGGCAGACAAAAGAAAACCTTAATTTATCTCTTTATTAATTAGTTTTAAGAAGCCTTTGAATAATGTAAGTTCACAATCTTTATGCCGTTGGACCAAGGCCACCTTGAGTGAAAACGGGTGTACTATGCCAAATCGAATGCCAAATAATCCAATGTCAATTGATCGACCACTATAAATCGAACATCTAAATACTCGAACGTTCTTAAAGTCGAATGGTTAATAAATCGAACATTATTTATTTATTTATTTAACAGTTTATGTACACACATATAAACAGACAGGAAGAAAGGAACAGAAAAATACGTACAAAGGTGATGCTTATTTCTATAGAAATCTCTTCCAGCATACCTGCGATAGGAAAGTAATTAAAGAGATGTAGACAACGTGTGTAAGAGTAAAAGAGAAAACAGAATACATAAAATAAAACTTAACTATTACTAAAACTTAACTATACCTACACTAATTTAAATATAAACATACCTACAACATAAGAATATACTTAAATACATACTTCTAAAATACATATCACTAAAATTACTCAGATAAAATTACTTTCTACAATAATAAATACATATTATGCAACTATGACGAAGTGGAAAGATAGTGTTCTTTCACTCTTCTTTTAAAAACCGCAACAGTTTGGCAGTCCTTAATGTCAGGCGGAAGTGAAATCCATAACCGAACCGCATGCACACTGAAGGAGTAGGAGTAGAAGTCGGTTGAGTGGGGAGGGGATTTAAGGAGATTTCTAAGATGCGACCAAAGTGCATCAGAGGGACGGGCGTAGGAAAAGCGTTCCCGCAGATAGGATGGCGTTTTAGGGTTGTGAAGGATGTTAAATAACAGACACAATATCCGAGAGTTCCTGCGAAGACGAATAGGGAGCCACTTGAGTATCTTGCGAAAGTTGGAAACGTGATCATACTTTTTGAGGTTAAAAAAAAAACGAATACAGATGTTTTGCAAACGTTCAAGTTTATTTAAAAGCTCCTCGGTGGCATCCAAATAACAGGCATCAGCGTAGTCTATGATGGGCTGAATGAGAGTTTGAGCAAGGGAGATTTTGGTACTCAAAGGCAAGAAGCTCTGGACATTCAATGTATCCTACACTCAATACATCGAGTGTTCAAAATATCGAATGTTTGTTTGATCGAGCGTTCAACGCATCGCATATTCATTCTATCGAAATATCAATATACTGAATACTTTTTATATAGAACTAGCTTTACCCGCGGCTTCGCCCGCGTGGATGTCGGAAAATATCCCACAGGAACACGCTACCGGAATTCAGAGTATCCTATGTCCTAACCCAGCTTATGGCCTATCCGTATGCCTTTCATCTAAATACATTCAGTCGTTACGGCATGAAAAGGTAACAGGCAGATTAATAAATCTGTTTTAGGGTTCTGTACTCAAAATGAAAAATTGAAACCGTTAAAGAATGACTTCGTTGCCTGTTAAGACCCTTTTTCTCAGAAACGCGTGGAGGCATCAAGTTTAAGTTATAAAAAAACAAAGATCTAAGATCCCTTGGAGCTGTAAAGAAAATCAAACTTCCAAGTCAATACAATAAAAAAATGGTCGTATTTTTTAACGGTTGAAATTTTTAATTTTGAGTACTTCTGTACTAAAACAGATTTGTTAATCTGCCTACTTTACGCTACCTTTTCATGCCGTAACGGCTGAACGTATTTAGATAAAATGCATACGGATAGGCCATAAGCTGCGTTAGGACATAGGATACTCTGAATCATTGATGCTGTGGTCAGCCCGCCGGTTGAACGCGTCCCAGTGGGTCATGGCCATTCGGCTGGCCCGAGGATACCGCACGGTCTCCTGCGAGGCGGCGAGCCTCCTTGCCGGATTACCGCCATGGGACCTGGAAGCAAAGGTCCTCGCGCACATCTGGGAGTGGCGCGAGGAGGCGAAACGCCGGGGCTTAATTCCGATGCCGCAAGAAATCGCGGCACAGCGGACAGAGATCCGGCGGGATCTCAAGGCATCATGGAAAGTGCGATTGTCGCAACCCAGCGCTAGGCACGCCACAATTGCGATGATAAGACCCCTCTTTGAGGAGTGGCTAGAGAGGCACTACGGCGTCCTCACCTTCCGCCTGACGCAGGTCCTCACCGGACACGGCTGCTTCGTAAGGTTCCTGTTTAGGATAAGGCGGGAGGAAATGCCCGGATGTCACCATTGTGTGGATCGCCTGGAGGACACGGTGGAGCATACGGTGGAGGTCTGCCCGGCTTGGGCGGGGCATCGCCGTATTCTCGTGGAGGCGATCGGCGGCGGTGATCTCTCGCGTCCGGCCCTAATTCGGGCCATAATGCGGAGCGAGAGAAGATGGGAGGTCGTCACCTCCTTCTGCAAAGCAGTAATGCTCGCGATGGAGGATTGCAGAACGCTTGAGGGAGAGGCAAAATTCGCGCCTCACGCCCCTAACCGCCACAGGAGGAGACGCCTTGGTCGTCGGGAATCGCGAGCCGATTTCCGGCCACCGTAGGCGCGGGCTTGCGGACGGTGAGCAATGGGTAGTTCGCCGTCCTTTAAGGACCAGGCCCGGGTCGACGGTGCGTTGTGTTCCACGCGCGCCTCAAAGAGATGTCAGCAGAATTGACGGGGTCGGCTAGGGTCGATGCCTGCCGGGGTTGCGAATAAAACCGAAAGGAAAATCGTGGCCCCCGGCAACATGGCAACTGAAGGAATACAGGTGGGTTTTAGTCAGTAAAAGTCTGATATGCTCTCTGAGAAGTTATTTAATAATTTCCCACCCAAAAAGAAAAAAAAGGATACTCTGAATTCCGGTAGAGTGTTTCTGTGGGATATTTTCCGACATCAACGCGGGCGAAGCCGCGGGCAAAGCTAGTTCTATATAAAAAGTATTCAGTATATTGATATTTCGATAGAATGAATATGCGATGCGTTGAACGCTCGATCAAACAAACATTCGATATTTTGAACACTCGATGTATTGAGTGTAGGATATATTGAATGTTCGATTTATTAACCATTCGATTTTAAAAACGTTCGAGTATTTAGATGTTCGATTTATAGTGGTCGATCAATTGATATTCGATTATTTGTGAATGTCAGGTTGGCGGGTGTATTTTTCAGAAATGGTCGAAACATATCTCAAAATTTAGTACCTAATTGGTACCAAATTGTACCACTTGTGAAATAATTTGTACCTCGTGGGATCGCAAGTTATTGCAAAAGTTTCATACACCCGCCATTCTGACGTCAGCTTGGCGGGTGTAGTTTTGTGTAGCTAAGATTAGTGAGAAGTTGGATATAAAACATACATGGATATTTAGTACCTAATTGGTACCTCTCTAAACATACCTCAAATCAGTGGAATCTCATTGGAATTCGACAAAAAATGAAAAATTCACTTTCCAATAAACAGGTTGTTACAATATTTTGCTTATTTGACACAAAGAGTAAGAGAGCCTACGACCATAACCATGTCGCATCGTTTTACGACGAAAACCGTCTAAAATCGTTAGTTTAGACGGTTCTTAGCCCAACTCGGTGAGTAGTACTGATCAGAAACGTCGCAATTTGCGACATTTCTGGGTCAGACGGTTTTACCACAACATGTCTGATATTAAAAACGTACATTGGATTCGTTATTTTATTATGATAAAAATTGTTTTCAGACATTTTGCGCGTCACATGTGGCCTGAGCGACACTAAAAAGATACATGTTACGTTTAACAAAAATTGCTATTTCTAAAATATACATTGCCGGAAATGTTAACAGCTTTAGGGACTTAAACACTGGAAAACAGCTATCAATCGATTTCATATTTAACATCGACCTCAAACAACGTTTTTAGGCTTTGAATACCTATTCCTACAGGCAAGAATTTCCTCAGAAAATTATACCGTATCTCAGAATGGAAGCTACGAGACCATGGTATGCAATCAAACTTGTGGTGATGTTAACTTTCTTAGTCAAATTGAATAGGACATAAGTGGTTATGCTAAATTTTTCATATAACTCTTTCTTCTACTTGAGGTTTCCACGTCATTTGACTGTCAATTACTATGCCTAGAAATTTTGCTTTTTGTACTTGGTCTATTTTAGTTCTAATAAATTCAATTTTTAAATTTGGTAATTATGTCCGCTGATAAAAATATATTATGTTAGTCTTTCCTAAATTAATTACTAATTTATTGTCGTCATGTCAATTCACAACGTCCACGAGTGTATTATTTATGTCCTGTTCATATTTATTTGCATCAGAACAACTGATTAAAGCAGCTCAGGTAAGCTCTTTATTAATCGTACGTAGGTAAATACCTACAGATAGAAAAAAAAAAATCAATACATTCAAAATGGATTCAACACATAAGTTGCTAACATTTACTTCTGAAAAACCATTTATTCGACCAATGTTCACTTGAAAACAAGATTTTCAGACTAGGCAAATTATTTTATTTTCGCAAATGCTCTCCTGGGTACGTGTGACGCTAATAATGTCTGAAAATTGTGTTTTCGGTGTCTAAAACATTTATTTAAATTCAGAATAACCAAAAGATTTTATACGGTTTTGGTCGTAAAACGATGAGGTAAAAATTTTGGTCATGAGCTCTCGTTGAATACCAGTGAGGAAACCAGGGATACTTGAATATAGGGATACTTAGCATCAGGTGGAATGACAGCTCACTTCACCTGCGTGAAAAAAAGAATAAAAGAAGAATAGGGTCAGTTGGTGATGGTGAGTTATTTTTGTTTTTTCAGGTATTGTTTATACTTAAGAAATAGTTTTTTCTGGTCTTCTAGTTTAATAGTAGTTTTACGACCACGTTTCATTTTTATTAGATAAATATTATATCATATTTAGAAGAATTTAGGAAAGAAAGGCAGGTCGGTTATCTGTAAACAGATGTCAATTTTTTTTTTTTTTTTTATTTAATTACATGCCATGTTTCCTTTGCCATTACAGATAATAATAAATCTAATGCGACAAAGTAACTTAAAATATACTTATCTATACCTTACATGCTACACAGTACGTGGCCCTTGTGAACTCACTCAATGTACAGGTGAATATGTCTATGACATCCGCCACCGCGTTGAGAGTGCGCAGCGCACGAGTCAGCGGTGCGCGCCCCAGCAGGTTAGTGCGCGCACTCGGCACCACCAGCAGCTGCGGCTTGCGCCGCCGCGCCACGTACCTATCCGGTAAATTAAACCCTATTTCTGATAGTATACCTGAGTTTTGTATACTACCCCTTAAAACTTTGAAAAGATACGTTGCCAGTGTCACTTCACGCCTAATTTCCAATTTGTAGTAGCCTACCATACCGAGACAGAATAAGGTAGGATACAGTAACGGGTATCCCGGGTATCTCCCATACAGCTTTAAATAAATAAATCTGACGAATTTGTTCTGTATCCGTTCGAGCATAATTTTGTATTTTATTTCACTCGGGCTCCAGACGGCCGCATTGTAGTCCAGATGACTCCTCACAAGAGCCTCATACAAAGCCCTCAATGCACTGATGTTTGTGAAGTCATTTGCCTGACGCAGCACAAATCCTAGATTCCTGAAGGCCTTCTTACAAACGTGTACCACGTGTTTGCGAAACCGGAGATCACTGGTGAAATTAATGCCTAAATCCTTAACCTCCGTGACACGCTGCAAGAGCTCCCCGTCCATGCTGTACTGGTGGTGTTGTGGGATTCTTGTGCGTGCAAATGAAAGTACCGAGCATTTTGATACATTAAAGTATAGCTTATTGCAGTGACTCCATTCAGTAACCCTATCCAAGTCATGCTGCAGCACGTCACGATCCGCAGAGTCTTTTATAACTGCAGACAACTTAAGGTCGTCTGCAAATAACATGCATGGTGATCTGACTACCTTTGGTAAATCATTTACCATAATAATAAATAATAAGGGTCCCAAATTAGTACCCTGACTGACGCCCGATCTGGTGTAGTAGGGCTCCGAGAAGTGTCCGCCACAGTCCACATACTGACGCCTATCTCGAAGATAACTGGCGAAGAACTTTACAGTATGAAATGTGCAGCCCATACCCGCAAGTTTTGACAAGAGTATATCGTGGTCGACTGTGTCGAACGCCTTCTTAAAGTCCAGATAGGCTACGTCAACCTGAAGCCCAGCGTCAACAGCTGGTACCAACTGTGTCATCAGGTGAAGTAAGTTCCCCGCTGTACCACGCCCAGGACGGAAGCCGTGCTGCGTATCAGACAAATGAGGGCTTATCTGTGCATAAAGGCAATTGTGAACAGCCATCTCGAATACTTTAGCTGGTGCGCTCAGTACCGCAATTGGCCTGAAGTCACTGACATCCGTACCACCTCGACCTTTCGGTATAGGTACCACCCGCGTTAGTTTCCAACGACTAGGAAAGTGTGCCACCGACAAACAAACATTAAATATGTGCAGCAAAGGTTCTATTAATACCATGCGACAATCCTTTAAAATAAAGGGCGGAATACCGTCCGGACCCACTGAGCGCTTAGGCGGCAGACCAGTCAGCGCACGCCCGACGACCGCCCGCTCAAGGCAGGCGAGGTGCGCATACGCGCCGTTCGGCGCTGCCTCCCCGCACGCCGCCCCCGCGCTCAGCGTGCCCGCTGTCGCGCTGTACACAGAGTGAAAGAATCGTGCATGTTCCTTAGCGGATTCATCACCAGATAGAACTCGTCCCTCTTTGATCAATTTGTACTGACTAGAAGTGTCTTTTTTCGACCTAACGTAATTCCAGAATGATTTAGGGTCTGTAGCGAGATAGTTCTGTACTCGATCTCTGTACCGGAGGTGAGAACTCGCAGAACTCGCTGTTTCCGCCTTCACCCTTGCCCGACACTGAGAGAATGCCTCATAATCAATTGGAGATTTGGTCGCTTTATACTTTTTGTGCTAATTGTATTTTAATTTAATTTCTTTAATAAGACCTAAATTATACCATTCTGGATATCTTCTATTACTTATGTTTTTAGTTTTCGGAGGTATGCTAGCTTCGAAAGTTTCATATATTTTATCATAATAAAAGTTTAAAGCCAAATCAGGATCTTGAATACTATATAAATATTTCCAGTCTATTAAATTAATTAAATAATATAACTTATTGTAATCTGCTTTACGAAAATTCCATTTCCTATACTTTGACTGAGGGTGTGGTTGTGATTCGCAAGCTGCGGGTGTGGAACGTGTTAGTATTGGCGCACGTGCCGCCGCAACGCCGACCGCAAGCGGCGGGTGATACACGTCCACGGGCTGCAGACCTTCGTCGGCAGCGCACACCGTCACCCCACCGCGCCCACTCAACACAAGGTCCAGTTGCCTATTATTGCAATTCGGCACCATGTTACACTGAGCGACCTCACAAAAGGCCACAAAATATTCAAAATAACTACTTACATTACTATTGCACGAAACTAAATTAAAATCTCCTAAAATTACGATATTACTTCTATACTTAATACACAAATACGCTTACTGCGCTCGTTTCTCATGGATATAATATAAACTATCGAAAAATAATGCGTTAAATCGTAAATGATTTGTCGCAGTTCACAATTTTTCGACAGTTTGTAATCTAACGGAAATAATACCGATAGATTATAAACTAACGAAGTTTATAATTTTACGGTGACATATACACTACACAGCATAGAAATAAGAAACGACTCTGCTTATAAACACTTGCACATATTATTTCGAATTGTTGAGTATCAATATTAATATCATGTGGCATTTGTGTTCGTCGCAGTTCAAAACACGGTGTGGCCACTAAAAGTACGCCGCCCTGCTTGCGTCCGTCCGCTCGGTCACAACGTAGGATCTGGTATCCTGGCAGTGAAATTTCCGAGTCATAAATTGATTCGTTACATCCCGTTTCAGTAATAGCAAATATATCAGCATCCGACGATTCCAGCAGCGATAAAAATCTTGTTGTTTTGGTTCTTAGTCCTCTAACGTTTTGGTATAAAATGTTGTATGTTCTACTGTGTGTCTGCTCGTGAATGATTTGATGTTGTGGTTGGGGTTGAGCGTCGAAAAAAAATCCATTCACTAAATTCTACATTTTCTAATTATGGCCACTTCGATCATGGTAAATGTAAATAAATATATAAGATAACATCTATGATTGCCATCCATGATTTACTTTGTAACGTGAACTAGAAACAGGTAAAAAAAAGAAAATACGTCTGCGAATATACCTACACCTTTTTCAAATAAATTTTCATGTCATGTGTTTTCAGGCAACTAAACGACATGTCAGCCGGCCGGTCTCAAACTTAAAGCATTTATTTCAAATAAACCAATTACAGGTACTTTTGAATTGTCAAGGGGTCGGTCAGTCAGAAAAATGAAGCTAGTTGCCCATTCCAAAGCGTAGTAGGTTCCTATGAAGAAGAACGGGCAAGAAACTGGAGTATCGTTTACTCCATCCGGTCTATTCAGTAAAATCTCACCATGTAAACGTAGGTGAAGTGAGCTTCAAGTAAGCTGTCAATCTCTACCATCACATGGAATGTCATATTGGTTGATGCTAAGGGTTGACACTATTGACAGCTCACTTCACCTTATTTTACACGGTGAGATTTTTACAGAATAGATCGGCTGCTGCGGTCTATTCTGTAAAAAAAATGAACCGTCGCGGGACGACTGGCAGATGTGAAAAATCGAAATTATTATGTACATAATAATTTCGATTTTACACATCTCCATCTGCATATGCATAAAAGGATAGTTTACGACAGGAAATAAACATGGCAACTGTTGGGCTGACCCGCCGCTATAGATGTTTCACATCAAAAACTTACCGTGAAACGCAGGTGAAGTGAGCTGTCATTCCACCTGATGCTAAGTATTCCTATAGTCAAGTGTCCCCGGTTTCCTGTACTTGTGTCAAACAAGCAAAATATTGTAACAGCCTGTATATGGGAAAGTAAATTTTTCATTTTTTGTTGAATTTCAATGAGATTTCACTGACTTGAGGTATGTTTAGAGAGGTACCAATTAGGTACTAAATATCCATATATGTTTTATATCCAACTTCTCAGTAAACTTGGCTACACAAAAATACACCCGCCAAGCTGACGTCAGAATGGCGGGTGTATGAAACTATTGCAATAACTTGCGATCCCATGAGGTACAAATTATTTCACAAGTGGTACAATTTGGTACCAATTAGGTACTTCGACCACTTCTGAAAAATACACCCGCCAACCTGACATTCACGATTATTTGGCATTCGATTTGGTATAGTACACCCAGTAAAATCGGTATAAACAGAATCATCTGTTTTTAGCGCTCACGGTACGACATATACCAATAGGCTCGGGGTTAGCATAGATAATAATTATTAAAAGAACTGCAGGTTGGACCGGCAGATCAGAAACTTTTGCAAAGTTTTATAATAGAGAAATAGCTGCAGATACCTCAGATGCTTTTGCTCGGTCCCTTTGTAAGATAGCTTCGATCAACGAATGATAATTACAATTGCTTCTTTACATGATGTATGCATATTTGATTTTAAAACCTTGTGTTTTATTAGATTTCGTAAGGTATGAGTTTGAACTATTTCGTGATACTCTAAACATCTACAAGTAATAAGTGTAATCTCGAAGGGCGAATCACTGAAGTTTAATAGAAAGTCAAACGAACTTACCTGCAAATGACGTTCGATAACTATTAAACGATGTGATTCGCCCGAGAGATTACACTCCCTCCCTGACCCTGATCTAGATCCTCCTGATCTAGATAATCTTTGAATTGTTGCTCTAAAACAGTGTAAGATGGCAGCACATGTCCGTGCTACTACAAGTAATAAGTGTAATCTCTCGGGCGATCACATCGTTTAACAGTCATCGAACGTCACTTACAGGTAAGTTGTTTGACTTTCTATTATAGCGCACAGAATTAGAACAGGATATATGCCATCAAACAATTTTGGGAAAGATTTCTTCCCCTAAATGTGATCCTTGTGGAGTAATAGACGATGTATAGGTACTATTTGTTGATGGCATGTGTTCAATTTCAAGCAGAGAGAGTGGAGTTATTGGACAAATTAGATCTGAACAGTGAACAAATTGCAGGTCGGAATTATGAATTCTATAGGTACTTTCAAATCCTAACAGTGAAGGAGCTTGTCTTTAGTTTAAACTATTATCATCTTAAGTTAGTGATGAATTGAATAAGATTAATCGGACTGACATATACATGTAGTATAAAAGCCCAAAAAAGGAAAATAATAAAAAAACCGGCCAAGTGCGAGTCGGACTCGCGCACTAAGGGTTCCGTACCATTGAATAGGTCCTTTTTTTTTTTTGCCTACCTTTTACCATTTATTGATATCGAGCAAAAATAGGCAAAAAATTGCGTTTTTTGTATGGGAGCCCCCATAAATATTAATTTTATTTTAATTTTATTATTTATTATTAAAGTTAAAATACAACTGAGTATTTTGTGAATATTTCAAGTGCCTACCTGTTGCCATTATTGATATCGAGCAAAAAAGGGCAAATAAATCGCGTTTGTTGTATGTGAGCCCCACTTAAACATTTATTTTATTTTTGGTATTTGTTGTTATAATGGCAACAGAAATAAATAATTTTTGAAAATTTCAACTGTCTAGCTATCGCGGTTCTTGAGATACAGCCTGGTGACAGACAGAAGGACGAACAGACAGCGAAGTCTTAGTAATAGGGTCCCGTTTTTACCCTTTGGGTACGGAATCTTAAAAAAACTCTCGGTGCTAAACAGAGTGGTGAAAATCAAGTACACGAAAAAAAATTGCCGCGATTTAATTACGTCCGTGCGAACGTCAGCTTACAAAGTATGATGCCTGTTAGTACTAGGATAAACCTGTATCACATGCGGCAGTAAAAAATACTGAGATAGACGTACCTACCATTATGACCTAACAATTTGGTTGTTCATCAGAGTATCCACGGACTGTAATGAAACCGACGTGGGAAAACATTGAAAACGGTTACGTGGTGATTATCGACGGCTACCAGGCGGGGCTCACCGTCACTGCGCTGGCCAGCCATATGATGGATGTGCGCGCGGCCTACCCACATCTGCATCCCCGCATGGCGCACACCTACACCAACATGTACCGCTGGGCCTTGCGCCACCTCAGCCTGTGAGTTGACGAGTGTCACATCATATATCATCATCCTTCTACTTTAAAGGGCTTGCTACTCGGCTGCCAATCGCGTCCACGAAAGAGGTGACCTTGGTTGGCGACAGGCAGAGCTGTTTGAAATTTGGTCTTAAACCACCAACTACACGGTTGTAAACCACCATGGTCACCTCTGTTGTAACGCGGTTGGCAATCGTGTAACAAGCCCTTTATTCCAATTTGTTTGTGGTCGGCACAACACGTATTTTTCTTCTATGTATGTTCGAACTTATGTGAAGTAAATAAAATTTCGGTACTGTACTATACCAGTAGGCAATATATTCATGAAATCATATAAAATAAAATGAAAATTGTATAAAACTTAAAACATCTTTTTCTTCTCTGACGTTTATTCAATTAACAAACTTAATTACCATGGCAACCGTCTAGTAAACTTCTTACAGATCTAAACAAAAAGTATGTATATATTCAATTAAATATACCGCCCACCAAGGACAGCAGTACTTGTCCTTAACTACATAAAACCGCCCACCATTAGGGAAAGATACAATTAATAAAAGAAATGAAACATTTCAAACCAAATTAATTACTTGATTCTAATCTAAAACAAACAAACTTTAACTACTTCAATGACAATTGTGGACTGTAAATAAATTAACAACAATAACTTAACGCTAGTTTGTAATAGGCAAAATGCATAATTTAGATGTAGGACGTTTAATCAACGATCCCTTACATTTTATTGTCACTACTCGTGTGACTTTGTCCAAACCAGGATGTAGTTCAACAATTTTGCCTAAGAGCCAATGAGCAGGGGGTAAATTATCCTCCTTTACTAAAACTACATCTTCAATATTTGGTTCGGGAAGATGCTTAGTCCATTTGTAACGCTGTAGCAAATAAACCAAGTATTCCTTCGACCATCTTCGCCAGAAGCTCTGCATTATGCGTTGTGTCATTTGCCAACGTCTTAAACTATTTACATTTGCACTTTCATAATTTCGTTCAGGCACCGTTATCCGAGAATCCCCAGTCAGAAAATGTCCTGGTGTTAAAGGAATGGGATCCTCAGAACTAGTAGGTAAAATGGATAACGGTCGGGAGTTAAGGCACGCTTCTACTTGGGTCAAGAGAGTTGACATTTCCTCGTAAGTGAGGGTGGAGTCACCTATCTCACTCGTCTTAAATGAAATTTGGTAGATTTCACTCCAGCTTCCCACAAACCACCGTTTGGAGAGTGAGGCGGAATGAAATGCCAAGTGGTACCATTATTACCTAACCACTCTTCAATATCAACAGCCACAGAGTTTTGCTCTGTAGCGACTAGATGCCGAAGTTCTTTTGACGCACCGATAAAATTTGTCCCATTGTCGCTCCAAATGTCACTGACTAAACCTCGTCGAGCCACAAATCTTTTAAACCCTGCAATGAAACCTTGAGCTGATAAATCACTAATAGCTTCTAAATGCACAGCCTTGGTTACCATGCAGATAAATAGGCAAATATATCCCTTATAAGATTGGTGGCCTCGACCTTTGGACGTCCGGATGTTGATGGGACCAGCAAAATCCACACCGCTGCGTTGAAACGGTCTTGTTGGAGTGACTCTTGTAGACGGTAACTATCCCATGAATTGAGTTTGAGTCTTCGCCGAATACCGTTTACACTTTACACATTTACGTAAATAAGCCTTAACTAGTGTTTTGGCCGAAACTATCCAATACTTAGTACGCAAATGACTCAACATTAGTGTTTGACCTCCATGAAGAGTCTTATGGTGAGCCTCATCAATGACTAAATTGGTAAAATGAGTCCTTTGAGGTAATATAATGGGATGTTTTATGCTCTCATCTAAATTAGCCTGATGAACACGACCACTGATACAAAAAATTCCTTCTTCATCCAACATAGGGCAAAGTGGTTTTAATTTGCTTTTTGCTTTGACACTTCCTGTATTCCTTATATCCCTAATTTCTTCACCGAACTCAAGTTGCTGAATATGTTTTATGCGAACCTTTGTTGCTACTACTATAATCTCTGCATTTGTTAAATAATTTTCATATCTTGGTTCACTGTCTGTTTGCTTCTTCCACTTGCAAAACTCTTCTACAATACGCAATAACCCGCACTAATTTCTGAAATTTGGAAAATTTTGTCCAAACTAGATCATCATGAGGCATTTCAGTGACGATATGAGCTTTGAGTAATCTTCGTTCCATGTTTGTTTCAATGGACTTTGGCCTTGTATATTCAATTATTTTGTCTCTAAGCCATGAAGGGCCTTGTGTCCACAAGACATTGTAAGCAAACTCTTGTGGAGTTGTGCCTCTGGATGCAATATCAGCAGGGTTTTGTGATGATTGGACATGAGCCCAATGTGAGTTGTCGAAATGAGAGAGAATAATAGAAACTCTATTTCCAATAAAAGTAGTCCAGCGGCTAGGATGACTACTAAGCCAAGCCAAAACCACTGACGAATCAGTCCGAGCATGTATTTGAGAGTGAACAATTCCCATTACTTCAGCAACTTCAGTGATTAACTGAGATAGTAATACTGCTCCCATCAACTCTAAGCGAGGAACTGATTGTTGCTTGACAGGTGCAACCTTTGTGCGAGACGTGACTAAACTAACATGAATGTTTCCATGTTCATCAACAACTCTGATGTAAACTACCGCAGCGTACGCAGCAATCTAAGCATCACAAAAGCCATGTAACTCCACCTGCAGGTCATTGGATCTTGTTTTTACCCATCGAAGACTACAAAACTGTTTTATTTCCAGTAAATTTAAACGGTACGTTTTCCATTCTATTAGCAGCTCCGATGGTAACTCTTCATCCCAATCTAAACCTGAAAGCCAAAGTTTTTGAATGAAGATTTTTGCACGAACGATGCAAGGTGCTAACCAACCAAGCGGATCATAAAAACGGGAAATATCTGATATAACCTTTCTCTTTGTTATTGGAGTTTGCTGTGGAGGTATCTGCACTGAATATTTAAATTCATCTTTGTCACGATTTCAAGATAATCCTAATATTTTCATTAGTTCATCCATATTAATTTCCTTCTTTTCCTGATTCTTCTCTTCTTCCTTATTAACCTTTTTATCCGCAATAATCTTGTTCAACTCATTACAACTACTAAACCATTTCTGAAACTGAAAACCACCCTTGGCAAGTATTTCATTTGCTTTCTTGTGAATATTTAGTCCTTCTTCGATTGATTGACACCCTGTCATTAAATCGTCCACATAAAATTCATTTTTAATTTTTTCAGCTACTTCAGGACAAATTCCATATTCATCAATTATCACTTGTTGTAATGACTTTATTGCAAGATAAGGAGCCGATGCTGTACCAAAGTTTCAATTTATTACTGATTACAAACTGACAAATTACACAATGTATTTGCCACCTAGTTGTAGGAGACAAATTGCTAATCTTTTAGCATACAATATACACAGCGACACTGGTACTTGTAGTGTACCTTTGATTACTGTTAATAGTGGTACTAACACTACTTTTGATACCCCTTGTAGTTTAAACTATTAGAAGCGACAACAGATAAGCCGCATATGTTGAATGTTGTACATCAAAATATGCAGGGTCTGTTTGGCAAAGAGCTAGAGTTAAGTTTCTTTATGGAGAACTATGATGTTCAGGTGTTATATTTGACTGAACACTGGTTGAAAGGACATGAAGTAGTTTTTATCAATGATGATTTTTTTACTGTACAAAGCGCATTTGTAAGAAAAAGTGCTATCCGCGGTGGGTCTTTAGTTCTTGTTTCAAACAAGTTGAAATGTAAACAACGTTTAGATTTAATTAATCTTTCCATTGTGCGCACTAATGAGTTGTCTTGTGTTGAACTAGAGCGATATGTTATAATTTGCGTTTATCGACCCCCGTCTGGGGATTTTATTCGTTTCGAATCGGTAATGGAGGTAATAGGGAATAGGTTAAAATCTAGTAATAAAAGTATAATTTTATGTGGAGATTTCAATATTAACATTTTAGATGATACTCCATTAAGTATTAGACTTCTCAATTTGTTCAAATCTTATAATTTAATTAACTTGTTTTTTGAACCTATTAGGATCACGGCATCTACGTCGACTTGTCTCGATAATATATTTAGTGATTGTGATGCCAAAAATAAATTAGTTTTAAGTGACTTAACGTCTGACCACTGTGGTTTACTAGCTAGCTTCCCTATGCCATTACAAAAAAAAAAACACATAAAATAGAATGCAGGCTTTATACAGCTAGTCGTTGCAACAAATTTAAAAATAATATAGCTCATAGAATTACACCATCTATAGTAGAACACGAGAATCCTATTGAAATCTATGGAGCCCTTTTTGATGTTGTGCAAAAAGAGTACCAATCTACTTTCAAGACCAAAACTATTAACATTAATAGCACTTCAGTTGGCTTTAACCAATGGGCTACTCCAGGTATTTATAAAAGTAGAGCGACACTATACGAGTTATATGGTTTGAAAAAATATAGGTTTGATACTCCTTTCTTAGAGTATGTAAAAATTATTCAAAATTATTTAAAAATATTTGTGTTTTTGCAAAATCAAAATTTTTAGGCGATACAATTAAAAAATCAAATAATAAAGTAAAAACCACTTGGAAAATTATTAACAATGAAACGGGTAAGTCGGTTAAACAAGAAAAACAACTCGAGATTATGGTCAACAATAAATTAGTTAATATAGCAGCCGACGTAGCTGAAGCATTTAATGAATTTTTTGCCAACATACCTATAACTACGACTCGCTCCTTAAATTTATCCTCATCTAAAGTTGAAAACCTTTTACATAGCACTGTGCCTAAATGTAGTAGCTTATTTAGCTTCAAGCATGTAACACCTCGTGATGTAGTTAATGTTTTTAACACACAAGTCTAAAAACACTGGTGATTACTGGGGTATCTCCATTAAACTATTAAGTAATATAATAGACATAGTAGCTCCATATTTAGCTGTAACTTTTAATAAATGTGTTGTTTACGAACTTTTCCTAACCTCATGAAGAGTAGTAAAGTCATACCATTATTTGAATCGGGTAACAAAAATGACGTTGGCAATTTCAGGCCTATCTCTATCTTACCTGCATTCAGTAAAATATTTGAAAAGTTAATACTCAAGCAGTTGCTAAGACATTTTAATTTAAACAGACTTCTTCATGATGAACAATATGGTTTTACAAAAGGTCGTTCGACCACAGATGCGGGTGTTGCTCTGCTGAAACACATATTTAACCCATGGGAGGACTCGCAAAATGCTATTGGAGTTTTCTGTGATCTCTCCAAAGCCTTTGATTGCGTGCACCATGACACACTTTTGCGTAAACTACGTCATTACGGTGTCCAAAACGAAGCTCTGAAAGTAATAAATTCTTATTTACATAGATAGATAGATAGAATATTCTTTATTATGCACATAATAGGTTCCAATGTGTAGATGTTAATGGTGTGAAATCTTCCGGGCTACCAGTTCAGTTAGGTGTACCTCAAGGCTCAATACTGGGTCCATTCTTATTCTTAGTATATATTAATGACTTGCCTTTTTATTTAAAGGATATCTGTAACGTTGTACTGTTTGCAGATGATACCTCTCTTATTTTTAAAGTAGACAGGAATAGACAAGATTTTGACGACGTAAACAGTGCACTCTCAATGGTTACGGATTGGTTTACGACAAATAATAGTTCTCAATGCCAAGAAAACGAAATGTATAAAATTCGCTCTACCGAATGTTAGAAATCTAGGACCCAACATCGTCTTAGATAAAGAGGTGCTTCAAATTGTGAACTCGGCAGTTTTTCTGGGCATAACAGTAGACGCCAAACTTCAGTGGGACCCACATATATCAAGCCTAGCGGGAAGGTTCAGTTCGGCCGCCTACGCTGTCAGAAAAGTAAGACAATACACTGACGTTGATACAGCTTGGTTAGTCTATTTTAGTTATTTTCATAGCGTTATGTCCTATGGTATTCTGCTGTGGGGCAAAGCCGCTGACATTAAAAAAATAATTGGTCTTCAACAACGAGCAGTTCGAGCAATTTACCAGCTAGGTGCCAGAGTTTCTCTAAGAGATTTGTTTAAAAATATTGGTATTCTCACGGTGGCATCACAATTCATTTTCGCCAACATCTTATATATTAGGCAAAATATACACTTATACACTAAAAACAGTGATATTCACAATGTTAACACTAGAAATAAGGACAAACTACGAGCTCCCTTTCACCGGCTTCATAAGGTTCATAACTCATTTGTTGGGCTTGGTATAACCTTTTATAACAAGCTACCCTCTTCTTTGATAGATTTGCCTTTTAATGCATTTAAAACTAAAGTAAAATCCAACCTTTGTTCAAAGGCATACTATTGTATCAACGATTACTTACATGATAAGAATAGTTGGTCGCTGTGATTAACTCAAGACAATGTTTATGTTCTTTCTCCAGAATTAGCTTACCTACTGACAGTTTATATGAGTTTATATAATTGTTTATTTTATTAGAATTTATAAGTAATTTTTTTTTTACTTATTTGTTACGAGTCAATTTATTTTTAATTTTATTTTATTGTTGACATAATCTACTCATTACAATGTTTTTGTTATGAGTTGTATTGCAATTTGTGGTTAGCTAGGGACCTCGACAATTGATCATATTATTTTTTGCCTGAGCAACCAGCTGCAAGTTCGTCATGCTCCCTTAGATGTCACTGCTTGCGGTAGCGTCAGGGGTCGGGTTGCCTCCTTCCCTCAAATATGGCGAGGGGGTAATGGCTGATCTTTGAGTTATGCTCGTGGACGGGTGCTGCTTGGTCGTCTTGCTGATCATGGTTTTGTTATTGTTACTAGTAATTAACTATTCATTTATTTTACCCCGATGGTCCTAGTTTATCATTTATAACTACCAATTACAGCTTTATGTAAGCGGGCACGCCCTTTATGTCTGGAGGCTTTTATATAGATATTTAGTTCTATTTACGTTTTTTTTTTTTAAATATTGCTTGAGTATAATTCTCGATGTTTTTGGTTGGTATATTGGCGTGTGCTAGCGCTGGCATATGGCCTATAATTTATCATTTGAATAATGTTTTGTGTTGCATAATGTAAGTTATTTTGCATACTATTGTATAGAATCATTTTTCTAACTTGAACAGACTGCTGCTGGGGAGTTTGTTGTGCCACTTCTTCTTCCCAGCTAAAGGCACTTGAAAATGGTGAAGGGTGGGCGTTTTTGGGGGACTGTCTTATGTAATTTTGACGTTCGAAAAGTGCTGATTCTCAGCCTAGTTTGAATAAATGACTTTTAAATTTTGTTTTTTTTTTTTGAATTTTGAAAGGTAACTCTTAGTAGCTTGTATTCTTTAATATTAGAATCTGGATTATCACGCCACAATAATCGATGAAACCTTAAATGTTCAGGAGATACTTTAATTTGTCTGTACATTTTAACAATGTCAGCACAGAGACTTATGGGATCAGTTCTCCACTTCATTATAATGTGACGTAATGGTGATTGAAATGTAGGACCTACCATGAGATCATCGTTCAAAGAAACTCCGTTCAACCCTTTCATCGAAACGTCAAAAACTATGCGAATCTTAGTAGTCATTCTATCTTCACGAACGACGGCGTGATGTGGTAAGTAAACTGCTGTGGATAGTTTAAGATCATCTCTGTTAACAGGCTCCATATGACCAAGATGTAGGTATTCGTTAAACACTTCTGAGTATCGAACTTTCATTTCAGGATTCCTCTTGAACTTATTTTCAAGAAATTGAAACCTTTTTATGGCAAGGTCTTTAGAATTACCATATTGACATTACGAATCTTTATCACGAAAAGGCAGATTAACTACATACCGACCCTCTTTATCTCGGAAAGTAGTTTGAGCAAAGATGTCCTCACAACGTTGCTCCTCAAGAGTAAGTAATTTTCTTTCGGGTGTACCTGACTCTATTTCCCAGAATCGTTTTAAAAACACATTATCATCAGTTGTAACTATGCTAATATTGACATGATGACAATGTATTTTAGACTCAGTTTTATTTGAAACTGTCCCGGAAAGAATCCAACCGAACACTGTGTCTTGTGCAACAGGTAAGCCTGGTCATAGTATAAAGAGTTCAAGTAGGCTATCTCAGGCCCAATCCGCGATATAATTGCCTACCATACTTGCCTGTCTCAGGGTTGTCACTTTTAACTACTTAAATTTTAATTCAGTGCCTAGAAAATGGCTGATTGATTCACAATTCGTCAAATATTTGAAATTATGATTTTATAACTGTAAGTACTTAGTTACTTTACTATACCTACAATACTGAGAAATCGGGCATATCAAGAGAAAGCATTAGCGGCATATCAATTGACAGATCAAAAGTAGGTACCTAATACATTTTAGTGGGAAAGTAGGCCTGCCTACTTCGTCTGTCTGATAGATAACTAACACAACAAAAAATAAGAAGGTATCTCATCATCAAGTAAAAATTATATGCGACTTGGTTACCTTTTCTGTTCAGTAGGTAATCTGAACAGAGACAACTTTGGAATCGATGAATTATTTAGACACCCAAACGCACAGCAATAATTTCTCCTGCGATTATCATTCATTTTTCATACATTTAGCAGTGCCAAAAAGCCGCGACGTGCAAACCTTGTGCGGCGTTAGCCCCGACTGGCGCACTCTAAAACAGCCGAGCTTTTGTTAAGTGTGCGTGCGGCGACGCATAGATACAAGCCACGCACACATACAAGCCGCGCGCGGTGCGTTTCTATGAAGATAACTTACTTCCTCTCTTTATACTATGGCCTGGTGGACCTTGAATTAACCCTTTTTTAATAAATTGTCCATAAATTTCAGCACCGAGTAACACATCAATCTTATTTGGTGAGTGAAATTCTGGATCAGCTAAAGTAACTGCCTTTAACTCAGGCCAGTTGAAATCATTCAATTTCTTAGAAGGCAAAAGTGACGTAATGGTACCTAATACAAATGCTTTAACTTGGACACTAAAATTGGGATCTAGGCGTGAGTGCATAGTCACTGTGACTGTAAACTTAGAGGCTAAAGCACTCTTCTCACCACCTATTCCTGATATAACCGACTTAACCGGTATCTTCTTGAGTCCAAGAAGCTGCACTGCTGATTCCGCTATGAATGATGCCTGGAATCCTTGATCCAATAGCACCCTCAGCAGTTGTGTTGAGCCATTTCTTGCCTGTGCCTTTACAAGAGCCGTGGCCAACAAAACTTGGGTAGGTACTGTGCCCTTTGAAAAATGTGAAACTATATTACTAGATGTTGATGGTTCGCCTACTGGTAACGATGCCTGCACGTTTGACACCGCTTGTTTAACTTCAACCGCTGAATTGGAGTTCTCGCTAGGAGCGGTTGAGTTTGAATCCGAACTACGATGCAATAAAGAGTGATGTCTTTTTTTGCAAATACGACACGAGGAGATTTGACGACAAAATTTTATAGAGTGATTTGAATTTAAACAATTAAAACATAATCGCTTGGTTTGAGCAAAGCCAAGACGTGATTTGTAGGTATCCTTAGCAAACAACTTACAATTTGAAATTTTGTGGTTTTCTCCACAAAACGGACAAGAAATATTTGTAGTTGCATTTTTGTCGGCACTAACAGTATGATAAACCTTTGCCTTATTATTAACAGTATCATTTAATTTAAATTTAATGGGCTTGTATTCAATAAATTCAAAAGCTCTGTATCGACTTGTTAAAAACTCTTTAAATTGCACAAACGTGGGCAGGTTATTTGAGTCTACGTTAGAAGTAACCCTTAATTCCCATTCTCTGCGACTGTCAGCATCGAGTTTGAGAGTAAGGATGTATATTATTAAAATATCCCACGAAGTGACATTAACACCTAAATTGGCCAGAGCATTCGAACAATCTGTTGTGGTGTCCATTAAATCTTTTAAAGCAGCAGCTGATTCGTTAGCCATATTTTTTTGACCAAGCAATCGCCTTAATATGCAATGTGAAAGATATCGTTTGTTGTTATAACGAGATTCAAGCTGAGTCCAACACAAGTCATAGTTTAATTCAGAAATCGGAATATGGCGCAGAAGTTGCTCTGCTTCTCCCGACAATAAGCCCTTTAAATAGGTAATGCAACTTTTGTACTTTATCTAAACTATCATTGTTGTGAATTAAAGATGTAAATAAATCTTTGAAAGTGGTCCATTCTGCATAGTTTCCCGAGAAAGTGGGAATTACAATTTTTTGCAGTCTTATATTATTTGTATTGCATGTTTTTGTAGTTGATTGTACTTCACTACATTTTGGAGACAGTTGTCTAATCGATTCTTTCAGCTCAGATTTGTAAGAAATATATATTTCTTCAGTTTGGTCATAAGTTCCTGAAGTAAAATAACCGTGTTTACTATCAGTTTTGTCTACTATGAACCGATGAGTTTCTGTGAAATTAGACCACTGTTTTTCCAACGTTTCTTCTAATCTAGTTTCTAAATAGGATAGTGTAATACGTTCTTTAGAAAAAAAAATATAATTAATTAGGCCTTTCTCAATATTCTTTTTAGTATCAAATTGTAAATTAATTAATGACTCCATGACTGTACTTACTTATTACTGAAATACAACAAAACATAAAACGACAAATGTGAAATATTTCAAATACCTATTGTTACCAATTAATAATAAGACTTTCGCAAATGCAACAATGATAAAATGTTCTTAGTCCTGGAAAACACAAATAAAATTATTCTTCGTTGAAGCTAAGGATTCAGTCTAGTGCGATGCGCGCTCGGAAACGGTCGCGCATCACTATTCGCTACGAATTATTAATTCGCGCTTAGCGTGGCATTAGCCGTCGCCGTCATGGGTTCCGAAAAACTCATAGTCAACGAGCTCCTGGCGTTCCTGCAACATCAACTGGACGTAATGGACGAAGTTAGCCTCATGCAGATCTGCACCTCGAGCTACACCGAAGATGAGATACGCAGTGCAAAGACGACGCTGTACACATCACTCGACTTAGCCGACCGAATGCCGTCCCGCAGGAGGGACGAAAAGGGAGAGAGGAGTCTCCAAGACATGTTTCGGGTGTTTAAGGAGACTGACCCTGACGACGTGCCGTCCTTTGTGGCAAAGGAGCTGCGGAAGCTGCCCCCCGTTACATTTGACCACGTCGACGTCACCAGGATGCTGAAGGATATTGTTACCCTGAAGGCAAGTCTGGCCGAGATGAAGTTCAAGCTGGATGCGTCTCAAAACACCATCAGTGAGTTACGTGCCGATATGGTTAACTTACGCAATACTGTAGCGGTATGTAGGTCACCTGAGTTCGCATCAAAGGTGAACTCTCGTCGTGGTGCAAACATCGCGTCGCTGTCTAGTTTCGAGTCAGCGAAATTGGACTCGTCACCAGCAGCTGTCACTGCAAGCGATGCAATTCCGCGCTCCGCCGATTTCGCCTCTACCGCAGTAAAGGTGACGTCACAAGTTAGCACGTTCACACCTCGCCGTGCTTACTCAGCAGCAGCTGCACAACCTCCCATCCAAAAGGAGCAGCAACTGAAGAAAGTTTTTGCTAAAAATGCAAAATCAACCGAGGGGGCATCTAAGAGCCGCAATGTACCGGCTCCCGGTATCTTGTCCCCAGCCCCTAAGAAAGGGCAGCCAGACAAGGAAGGCTTCGTGCCGGTGGAATCCAAGCGAAGGAAGCCCACTTGCCGTAATCAATGTGGTACTGCTCTAGCGGGACCAAATATGTTGCTGCGTGCTGCTACACCGTCGACGCAGCTGTACGTATCCCGTCTGCATCACTCCACGATGACTGAAGACATCGTGGAATACATCAGATCCAAGACCAAGTGGACATTGAGAGTGGAGAAGTTGGAGTCGCGCCATAACATAAACTTCAAGTCGTTTGTGGTGCGGGTTCCAACTCAGTACCTAGAAACCTTCATGAAAGAAGAGTTTTGGCCGAAAGGTGTGGCGTACCGACGATTTCGTGGAAGGTTACGTAACACCGTGCAGCGCAACACGACGCCGACACAGTCATCACTTCGTGTACAATAGTTATTTGTTATTATAATTTAAAAAAATATGTATGTTTAGGTTAAGGTATTTATTTATGGGCCTGCGTCGCCTGAATTAAATGGATTATTATTATTATTTTTAGTTTTTAACTATTCTCGGGACCATGGATCCCGGTCCTTTGGAAGGCGTACGAGGGGCCGAAGCCAACTCGTAGAGGCCCGTTAGACGCTATTAAAGAAATGAGGCACCAACCGACGATTATCCCTGTATGCACTATACAAGTGCACCAAAGGACAACCCCCGGTTGGTGTAGGACTATTGCAGTACATGGAAACAAAACATTGGATTATGGGTTTGGGTAGCTAAAGTGGACTGGTTACCTGGAACTATGGTAAGACTATAGCCCCTGCCTGATCAATGTTTTATATTTACACGGATAAAATGGCAGGGGGTGACTCGCACACTCAATAATGGGCCCCCAGAAACGGTCGCTAGCACATAGTGACGTAGCAACAAGGAGGCAACATGTCCTGAGGTGCTTGAGGAGTGGAGAGGTATTCCACGGCTTTCAGAACAATCCCAGAGCCCGGAAGATGGTCAAGATCCCTACGAGCACTTACTGAAATACTTCCTTCCTCCGAGCACGTTTGCTCTTGCGAATCTCCACTCAAGCCGGCCAATTAAGGCAAGAATGAGGCGGGAGCGCCGTTCCTCGTCAGTGTTCACTCCAGCCGGCCAATAAAGGCAAGCCAGAGGTGAGGAACAAGACTTCTCCCGGGAGATAGGGTCCGTGGGGTCGCTACTGCCCAACAGCTCGCCACATGCTGCCCTGCGGGTTTTCGTATCTCTTTTGGTCTGGCTCCTCATCCTAGACCTGTTCCGGCAAAGTAAACTGTACCGGCACAGGCCTAGAGTTCGGAGCGCGCAAGCCCCACCACGACGTCAACGTAGAGATACGGCGGTGGGGTTATTATTATTATTATTTTCGGTTCTTTTCGTTTCTTCTCATTTAAGAGAGGTCAAGGAACCTTACACACGGGTCGGGACCAAGTATGTAAGGCGAAATTTAGATTGAAAAGGTGGATGACAATGTTGAAGAAGTCAGGAACTTTCGGGTGATGCGACAGGTGTTAAGGATGGTGGCTTTTTGGAGCATGTAAAGTGTGTGAGTAGGCATCTGTAGGGTGTTAAGGCTTTGTGTGAGAGATTTTGGTATTACACCAGTAGATGAAAGAACAACGGGGACAATATGAACGGTTTGTGCTTTCCATTGGGTTTTAATTTCTATGGCGAGATCTTGATACTTACTGAGCTTTTCGGATATGGTGGTTTGAATATTATGCGAGTTCGGTATTGCTAATTAAAAACACTCTCGATATGCTCTCGACGATGTCGTCCACAGTCGTCGTTCACTCTGTTAGTCGCTGGATGACCAACGACTGTTGAATTACTTGGTATCAAAGTATACTACACCTCCAAACCCCACATCTGCCGAAGGCTGGTTGCAACTCGACTTATCGCTGCTTACTATACGCACACCGCGCAGCACCTCAGTGACGGGGCTGGTGATATCCACGTAATCCAATGATTTTCTCCTTATTGCTAACTTACATAACTGCTTAAAAATACCCATTAGGGTTGGTTATCCGTCTCGTTTGGACCATGTTCGAAGTTATGTGAAGTAAATAAAATTTCGGTAACAGTACTGGTATAGTACAGACTATACCAGTAGGCAATATATTCATGAAATCATATAAAATAAAATGAAAATTGTATAAAACTTATAAAACATCTTTTTCTTCTCTAACGTTTTTTCAATTAACAAACTTTGTACCATGGCAAACGTCTAGTAAACTTCTTACAGATCTAAACAAAAAAGTATGTATATATTCAATTAAACAATGTACCTCTTAGGCGGTTTATACACGACGCCGCGGAGGGCGAAGGTGGGTAAGTGGATTTTGTGGCGGTGCGCCGGCGCCGCATAAACGGGGAGCGCACCTGTCCGCGCAGATGGGTTTCTAGCGGTGCCGGTGCACTACGCGGACATCGAAATCCATTTTCAAAAAGTTGCAACTCACCCTTATCCCACAGTGATCTGTAATGCGGTGTCTCGTGTGCCAAGTTCCGCAATCCCGTCGGCGCGCCACCGCCGCTCGTCCGTATGGTCGGGTGGTGTACCTACATGTGCTAGGCATCAACGGATTACATACAATGTGACGCGTGAAATTCGCTTCGCCACCTGCAGCGTCGGAGCGCGGCGTCGTGATAAAATTGCCTGTTAGCCGTCATCGCAGAATTCACTTCTTAATCGTTGTCATCTTTCACACAACCCATTCATCTACTCTGTGGCCTTCTACCTCTTTTGTTAGGGCCATCCTCAACATGTTTTTAATTCCTTATCACGAATATCTGCTTTTCCTTCGTGTCCAGCAACTAAGTGTTATATAAAGTAGGTAATGTTTTTCAGTATTCCAGAATGGTTCAGAGGCAAGAAAGATAACTACGTGACGACGCACCAAGTATGGAAGAAGCGCTTCTTCTACATGAACTACTTCGTGCCGCAGTGGATGCGCAAGATCCTGTTCTTCGTGAAGGACGAGTCCTGGGAGAACGAGGAGTTGGAGTGGCAGAGGTTCGAGAAGTACGCCGAGGGCCACTTCGGCAAGTTCTACCGCTACCCCTCCAAGAAGTTCGACGACTATATATCCGTGGATCGTTCACTCACCATCGAGAACTTGGACGACAGCGAAAACTCCATAGATAAACGATGATTCTTTGAAATCGAATATTTTTGGCTAATTTAGCTGGCGCATTTTTGTTTTACTATTAGATCTAAATTAACATATTAAGCTGGGCCGAGTCATTACATATATGAAATGTGTGCTGGGACCTACGTTTTTTCATCATTTGTGTTAATTAACTTTGTAAACTGTCAATACTAGACGGTAGGATTCTGAAGAGGTCCTGTCTCTTGAGCCCAGCCATCAGTTGAACCTTTGACCCTGCGACATTGGCGGACCCCTATTTTTATACTTAAATTATTTAAATTTTTTATATATCTTCAGTAGGTAGATCTATTAGTTTATGAAGAAATGGATTTGTAAGTACTTACCTAGTTTTAGGAAATCAAACATTAATAATTGACATATCCAACGTTATCGAGTGGAGCACCAGGAATAGTCTACAATTTAATGAAAAAAAATGCCGAGTTATGACCTATGCTAGAACTAGGACCCCCATTCAACACAGTTATCGAATACTGGACACTACGCTGACAAGAGTCCATGAGATGCGTGATCTCGGTATGACTTTTGACCCTCGCCTTAATTTTAGGGAACATATCGTGTCTATGACGAAAGCTGCTAACAGAACTCTCGGTTTTATCATGCGTCAAACTTACAAGTTTCAGGATTGTAGACCGGCAATCATGCTATACAATGCCTACGTTCGCAGCCGGTTAGAGTATAATGCTCTCATTTGGGACCCGTACGAGGCCAAGTACAAAAACATGATAGAAAAAATACACAAAAAGTTCTGCCGCTACATATACAAGAAGAAGTATGGGTACTACCCATTTCTCTATCCCTCGCTTTTTGTAACGGGTATGCTCGGACTCGACACTCTAGAGCTGAGAAAGAGCTTGCAAGCAGTTATACACTTTTACCATTTACTTACCAATAAAATCGACAATCCCTCAGCACTGAGAGTCATAAGCCTAAACGTCCCAATGGGAGCCATGCGGGGTGCGGGGGAGCACGGTTTGCGTCGGCGGCGGCCCCTGCTGGCTGTGGCTGGCTCCCGCACCCGTGCCACAAGAAATGCAACTACGCGACGTACTCTTACGCTCCTCAACTCGATCGTACTTACTCAAGATGTGAACCTATTCACTGACAAACTGTGCAAAATTATATCTGCGGTAAATGTCCACCTCACACAATGTCATGCAGGCTAGCTCATCGAAGCTGTATTCATTATAAGTTAGTAGTTAAGCATTAGTATTTAATATTATAATATGTTAAGCTCAAATTGTAACTACGCGTATATTACGAAATGTAACTTGTTTGTAGACGCCTTAAGTCTACAAAATGTTCAATAAATAAATTAATAAATAAATAATAGGTATGCATTGTATTAAAAGTTATTTAAATTTTAAGTTTGCTTATATATTCAAAACACGCTAAATAGACGTGTACGGTGCAACCGCACATTCTGCAATTCAGCAGTTTACGCAACACATTCATTTCAACTCATATAATTAGTTTAGTTCGCGTAGGGCTATCAATGCAGCCAGGCGTTCTCGTTACAGCCAACAAGGGCCGCGTCACTCACTTCATTTCCACACCATCAGTTCATTAAGCTCATTTTACTTTAAAGTACTTACCTTTGGAAAAATACAGTAGTGTTTTTGATACTTTACCTTCTTTCATTCCATTCATCCCTCATCTAAAAGTAGTATATGGTCTATCAAGGGATCATACATTCTTTTTAGTCCTTCGACAGTGAACATCGCACGCTACATAGTCTATTTCGCGCGCGTGGACAGTGTAGCGGGTAGCTACCCACTGACTCTTGTGTGTTGTGTTGAGTGACTATAAAACTGTGAGACTAACAAGTGACTCAGGGTCAACAAGGACCCGTAAACTATCAGGAGTTCAGTGCAAGGATTTTAGACTTTGGGACTAACGTGTCTCAGGTATCGTCAATGATCCGTAAACTATCAGGAGTTTTTTGTACTTTTAACTATTTACTATATTAAACGACAATAGTCCCTAAAACAGTAGTCATACGATCTATCAATTCAAAAACGTCTCAAGCATAGTACCAACCTACTAACTACCTTGAACATACCAACCTGACGTTTGTAACGTTTTTCGAGATCAGAGAATGAATGAAATGAATTCACTGCCGCCTAACATTAGGGACCAAGATTTTGACACGTGACACATCAGTTGACTCGATGGGGTGTTTTGAATTCAGTCATGAAATTCAGGAATTTACATCAACTTTTAGCATTCGAATAAAAAATGTACAGTTAGCTGTCAAATTATAAGACGCTAGAGATCAGCGCCATCTGAAGTGAGCAAGTGGCAGTTTATAACCCCATTTGAAAATTTGTCGTCATGACTGTCATTTTCATGGTTTTCGGGAGATAGTGCTGATATCGAATTAGATGGACATTCTGGATTTTAAGATGGCGGCTATTCCAAATATAAGTCAAAATAAAGATCCAAGATGACGGCTGCGAACATTTAAAAATATTTCGTCATCGGTATCGTTTTCATAGTTTTCGAGGATGCTAAAGCTGTTAGTGAGGTCAAAATATAAATCCAAGATGGCGGCTGTGACAATATTCAGATTTTTCGTCATAGGTGTCTTTTTCATAGTTTTTGAGGATTCTAAAGCAGATTTTGATGTCAAAACGTAAATCTAAGATGGCGGCTGCGAAAATTTTCACATTTCTTCATAACATCACGCCATCAATTTCAAAGTGTTGGGCCCTTTGAAATTGATGGCGTGATTTTATGAAGAAATCTCATTTCCGCAACGTTTTCGCGCAAGTGGGTTCGCGCAAGTGTCTTTCGCGAAAATGCCTTTCGCGCAAGTGTCTCAGATCCCTTTATGGATACTGGTGCCAATTCTCTTGTCACAAATTAATGCCTCAAAACTAGACTAAAAATCACCAAAGTTTCGTTCATTCCTGTCAAACGATGATTTCCCATCGTGAAATAATTATAGAATATATTTTATTTTGACAGCACTAAGATGGCAATATGGTGCCGATTCTCTTGTATACCGAACTAAACTTACTAAACTATCACTAAAATTCCTTACTTTTGGCTATGAAAATCTTGAAGCTATTCTGCAACAAAAATTTTCTAAATTTAAATATATTTTGACACACTAAAATTATATTTGACAATCGCGAGTCCATGTGGTACTTGTTTGCCCTACCCCGTCGAAAATGGTGCCCTACACCATTTTCGAGATATATGCAAAAGAAAAAAAAAAGATACAGTACTGTTTTTTGCACCTGAAGCGAGGTGTTGGTGTGAATTTTAGTTCAAGATAACTAATTTTATTCCGCACCTTTTTAATCGCGATTAAAAATAGACAGATTTAGTTAGACATGGTGCCGATTCTCTTGTCACAAATGCCTCTAAACTAGACTAAAAATCACCAAAATTTTGTTTTATTCCTGTCAAACGACGATTTCCCATTCTGAAATAGACTAAAGTGACACAACTTAACTATATTTTAGTTTGACAGCACTAAGATGGCACTGAGATATTAGTTTAGTGAAAATGGCAATTTTGCTATTCTGAATTTGACGTTTTTAACCTAAAATTTAGATTTTCTAACTAAATATGACTATTTTTAATCGCGACTAAAAACATGTGGAATAAAATTGGTTGTCATGAACTAAAATTCACACCAACACCTCGACTTCAGATGAAAAAACAGTACCGAATATATTTTTTTTCTTTTGCTTATATCTGGAAAACGGTGTGTCCAATCGCAAAAATAATGAAAATTTCGACACCCTTTATAAAACTCTTAAACCCCTAACACTCTACATGTAGGTAATATTTTTTCTTATTTTCCACACAAAAAGTGAAAAATCCATATAAAACACGTCGAGGCTGCCCCCCCTGCGCGCCTCCGGCTCTAAAAAGATTCACGTGGTTAGGTATCACGTGTGGAGTCGCGGTTGTCAAATTCGATTTAGATGTGTCAAAATTATTTTTAAATTTAGAGAATTTATTTTGCAGAATAGCTTTGAGATTCTCATAGTCAAAAGTAAAGAATTTTAGTGATAGTTTAGTAAGTTTAGTTCGGTATACAAGAGAATCGGCACCAATAGCGAATTTTTAATTTTCACTAAATTAATAACTCATCCATTTGCAAAAACTGTACTTTATCTTTTTTCTGTCCTTTTGCTTATATCTCGAAAATTGTGTCTTATGGCAAAAATAATGAAAATTTCGACCCCCTTTATGAAACCCATAAACCCATAAAACTCAACATGTAGGTAATCATTTTTCATGTTTTCCATACAAAAAGTATAAAATTCCATATAAAACAGAATTGTTATAAATATACTAAACGAATATACACAAACACTCCAGACTTATTTCATAAGCGTACCTACGTAACTTAACAAAATACCGTCTATAGGATCAAAACTGTTTAAGCGATCACTACGCTCGATGTTTAGGCGTGTGTGCGTGAACGGTGCACACAAACATAGCATCGCAAGAATTTACCTAAACTCTGTCGAGTGAATTCACAGCCAGGAGCCTTAACATGGAGACTATTTACACTCTATCGATGAAAATTTTGAAAAAGGTGTATTTTTTGCAGTAGTGAAATTACGATAAACATAATAGTGGGGGTGGCATTCTCCATACCTACATATAACGGAGAGATGAAAAAATCTATGCATATAAAGCGTGTATTGTTGGATCTCATAATTAAAATGTTAAAGATGTTTCTAAGTGACTTTGCTTTTGAAGTCAATAGTTTTGAGATACAGTTTATTTTCGGTTACAACCGCAGAATTAACTTTGTTTTTTATATTTTTTTTTTGAGAAATACAAACTTATTTTTGCAGTCGATAAAATTGATACTATGCTATGTTTATGCGTAAATATTCATCCCAATTACGGAACCCTTCACTGTGCGTAGTCTGACATACACTTGGGCAGTTTTTTAAATTTCTTTTTGAAACTACCTCAAAAAAAAAAACTATTACTCGAGTAAGATTATCCTATTAAAAACAAATACTACCAAACTCACACAACTAACAAAAAATGATTGTGTGGTTTTATGAAACCACGGTAAAAGTGAAACTTTACACGGTCAGCTGCTGCGAACTGTAGGCGTCGCCATATTGGCCTTGGCTGCTCTGACGAGGGCCTTTCATTTTATCCCTACTCCGCGGCCGACCGTCATGCGACATGCAACACACAGACGAAAAAGTTTGAGACGATGTAATAAAAGTTTCACTTTAAAAATATAGAAGTCATTTAAAAGTGTTTGCGGAATACCTACCTAATTTATAGAATTAATTTAAACATCATTCCCAAACAAAATTTTCTTAAGCCTACCTAAAAAATGTATACTAGGCATTCTGTAGTAACTATCAGAAAGTACGGGATCAAAAATAAAATCCACAGTAAATAATTGTCCAATAAATTAAAAATAATTTTGAACAGCGTTCCGAATTTAAATTCAAATAAATAGAAACAATTCGGCGCGAAATTCAATAAATGAGGTAAGTATCTATCCTCGTTCTGTGTGTTGACTCGTTTTATATTGAATGTCCTAAAAACGATTAAAATTACACTAGAAAAGTATAAATAATTATTTTAAACGATGCTTATTGTATTTAATGCTTAAAACAATTTTATTTAAATTTTCAAGTATAGATTTCAGACATTCGACATTTAATCGAGACAATCAAAATTGAAAAAAAAAAAAAACGTTTGGCATAATCGTTTTCGCACATCATTACAATAAAAAAAAAAACAATGATCGGCAATTTTTAACACAAATTGAGTAGTAGTAATGAATATTACGTGTTATTGAACGTGTGGTCGTATAATAAGTTAAGATCTGGGCATTTTCTAGTTACTTATAATATTTGTAATCACATTTGTCACATTTTAAATCGTATCTACATGTGTATGTGTGTTAATTGTGAAAAGTTAAAATGTAAACACGCACGATTGGCGCGAAACTTCGACTTTTGATATCAAAAACTTCATTACTACTACTTATTTAACTTGAAAAATTGATGAATTCGTCAAATAATTAAATGTTGTAATAGTCACTGTCCTTATGGTGGAGTTTGGATGTTCGAAATCCCCAATTTTTATGTTTTTTAGCCTCGACCTCGACTGTCATCAAAATGGCGATTATCGCATTTACAGACTTGAATTTTATAAAGGTAAATTAATAATCTTGCGCGCTAAATATGAAAGATTTAATGGCATAAACATTATTTTAGCCAACTCTCTTAATTAAAGATGAATAATTTCATTGGCAGCAGCATTTTCAGTGCTTCTATAGGAAGGTTTACTTTACCAAATAACACAACAATACCTAAATACTAAAAACATTTTATTTCTCATAGAATTTAAAACGGCTTTAGCTTCATTCTCATAACTTAGTCATGGTATGAAAGCAGTGTAGGTACGGTAGGTGGTAGGTGTACGCTTTCCCACAAAACAGTAATAAGCAATGATGATTTCTTAAACGATTTGTCCTATTTTGCTCACTTATCAATAATTATGTACACTAAGTCCTGCTGGTCACACGTCACGATTTGATTTTGGCTCTAACCAGATTATTGTTTTGACCTATTATGGGTAAATCTCTTACACTCTAGGGTGGCTCTGTTTTTATCATCACTTGCTTGCCTATAAACATCTCTGGTAGCAGCTTCTCTCAGTAACTATGCGTTCGCACTGGCGAAACATTCACAACGAAACATGTTGGAATCTCTATTTTCTGTTAATTTTCCATACAAAGTTTGACAGGCACTAGAGATTTCAACATGTTTTGTTGTGATGTTTCGCCAGTGCGAACGTATAGTTACCATGACAAACTTTATCCAGATGTATAACCTAGAAAGTAAGAAAATACTTTTATTGTTGTTTATTTACATTTGTATAATAATTATATCACTCATAGTAATTCTGCCATTTTAAAAACACTAACCTGTAGTGCTATTCTGTAAAAAACTCACCGTGATAACATAGGTGAAGTGAGCTGCCGATAGTGTCAATCCTTAGCAACTGACAGCTCACTCCACGCTCACTTCACCTAAGATAACACGGTGAGATAGTTACAGAATAGCACTACTGATGACTTCTGTGACTTGCAATTGACATGCCACATACATAACATAATATGCTTCTATTTTCCTGAGCAAGTAATACTTGGGATAGAGTTGTAGATAATATAATCAATAATGTCAAGTCTTGCAATAACACATGTCATCGTCATACCTGAAAAAGGTAAAAAAATTCAGTGTATTTACTTATGTTATATAATTACATCATACTATAGACATTTACAGCTGACGACGCGCGACGTACCCCTGACTGAACATAGGCCTTCTACTAATAGGCTGCTAAAATCAATGAATGAATACGCTAAAATAGTGAACGGTGACGGTGTTTATAAATATTTAAAGAACATAATAAACTTACCCAGGGCCATGGAAAGATAAGCAATAGTTCGTCTGGCTTCAATTTAAATTAACAGCATTAAATCGTAACGTAATATAAGTATAAAGTAAATACGGAAAAATAAATTCAAATCAACGTAAAACAAACAACCAACAATGCCATTGATCTGACAGATTTTTTTTGACAGTTTGACATTATGCGTGGTGTCAGTGTTACCAGGTTTAATTATTTTGGTAATCGATTGACGAAATCGATTGGGTGATTATTAGTGATCCGAGTAGGTAGATTGATTTTACGTACTCGCATCATGAATAGTCATAGAAATCATAACATGGATAAGCCTTTTTTCTGGGATTTCATTTTGGTACTTACGGGATTGAATCTAATATTGTTAAAGTAAGGATTTTTAAACTACTACATTAGAAATTTATAGAATGCGATAGATAAATATTTAAAATAAATTGTTTTCTAGTATACCTATCCTTTTCTTGGAGTCCGATCACCTATATACTATTAAACAGACAGCAAAAGGGTTGAACATTTCTTATTCATATTGATGTATTCTTTATTCTACACATTACAACATTTGAAATTCCTTAAAAAATCTTAATAATTTCAAAATCCTGGAATGCCGGAGGCGTATCCATACTAATATATACGTGCCAGTTCATTGACATCAAATCAATCTACCTACTCCAATCACTGGTAGTTTATAAAATAACATTACTGTCTCTAAACACTTTTAAGTTTTTGAGTATATTCAGACCATATAATATTTTATTTATTGTAAAATCATAATTTTACAGTATTTGAGTATAATAAATAGCATTTGAAACATACTCTTGTAGTGGATACTCCACGTACTACATGTGGGTTAGTATCGATATTTTCAATCGATTACATTATTTTTTTATTGGAATAGTCTGTCATCTGGCAACATTCAGGTTAGGATTGAATGGCGGATGTAGTACTTTAAATATCAACAAAATAAATATTTATAAGGTTCTCTAATGCTAGCAGAAATAAATTTTGATAAAACGACTTGAAAAAAATACGACATAATTTTTGATAAATAAGCTTTGACACGGTATCATACCGTGGGCCTGCTTTCGGGAAATCTCCTTTCAACTTTCTAGGTCATCCGGAAATGGGTTAAATGTTTTTGATGTCTAGTGACAAGTCATTGATAAAAATGCCGATTTTTAGACGTTAATATCTCAATAACCGTTTGAGTTTTATTTATGAAATTTGGAGTTCTAGTTAATCTAAGGGGTTTTAATAAATAAACCAAATTTCATGTGTCTATGTTACATAGATAGTGGCTCCAAATGGTTCGTGTAATATACACACTGCAGCCGTGTCTTGCCTGAAACTTGGCTCGACACGCGGCCGCGTGTCTAGATAGCAAATCGTGTTGCGTAATTGTGTAATTAAATATTATAACTTTTTTTTTTACATTCTGTGATTACTTGAACTCATACACTGACTAATTAGTATCACTTGTAATTTTTTAGGAAAATCGTATAAGTACCTACTTTTACAATGCTTGTAAATATGTGAACACCAAGTATCCATTACATAATATTTTTTTCTGTCATTGCTTCATTTTTAATTATTTTTACCTATTGTGGTATAGTATCTTATTCCAGGTGCATCGTCTTCACATATAATTATATAATTAATGTATATGTCACCGTATAATTATGAACGTCGTTAGTTTATAATCTATCGGTATTATTTCCGTTAAATTATAAACTGTCGAAAAATTGTGAACTGCAACAAACCATTTACAATTTAACGCATTATTTTTCGCTAGTTATAAACTAGCGAAAAATAATGCGTTAAATTGTAAATCTTTCCATGGGAAACCGACAAATTGTGAACTGGTACCAAACTTGCTTGCGACGTAACGCACCTTGCGCTAATATTAAATAGCCTGCCTGGCTGCGAGCAATTTGGAAGTAGCGCTCGCTCGGCTCGCGCGCGGTTGGTCACTGTTCTAACCTAACCTAACCCATTTCACCCAGTTAACAATTTTTCGACAGTTTATAATCCAACGGAAATAATTCCGATAAATTATAAACTAACGGTTCTCACAATCTTACAGTGACATATACAAGATATTGTAAAATATTTTAAAAGAGTAACGGTGGAGTTTCTTGCCCATTCTTCTCCATATGAAAACTACCTTTTGGAAGGGGCGACTAGAATCAATTCTATTTTTTGTTTTTGACGTTCAAAAGTGCCTATTTGTGCCTAATTGAAATAAATTATTTGACTTTGACTTTGAAAACAGAATGCCATCAAAAACAAAACTTGTAAAAAAACCAAGTCTCGCAACTCAGTCAGCGCGATTTTGCAATCGCACTAAACAATCTTATTTACTATAATATGTATTGCTTGTGAGTTACATAAAGTTACATTGTGTTTTCATGTGATGGCCAAGTCAATCTATTTTATTTAAACATAAAAGATTTTTAATATTAATGTGGTCACTAAAAGATGTTGTTAGACTAGCTAAGTACGTAATAACTTAAGACAGAAGGTCCCTTAAGTAGGGACTGAATAAATCAACCGACTTGGTATTACATGGATCTCACAACTTTTTACGGTAGAAGAACTGAGTTGCGAGAGTTGTTTTTTTTTTTTACAAGTTTTGTTTTTGATGGCTCATATTTGCCTACCATACAGAATTGGGGCTAAGGACGGGTATGGCTTCGTAGGGAAGGTGGCTCAGCAAAGCGTTGCGCATGTAGGTAGATTGTCGTATTCTACTTATGAGCCGGGCATGCCATGGCGCGAATGTCCCAAGGCGTGAGACCGCTGTGCCGTCCACTGACCGGTGAGGGACAATTAAAAACAAACTATAATTTTGATGATTTTTTATTTTTATAACAGGTCGCTTTGAGCTTCCACATGTACAGTCGATCACAGTTCTAGGAGGCGCGTGGCCAATCGAGCTCGACGGCGGCCACGTCGAGCGCCAGGATGTCGGCCTGCGCACCGAGCGCGTCGGCCAGGCGCGGCCGCGTGCGGCCCAGCTCGCCGTGCGCCCACTCCTTCACGTACGTGCCCGCCTCCGTGCGTACGCGCACCACCAGCAGCGCCGGGTGCTCTGTGGGGCGAGAGCGACCTAGTACTGCACATTGTTCACACAGTAGTCGATGTGATGTGTGTGTGTGATGTTCGATGGATGGACTATGTCACTGTGTGAATAAACTTCTAGGTATCACATAGAATAATTTCAGATTTTTCTCTATGCAAACTTCGGAGATAAGGGGGGAGGAACGGTATTTGTTTTTTAATTTTTTGTCAAAAGTAGAAAACCATGCGGACTAAAAAAATATATTTGAGAATGTGCAAATAGCGCTCTTTCATATGATACCCCACATGCCTTAGTAGCCCCACTTCGAATTTTTAAGAGCCCCGTTCAGTAACTGATGCAAAAAAAAAATCTTTCTATTAAGAAAAATTTCTTTTATTAAATAGTTGGGCAAACGTCATCTAAAACCGTTCCAAATTTCAAGTTGATAGCATTAGTATTTCTTGAGATATCCAGCTGTGACAGACAGACAGACGGACAGACAGACTGAGTCGCACCATAAGTGTTCCTTTTTACCATTTTGGTACGGAACCCAAAAAATGAGATGGCTAAAAAGGAGATGATGATGATTATTCTTTTCGTAGTGCCTCATAACATAATATCACGCCTGTATCGCCCGCAGGGTCAGGCAGAGGTGTACCTATCGTACACCCACCATCAAATCCGTCCAAAATATAAATTGATGTCATTATTATGTTAATCTGATCTAGCCTGTAGTGCCATGTAACTACCCATTACAAGTTATAAACTGTTAATTAGTCCTGTAATATTATTCTTTAAATATTGTGATAATAATTAATGGACCTGTAGGTACTCCTGTCTGAAATAAAAGATTTATTATTATTAGTACGTAGAAGTACCCGGCACAGTGCGCGCACTGAGGTCGAGGATGCGGCGCGTGCGCGTGAGCAGCGGGCGGCGATGCAGCACGCGGATGGGCGTGCGCTGGCTCAGCAGTACGCGCGCCGCGTCGTGCGCCGGCGTGTTGCGGTACGCGTTGATACGCGCGATGTCGCACGCCGTCACCGCCACGCCCGTGTCGCCGTTGGTCTGGCGACAGTTACCCGGGATATTCCAGTCATCATGTATACGTGTGGCAGGGACATCGACGCGAAAACTGAAACCATGGATTCAGTACATGATTCTGAACACCCCTGCGTTGAAATTTTTCGTCAGTTATTTTTAAAAAATCAGCTGTTCCATACAGTTTGACCGCGTAGGTATTGCACTTTTCTATGAAACAGCTAAGTTTTTTTTAATCAACGCAGGGGTGTTCAGAATCATGTACTGAATCCATGGTTTCAGTTTTCGCGTCGATGTTCCTGACACCCTGTATAATGCAGCCAAAGCTCTTAAACAGTCAAAAGTACTTTTGACTGAAAATCATTGGTTAATAGTGCATGACTGTAAATTTGCGATTCAAAGTTGGTTTAACTGACGCTCTTAGTCAAAACTACTTTTAACCGCTAGAGTATACAGCACTTTTAACTGGTTATGCCTAATGTAAATAAAAGTATATATAAGTAGCTACATTGCGAAATCGTTTACTATATTACGCAAGTTTGGCATAACAGTCAATACAAAGAAAAAGTAAGAAGTACACATAAAAACCCGGCCAAGTGCGTGTCGGACTACGCACAATGAAGGGTTCCGCAGTTGGGATGAATTTATCCGAAAACTTAACATTGTAGTTGAAAAACACACACAGTTAGCAAATTTGTAAGAAAACACCAGTCACTAAGGACCTTCGCCCGCAAAATCTAACATTTACATTGCAGCTTCCTCACGTCAGTCGACAACCAATCGCATATTTAGGTCTGAAAGCAATAAAACTAAACGCACAAGTGTAGCTATTCACGCTCTAGACGTCCTCTGTCATTCCTTACGTTTGCGCGGCAACCAGTAGGCTATAATTCCCAAAGAATATTTATTAAAGTGTTTAAAACTAGTTTAAAGTGTGTTAAAAGTAGGTGTATCATGCCGAAACGAAAACATGAAAAGGAATATTTTCTTCCAAAAATCCGAAGATTACAATCGACACCGGTACAACATTGATTTATCAGAGTCGTTAATTTTTTCTTCACCGAATAAAAAAATTGTTTTTAAAACGTTTTATAAAGTAAAACGTGTTCCACGTGGCTTAAATACGATATTTATTGTAACACACAATTGCCGCTCACATAGTCTTCCCAATGTCTGTGGGTGTCACAGTCTAGTTTTTGCATTATGACGAATATTATCACAGGATCCCAGTTATCAGTCTGCACATTCATATTTTTAAATTGATGTAGACATTCAAATGTTGTATCCAGTAAATTCTTGATGGAACTGGAATTACCCAAACTCATTTTTTTCAGAGAAAAGAATCTTTTCATAACTGCGTCGACATTTATACGTTTGTTGCCATACCTTGCTTTAAGAATGTTCTATGCTTGTTCGTAGTATGTTTTAATATCGATGCGGCTTCTCTATTAAGACTTGTTTTTAAATAATGCAATTTTTGTACATTACTTAATGATGCGTTCATATGTACAAGTGTATTAAATAAATCATGGAACGATAACCACTCTTCATACTGTCCACTGTACGTAGGTAGTTGTATGTCGGCAAAACCACTCGTGTTTGTTGAATATCACTAGGTATAGGCACCGAACCACTAACGTTCACTGGTTGAGAAACCAACAAAATCTTCAAGTCTGTCATCAAACTTAAATACAGCTCTTCATGTTCAAAAAATTCTTCATTTACTATGTAAGGTATTTTGTCGCGCTTTTCCTTCGGTACGCTTTGCATTATTTCACCGTAAGCTTGTTTATATTCACTCCAGTAATCTTCTACACACTTAATGCGGGCTTCAATATAATCCTTTTGGGTTAATCTAGCCTTTGGGTACTTCTTTAGGTTGGTATGGGTCTTCTTTAAAGTATATGCAAGGTTTTTCACTACATTCAACGCTTTTTCCACTTCCATAGCCATCGTAAGTATTGCAGCATTACACTGCATTATAAACCTTTTTTACGCGAACATAGGCCGTCTTATTTTTTCCTTTTTCATTTTGACACGAATTCAAAATGTTTGCAATGGAAGAGAAATATTGAATTTTTTCTTGGTTGTCAACCGTCAGTCGTCAGCAGAGCGTTGAGTTGTGAGAGCTATTTGATTGTTTAGCTGTGCGTAAAAATTTCTACGTCTTGATTGTGGCAGTTCTCGGGAGCAGTCGGGGATATTGTCCCCTAATACCCATTTGTTGATTCATTTGTGAGTATACCAATTATCTGTCGTATAACCCCCTATATAATTTGGCCTTACTTCCTGGACTAAAACGCGGTTTATCTTAGATCCAGATACAAAGGCCGATTTTCGGCCCCACCCCCTGGGCCAGAGCCGGACTGCCGGTCGCACTCCAGGGTCACCAGGGTCCTCGGCGTCCGAGTTCGGTCAGCGATCCAGGCCGAGTTAGCGGCTCAGGCCGAGTTAGCGGTCCAGGCGAGGCGTCCCTGGCACGATTACGCGATCGTGCTTAGCCGGGCGTCGGGACGGCGAACGGCAGTAAGCGGTCCTCGGCGAAGAGCCACCCTCCAGCGGACGTAGTTTTTGTTTTTTTTGGTTACTCTTGGATTATAGTACCTATTTCAAAATTCAAAAAAAATACTTCTTCTAGTATGAACATTTGGGCGTAATTTCTTGGCTTTAACCTCACCACACTCATTTTTAAAGTAATATACCTTCCGAGGGACACGTGTTACGCGTTACGTTATCTTAAAACCTTAATCTTTTTAAATTTCTAGTTCATAGTATACACCATTTAACCGTATGTAAAAAATCTGGGAATTATTTTCTTCACGAATTCTTTCGTTACGCGTTCTTACCCATTGCGACGGCTCGGTGTTTGACGAATAGCTATTTGTCGGGAAATCCGCGTCGTATCGCCTAACGCCTAAATTACATTTTTCAATGGTCCCAAACCCTTTGGCTACTTAATCACCTAATTCCTGTTTTTATATTTTTTATCTTTATTACCGTGTTCTTTTTTGTCTACCTTTTAAATATACAGTGTTGTTTTACCGCAATCATACTTTTCATTTCTTATCCTTACAACGCCCCGGGTTCGATTCCCGCGTGGCGTTGGACTAGTGGCAAGAAGATATAATATTTTTTTGCTACAGTATGTAATAACCTCAATCTTAGCAAACGTAATGAAATGTTTTTTTTTTAAAGGGCTTCTCGCAGTTGACCTATGAGGACATGGTTGATTAACCGGACTTTCCTGTGGCTGCCTTAAGCTTCTACACCTAAAGCCTCCAGCCAGGGGCATAAACTATTCTAAATTAAAACTAGGCGAACGCTCGCTAAGGGCACCCCCTGTGGGGTACGAACCTCGGCTTAGGGCGTCGCTAAGGGGAGAACAGCAAAGAGGGACAGGCTGGATCAAACTTAGATTTTTATCTTGATTATTATTCGGGGTATTTAAAGCTACGTGTTCAGCTACAACAACTGCTGGCACCTCGTTTTCGAGCAAGGGTCGGGGGAGGTAATGAAATGAATAAGTTTCAATAATTAAATACTTTGCACTAAACATCTCGATCTCTTTGTTCTCGGGCGGCCGGCAATGTCGGCAATGTCGGCAGCGAGGACTGGTATCCGGCTCGAAGGACCATATGTTAAGGTGATAAGGTCGAGGTTTGCTTGTTATGATTTTGAATGAAACGATGTGTGGTTTATACAAAGATCTATTGGACACTGCTTATGAACTAAGGGGAATGAGTAACTTGCACACATGAATGTATAGGTAGCTATAGCGACAGTTTTAAACCGAACACCTTAAAAGAAGTGTGTACTTTTATAGACAATTTGAAACGTGGTTGATCTAATTTGTTCCTATTTCTAGTGTTAAAATTATGCTTATCACTTATCTTACTGAAAAGATGTAGATTTTTTCAAACATGTATATGAACAAAAAACAGTACTTAACACTAAACTCATAATTTCTAGTGTAATTTTAAATTAAATTATTAGAAATTAATTTCTATTGCTTCGACTACAAAGGCTATAATAGAATTTACTGTTGTAAATGTACATTTAGTTCTTTATTTTCTGTTGCTTCTTGTAGAAACAGAGTAAAGAAACGGTACAGAGACAGAAGCTTCTAAAGAGCGTGCAAAATACCTATTTTGGTAGGGTTGGCACAGGAGGATCAAACTACATAAACCGAATGCTAATCAACCTACGTGTTTAATTAATAAACACTAGCTTTTATATAATATATATATAATATAAATCTTTATTTTCAGACCAGAGATCCATAACATAGGTAATACTAATAAGTTGGTACTTACTAACTAAAACAACAAACTAATATCACATATTAGAATGACGATCTGTGTGCCGCCATCCATTGACATGTTATTTTTCCATCCACCGTGTCGGCTACAGTAGCCACGAGGCTGTTGGGGCTGTCGCGCACCCGAAGCATCAGCGATGCGATTCGCAGACGCAGCAGCGAGCCGAAATCCGGAACACGTGCGTCCGCAAACATCGTCGACGCGCTACAGAAGCGCGGCAGCCCCAGCATTACCCGGAACGCGTTATTATGTTGGACTCGTAGAGCATTGTACGAGCCCTGTGTATAACCGACCCACGTCGCGGCGACGAACGCGTAGCAGCGAGAAACGTAAACAGAACTAAATATCTAAATAAAAGCCTCCAGGCATAAAGGGCGTGCCCGCTTACATAAAGCTATTTAAAGCTGTAATTGGAAGTTATAAATGATAAACTAGAACCATCGAGGTAAAATAAATAAACAGTTAATTACTAGTTACAATAACAAAACCATGATCAGCAAGACGACCAGTCACCACAAGCAGCACCCGTTCACGAGCATAACGCAAAGATCAGCCATTACCCCCCTCGCCATATTTGAGGGAAGGAAGCAACCCGACCCCCGACGCTACCGCAAACAGTGACATCTAAGGGAGCATGACGGAACTTGTTGCCGGTTGCTCAGGCAAAAAAAATAAATATTATTATCAATTGTCGAGGTCACTAGCTAACCACAAATTGCAATACAACTCATAACAAAAAACATTGTAATGAGTAGATTATGTCAACAATAAAATAAAATAAAAATAAATTGACTTATAAATTCAAATAAAATAAACAATTATATAAACTTATATAAACTGTCAGTAGGTAAACTAATTCTGGAGAAAGAACATAAGTATTGTCTTGAGTTAATCACAGCGACCAACTATTCTTATCATTTATGTAGTCGTTGATACAATAGTATGCCTTTGAACAAAGATTGGATTTTACTTTAGTTTTAAACGCATTAAAAGGCAAATCTAGCAAAGCAGAGGGTAGCTTGTTATAAAAGTCTATACCAAGCCCAACAAATGAGTTATGAACCTTATGAAGCCGGTGAAAGATTGTACTATATTTTGAAGGAAACCAGTCTATTTTACCCTTAGAGTATAATTTTACCCGTCGCTTCAATCCATATTTCTTTACAAACGGGATCACGCGGAAAACTAAAACAGAAATTCAAATTCAAAATAAAATCGCATCATTTATTCCAAAAGTCTAAAATGCAATTCTCACAACTTTGTCAATTCGTTCAAAACTTCGTTTGTCCGGTTTTCGATTAATCAAATCTATTTAAAAGTAACAAGTAGTACATCACTAGTATCACCATTTGACAGAAAAATGACAAAAGCCTCTGTACCACGAAACTTACACTGCTTCTGTCCTTAACATAAAAAAAAAATTGTACAACTTCTTTATGCGTGCGGAGTTTACCTGTAAGTGATTGTTGCACTGTTGCATATACGTTTTTGCATGCTACTCATAAGCATTATCCAGTGTAAACAATTGTTGGTGAACCTTTAATAAATAAATAAATAAACATTGTGTCACTGTTACATTGCGTATACACAAAGCGCCCAATGATGGTCCCTCAAAGCAATGCCAGCAATGTGAAATGAATAGTGTGAAGTAGGAATTTATCTTATCTTATCCTTATTATCTTAGTAGTGTTACTTGAATATCACAATAAATGATTTTAAAATTAATTACAGCTATTTAGGCAACAAAATTACTTACCGATGGTAGGTAATACCTCCATTGACTCGATTTACCCTAGAAGAGTTTTTACAGTTTACAACGGCACAATTTGGCATTTTTATGTCCTCGACGACACAACTCGCCACTGACGCGATCGAACACACTAAAGTAGTAGCGCGTCAAGTTTGTGCATTGCACAAACTTCGGGCACGCTTGGTCGGTCGGCTTGCGGTATCTAGCCTACTCCAAATCTGTGATCATGTCTCTGCGCATCGGTCGCTTCTAAAGTGGTTGCTCATACGCCAGCGCAGAGAGCAAAGAGCGCTGAACACCTTGTTTTCATTTCTTGAATCTCCCACTTCCCCTAGTTATCTAGCCCCCCACTTTCAGTACATTTGTAACAACCACAATAAGAATCTACGGTCATCAAATAATCGCATCTTCAAAGTCCCACTCACCACACAGACTTCATCCACTCTTCCTTCTTCGTTATACATTTTTAAATATACATCAGACAAAAATTTAAGAACATTCAATTATCTCCAAAATTGTCCTTACACTTTTTTCCTAAGAATCACCATTTTTAAGATATAGCGATTCAAAAGTTGCAATCTCCATAATAACAATCACACGTTAGCATAATGTTGTTTTTAATAAAAAATGGAACTATTGGAGATGATGCAAGCTTCAAGCTTCTGATGGCGATTCAACATTGGAGCACGACTGGCCTTCACAACTGGTACATGCTGATGATCAAAACAATCCAATATTTTTGCAGCCGCATTTCGCATTACATCTTTTACAATTTTGGAACGAAGTTCCTTATCGCGCGTTGCGAAAGGGGGCTAGACGGAAAAAATTAAGACCAAAAGTTGTAACGACAGTTTTTTACTGTGTAACGACACTTTTTTTTAAAACTTTAAATATCTCGGAAATGGTTGGGAATATCAAAGTTTTGATAATTTCCCCCCCCCCCGTACCTCCCCTCTCAGCTAGAACCTACATTCAGTTAGACCCCTTAGACCCCATTTTTGACGCCCTTTTCATTTGACCCCCAATGTCTGTAATTAAGTATATCTTACAACTCTCTTATATATACAGGGTGTTTGGCAGAACGTTGAACATACGAAAATGGTGGATAGGTGGGGTCATCTGCTACTTACTCAGCCCTAATTTATTTGGCCCTGGCCCCCTGGATATTTTTTTTTAATGCAGGTTGAAATTAGGATTTAAGTATTTTTTACATCTTTCTGTTATAAGAATCTGCCAATATTAAAGATTAAAAAAAAATGCCTGTTTTACCCATTATTTTAATAAAATTACACTTTAAAGTTAAGAAAGTTGTGAAACTAGAAGAAAGCAAAAAAAAAAAAATTCAGGTCTTAACTTTGGAGCCAGAGGTCGTAGACCTATCAAGTTTGGGGTCCCCGAAATCAGGAGAAAAAGATCTCTCTTTTGGCTCCATTAAAATCACGGGAAAACGCCGCATTATTCCCTATTTTGGTATTGTGTGGTGCTGCGGTGTACGCTGTGTGTGTGGCGTATGCACTCACTTACCTACTCATTTTATTACAATTCCTTCACTAATTAATCGAAAGGAACTTCGTTCCATCCGGGTGTCCCTTGACACCTCTCAAGTTTTTTTTTATTGCAAAAAATTGTATTCAGGTTTTCCGGCGCAAGTGGAAGTCAAGTCTGGATGGGTTCTAATGAATCATCAATTAACTTCCACCCCCGTTTTCTGGGTTCAGTTGATTACCAAGCCACACTTGAACTTGATAATATACACGAAATAGATGTTGCTCAGCAGAAGACGAGGTTGGGAGAAGTTAAGCTAATTGCACTTGTTTATTGTTACGAGTATTTTTTACAAAAGATAAGTATCGTGAGTATACTCACCAGCTCATCGTCGCCTGCGTGCGACAGTTTGATGCAGAGCAGCTCGTACGTCTTGCACTTGGTCTCCTCACCCTTCTTCAGCTCCGCGAGGTCTTCCCTGCAAGTGCAACGACACGAGTTGAACAAACTGCACACATCGCGATAGTGTCGCGGCACAGTGCACTCACCGGGACACGGGCACCAGGCGGGACACGCGCACGTGGCCGCTCGCAGATATCTGCTCGCACAGCTCGCTCAGCTCCGCTTCGGTCGGCGTCCGCGTCGGGTCCGTGATCTGAGAGCAAATCGCCGCTTTTAATTCATTTGAAATGTTACATAGTCAATGTATCATCAGGTACCTTTGCAAAAGCCCGACGCTCGGATCGATTATTTTCTACTTCTTTTTCTGATCTTACAAATAAGGGTGCAAACTTCCTTAAGCCCCCTCCTTCCTTAAGTTCCTTAGGCCCCTTGGCCGTGCACAAAATCGACTGATTTTGATCAATGGGTTAAAAACTGCCACTTGCTCACTGCAAATGGCGCTGATGTCCATTGTCATAATTTGACAGCTAACCATAGGTTTTTTTTAAGGAAGCGACTTCTTTTACGCATAATTAATCATTGAGCCCAGTTGCGCAGCTGTTTACTGCAAAAATACGGGGCCCCATATATTTGCCACAGATGTTATAAGAAGGAAACTGCGGGAGAAAGCTCTCCGACAAAAATTGAAATCCGATATTTCGTCGAGACAATGTGCTAATGTGTCGGGAATGTCGATACCTCCAAGATGTTAAGAAAAAACCGGCCAAGTGCCTGTAGGATAGGGTTGCCAACCGTCCTGTTTTCCCAGGACATGTCCTGGTTTTTGGGGTGTCCTTGGGTGTTCTGGATAGTTTTTAAGTAACGTCCTGGGTTTTTTTTTTTAAGCATCCGGTAAAGTCATGTATTTTAAATTTCGTGCCTTAAACATTCAGTCTAGCGCCGCAACGCTAACGTGCGGTTGTGTGCTCGCAATCATGACGTCGCAGTCGAGTACGGTAAAATGTGCGAGTTGCAATGTTGTTATTGACGAAGTGTTGGCTTTTGTGACGAAAAAAATTCTTGTGATGGACCATGAGAGTTTTCTGCGTATATGTGTGTCGGCTTTTACTGTGGAGGAAGTGGAGAAGGCGAAAAATTCGCTTTTTGACTCCATTACTACCGAAATAAAGAAAGTGAAGAGAAAAAAGAAGTGTGAAGGCAAAATATAAAGGGACTTAGACTTGTAGACCCGGAGACTATGCCTATTTTTGTGGCGAAAGAGTTACACAAGTTATCACCTGTGACCTTTGATCACGTAGACGTCACAGCGCTACTGAAGGAAATAACTTTACTGAAATGCCCAATAAAGAATTTGGCTAGCACTTATGCCACTATCGAGCAGCTACGCGAGGTGGAAACGAGGTATTGTAGTGGCACACATAGCCCAATAATGAATACCCCCTATCGTTTTGATCCTTTTGTAAACACTAGGGCGCGATGTACACATCTGCTGGATAGTGGGCCTATGGCAATTGCTACGCCTGTGGCAAGTTCAATTCGTAAGAAACAGCAACATAACGATGCTCGTAGTACCCGCAATAAATCAGCTGTTTATGCGCCGCCGAAGTCGTTATCGCGCGCGCTTGCTTTGCCAGTACATAGCGACGTTATGAATATGAAGGGAGGTGGGAAAGAGATGGCGTGATGCGAAAATAATTCAAGTAAGAGTATAACAGAGGAACCTGACATAAATAGCGGCAGTGATCCTGGGTCACAAAATCAGTATGATAATAATGTAAGTCACAGTGTTAAACAAAAGTTTTTGAAGAATGAGTCTCAGAAAACCCTAAATAGTCAGTCGTATGCAGAGATTAGTGCACGAAAAGGATTGTGGCATGAACCAGACAAGGACGAGGGCTGAAAATTGGTGCAAAACAAGCGTCTTGGTAATAAATTCATAACAAATAAGGGGAAGCTAGCTTGGAACAGAACAGCAAGTTTAAGGCTGCTGACATTAAAATACCTCTCTTTTTGACTAACGTGCACAAGGATGTGACGGAGGCAGACATTGCAGAGTATATTTTTGACAAAACAAAAGAGAAAATAATGCCTATAAAGATTAAGATGGCGCGAAAACGTAATTACAGTGCCTTTAAAATTTTTGTGAGCAGAACACACTTAGACGTGTATCTCGACAACAGCCTGTGGCCGAATATTGTTTCTTTCAGGCATTTTGTTAACTGGAGAGACGAAAGTACAGTCAAACCTTTTGACGAGGGTAAGAGGCACACCACTAAACCTGATAATGGTAGGAAAGATCTATGAAAACTTAATATCATATAATTGTAAGTCGCTGAAGAGATCCATTGATGGTGTTAGACGTCTCTGTAAGTTGGCTGATGTCATCGCACTGCAGGAGACCTGGCTATTACCGCATGACCTGCCGTTTCTGAATGCTGTAGATGATGAGTTTGGGAGCACGGGGACTTCTGCTGTGGATACATCTGCGGGTCTACTGCGTGGGAGGCCTTTTGGAGGTGTCGCCATATTATGGCGAAAAGTGCCTTTCAGTCAGTTAAAGTGTTAAAGTGCAATGACGTTCGCTTAGCGGCTGTGAAGATAAACTATGTAAGTGATAAATCTGTGATAATATTTAGTGTGTATATGCCTACTAACTGTTCTGAAAATTTACCTGAGTTTACACAATGTTTAAGTAAAATTTGTTCAATTATTGACGATAATAGAGACACAGAATCAATTTATATGTTAGGCGATTACAATGCGCATCCTAAAGAGCTTTTTTGTAATGAAATGCTGGCTTTTTGTAATGATCAGGACTGGACCTGTGTTGATATAAAAATGCTTGGCGCCGAATTTAGAATTAAAATTAGTAGTAGGGTTATCCATACACTGGCTTCCAATAAAATTATATGGGGTGAGCGCACGAATGAGCAAAATGAAAATTTTCAAAAAAGGTGTCATTTTCAACTGAGGAAAATTGATTTGCCTGGGGAGCTCTCGGCTTGCTGTGATGGCATTTGTCACAATGTGGAACACAGGGTCATACTGAGAAACATGTATGTTAAGTTAGTTTCTATTCTGTCTGAGGCTGCAGCCAGTTCTAATGAGCAGGGCGAGTCACGGAGGAGAGGTGGCTATGTTGCTGGTTGGAATAGGTATGTGGCAGGTGTTCACAGGGAAGCCAGGCTAAATTTTTTGGTGTGGGTTCAAGCTGGGAAGTCTAATAATGGCCAACTGTATATAGATATGTGTGAGAGTAGAAGGGCTTTCAAAAAACAATTGAAATGGTGTCAAGATAGACAGGATCAGATTAAAATGGATATTCTAGCGTCACACCATACTGCCAGAGAATTTAAAACGTTTTGGAAATACACAGACAAAATGAATGTAAAGTCTGGCTTCCCTGTGAGTGTAAATAGTATTGGTGATCATACTATGATAGCTAATCTTTTTAAGGATTATTTTAAAGTGAAGCCACGGTCTGATTCTGACACAAGTTGATGTGACGTTGCTGGGGCTATCGACCAGGAGCGAGTTGTTAAATTTACTACTCGTGATGTGCAAAAAGTGATACTTGGAATGCAGAGGGGTAAATCTCCTGGGCATGATGGCCTCAGCATTGAGCATCTAAAGTTTGCTGGTACTCACCTACCGCGTGTTCTCTCCATGTTTTATAATTTATGTTTATGTCACGGTTACTTACCTGAAGAGCTGACGAAAACAGTTGTAGTGCCGATTGTCAAGAATAAGACTGGTGACATGTTAGATCAAGAAAACTATCGGCCCATCTCGCTGGCCACAATAATGGCCAAGGTGCTTGACAGCTTGCTTAACAACATTCTCCTGCAGCACATAAAGCTGAACGATGCCCAATTTGGGTTCAGGAGTGGCCTGTCAACAGAGAGCGCAATCTTGTGTCTTAAGCAGGCTGTCGGGTACTACACGGACAGGAAGACGTGTGACGGTGAGGGTGTATGCGTGCTTCCTGGACCTGTCCAAGGCCTTTGATAGGGTCTTATATAATAAGCTGTGGGCCAAATTGGAAGGAGCGGGTGTGCCGGCTGAAGTCATCCCCGTGTTGCGCCATTGGTACACGTATCAGAGGAACCAAGTGAGATGGGCTGGTGCGCTATCTGATGCATATGGCATGGAGTGTGGCGTGCGGCAGGGGGGGATAACCTCTCCTCTGTTATTCAATCTGTATGTTAATGACCTCATCGGTACTCATGTGGGTTGTTTTGTAGACGGAGTGAGCGTAAATAACATCAGTTATGCGGACGACATGGTACTGCTGGGACCGTCGGTGGGGGCGGTTCGTAAGCTTGTGTCAATCTGTGAGGCATACGCGGTGGAACATGGACTGAAGTATAACTCGAAAAAGAGCGAAGTGCTCATTTTCAAGAGTGGAAAGCGTGGTTCAATGCATGTTCCACCTATTATGCTTAATGGTGTGGCTCTGCGGGTGGTGAGCAGCATCAAGTATCTGGGCCACATTGTGACAGACCAGTTGCAAGATGACGTAGACATAGAGAGGGAGCGCAGAGCCTTAGCGGTCAGGGGGAATATGGTCGCTCGCAGGTTTGCTCGAGGGCAGTGAAAATAACTCTTTTCAAGGCGTACTGCCAATCGTTATACTCGGGCAGTCTGTGGGTAGCCTATACTCGCCGGGCAGCTAGTTCTCTGCGTGTCCAGTACAACAATGTCTTCAGGATGCTGATGCGGCTGCCTCGCTATTGTAGTGCGTCCGGAATGTTTGTGGAGGCGCGAACGGACGGCTTTCATGCGGTTATCCGGAAGAAACTAGCCTCCTTGTTACAGCGCGTGCGAGGCAGTAGCAACAGTATCCTGCAGATGGTTGTATCTCGTACGGATTGCCCTATCCAGAATAAATGGATGCATATTGTGATGGGTGTTGACTAACATAGTGCATAAGATTTTACTAACACAATAAGTACCGATAATTATTATTTGTCTCTGTATTTTATTTTTTATTTTTGTCACTGTATTTTTGTAGTTTTATGGATTAATTTTTATCTGAAATAAAATGATTAATAATTACGTTTATCGGTCGGCCCCGCGCCCGGCGTTTGAAGGCCATAGAAAAGTTCTATGACTTTCATTCAAATGCGGGGCGCGGTGTATTAAGGGGTATACCCGCGGAAATATGTGGACTATTGCAGCATTGGTATGGTAATCAGACCAATCATGTGAAGTGGGACGGTTCGCTCTCCGAACCGTATAGGTTAGACTGTGGGGTGAGACAAGGAGGTCTGACGTCTCCCAGGTTCTTCAACCTCTACGAAGATGACCTCATAGAGGGACTCAGCAACATGCGTGTCGGATGCAGTGTTGATGGAGTTAGCATTAACAACATCAGCTATGCTGATGACATGGTGCTGCTGGGTCCGTCTGCGGGGGCAATCAGAGAGTTGCTTAAGACTTGTGAAGCCTACGCTGCCGCACATGGATTAACTTATAATGTCAAAAAGTGTGAGTACATGGTCTTTGAGGTTGGCGGCAAACGCCGTGAAGTGGGACCCGAGCTACTAATAAACGGGTCAATAATTAAAAGGGTATGCTCTTTTAAATACCTAGGTCACTTTCTTTCCGCTGACCTGCAGGACCATGTCGATATAGAGAGGGAGCGCAGGGCACTCACCGTCCGGTGCAACATGTTGACCCGTAGATTTTCTCGATGTACGGACCTAGTAAAAATCACTATTTTCAAGGCTTATTGCCAGAGTCTGTACACGAGCAATCTATGGGTCAATTACACCAAAAGGTCGCTGGATGTCCTGCGCGTCCAGTACAACAATGGTTTCAGGATGTTGTTGGGACTTCCTCGCTACTGCAGCGCTTCGGATATGTTTGCGCAAGCCCGTACTGACGGTTTCCATGCGATAGTTCGCAAAAAAACTGCTTCACTACTGAGAAGAGTGAGAGACAGTCACAACAGCATCCTGAGAACTGTAGCGGAGAGCTTTAGCTCTTCAATTGTAAAACAGTTTGTGCAGAGGGTGATTGGTACTAACACTAGATAGTAAGTTATTTTGATATTATGTTACTAACACACTATGGACTCTGTTCCGAAATAAAAATAAATATTATTAATATTATATTATTTAAAAAAAATGTAACGTGTACTCTGTTTGTTGTCTCTTTTTCACTACGATGGAGTTGAAAAATATATTAAAATTCAATAAGAATAAATAATTAGATACAAGATCAGGCAAAACAAAATATAACATTACATCAATTTACTACGCATCTAATAATAATAATATAATAATATAAAACTTTATTTCGGGTGGCATAGACCCATAGTAACCTTAACCTAATACATACATTTTATTTTATTTGCCATGACTCGCCACACCTAAAGTCCCCGTCACGAGAAGCTATAATTTTTGTAAATAAAGAACTTCTACCAAGTTACGTAGCGACAATTTAATCAACAACAAATAATCCCAAATTCAATGAAGTCAAAGTAACGTACGTGTTGTACGAAATTAATGCCTTACGCATGTGGGCGGAGCTAAACCCCCTACCCCTGGAATACGCAAAACGCGCGCGGTGGCGCGCCACACTAAAACGACGGTCAAAGAATATGCAGGGGCGCAGACACGCACACGTGTGTCGCTGTTTTTGCCTACGATTCCAGAAGGGAATGGTGGATTCAAAGTTGATATTTGTAAAGATAGATCATCGCTTGAAACCGGTTAATATTGTTCTTAAAACCATTTTAATATCGTTCATTGATTAACCGGTTAGTTACAAAAACGGTTTCGGTTAAACCTAAATAATTTTGGTTACTGGTTATTACAGAGAATGTTATTTTAAAACTCGTGCTAACCTGAATAAACCGGTTTTACTCAACACACCCGCCGTCGCCGGTTGTTACATTCTCTCGCGCTTGCTTATTTGTGTTTTTAACCGACTTCCAAAAAGGAGGAGGTTATATGTTCGTCGCGTATGTTTGTTTTTTTTTTATGTATGTCCACCGATTTCTCCGTCAATTGTGGACCGATTTTGAAAATTCTTTTTTTGTTTGAAAGGGTGTGCTCTCGAATTGGTCCCATATAAATTTTATTAACTTTGCTTGGATAGTTTTTGAGTTAGCTACAAAATACGTTTTTTTTCCCACTTAGTATGTAGATGATATGATAAGTTTCTGTCACTGGTAGCAGGTAGTGGTATTCGAATGTATGTGGGGTAGGTACCACAACTAAAAAGTGAAAAATAAAAACTTTTTACAAAAAAAAAACAACCGGCCTCCAAAAAAAAACATTAAAAAGTGAAAAATAACTTTAATTTCGGAAGTCGGTGGCAAAAAACGAAAATACAAAACCCAAGACACCGACTTCCGAAATTAAAGTTATTTTTCACTTTTTAATGTTTTTTTTTGGAGGTCGGTTGTTTTTTTTTTGTAAAAAGTTTTTTATTTTCTTTCGTCGTTCGCCGCAGAGAGAATTGGGTTCGCATTTTTCATAGAAGTGTCATTCATGCGGTCGCTATTTAATTCGTGTTTTATTAAGGGCTGATTTTGCAATCCTCAAATAAAGAATCGTAAAGCGTTTATTCTATAGATAGCATGATTCTGGTTTTTTCAATAATCAGATAGCCAGTGTCTGACGATTATGTCTATACCTATGTTATACCTATGTTATAATTACTTATGTCAAAATGTCAAACATACGTTTTGTTGCTATTCTTGTCTAACAAGTTGAATACTGTATCTATACATCTCGCTTGCATATAATAGTGTAAAATTGATGGTTAACAAAGACCACAGATAACTAACTATTCTTTAGCTATTATACGATTGAAAAATTGAAAATATTTATTCGCCTGATAAACAGCCAAATTATTGCATACGCTAGATAACTATTCAACGATTTAACTGAGGCTTGAAAAATCGGCCCTTAATAATAATAATAACATAGGACTTATAATAACATCTACCATGGGAAGAAAAAGGAGACTAATAATATTCTATGTTCGATTATATCTAAAAGACAAAAAAAAACCTATATAAAAACATTAGGGAAATAATGAAAAAAAAAAACCACAAAAAATAGTAAGCCCACATACGAACGGACGTAATAAAATCGCGGCGATTTTATTTCGTGCACTTGATTTTCAACGCTTTGCTTAGCGCCGAGAGTTGAAAATCCAACAGAGTGTTTTTTCAACGCGCTGGGACAAGAGTGCGTCCTAGCGCGTTGGATTCTCAACGCTCGGATTAACACCGAGAGTTTAAAATCCAGTGCGCGATAAAATCCAGTCGCGATTTTATTACGTCCGTGCGCTAAATGTCGGTCGATCTCTCAGTTTGCGTATCGTTAGGGGCAGAGGACTTGTCAAAACTGAGATTTTTTTAATGGAAGTCGGCTCTTTTTGTTGCAGCACTTTATTAACCTTATTCATAGAAACCATTTAGATTCTGAGACACATGGTCCTACGATGCACCGTTTCCGAGTTAGGAGCATTCATGATTTTTTTTCCAGTGTGGTAGCTCGGATGAAAATCTTTTCTGGTGAATAATTTTATTGTTTTAGTCGAAAACCATGAGATGATGTAAAAAGATCCGCAAAAAGTAGTGTTTTTTTTTTTTTTCAAATATGTATCTTGGAACTTTTGAAAATTCAAATATCTCGAAAACGGTGCGTCCTAGGCAAAAAATAACCGAAATTTTACCCCCCCTTTTGCTCAACATGAAAAACCAAAAATCTCTGGTTTTGTTTTTACACCATATCATGGTTTTCGACTAGAACAACAATTTATTTCCAGAACTGAGTTTCATCCGAGTCACCACTTTGGAAATATAGAGATGTTAAGGGCCTATATTGAAAATAAACAGTAGTTTTATGGGCGTGGCTTATTGCCCCCGCACGCGGGGAGTGGCGGTTCTATATTCGATGGTTGGCCGCCACATCGTCGCGCTGCCACAAACGTATCTGAACCAGCAGCAAAAAGTGGAACTAACGAAATAACTGACCGGAATTTGAAAACGTTAGTTACTTAGCATGGGCTTTGGCTAAGCATTATTCTTGTCACTGTCGCACAACTGTCATACTAAAAGTGCATGATAAAGACGGAAACATATCTAAGAAAAAAATGCGTGCTAAGTAACGATAATTTATCTCGGTCTATGAAATTTTGCATAAGTATAGCAAACTATGGAGTGGACAAATAATACAAAATATTTAATTATCAGCAAAAATATTTATTGTTTACAGGGTGACATTCCCACACACAAAAAGTATGGGAAAAGTTTTTTGCGATTTCTGACTTTTCTAGTACTCTAACCTCAGTTGGTCCATTGAAGTTTTTTGATCCATAAAAGAAACAGGATCGATTGGCCTCAAAAAAAGTTTTTGTGAAAACTGCCCATTTTCTTGCTGACTGTAATATTTTTTTCAAAATCTGTGATTGCAGATCAAAATGTCTCAAAAGTTAAAGACAGTCTTGTAAGACCGTTTTCCTGTAGCAACAACGGTTAAGGTAGTTGCCCTAATTGCCCCATCTCAAAAATCCACCTTGTATACAGTTTGTCTTAAACGTAGTGATCCAAAGGCAAATGGGGTAAAGTGGAAGTGTAGGCCACCTATCATTTAAATTTTTTAAAGTTGAGATATTCTCAACAGTTCAGAAAATTACGCATTTCAAGAAACTTTGCACTTTCACTTGGATTTTTAGACCCTGTGAACAAAATTTTTGACGTAGCGATCAATGGCTGGAAGATGTCTTGATACTGTAGAAACAAGACTATACCCCATGCCCCACCCATGCCTATAGGCAGATTATGATGGCATTTGGTAAAGACAATACAAGTTGTGAAGGCCTACGCATGTCAACAGCGAAAGTAAAAAAAAGAATTAAAATAAAACACATGTACCGAAGGTCACGTCTAAATGTGTTAAATTTAAATACTAAACGCTTTTCAGAGATGTTTTGGTAAAATTAGAGCACAAAGTTTTTCTCATTAAGCTATCTTTGTGAAACTTTCCTAGTCTAACTATTATTAATTAAGGTGCTTTTTAAAGCTATGTGCACGTACCATCGGGGTAACGCATATCTAAGCAATTTAAAAACAAAATCCTGTGCACATGACCCTTTTTTTTTTGTCGGTGAGCGATACTATAGCGGCCGAGCGTTACAAGCAAGAATAGTCCTTACAGTGTACACATATGCGTTTCTTCGATAGTACTTGGTAGTACACTTTTTGAAATCTGGGCTTAGAAAGTTGCGGTAAAGTTAAATATAAAGTTAGGAAAGACAAGTAAAAATAAAATCTGAAGCGTTGCAGAGCTACACTGAATGTATGTATGTAAATAGGAACGTATTCTTGTACCTACACTATCAAGGCATCTTCCAGCCAGATTTGAACTTGCTACGTCGAAAATGTTGTTCACAGGGCCGAAAAATCTAAGAGTAGAAAATGTAAAGTTTCTTGAAAATGGTTAAATTTGTGAAATTTTCTGAACTATTGAGAATATCCTAACTTAAAAAAATTAAATGATAGGTGGCCACCTCCACTTTATCCCATTTGCCTTTGAACAACTACGTTTGAGACATTCTGTATAATACTTGCTGCGCGTCGTGGTTTCACCCACATAAGTCTCGATCCAGTGGAAATATCGGGATAAAAATTATCCTATGTCATAACCCAGGTTATGGTCTACTCATGTGCAAATCCGCTCAGCCGTTTTAGCATGAAATCGTAACAAACATTTAAAAAAACTAGCCAAGTGCGTGTCGGACCACGCACAATGAAGGGTTCCGTAGTTGGGATGAATTTATCCCAAGAACAAACTTAACTTAGTAATTGAGATACATCAATATACGTCACGGACAATTCTCCAACTGCAAATGTAAGTTTGTAATCGCAATAAAATATTTTTTATGTGATAAAACTAAAAATTATTATCTATGTTCGGACTTTTTACTTTATTTGTGCTGTGAGACCTTGCTTCCTGCCAAATTGTATGATTCTAGGTCAACGCGAAGTACCCTGTAAGTTTTGATTTACTTGCGAGTATCAAAATATGTCACATAAAGGGTCGTATTTTTTTTTTGCGTTCACTTAGAAGCTTTTTTTTTTAGAGTTCCAAGGGAACACAGATCGTATTTAATATTAATTTTAACTTGATACCTCTACGCGTTCTTGACAAAATGGGTCTTGACAGACTGACAGACGGACAACGAAGTGGTCCTATAAGGGTTCCGTTTTTTCCTTTTCAGGTACGGAACCCTAAAAATCAAATCTTTTCCCTTCATAATGTTAAGTTTATGTTTTCATTTATTCATTTTTTTACAAATTTAATACATTTTTAAATATTTTTATAAAAATCATAAAAAAAAACATTTAAAAATATAAAAAACAGTGGCCCATCGGCATCAGGAACAGGGTCCAAGCTGCCGGTGGTCAGGGCTCTAGAGAGAGGAACCTCCTCACTATGCGTGCCGTGTCTAGGAGTACTGCTTTCTGAATCAAGCCCTTGACCCAGCCGCGCAATGAGAGCCTCCTGAGGTGTTGGTCGAGGCTCTTCGCTATTAGGCCATTAACCGTAACGATTATCGGTACAATGATTGCAGAGTCCACATGAGAAGCATTAGAAGGGCGTAACGAGTCCGCGGGTCGCGCACAGTCGATCTCGCGGTCTCAATGGAACTGACTGCCTGATCCAGGCTCCTCCGATGCTAAACTCTTATCGTCTTAAAACGTTCCCACGAGAAAATGCAAGCCGACCCCCGGCCATGTTCGACGCAATCAGATTTACGTCGTCGCCTTTCATATCGGAAACAATTATTCATAATTTAATATCAATAAACTCTAAGCGCTAACAAAGACCACCATGGTCTTGAGAGTTAGACGAGGTGTGAACGACATCTTCGTCTCACGCTGATAAGAACTGGACGAGGTGTGAGTCGACACCATCGTCTCGCGCCGACATATACGTAAACTCACGCCTTCTTCCCATGGGGGTAGGCAGAAACTACAGAACGCCACCTAAATAAAAAAAATGCATGCATGCATTAAATTTCATTTGAAAAACAGTTTATCAACTTGTGCTAGGAGTATATGAAATAGTGTGAGGTTTATTACTTACCTAAATTTCATTCGCAATAGTTCCATTCCTACAGATCAATATACGTTATGGAACTAGGGTGGCACAGCTTTATGGTGGTATGGTTCAGTCCCACCCTACCCCCAGGGGTATGGTGGGTCCGGAATGAAAAAAAATAGAATTGGTTCTAGTCGCCTCTTCCAAAAGGTAGGTAAGGTAGGTACCTCGATGGCGAAGGGCCGTCCGTCGCCGAGGCAGCGCACGTCCACGTCCTCGCGCCCCGCCGATATGAACTTAAGCCGGTGCTCCGCGTCCTCCACGCCGAGTCTGCACACACACACACACGGTCACTACCAGCTCACTACTATAGACTGGCTTTTTCGTTGGTGACAATCCCATGGTTAAGGCTCGTGCAGACCAGCGCGACACGCGACGCGACCCAAAGACACCGCTCGTCGCGCGACGAGCAGTGCCTTTGTGTCGCGTCGCGTGTCGCGCCTGTTTGAAAGAGCCTTCACGCGAGCGACGGGAGACGTACTGCAGAGGTGGTTACAAGTGTGCGGGCGACGGGACCGCCCAGCGGAAGCGCCAGTCGCCCATGTCGTCGCACGCAGGCGACGCGACGTCGCGTCGCAGGCGGCCACCCGTGCGACTAAAACGGCTGCGCATCTCAAAACGCACATACGTGATATTAGGTACTATCTGTCATAGTGCTAGATAAGTGAACAGCACTAGTATCGAATAGGGGCAGCAACACTTGGCCGGTCTTTCTTTATGATTATATCTGAAATGTTGTGTTCGTGAGAAATATGCAGACAAAGATGATTTGACATCGCAATACCTTGTGCCACCAACAAAATTGTCGGCTCACTGTACCCTTCAGCACTAGTAAAAAGAAGTGTGCGGCTCACCGGTAGAGCGTGGCAATGGGCTGGCAGATGATCTCCTGCACGGACGAGTGCATCATGCGCACGCCGCCCACCAGCCACGGCGTCTGCGGCAGCGCGCGACTCAGCTGCACGTACCTGCGACACACGCTCTCACTCACCCGTAGAGCGCGGCGATGGGCTGGCAGATGATCTCCTGCACGGAGGAGTGCATCATGCGCACGCCGCCCACCAGCCACGGCGTCTGCGGCAGCGCGCGACTCAGCTTCACGTACCTGCGACACAGGCTCTCACTCACTGACTCGACCCCTTCATCTGCCGATCTATTCTGTAAAATCTCACCGGGAAAACGAATGTAAAGTAAGCTGTTAATAGTGTGAATCCCCACCATCAGGTGAAATGACAGCTAAGTTTACGCTAGTTTTCCCGGTGAGATTTTTACAGAAGAGGTCCGCTGGTGTTGACTCAAACTATTTAGGAAATTGTTTTTAGGGTTCCGTTGCCAAATGGCAAAAAACGGAACCCTTATAGATTCGTCATGTCTGTCTGTCTGTCCGTCCGTATGTCACAGCCACTTTTTTCCGAAACTATAAGAGTTATGCTGTTGAAACTTGGTAAGTAGATGTATTCTGTGAACCGCATTAAGATTTTCACACAAAAATAGAAAAAAAAAAAAAAACAAATAATTTTGGAGTTCCCCATACTTAGAACCGAAACTAAAAAAAAATTTTTCGTCAATCCCATACGTGTGGGGTATCTATGGATAGGTCTTCAAAAATGATATTGAGGTTTCTAATATATGTAGGATCAGGAGTGCCGAGAGGTATTTCGTCAGGGTTTGGAGTTCCCATTTTATTGGGATAAACAAGAGTGTATAAACAATTACAAGGTATTTATTATAGTAGGTACTAGTTACACCATAATAAGGTAAAACACAATACACAAATGGTAATTAGTAACAAGATAAAGTAGATGAATAGGTAGTAATAATCGAACAGACTTTTAAGGTCTTATAGTTCGTATAGTGGCCAAGCCACCCAATGACAATGACAAAGTGTATTGCTCGCTATCAGCAAGCCAATACAGCCATGTGAATATACAGCAGCGCTGTACCAGGTAAACCGACAGTTTTGTCGGGAGCAGGGGCTCTTTATAGATTCGCATCCGAAGATCGACTCCAACCAATACTATGGATCGACTCCAATACTATGGATCGACTGACTCGCCTACAGAGTGCACGCTCTTTTATAAGACGATGCCCCCACCTTATAATCCCACTATGACAACTCTGTCCGATGACGCGCGGTAGTGCGTCACGTGTTTACTTGATACAAAACACTAAAATGTGGTAAATCTAATAAGACTTACATTAAAAAGTAATCAAATAATACAATAATAATTGTCGTAAATAAACAATAGTGAATTGACAACGTAAATCATTTAAAAATTAAAGTAACATGTCATTAATTGTTTTGAACAAAACCATTGGTTACAATTATAGAAATTAGTTGCCAAAATCAATTAGTGAGTACAGCGAGTACTTAATAAATTATGTCCGATTTATTAGACAGTAATTGATAGTGAAAATCACATAAATGAATAGTAAGAAAAACAAATCATACCAAACTCTGTTGACTACCCACAATTGTAATTAAAAACCATCTCCGACATATATATTTTTTCTAAACTGAATAGTTTGCGCGAGAGACTCTTCCAAAGTGGTAAAATGTGTGTGTCCCCCCTGTAACTTCTAAAATAAGAGAATGATAAAACTAAAAAAAAATATATGATGTACATTACCATGTAAACTTCCACCGAAAATTGGTTTGAACGAGATCTAGCAAGTAGTTTTTTTTTTAATACGTCATAAATCGTAAACCGCAATTTACCTTTCATTCAATGTTACTTGCTGCTACGGAACCCTTCATGGGCGAGTACGACTCGCACTTGGCCGCTTTTTTAATAGGTTGCTAGTATGGTCTATAGATACCGAAATTACAGCGTGTTATAGTCGACGTGTGATAGCTACCTGCCGCCGAGGTAGAGCGGCGCGTGCGTGCACACGACGCTGACGCAGGCCGGGCGCGCGCGCACGGGTGGCGCGGCGTGCAGGCCGGCGCGCGTGCGCAGCGCCGCCAGCGTCGCGCCCGCCAGCGCCTGCTCCACGGAGCGCCGCGTAAACTCCACGCCGAAGCGCCGCCCCGCCGCGCGCCGCGCGCTGAACAGCCCCGGAGACAGAGCCTTCAGCACCTCTAGCTCCTGCACACACGCGGTAAGAAGGCTATGAACGATCACCTTAAACCTATGTCCGTAGGTCCGTGGCATCACAGCGGGCCCTATCTAAATACCAGCGCTCCGGTACTTATTTTTAAGGTTCCGTATCCGAAGGGTGCCAAACGGAACCCTATTACTAAGCCTCCGATGTCCGTCCGTCCGTACGTCTGTTTGTCAACGGGCTGTGTTTATGAACCGTGATAGGTGGACAGCTGACAGATTGTGTATTTCTATTGCCGCTATAACAACAAATTATTAAAATTCAATAACCTTAATAATTAAAGGGGATCCCTTATTCCCCATACATGAAACGTGACTTTTCGGTGTTATTTTTTTTTCTCGATCTTAATACGGTACGGAACCCTTCATGTGCGAGTCGGACTCGCACTTGGCCGGTTTATTAAACATCGCAGCATTATGCTGAGATAGAGCTTCTGACTTCTTCTGACCTCGCGCAGATCTTTATCAATAATTTTGTTGGTTTAATGTTCCATTTCGTATTGTTTGTATTTCCTGTGCATGTCCCAAATTAAATATTTTTCATTCTTTCTATCACATGACAAGTTGATCACGTTTGGACTACTTGCTTGTACGTTCGGTGATATTCGTTCGCCATTCTGTGACCTTTAAAGAAATAGGCAGGCATAGACACTGCCGACAGAAGTGAAAACTTCAAACTTTGGAATAACTGTGTTTCTAAATTTATAAATTAACTAGCTTTTACCCGCGGCTTCGCCCGCATGGATGTCGGCGTATATCCCACAGGAACATGCTACCGGAATTCAGAGTATCCTATGTACTAACCCAGGTCATGACCTAACCGTATGCCTTTCATCTAAATCCGTTCAGCCGTTACGGCAAGAAAAGGTAACAGGCAGATAATAAATCTGTTTTAGGGTTCCGTACTCAAAAAAAAAGATACCGTTAAAGGATGACTTCGTTGTCTGTCAAGACCCTTTTTCTCAGAAACGCGTGGAGGCATCAAGTTGAAATAGATATCAAAAACTTAGATCTATGGTCCCTTGAAGCTGTAAAGAAAATCAAACTTCCAAGTCAAAGCAATAAAAAATTACGGCCATTTAATTATACCGCATATTTGTGTTGACATTCGCAAACAAAACAAAGCCTACATGGTACTTCCCGTTGAGCTAGTAGCGTGAAGTTTGGCGAGAAAACTTTCATCCCTTATATACCACCCCCTTTAGGATTAGTTTTGAGACAAAAAGTAGCCCTATGTCCTACCCAAGGATGCCATTTATCTCCTTGCCAAATTTAATCGAAATCCGTTCTGTGGTTTAGGCATGAAAAGGTAACATACAGACAGACATTCTTGTACTCAAACCTCAGTTGGCCTGATATAGTTTTTTGACCCTAGTAATAAGAAATAGGATCGACTGGCATCAAAAAAGTTTTTGTGAAAATTGGCCATTTTTTTTTTAAAAAAAACGTTGCCCCACTCTAGGAATTTCTCCTGTATCGTGGGTGCGTTTACAAACATTTAAACTCACATACACAAACAGTCAGACCCGGAACAACTACTTGTAGGTCATACAAATATTTGTTCCGTGCGGGAATCGAACCCGCGACACGCAGCGCAGCAGTCAATCGCTTAACCACTGCGCCAACCGTGCCGTCATTTTCTTGCTGACTGTACACTTTTTTCAAAATCTGTGGATGCAGATCAATATGTTTCAAAAAGTTATTGACAGTCTCCTGGTGTATAAGTTGACGCGGCTTTCGATGGACCATACGCGGGAAAATAATTTACGTGGGGTGGAATATTAGCCGACACACAGAATTGAGCTACACACAGGTATGAGTAAGAAATAGGGATGGATGGACTTACTTGGGAATCTCCTGGACGAAACACGTTGACTCAAGGACAGCTCAGGCTATCCTGGTGTTCACTGATTCAACTCACTGTGGTGCACTTTTATTTTGGTATTTAAATGTTACAATTGTATCGGCCTTACAAATAGAGAGTTTAGAGTTTTGATATAGATAGGTCGGCGCGGGCGGGCGGTGCGGTGCGCGCGCGGCGCGCGGGCGGGAGCGGTGAGTGGTCACTGACAAGTGTCCAAAATTTGAGAAATTCTCTCAAATCACAGGAGATGCGATTGGCTCTCGCTACAGCGGAGCCTCTGATTGATGCGTGCGATGAGCGTCCGTCTCGTTCCGTTGTACGGGAATTGGGAAGGAAGGAATATAGCTCAAAACTGCGTTCGGATATTATAATAAAAAAACTTATTACTAAAACTTGCGCGAGCAGTCTCCTAAGACTGTTTTCTTGTAGCGACAACGGTTAAGGTACCTACCTGTCCTTATTGCCCCATCTCAAAATCCACTCTGTATATGTTATGATTGTTTGCTTAGATCCATAAAAGCTATAGCGTGATGATAATCTTTTGAAAAGTTAAATCCGTGACTATCTGTAATATTCTAACCTTTTGGCTAGCCTTTTTACAATTTGTGGTAAACTATAGAAGAATACGAACTTATTGTAATATTGCTCATCCCCCATAACAAATAGCGTAATAATAAATTTTGAAAAGTCTATTGTGACGTTTCTATTATTTGAATTATTGATTATTTATACCAATTTTCAAGTTAACCAAGCTACACAGTAAAATCCTCCCCTGTAAAAATGAATACCCCTTTTCACCCCGTTAGGGACAGATTTTCAAAAATCCCTGGTATACTTTTTTATTTATTTTCAGTCTTAAGTATAAATACTGAGTTTCGAGTTAATCAGACCGCTTATTAAAATTCTGCCATACAAACTTTGACACCTCCCAATTCTCCTTTAGGGGGTATTTATATATGTGTCGTCGCAAGCGATTTCAAGACGAAAACTTTATTAAAATTACTACCCGTTGATTTCATAATATTGGTCACACTGTAACTTAATTCTTATTGGTTGATCGGTTAGTACAGTGAACGCCGTGAGGTGGCGCTTTAATTTTCCCGCCACAAACGTGGACAGAGTCGATCGAGAATGCGAGATTCACATTGCTGTAGCTGACGCCTCATAGTGCAGATCATACGATCGAAACTGTCACGTTCACCGTACAAGCCTTTGTTCCTCGCTACTAATAACGACAACTACTGTAAATTGCCGAATAAACGTGACTCTGATTGTACTTGTACCTACGTTTTACTGGTTTGCCCGAGTACCCACCTACCTCATGGAACCCGTACCAAGAAACGAAGAAGATGACCCCGTTATCGCTACGCCCACGTTCCCGCCGTCATCAGAAGCGGGATCAACTCGGGCGCCTACCATGGACATCTATTGGCGCCAGCTCCTCGAGCAGCAAAACCTGATTACCATGCGCATGATTGAAGCCATGCGAGGATCAACGCCGACGCCAGATTCAATCAAGCTGCCAGAGTTCAACCCGGACCTATCAGACGTCAATCCACTTTCTTGGTGCTCGACGGTGGACATTTGCCTTACAGAACGTCCCATGGAAGGAGGCGCGCTGATTATTGCGCTTAGCAAATCTCTGAAAGGAAGTTCATCGACATGACTTTCTCAAGTAGCGCATACTGGTATGACGTGGAGTCAGTTCAAGAACCTGTTCCTAGCACGATATGATTGTGCGGAAACCTGTGCAGCGACTATAATTAACGCCAACAATAGCCAACAAAAGGAGGGTGAACATTTAGCTGCATACGCGAGCCGTTTGATGACGTCACTTCTAGCTAAATGGAAGGACATGAGCTGCGAGGAGATAGCTGTATCGTATATACTTGCTCACTTAGCAAAAATCGCACATCAAGGAGCGCTGTCCCAAATTAGACGAATTATTAATTTATTACACGTAAAACAAAAGATATTTTAATAAAACACGTATACTAAAAGATCAGTAATTTAATTATCTTTGAAATGAAGAAGTTTTCAGAAAAATACGCTTGATAGATTTTGCGTCATTCTCAGTTTTTTATCCGCGTTAGACATAACTTTACAAATTAATTTCACTATGTAATATTAACATAATCTAAAATATGCCTATATTAAAATATTAAGAAAATGCTCTAATTTAACATATATTTTTTCCAAATCACTAACACTACTCGTTTAGACGTCATCTTCAGTATAAAATCGTTAAAAGTCAGCTATCGTCCCCTTAAACGCATTTTCGTTGAAGAGAAAATATGATCGACACGTCGACAACACCACTTCGGACGCTAAACGAGCAAAGACAAGCAACACGCCGTTCCAATGTAATTATTGTCATAAGATTGGACACAAAGCAATCAACTGTCGTTTACGTAAAAGCAATCAGGCGCTTGCTACACAAAGGACCACTTCTACCACTACGTCATCGGATCCGAAGAAGAATATCACCTGCTTCCGCTGTGGAGAACAAGGCCACGTCGCACCTCGCTGTCCGAAGACGAGCAACGCAGCAGCCAGTAACAACACCAGCAGCAACAGCGGCGCGCCCCTGGAACGAAGAGTCAACTACTGCCAAGTCCAAGGTGTACGTGGAGAGCTAACACAATCCGGTGAGTCGTACATTTTTTATTTCGATAGTGGTGCTGAGTGTTCTCTCGTAAAGCAAAGTATCGCGAATAAATTCTTAGGAGAGCGTTCCGTTGCTAACATACGATTAACAGGCGTAGGTAACGCTCATGTTTACTGTACCGAACAAATTTTATGTGAGGTAGTTATTGCCGGACACTGTTTACATTTGTCATTTCTTATCGTTCCAGATGAATTTATGCCGCATAACATAATGATAGACTCTGATATTTTAAATTGTGATTTGAGTGTCACCTTATCGAGAGGGCGTCTAGTGATAACAAAACCGGTTTCTTGTTTTGCCGCGGTGACAGAAATTAATTTAAGTGCAATAAATACCGACGTTCCGACCAATTTTAGAGACAGTCTTACGCGTGTATTGAATGAATTTTCGTTTGCGTTTATTGATGGTTTACCGTTAACTCGGGTAACTACAGGTGAAATGAAAATTCGTTTAAAAGATCCAACCCGTACTGTTTATCGCCGCCCTTACCGACTCAGTCCTCGCGAACGAGAGATAGTGCGTAACAAAATAAACGAGTTGTTGAATGCAAACATAATCCGACCGAGTAGTTCCCCGTTTGCTAGCCCGATTCTACTTGTGGAAAAGCGTGATGGTTCACAGCGTATGGTAATAGATTATCGAGAGTTAAATTCGAATACGGTGCCAGATAGATTTCCACTCCCGCGTATCGACGATCAAATAGCTAGACTGAATGGCGCCAACTATTTTACTTGCCTAGATTGTGCTAGTGGATTTAATCAAATTCGTATCCTAGACCCTGAAAGCATTGAGCGCACGGCATTTGTGACACCGGACGGGCAGTTCGAATATCTGGCCATGCCCTTCGGTTTGCGCAATGCGCCCAGTGTTTTTCAGCGAGCAGTATCCAACGCTTTGGGGCCTTTAGCTTTTCATACGCTATCCTTTATTTAGATGACATTTTAATCCCGTCAACCAACGTAGAAGAAGGACTTACTAGGCTACGTGAAGTGTTAACTGCTTTGACCGATGCTGGTTTTTCACTAAACCTCTCGAAGTGTTCTTTCCTCAAACAAAGAGTCGAGTTTTTGGGCTATGATATTTCTTCAGGACAGATCCGACCAAACCCACGTAAAGTAGAGGCGCTTAGTAAGCTCCCCCCCCCGAAAATAGTTCTCAATTGAGGCAATTTATAGGCCTGGCTTCTTATTTTCGAAAATTCGTAAAGAGTTTTTCACTTATTATGCTCCCATTGTTTCATTTGAACACCAGTACCCAATTCAACTGGAAACCTGAGCATGAAGAGGTCAGACAGAAAATTATTTCTGTCTTAACGGAAAAACCGGTACTTACGATTTTTGACCCAGATGTCCCGGTTGAACTACACACTGATGCGAGTGCTATCGGTTATGGTAGTATTTTATTTCAACAAGTAGATGGCCAGTTACGCGTTGTCGAGTACTACAGTCGAAGAACCACAGACGCCGAGTCGAGATACCACTCTTATGAATTGGAAACTCTAGCTGTGGTGAAGGCTGTAAAACGTTTCCACCATTACCTTCAGGGACGTCATTTTGTAGTAGTTACTGATTGTAATTCCCTAAAAGCATCTCACAACAAGATCGATCTTTCCCCGCGAGTTCATCGGTATTGGGCTTTCCTACAGGCATATGATTTTGAGATTGTCTACAGGGAGGGTAAACGTATGAGCCATGTTGATTTCTTATCTCGCAACCCTTTGCCCGAACTACCCGCATTACCTAAGAATGTGTCAACGGTCGAGAGGGTAGAACAAAAACGAATTGACCTTACAACTCTGTCAGAAAATTGGCTATTGGCTGAACAGTTGCGAGATGACGAAATTCAAGCTATTGTCATAAAGCTCAAAGAAAATCAACTCCCTGCCGACATTGCCAAGACATATGAGCTGCGATCGGGTGTATTGCATCGTAAAGTTCAAAGAAATAATCGTACGCGTTGTCTGCCGATAGTACCGTGTGCGTTTCGATGGTCCGTTATAAATCATGTACACGAATCGATAATGCATCTTGGCGCGGATAAAACATTAGAGAAGGTATATGAACATTACTGGTTTGACGGTATGGCTAAGTACGTACGTAAATTCGTAGACAATTGCATCACGTGCAAAGTTTCAAAGTCTCATTCGGAACGTATCCAAGCAGAACTGCATCCCATCCCCAAAATTACTGTCCCCTGGCATACAGTGCATGCCGATATTACCGGTAAATTAAGCGGTAAAAACGATCAAAGAGAATACGTGATAGTGTTGATAGATGCATTCACAAAGTTTGTGCTTCTTTATCATACGCTTCGTATCGACACCACTAGTGTCGTCAAGGCGCTCAAATCTAGTGTAGCTCTTTTTGGTGCACCCTCACGCGTAATAGCAGACCAAGGTCGTTGCTTTGCTAGTAAGGAATTTAAAGAATACTGTAGTTCGCATAACATTCACCTTCATCTAATCGCGACAGGTTCCAGCCGAGCTAACGGTCAGGTAGAACGCGTGATGAGTACACTAAAAAGCATGCTTACTGCAGTAGAAACATCGCAAAGGTCGTGGCAGGATGCTCTTGACGAGGTACAACTGGCGTTAAATTGCACTGTAAATAGAGTGACAAAGGCGAGTCCCCTCGAACTTATGATCGGTCGCGTAGCTAGACCTTTGAATCTTTTGACTGCTAACGATACTGAAGTTGAGGTAGATATTTCTGAGACGAGAGAGCACGCAGCCCACAATATCGAACGAAGTTCTAATTACGAAAAGTCTCGTTTTGATAGTAATAAGGCTAAATTAGTCAAATTTAATGTCGGTGACCTGGTTCTTATTCAAAATGAAGAGCGGAATCAAACAAAATTAGATCCGAAATATAAAGGTCCATTTCAAATAACTGATGTACTTGAAGGCGATCGTTACGCTTTGAAATCATTGACCAGTAACAGAACCTATAAGTATGCCCACGATCGTCTTAGAAAGATGCCTCAATGTGAAGTTCCATCTGAACTGATTGTTGACATAGAATCCAATGCAGATAATAATAGTGAAAGCACTTCCGCTATTGTTTGAATATACGCACACTAAAATGACTAAGTAAATACCTACCCTTTCTTAATCAAACTGTACAGTCTAGTCGTAGTTGTAACTGCGATTCTATGAGTCGTTCAGGGTGCAATGCGCGGCTAGATGTATGGTGGCTGAGTCTATAAGATTATTGGTTGGGTCTCAAGAAGACTACTAATGGGTCTCTGTGAGACTACTGTTTGGGTCTTTATGACTATTGTATGGGTCTGAATAAGACTACTGTTTAAATTGGGTCTCAATGAGACTACGCTGCCGAGCAACCGGGTCATATTAGTGCTGTGTGTTGGTGTATTGTTCACTGTACAATAATTAAAGTTTATTCTGATTATGTTTACTTGTGATTGTGAGGTATCTTTCGAACTTTTTTTATGTTAACCTTGTAGTCAGGTTAAGCCGAGCAAGATGTTTGCTACAAATGAGAATTTTGTTACAGATACACACGAGGACGTGTGACTCATCAGTTTGGCCGTGTCGTCGCAAGCGATTTCAAGACGACAACTTTATTAAAATTACTACCCGTTGATTTCATAATATTGGTCACACTGTAACTTAATTCTTATTGGTTGATCGGTTAGTACAGTGAACGCCGTGAGGTGGCGCTTTAATTTTCCCGCCACAAACGTGGACAGAGTCGATCGAGAATGCGAGATTCACATTGCTGTAGCTGACGCCTCATAGTGCAGATCATACGATCGAAACTGTCACGTTCACCGTACAAGCCTTTGTTCCTCGCTACTAATAACGACAACTACTGTAAATTGCCGAATAAACGTGACTCTGATTGTACTTGTACCTACGTTTTACTGGTTTGCCCGAGTACCCACCTACCTCATGGAACCCGTACCAAGAAACGAAGAAGATGACCCCGTTATCGCTACGCCCACGTTCCCGCCGTCATATGTATAAAAGCGAAAGGTCACTCACTCACTCATCACGAAATATCGAAAACAGCTTGACGTATGACGATGAAATTGGGCAGGGAGGTAGTTTATAGTTAGTAGACGTCCGCTAAGCACGGATTTTTGGAAATTTCACCTTTAAGGGGGTGAAAAGGGTGGATTTTGTTTGTATGAAAAATCTTATTCCTTGAGTTAATAAACTTGAAACTTGGCACGAATACTTATCTATGTAAATTATAAAGTTTACCATTTTGTTTTTCTAAACTCCACCCCACTCCGCTCCGTTCCGTACTAAAGTACAGCTTACAGTACAGTAATCGCGGAGTGGGGCACGTCTTCGTGGATTGCACTATCTGTACCTGCCCTTATTGCCCCATCTCAAAATCCACTCTGTATATGTTATGATTAACTGCTTAGCTCCATAAAGGTATAGCGTGATGATAATCTTTTGAAAGGTTAAATCCGTAACTATCTGCAATATTCTAACCATTTGGGTAGTCTTTTTACAATTTGCGGTAAACTATAGAAAAATACGAACATAATGCAATATTGCTCATCCCCCATAGCAAATAGCGTGATAATAATTTTTGAAAAATCTATTGTGACGTTACCATTATTTGTCTTTTAGATTATTTATACCAATTTTCAAGTTAATCAAGCCACACAGTAAAGTCCTCCACAGTAAAAATGAATACCCCGTTTCACCCCGTTAGGGTTACATTTTCAAAAAACCCTGATACAATTTTTTATTTATTTTCAGTTTTCATTATAAATACTGAGTTTCGAGTTAATCAGACCGCTCGTTAAAATTCTTCCGTACAAACTTTGACACACCCCAATCCTCCTTTAGGGGGTAGTTTAGAAAAACTAAAAATGGTAAACTTTATAATTTACATAGATAAGTATTCGTGCCAAGTTTCAAGTTTATTAACTCAAGGAATAAGATTTTTCATACAAACAAAATCCACCCTTTTCAACCCCTTAAAGGTGAAATTTCCAAGAATCCGTTCTTAGCGGACGTCTACTAACTATAAACTACCTCCCTGCCAAATTTCATCGTCATACGTCAAGCGGTTTTCGATATTTCGTGATGAGTGAGTGAGGGACCTTTCGCTTTTATACATATAGATTATAGGTAAGTACCTAGTGTGATTAATTAATTAATTTGTAAATTGAAATTATTAACATAAGTCTGGTTTTCAAATCTATTGGCAAACCGAGCAATAATTATAAGTATTTTCTTATAGTTAATTTATTATTTAATCAAAACATGATGGGCTGTGTACTTACTTATAAATGAATATTTATCCACTTACTGTCGATTACACACAAAAACACTTTGCTATCAATAAAATCTCATCAATCTTACTGCTATAGTTTGACCGAGAGCGCCGTACTGCGCCTTAGGTACGTGCACGGCGAGACGGAGGGCAGTGCAGTTCGCTGATTCGTCAACGCTCACGGCACCCCGCCGCTCATTCGTCATTGCTGCCTAGATGCGCTTCTATAGGCGGGGGCCATACAGCATGACGACGGCGCGAGCAGGTCAGTGACGCGAATCCATTAGATTATCCCCTACCAAAAACTGGTATTTCAAGTAACTACAACAAAAGGGGTCCCTGACCCAAAAAAATGATCGTCTATTATTTTAGTTTTATTATGTTTAGATATCGATAGCCATCACGTGTGCGGAGTTTTCGCTAACTAATACACACATCAACACAATCTACGGATATTTTAGTTATTCATGAATTGAAAAAAAAACTGCTTAGAAAATCTCATAACATACTCATATCAAAATGCGCAGTATTTTATAATCTACTACTTAATAGGAAATTAAATCAAAATCGAACTTAAAAAAGGCGTTTATAGTAGAAATAAAAAAGTTAACTTCTGTTTTTGGTGATTAAATAAAGAAATCAAATTAAATGAAACATTAAATTGATTACAAAAACATTAAATAATCTGTAAAAGCACCTCGGATGTTAATAACGCATCTGCAACGATTATTCATACTCAAAATTAGTTTATCGATATCTCCTTGTGGGATAAGGTCCCAGTTTCGACGAAGATGCATGAAAAGTTCTGTTTGTCACCAGATTTTCGGGAAAATTTTGTAAAGCCCTTCGTTGGAGCATATCCCACGCGTAGTGAACTTTGTTAAACTCGCTCCGAGCCAAATGTACGGGCCGGAGTGTCAGTGACGCGTTCCTTTTGTTTGTGCAGAATAAACAAGTTTTCTTTTCTTTCTTTTTCTTTCTATTGCCTGAATTCGCAGTGTCCCTGTCCTATGACAGACGATCGGTGTCAAAAACAAGGGCTATTTTTCGTACGCCATCTGGATCCGCACCCTCATCCGCATCCTCAATAAGGAATTTTCCAATATCCGTATCCTCATCCGCATCCTCAAACCCGATTATCACGATAACCTCATCCGCATCCTCATCCGTTATAAGACATCCGTTACAACCCTGCTCAGAATGTCCACAAGGTGGACCGATGACCTTGTGAAAGCCGCAGGAATTCGTTGTACACGCGAAGCACAGAATCGATCGAAGTGGCCGTCTTTCGGCTGAAATGATGATGATGATGTGACTTACAACATTATGATCATAAAAGCTTATCTACACAATTTTTTGCTTTAAGCTTTCCTATTAATCTATGATATATACTCTAAGATAAAAACAAAAATAAATATTCTGCATAAAAATATTCAAGTATCAAATACGTTTTTCCATAGTTGTTCCGGGGATACCCAATGTATTTTTATTAGCTTCACCTGTATGTATGTTTGTTTGTTTGTAATCGACTCCTTTTTTTTTTTTTTTTTGGTGTGGGAAATTATCAAATAACTTCTCCCGCTCTGGGCGGAGCGGGAGGGCGTGTCAGACTCTTACTGACTAAAACCCACCCGTGTTCCTTCGGTTGCCCTGTTGCCGGGGGCCACGATTTCCCGATCGGATTTCTTCGAACCCCCGGCAGGCATTGGCCCTAGCGGACCCCGTCAATTCTGCTGACATCTCTTTGAGGCGCGCGTGGAACACAACGCGCCGTCGACCCGGGCTTGGTCCTTGTAGGACAGCGAGCTACCCATTGCTCACCGTCCGCAAGCCCGCGCCTACGGTGGCCAAAAGTGCCATACATGGGCCTATTTGAAATAAATGATTTGACTTTGACTTTGGCCGGAAATCGGCTCGCGATTCCCGCCCCGGGCGTCTCCTCCTGCGGCGGTTAGGGGCGTGAGGGCGCGAAATTTGCCTCTCCCTCACGCGTTCCGCCTCCTCCTTCGCGAGCATTACCGCTTCGCAGAAGGAGGTGACGGCCTGCCATTTCCTCTCGCTCCGTACCATGGCCGAACCAGGGCCGGACGCGAGAGATCACCGCCGCCGATCGCCTCTACGAGAACACGGCGTTGCTCCGCCCAAGCCGGGCAGACCTCCACCGTATGCTCCACCGTGTCCTCAGGCCGATCCACACAATGGTGACACCCGGGTGTTTCCTCCCGCCTTATCCTGAACAGGAACCTCCCGAAGCAGCCGTGTCCGGTGAGGACCTGCGTCAGGCGGAAGGTGAGAACGCCGTGGCGTCTCTCCAGCCACTCCTCAAAGACGGGTCTTATCGCCGCGATTGTGGCGTGCCCAGCGCGGGGTTGCGACAATCGCACCCTCCATGACGCCATGAGATCCCGCCGGAGCTCTGTCCGCTGTGCCGCAATTTCTTGCGGCATCGGGGTTAAGCCCCGGCGTTTCGCCTCCTCGCGCCACTCCCAGACGTGCGCGAGGACCTTTGCCTCCAGATCCCATGGCGGTAATCCGGCAAGGAGGCTCGCCGCCTCGCAGGAGACCGTGCGGTATCCTCGGGCCAGCCGGATGGCCATGACCCTCTGGGACGCGTTCAACCGGCGGGCTGGCCGCAGCCTCAATGAACGCGCCCACACCGGTGCCCCGTAAAGGGCCATGGACCGCACGATCCCCGCATAGAGCCTCCGGCAGGAGGCGTTCGGATCCCCTAGATTGGGCAGGAGCCGCTTCAATGCAGCCCCGGCCCGCTCGAGTCTGGGAGCCAAACGTCGGAAATGTTCTACGAAGTTCCACCGGCTGTCGAGGACGAGTCCCAGATACTTCATCGTCGACTCGACACCCATGTGAACCCCTCCCGCCATTACCTGGGAACCCGACGGTGGCGCATTCCGAGGACCATGAAAACCCATGGCCTCAGACTTGTGCAGGGCCACCTCGAGTCCCAGCTGCCGGATCCTATCGACGATTGTCGCAACCCCGCGTGTCGCTAAATCGGCCGCCGCCTGGTACGACCCCCCCTGCGCCAGGACAAGCGTATCGTCAGCGTAACAAACGACGCTGACGCCGCTAGGGAGGTCGGCGCGCAGCACCCAGTCGTATCCGATGTCCCACAGATGCGGCCCCAGAACCGAACCCTGTGGGACACCGCACGACATCTCTTGCCGGTTCCACTCTCCTTGGTGACCGGGGTAGATGACGGCCCTGTCCGTCAGATAGGCCTCGACCACACGACAGAGGTAGGTCGGCATCCGGTGATACCGGAGTGCCTCCCTGATGCAACTCCAGGGCAGGCTGTTGAAGGCATTGGCGATGTCTAGAGACACCGCCAAGACGACCCCACCCCGGTCCACAGCATCCCCCGTCGTGAGGGCCCGCACGCGCATGATGGCGTCCACCGTAGAGCGCCCCCTGCGGAAACCGAACTGGCTCTCCGCCAGATCCGGCCCCACTCGCACCAGCTGCCCGACGAGGCGGTCTGCAATGACTCTTTCAAAGAGCTTGCCCACCTCGTCGAGCAGCACAATGGGCCGATAAGCTGACGGAGAGTCCGCTGGGCGCCCCGGCTTCTTGATGAGGACCAGTTTTCCCGTCTTCCAACGAAGTGGGAACTGGCCCCTCTCCATGCATGCGCTTAGGAGCCCCTTTAGTCGAGGCCCGAGAGCCCCCATGGCCAGGACCCAGGCTTTTCCGGGTATGCCGTCGGGTCCTGGGGCGGTATTCTTCGCACTCATCTTGCGTACCGCCACTCTCATTTCTACCTCAGTCACCTCAGGAGAATCGTCGTCGTCGGTGTGGTCCGCACCGGGCACCGCAGTAGGCGGAGCCATGGGCGGAGGGGTATGATCCCCTCTAGAGGGGAACAGAGCGCTCACCACGTCCCCCACAAGCTGGGGCCGGAGACTCTGCGTCAGCGGGGGAGCCCATGGGCGGAGTTTCTCCCGCACCATCTTGTATGGGCGCCCCCACGGGTCCCTGTTGAGAGTCTCCAGCAACTCCTCGCGGGCCAGCGCCCTGGCCCGCAGGATCTCCGCTTGGAGGGAGGTCTTCGCCGCTCTGTACCCCTCGTACAGCTCCGCCTCAATGGCTTCCGTATCCGGAGGGCGGATACGGAGCCTGCGATGCCTGGCGTACCGGCGTCGCGCAGCAACACACGCCTTGCGCAGAGCCTCCAGCTCTTGCGACCACCAGTACAGCCGGTGCGAAGCATGTCTGGGATGGACCCGGGGCATTGCCATGTCACACACATTGGACATGCCTCCCGGAACCACTCCGCCTCGTCGTTGATGTCGGCAGGCCTGTCCGGTGATGACACCCAGGCCTGCACGATCGAGGCTTCCAGGAGAAGCTCCCGGTCCAGCTGCTTCAGCGCCCACCGCGGACCACTCGGGGCCTGTCGGACCGGCGCACTCGAGGTCAGGGTGGAGACGTCAAACCGGATGTACCGGTGATCGGAGTAGGTCTCCACCCCCTCCATGACGCGCCAGTCAATGACACGCGGCGACAGAGCGGGGCTGGCGAACGAAATGTCCACCACCGATTCGCCCCGCATCCGCACACACGTGGGGACAGAACCCCGGTTTAGGACGACCAGGCCTGTCTCCAGAGCCCAGTCCTCCACCATCCTGCCCCGTGTGTCCGTATACCGGGAACCCCAAGCCAGATTCTTGGCATTGAAGTCCCCGAGTACGAGTACGGGGAGGGAACCAAACCCAACGACGACGACTCTTAACTCCGCAAGAGAGTTGTGGAACTCGGCAAGAGTTCGGCTCGGGGAGAAATAAACACCCACCACGACAATCTCCCCGAACCGTGCTGCAACGCAACCCCGTCCTCTCTTGACCGACTCGAGGGACGGAGTACCGGCGGCGGCCGACGAAATGAGGGTCACTGAGCCGCTCAGGTCCTCCACCCAGTCATCCCTGGGCGGGACAAAGTACGGCTCAGCGACCACGGCGATGTTAATCGACCACTACGCCATGCTCTGGAGCAACAGATCCTGAGCGGCGGCGCAGTGGTTGATGTTCGCCTGGAGGAGGCGAAATGGGGCCGTTATTTGACCCACTTTAAACGGCCAGATTTCGTTCAAACTTTGTAGATTTATCGAGGACCGATGACAAAATATACTTTGATAAAATTATTCCATTTTTCAATTTGCAAATTAAGATTTTTGTTATTGAAATAAAAGGACATAATAATTGTGATTCGTTTAATTCAAAACTGAATCATAAACATCGCAATATTTGCATAAATAATTTTGATAGCTCTTGTCACTGTCAAACACAAAGTAGGGTGACCATGAATTTTCCGGGACAAAATACAGAAATTGGTATACCGAGTAGGATGACCATGATTTTCTCAGGACAAAATCCGGAAAGCAGTTTACCGGGTAGCGGGATTACAAATTTCGAGTATGAGCATGCGTTCCTTATTATGTTTGACCAGGCCATAACCTGCTCAAAAGGGGGAGGATATAACGCGATCTCATTTCAAACCGCTCCCGCCACAATCCGCAGCTTCTAGAATGTTCTAGAATCCATCAAAAAGACAAACGACGCGCACCTTTTTTACACGCTTTCTATTTAGACAATTAATCTGTCATCCATCAGCTGTGCAACGCATCAGATTACATTTTTTACGAAACGTGTTATTCACCCCGAAACCCTATTGTATTCATATTTATATTATTAAATTGTGATATCTGTATGTTATAATTTCTAATTATGTTTAACCGATTCAACGATCTAATATTAACAAATTTTTCAATACCAAAGGGAATTTTAATTCAACAAAATAAGCAAGAATTTGAAAAAAAAAACACGCTTTTAAAGAAAACCAAACGAAAAAATTATATGCAGAAGACATTCCATCAGTACGTATCGATTTCGGTCCAGATAGTGTTCAAGTAATTAAACCAATATCGGTACAGTTCCCAGCAAAACACAGCTATGGAACTGCTGAGATACGTATGTTGCCATTGATTCTGAGTTTAGCATCGACCGTCTACAATATGCAAGGCTGTACAGTTGATCATGCAGTCATTTATATAGGCTCTCGACTGTATGCAGCTGGACAAGCTTATGTAGCACTTAGTCGTGGAAGATCTTTGGACGGAATTTGAATTGAAGAACTTGATTGCTCAAAGCTAACAGTTAAAACCCCTTGTAACAGAGAAGCATTAGATGAAATGATTCGATTACGAAGTAACACGTAGTAAGACTTGTCATTTTCACTTGTTCGGCAATAACCTTATACCATTAAATCTCACTGTATATATTGACAACGTTAAAATCTTTGAATGATTTCTAAAATCGAGATTTGATTTTTACTATTAATACAGCTGTACACATGAATAATTTGGAAAATAATTAGTTACTTATAGTTATCACGGAATTAATAGTAGAACAAATAATAGTTTAAAATTAATAATTTTAATATTAATACAGCTGTACACATGAATAATTTGGAAAATAATTAGTTACTTATAGTTATCACGGAATTAATAGTAGAACAAATAATAGTTTAAAATTAAAAAACAAGCCAAAAATAATAAATAAACCAAACTATAAAGTCCTATCTTCTATAAAGTTCTATCTTAAATCCTATCTTCTGGGGCGTCAGCAGTCTGTTCATGCTAGAGACTTATCATCGAGTTGGTGTGATCTTGCAGCTGGCGTCCCTCAAGGCGGTATATTATCTCCTCTTTTGTTCTCCATTTTTATTAATCTCATTACTACCGTGCTTTCGACTGCGTATCATCTTTATGCTGACTGATTTGCACTGCCAGGCAAGTGTTGACAGCATTTCCGATGCCATTGATGAGCTGAATCGGGATTTAGGTGTGGTTAAGAGCTGGTCAGATCGATTTGGGGTGGCGGTTAACCCCACGAAGTGCCAGGCCATCATAGTAGGGAGCCCCTATAGCATGAGGAAGCTGAATGGCTTAACCGTGCCACCTGTAATATTCGACAACTCTGTCATTCCGTTTAGCTCGGATGTTAAGGATCTTGGTCTGCATGTCGACACTTGTCTTGACTGGCGAAAGCAGGTCACGACTGTTAGTAAAAAAGTCACTGGAACGTTACGGTCGCTCTATCGGTTGAAAAATCTTCTCCCATCACACATAAAGGCAATGCTTGTACAGTCCCTAATCTTTCCCATAATTGACTATGGTGATGTGTGTTATTACGACCTGAATGCAGATCTCCTCAATAAACTAGACCGCCTTCTTAATAACTGCATTCGATTCGTTTTCAATCTTCGTAAGTATGACCATGTATCCGCGCATCAATTGCTTTTAAAAAGGTTGCCCATTCGTCAGCGGAGAGAATTGAGGGCTCTGTCTATGTTGTTTTCTATACTCGACAAACCCACTTCTCCTTCTTACCTGACTTCCCATGTTCAATACTTATGCTCTGCCCATAGTAAAAATCTTCGTTTCACCAACAATCGTCTTCTACGATGCCCTTCTCACCGCTCTGGTTTTATTCACTCTTCTTTCTTCGTCCAAGCTGTCTTTCTTTGGAATGCGCTCCCTCTGAACATCAGGACAGCAACCAGTCGGTTATCTTTTAAAGTGAAGGCACGTGAATATATTCATAAGAAGTTGGTAGAATCGTCCCAGCGCTGATTTGCTGGATTCGTTTTCTCCTCTACCTATCGTTATTTCTCCTAAGTTTATTTTGTTTATATGTATGTATGTATCTATGTATTAGTATTTATCTTATTTGAGTTATCTATCAATTATGTTGCACCTGCCATGTTTTGTCTCTGCATCACCCTAAGGTTGACTGGTAGAAAATGCCTCAGGCATTAAGTCTGCCTTTGTACAGTATTTTTTTTACTTGTGCATAAAGTTTTAATAAATAATAAATAAAGTAGAAAATAAATAACAGTTTAAAAAAACTAAAAAACACGCTTTTTATAGAAAACCGAACTAAAAAATAGAAAATAAATTTTAATTAATTTAAATTAAGAATAGTGTTCAAATTTTTGATAAATATAAATTAATAATAGTGTAAATAAGAAAAAAAAAAATTTTATTTTAATAAAAAAAGCGTGGGGTGCTTTTTAAAATAATATCCAATTGATAATCCTTCTACTCATATCTGTCAATAAAATATTTATAACTATTGACACCATGCACCCCACGCTTTTATTCTTAATTTAAATTTATTAAAATTTATTTTCTATTTTTTAGTTCGGTATTCTATAAAAAGCGTGTTTTTTAGTTTTTTTAAACTGTTATTTATTTTAAACTTGCCGCTCTTTTTCACTCTCAGCTTTCAGTTACTACTCAATAAAGGACTATTTAGATGACAGTTCTATAATCTCTCCTTCAGATAATATGCATTAAGTCATCATATCATTTTTTTTTTACTTACTTGCATTTATTTGATATTACCTAATTGACATTACACTAAAGTTTTTAATGTTGACATTCTGGATATATTTTATTAATTTTGTACTTGCTTATTGATTATTTGACATTATCCAATATTATTTATATTTATTTTTAACCGACTTCCAAAAGGAGGAGGTTCTCAATTCGACAGTATGTTGTTTTTTTTTTTTTTTGTATGTTTGTTACGCGATTACTCCGTCAATTATGAATTGATTTTGATGATTCTTATTTTGTTTGGTAGATCATACTTCAGAGGTGGTCCCATATAAATTTTATTAACTTTACTTGGATAGTTTTTGAGTTAGCTTCAATAATACGTATTTTTACCTCACTTAGTATGTGGATGATATTATGATAACTTCCTATCACTGTTATTTACATAGCAGATAGTGGTATTCGAATTTGTGTGGGGTAGGTATCACAACTAAAAAGTGAAAATAAAAACTTTTTACAAAAAAAAAACAACCGACTTCGAAGAAAACACTACAAAGTTAAAAATAACTTTAATTTCGGAAGTCGGTGACAAAGAACGAAAATTCAAAACCAAAGACACCGACTTCCGAAATTAAAGTTATTTTTCACTTTGTAGTGTTTTCTTTGAAGTCGGTTGTTTTTTTTTTTTTTAAAGTTTTTTTGTTTTTCTTCGGGTGAGCACCCACGAGCAACTTAGTTTCCCAGCAACTTGTTTGTCTCTGTCGCTGTCTCCGCGCCGAGGTTTGGACGATGCGCACACGGGAGCGACAGCAACGCTACTTTTTCGTACAATGCCGCATTCATCAACATGGATTTCGAATAGACAGTTGTGATCTGTGCGCTTGTTCTAAGAAACCGAACACGACAGCGAAAAAGGCAATATTCGGTGCACCCATTATGGAGGACAGACTGTTATATTATACATTATATAATTATACATTAGGAAAATTTCATACAATGCTTGAAAATGTTTATTATTTCATATTTCACTGCGTATTTACATTATTTAAAAACTTAAAATAATTATATGTACAAGTACCTATATAAAAAGGCTTAGAATGGCAATACAATGCTTAAAAAATTGAAAGAATTTCCAAAAAAAAATATTCAGTCTTTTATAATGAATATCGGAAGTTTTGATGAATTGTGCAGAATTTTCACTTCTTCAATCAGCCTATTATTATCTATATCTTCTTCCGAAATTATTTTTTTTCTATTCTGTGTAGAATAAATATTTTGCGTACGCGAATAAATACGTTCGGTGAAGAGACGCGCTCTGTCAACGGGGGCGGTTGAGCTGCAACTGACAGGCCGGCAACTTTTTGTCGCCATGCGCGCACTTGCATTGCAACCAATAGGCGGGGCGACAGTTGCGTCGCCGGCCTGTCTCCAAACCCACGGACAAAAAAGTCTCCTGACTGTCGTGTCGCTACATGCATGCACTTTCATACTAACCCGTAGCGTAGACTTAATGTGAGAGACAAATTAGTTGCGGAGGCAAAAGTTGCCCGTGCGCGCTAGCTCTTAGATTTTAGTGTTGGCATTCTAAAAATATTTAATTGATTTACTACTTATTTTGACACTCTTGCATAAATTTGATTAATTGACATTATCCCATTTATTTATTTTTTGACATTTCTGTTTTATCTTAAATTTTTATTGTTGACTTTATTGAAATATTTTATTAATTTGGTAGTTGTTTTGACATTGCAGTTTTTAATTAATTGAATTAAGAGGAGGATTCCTAAATTGTATATTGTAATTGTGTAATATTCTGAAAAAGTGACGCATACAATCAAAAAGGAACTTTATATTATGTGTATATGATTTATTTGATCTTTTTCTTTCCAAATATAAGACATTCAATTCATTTTTATTCGAAAATCGTACCTTTTTTTAAAGATTATTTGAAATTATTGTGTTTAATTTTATATTATTTATTACTGTTAATATTAATTGAAATCATATCGACGTCTTGACATGTATTTTTATTTTACTTTTATTTCTGAATGTATTTCATTGTATTTTTATTAGTTTTGAACACGAACTCAACAGCAAACCAACATTGTTCTTTGCAGTGCCCTGACAGTGTTCATGTAGCTACAAAAACCGACAGTAAATGTTGTAAAATGTATTATGTGCATGAGAGCAAATAAATAAATAAATAAACAAAAACAAGATTACTCCGCTTTTATGTCTAAAATAATTATTGACAGTAAGAAAATGTAGTTTATTAGCCAAATATAAGATATTTTTTCCCTCGATTAATTATTACTTTAGTTATAAACGAAATAGGTTATTAGGGACTGCCAAACTGTTGCGGTTTTTAAAAGAAGAGTGAAAGAACACTATCTTTCCACTTCGTCATGGTTGCATAATATGTATTTATTATTGTATAAAGTAATTTTATCTAAGTATTTTAGTGATATGTATTTTAGAAGTATGTATTTAAGTATATTCTTATGTTGTATGTTTATATTCAAAATTAGTGTATAGTTAAGTTTTAGTAATAGTTAAGATTTATTTTATGTATTCTGTTTTCTCTTCTACTCTTACACACGTTGTCTACATCTCTAACTACTTTCCTATCGCAGGTATGCTGGAAGAGATTTCTATAGAAATAAGCATCACCTTTGTTCGTATTTTTCTGTTGTACATAAACTGTTAAATAAATAAATAAAAATAAATAAGAATTGAGACTTACGACATTTAGTTCTTTGCTTCAACACGACCAAAAAGCGCACGCGATATTCAACTTTATTACTAATGTGTTAGCGTTTAGCGAGTTTGCGTAGAAATTGGCTTTGGAGTGCCTGGTCTTAATTGTCAGGGGAATATTATATTGATTTAGCCAACACTCTAGCTCTTTTTGTAGTAATGCAAAATGTTCTGATACCTACCTGTTTACATTTGAACACAATATCATAGATACTAAATTATTATACTGTGAAATAATGGTGGAATACTATTTGTATTTAGAACTGGTTAATTGTGTAAGAGGAAGACTGTTTTACCGTGATACAGTTTCGACTAGTACGGAGGACAGTGTGAATCGAATGCTACTACAACCTAAATAACAATATCAGTGTTAGTAATTGTTGTGAGTGATTAGTGCTTGAATACGAACTAAATAATTATCATGTGATGTAAGTACTTAACGAACAACACTTATAATACGTTAGAAAGGTGAGAAATATAATATCACATTATTGGTTAGTATTTAAGTGCAGGAATGATTTATTTACGTTTGTAGTGTCTACCTACCAAATATTTAAAATACCAAATTATATATGGTTGTACTTTTATGATGCAAATAAAGTTATATTATTATATTATTATTACTTTTATAATTTTTATTTGATATTGTGAAGTGAAAAATAAAATAATTAAAATTGATACTAACATTTGTACGCCTACTGGCAAAACATAGAGAACTTACAAAAGTGTAACGTCGCAAATAGATGTCAAATATTTCGCTGTTTTGATTAATTTGCCAATATTACTGTATGGAAATAAGAAATCCCTTGAATATTAATAATAAATTGCAATTATAACACTGAATTTGATGTTGTAACAATTTTAGGTTTAAAAAACCGGCCAAGCGCGAGTCGTACTCGCCCATGAAGGGTTCCGTAGCAGCAAGTAACATTGAATGAAAGGTAAATTGCGGTTTACGATTTATGACGTATTAAAAAAAAACTACTTGTTAGATCTCGTTCAAACCAATTTTCGGTGGAAGTTTACATGGTAATGTACATCATATATTTTTTTTAGTTTTATCATTCTCTTATTTTAGAAGTTACAGGGGGGGGGACACACATTTTACCACTTTGGAAGTGTCTCTCACGCAAACTATTCAGTTTAGAAAAAAATGATGTTAGAAACCTCAATATCATTTTTGAAGACCTATCCATAGATACCCCACACGTATGGGATTGATGAAAAAAATTTTTTTGAGTTTCAGTTCTAAGTATGGGGAACTCCAAAATTATTTGTTTTTTTTCTATTTTTATGTAAAAATCTTAATGCGGTTCACAGAATACATCTACTTACCAAGTTTCAACAGCGTAGCTCTTATAGTTTCGGAAAAAAGTGGCTGTGACATACGGACGGACAGACAGACAGACAGACAGACAGACAGACATGACGAATCTATAAGGGTTCCGTTTTTTGCCATTTGGCAACGGAACCCTAAAAAAGCATTTGGAAAGTTTCCAAAAACTTTTTTACATCTAAACCTAAACATTCGGTATTACGATATTAATTATTGCATTTCATTATTAATATTCTAGGGAAGTAGTTAGCCATATTTCTTATTTCCATACAGTAATATTGCTAAATTAATCAAAACAGATAAATATTTGACAGCTATTTACGACGTTGCCAAATTTTAGGATAAACCCTCTTAACAAATAAATAATCTGAATCTATCGCGTGGCACGCACCTGCACGTCGTCAGGATACTCGATGTTGACCGTGACCAGCAGCGGCGACACGGCGCCCGAGTCCAGCGCCTTGCCGACGTGTTGTGCCAGCTGCACGCCGAACGACCACTTCCATGCCTCCTTTAACGGCGTCAGCGACGCTACGCGAAAAAGATATTGCAGTTCGAATGTGAACTAGTACAGCATGCGCCTCGGATCTTTGTGTCAAACTCAAAGTGCCTGTAAATGGTCCAATTAAAAAAAAGGTTTCAATTTAACTATTTACAGGCACTTTTGAATTTTCAAAGGAGTCCGTCAGTTGGAAAGATGAAGCTGCTTGCCCATTCTAAAGTGTAGTAGGTTCCTATGGAGAAGAACGGGCAAGAAACTCCATGGACACTGTGAAGTGATGTGTCTGTGAAGATACCTGAGCAGATTGTATTTTCACATTTAAAAGGGACTTTAAAAAAGGAGGAGTTCGACGCGTTTTTATTATGACACCACGAAGCCATTGGGCGACCCAGACGAGTCAATAGATGCTCATGTCATCAATCCATCCAGCCGATTGGATGTTTCGAGGATATAAAGAATCCCAAGGTGTAGGTTAGCAGTAGATATTAAAAAGACTACACTCAGCTAAGTTCCCTGTACCACAGATTACCAGATAAATCACTCCATACAAAATGTTCAATACCTTCTGCTATACCTATACCTACACCTTCGAGTCGCTAGACGCTGCGAACGAAAATGTACCTAACCGTACAAGCGTAAAGTGAGTTTTGCTTTGTGGCTGCGCGCCGCCGCATGATTATTGTAAATTGCCAGGGAGGGCTGTAAAGATGTTAGTAGGTACTTATTTGTTGTACACTTTATGAAATAAAAACTTTTTACAAAAAAAATCAACCGACTTCCAAAAAAAACACTACAAAACGAAAAATAACTTTAATTTCGGTAGTCGAGTCGGTGTCTTTGGTTTGGAAGTCGGTTGATTTTTAACCGACTTCAAAAAAGGAGGAGGTTCTCAATTCGACTGTATTTTTTTTTATGTTTGTTACCGCGTAACTTTCGACTGGGTGAACCGATTTTGATGATTCTTTTTATTTGAAAGCTGGTGCTTCCCGTGTGGTCCCATATAAATTTTATTAACTTTGCTTGGATAGTTTTTGAGTTAGGTTCAATAATACGTATTTTTTTCCCACTTAGTATATGGATGATATCTTAAGTTCCTGTCACTGTTATTTACATAGCAAGAGATGTCGTGCGGTGTCCCACAGGGTTCGGTCCTGGGGCCGCATCTGTGGGACATCGGATACGACTGGGTGCTGCGCGCCGACCTCCCTAGCGGCGTCAGCGTCGTTTGTTACGCTGACGACACGCTTGTCCTGGCGCAGGGGGGGTCGTACCAGGCGGCGGCGGCGGCCGATTTAGCGACACGCGGGGTTGCGACAATCGTTGACAGGATCCGGCAGCTGGGACTCGAGGTGGCCCTGCACAAGTCTGAGGCCATGGGTTTTCATGGTCCTCAGAATGCGCCACCGTCGGGTTCCCAGGTAATGGCGGGAGGGGTTCACATCGGTGTCGAGTCGACGATGAAGTATCTGGGACTCGTCCTCGACAGCCGGTGGAATTTCGTGGAACACTTCCGACGTTTGGCTCCCAGACTGGAGCGGGCCGGGGCTGCATTGAAGCGGCTCCTGCCCAATCTAGGGGATCCAAACGCCTCCTGCCGGAGGCTCTATGCGGGGATCGTGCGGTCCATGGCCCTTTACGGGGCGCCGGTGTGGGCGCGTTCATTGAGGCTGCGGCCAGCCCGCCGGTTGAACGCGTCCCAGAGGGTCATGGCCATCCGGCTGGCCCGAGGATACCGCACGGTCTCCTGCGAGGCGGCGAGCCTCCTTGCCGGATTACCGCCATGGGATCTGGAGGCAAAGGTCCTCGCGCACGTCTGGGAGTGTCGCGAGGAGGTGAAACGCCGGGGCTTAACTCCGATGCCGCAAGAAATTGCGGCACAGCGGACAGAGCTCCGGCGGGATCTCATGGCGTCATGGAGGGTGCGATTGTCGCAACCCCGCGCTGGGCACGCCACAATCGCGGCGATAAGACCCCTCTTTGAGGAGTGGCTGGAGAGACGCCACGGCGTTCTCACCTTCCGCCTGACGCAAGTCCTCACCGGACACGGCTGCTTCGGGAGGTTCCTGTTCAGGATAAGGCGGGAGGAAACACCCGGGTGTCACCATTGTGTGGATCGGCCTGAGGACACGGTGGAGCATACGGTGGAGGTCTGCCCGGCTTGGGCGGAGCAACGCCGTGTTCTCGTAGAGGCGATCGGCGGCGGTGATCTCTCGCGTCCGGCCCTGGTTCAGGCCATAATACGGAGCGAGAGGAAATGGCAGGCCGTCACCTCCTTCTGCGAAGCGGTAATGCTCGCGAAGGAGGAGGCGGAACGCGTGAGGGAGAGGCAAATTTCGCGCCCTCACGCCCCTAACCGCCGCAGGAGGAGACGCCCGGGGCGGGAATCGCGAGCCGATTTCCGGCCACCGTAGGCGCGGGCTTGCGGACGGTGAGCAATGGCTAGCTCGCCGTCCGATAAGGACCAAGCCCGGGTCGACGGCGCGTTGTGTTCCACGCGCGCCTCAAAGAGATGTCAGCAGAATTGACGGGGTCCGCTAGGGCCAATGCCTGCCGGGGGTTCGAAGAAAACCGATCGGGAAATCGTAGCCCCCGGCAACAGGGCAACCGAAGGAACACGGGTGGGTTTTAGTCAGTAAGAGTCTGACACGCCGTCCCGCTCCGCGAAGTTATTTGATAATTTCCCACTCAAAAAAAAAAAAGGTAATGGTGTTCGAATTTGAGTGGGGTAGGTACCACAACTAAAAACTGAAAAATAAATAACAGTTTAAAAAAACTAAAAAACACGCTTTTTATAGAAAGCCGAACTAAAAAATAGAAAATAAATTTTAATAAATTTAAATTAAGAATAGTGTTAAAAATTTTGATAAATATAATTAATAATAGTGTAAATAAGAAAAAAAAGATTCATTTTAATAAAAAAAGCGTGGGGTGCATGGTGTCAATAGTTATAAATATTATATTGACAGATATGAGTAGAAGGATTATCATTTGGATATTATTTTAAAAAGCACCCCACGCTTTTTTTATTAAAATATTTTTTTCTTATTTACACTGTTATTAATTTATATTTATCAAAAAAATTAACACTATTCTTAATTTGAATTAATTAAAATTTATTTTCTATTTTTTAGTTCAGTTTTCTATAAAAATCGTGTTTTTTTGTTTTTTAAACTGTTATTTATTTTCTACTTTTTAGTTTGGTTTATTTATAATAGCTTGTTTTTTTAATTTTAAACTATTATTTGTTCTACTATTAATTCCGTGATAACTATAAGTAACTAATTATTTTCCAAATTATTCATGTGTACAGCTGTATTAATAGTAAAAATCAAATCTCGATTTTAAAAGTCATTCAAAGATTTTAACGTTGTCAATATTTACAGTGAGACTTAATGGTATAAGGTTATTGCCGAACAAGTGATAATGACAAGTCTTTAAATTTTAACTTTTTTTAGGAATATCGTATAGGTACCTACTTTTATAATGCTTGTAAATATGTGAACACCATGTATCCATTACTAACATAATGGATCTTTTGTTGTCCTAATAAATAAAATTTAATAATAAAATTTAATAATAATAAATTACATAATTATTATTTTTTCTGTCATTGCTTCATTTTTAATTATTTTTACCTATTGTGGTATAGTAATATTATTCCAGGTGCATCGTCTTCACATATAATTATATAATTAATGTATACAAAATATTGTAAAACATTTTAAAAGAGTAACGGTGGAGTTTCTTGCCCATTCTTCTCCATACGAAAACTACCTTTTGGAAGGGGCGACTAGAATCAATTCTATTTTTTGTTTTTGACGTTCAAAAGTGCCTTTTTGTGCCTAATTGAAATAAATTATTTGACTTTGACTTTGACTTTACCGCAAGCAGTGACATCTAAAGGAGCATGACGAACTTGCTGCCGGTTGCTCAGGCAAAAAAAAATCGTTAGCTAACCACAAATTGCAATAAAACTCATAACAAAAAACATTGTAATGAGTAGATTATGTCAACAATAAAATAAAATAAAAATAAATTGACTCATCAAAATAAATTGACTTATAAATTCAAATAAAATAAACAATTATATAAACTTATATAAACTGTCAGTAGGTAAACTAATTCTGGAGAAAGAACATAAGTATTGTTTTGAGTTAATCACAGCGACCAACTAACTATTCTTATCATTTATGTAGTCGTTGATACAATAGTATGCCTTTGAACAAAGGTTGGATTTTACTTTAGTTTTAAACGCATTAAAAGGCAAATCTAGCAAAGTAGTAAGTAGAGGGTAGCTTGTTATAAAAGTCTATACCAAGCCCAACAAATGAGTTATGAACCTTATGAAGCCGGTGAAAGGGAGCTCGTAGTTTGTCCTTATTTCTAGTGTTAACATTGTGTATATCACTGTTTTTAGTGTATAAGTGTCCTGAATGTGATCTGTTTGCTGATGAATGGAGCAGAATTATGCATGTATGTCTGATGTTTTGCGAAAGTAAGTATGCTAGGTTGTCCTCTATTATATGATAATATTTGAAAAATAAGAGAGGTATTATCTGCAAACAGTACAACTTCACAGATACCCTTTAAATAGAATGGCAATTCATTAATATACACTAAGAACAAGAATGGACCCAGTATTGAGCCTTGAGGTACACCTAACTGAACTGGTAGCCCGGAAGATATTACACCATTAACATCTACACATTGGAACCTATTATGTAAATAAGAATTTATAACATTTAGAGCTTCGTTTTGCACACCGTAATGACGTAGTTTCCGCAAAAGCGTATCATGGTGCACGCAATCAAAGGCTTTGGAGAGATCACAGAAAACTCCAATAGCATTTTGCGAATTCTCCCATGCATTAATATGTGTTTTAGCAGAGCAACACCCGCATCTGTAGTCGAACGACCTTTTGTAAAGCCATATTGAAGCCATATATTGTTCATTATGAAGGAGGCTATTTAAATTAAAATGTCTTAGCAACTGCTTGAGTATTAACTTTTCAAATATTTTACTGAATGCAAGTAAGATAGAAATAGGCCTGAAATTGCCAACGTCATTTTTATTACCTGATTTAAATAATGGTATGATTTTACTACTCTTCATGAGGTCAGGAAAAGTTCCTAAATCAACACATTTATTAAAAGTAACAGCTAGATACGGGGCTACGATGTCTATTATTTTACTTAAAACTTTAATGGAGATGCCCCAGTAATCACCAGTGTTTTTAAGCTTGAGTATGTTAAAAACATTTTATTTATTTATTTATTTATCTTTAAATCAGGCACATTACCCATAATTTGTTAGTATTACTTACAACTATGTTAGTATAATTAATTAAGACAAACTTTTACAACTACAAACAATAACAATAATACAACACACTTACAGAACACTATATCTATTAAGCCACCTTCTGGAGACACCTGGCAACAGTACATGTACTGCGCACAGGTGCCCCATCAGGTGGCCTTCAGTCTTACTAGCAACAATGCTCAGGAGACTGCTGTCGCTGTGTCGCATCCGACGCAGCAGTGACGCGGATCTTTTACGGATGATCGCACATTAACTACATCACGAGGTGTTTGTTACATGCTCGAAGCTAAATAAGCTACTACATTTAGGCACACTATTATGCAAAAGGTTTTCAGCTTTAGACGGAGACGAATTTAAGGAGCGAGTCGTAGAAAAAAACTCATTAAATGCCTCGGCTACGTCGGCTGCTATATTAACTAATTTATTGTCGACCATAATCTCAAGTTGTTTATCTTGTTTATCGGCAACCCACTGAGAAATGGTTCGTCTCCGGCCCGGCGGCCGGTAGGTAGTTACTGCGTTTAAGTACATGGAGTGATTTATCTGGTAATCAGGGGCCCAAGTCTGCTATTTTTATAAATTCGTCATTCCAACACGATCCCATTGTCATTTCGCTAAAAGTTCGTAATCTGCTAAATTCATAATGGTCGATCATTGGTCAGTCAATGGTCTCGTAATAGAATTGTGTTATAATGGCATTGTCGAACAATACGACCAATGATACCACCTAAGTCAGTCATTCATTTTGTCATTATGTACGAGATTACCAATAAGTGCCATTTCTTTCAATGGAGTGTCAGTGGCTGACCATTGGAAAGTCATAATGACGCCATTATATTAGTAGATTACCAAACTTGTCAAATTCAACAATTATGAAATCAATGATAGACCATTCTGACACTATTGTAATAGCAGACTTGAGGCCCTGTGCTGTTGCTCACCGTCGTCGTACCCTGCGCAAGCGTCCTTGAGGCGCAGCGACACGAGCCGCTCGCGCAGTATGGTTGCGATGGGCGCCGACAGCGCGCCCGCGAACGTGGAGCACTCGTAGCTGCAACACAAAAACATCATTTTATTAGTTGGTAGTTTGACCTTTTCAGTTGTGTAGTTGAATTTTCATCTCATATATGAAATGGAACATTGTTTTGAGGCAACGCGTTTAATCGGAGTACAGTTAATTGGTGTGTAATAAACACAAAATAAAGACTTAGTTAAAAAATTTGATTATTAGGCTCTGTGACATCTCTGTTTCACCACACATGGATACTTCGCCCGCAGCAGCCACCCAAGTAGTGGCGTTGCTGGATTCTGGTGTTGGTCAACGTGTTGTGGCTGCAAGACTACATCTAAGCCTCTCGTCCGTTCATAGAGTGAACAAACGCTATCGGATCGAGAGACTAGTTTATTCTCGCACCGTCCAGGATCTGGTAGGAATCGGGCCACTTCTGAGACGACCGATTTATTGAAACAGTTTCTTTGCGAAATCGACGCTATTGAACTGCAACAACAACTCCGTATTGTTCGCAGGGTGACTGTGAATGACCCTATAATCAGACGAAGATTAAAGGAACGTGGATTGGTACCACACAAGCCAGCCAAAGGGCCGAAATTAACAACAGACCATCGAAGAGCGCGCCTTCAGTTTGCACGTGAGCACTTAAATTGGTCATACGCACAATGGAGCAAGGATCTCTTTTCTGACGAGAGCAAAATTATGCAGAATGTTAATGATGGAAGGAAGGTTTACAGAGAACGTTAAACGAAGAGCCGAGAACGTTATGCACAGTGCTGCATTGAGGAAAAAGTAAGCTATGGTGGCGGTTCATACACAGTTTGAAGGAGCATTAGTACCAAAGGAAAAATAGAACTTGCTTTCGTATCTAGACCATGCCTACCTGCACCAAACGGTCGTCGTTACATCAAAGAATGTCTCGATACTCGCGTGGTTCCCTATGCACATTTCATTGGCGTATACATGCATGATGCTGCCGAGGCCCATACTGCAGAAACCGTACGAGATTATCTCAATGAAATTGGTATCTTCGTTATGGAGTGGCCAGCAAAAAGCCCGGATATCAGTCCCATAGAGCACCTGTGGGATGAACTAAAAATACGAGTTTGAGCAAGAGATCCTGCTACATCTTGAAGATTCCATATTCATTATAATTATTTATAATCCTTCAATTACACACAGGAAAAGAGAAATATCAATTTCATGCAATTCGAAAGAAACGGAAAAAATTAAATGCATGGAGTGTTGTTGTCACTTAACACTTGTCTTTCTAACAGTGTCAGACAGTGCTTGGCAATTGAGCCCAGGACCTCATGCTCAGCAGTAGGGCTTGCGATCACTAGACCAACGAGGCAGTCAGGTAGAGAGACGTAAAGTTGAAACCTATATTATTCTAATACAGATGAATGTGTTACTATTTCCCTTGGTGAGTGATTGCCTTAAAACCCGCGTGCGTGTGTGTGCGTGTGTTTAACCTGAAGAACAGGATTTGTTTACATTTTTATCAAATACTTTTAGAACAGAGTTTGGACTGTATAAGTTTTGGACAATCAAACTCAATGCATTTATTTCAGATAAACCAATTACAGGTACTTTTGAATTGTCAAGGGGTCAGTCAGTCAGCAAGATGAAGCTAGTTGCCCATTCCAAAGCGTAGTAGATACCAATGGAGAAGAACGGGCAAGAAACTCCACGGACACTCTTTTAAATCAAAACATTGTCACAAAATACAACATCATTCATGTTGAAATTATACATGTGAGAATAATATAGAAAGATGTGCACATTAAAAGCATCCGTAATAAAAATATAAAAACAAAAACAATTCAAAAATTTAAATAAACCGTGGCAGCTACCAGATGGCAGATGACCAGTCCCTACTGACGGCGCCCGTCCTCGAACATGACATAGTATAAGGAGAGGAAGTACGCTACCTTCATACAAACGCACCGCGCGCGGCTTGTACGCACACTTAACAAAATCTCGACCTGTTTCTCACGAGAAACGGGTCGAGATTTTGTTAAGTGTGCGTGCGGCGACGCTTAGATACTATGGCGCACACATACAAGCCCAATTAGTTTATGCGCCCTTGTGGAGCTGAACCAGCGCTAAGCTAAGCATTTTTATCAGCGATGTAATCCCCCAACTTATAATAATGCTTGGCAGGATAGTGTGCGTTTTATACAAGTTAAATTTCGTTTCGTTCAGTTGGAGCATGTGGGGAGGTATTTTATTATAACACTAGCTTCTGCCCGCGACTTCGTCCGCGTGAAATAGTTACTTTGAGCTAACGCTAACTTTCACCCTCGACTTCGTTAACGTAAAAGGTGTTTTTTTTTATAATATGTACTTTACCTAAAATAGCTCCATTTTAGGTACCTACATCACGCTTTTATCAGTAAGAGTGGAACTTTAAAACGTTAGGTAAAAGTACTGGTTCTTATAATCTTATACCTATCATGTAGATTGTAGGTTATTCTCAAAAAAACTCAAAACTAAATTTATTTTAAAGTACTTCTGCGTACACTATATTTTAGTTTTGTTTTCTTCCGGCAGAAGTAGATATTGATTTTCACCAGAACCAGATCTCGATAGGGCAACATATAGTTGCCCGTGCGAAAAACACTCTTGGCGTAAATCTATTCCTGCGTGCTTAAATGTTTGCCCCTGGGCCTTACTTCACCGAAATTTTTTTAATGCGTGCGCAGTACTTGATCATTATTTTGCTGCGATGTTATTTTAAAACTGCGATATCTCCTAAGATATTCATTGAAATCGAATGATGTAAAGGGCAATTTTGTTTTAAATTAAATACTTGTGATGAATAACGTATTTATTTGGATAAGGATTAATGTCATGTTTATAAAAACACCTTCGCAAATAACGCATTACTTTTGAACAAATTTGGTTAGCATAAAAAAGGTTAGAGTGAGCCAACCTTAAAAGATAGATATATGCTGTCGCGGACTTTTTTTAGAACTTTTAAAGGGGAACAATTCTGTCATACATGATTTTTGCGAAACTTTAACCGTTTACGCAGCGCACGCAGCGGAAGCTCTCAAAAAGAAAAAAATTATCCCGATTTTGAAACATTCTTCATTGGTGCTCCGCTCCTATTGGTCTTAGCGTGATGATATATAGCCTATAGCCTTCCTCGATAAATGAGCTATCTAACACTGAAAGAATTTTGAAAGAAGAACAAATCGGATCTGTAGTTTCTGAGATTAGCGCGTTCAAGCAAACAAACAAACAAACTCTTCAGCTTTATATATTAGTATAGATTTTAAACAGCAGCCCATAAAGGATGAGTCTAATTTAGCCAGTCCGAAACCCGGTTGAACTAATTGGTCCCTTTCCAGTCCTATAATTGTCTATCACCTCTTTTAGAAGAAAGAAAAAAAGAAAGAAAGAAAAATAGGTTTATTTGTCACAGAAACACGTGCATACATAAAAGACAAGAGTAATCAGAGAACAACACAAAGTACATAACAAATCACGAGCATAGAACAGAAATTACTTAGGCGGCAGCTGCACGACATGACTGTGACAAGAAGGCTTCCACTCAGCATGATGCAGTGCTATGGGGGACCCACAGCACAGCGCTGATTTTCAGTGGTCACCCGAAAAAAGAAAAGATGTACGGAAATCAAGTCAGGTTCAGTGATTTTTCTATTACACATGTAACAAAACAAAATAAATAGTGCTTAGAATATAAGACAACTATACAATAAATTATAAGAACTACTTACTGAAAAGACTTAGATTTTTCCCTACGTACATGACGTTTTCATAGATATATTGAAAAGGTACCGTCGTGATGTTAATCTTTAAACAGTTCCCTTAGAGAATCGCGTCTGCGGAGGCCATATATTGCTCTGATGGCTCTCTTCTGCGAAATAAAAATAGACTCGATATCTGCAGCCCGTCCCCATAGTAAAATACCGTAAAACATGATACTGTGAAAATAACTGAAATAGACTATTTGGCACTCGCCGGCCGCTGCCGCGGCACCGCTCGCTAAGCTCGCTCGGCTCGTGCGTAGGGGGTCACGGTTCTTACCTAACCTAACCTTTGTTTTGCGAGTAAAAATATTTAACCTAATCTAACTATTTCGGTTCCGGGTACTTAATAAGTACTTGATTACTGGAATATGGAAATATATTTCCACAATCAATTATATCAAGTATACTGGAAAAATAATGCTTTATTACGTGTTTTTTTAATATAATATGCCTACCCCGCCTATCTTCTCCAATATGCCAAATTTTTCAACCTCGTTTTCCGCTTTTTTTAGGGTTCCGTACCTCAATAGGAAAAGGGTTACGTACCTCAAAAGGAAAAAACGGAACCCTTATAGGATCACTCGTGTCTGTCTGTCTGTCTATCCGTCTGTCACAGCCAATTTGCTCCGAATCTAATGGACCGATTAAGTTGAAATTTGGTACACAAATGTATTTCTGTGACCCAAACACGAATGTGTAACGTAAATAAATGAATTTTGATTATGGAAGTCACTTTTGGGAGCAAAATTTTTGGTCCAGTAGTTTTGGAGATACTGAAAATATACACAGTATGGCTCTTTACTCATAGATTACAGGAAAACCTATGAGAAGTCTATGGTTTTAAAATAACATGGTAAATCTCTCAGCATTGTGCGTACAAACTTATATTTCGTCGCTCGGCATCCAATAGCTACTATAATACTACCATATACTATCTCTGGCTACTATAATATCAAAAGTATTTGACAGTCTACTTAATAAAAAAAATAAAAAATGGTGTTTTAAAGGCTCATTCAAACAGGCACGACACGCGACGCGACACAAAAGCACCGCTCGTCGCGCGGTCTCTTTGTGTCGCGTTGGTCTGCACAAGCCTTGATTCGGGCAAAATACTCATACACAAAAAAGAATAAATAAGTAGTAAAACAGTAAAAACATTAAAAATATTCAAAAATTAACACAAACAAAAAAAAAACTAAACAAAACTGAAACAAAAAAAAAACTAATTAAAACTGTAAATGTTCATGACAACCAATTCGGGTTTCGGCGTGCTTTATCAACAGAAAGTGCAGTGTTGTGTTTTAAGCATACTGTCACATACTATACACAGCGTGGGACGCCGATTTATGCTAGCTTCCTCGACTTATTCAAGGCTTTTGATCTGGTTGCTTATGAAGTATTGTGGAGAAAGATGGAGAAGGATAGGTTGCCAAGAGAGCTTATAAACATATTTAAATTTGGTATGGTAATAAGATCAATAGTGTACGATGGGCTGGAACTTTTTCCAGGCCATACAGGTTGGAATGCGGGGTGAGGCAGGAATGGTTGAGCTCACCCACGTTTTTCGAGCGGGCTGATTGGCGAGCTCAGCAGCACCAGAATAGATGGTATTTGTATAAATAATATTATCTATGCAGACAACATGGTGCTTCTGAACGCATCAATCTGTGGTCTCAGAAAGTTGGTCGCCAAATGTGAGCAGTATTCCAAAACACATGGTTTGATGTATAACTCCAATAAGTCGGAGATCTTGTCTTTGAGGCTGGGGGTAGACCGGGTTATGTACCACCTGTATTACTCAATGGGACTCCACTACAAGGAGCATTTACGTTTAAATATCTTGGTCATATATTGACCCCTGACCTCAATGACGGACTCGATATTGAGCGGGAACGAAGGGCGTTGTCGGTAAGGGCGAACATGCTGGGTCGTAGGTTTGCACGCTGCTCACTTAAAAAGTCAAAATTACTCTGTTTCGAACTTATTGTACAACACGTGCAGCCTGTGGGCTAGATATACCCACAGGTCGTGCAACGCCCTTCGTGTCCAATACAACAACGCTTTCAGGGTATTGGTGGGGCTGCCCTGTTTTCGTAGCGCATCGGGAATGTTCACGGACGCAGATATTAATTGCTTTTACGCAACGATGCGAATAAGGTGTGCATCTCTGGTGCGCAGAGTGCGGGCCAGCTCCAACAATATCTTAAAAATGATCGCTAGCAGGCTGGATTGCATATACATCAATCACTGCAGTACCATCTCCCATGGGGTGAAATGAATTTAAACTAGATTACGTGGGGCACTCAGAAAGTTTTGCGATACCAAAAAAATACCGGCCAAGTGCGTGTCGGATCACGCACAATAAAGGGTTCCGTAGTTGGGATGAATTTATCCCAAAAACAAACTTAACTTTGTAGTTGAAAAATATGTTCTCCCATACGGAATGTATGGGAAAACATATTTTGCAACTGCAAAGTTAAGTTGGTCGATTATTACTCGATAACTGTAGAGCCTACTTAGCTGTGATAGTTTTCCTTTTAATTTCGTTATATAAACTACTGCTGTGATATTTTTCACACATCCAAAACTAACCATTTAGCTGGCAGGGGGGGGAACACTTGACTCTAACAAAAATTAGCACTTTAAAGCTTAATATTTCGCAAACGGATCCTTGAATCCAAAAATGGTTTTCACAAACTCACAATGTTTTTGAAGGACCTTTCCAATGATACCCAACACCATGGGTTAAAAAAAGAAAAAAAAACATCACCACTTTACGTGTAGGAGAGGTACCCTAAAAAAAAATGTTTTTCATAATTTTGTTTTACCACTTCGTCGGCGTAATTAATATATATACCTGTGCCAAATTACAGCTTTCTAGTACTAAGGGTCTCGGAACTAGACCGCGGACAGACAGACAGACGGACAGACAGACAGACAGACGGACATGACGAAACTATAAGGGTTCCTTGTTTACTACGGAACCCTAAAAAATATACTACAGGTTATTTTTTTATTTTTATTATGTCTTTTCAAAGAACTCTCCATTGGCCATACACAATTTCATACGTCTAAACCAATTTTCATAACACAGTTTCCAGTCCACATCAGACACCTCTTCAATCTCCTTCTCAAATGCAGCCAGTGCATCTTCCGGTGATGAAAACTGTTTTCCTTTGAGTTGATTTTTTATTTTCGGGAACAAGAAAAAGTAGCACGGAGCAAAATCGGGACTGAGGAGGATGACCTATAAATTTGACCGGTGTACTGTCTAGAAAGCCAAGTTTTGAGCGCCGAGTGAGCCAGCGCGTTGTCGTGGTGAAGCAGTAGCCCACGGAGGCCAGTGTTCGGTCGGTTGCTGCATGCAACAGTAAAAACTTCTGGCAAACATTTGGTAACATACCATTCAGCATTGATGCTCCTTTTATCTCGTAAGGGTACTGACACCAGATAACCAGTCAAAGAAAAAAAAATTGTGATCAAAATTTTGCCTACGCTTCTAGCTCGCTTCACTTTGGTAGGCGTTTTGGTTCATTATGAAACAGCCACACGGTCGACTGACGCTTCGTTTCTGGATCATGCTGATAAATCCAAGATTCATCACCCGTAATGATATTTTAAACGCGCCGAGACGAGCCTGCTTCAAATTTTGGTATCATGTCTCGGCAACATTCTACCCAAATCTCCTTCTGAGCCTGCGTTAGATTTTGCGGTACCAGTGTGAAACTATCTTCCTTACCCGAAGATGCCCGTGTAAAATTTCATGCACACTTCCTGATTCAATCTGCAGTATATGCTGAACCTCTTCATATGTAATTCGCCTATTCTCTTGAATTAAATTTTTCACAGCCAGCACGTTTTGTTATGCGTCATAGGGTGGCCACTTCTTTCTTCGTCCGCCAAAATTACTCGACCACGCATAAATTCGTTGAACCAACGGAAAACAGTCGCTTCAGAAGGGCTTTTTTCTATGAACACCATTCGAAGTCTTTCAAACGATTCTTCTGGTTTTAGTCGACATTTGAAATCGTACAAAATCATCGCGCGAAAATGTTCTCGTTGTAAATCCACTTTTCAGAGTATTTTGATTTTGCTCGTAAAAAAAGATGGAGGGAATTTCGAATTTGGAATGTTATGTTTTTTTTTAAATAAATAGTCATACTTTCTGAGTGACCTGGTAAAATAAGCTAACATAGTTCATAAGTTTACTAACACAATGAGTCCTTGTTAATTGAATAAAGAAAAATATCTGGTTGACCTTTTTTTTATCTACGTTTTCTAAAAATGAAACTTAGCTAGATCGATCTATCACTCCTGAAACCCCCTGCATACTAAACTTCATAAAAATTCTTGGAGCCGTTTCCGAGATTCAGATTTTATATTTATACATAAATACAAGAATTGCTCGTTTAAAGGTATTAGATTTATATTATAATATTAATACCGCGAATGTGAAGTTTTTAACGAAAATCAGATTTTTATTTTATTTCATTCTACACGTTCAAATAAGTGATCCTGCAATTTAAAAAAAAAACGTAAAAAATGTCACATTCGCGGTATTGGATGCCGAGCGACGATTTGCAGTTGGAATGTATGTGAGAACATGTTTTTCAACTACAATGTTAAGTTTGTTCTTGGGATAAATAAATTCATCTTAACTACGGAACCCTTCATTGTGCGTACTCCAACACGCACTTGGCCGCTTTTTTACACATATGGCAACCCACACATTGTCTCTTAAGGTGATATATTGAAAAAAATGGGCTTTTCCTTTATCGTGTAACTTTCAAAGTATTTGGAATATGGATTTCAAATTTTTGTGTATGATTTTTGACTATATGATCTAGTATCCGGAAAAAGGAATACACGATACAATGAAATTTTCTCGATACAAAAAATTTGCAAAAGTCTATCTATTTTTATCTTTTTTTGAGTATCATGGCGCAACGCTTATGAGTTATTCAATAGAATTTACTTTAAAACATAGAGAGTAAGCGTTTCGAGTTTTAAGAAAAGCAGTTTTTTTTTAAATAATACTTTTCATTTACAAAAGACGGCATTTCGTTTTGGCACATACGTTGTTTTATTCCGAGCGGACACACATTATCGTCATCTCTTCTTTCGCCTATCAAAAGTATTGTCATCACTCTCGTTCATTCATAGATCAGTCGCCCGATGGGGCTCATCGACGAAGAATCTATGTCACTTTTTTGCAAATCGGTGCGATCAAATTTACGTGATTTAAAGAATTTTGTTTACAGAAAAAGTTAGTACTTCAGCAAGTTAAAGTAATAATTGAATGCAATTAGTGTTGAATAGGTATTCAGACAGTGTGTGTGTATTCTTGTGAGTCCTGCGAACAATATAACATTATTTTTCTATTATGATTTTGTGGTGACATTTAAATTATTTATAAATATAGAAAGAAATATAAAATCAAAACTGAACAGTACCTGCAACGTTTGGAGTGCACAGGGCTATCAATGAACTCATTTTACAGGAATTCAATAGCAATAAGATGATGATAATAGTGAGTCGAATTCTCCACCTTCACTAAAGCACAACCAACACAATCTATTCCCGCTTTTTAATGTATTATTGTGTAAGCATTTTATTTTCTAAGAACATCTATTTTTATACCTACAACTTTTAATAATCTTTTATCTAAAGAAATAGGCTAAATAAAATTCGTTTTTAGGTTTTGAAATACGTCAACAGTACATCAATATGTCAAGTACTGTCACTACGAATCATAGATCACAAAAAAGAAATGGAGTCGGATTTGAATTGTAAAAAAGGAGAGTTTTTACCCGACTACGGCAAAATCAAAGGAGGGTTATGATTTTAACATGTATGTATGTATATATGTAACAGGCTATCAAATGCAAAATAAAATTCAAGTCAGACTAGTAGTTCCAGAGATTAACGCGTTAAAACAAACAAGAAAACAAACTCTTCAGCTTTATTATTAGGACTAGCTGCACTCCACGATTTCACCCGCATAAGTCCCAATCCCGTGGAATATCGGGATAAAAAGTATCCTATGTCCTAAAGTCTAAACCAATTTATCATCACTGTAATATTTTCAACACAATGTATTTTGTTATGAAATAAATTACTTATGATTATGACTTAACCAGGTCATGATCTACCCTTTGCCAAATTTCAAATATTATTCCCTCATAACTCTAAAAAAATCCAGCTTCTAAGTCAACGCAATAAAAAAATACGGCCCTTTATGTGGCATATTTTGATAATCGCAAGTAAATCAAAAACTACAGGGTACTTCCAGTTGACCTAGAATTATGAAATTTTGGCAGGAAGCAAGGTCTCACAGCACAGGTAAAGGAAAAAGTCCGAACATTGATAATAATTTGTAGATTTATCACATAAAAAATATTTTTTTTTGATTACAAACTTGCATTTGAAATTGGAGAATTGACCGTGACGTACCTATCGATGTATGGGAGAACATGTTTCTCAACTACTAAGTTAAGTTTTTTTTGGGATAAATTCACCCCAACTACGGAACCCTTCATTGTGCGTGGTCTGACACGCACGTGGCTAGTTTTTTTTGTATGTTTGTTTGTTACGCTTTCATGCAAAAACGGCTGAGCGGATTTGGATAAAATTTCGCACATGGGTAGACCATGACCTGGGTATGTCCTACATAAGATACTTTTTATCCCGATATTCCCAATGGATCGAGACTTACGCGGGTGAAATCGCGGCATACAGCAAGTATTATACAGGATGTCTCAAACGTAGTGGTCCAAAGGCAAATGGGGTAAAGTAGAGGTGGCCACCCATCATTAAAAAAAATTAAAGTTTCGATATTCTCAATAGTTCAGAAGATTTCACTAATTTAACCATTTTCAAGAAACTTCACATTTTCATTTAGAGTTTTCGGCCCTGTGAACAACATTTTCGACGTAGCGAGTTTAAATCATAAGTACGATAACATAGTGGGAAAATTGTTTAAAATGTTATATTTAAGACTAGCGACCCGCCCCGGCTTCGCACGGGTATAAACCGGGTTATTATACATATAAACCTTCCTCTTCAATCACTCTATCTATTAAAAAAAACCGCATCAAAATCCGTTGCGTAGTTTTAAAGATTTAAGCATACATAGGGATATAGGGACAGAGAAAGCGACTTTGTTTTATACTATGTAGTGATATTGTGACTATTTTTTATTGTGCTACTGTTTGTTTTTCCTTAAATAAATAAATAAATAAATCTGGCTTAAAGATGCCTTGATAGTGCGTAAGCGAACATTAGCTCCGTACTTAAAATCTTATAAAATAGTTATTGTGGTTATATCATAACAAAAAGTGTATAAGGCTCAAGTTAACAAGGACATACAGTGATAAAAGTTAAAATACCAGTGAATTTTTCTAAAACATAAAGAGAAACAGTGAGAAATACCTCCTAACGACATTTATGTTAAATTCAAAAAAAAAACCACAATCAGTGAAGTTCCAGCAGTACAAAGCCGACAGCGACCAGCAGCCTAATTGCGTAACATATTTTATTTTTGATTGCAATTCTGAATCGAAAGCAAGTCCAATCTTAATCGCATGCCATAATTGGAATTGCGATGTACATTTTTTACCATACGACTGAAATTGTATAGGGATGTTCAATACAATTGTCTATAATTGTTAAATTGATATGTTTAGTTACAGCATCTATGAATGGTTAATATTCAAATTATTGTGCTATAATGTAATTTTGTTTTAATTACAACTGATGATCTACTAGTGCTTATAAATAAAAATGTACAATGATTGCCGAAAAATGAAAAACCAATTTTTAAAATACTTTCTACCACAATTGAACTACGTAATAAAACGTTTTTCTTTTCACGTCTTTGCTATCTGTGGCCTATGACAAAATCGTAGAAAAGCAGTGTTGTCAACTTAGAGGGATTTCCACTAAACCTGGGAGTTTTTATCCCAAAAACAAACAACTTTGTAGTTGAAAAACATCTCCCCTATATTGATATATGTCACGGTCAAATCTCCAACTGCAAATGTAAGTTTGTAATGGTTTTTTCTTTTTGTATGTGATAAAACTGAAAATTTACAATTTTCTGTCATTTTCCTTTACTTGTGCAATGAGACGGGCTTTGTGCCAAATTTTATGAGTCTAGGTCAACGGGAAGTACCCTGTAGTTTTTGATTTATTTGCGAGTACCAAAATATGTCGCTTAAATAGCCGTAATTTTTTATTGTGTTGACTTAGAAGCTTGATTTTTTAAAGCTCTAAGGGACCACAGACGTATTTGATATTAATTTCAACTTGATACCTCCGTACGTTCCTGAGAAAAAGGGTCTTGACAGACTGATAACGAAGTGATCCTGTAAGGGTTCCGTTTTTCCTTTTGAGGTACGGAACCCTAAAAATACTATGATTACATAAGTTATGTTTTATTTTCATACTCAAATCTTCAAATGGACTCCCAAAACAGCGGCCGAATGTCGGTAACAGAAAACCGATTTCAGGAGAGGCTACGGCTCGCAGTTTCGATCGTCTCTAATAATATTATTCGGTTGTAAGTGCATCGATCAAAACTATTCAAATATAAACAAAAACTTGTTTAGGCACACTTCCGTGGTTTTGTGAAATCGGTTTGTCTAGTTCGGATTATCGATACGATTCCGTTTCTGATTGAAATCGGATTTTTGATTCGTTTCGATGTATCTAGACGCAAGTCTATAGTGGACTTAGGGGAAAAAAATTGCAACACTGAGAGTAAAAGTTGAATGATCTGCCCTCATTGCGTTATGCGTTGACGATTTAATGCAAACTACTGCCTGTCTAAAGTATACCTTTGCTGCTCTAACTTTATCAGAGTGTAGGGAAAAGAAAAGGAAAGGCATATATGACATCACATGTTAAACCTTTGACAATAATTTGGGCTGGAATGAATATTCTTTGAAGTCTGTGGAGAATACGATATCAATCATGGCGACGTATCTGTTTACATTTTATTTTTGTTGATTTCGGTAAAGTTTTTGTTTTAAATTAATAGTTGTTTTATATTTTTCAACATACAAAATTATATTTACTATTCACGTACAGAAACATGGGCCTGTAATAAGCAGTTTTGGAACATTATTCTTGTGGCTTGTGGAAGTCGGAAGAACTTTGGAAAATTCTCTCGTTCGAGACACCGCCTTCGTTTTGTACTAGCTTCACCAAGATCACAGACTACAATTAAGTACATGGACTAAGACTTAGGCTGTTTTGCTCCATAGCGAAAAGTATCTAAGTCGATATTATCACTACAAGTAAGTAAACCAATATAAATAGGAATAACGTGTGTGAGAGTACCTTCGTATCTCATTAGATTATTGTAGCTGTAGGTACATTATTGGTGAGTCTACGTATACGGACAATCATTCTTTTGTTGCGTAGACACAGGCATCTTACGCGAGGTTAACTATTTATTGTGGTTAAAATAATAGTTAAGTACTATGTCTCACATTCTAACTAAAATTGTTAATTGATATTTTTGTACATAAGTAGATGCTGAAATAAACTATAATATCCACTACCTAACCAAATAACAGATAACTACAAAACATATTCATAATATTTTCACAGACGTGCTGAAAACACAAGAATGGAACACTACCAAATATCAATATTGTTGACTTCCTAACAAAGAAGTTGGTGGCAAGGTGGCAAACATGGATTGGATTAAGAATCTTATGTATTAATCGTTGAAGGTAAGCTTTTTGACACATCATTAAGAATTAAGCATAGCAACTCAATTATGAATATATTTCCTTGGCTGAACTTTTGACAGACACATCATAATATATATTTTATGTTTATCCAATTACCATTATAATTTAGTATTATAAAATATCTGGAGACTGAAAAATCAGCCCTAAATAAAGAAGAAATTATACAACCAGCATGACGATGATGATGATAGATGGCTTTCATCTAGCCATGGGCCTAGTTGATATGCCTACTTTGCCAGATGAGTACTTTATTTGAGCAGAAAGTAATATGACTTTGTTTTAAAATGTAGAGTTCCTGGGGAATTTCACCTACGAAGACATGAAGGCAGCATGAATGATACTGCCCCTGCTGTGCTGCACTGCTGCTCTGCTACTTCAGATTTCAAGCTTCTTAAGTACAAAAGTAGAAACTGAAGATCCTTCATGAAATATTTTTTTTAGAAAACTTGATTATAGTCTTGTACGACAGTGATAGAAACTATTGTGTTAATTGATAACAGTGTAAACTTTAATAAAGTGTTTTAATTATGAACTATAGAGGGACAAATAAAAATAACTTTAAATGAAATAATTAAGAATGGCATACTATTTGTTTTATACAAACACAGACAATTTTATAATTATAATGATACTATTTAAAGGTGTTTACCTAAATTAACTGTCATTCATTAGATTTAAAGGAAATAGAGAGAAATAAATTATGGTAAACAAATAAAACTGTTTTATTAAATTGTTACAACCTTAACTCAACACTGGACAAGAGAATCGGCACTATTACCATCTATTCACATTAATATGAAATATTTGGACATAGAGCAAAAAGGAATTGGAACAAACATACTGTAAGGATTAGTGGAATTTGGAATCTAATGTCTTCCTGTGGAAATCATCATGGATTATGTATGTACTGCTTGTTGTAAGTGTATGAGAGACAGTTAAAAAAATCTTGAATAATGTAGTTGAGCCTGACACCTGAAAAAAAAAAGAATAGTAAATCTTCAATATATTCCACCATCCATTACATCCATCCACAGTCACTTTATAGAATAGCAATATTCTGCTATAAACAACAATTGGGTCAATTATAAGCAACAATTGACTTAAATATTCTTACCTACTAATAATATTAATAGGCTAAGTACTAACAGCCGCACGGGGCAATCCATCAGGTTAAGCTACGCTTGCCAGGGTTGGTCCGTGGATGGGTGACCATTTCTACATACCGAGACTCCTTCATGCCTCGAAAAGCATATTAAACCGTTGGTCCCGGATGTCATTTGTGGATCTTTAACAGTCGTTATGGGTCATCAGAAGCCCGAAAGTGACAGTATTACCTAGTTATTGGGTTGTGGAGGTTAGATAGGCAGTCACTCCATGTAAAATACTTGTATTCAGCTGCATCCGGTTAGACTGGAAGCCGACCCCAACATAGTTGGGAAAAGGCTGGGCAGATCGATTTTTTTAATAATATTAACAATAAGTGAAAAATAGGTAGGATAGGTACTTAGATATATTTTCAGTTGCCTACCTACTTTCTTTACTTTGTTGTTATAATTGCTAAGTAAAAATTCATACAAGTAGTAGGTTAGGCAACTGAAAATATATGTATGGTATTTAAATGTATGGTAAGTTTACGTTTGATGGTGCATTTCGTATTCACCAATAAACAATATGGGGTTTATTTATAAACGTTGCATAAAGTTATGTAATGATGAGCAACTGTTTAATCATACATTTTTGAGGTTTTAACGTCACTTAACTATAAGCAATGTTTATAAATACATCCCTATGTGTGTAACATTGTTGCTGTACTTAACACACATTCAATGTTCAACACTTAGAAAGAAAATAATAAGTAAGTACATACCTTAAACAGACAATGATGTGGCAATAGTGGTATGTTCATCAATGTCCTTACATAATCCATTAATATAAAATGATTCAAACTGCTTTTTTTTGTTCTTCCTCAATTATAAGTTTTTGCTTTTCCAATGTATTACAAGCTCGACTGGGTTGCTAAGCTTGTGGCTCAAGTTTGTTACGGTATGAGGTACGAATTTGTCTTTCGTTAAAATGCCACCAAAATACCTCGTTTCTGGAATATCATAATATTTGTTTTTAGTTTAGGTTGTAGGCACTAAAGTACTAAACTCACAAGAAAACTTTCACAATTATTATTAAAAATCGACCTCGCTGCTTTGATATTTAACATACCAATAAAATTGATTTATCATTGAGGTTTTACATAAAAACACATTCACAATTTATCAGGAAGACTATTACTTAATTTTTTTCTTAATAATTATGGAGATTTCATGAGTTAATCCCAAAAAGATTGCTAAGTAAAATCTATTGCGACCACTACAGTGGCTTCTATTTCATTTGACAGACAAAACAAATTACTATAAAGTTTGAAACAAAATTACAACTGTCAAAATGGTTACGCAATTCGATTAATAGCCTTTTTAGACGCATTTCGTTCACTCAATGGAGTATCAAACAGACCGCAGTTTGTTTAAAAAATATTGGAGTTTTGCAATTCCAAAGTCGTAAAATAAAAGCAATTCGATTCAAATTGAAATAAATTCTACTTGAATGGTAATCAAAATACGTTGCGCAATTAGGTAGCAGAATTACAAACCAAAAGAAAGGTAGGAAAACATTACGAATAGTGAATCAACCAATCTCATTTTACTGTAACTATTATACAAAGTAATTGCAAACAAATAGACTACATGGACATTTGATTTTGAGAACAACGCCATCTACCTCGGACTAGAGAAACTAACTTCAAATTGCAAACTCACTTTCCGGCAAACAGCACCATCTATTGCCGACAAGAGACACATAAACCAAACGCCAGTAGTATATAATTGGGGCATCTGGATCAAAGGAGATCCAGATACCCCAATTTTCACTATTCAAATAGATTAAAAATATCTATTCAAATAGAAGAAATCTTGTTTGTTGAATTGATGGTCTGTTAGAATATACTGTTTAATTCATTGGAACATATCTATTAAAATAGATGAAATTTTATTTACTGAATAGATTGTCTAATCAAATAGATTATTGAAATGACATTAACATTTTTATTCAAATAGGTTAATCTTTATTTATTGTATAGTTCAACTAGACGAAATAATGTTTGTTGAATTGATAGTCTATTAGAATTGAGAATACCTATACTATTTAATTCATTGGAACATATCTATTCAAATAGATTTTGAACTACATTACTTTCTATGGTACAACACTGGTTGATTAGTCTTAGAGGTGTCACAAGTCTTTTAATAAATAAAACTAAAATAATGTTAATTTAACATATTTATCTGTATTCAGAAACAATTAATGGAATAAAAAACGAATAAGATAAAAGCATTTTCATCTTCAGCCAGAATCTGGTAGCTTAAATACTACTTTGGAACTATTTTATACTTTTGTTTCTTTAATAAATTGATGTTTGAGTTTATCAACATAATCTGTCCCTTTTACAGCATTTAAATAAAAGCAATCAGGGAAAAGTATAGCATGCTGCATCCAAGGATCATCGTAATACTCCCAATCTTTGATATCACCTCCACACGAAAAACACATAACTTTATCGTTTAAACCACTTCCACAGTAAAAAAAACCTGCATCAGCCATTTTCATCACCAATCTTCGTTTTGAATCTACTGTAGCCCAATAATGTCTGAATGAACATAATCGAATTTGATATTCATTATATGTTTCATATCGTGGGCTAAGATAATTTTGAATCATTTTTAGAAGGTCTTGATACGGGGATGTGCATAGGCATAATGAGGTCTTTTAACTGGCGTTGTTAATTTATAACGATGTGGTACTTGGAGTCATATGGACAGGACTAACATTATTTTTTCGGTATCTTTAAAATTATAGCATGGTTTATTGTGGTTCTATGTATTTTTATTTAGTAATAAAATAAAACAAGAAATAATCAATCAAAAAAATTTATTTTCATCTGTACACCATTTTCTCAAACACATTACAGTTTTTAAAGCACAGACATTCGAATGATATACACAACTAAATATATTACTAGACATTCTATAATCATCAAATAATTTTTGTAAACGAGGACAGTTCTTATCTTCTAAATTATATATTTTATCATGTTTTACAATGTTTTTTAACCACGACATTTTTTCGCATCCTTTAACATAAATGTTTTTATCTTCCAGATAAGGTACAATATATCGATGAAAGTTTAAGTATGGCATAAAACCCTCTTTCCAGAAAATTTTTCTGTTTCTCTCTATCCAACTTACTTGCAATCTTTCTTTGTTTGTAAGATTGTTAAATGGGAATGGTGGTTTGATTAATAATACCATAATTTGATTGCCACATGCTATTGCTATTTCTTTCACGATGAACTCGTTACTTTCCGTCTTAAACCCTTGCACATCGACTATAGCGTTCATAATAATTTCTTTACAATACCACTTAAGGGTTTATATTCAAATTGACGATCGTTGATGATTAGACAATAGGCAGATGTATTTTCTGGTATATCTTCAGAACTTTCTATTTCTAGTCTCACATCTACAGCCCCAGTTTTTAAGGCTTCGTTCTGTCTTGAGCAATCAATTACAAATAAAGGCGCCTTTTCTTTAAATTCGTCCAAACCAAGCATTGGTTCAGACCGGGTGTTATAGTAAGACTGACGAAATTTGGTGAACATTTCATATAATATATAATACTTATCTTCTGAAAATTTCGCATTCACTGATTCGTATGGATAATATTGAGAATTTAAAAAAATTGTAACATTAGTCAATTTACAATGGTCAAATATTGAGCAGTCTTTACTTTTCATATTTTTTCTATTTGTCTGCAAACCAAAGATCACATACCTCGGTTTTTCGAGTTGTGAAGCAGTTTTAACAACCCAAGAATGTTTTGTAGTTCTAGGTAATAAAGGGTATTCGTACAAGTCCCAATTTCTGAAAGCTATTTGAATACGACGATCCTTTTCTAAATGTTTAAGTAAAGTTAATCTTTCCCGATCTGAAACTTTTATATGAGGCATACGCCATTGCAGTCTCTCTATACTTACTTCAATGGAGTCATTATTATCAAGTAAAACACTATTAAGATTCGAACCGCTTCTTTTAAGTATAAGTTCATGTTTACAGTTAATGATAATTTTATTATAATCTTCCGCAAATCCTAAAACTTTATTCAAAGGTATAAGTGCACTAAAAATACCATCATTATCTTTCATCCCATTCAAATTCCAACCCCAAATAGCAGCAGCCTTACTTTCCCCCTGGCTCATTGACACATATGATTTTAGAGTTGTAGAAATACCTGCATTTTTTATTCGGTCTATCTCTACACCGTTAATTTCATATCGAATGTCTTGGAATAGAAATGATATATGATTGTTGGTAAAATTAACAACCTTTCGTGTTAGTTTTCCTGCTCCATCTTTCGAAACCGTAGTGGCTCGGCCTTCAACGTAAATGTAGCTAGCTGAAGGTAATACGTACAAATCTTGCTGATTTATGGGTATACGTATTTCATCATTTTCATTAAAATTGTTGCTATATGGATTATATGTATGAATTTCATAATTCACTATAGAGTTGTCGAATTGTGGTAAATCATTCACTTGAAGAATACTCATAATTTAAATCCTAAAGCTCGAAGAAATAGTTTATTATCTTTAGTTATTTTTTTTAGAGTTCGTATAATATGTCTTCGTCTTTTGAAGGTACGAGAACGAGTAAAACTATTATCTTTGGCAGTTGATTTTATATTGTAAACTATCATTTTTTTATTTTCTTTAATCTAATTAACATTCACCTCTTGTGACAGATAAAGTCAAAGTGTTGTCTTATGTAGACGACTCATAACATTTAAACCTTTTTAAGTGATGATTTGATAAAACCTCGCTTTTTCCAAAACTCTTTAAGAAACTTAATACATAAATGTCCGCAATTGAATAAATTATTATTTTGCAAATTATTGTAATTATAATTAATATTATTAGAACCTACATAGCGAATAAATTCTATTGGAGGTTTCAAGTTGCCGTAGCTGTCAAAGTACTCAACATATTCATTTAAAATTACATAGGCTACCCAATGTGTACCAGAATTTTTAGAATTATCTAAATTTATGATTCCGCACTCTTTTGAAAACGGAGACTTCGGTAAGGTATCTCTCATAAACACTCCACGAAAATATGGAACGGTTTTGGTAAAATGTATGATATCTATATTAGTAAGAGCGCGATTAGGTAGCCTATGATTTAGTTTTTTTTCTTTAAATTTGTATATAGTCCAAGCCCGTCCTTGTAACGGTTTAGCCGCAGTCCGTTTCCAATACATACACCTTCCACATTGTTACTATGTCTTTTCATTTCTTCTAAACGCTTTTTTGCAACTCTATATTCATTTATGGTTTTGACGATTCCAGCAATTCCGCTTGCAATACTGCCAGCAGCAGACAAACCAGCAAATATTGGTATTAAAGGTAGAACCCCTCCAGACTTAGGAATTGGTATAATACGTGGAATCCTGGCAGATGAATCACGATTTAATTCTCTAGCAGCAGCGTAGGCCAATTCTATTAGTTTTTTCCTACACTTCGGTTTAACTTTTTTAATGCATTTTTTCGTATTGGTTACTAAATTTTTAAAGTTTGTTTTGAACCCAGCTCCAGTATTCACTTTTGTTAACATTATATTATTAACTAAATTGGCAGCAAGTTTTTCTCCAGTGCTTGCATCGGAAGACAAAGCACGCTTTTTTGCCATTTTTAATAAAATTATATCTGCTTTGTGGCGATCTTTCAAAGTTTTTGAATTGTTATATGCAATATCGTGATGTTTACAATATTCATCTAACTTGTTTACACCTTTATCACCTCGAGCTAATCTTTCACGTAATTTAGTTCCTGGGCCACAATAATTATATCCTGGCAAATGGAGCTCAAACGGTAAATTATTAATTAAATTATTTATAAGTCCTTCCCCTTTCATGTATAGAAACAGAATGAGATCACTATCATAGACCGTGATGTTATATTGATAAACCGCTCATGAAACATTGCTTTCGTCAATCCAACTATTTTCGCAGGATGATAACCCCAACCATTTCACGAAAACTTTTCTACCTTTTCGTTTTAAAACTTTTTCAACAAGGTAAATATCAGGATGTTTGGTTTTTTGTAATTCTTGATCGTAAAAGGCTCCTAAAATAGGTTGTTGTTTAACATCTTGTAATAAATATGTAACAGGATTTGTGTTTTGAACGTTACTGATCTTGAATATCTCTGTTGACCAATTAGGAGTGTAACCTTTTTCAAAACAACCTTTATGTTTACTTATTCGAACAAAATCGCCTGTCTTAAACTTAGCACATTTTGTTTTCGTTCGATTTTGATTGAAATATCTCTGTAGTACTTTAGTTTTATTGCTATGATTAACTTGAGCTGGTGGTAAACCAATTGTTCTATGTATTGCATTATTATATCCAGTAATGGTTTTTGCAAGTGTCCCGTCAGTCCATTTATAATTCCCCTTGAAACTAAATTCCTTGAAAAGCTTACTCTTAATCGTCCTTATTAATCGTTCTACAATTGAAGCTTTTTTGGTCGAATAAGTGCAGTAGTGGTTGATAGAATGGTTTATTAATATTTTTTGAAAACTTTTATTGTAAAATTCTTTTCCAAGATCTGTTTGCAAGTTTCTAGGGATGCGTTTTTCTCTACTCAATAATGTAATAAAAGCTTCAGATACAGCTTCTTTGGTTTTTTGTTTAAGTGGAATAGCCCAAGCATACTTAGAGAATCCATCAATGATAACTAAAATATATTTGTTGTTGTTGTTGAATTTGGAGAAACTTTGCATATCCATTAAATCAGCTTGCCAGAGATCATCAATATCTTTTAATATTACATGCCTTCGAGGAAAATTTTTTCTTGCACTTCTATGAATTTCGTTTATAATGTCTCTTTTCACTTTGCTCATTCTTTCAACTATCACTTCTGAATTACAAAATTATACTGATAGTCAATTTAAACGCTGAGTCTTTTTATTCTTTTATAACACCCGCTTCTTTTAACTCTTCAATAATTGATAAGATTTCATTGTCAAGATTAGTATTACCTGCAGTTTTAGATGCGATCAAAAGTTTAAGCCTGTCCACTAATTCATTAGGATCATCCCAATAAACAAGCTCGGTATTTTTTTTATATTTTTTAAGATACGGTAAACCAGCACCTCGTTTTTGTTTAGATTTAACTTCTGTAGGTTCTTGTAAGCGTTTACTAGACTCGGGAAATAACGGTTTGACCACTTGAGAATATTTTAGACCCTTATCACCTTTAACTTGACCTGCAGGGTCAAAGTCTCTTTTATGAGCATTAGTTGTGATGAGTATTTCTTTGTAAACTAATTTATCTTTTAAATTGACCAAACTTAAATCAGGCTTCTTACGAAGCAATAATTCTTTAAGACCAGGTGTTATTTTATACTGTTTATTAGCTACGCGAATTAAATACACTTTATCAGAGTTCTCGCGAGTGGTAGAGAAATTAACTATTGTATTTCCAATCATATGCTTATCGTTCTCACTACGTACGCCAAATGGTATGTTCATATCATCGTATATTTCAAAGATATCTTCTTTTTTCAGCGATACATTAACGTTTTCTGATTCAGATGTGTTATATTCTTCGTCTTCTGAATAAAACTTTTCTGATTCTGGTGATTCATGTTTGTACATATCATGTGATTTGTCACGCAAAAATATTTTTGAACCTAAGATATCAGTGTTTTTAGGTTGGTCGTCATAAATGTCTTCATTTTTTATTATTGAAATTTGCTTGTTAGCTGCTATAGCATTAAGAGGGTCAGCAAGAGGTTTAAAAAAATACTTCAGATGAGTGTCGGTACTAAATTCATAATCTTTCATTTGTTTCACCTTTTTCCTAATAGCATCCGCAGAGTTTATTAATTGATTTGTTATGTTATGGTCCATTATACGACTTGTACGCAGAAGTATTAATGTTCAAATGATTTTCTTTGTTTTACATTTCATGTTATATAACCATTAATCAAAATAAATAAAGTTGTCAAATGACTGTCTATATCTACCTTTATTTAATTCACAATCCTTATTTATAGTTAAAAAATCATAAGGATGGATCCAGATTTTAGAACACATATCTTTGAACTTAGACCAGTCAATATCAGAATTAACATGTTCATCGTATATATGTTTCATGTTAACTTCATCTTGCTTGAAAATGATCAAAAAGTTAACATTATCACGTAATAACTGCTTTGGTATTTTAGAATACGTTTGAGATAAATAAAAGCAGTCTATACCTCTATGTCTACCCAGTGTAAAATAATTTCTTATGTTTATTTGTTTTTCACAAACTACATCATCGAATATGATAACAGAGTTCAACAATGCGTCGTTAGGATGAATAACATCATCATCAAAATTAAAAACAAAAAGTTTTACGTCTGGAACTCTTTGCAAAACTTGTTTTAGGAAGCTGTATTTTGGCTGAAAGCTGGTCTTAGAATAAAGATAAACATTGTTAAACTTTAATCCGTTTTCATGAATTAGTAAACTAATCATGACATTCGTTTTACCACAATTCGAGGGACCACATATTATGCATCGAATATTATTTGGGAGAAGTACGCTGTGTTTCACGCGTAGCGAAGTTTCCTTTACATCTATATTTTTAACATGCAATGATACTTGTTGCTTGACCCACTTCATGTCTGTATCTGTTATGAAAACTATTCAGGCTCTAGTATTTATAATTCTTATCATAGTTATTGATCGAACTATTGATTGACTTGAAGATTACTTAGACTATTTTTTAATACTTTAACTAAATGCGTAGTTAGCATATGGGTAAATCAAATAAATAAAAAAAAATGCGTTTAACTAGTTTATTAAATAAAATTATATCTATTCATACACACTTGTTAATAGATAGATAGACACAATTTCAATGTAATCGTATATTTAATTTTAAGAAAAGGTAATATAAACAGGAGAATACACAGCTGTATTATACATCTAAATAAATTATAACTAAATAATACATTTTAAGAAATTGTATCAGAATGGCCCCATGGTAAGGTTTCAATTTGATTTGAAAGTATTTGTCTTTTATCGTCACTTCTATTTAACGCAATTTTATTCACTTGTTGTGAATAGAGAACGTGTTTAATCGATTTAATTACATTCATTTTACGTTTGATAATTTTGTTATTGTGTAGAGCAGCATTATAATCAGAAAGCTTTAATTGATTTGTTACAGGTTTCGTTATACCTTTTGCCTTCTTTAATGTTGTCTTTACACTTTTCAAACAGTAAAGTTTAGCCCTTAAGCCAATGAATTCATATATTACCGAGCCTCCAAGTTCATCTTTAAACAAACCCGGAACTTTTTCATTAATTTTAGGTATTCCATATGGATTATCCTCAGCAAAATTACTGGTATCAAATACCGATATATTATCAATCATATCCTTGTAAAAATTATCCGTTTCTACTAAGTAAAGTAGACTATCCGTGTCAGTGTAACATAGTTTAGCTTTCAAGCCATATTTGTTTTTGATAAAATCGTAGTGGAATTGATATAAGTGTTGTTTGGCATACTCCAATACAGTAAAACCAATGTAAATCGGTCTATCTAATATTAATTTTTCAGGGCTTAACTGAACAGCCACAAAGTTTTCTGAAAAGATTGATATACTTTTCAGGTTGGGTTGTAAAATAAGTTTTTCGGCACCAATATATTTATTTGTTTTATTATCAGAATCTTCCCACTTTGTTACTAACTTTACATTTACTTGCTTGCGTTTATTTTCTATTGTTTTTCCAAACACAGCATTATTCAAAAGTTTGAAAAAATCTTTTTCAAAGGCTGATGTAGAAGCTTGACGCAGACGAGTATTTAAATCTATGTATTTTTGCAAAAAATCTTCTTGTCTAAATCTGAGAATGCGATGTATTCGGCTTAAAATCAACCCATTTTTCAAGCATTGCTTTAAATGTATGTAGTGAATGATGTAATTATATTTGTCATATAAATTCGCAATTAATTTCGTAGTTTTCCCACCAGGAGGTACAAATCTCTCTGGTGCGAATGGTAAGTCACTATGCGAATTATGCAATATTTCTGGATAAGTTAGATCGACCTCCAGAATATATCCATATTCAGAATCATCAGATATATTCAAAACATCAAAGTTAGCACTTTCATTTTCTGATAAAAATTGAAATTCTGATACAGGCATTTTTTTTCTCATAGCATATCCGTAAAGATTGTTACAATCAAGATATATTAAAAAAGATGAAGGCTTAGTATCATTGAAATAGGGTAGAAATTTATTATTCGCTTTTGCATGTCGTAGGGAACACTGTGCTAATCCACCACGTATTCCCTTTTCAAGTAGATTATACATTTCCAAGTCATGCATCAGCTCCAATTTAACACCAGTACACAAAAGCATTGCGTCCCAGCTTAAACTTGGTGCGGACACATAGTATGCTGGATCAAGATTGTAATAATCTAAACTTGTGTTTCTAAAATGCTCAAATATGTCACATAATAATAATACATCGTTTTTTAAATAAAGATCAGTATAGTCACCAACAGAATTGATACTAAAAGAATACCAAACTTTTTGTGCATGTGTATATTCATCTTCAGAAATATGCTCCAGCTTCATTGTGTTATAAAAACACTCTCTAGGGGGCAAACATTTTTCATCATACTTAGACCATGCATCAATATATTCGTATGGATAAATACCCTTTTGTCTCAATAAGCATAAATCGGCTTTATGGCCAAATTCTCTTGAAAGATTTATGAAATGTTCTACATGTAAATTCTTAGATAGTTCATCTAAACTCGAACTTAAAAATTGATAAGAATCTATAAACTTTATTTGAACAGGACTAGACTTGTTCTTAGAAGCGAGGCTTTTCATAATACAGATGTATTTTTCTTTTGATTTAGGAATTATTTTAATAGGACCATCGTACTTAACCAGTTCTTTAATAAATAAATGAGAATCATATCCCGATAAATTATGGAAAACAACAGGTATAAACGAACATATTGTAAACGTTAAATTGCAACGAGAATGTGCTGGTCCTCTGTATTCAGATGTAACATGATTGTGATCTCGAACTTTGTCACCCAATAACAAATGTTTACAAATATGACATCGAGTAGCCTCTTCGTACTCTATTTGTTGTTTGACAGACAAAGCTTTCATGGGTCTATTTTTAGACAGTATGGAATTTATGTAACTGACATCTTCAATTAAACGTTTTATAAACACTTCTACACAATCTAAACCTCTATATGTAACATATTTATTCAAATCTGGATCGTATGAACAACATACGTAATAAGCGAAACAGGATGGTTCATGCACCTTTAAGTTCTGAGTATTTTTAGATCTATTTTCAGGACAGTTTAGTAATGTACTTTCAAAATCAGCATAAATGATAAAAGGTATTCTTTGTTGTCTGTCATAATTTTTAAATTGTATAATACTATTTTTTTCCGGTAATATGGTTAACACTTTAGAACAATCGTGTGAGCTATATTTTGAATCACTAGAAAAAAATTGCAAACAAGCATCGCAAAGTAAAAAATTACCTTTGTGATGAGTAACTTGACGACGGATAAGTTTCCCTAGGTCTTTAATTAAACAGTAATGTCCTGAACCATTCCGCTCAAAGTACAACAAATTTACATGTTTGTTTTTCTTTGAGCTTGTCATGTATAGGGGTCCAGTCACACGACACTTCTTATCTAAACCATATATATTAACACTGATATTAGGATTATTTTTACCAAACAATTTTATATCAACCAAGGTTGGTGGAAATGTCATTCCTTCAATATTTAAAACATCTTTAAAGTTAGGATATGATTTTGTTCTACAAACATTATCCTTTGATGGGAATAGAGAAGCAATAATACTCCATAAAAAACAATGGTTGTCATTGTTCTGTATGTTTAAACAACTTTTCGTATTCCTTATAACCGGAGGAAGCTCGATAAACGTGCCACCTCTCATTGGACAATATTTATTTATATTAATTTCTAAGTGACTTATAGAGATAAATGACCAACCAGAATCACGTTGGTTAAATTCAGACATTTTTCTCTGAAAAGTCTCTTTAGCATTCATGTATAATTCATTTAAATCAGTATTTAGGTAAACATTAGCATACTTTGTATTAAATGATTTTAGCTGCTGCTCACCTGTTTTTGGTAATAAGAAGTAAGCAAATAGTTCGAAATTAGCTTTGATACAATTATGTTTCATTAACAATATTTTAATTAATTTCAGAATATCGCTTTGATTCCCAATCAGAAAAGCCTCCGGAGTTATATACTCGGCATCTGGTGCTGGATTTAAGCGATACGTGTTTATTCTGTTTCGAAAAGCAGTTGCAATTATTTCAACGTTATTCAATTCAGTTTTAAGTAAACAGTTTGATTTATGCATATTAGTTCTAGCATGATATTTATATTTCTGTTTTGGTAATTCGATTTTACATTTATCACATTCTATTAAAATATCTTTTTGAATTGTGTTGGTAGTTGGTGCAACTGGAAAGAAAACAAAATTGATTATATAAGTAAAATGATTCTTTAATAATGTGTATTAATATAACAACTTGATTAAATGATTAGCTTAACTAATATCTACTAGGATTATAAATGTAGATAGACTAGGTACTAGATACGACACATCGTGAGCTATATGATAGTGTGCCTAAATATTTATGAGTTCTTAGATTCTAAACCTAAAAATAAGAACTCATAAAGGTCTGAGGGCTAGATTTAAATTCTTTGCGCGTTGCGCATATAAATTTAGTCAGATGACCCCAAGCCTCGGTCCCCTCATCCGTCCGGTTTTTGACAGCTACAACGGCCTGACGCCATCGGTTCATCGGCGCGACGTTTTCAATTTCATCGCACCGATAAACCTTCAGTTCGATGTAATGTGTACCCGTTTTGGTGGGCAAGGTTTGACGAGCGTGACCTGTTGCCAGCCTTCGAGTTATCGATGAATGAAGAACAGTACTGGGTTTTTTACCGGTGGTTGCCCGCGTGTCCCCGTCTTCGTCATCGCTGTCGGTGCCGAATAAATCTGTTGCGGTGAGATGAGGCTGGCTGATTGGATTAATTTTCATCTTCTTTGAAGATGACGACGTAGACGGAGTGGTTTTCGGTGGTTGATGTTGTGATCTCGAATCCGAACTTGACGGCTTCGACCGTTTTTTCTTTTTTTCGCTAATCGCCACATCTTGCACGGAGCTCTTATCGTCATCCGACAGAAAGAGGTCGTCAGCAAATCTGGACCTGGAATAATATAAATAACTGTGATTAAGAACTATTTGTGAGCAAATACATATCAGAGACCTGTCCAATTTATTTATATACACCAAATATCTAATAGACATTAAGTAGTATGATAAAAACTGTTGACGGCCTAAGGAATCGAACCCAGGGTCTAACACTCAGTAGTTGCACTTGCTAAGTAATTATTTGATTCATAATTTTCATTCTAATCATAATAACTGTGATAAGAAACTATCTGCGAGCAAATACATATCAGGGAACTACTCAATTTCTATCCTTGTAAAAATAGACACCAAATATCTAATAGACATTAAATAGACATTATTGAATAGAACATAACATCACGCCTTATTTCTCCAAAGGGTTTGGCAGAATTAAGTCACATGTAATAGGGGGCGAGCCTATTGCCATCAACCGAGCACAAATCCAGACTCTGGGCCGCTACTGAGAAACAGATAGAAAAACCCAATAACGCTTTTCCTGTCCGGGGAATCGAACCCAGGACCTCATGCTCAGCAGTAGCGCTTGTGACCACTAGACCAACGAGGTAGACTTATTGAATAGATAATTCAATATTGTATACTTAATTAGGTACTTACATTATAAATCGTTGAAATTTCACTTTTCACTTTAGATATGGTAGATATTAATTAGAAGGTGTGAGGTCACCACCTTCAGGAGAGCTAATGTTGATCCAGCTTCCAGCCCAACGACTTAAATACTTTTAATTATAATACGTCACAATCCCAAATATGGAGAGAGCACACGATTTTAAAACTGTTTATTCAGCTAAACTTCCTAACAACAGATGCAATTGCACATACTATGGAAATATCGTGGGTTTGCTTGTTAAATTTAATTATTTAATAACAAAGAAACAGACTTCATACTTTAAGTATTTTTTAACTGTAAAAGTTTTACCCCCTCCCTCAAATTCGATTAGGTTACTCTCAGACGTTGACGTTTATAAAATGTAAAAAAAAAAAAACAATGAACAAACAGACATTGTTATTTATTAAAGGTATATACAGTATCTATTTACGTTAGATGTAAACTGTTCAGAGATGGTGAACCTTTTTATATCTGCTGCTGTTATAAGTTAACGTTAAAATTTTAGGTGGTACGATGTAATTTGTCCTTCTTGGATCATCATTCCGTTTGCGTAAAGGTGTGTCCAAACATTGAACAACAATAGTGCGCGGCTGCCGCGCTATGGTTTGGATAATTACCGCGTAAACATTCGTTGGTTTATTCCTAACTAGAGCGCGGTAGAAATGCATCCTGCAAACGCCGTGTGTTGCTGCCGGTGCCGCACTCTTGCCGCTCAATGTTTGGACATACCTTTAGGCAAACGGAATGATGACGTGCTTAAAATGTTAGCTTTGAGCCAAGGGTTCGGCATCCCTGCTCTTGTTTGATGCTTGGTTTTGAATTTCATCTTACCTTTTATGTCGAGGAATGTCTACATCAATAAAATCCTTCATTTTGAACTCTATTAACCATTAAAAAAAAAATTCTTCAATATAAATAGCCGAAAATATCACTGAAATTCATTTCAATTTTGAAGGCTGAACGGGGAACGCTAAGCGAGATTGTTCCAGTATGTCGGTAAGTACTCACAATATGTATATAAATTATTTTATATGGGTATGTAGTTAAATCGTTATAATCTTGAAGTAAATTCTTAAGCAATGTATTCGTTATTGTAACTATATTCTAATTCATATCTTCTTTAATAGATGACTCATGACGAGAACCTATTTAAAGTTTTGTTTTCTCTTTTCAGGATACGGAAGAACTATTCAATTTTGTGCCAATGGAGCAGCCGGCCACTATTCTAAAACCAGGACAAAAATCCTTGGGTCTTGTTCAACCTTTCCGCAAGAGAGGAAGACCAGAACCAACAATATATTCATACATAAAGAAACCTGTGACACGGGGTACAAAAATAATTAAAATTGAAATCTACGACGCTGACAATATGCCAAAATCCGAAAATTCTATCTGTAATTGTGAAGCTGAGGTGTGCGCTCAACATGTGGTTAAAACTGTGTTATTTGATGACATATACAGCAGTGCTAAAGAAATCATTAGTAAAATTCAGGATGAAATAGAAAATAAATCATAGAAATCTGTATAGTATTTATCCTACTTACTACCTATATAAATTGTTACTATTTATTTACGTAACAAATAAAAATATGTTTTAATAAGGTACTTTTATAATGTAGTTAACTGTGAATACGATAACAATAAATATAACTTGTTTGTCAAATTAGATGTAACACCTATGTTATAATAAAAAAAATATGAAATAATAATTCGTTTTATTTTTAATGTCTTGGTAAATAATATTTTGCCTTTAATTCAAAGGAAAAATAACCCATTTTGTTAATAATCGTATAAATAACTTTGTCTGACCGGGATAGAATCGAACCCAGAACCTCATATTTGACATTTTCACTTGTGAGTTTGTGTCAGTTTCATCAAATAGTTAAACAGATAAAATAATAACTATAGTAAACAATGCATGCCTGGCGTCATGTAGTCGCAGGCGTCAGGTAGCTTGACAAATATGGTATTGAACGAAATAGTTTGCTTAGCCGATGAAGGTACTAAGTCAAGTCATTTTGTTTCTGAATACAGATAAATATGTTAAATTCATTTTGCTTCTGAATACAGATAAATATGTTAAATTAACATTATTTTAGTTTTATTTATTAAAAGACTTGTGACACCTCTAAGACTAATCATCAAGTTCCGTACCACGGATCAGTATCCATATAGAAAGTAATGTAGTTCATAATTTATTTGACTAGATATGTTTCAATGAGTTAAATAGTATAGGTATTCTCACTTCTAACAGAACATCAATTCAACAAACATGATTTCGTCTAGTTGAACTGCACAATTAATAAAGATTAACCTATTTGAATAGAAATATTAAAGTTATTTCAACAATCTATTTGATTAGACAATCTATTCAGTAAATAAAATTTCATCTATTTTAATAGATATGTTCTAATGAATTAAACAGTATATTCTAATAGACCATCAATTCAACAAACAAGATTTCTTCTATTTGAATAGATATTTTTTATCTATTTGAATAGTGTAAATTGGGGTATCTGGATCTCCTTTGATCCAGATGCCCCAATTATATACTACTAACGCCAATACTTCAAGTCCTAGCACAATTCACTATTAGAGGGCGATACTGGTTGTAAAAATAAACTCAAATGGCTTCTGAATGTGCGGGATGTCATCAGAAAATACCAGAAGCAGAACACCTTAGCTGTGCGCATTGCAAAAATACATACGACTTAAAATGTGCTAATGTTTCAATTCATCACTTTACAAAATTGATGACTTTTGACCATAAAATGAAATGGCAATGTCAAGCTTGTTACTGCAAAACCCCAAAAGTCGGTAATACAAATACCCCTATACGCCAACAAGACCGTGTGCTACCGCAACAGTCAAAATCACCCTCTGAAGAAAGTAATGTCACCATTAGAAGAGCCAACACAAACACAAACAACTACACCTTTAACTCTGAAGACCTAACTATACTAGGCGACACATTGAACACAGAGGAAAAGGAAACAGCTATTCAAACCGAACTAACGCTACAAAGTCTAAGCGAAATTATAGTACTGCGCCTTAAGGAAAATAATAAATCCATCATAACTGAAATTAAAAATACAATCCAAACCGAGATAAATAAAGCCATCACTAAATTAAAGGTGGATATCCAAAATAAAACAGACGCCCTAAATAAACAAAACGAACTAAGAAAGGAAGAAATAGAAAAAGTAAATTTAACAATTGAAAACCTTACATTAGAAAATGAGAAACTAAAAAAAGAAATTTTAGAAATAAAAAATAAAAAAGATACCTCAGTCGCGATCTGCACTGAAACAAACACGAAGAAAATTGTTCTCTACGGATTTACTGAATATTACAAAGAACCGGAATTTGACCTACACAACAGAATCACTGAACTATTCTACAGCACGATGAACGTAGACCTGACGGGATATATAGAAGAGACATACAGAGTGGGTAGATACAACAACAACAACAATAGGCCACTTGTCATCGAATTAATTAGCAAAAAAATGGCTAAGTACGTAATAAGCAATGGCCAATATCTTCAGGGTACGCGGTTATTTATCTCAGAGTTCCTAGATACCAACACGCGAAGGGAAAGGCAATTAATGCGAGAAGAAATGCTTCAGGCGCGAAGAAACGGATTATTTGCAATAATTAAAAACAATCAATTGTTTATTGAAGGACAGAAAGTTACCCAAAAAAACGAAACGCGCAAAACGGCACAAAACAATGACTCGACGGAAACCACATACAATTACAATGTAGGCCGATTATGCGAGCTACCAACCACCAACGAAGACACTAAGAATCACTCCTTTCGAAGGCACAGACCTACCTTGTAAAATTCTCTTCCAAAACATGCAAAGCATATACAACAAGCAACACATTATAGATGCGTTTTTAACAGAAAACCCTATCTATCAAGCTATATGCATATCTGAGTCCTGGCTATCCGAAGACAAAATTTCCCTTATCCAGATTAGTGGCTATAATATTGCATCGTCATACTGTCGGAAAACTCGAGGAGGAGGCGGCGTGTGCATCCTCTTACAGGAACAATTTGAATTTAAAGAGAAAAATGATATCTCAAACATGTCTATAGAATATGTACTGGAAGTGTGCGCTACTGAGTTACCTAAACAAAAACTTATATTAATTACTATGTACTGGAATAGAAGAGAGGAAGATATATTTATTGATAAATTAAAACAGATTCTAAACTATTTAAATATTAAGTATAACAAATTTAACATTGTTATAGGTGGAGATTTTAACATTAATATTTTAGACAAAAACTTAAAAAATAACCAGTTTCTGGATCTCATGCTAGAATACAAATTCACTCAACATATAAAAAAACCTACGCGTATTACAGAAACATCCTCAACATGTCTTGATCTAATATTTACGAATTTCAGCGACACAAATATGTTTACAACCGTAGAAAATTTCGGACTTTCGGACCACAGTGGAACAATTATAAATCTAAGCATACCTCAACCAGCGGAAAAAATTACCTGGTACACAAATAAAAGATTATTTAACAAAGCGAACATTAAAAAATTTAAATCTATACTAAGTACACAAAACTGGCACGACATTATACAAACAAACAATAACATAAATGAAAATTATAATTCTTTCAACAACCTCTTATTAAAAATTTTAAATCAATGTATTCCTATACGTAAAATGAAACTTAAAACTAACTATAAAAAATATTGGCTAACTACAGGCATTAAAGTTTCATGCAAGAACAAAAGATTGTTAAAATTATTTTCCCATAAAACCAAAAACCAAATAATTACAAAACATTATAAAACATATGAAAAAATATTAAAAAGTTTAGTTACTACTGCAAAAAAATTACAATACATAAATAAAATAAAGAAATCAGACAACAAAGTTAAAACGATGTGGAGCATTATAAATGAGAGAACAAATAAAAAACTAAAAAAGGAAAAATGTAGCATACAATTACAACACAATAATACGGTTATATCCGACCCCAAACAAATTGCGAATATTTTTAACGACTTTTTTGCATCTATAGGAGAAAACAGCAACACTCCATCTAGCAGTGAACTGGGCGGCATGCCAACACTAAATCTCACGGAAAACACCATGTTTCTAAGCCCAGTAGAAGCTTGGGAAGTTAACAAGTTAATCAAAAACCTAAAAAATAAACAAAGTTGCGGTTTAGACGAAATTCCACCTACGCTATTGAAAGAATGTGCAAATGAACTCACCTTACCATTCTATTTATTATTAAATCAGTCTTTTACAGAAGGCTCTTTCCCCGAATTGTTAAAGAAATCACTAATTAAACCGATCCATAAAAAGAACACAAAAACTGATCCAAATAATTATCGACCAATAGCTATCTTGCCCTCAGCCTCCAAGATTTTCGAAAAAGCTATGTGTAATCGAATTTATAATTTTTGCGAAAAATTTAACATTTTAAGCGATTGTCAGAACGGTTTCCGGAAAAATCGTTCGACCACATTAGCCGTCTATAAATATATCCAAGAAGCCCTTAATATTATAAATAACAAGGAATACGCCGTAGGGATATTATTGGACATGACCAAAGCGTACGACAAGGTACAATTTAAAATACTACTTAATAAACTGTATGGAATAGGAATCCGCGGAAAAGCCCATGAATGGCTTACGTCATACTTAAAAAATAGAGAACAAGTAGTTGAAATCGAACACTATAACCACAATAGTAGAGAAATAGAAAAAATACGATCTAAAAGCAAAATAACCAACGCTTCCATCCCCCAAGGAAGTGTCATAGGTGGCCTATTATTCCTCGTTTACATCAACGACTTACCAAAAACCATACAGGGGCCATGTGTTTTATTCGCGGATGACATATCTTTATTAGTCTCATGTCAAAACAATATAAACATTGAAGAAAAACTCAGTTCCATACTCACAAAAACATGTAACTGGATGACCTCACATAATCTAGAAATTAATTATACAAAAACTAAATTAATGACTTTCCACCCTTACCAAAAAGCTCCTCTATACTTAAATTTCAACTTTAACGGCTCAAAATTGGAAACTGTTGATGAATTTACACTACTTGGACTTACAATAGATAAACATATTAATTGGAAAACACAAATACAAAAAACCCGTTCAAAACTTTCAAAATTCTCTTATGCACTCCGCGAAATTAAAAAAACAACCAATCTAAAAACTGCCCTCACCACATATTATGCGTATGCCAATGCATGGCTTAGCTACGGCGTAACCCTCTGGGGAAATAGTACAGATGCACTGACACTATTTACCCTACAAAAGAAATTACTTAGAATCTTGGTAAACATTGATCAAACTGACAGCTGCAAACCCTATTTTCTAAAGCTTAATATTCTAACTCTCCCTAGTATCTACATTCTAGAAATATGTAAATTTGTCCGTAAGCACCAAGACTTCTACACAAAACGCGAAGATATCCAATCACACTTCACACTTAGGCACCGATCTAGGCTAAACATACCAACATCTAAGCTAAAAATGCATTCTACAAGTCCCTACGTAATGTCTATAAAAATATACAACAAACTACCTGACATAATAAAGAAAGAAGAAAAGTTAAATATATTTATTAAAAACCTTAAAAAATTACTCATAAACAAATGCTATTACTCCGTAGATGAATATTTAAATGATAAACATAAATAATAGTAGTATTACAATTATTATTACAATGATGATAAGCACGAAATTTATAGGTATGTTTAAAATATATTAAGACTACGGTAATCATTAATAATTATTATAATAAATATAACAGTGATAATTAAATAAAATAGCAATAATAATAAATTAAATAATAAAAATCAATAAATAATATAATATAACAATAATAAATTAAATAATAAAAATCAATAAATAATATAATATAACAATAATAAATTAAATAATAAAAATCAATAAATAATATAATATAACAATAATAATTAAATAATATAGCAATAATAATTATTCAAAAGAAAACAATTTATTTATATGAATAAACAGAATTATAATATATAAAAAATAAAAGGTATATAAAAATAATCTAAATTTAAGTACTTTTTACAGATAAAACATAAATAATAATAGTTAAGCGAAATGTTAGTAGGTATCTTATTCGCGATCTCCTGACTTTGATTATATGTATGTTAAAACTTGTTCCTACAAAAACAATGATCTCCTAAAACAGGGCTTCCTCTCTCCTACCCTTTTTGCTGTGCCCTACAGGGTCCATATTGATCTAAATTATATCATTACCTTACCACCTAAGTACACATTATGGTAAAGCAATAAAGATATTGAGTATTGAGTATTGTGTAGGCTGGAAGATTACGTTCCTATTTACGTTTAGTGTGGCTCTGCAGCGCTTCAGATTTTATTTTTACTTATCTTTTCTAATTTTTCATTAAACTTTATCGAAACTTTCTAAGCCCAGATTTAAAAAAGTGCACATAGCACATAGCTTTAAAAGTACCTTAATTATTAATAGTTAGACTGGGAAATTTTTACAAAGATAGCTTAATGAAAACCTTTAAAAAAAATGGGTTTCATAACATGGTCGAACTACCCGCAAAACTTTATGCTCTAATTTTACCGAAACATCTCAGAAAAGCGTTTAGTATTAAAATTTAACATATTTAAACGTGTTCGTGTTCCTTCGGTACATGTGTTTAATTATTAATTCTTTTTTTTTTACTTTCGCTGTTGACCTTCGTAGGCCTTCACAACTTGTGTTGTCATTATCAAAAGCCATCATAGCCCATAATCTGCCTATAGGCATTGGGCATGGGCTTGTATCTACACTATCAAGACATCTTCCAGCCATTGAACTCGCTACGTCAAAAATTTTGTTCACAGGGTCGAAAAATCCAAATGAAAGTAAAAAGTTTCTTGAAAATGGTTAATTTTCTGAACTGTTGAGAATATCCTAACTTTTAAATTTTTAAAAAATAGGTGGCCACCTCCACTTTACCCCATTTGCCTTTGGATCATTACGTTTGAGACAACCTGTATACAGGTTGGATTTTTGAGATGGGGCAATAAGGGCAACTACCATAACCGTTGTTGCTACAGGAAAACGGTCTTAGAAGACTGTCCTTAACTTTTTAAGACATTTTGATCTGCATTCACAGATTTCGAAAAAAATATTAGTCAGCAAGAAAATGGGCAGTTTTCACAAAAACTTTTTTGATGCCAATCGAACCTGTTTCTTTTATGGAACAAAAAACTTAAGTGGCCAACTCAGAACCAAGTCAGAAATCGCAAAAAACTTTTCCCATACGTTTTGTGTGTGGGAATGTCACTCTGTAAACAATAAATATTTTTGCTGATATTTAAATATTTTGTATTATTTGTCTACTCCATAGTTCGCAAAATTTCATAGACCGAGATAAATTATTGTTACTTAGCACGCGCTTTTTTCTTAGATATGTTTCTGTCTTTATCATGCACTTTTAGTATGACAGTTGTGCGACAGTGACAAGAATAATGCTTAGCCAAAGCCCATGTTAAGTAACTAACGTTTTCAAATTCCGGTCAGTTATTTCGTTAGTTCCACTTTTTGCTACTGGTTCAGATACGTTTGTGGCAGCGCGACGATGTGGCGGCCAACCATCGAATATAGAACCGCCACTCCCCGCGTGCGGGGGCAATAAGCCACGCCCACCAAACTACTATTTATTTTCAATATAGGCCCTTAATAAATCAATTGAAACATCAGGTGCGGAAATTAAAGCTTCCGTCGTTTTAGATGGTATATTAGTAATGTACAAATTCTTGCGCTACTTCTAAGTTAGAGCTAATGGCACCACGTGAAGTCTCCAATGTGTACTCAGTGTTTCGTATTTTTTCCTGTTACTTTCATTATTTATAACTTTCCAAACTGATTTTATTTTGTTTCTGCTGATTTAATCTTGTTGCTTAAAGTATTTCTAAAAATTTTGGAATATGTAGCAACATACTTGTTGAAAGTTTCAGTGTTAATGTGAGGCTTAAGGCCATACAGCTCGAACAGTCTTTCCCTACTTATCCTAATACCTCTAGTTGCCCAGTCACTAAAAATAAAATTAGGGCGAATATTTTTTGTTTTCTTTTCAAAAGTTTTATTGAATCCATGTAGTAGTAACTGACCTTTTCTTATCCAGCATTTCTTTGACCATGTTCCAGCATTGTGGCCAGTTTTCCTCCTGGAGAACTCCGAGGCAGGTCACACACACACCTTCTACCTTCAACCTCTTGGCCGGCGGCTCACTACATGAGGAGTATTCTATCTCACGTGACTTGTCTGTGTTGAGCGGTTCATTGCAGGAGGTGTCTTCTGGCTCACGTGACTTGTCTGCTATGTCTTTCTGAGATAGTTCTGTTTTTACTTCCTCAGGAGGATTGTCTGTTAGCTCCTCAACAGATTCTAGTTTAATTTCCAAACATTGTTTGTGTGGCTGGATGGCTGGCTCCGCACACTATAAAAAAAAAAAATAAGAATTAGTACTGACATGTGGCTACAAGTGGCATTGAAATTTGAGGGAACCAACAATGGAGAAAAATAAAGTATGATCTTTGTTAAGCCCCTCGTACGCCTTCCAAAGGTCTGGGACACCAGGGTTCCGAGAAATGTCAAGGGAACAATACATAATCTAATACCTTTAAACGAGCAATTCTTGTATATACCTAAGTATGAAAATGAAAATATGAATGAAAATATTATTTTAACAAGTAAACCTTAACAACTAGTGATTGGAGCCTCCTTTTAAGCAAATAAGCCTGTGTTAGGAGACTCCGCTCTTCCATAACTTGAATAAGTATCATTTACTTGTCTTATACAAATGTAGGTACTTACTACAAAATAATAATATAAAAAGGGGGAGAATTTAAGCTAAACATGCAGCACGCACGCAGGCATGCAAGCAGTGGTCTCGAACGTCATAGTGCGGAATCGGTGGAGCTGCCCACTAAAATCGGTATTTTTTTACCAAAAATCGGTATATGACAAAAAAAAATACAATATTCAATTAAATTCGTTTATTTATCAAAAAATAAACTAACAATCTAATTAAATTTTCATCAAATACACTTAATAATCATTATTTTTTACAATCATTAGAATCATACCAATATTCTTTGGCCCTAGCCGCAGTTATCTTTGAATTAATTTCCCAGTCATGACAATTAGCGTCATAAAAGAGTCGTTTTGCATGTAATAGACCAGTGATTGACTCAGTAGACAGCCTATTTCGCTGTTTTGTTTTCATAAGATTAATATGCGAAAATATGCGTTCAACGTTGGCGGATGAATAAAATATTAAAGATGAAAGTGGACAATAAAGGAAACATTTGAGTGTCATCACCACACTTTGGTAAACTTACTTTATCCCAAAATAGTTCTACATCATCACTATCATCAGGAATTGTGTTGACTTTGTTATCGAAATTAAAACTCAGAATGAGGAACTCAATAAGAACGTTCAATTTATTTAGGCGAAATATGATGAAATAAAAGCAAAATTTACTGAGATGGATACGGAGCGCAAGGAAACCAACAGTTATATTAGACAACTTGAGAGCAAGGTGGAGTCCCTCGAAAAGAACGCACGTTCAGGAAGCATTGAGGTTCGCAACATACCCAAAAAGCAACAAGAAACAAAAAAGGACCTCATTAATATTGTTGAAAACATTGGTAACTGTTTGATAACACCTATCTCAAAAAAAGAAATAAGAGACATTTTTCGTATTACCTCCAAAGGTCCTTCGAATAACACCATTATCGTTGAACTGACCTCGGTACTTATAAAAGAGGATGTCATAAGTTCCATTAAATCATATAAAAAGGAGCATAATGGATTACCGACTACGACGAAAATAAACATGCCTGGGCCTCCGCTACCTATTTATATTTCAGAAAATCTAACTACTAGTACCAAGCGGCTGTACGCCCTTGCACGCGACTTTGCAAAGAGTAACGAGTACAAATTCTGCTGGACAGCCCACGGAAGTATTTACATACGAAAGAGAGATGGCGATGCAGCCTGTCGTATTCCAAATGAAGACACCCTAGCCAACCTAAAAAAAATACTGTGACTAGCTTCAAGTCTCTCTTCTCTCATTACCTTGTTAGTTTTATTATTATTTTGCCACTTATTTTGTATAAACAAAGATTCGCATCAGGTCCCCGTTTTCGAACCGATGTCTACGTACCATTTTTCTATTCTCTTGTCACTCCAGCTCAAACGAGAAAGGGTAGCAAGACATAATATCATCCACATTCATAATCTTCTAGACACTGCCAACACTATTACACTCACATGTCATTCGCAAATTAAAATATTTACTCATACAGACACCATATTACTTACAACTGGGTATTTTCCTATAACCTATCGTACAATAACAAATAATGTTCTTTTTTACTCCGTGAGAATAATCCCCGTGTTAAAAGAAACCAAAATTCCATCCTGATACCGTTAATATTACCAACGAAATAGAAAATAGTGGCGACATTGAGTGCTTTAGAATCGAAGACCTGTCAACAAGTCATGCACTTATCAACCCAGCCTTGGATAAAGGTGCTTTTTTGGTCCTGGCTGTGAACATTCGCAGTATTGGAAAAAATTTTGACTCCTTAATTGGATTTCTAGCTAATATTAGCATAGTTATCGACATCATAGTGCTAACGGAATGCTGGACTGATAGCAGTACGCAGATTGAACAAATAGACCATTATCTGCAGTTTAGTACCCAGCGCAGCCATAACCAGAATGATGGTGTTGTCATTTATGTGAGAGAGAACCTCGACAACGTTCAAGTGCAGGAGTATTTGATTGCAGACGGTAATTGCCTTGTTGTCAAGGCCAATAAAGTGACAGTTATTGCTTCGTATAGACCACCCTGCTTCACGAATCCAACCAACTATGTTAATTCACTGAACGAATTACTCCTCAACATAAATTGTGAAAATATTGTCTTTACAGGAGACATAAACATAAATACTTTGTCTGAAAACACAACTGGTTACACTTCTGATTATTTGAATATGCTGGCCTTACATGGACTAAGGCAGGGAATTGATAAGCCAACTAGACTTGATAATTGTCTTGATCACTTCATGACCAAACACGAAATAGGGTGAAAACGTTTATTTTTGAACCACTTACAGATCACAGTCCAATACATGAATAAGCTAAATATCGTGAAAACCTATGCGAAACACTATAAAACAACCATCAACTACGAGCAATTAGATACTGACCTTGATAACATCAAATGGGACCTCTTTTTCGAAATCCACAATGTAGACGAAGCAGCAGACTATTTTATAAAGGTGCTACGTGACGTTATTACTAAGAACTCTACTACTAAAATAATCTCAAAAAAGAAACAGCCACTAAAGCCCTGGATGACCGTTGGTGTCGTAAAGTGTATAAGGAAAAGAGATAAATTGCATCTTAAACTAAAAAACGCTTTAAACAAAGAAGACCTGAAAAAAGAATACTTGAATTACAGGAATACCTGCAACAAAATTATCAAAAATTTAAAGCACTCGTACTATCAAACGGAATTAGAAAAAAACCAAAACAATATCAAAGGAACATGGAATACTATAAAAGAAATATGTAATATGAAGAGTGTCGGTAAAAGTGCGTCAGAACTCCTGCGATCAGAAGATAATCATTCTCTAAACAAAGTAAATAAATATTTTACGTCAGTCGGGAAAGAACTGGCTAACAAAACTCTCACTAGGCTTAATTTAGCCGAAGATACGCTGGCGAAACATGACTTGAGGTCAAATAATTGTCTGAACTCGATGACGCTTGGACCTACAAATGAGTTTGAGGTTATTCAGGTGATCACTGGCCTTAAGAATGGAAGTGCCCCTGGGTGGGATAACATTCACGTCTCTTTATTAAAAAAATATAAGCACAAACTTGCTTCGCCCGTTGCACACCTCTGCAACATTAGTTTCATGCAGGGTGTCTTTCCAGCCTGTTTAAAAACAGCCATTGTAGCTCCCATTTTTAAGGCCGGTGACAAAACAAAAGTGACTAACTACAGACCAATATCTCTCTTGAGCACTCTCTCTAAAATCCTAGAAAAACTGGTGAACAAGCGTCTCGTTGGATACCTTGAAAAAAACAACCTGATATCGGACAAACAATACGGCTTCAGAGCGGGACGTTCTACGAATGACGCTGTTCTAAAGCTCACCACGGCAATCACGAACTGCTTGGCTGGAGGAGACAAATGTGTCGGTATTTCCCTGGATCTCCAAAAAGCCTTCGACACGGTGTCAATCCCCATCCTGCTGAGCCGATTGGAGGGCGTCGGAGTAAGAGGTGTACCCCAGGAGTGGTTCAAAAGCTACTTGTCTGACCGATTCCAAAGAGTCCGCATTGATGGGCAGATAAGTGACGAAGCACTGTGCGCCTACGGTGTTCCCCAGGGAAGTCCAATAGCCTCAACACTTTTCCTGGTGTACATCAATCGACTCTGTGACCTTCCAATCCAGCAAGCCGAAATGACAATGTTTGCTGACGACACAGTGCTCCTGTTCCACGACACCTCCTGGGAGAGTTTGGCACGAGTAAGTGAACGAGGGCTTTCTAGAGTTACTGCCTGGCTTGAAGACAGCCTACTATCAATTAACACAAGTAAAACAAAATATCTCTGTTTCAGCATGTCAAAGTAAGGCAGGCCTAGTCCAAACTTGAATGTGCTTATCCATGCGTTCCCTTGTAATAGAGGGTCATGTTCTCAACCTTCCTGTGCCTGCCCCAGGCTTGAGAGAGTCAGCAACACGAAATACCTCGGTGTCACAATCGACGATAACTTGAAGTGGAGCCAACATATCTCAATCACAGCAAAAAAAACTCGAAAACTTATATATATATTTAAAGCCCTGAGATATGTTGCCAGCCATAAACTACTAATACAAACGTATAAAGCCTTGTGCCACTGCGTTTTGGGCTATGGTATCTGTGCATGGGGTGGAGCTGCCAAGACCCACATGATAGAAATAGAGCGTTCCCAGCGGGCAGTCTTGAAGGTGCTGCTATCCCTAAGCTACAGAACCCCTACCACTCTGGTATATGAGCAGGCGCGGGTGCTTAGCGTCAGGAAAATGTTTGTATGTGAGTGCCTGCGGAGATATCACAGGCTCACAGTCCCCAACTTGCCAAAAACAAACAAAAGAACAGACAGATATCCCGCGGCAAGGGTAAAGAGCAAGTTTGCCAGAAAGCACTTTAACAGCATAGCGCCACGTCTCTACGGCAAATTTAATCAGTTCAAAGTAGTTAGACGTGAGCAATTTCCTGTTAAAAAAGGAAATCTTACTTTGGCTTGAAAATTATAGCTACGATGATACTGAAAACCTTATCAGTAATCTCACCTAGTGTATAGACTCGGATTACACACACAAATTCACACACCTAAACACACAAACCTTCATTCACACACCTACATCTACACACCCATCATACATATCGCCATACATTTGCTAACCCCGTTCTATTTTAATACAGAAAATGTTATAGTTATTATTATTTCTTATCTTGTCAATTATTTTTTCGTCTATTTTTCATGTTATTCCAATATTCTTTTATTAATTTTAAAAATCACTTAATTATATTTAGTCTAAGTCTTCTCATGTTGGTCCATGTAACTGGAGAAACCTCGACCCCTGTCATACAGGATGTCCTAGTTCAGGGGTCGAGACCTCATTGAAGTAATATGTACTGAAGTTTTGGAAATAAATTACTATTACTATAAATTACTATTACTATTATTTTTCTATATTTTAACAAATCTCGGGACCATGGATCCCGGTCCTTTGGAAGGCGTACGAGGGGCCGAAGCCAACTCGCAGAGGCCCCTTAGACATTAATAAGTGTTGAGGCACCAACCGACGATTATCCCTATATGCACCATACAAGTGCACCCAAGGACAACCCTCGGTTGGTGTAGGACTATTGCAGAACATGGAAACAAAACATATTAGGCTATGGATTTGGGTGGCTATAATGGATTGGTTAACTGGAACTATGGAAAGACTATGGCTCCTGCCTGATCAATGTTTTAAATGCACACGGATAAAATGGCAGGGGGTGACTTGCACACTCAATAATGGGCCCCCGAAAACGGTCGCTAGCACAAAGTGTCGTAGCGACAAGGCGGCAACATGTCCTGAGGTGCTTGAGGAGTGGAGAGGTATTCCACGGCTTTCAGAACAATCCCAGAGCCCGGAAGATGGTCAAGATCCCTACGAGCACTTACTGGAATACTTCCTTCCTCCGAGCACGTTTGCTCTTGCGAATCTCCACTCAAGCCGGCCAATTAAGGCAAGAATGAGATGGGAGCTCTGTTCCTCGTCAGTGTTCACTCCAGCCGGCCAATGAAGGCAAGCCAGAGGTGAGGAACAAGACTTCTCTCGGGAGATAGGGTCCGTGGGGTCGCTACTGCCCATCAGCTCGCCACATGCTGCCCTGCGGGTTTTTGTATCTCTCTTGGTCTGGCTCCTCATCCCAGACCTATTCCGGCAAAGTAAACTCTACTGGCACAGACCTAGAGTTCGGAGCGCGCAAGCCCCACCACGACGTCAACGTAGAGATACGGCGGTGAGGCGTAGAGATACGGCGGTGAGGCTATTACTATTACTATTATTCTCTGAAATCGTGGAAAAAATTTTGCATTTCGGTATTTCGGTAGGACAGAACCCATATCGGTAGAAATACCGAAAAATCGGTAGGTTCGAGACCACGGCATACGAGTGTGTGAGCGAGAGTGAGGGTGTGTGAATGTGTGTGAATGTGTGTGAATGTGTGTGAATGTGAACACGAATGAATCAGAGTGTATGCGTGAGGTTAAGGATGAGGGTTATATTTTATTCCAGCAGCGCTTCCGTGTCGTCATAGGTGAGTGGTTTTATCCAATTGGTAATATTTTTTATAAAATCATTTTGTTTCTTATTATGTACCTACTTAAATCTCTTTGTTAAGTCTATTGTATAGCTGAGCTGAGCGTTTTTTGCATTGTATACGAACTTGGTTTTAGTTTGAGGAACTTTCGCTATTATATCTGTATACCGGATGATTTTTTTTTACCGTCTCGAAATTTTAACAGGGTGTTCTACCCATGAATATAAACAACTTTCACTATGGGAGCAACTCTGAAATCACGAAAAAAAATCAGCTGTTTCATACATTTTGGTCAAGTAGGTATTGAACTTTTGTATAAACAGCTGTTTTTTTTTTCGTGATTTCATAGTTGCTCCCATAGTGAAAGTTGTTTATATTCATGGGTAGAACAGCCTGTAAAAATTTCGAGACGGTAAAAAAAATCACCCGGTATTAAGTAGGATCTGAATCTCGGAAACGGCTCCAACGATTTTCATGAAATTTAGAATGCAGGGGGTTTCGGGGGCGATAAATCGATCTAGCTAGGTCTCATTTTTAGAAAACGTTGCTCAAAAAAGAAAAACCAAGCAAAGCTCGGTCATCCAGATATTTTCATTTAAATGAATGAACATCTTCATCCCATATCCCATATCTTCGTCCCATATTACTTCGGGTTGGCGCGACACGTTTTCTTCTTCCATTCTCCCCTGCCAACTCTATCATTTACTCCCTTTCATATCCCTAATAAGCTACTGCATCACCTCCTGGGGTGGTGCTCCAAAAACTACCCTAATAGAAGTTGAAAGAACCCAAAGAGCTATTCTGAAAGTTTCGTCTTTTCGACCGTATCGCTACCCCACTGAACAGTTATATAAAGAAACTAACGTCCTGACAGTGCGTCAACTGTTTATATTGAACATTCTGCTCAAACAGCACACTCTCTTGGTTTACAATCCAACGCTGTCCAAAGGGAAAAGACGATATGACCCAGTGGAGCGCCATCATATACGTCTTAAAACTATTTTTGCAAGGCGTTTCTTTTGCTATCTTGGTTGCTTCTTATACAATAAAACGCATAAGGTGTTACATGTCTTCGGTCTCACGAAAAATAAATGCAAAAAGAGGCTAACTAATTGGCTACAAAAATTAAACTATAAGGATACTGAAAATATCCTTATAATGACCTAAAAATAAAATCTCACACTCTCTCACACACACGCACACACCCCCACAATTCCACACCCACACAATCTCACACCCATACTACACATCTACTAACATTCGTCTCGCATCTTTCAGTCAGCGCGCTTAGTACATAATTTATAAAATGAAAATGTAAAGGGGTGGGATCCTGGTGTCCTGAAACACAGGCCATGAGCCTAGCTTAGGCACCAGTCTCCCACAATATATTATTATACTCGTCTGAATTGTGTATCTTTGTCGAATCTGACCAATGTAAAATAATTTATGTATATTGTGGTGAGAAATAAAATGATTGATTGATTGATTGATTGATATCATTTTATTTTAATTACTTATATTCCTATAGATCATTATTTGATCATTTTTTCATTCAGTATCATTATTACCCGACTACGGCGAAGTAAAAGGCGGGTTATGATTTTGACCAGTATGTATGTACATCTGTTACCTCATAACTTCTAAACTACCAAACATAATTTGACAAATGAGGTATCATTGAAAGCGTCTTAATCGTCCACTGGTTATAGGTTATGGATGTCACATTAAATGCAATGTGGCACTCTCTAGAGGACTTAGTCAGGAATAGAAAAATATAATAATAATAATATAATATTATATCAAATGAAAGGAATTGACGAGCACATTACAAATATGTATATGTGTCATATCGACGGTTAAGAATCAATAGTGTCTATCTCAATAAAGTTAACTTTACAGGAGATAAAAAAAACATTTCTCGGCTTTGAATAGAAAGATACTTGAAATGTTTATATATGTAAAAATAGAAAAAATAGGCTGAAATGCGATATATATCCTAGCATTAGGTTAAGATTGGCCAATTTACAATTAACGTGAGTTAGGTGGTATTGGTTTTATTAGTGTAAATATTTTTTAAATAAGTAGTAGTTAGCCGTTTTTGAAATAAAACAACACAATGAAAAAATCACATTTTTTAATAATGATCACAATGGAAGATGAAATATTATATTCGAAATAAGCAAAAAAACTTTAAAATAACTGAAAAAGACTTCTAAATAACTAAAAAATACTTTAAAGTAACTAAAAAAATCTTCAAAATAACTGAATCGAATCTTCAAAATTATTTTTAGTAAAAACAGAAACAAACAACAAATACACTGACACACACACACACTCATACTACAAATGGGGCAGTGTATCATAAAAATTATGACATTCACTTGGTAGAACTTGTTTGAGCTCTTGGAGGTGCTGGTACTTCGAGGCAGTTATGGGAATCATATTTTCATTTAAGGTCGAATAAGACACGTCGGGGTTATATCTTTTTGGTCTTTGTGGCAAGGCAAACCAATGCTGGTCGAAATGTAGTTTTACTGGAATAGTGTCTTCTTGGTTGTAAAGAATAGCTCTTAAGTCTGTTACAGTAGGGTCACCAGCTTTGCGTCCTGGCCTTATAGTTTTGTAAAGCCAAGTAGATGTATCGGCATAATTTTTCACAAAACCATGGTCAATCTGAATTACTTCGTAGGGATTTGATGCCCTTGCTTCTTTAGTTACCGAAACATAATCACATGGCAAATGAATTACACGATTTGAGAGCTTCCGTTCAATCGCACTGTGAACCGAATCACACTCCATTTGAGTGTGACCACGTTCGAGGAACTTTCGGGTGATGGTGATTTTGTGCTTTATACTTAAGTTCAAAAGCGCATTTGCCATTATAACGTTCCGATTTTGGTACGTGCAACCATCGGAATAAATAATTATTGGCATTTTCTTCGGCAGACAATGGCGCTCTAAGTAGTCTATCACAAATGACGCGAAAGTACTCGCAGTAAGGTCTGCTGCCGTTTCTGTGAACCAGTAACATGTGCAATGGCGTGAAGTCAAATCAAAGAGTGTAAAATTATGGCATGTCAGTTTCGTTTTAAAGTATAAAGCGCTAGCCGTGGAGTAAGGGCAAACTTTAACCGATTCTAGGTCCATCGTTAATAAAATGCAATGTCCCATTGCTGCATCCTCTTTATCCTTTGCCTTCTCTTCCCTGGCTCTATTTTTTTTTATAAAATGCTCTTGATAAATATGCTCATCGATATTACCTTCATTATGGCCAACACAAATATCACACATATCTTTTTTCAAAGTATATATTGCTAAATTATTATGTTTAAAACTTTTATCAAATGTGTATCTAGATACAGCAGGTATATTTATGTCATTGCAATGTTGTTTATAGGCGTTAAATACATCAGATATAGTACGATATACAGGCTCCAAGTATAGTTTTCTAGTATCCTTACGAGCATAATGTGATGGCATTTTTGGGATACTTTTAAAATAGTCATTTAAGGCTACCATCTTTGCATTTTGTCTATTTACCTGGCTATTCTCCTGATTTGCTGTGTCCACATTGAAACTAGCGTCTTTTACCCACAGCTGAACAGTGGTAGGCTTCAGTGACAGAGTATTCAAGAACATTTGCTTACAAACTTGAATTTTACCTTCATTCCCTGGTTTAGGCAAAAAATAACTTAATGTGCCCTCTCGGCGAGAAGGTTCTTCACCTTTCGTTTTCTGAGTAGTCCTAGTCCGGTTTACATGTCCTCTGACATACATTTTTCTTTCGCCCCAATTAAGATGTTTCCAGAAGTAACTATGAATGGATTTGCGTGTGTCTTCTTCAAAATTATTACAACCTCTGAATTTGCTTCTTCTGCAAAAGTCCGAAGTGCATGCATCACCCATTTGCTTAGCTGGTCGTATCTGGTCTTGCCGCATTTTCTCGTTTCGAGGCTTTGAATACCCTAAATATTCTTCGCCGCGCATTCTTTTTCTTTGGGCTGCAAGTTTTTTCCATTCATCTTTTTTCGCTATATTTCGACGTTTTCGGCCTTCATTAACATTTCCGTAATCATCTTCACTTGTTTCACAGTCTGTTGTACTTTCATTTATATTTTGCACCTGTGGTTCTTCATTAACTTGTGGGTAATCATTAAAATAAAAGCCAAATGCAATTGAAGGGCTTACACAGGAATAGTCTAATATTATATATTTTGGAGGCGCAGACAGTGGTCTTTTGGTAGACTGTTTCTGGTCATCTTGAGTTAAATCACTTAATGATAAAGATTTCGGATTTTTTAAACAGATTCTGAAAATATTTTGTTTTTCCAGAAGAATGCGCTCATGCTTATCTATAACAATTTGTTTCATAGGTGGATCAAAGTTTTTATTATGTGTTAGTGCAGAGGATCCAGGTTTTATGTTTTTTGTTGTATTATCTGTAAAATACACAGGTTCATCAGTTTAAAGTATATCAATTCATTAAATGAAATCTCCTACGAACATACATACTTGCATGCGAACGTTGCAAATAAAATAAAAGCTTGTGATAATAAAAAGTAACTCACCGTCAGGTCCAACATTATTAGGTTCATGTTCAGCCTTCAATAGACTCAAGATCTTGTTTGATCTAAATCCCTTTAACCGATTAGCCATTTTACTGAAATAAAAATGATATAATCACAATTACAAATATGATTCTTCGAAATAAATTCTGGAAATAATATCTATCTCAACACTAGTTGTTTGTTTATCAACAATTGCACTTAACACATAGATACATTTTGCATAATTTTCGGCTAAATATGTAATCAAACACAAAACTTTCTTCTCAATCAAAAATTGTATCAATAGAATCATTTAAAATGGGTTTTTACTAATATTATAGTTGCAAAATTACTTACCTACCAAACTTGTCGAAACTCGCACAGAAACAACTGACCACAGAACATCTAGCGAACAACTGACACTACTCCCTTGCGACTTTTGAATACAATAAACTGTCTCTTTCTAATCTATCACTGTCGCATCCTCGAACCGCACGCACTGCCCTGCCACTTGCCAATTTGTCAGTCTCACGCTAGATGCGGCGAGGTACAGCCGCAATAGAGAAGAGATAAACAGTATTGGCAGAAAAATACACGCGCTCTTAACTTAGATGGTATTTCTATAGCGAATAACTACAACAATTTTGTGAATTTTGAGATAAGTGCCTCTGTAGGCCAAGCCAAATTAAACTTTAAATCTACCTGCATTAAAAAGTGAAAAACGTAAAAAACTGAGATAGACACTATTGGTTCTTAACCGTCGATATGTTGTCTAAGTAAATAAATATGTTTTAATTGTTAAAAACAACAAGTAATAGTGATACTGTGCTACGTACGGCGCGGCTGTAAAATTAATACCTATTATACAATAAAACCCAAACAAAAATAATATTAAAGCTGCAAAATACTTTATCACGAAATTATAACCCCAAAATAATTTAAATAAAAAGTAAGTTCAAAAACTAAAACCAGACTACTGAAAAATCACACTCTAAAAAGTATGAAATAAGAAAATATTTCAGACAGAAATCAAGACATAGGTACAAAAATTATTAAGGTAAAGCTGCATGCCATTATAATCAAAATATAAAATAATTTTATATTTATTTGGTTATATATTTGGTTCCTGATGGGCAATGTGACCAAAGTAATCAAGAATTCTTTATCATGGATAATGATTGAGGATAATCTATCTCTTATCCTTTCAACTGTCATTAACGAGACACAATAGAATTTTAATTGTTATCCACCTTAATGAGGCGTCGTAACAGATGATGGGTTATACATAGTTGTTCGAGGATAGATTTGTTCTCTCTCTTGGCGGTCCATGGTATGCAAAGCATTCTTCGCCAACACCACATCTCAAAAGCTTCTTCCTTTTTCGATTCTATTGCCCGAATCATCCACGACTCTAGAGCCGTAAAGGACCCAGTGTCCGAACTAAATAAAAAGATAGAATATTCTTTATTATGTACACCATAAAAATTACAGACATAAATTTAGAAATTTTACATTGGGTGACACAATGGGTGGTCTTATTGTTAAAAGCGATCTTTTACAGACAACCTTTGGATGGATTTCAATGGGAAAGGAGAGACAATGCTGCAGGTAGTCAGTGGTGTATGGTGTGTGGTTTACATAATATATACAACAGATACATAAATACATAAAGCATATATTTAGCTACATAAATATATATTAGATAAATAACAGATATACATAAAATTATAAACATGAAACAAAAGCAAGAAACTATAGTTTCTTCTTAGTGACACTGGAGAGCTTTTATAATACATATATTTAATTAAATATTAAGGTTAAGTAGTACAAATTATTGTTTTTGAGTAATAGCTGGTATGCATTAAAATGAAGTACATTGATAGATTCGCAACATAATTTATGTTGTGTTCGCTGCTCCGACTTGCAATAATGTAGTAATAGCAAAGTTAAAACAAGACTTACAGATTTAAGAACGAACTGTTGAGCATTTTCGTAAGCCGAAGGAGTCTTTAGTCCTAAATACCGAATACAGCACGCATCGCAGCAGCCCAGCTCCTTACAAAGCTTTATGATAGCTTTTTGATTCATTTTAACAATTTATTAGAAGATTTAAGCATGTGCAACTAAAACTGTAAACTAAAACGTAAACAAATACAAAGTACGTTTCTTTTCACGGCTTAACAAACAATAATATTGTCGAATTTGAAATAATATTGAAATAATTGACTATATATGGTAAAAACATTGATGGCAAGTTTAGAATAATTTATTTGAATAATTTTAAAACCGTTGAAAATAGTGTTCATATTAAAATTTGAGAAAGGATAGCATTAATTTTGTAATTGACACAATGAAAACGAAACGTTTCAGAGCTGTAATATTCGACGTTTTATTATTGCATTGTCACGATTTATTTTTCCTCATACCTACAATATTATCTATAATTGCAGCTTTTATGACGTAAAGAACAAAAAATAACTAAGAATTTTATGAGAAATAGCATCTAAATTGAAATATTTTTATTGCATTAATAAACTCGTAATGGACATTTAACTTATGCACCCACGTTTCGCTACTGTTCGCTACTGGGCATTTTCACAAAAATGCATAGGTGTGTGTTTAGTCCTGTCCCTCGAAAAGATAGTAGTTTTTAGGGTTCCGTAGTAAACAAGGAACCATTATAGTTTCGTCATGTCCGTCTGTCTGTCTGTCTGTCCGTGGTCTAGCTCCGAGACCCTTAGTACTAGAAAGCTATAATTTGGCATAGGTATACATATTAATTACGTCAACAAAGTGGTAAAACAAAATTATGAAAAACATTTTTTTTAGGGTATCTCTCATACACGTAAAGTGGTGATGTTTATTTTTTTATTTTTTTACCCCATAATGAGGGGTATCATTGGAAAGGTCCTTCAAAAATATTGCGAGTTTGTGAAAACCATTTTTGGATTCAGGGATTCGTTTGCGAAATATTAAGCTTTAAAGTGCTAATTTTTGTTAGAGTCAAGTGTCCCCCCCCTGCCGGCTAAATGGTTGGTTTTAGGTGTGTGAAAAAAATCCCAACAGTAGTTTATATAACGAAATTAAAAGGAAAACTATCACAGCTAAGTAGGCTCTACAGGTTAACGAGTAATAATCAACCAACTTAACTTTGCAGTTGCAAAAACATGTTTTCCCATACATTCCGTATGGGAGAACATATTTTTCAACTACAAAGTTAAGTTTGTTTTTGGGATAAATTCATCCCAACTACAGAACCCTTCATTGTGCGTGGTCCGACACGCACTTGGCCGGTTTTCTTTTCTAATATTATCAGTATCAACAAAAAACGATTACTGTTCGTTTTAGTAGACATCTAGTTATTATTCCATTAATAACTTAACTCTCCAAGTACTCGATTATTTAAATTAAATATTAATTAGGTGATAGGGAGATAACATTTTGACTTTTCCCTGGACGGTGCAGCTATATTGAACATACAATAATTGCATTTTATCCTTAGAATTGACTGTAGGTTTACTATTTTATTTCTTCAAGAGATTGTGATAGACTATTTTAAAGCATAATTCAAATATTATATCTTTAATTTATTAAATTATGGAAATTTAATATAGAAATTAAATTGTGAGCAACCTGACACGTCAAGTTTGTCACCGTATTTTTTTCATGTTTATTAAAAAAAAAATATAGATTTTATTTATGTAATAGCAAAACCAGAAGCTTTAAGTCATCCACTATTTTGTATTCGTCAGTTTTGCCCGAAACACTATGAATTGCGTTGCGCAGTAGCACTCATCGGTTGGTAGAAAACTTTCTGTCAAGTTAAGTTACCAAAATGTTGTATAATTTAACATGTAAACAACATGATTGTGGTAGTTATTGAAAGCTTTAACATATAGCTCCATAAATAAATAGTTAATGACGAATCACTGCAATTGTACCTATTTAAATTTAATATAAATCGCGCAAAGGTAAGGTAACGTTACGTCAGTTTTGTGTGGTAACATAGAGGCCTGACAAGCTAAGTAATAAAACTGACTGTTAGGAATATTACACATGCTACTTTACCAACTTGGTCTAAAAGAGGTTATGATATCACAGTCTTTATAAAAGAAGTGTAAGTATACTTATATTTTCATAATCTGCATTTTGAATCCACGTCTTGCATTTTAATGTAAGTTCGTACTGAGCAGTTAAATATTTTATTAGCCTGCAATTTTGTGTAGATTTTGCTTGATTAAAAAAATAAAACAAAGTATCTCATTAGTATAAGAAAACATAAACTAGTAAATGCTTCATAATAATTTTGTTACCGTCAGCTTTGTTACTGTCCCCCTAATTTTCAAGTCAAAATCTTTTTTATTGATAATTTAAAGCATTAATTACTTAAATTCCGATGTTAATTAAATGACAAATTTAATAACAGGATATGTTTTATATTCATAATGTATGCTTTCGTATTTTAAACTCAATAATAGAATATCGTAACGTTCGAATGTTATCACTGGTAACAAAATTCTAATTATGAGGCATTTTTCTTGGTTATATTATAATATATCGCATTTTCTCAAATTGATTTAGTAGATCCAACTTATGTTCTTTTATTAAATATTAAAGAAAATTTGATTGTTTTGATTGTTTATTTTTTAATCGCATTTAATTTAAGTAACAAACCTGACGAAATATCCTTGACTTACCCTCTATTTTATTTTATATCTCATAATTACGTGATTAATTATTGGTTTTAAGCTGGGAATCGTAAAAAATAGAATTTGAGGCAATGCAAACAAGTACAATCTCGCATGAAAAACCGGCCAAGTGCGTGTCGGACCACGCACAATGAAGGGTTCCGTAGTTGGGATGAATTTATCCCAAAAACAAACTTAACTTTGTAGTTGATAAACATGTTCTCCCATACGGAATGTATGGGAAAACGTGTTTTTGCAACTGCAAAGTTAAGTTGGTCGATTATTACTCGATAACTAGTAAAGCCTACTTAGCTGTGATAGTTTTCCTTTTAATTTCGTTACATAAACTACTGCTGTGATTTTTTTCACATATCCAAAACCAACCATTTAGCTGGCAAGGGGGGGGACACTTGACTCTAACAAAAATTAACACTTTAAAGCTTAATATTTTGCAAACGGATTCCTGAATATAAAAATACTTTTCACAAACTCATAATATTTTTGTAAGACCTTTCCAATGATACCCCACACTATGGGATAAAAAAATAAAAAATAAAACATCACCACTTTACGTGTATGGGAGGTACCCTAAAAAAAAATGTTTTTCATAATTTTGTTTTACCACTTTGTCGGCGTAATTAATATGTATACCTATGTCAAATTTCAGCTTTCTAGTACTAAGGGTCTTGGAGCTAGACCGCGGACAGACAGACAGACAGACAGACGGACATGACGAAACTATAAGGGTTCCTTGTTTACTACGGAACCCTAAAAAGAAGTTGAAATTACATCTTACTTCTTTTATACCCTATAACTTTTTGTGAAAATCCCCAAATCTACTGTAAAAGATAACCTATTAGTTTCATGGTAAATATTAGAATACGGATTGAATTGTGATATTATGTGGGGAATAGGATATGTGATGGTATGGTGTAGAATATTGAATTTGATGTTGGCAAAGAAATATAAATGACTGACAAAATATCTTGGTGTTTCATATTATTTTCCTTATCCCTGAAATATTGTAAATATGTAGTTTTGTTAAACAGTTTTAGATTATGATATTGGGGTAACGACTTTAAGGTTCATTCGGGGATTGGTATCTATTTTGAGGATAAATAATTATATTCGGAATTAAATTAGTTATTTTAGAGTAAGAATGGTTCTTATTTCATTAGGTTTAGGTTTCGGTTTTTATTTGTGTAAATAACATTCACTTTTACGCATTCATATTTGCTTTTTGAAAATAATAATCACAACACTGCGCTAAATACTCGTCACCAACATTATCTACGAACCAACAAAGTTCTATTAGGCTAAGTTCAGATGAACGCGCGACGACGCGCGGTTGGCTCGACGCGCGGTTTAAGATTGTAACAAATCAATGTTGTTGTGTACAGACGCCAGCACATCAGGCTACCACAATCTGTCAAATTTATTTAATAGATTTTCAACTTTATCGCTGAAATGTAAGGTTCAAAGTTGATTGGGAAACTTTGACAGTTTCGGGTAGCTTGATGTGCTGGCGTCTGTACATGACCGCGCGTCACCGCGCGTGCCCGCGCGCACCGCCATGCACCGCGCGCAAGATGTTGACCCGCGCGCCACCGCGCGGTGACGCGCGGTTTAAGATATACACTCCTGTATCGACCAGGGGGCCGACCACAATCTTTTACGAAACAATCTTATTTCAGGAGAGTTTTGTTTCAAGCTTACAATAACATAACTCATATTCGTATCACGATCTACATCGTTCAAGAATGTTTTATTCTTGCTTAGTGCTGGGAAAGAACGAACTATTTGTAAGATTTGTCTAATGCCTGCTATAGTAGAAAAGAAACAAAGCTATATGAACTGTATAGCGCTGTCCCTTTCACACGTTGGTCCGAATCGCTACTACGAAGCGTCTTGAAGCAATGTATTATTTTCTTTTACTTAAAATATTACTTTGCATTAGAATCTAATTTTTATGAGTAATTTCCATGAAATTGACACAAATATTAAAAGATATGGCTTTGAAAAATAAGAAAAACAATTGAAAAAATTAAAAATAAGCTACGGCTAAGCTGTTACATGATATGAATCGGAACAGAACGAAATTTGAAACTCGGACCGCATTCCGAGTTACGCCTTAATCGCTCACATCAATATTTTGCGTACCGATTTAGATATGCTTGCACAAGATGGTTGGATTACAGTATTTCTTTGAGTATACACAACAAATTTCTTCTTCTTTGTTTAGGTGGCGACTGTAGCCAAAAGCACAATTTCGAAAATGCCACGTTAGTTTAAAGATATGGTGCACCGTGTAACTCAAAACAAAACAGCACAACTGTCATTTTGACAGCGCTCACGGTGATATTAATTTAGGGCATGGTCAGCGCTATCGGAAGATGGCGCATGCTACGACGTCATCTATGACGATTCACAGCACGTTGTTATCGCGCTGACACTAATTCGGTATGGGTGTTAGCACGCTCTAATCGATTACAGCGTAACTCTGAACGCAGCCTCGATGTAGTAATATTTTTGTTTACAAGTGGATAATGGATAAAAATGGAGGACGACATATCAATGGATTTACTAATAGACTTTTCTTTTGGTGATATACAATATCTTACAGCACCATCTGTAGGTTGCAAATCCTTTTCAATGCAATCATACAAAAAATCAAAGGATGCAATCGACATCCTAAAATAGTTGACAAATCGATCTTCGTGTAGTCTTAGTGTGGGATATAAAGTCACAAACAGGCTTAAAGAAAGTCTTTGACTTAAAATAGGGTGCACCCAGTATCGTCTTTCCTTTCGACGGCGACCGCGCGTCGTCGCGCGTTCATCTGAACTTAGCCTAAGTGAATACCTACTCGTAACGAATTGCATCTGTCTACCCCACAGAAATCGAAATAATTTAGTTAGTTTTCTGTGGTCTACCTGCTAAACTTTAATATTTATGTGAACAAGAATGAAACAAAAAACCAATGATTATCGAACTAGTCATTGGTTGCAGACAAAGTGAGTGTGTGTGTGTACTGTGCGTGTCTATAGTATTGTAACAACTTATAGAAGAAGGTCGTAAGTCAAACCGAAGCGTCAGTCTATTGCTTTGTGAGATTGCCTATGGACTTTTATGGGGTACTGTAACCCCTGGTTGCAGGTTTTAAGTGTAGTAGCTTAAGGCACCCCCAGGAAAGCCCGGTTAAGTAGTCTTGATCTTAGAGGTCAACTACAAGATGCCCTACCTAAAAAAAAAGCATGCGTAGTTATAGTTTTATCGCGAGAAATTCCTACCACCTATTATACAATGTCGAACATCGGCATATGACCGCCCGCATTTTTCTGAATGTTCATGAAAAAATATCGAAAAATAACTTTAAAAGTCTATCTTGACTGTTTTTTTTTTCATTTTTTTTTTCAAAATCAAATTTTGTTATTTTATGAACTTACGCCTGTTTTTTTTTTAAAAAAAAAACGATTTCTTTAGAAAAAAAAAATTTCATCTCCTTTTTGCATAGCTGACAAATTTTAATAAAAATGTTAATCCGATAAAATAACTCATAAGCTTTTAGAAATAATAAACATAACCCAAATCGAGCCAATAACATCGGAGATATGGCAAATGCTAATCAAAACATAATCATCATCATCATAATTTCAGCCGAAAGACGTCCACTGCTGGACATAGGCCTCCCCCAAGCACCGCCATTTCGACCGAGTCTGTGCTTTCCGCATCCAGCGGATTCCTGCAAAACAAAACATGAAAAAAAGAATAACACGAAAAATACTAAAGATAGACCCCTTCCCTTTTAAAGTTATTTTTCGATCACTCTTCACGAATATTCAGAAAAATTCGGGCGGTCACATGCCGATGGGCGACATTGTATAATTTATTTACTTCTGCCCTAATAAATTCTGGGTACGCCCATGGCTGGGCATTATGGTATTTCCATCAATTTAAAAGTCTTAGGAAAGCTATCCAGATTTATTTGTGGATGAGACTAGTGCAGAAATTAAACTTCAAGCTGTTTTAATTAAAATTTGAACTGTTCAAATTTCAAGACCCACTGCTGACTATACTGCTGATGATTCATCAGAAGAGAGTGCCAGCTAAATGGTTGGTTTTGGATATGTAAAAAAAATCATAGCAGTAGTTTAAGTTTATATAACGAAATTAAAAGGAAAACTATAACAGTTAAGTAGGCTCTACAAGTTAACGAGTAATAATCGACCAACTTATATTTGCAGTTGCAAAAACATGTTTTCCCATACAATCCGTATGGAAGAACATGTTTTTCAACTACAAAGTTAAATTTGTTTTTGGGATAAATTCATTCCAACGACGGAACCCTTTGTGCATGGTCCGACACGCACTTGGGCGTTTTTTTTAAGTACAAAAAGTTTTTTTTTTTCATAGTCTATTCATCACTCCCATCACTCCCTCTCCCCAGAAAATCAAAACTGTCCAGCTAGCGTGTTCTAGAATCTAGACTAGACGAACCATAGTGCGTGCGTCGTCGCGCGTCGTCGTCGTTGTTTTCCCAGCGTTTGTCAGTTACATATTACAAAGTGTGTCAAGGTGATGATAATTATATGGTCATGTCGCCGAGTGCCGTGCCGTGCGGCCTGTGCGGGGCTGTGCGCGCGGCCGCCCGAGCCGCGCGCCGCCCGCTGCGCCAACCGTGCGAACTTCACTTATTGTTCACCGGTGACAACATAGCAATCTTTATTATACGTATGTTTACGTGGTACAACAAGTTTGTTATTTATTTAAGAGGCCTTTTTTTTTTTTTGGGTGGGAAATCATCAAATAACTTCTCCCGCTCTGGGCGGAGCGGGAGGGCGTGTCAGACTCTTACTGACTAAAACCCACCCGTGTTCCTTCAGTTGCCGTGTTGCCAGGGGGCCACGATGTCCCTATCGGTTTTCTTCGAACCCCCGGCAGGCATTGGCCCTAGCGGACCCCGTCAATTCTGCTGACATCTCTTTGAGGCGCGCGTGGAACACAACGCGCCGTCGACCCGGGCTTGGTCCTTATCGGACGGCGAGCTACCCATTGCTCACCGTCCGCAAGCCCGCGCCTACGGTGGCCGGAAATCTTCTCGTGATTCCTGCCGTCCAGGGCGTCTCCTCCTGCGGCGGTTAGGGGCGCGAGGGCGCGAAATTTGCCTCTCCCTCTCGCGCTCCGTCTCCTCCTTCGCGAGCATTACTGCTTCGCAGAACGAGGTGACGGCCTCCCATTTCCTCTCGCTCCGTAGCATGGCCCGAATCAGGGCCGGACGCGAGAGATCACCGCCGCTGATCGCTTCCACGAGGACACGGCGATGCTCTGCCCAAGCCGGGCAGACCTCCACCTATTTAAGAGGCCTGCGAACATGGCTCGCAAGACTCGCAACTACAAATCGAGATGTTTGAAAAATTCAATTCCAAGCACGTTGCGCTAAAGTGAGTGCTTGTCGGAGCGATATACACCTACAGTGAGCAATACTACCACGCACACATTGACAATTATTGCTTGACGCGATAGTACTACTAGCTTTCGAAAATTTATGATTCCATAATACCAAAACCGGCCAAGTGCGTGTCGGACCACGCACAATGAAGAGTTCCGTAGTTGGAATGAATTTATCCCAAAAACAAACTTAACTTTGTAGTTGAAAAACATGTTCTCCCATACGGAATGTATGGAAAAACATGTTTTTGCAACTGCAAAGTTAAGTTGGGCAATTATTACTCGTTAACTCGTAGAGCCTACTTAGCTGTGATAGTTTTCCTTTTAATTTCGTTATATAAACTACTGCTGTGATTTTTTTCACACATCCAAAATCAACCATTTAGCTGGCAGGGGGGCTGACACTAGACTCTAACAAAAATTAGCACTTTAAAGCTTAAGCTTCGCAAACGAATCCCTGAATCCAAAAATGGTTTTCACATACTCACAATGTTTTGGAATTGGAAAGGTCCTTTCCAATGATATCCCACACCATGGGATAGAAAAAAAAACATCACCACTTTACGTGTAGGGGAGGTACCCTAAAAAAATTATTTTTTTCATAATTTTGTTTTACCATTTTGTCGGCGTAATTAATATGTATATCCATGCCAAATAACAGCTTTCTAGTACTAAGGGTCTTGGAGCTAAACCGCGGACAGACAGACAGACAGACAGATGGACAGACAGATAGACGGACATGACGAAACTATAAACGTTCCTCGTTTACTACGGAACCCAACAAATGATGAATGAAAACTTAATATTTTTCCTTTTTTTTTTCGATTTTTTGTAACTTGATAATATAAGCTATGCTTCTGCAGAAACAATATTATAAATACAAGGTGCAGTTTTGGATCTGCAAAACATTTTAGGAGGTAATTATGTTAGTGATTCTCGACCCGAATCAACAATAAAATGGGCAGGTATTTTTTTTTTTTCATTTTATTCTTATTTACGGAAATCGGTAAGTGTGAACTCCCGTTTTTAAAACGCGGCCAATCTGTACGTGTCCTTAAACTGCGCTTTCACACACAGAAACCCGACATTTCATTCATAAATCCAAAGCACCAACCCCTGCCCGCTCCCTCTCCCACTCCCTCTCCCACTAGCCACGCCCCCGCGGTCATCGCAAGCACATAAATCGGGTCAATTTATTAGTGTAATTGATGACGCCGGTGTGTGCATACGCTTGCAAATTCCGCCCCTCAAGTGCGCCTTCGATTAACGGTCGGTATCTTGTATAAAACGCACACTATGCAGGCAGGCATATTATACATTGGGGGATTACATCACTGATAAAAATGCTTGGCTCAATGCTGGTCCTGCTCCACAACCACAACTAATTGATTAACATTTGCAAATACTGTTGGAGCTGCTGAAGATTGTAAAACCATCTTTGCATTGTATTAACTCAATCTCTTTTGTATTATATAATTGCATAGCACACTATGTGAGCACTATGTACTAAAGAGTTACCATTTACCGGGTAATATGTCTTGCATTGACTTGAATGTGCCCTGGCGGCTATGAGTATGTCATGCTCACTCAAATGTTTCGCTGATGGTGGCGCGTGTGTTGGATCATTTAGCTCCCTTCATAATGGTTGAGTTGAATGGTGCTAATCCATGCGTCATGTTCGTGAACGGGCGCCGTCAGTTGGGACTGGTCATCTCTTAGCTGCCAGGGCTTATTTCTAATTTTTTGAATTGTTCTTTTTTTTATCTTTTTATTACGGTCGCTTCTAACGTGCACGTCTTTCTACATTGTTCTCACACGTATAATTTCAACATGAATGATGTAACCAATATTTTGTAACAATTTTTTATTTAAAAGAGTGTCCGTGGAGTTTCTTGCCCGTTCTTCTCCATAGGTACCTACTACGCTTTGGAATGGGCAACTAGCTTCATACCTATTTCTGACTGACCGATTCCTTGACAATTCAAAAGTGCCTGTAAATGGTTTAATTGAAATAAATGATTTGAGTTTGAGTTTGAGTTTGGTCGCGATAGGTACCTACTACCTAGTTGTAAAGATGACGGACCAATACTCCAATGTAGAGTTGGTGGAGATGGTACGCTTGTATGCCATCAGTGGAGACAATGTATCTCGAGCCATCGAAATGTTTGCGGAGTTATTCCCCAATCGGCAACGTCCCTCACACAGGGTAATGCTGGCTGCTACGCAGAGACTGCGCGATCATTGGCAGTTCGACGTTCCCCAGCATGTTGAAGGTCGCGGCAACGAAGGCCTGCCTGTCGCCTTGCAGGAAGATATCCTGGAATTCTTCCAGCGAGAGCCACGGGCAAGCACGCGGGAGGCTGGTCAACGGTTTGGAGTGCACCACTCCACAGTGTGGCGGCTACTGCACAAAGAAATGCAGCATCCTTTTCACTACCGCAAGGTGTGGTGGGTGTTACCCAACTACGTGCAAAAGTGATTAGTGCTTTCGACACAATAAAAACGAATGTGTTTGTATTACGTAAGCTGAAGGAAAATCAGCAACGTCGTGCTAGACTGTGCCTGGAGTGTGACGGTGGAAACTTTGAACAATATCTCCAGGTAACATAAGTAGGTAATTTATTTATTTGTACATAGACAATAATTTGTAAATACGATGTTAGCTAAATCAACTTGATTAGTGTAAATAAGTTGATTTAAAATTTTTTACTACGCCAAAAATACCTATCGGACAAAATTAATCATTTAAAATCCCCTAACACAATACATGGGTACCTACCTACTTAACTAGCACAAATTATCATCATCGTTCTATTTTCGCTTAGAGCAGTTGTGTTACATGCGACCGCGCGCGTACCATAGTGTAAAAGTGCTTACGCGAAATAACGCCGTCCAGTCGGATGCACCGCAATGACCTAGTTACTGCGTAATGCTGACGGCTGTCAGCGAATTTCATAGTTAAGGCGAAGTTAATACTCGCTTAATTTCTACAATGGGTTCGAAAAAACCAACACTCAACACTATTAGCGTAAACTTAAAAACAGAAACCGAACAACTGTTGTACAAGTACTTTTGTGAAGAACGTAAAGAGCGTGAAGAGCTGCAAAAACACTTAAATGACCTAAAAAGTCAAATAGAAAATCTCCAGCAACAGCTGAAACTTCAAGCGGAAAACCCACCGAAATCAGCTACTACAACCGCTAAAACCGCCATTGAGACTTCTCCCCCGCGTGTTGAATATACCACGGACGAAGAAGAACTAGCTCGAGAAACAGGATGGATACGGCAAAAAAGCAGGAAGAAAAGAAAATTGAACACCTCTCCCGCCCAACCCACTCTGCATGAACACGGAAGTGAAGAGAATAAAGGTAAGGAAAAATCTATTAAAACTCCTTTGCCACCACCTATTGTAGTCGATGGTATCAAGGATTACCAGAAATTCTTTGATTTCCTATCTAACGGTCAATCAGCTGACGCGTTCAGCATCAAAATGATGAACGGCGATACAGTCAAAGTTAATGCCAAAAATGAAGATTCGTACAGAGCAATTACAAAGGCTCTTACACTAAACAATTGCCTATGGCACTCCTACGAGAACAAGCAAGAGAGACCAATTAGAGTTATGGCAAAAAAATTTCATTTCACATGCATTCCGGAGAGAATTGTTGAAGAATTGCGTGGCAAAGGCTACAAAATTCTAGAAGCAGTCAATAAATTGAGTTGGAAAACCAAAGAGCCACTTAACATGTTCATGCTGACATTCTCAAATGATGAAGAAACCAGCAAAATATTTAACATCAAAACTATATTGGGATGTAACGTGGAAATACAACCGCTAAAATCCACAAAACTGGTACCTCAGTGCAAACGATGCCAGGCTTATGGTCATACGCAAAAGTACTGCTCCAAAGAACCGAGATGTGTAAAGTGCACAGGCAAACATCTGACGATGGATTGCAGAAAATCCAAAGAAGAGAAGCCAAAGTGCGTCCACTGTGGAGCTCCACATCCAGCTAACTACAGGGGATGTATCGTAGCCAAAGAAATACAGCAGATTCGAAACAAAAAATCAAAAGGCAATACTACTGCCCCTCAACAAAATACACCTACTGGAAGAGACGAAGGCCCGAGCCAGTACAAACGAAGTCAAAACACTTTTAAAACTATAACAAAAAACGTGTCATTTGCCCAAGTAGCTACAACAGGCATATCCAAGGCGCCCGTGGTGGAAATGTACAGTGACAAAAAATTGGATGAAATTTTAAAGTTAATGTCATCATTTGACGAGAGATTGAAAAAAATTGAAAATAGCAACAAAGCTGCTACTTCTAAGCCAAAAAAATGAATAGTACGCTAAAACTTATGGCGTGGAACTCAAATGGGTTACAAAAACATCAGAACGAGTTATAAGTAGTATTAGACATAGAAAAAATTGATGTGTGCCTGATATCGGAGACACACTTCACAAAGCAATCTCACATTAAGTTTAAAGGGTACAAAGTATATCATGCACTTCACCCAGATAATTCAGCAAGAGGCGGTAGTGCCATTATTGTAAAAGAAAACCTACAGCACTATGAGGAATTTAAATATGAAGAGAAAGACATCCAAGCAGTGGCGATTTGCCTACAAACAAAAAAATATCCTGTAACAGTATCTGCCATTTACTGTCCACCTCGGTATGTGATAAAAAAAGACCACTATATGAGCTTTCTAACTCGCCTTGGAAGTAGATTTATCTTAGGAGGTGACTTCAATGCTAAAAATACGTATTGGGGCTCCAGACTAACAACTACTAAAGGCAAAGAACTACTGAATGCCATAAAAGAGCTGAAATGTGATGTCATATCAACTGGAAAGCCCACCTATTGGCCAACAGACCCAAATAAAATTCCGGACTTAATAGACTTTTTTGTAACCAAGGGTCTATCAACCAGTTATATGAAATCGGAACAAAGCTATGATATGAACTCAGATCACTCAGCAATCTACCTAGAAATTAGCGAGAACATTTTGTATAAAGAAACCAGACCCACTCTTGTTAATAAGTGTACAGACTGGGAGAGCTTCAAGACCAGATTGGATGATAAAATAGACCTTAGAATACCATTAAAAACACCCGAACATCTAAACATCGAAGTAGAAAAGTTCATAATGCATATCCAACAAGCAGCGTGGGAAAATACACCATACTTCAACAAGAGGACGAAGGGAAATACATACCCGCTCAAAATCAAGCAGCTCATTATGGAGAAAAGAAGGCAGAGAAAAACGTGGCATCAATCAAGGTGCCCTGATGACAAACGAAAACTAAATAATCTGACAAAAAAAGTAAAAAGACTAATCCAAGACTTTAAAGACGACTCAACCGAAACCTATCTTCAGAGCCTAAGTAACGACCAAAGGACAGATTACTCCCTTTGGAAGGCTACTAAGCACCTGAAAAGGCCGATTACCCAAATCCCACCTATCAAATGTGGAAATGGGCAATGCAGAGCACCTAGAAAATATCTTTCAACCAAACGACGGGGAAATCATTGAAGATCACACTTTGGCTAATATAGTGACATCAGAAAATGAAGCTACCATAAAACTAGTAACACCGAAAGAAGTCGCACTAGAAATAAAACGTAATATAAGTACACGAAAATCACCAGGTTACGATTTAATAACAGGAGAAGTACTTCATAACCTCCCAAGAAAGGGTCTGGTTAAGTTAACGACCCTTATCAATGCCGCACTAAGGCTTAAATATGTACCAGACTTATGGAAGGTGGCCGAAGTAATAATGATAGCTAAGCCAGGGAAACCGGCTCACGAAACATCATCTTATAGGCCTATTTCCTTGCTACCAATCATGTCCAAGCTATTTGAAAAGCTGTTACTCAAACAGCTTAAATCAATAATAGGTAGCAAAAACATAATACCAGAGCATCAAATTGGTTTTCGAGAAAAACACTCTACCATCGATCAAGTGCATAGGATCACAAACGTAATAGAAAACGCCTTTGAAGACAAGAAAGTATGTTCTACTGTATTCCTAGACGTAGCGCAAGCATTTGACAAAGTATGGCATGAAGGCCTTATACATAAACTGAAGAGCCTCTTACCAAAGCAGTTTGCAGATATATTAGAATCCTACATTCTGAACAGAGTCTTTAGAATAAGACAAGAAGATGCCTACTCAGAACTGAAAGAAATTAAAGCTGGCGTACCGCAAGGAAGTGTGTTAGGTCCGGTCCTGTACCTACTATACACTTGCGATATTCCTGAATTAGAGCAAAACACAATTGGGACCTTTGCTGATGATACAGCCATAATGGCTGTAGGAAACAGCCACGAAGAAGCAGTAGAAAAGGTTCAAATGGCTGTAAATCAAGTTTATGACTGGACCAAAAAATGGAAGATTAAACTTAATGAATCCAAATCTGTTCACATAGATTTTACCAACAAAAAACAACAGTATTTCCCAGTTTACATAAATAACAAACAAGTCCCATACGAGAATACAGCCAAGTATCTCGGTATGACCCTTGACGCCAAGCTACGCTGGAAAGCCCACGTCAAGAAGAAAAAAGATGAACTCGACCTCCGATTCAAAAGAATGTATTGGCTGCTTGGAAGAAACTCCATGCTATCCGTGCAAAACAAATTGTTGCTATACAGACAAGTCCTGATGCCAGTATGGACTTATGGTATTCAGCTATGGGGCTGCACCAAACAGACGAATATATTAATTATACAACGATTCCAGAACAAAGTGCTAAGGGAAATTGTAAATGCACCTTGATATATACGAAATGATGACCTCCACAGGGACCTAAAAGTTGAGTTCGTCGAAAGAGTGATTCAGAAATTTGCAGAAGCTCACGAAAAGAGACTTCATCAGCATGTGAATGTCGAGGCAATCCAGCTTCTCGACCACACAAACATAGTTAGAAGACTAAAAAGAACAAAACCGTTCGAGCTAGTGTTTAGTGTTAGTGAATAGTGTAAAGTACAAAAGTGCCAAACAAACACAAGAACGAAGTGTATTCGCCTTAATAGAGACAATAAGAAAAGTGCTATTGGACACATTCTTAGTAAAGACAATTTAATAGTTTAGGTTATAATTAAATTACTTATTAGTCTATTTATAAGGCTAGATTGTAATAAGATTAGGGTCCATCCTATTGTTGAACCCTAGGACAAGGAAAAAAAAAAAAAACCTATCTTGAGGTATTTTTGTCGGTCCTCAGCCCGTAGGAAGGGAAATCTTAAATCAAACAATTTAAAACAAATACAAACAAAAAAACGAAAACCGTCCTTGGGGCTGAATTTACCGTGTCCGTATGGATTGAGGAGCCATGTCTCATATTTAAACGCGGGTACTACCAATATTTAATAGTCAATTAGGCGATTTTGTAGGCCCGATTCTGGAATTTGTAGTAAAACACTTTAAAAGATACACGACTTTTAAGGTGGCTCCTCAATTCAGACGTCTGAATTGAGGTGCCACCTTACAACTCTAAAACTAGCTGACGGATATTTTTAAAAATTTGGTAGGATTTAGTAGTACTTATGCGTAATCTCTACAAAAAAAATGGGTTTTGTACGACTGAATTTGAGATAGCTACAATGTTTTGATTTTTCATAAAAATCCATAAATTTCACCGCGCTGTTTCTCGGAAAGTAATTAACCAATTGCAACATATTTTTAGTATAATTTAGTAGTAAATACGTTCTAATTTGTAGTATAAAAATAAAAAGGAAAAACTATATAATTTCGCTAATACAACACATTTTATGTGGCTCCTCAATCCTGACGGTCTATAGAAAATAATATGTACGTAGCTACTAAAGTAGTTGATCAAATCGGATAACAATAGCACCAATATTTAGTAGAAATTTCTACTAAATATTGGCGTAATCCAAAATCCTAAAAAAGACAAAAGAAAAAAAACAAGATAAAACAAAAAAGAAAAAAAAAGAAAAAGAAAAGATATTAACAAAATAAACATTCCTTAACAATCTAGTGTGGTACGAGAGCCCACGACCAAAACCATATCACATCGTTTTAGGGCCAAAACCGTATAAAATCGTTAGTTTAGATGATTCCTGAACCCAACTCGGTGGGAAGTACCGGTCAGAAACATCTCAGTTTTACGGAAGCCTAAAAAAAATAAGCAGACGGTTTCATCATAGTATGCCTGATATTAAAAATGTATATAGTTTTCGTAATTTTATTACAAAAAAGTTTGTTTTCAGACATTTTGCGTGTCACATGTGGACTAAGCGCATTTTCAAAAATGACAAAAAATTCAACCTATCTGTCCCATAGCAACCTGGTTCAATCGAAAAGTTGTCTGATTAGTAACGTATTTTTTTCTTTTTTTACGTAATTAAAAGATTACGGCAGGTCAGTGTCAGGTTGTATCTTGATCAAATATAACTTTTCCATGAGAGATATGGTCTAATGGAACAAATCTATCTTAGGGAGATGTTTTAATGATTTAACCTAAAAACTGTAAAAAACGTGAGAAAATTTTAATGTCGGTAGCTACAACTGCAGAAGATTCTGAATCCAAAAATTTCAGACATTTTCCGCATCACGTCTGACCTAAGCGCATTTGAAATACCTATGTAAAAAAGTATCGAACTGTTTCATAGCAATCTGTTTGATTTACAGAATGTACTTGAACGATAGATTTTAGATACCGAAAACACAATTTTCTGAAACCAGTAGCGTCACACCTAAAAGGTAATATGAGAAAATTAAAAATGATAAAAAATTGCAACCCGTCTGAAAATCTTGTTTTCAGGTTAACATTGGTCAGTTGATGCCAATAAATCATTTTTCAGAATAAATCGTTTTTACATACGATTAATAAAGACTTACCCGAAACCATCAAACTGAAAAAGGTTTTTTTAAATAAATTGGACAAAAGAAAACTGGGATGACGTTTGAAAATAACTGTTTATTGAAATTAAATTTATATTTTTTTTTTGTTGTTGGACTCATCATCGGTGTCATAAGCGTAACAAGCACCGCGCGTTAGCCGGGCGACTCCGAAACGTTCTTTCTGTTTTTGGAGTTATATATGACATTTAAAATTTCTAAAAACAGGTTTTCAGTAACTATACAAAAGATTTTAAAATAATTGAACCAGGTTACTATGAGACAGATAGGTTAATATATTTTATAATTTTTTGAAAATGCGCTCAGTCCACATGTGACACGCAAAATGTCAGAAAACAAACTTTTTTGTAATAAAATTACGAAAACTATGTACATTTTAAATATCAGGCATATTGTGATGAAACCGTCTGCTTATTTTTTTGACATAGCAGAAATAGGCTTCCGTAAAACTGAGACGTTTCTGACCGGTACTTCCCACCGAGTTGGGTTCAGGAATCATCTAAACTAACGATATACGGTTTTGGCCCTAAAACGATGTAACATGGTTTTGGACGTGGGCTCTCGTACCACACTAGATTGTTAAGGAATGTTTATTTTGTTAAATATCTTTTGAAACACTGAATGTACAGGATTTTGGATTACGCCAATATTTAGTAGAAATTTCTACTAAATATTGGTGCTATTGTTATCCGATTTGATCAACTACTTTAGTAGCTACGAACATATTATTTTCTATAGACCGTCAGGATTGAGGAGCCACATAAAATGTGTTGTATTAGCGAAATTATATAGTTTTTCCTTTTTATTTTTATACTACAAATTAGAACGTATTTACTACTAAATTATACTAAAAATATGTTGCAATTGGTTAATTACTTTCCGAGAAACAGCGCGGTGAAATTTGTGGATTTTTATGAAAAATCAAAACATTGTAGCTATCTCAAATTCAGCCGTACAAAACCCATTTTTTTTGTAGAGATTACCCATAAGTACTACTAAATCCTACCAAATTTTCAAATATATCCGTCAGCTAGTTTTAGAGTTGTAAGGTGGCTCCTCAATTCAGACATCTGAATTGAGGAGCCACCTTAAAAGTCGTGTATCTTTTAAAGTGTTTTACTACAAATTCCAGGATCGGGCCTACAAAATCGCCTAATTGACTACTAAATATTGGTAGTACCCGCGTTTAAATATGAGACATGGCTCCTCAATCCATACGGACACAATTTACCTACAGAGCGCGCCGACTGCGCCGAGTACCTACATGCCTTATTATTATTATTAGGAACTGCTTACGTGCTATGTAAGGTTTATTTATCTCCGCCTATCATTTTATTCATCAGCTGATAGGTAACTAGAGACGCCAACGCCAACGTGAACTTTTTTTGGTGCAGTTGTATCTACTTCCTACTATTATTATTTATTGTAGTAGCCCAGTGGTTGAGGCGTTCTCCTCTCATGCATGAGGTTACGGGTTCGCAACTGAGCAAGTACCACTCTGTTATTTTTTTAATTCATAATGACGTACCTAAGTACTTTTTAAATTTATCTAGGACATCATTGAAATCCCGTGTTTCGGTAAGCACTTAAAGCCTTTGGTTCGAATTGATTTGTAACTCTCGGACAGTCGTTAGGTACCACACGGGTTGGTACGGGTCAACGACCTTACAGCCCTGCCGTATGGTCGTTGGTACGGGTAGTCAAAAGCCAGAAAGTCTGACAGTTAGTCTAACAAATGTTATCAAGTAACTGGTTTGTTGAGGTCTGATACGCATTCGCCCTACGTGATTCACTGGCACTCCATGTAGTGAGCTGGAAAGCCGACCCTAACATAGTTGGGAACAGGCTCGGCAGATGATGAAGATTTTCGCATTGTAATTATTTGTAATGATGCATAAAAATGAGTTATTATTTAGCGAAATTTAAAACAATAATGTAGGTACATTGTGATTTTCAAATTCGAACTACATCTAAGGTTAAATTATTTGCTATAATTTGCTGTAGCTACAACAACTTGTACAGATCGCGGCACGTTGGTTGAACCTTCAATGCGCAGTAAAAGATTTTCGAGTCTCAATCGAAATGCGGTATGACGTGCATCGCGGGGGCTCCCCGTAACCATAGCAACGACCGTAATTTTAGTTCAACGTACGTGCCGTGTTCGTTTCGTAGAAATGTGGGCGGAGCCTCATACTCACTGGTCATCGCATTCACGCACACAGTGACATGACGCGCGATACATCGCAATGGGTGATTTTGTTTATTTGAAGAGGGTTATTAAGAGAGTTATTCTGAAAATCAATAAAATTGAAAAATCGAAAATAAAAAGTATTATTGATTATTGACTTGGTATCGTATTGTTATATGATTATTTACGAGTCTTATAACACCCTCCTGAAATGTTTTGCAGGTTCAAAACTGCACCTTGTATTGTGTCATTTACGCTGTAAAAATATGCGAAATTAAATTCGTTTAAATTTCATTTTAGAAAAGTTAAAAAAAAAGATGTAGGAGCCTAGATAAACACTGTCTAAATCCAAATAACAACATAATGTGGTGGAAATATGCCCAAATTGCAAATGATTTAGGTATTACGTTTGTATGGACAACTCATGCGTCCGTCGCCGCGTTCTTAATGAACGTAGGTATCGTTCTTAGTGGTTTATGATTAACTAGCTTTTGCCCGCGGCTTCGCCCGCGTGGATGTCGGAAGATATCTCACAGGAACGTGCTACCGGGATTCAGAGTATCCTATGTCCTAATCCTGGTCATGGCCTATCCGTATGCCTTTCATCTAAATCCGTTCAGCCGTTACAGCATGAAAAGGTAACAGGCTAATAATAAATCTGTTTTAGGGTTCCGTACCTAAAATGAAACATTGAAACCCTTAAAGGATGACTTCATTGTCTGTCAAGACCCTTTTTTAGGGTTCCGTAGTAAACAAGGAACCTTTATAGTTTCGTCGTGTCCGTCTATCTGTCTGTCCATCTGTCTGTCTGTCTGTCTGTCCGCGGTTTAGCTCCAAGACCCTTAGTACTAGAAAGCTGTTATTTGGCATGGATAATACATATTAATTACGCCGACAAAATGGTAAAACAAAATTATGAAAAAAATAATTTGTTTAGGGTACCTCCCCTACACGTAAAGTGGTGATGTTTTTTTTTCTATCCCATGGTGTGGAATATCATTGGAAAGGACCTTTCCAATTCCAAAACATTGTGAGTATGTGAAAACCATTTTTGGATTCAGGGATTCGTTTGCGAAGCATAAGAATGCGGCGACGTATGAATTGTCCATACAAACGTAGTACATCAATCATTTGCAATTTGAGCATATTTCCACCATATTATGTTGATATTCGGATTGAGACAATATTTATCTAGGCTCCTACGTCTTTTGATTTTCAAAAACTCACCTTTAAATGAAATGTAAGCGAATTGCATTTTGTACATTTTTACAGCGTAAATGACATGTTTTCATATGGTTTTTTCTGTATTATAAACAACAATATTTGTAATATTGTTTCCGTAGAAGCATAGTTTATGTTATCAAGTTACAAATTATCGAAAAAAAAATGGAATTACATTAAATTTTCATTCATCATTTTATGTATTACGGAACACATCCAAATTTATCATAATTTTTCGATGCTAGTATTGCCATCGCGTCAAGGAATAATTTGTCAATGTGTGCGTGGTCGTACTGCTCACTGTAGTTGTATATCGCTCCGACAGGCACTCACACTAGCGCAACGTGATCGGTTGGAATTCGTTCGGGGTATTTTTTGTCAGTATTATAAGATTAGGTATATTATATAGGTACTTTACTGTGCTTATTTGTTTACTAAATTAAAGCAGCTGCCGACTACTTCTGTTTTGTGCTCGTGATTATATTTAAATCTATTGTTTGATTGTTTTACTCGAGTTAATTATCTTTTTGTATACACGTGTTTCTGAAAAAAAAATTATTTTTCATTCTATCTTTTCTTTCTTTCTATCTTTAGATGACATAAATGTGTTTACAAACATCCGTATCTGGACAAACGAGTACTTATGTTTCATCAGTAATATTAATCGGTAGGTACCTATTTTTGCGTCTAAAGACCCTCAGCGAGTCGTAGAAACATATAAATTATACACACGGCCGAAACGCGGTAGTCCAGGTATAGGTGGCTTGTTGAGAATCAAACGTGCTGGGACGTACTCTCGTCCCAGCGCGTTGAAGAAACATTGTTGGATTTTCAACTCTCGGCGCTAAGCAGAGCGTTGAAAATCAAGTGCACGAAAAATTTCGCCGCGATTTTATTACGTCCATGCGAACGAGGGCTATATTATAGGACCAGTACCCTAATTGCGTAATACAACACAATCACAATTTGTTTCGATTTGAAACAGATTGCTAATCCATTGCTTCATAAGTTAGAAAAAAAATCTGCTCAACAACGTAAATAACGCAATGAATGTTGTTGAAATGTCAAAATGAAACAAATTTCGCGAAATTGTTTACAAAAATGAGTTACGCAATTAGGGTACAGGTTTTTATACTAGCAAGCACGCAAGTACGCCGACCAAGTGCCGATCCGAAATACTCGCAAGACTATTTTATTTCTTATTTATATTTAGTTACGGATCAATGTTCTATTTAGGGCTTTCAATACCGGGATCCCGGTATTGGCTAATACCGGGATCCCGGACATTATTTGACATTTTTCAATACCGGTATTGAAATGTCCACTACCGGGATACCGGTATTGGTGATTTTATTTTATCAGTAGACACTACAGTGAAACAATTTCTTTTTATTACCTACACATTATATTTCCAACCAATTTTATAATTATCTGGATAAGTTTTAAAAACTGCGTATTTTAATTCGACAGTTAGTTAATTTCATTACTACTTGTGCTACTAACTGGAGGCAGAAATAGAAGCTAAAACTCAAAGGGAAGTTAGGACCCATGCTTCTTCCAGCAGGCCTAACATGATACACGCGATAATTATCCACCCTCGCGCGACTAATTTTTGTCTATTTCTGTAGTGTTATCGTTTTCTGATAGCTACGCCATACAAAATACTTGACTCGTTCTGTTAAACTTGATGTTTTGTCAACAAACCCTAGCATGACACGTTATTTATCTCGATTTTTGACAGTTCAACACGAGATAATCAGTTATTTTGTCGTATTTAGTCGTCCTCGATTTTGACGACGAGAAGAGTAGACAAAAGACAAAATGATATTTTTTTTTTAATTGTGGGTGTACACCGGTGTACTGTAGTAGAGGGGTGCACTACCACGTAGATGACTATTACTTTCCAGTCACTTTGCCAATTATGGTGATTAAATAAATAAATTAACGAAATCTAGGGATTATAGCTGTATGGTAATATCAAATATTCGCAACATAATTACTAAAATCACCAGTTTATTTCCTAAGGGTGGTGATTAACAATTTTTATGGTTATAATAGCGGAATCAACTCCACCTGCCAATTTATTTAAACGTCAGTCTTTTTGGTGACTGGTGATTAACAAAATTTGCAACGTCATGGACTTTATGGTGACTGTTACAATAATAAACTTCGATTTGTCAAATTGCGATCGTCGGCCCATTTGTCATTTGTGGTGATTATCTAATGAGTACACTAATTTTAATTTCCATCAATTTGTATTTTAATTTCAGCATGCCAAAGAAATAATTTAATTTTAATCAAATAGTCGGTTACACAAAAAACTAATCATAAATAATTAAAAAAGAGAATAATTAAGAGAGACGTTTATTCAATAAAGTACATAATTCCATGCATAAATTGAATGAATGAAACAGAACTTCAAGCCGATGCTGCTATCATAAAAATAATTTGTTTTTAATCACTTGCAACATCGGTATCTCGTCGCGCGATAAAGTAGTGTCAAAGTGCCTTTTTCGAGTTTACTCGTCGTTTGCCGTTGTTTAGTGAAGACTCAGAGCATTCCTATTGGAGAAATGTCTGTATTCAATAGACGATGACATATCCACGTTTAAAAAAATTGATATTAGTTAATGTGAGACACGGTAATATTTATGAATGAAGTAGCTTGTTATGTTATTGAATTGAATGTTTAATTTGTAATGTTATTGAATTTTTATTTTTTGTTGTTTTCTATAATTTATTGTACTTTGAATGTGTTAGTTTTATAATTTAAATGAACGTGTTTTTATTAATATTTATTTATGTTTTCAAACACAATGTTAATTGTTTCTGAAATAAATTGAATTGAATTGAATTGCGGTCATGTAAGGGATTAGAATGACGTCAGAATTACGATTCTGACGTCATTCTAATCCCTTACATGACCGCAAACGGCGAAAAACAACGGCGACAAATTCCGATAAAACGAGAAAAAGAGCGTTCTCGCGCTTGTCATGTTAACCCTGCAGCACTGATATAGAGTCTATTGTAAGAGTTGAATTGGGCATTTATGATAGTTCTGAAGGCAGCCGAGAGATGTATATTGACATGGCGTATAATTATTTACTGAGCATTCTACCTACAAGCATAGAGGTAGAGAGTACGTTTTCCTCGGTTACATATTTGTGCAACCGTTTAAGGAGACGATAACCGACTTTTAATGATTTTATACTGAAGATGACGTCTAAATGAGTAGTGTTAGTAATTTGAAAAAAAAAATATGTTAAATAAGAGCATTTTCTTAATATTTTAATATAGGCATATTTTTGATTATGTTTATATTAAATAGTGAAATTAATTTGTAAATTTATGTCTAACGCGGATAAAAAACTGAGAATGACGCAAAATCTATCAAGCGTTTTTTTCTGAAAACTTCACCATTTTGAAAACAATTAAATTATTGATCTTTTAGTATACGTGTTTTATTAAAATACTTTTTGTTTTACGTGTAATAAATTAATAATGCGTCTAATTTGGGACAGCGTTCCTTGATGGACGAGTCCTATTACTAGCTGGACGTATGACGCGTTGCATGAGCTCAGTACAAAACACGCAAGCTGACCATTCAAGGTCACTGTCATATATCTGCGTCTTAAGAAGCTCGCTCTCAGATAAAACTTTAGATGCTCTTTCCTTCCTACGAACTCATTTTCAGGAAGAAAGAGACGAAACAATGTTGATTTTATAGAGATTATATGCAGATATTACTTTATAGCAAAAGATGCATGTTCCACTCAGTAGTAACTGTAATAAGTCATGAAGAAAAACCCATAACGGGGAAGCATCAGGGTAACCCGCGAAATTCAAATTTTCTTACGTATTTTGCATTTTGCAGGTCAGTGACAGGTTTTATGTTGATTAAAATATGATTCGCGGTCATAACGAATATGGCTTTACTCAATTATAATCATTACAATCAGCAATACAACTCCATAAGTTAGCAAAGGTGTCAAATGTCATGATTTCATGAAATCATGACATTTGACACCTTTATCTTAATCTTCTTCTTAATCACTATTGCTGATTGTAATGATTATAATTGAGTAAAGCCATATTTGTTACGACCGCGAATCATATTTTAATCTACATAAAACCTGACACTGACCTGCAAAATGCAAAAAACGTAAGAAAATTTGAATTTTGCGAGCTACCCTGGCGCTTCCCCATTAAAAGCACGATGAACAATTTTGACTGATTTTTATGTGATTTTATTAAAACATATTGTATGTTGATTTTAAAGAGATTTATTTTATAAAAACATAAAGATACATAGATCGCTAAATTGTAATTACTTAGATACTGATTATTCAAATTTAAATGTTTTATTTTATCTAGGTACTTTTCTCATACTATGTATCAGATTATTTTGTTATTTTTGTTAGGAGATTCTGTTTGCAATTTAAAGTTGTATAAAAAAGTGACTTTATATTTAAAAAGCAGTTTTTTATTATTTTGTAGTGAAACTTATTAGTTGTTGAATAAAAAAACGATATTAAGTAAAAAAATAGTCTCATACCGGGATCTCGGTGTTGGACATTTTCTATACGGTATTAATACCGGTACTGCAAAAATCCGGTATTCGAAACCCCTAGTAGTTCTATGCAAGCGTTTTTACTTTAAAGGATTTGGAAGTTTTTTTTTTTTTTCTAAACGCGATTGTGCTCTTTATTTATACTACATTACGGATTAAAGGTTAAGGAATTTTTTTTTAATGCGATTGTGCTCTTTATTTAGATAAGGTCCGTACCAATGTTCTATACAAGTATTTTTCTTCAAAGTATTTTTTTCGGCTACTCGCTCCTTCGACGCTCGATGCAATTCTGCTCCTTATTTATATTTAGTTATGGATCAAAGTTCTATGCAAGTATTTTTACTTTAAAGGTTTTGGAAGTTTTCTTGAAGTGAATACTTCTTTAGGCGCGTTGAGCATTTTTGAGATGGGACTAAACCTTTGATTTCGCGACACTGTAACGCAATTTACCGAAACCGTGGAGTAAAAGGCATCAATGCGTTGATTACCGCGGTACCGATTTTTTTAATGTGACGTGTAAAAGTGATTCCGATACTTATCCTATTTACAGAATAAACAATTTCATTTCATATCTACTAGATTTTCTCTACAAGGCCTAGATCCAGAGATATTCTAAAACATTGAGATATTGGCATTGTAAAGAAATTTCCAAAAAACGCATTACTAGTCTGTACATATACTAACGATTCCCCAAAGTATTCAACAGAAATAAAGCAAGTAATGAACATACCTAATTACTAATAATAAAATATAAATGCCGTCGACTCGTTATGAATGAATGGTAAGTAGCTATCTATCCAGTCACACACACACACGGTTGCGCACCGCGTCCGCCGCCCGCCTGCTGTTGTCAAACAGAGATAGCAATATTCCGAACGAATTTTGCAAACGTCTCGATTTGTAGTTGCGAGCCGCGGGCGCAGCGCTCTAAGTGCTAATTTTTGTTAGAGTCTAGTGTTAGCCCCCCTGCCAGCTAAATGGTTGATTTTGGATGTGTGAAAAAAATCACAGCAGTAGTTTATATAACGAAATTAAAAGGAAAACTATCACAGCTAAATAGGCTCTACGAGTTAACGAGTAATAATTGCCCAACTTAACTTTGCAGTTGCAAAAACATGTTTTTCCATACATTCCGTATGGGAGAACATGTTTTTCAACTACAAAGTTAAGTTTGTTTTTGGGATAAATTCATTCCAACTACGGAACTCTTCATTGTGCGTGGTCCGACACGCACTTGGCCGGTTTTTTTTTAAGCAACGCGTAGAGGCATCAAGTTGAAATAGATAATAATACTAGTAGTTCTGCGAACAGTAGACCTCGCGTGCACAAACTTTTTTACAACAATTAATATTCCACTAAAGTTATTTAAAACGGGATATTTACCATGTTTTTTATTTGAAATAGGATATTTTGTTAAAAAAAAAAAACATGATAAATGTCCCGTTTTAAATAACCATGTCAGTTTAAAATCCTATAATTAATACACCTATCCAACTTAAAAAAAAACCCGACTGCAGCTGTAGGTTACTAAAAAGCATGTGGTGGCAAGACGATAATATAAAACAGAAATAAACGAACCCAAAACTAACCAACTACTATCTGTAAAACACGAGACTTTACTTTTGAAGCTACTTTACACCTAACAATTCTCAGTCACACAAATCTTCGACGGGACCTAACTATTTGGCGAGCGACAACGACAACGCGATCTAGCTGTGTACAGTAGCGCCATCTGGTGACCTTATTGTAAAACTCACTATAAAAAGTATGAAAAAATCTTGAAGAAGTGTGTAAAACTATCAAAGAAACGTAATCATATTGAGGAAATGAAGCGTTCACAAAATAAATCAAGAACTATGTGGAACATTATTAAAAATAGCCTTAAACCAGATTCTAAGTGCCATATTAAAAATGTTACCTTGCGTTATGATGACAATAAAACCACAAACACACCAACATCGGTTGCTAATATTTTTAATGACTTCTTTGCCTCGGTCGGCGAACCGCTACTCAACAACATATCGAATACATGCCCAGTTCTTACACCATCAATAAATTCCCTATTCGTCCAACCCGCCATGGAGAGTGAAATCTATAATATAATACGCAAAATGAAAAACAAGCGCTGTGCCGGAGTTGACGAAATACCATCTTTCCTAATTAAAGAATGTATTAATGAATTGACACCACCCATAACCAAACTAATAAATAAATCCTTTGACGAAGGTATCTTTCCGGATAAATTAAAAGAAGCTAAACTACGACCAATATTTAAAAAAGGCGGCAATCCTCAAGATCCCTGTTCCTACCGACCAATAGCCCTTCTACCAACTATATCAAAAGTTTTCGAAAAAGCAATGTCCAATAGAATTACCAAGTTTTTGGAAAAATTCAATCTCTTGGACATAAATCAGTTTGGCTTTAGGCAAAAAAGATCGACCACACTCGCGGTATATAATTACGTACAAGAAATATATAATTACATCAATGACAAACAATATGCCATAGGTTTGTTCCTAGACATGACCAAAGCCTATGATAGGGTTTCCCATGACATTTTATTACAAAAATTAAATGGCATAGGACTTAGGGGTACTGGCTATAAATGGCTAAAATCTTACCTAAAAAATAGAAAACAGTATGTTGAAATAGAATATTATAACAAAGAAACAAAAGAAATACAAATTGTAAAATCACGGACAAAGATTATTAACCATTCCATTCCACAAGGTAGTGTGTTGGGGTGTATATTATTTATTATATACCTATATAAACGACCTACCTAAAATAATTGACTCGAAGTGCGTTCTATTCGCGGATGACGTATCGCTAGTGTTTAGAAGCACTGAGAACACCGAAACTTTGACCAACATAGAAAATACTTATGAAATAGTTAAATCATGGCTAGATAAGCACAATCTGCAAATTAATGTTAACAAAAGTAATCTACTACAATTTAGGACATACCAACGAAAGCCACTAAACATAAATAATCTTATTAATAAATTAAATATCCCAGAAAGAGACGATCTAACGCTTCTTGGTTTAACATTGGACAATAATCTAACATGGAAAAAGCATGTCGAACATCTGAAGACTAAATTATCGAAATTTATATACGCATTATGCAAATTAAAAAGTAACACAAATTATGAGACTGCGCTCTCAATATACTATGCCTATGCATGGTTTAACTATGGCATAATATTGTGGGGTGAAAGTACTGACTTTAACGATATTTTCATCATGCAAAAGAAATGTATACGCATCCTTATGAACATTAAGCCATGGGAAAGTTGTAAACCACATTTCATAAAAAATAAAATATTAACGTTACCCTCCCTTAATAGCTACGTTCGTGCAAAAACACAGGAATTACTTTCGATCAAACATAGAAGCAAACCAGCAGCCTAATTGCGTAACATATTTTATTTTTGATTGCAATTCTGAATCGAAAGCAAGTCCAATCTTAATCGCATGCCATAATTGGAATTGCGATGTACATTTTTTACCATACGACTGAAATTGTATAGGGATGTTCAATACAATTGTCAATAATTGTTAAATTGATATGTTTAGTTACAGCATCTATGAATGGTTAATATTCAAATTATTGTGCTATAATGTAATTTTGTTTTAATTACAACTGATGATCTACTAGTGCTTATAAATAAAAATGTACAATGATTGCCGAAAAATGAAAAACCAATTTTTAAAATACTTTCTACCACAATTGAACTACGTAATAAAACGTTTTTCTTTTCACGTCTTTGCTATCTGTGGCCTATGACAAAATCGTAGAAAAGCAGTGTTGTCAACTTAGAGGGATTTCCACTAAACCTGGGAGTTTTTATCCCAAAAACAAACAACTTTGTAGTTGAAAAACATCTCCCCTATATTGATATATGTCACGGTCAAATCTCCAACTGCAAATGTAAGTTTGTAATGGTTTTTTCTTTTTGTATGTGATAAAACTGAAAATTTACAATTTTCTGTCATTTTCCTTTACTTGTGCAATGAGACGGGCTTTGTGCCAAATTTTATGAGTCTAGGTCAACGGGAAGTACCCTGTAGTTTTTGATTTATTTGCGAGTACCAAAATATGTCGCTTAAATAGCCGTAATTTTTTATTGTGTTGACTTAGAAGCTTGATTTTTTAGAGCTCTAAGGGACCACAGACGTATTTGATATTAATTTCAACTTGATACCTCCGTACGTTCCTGAGAAAAAGGGTCTTGACAGACTGATAACGAAGTGATCCTGTAAGGGTTCCGTTTTTCCTTTTGAGGTACGGAACCCTAAAAATACTATGATTACATAAGTTATGTTTTATTTTCATACTCAAATCTTCAAATGGACTCCCAAAACAGCGGCCGAATGTCGGTAACAGAAAACCGATTTCAGGAGAGGCTACGGCTCGCAGTTTCGATCGTCTCTAGTAATATTATTCGGTTGTAAGTGCATCGATCAAAACTATTCAAATATAAACAAAAACTTGTTTAGGCACACTTCCGTGGTTTTGTGAAATCGGTTTGTCTAGTTCGGATTATCGATACGATTCCGTTTCTGATTGAAATCGGATTTTTGATTCGTTTCGATGTATCTAGACGCAAGTCTATAGTGGACTTAGGGGAAAAAAATTGCAACACTGAGAGTAAAAGTTGAATGATCTGCCCTCATTGCGTTATGCGTTGACGATTTAATGCAAACTACTGCCTGTCTAAAGTATACCTTTGCTGCTCTAACTTTATCAGAGTGTAGGGAAAAGAAAAGGAAAGGCATATGACATCACATGTTAAACCTTTGACAATAATTTGGGCTGGAATGAATATTCTTTGAAGTCTGTGGAGAATACGATATCAATCATGGCGACGTATCTGTTTACATTTTATTTTTGTTGATTTCGGTAAAGTTTTTGTTTTAAATTAATAGTTGTTTTATATTTTTCAACATACAAAATTATATTTACTATTCACGTACAGAAACATGGGCCTGTAATAAGCAGTTTTGGAACATTATTCTTGTGGCTTGTGGAAGTCGGAAGAACTTTGGAAAATTCTCTCGTTCGAGACACCGCCTTCGTTTTGTACTAGCTTCACCAAGATCACAGACTACAATTAAGTACATGGACTAAGACTTAGGCTGTTTTGCTCCATAGCGAAAAGTATCTAAGTCGATATTATCACTACAAGTAAGTAAACCAATATAAATAGGAATAACGTGTGTGAGAGTACCTTCGTATCTCATTAGATTATTGTAGCTGTAGGTACATTATTGGTGAGTCTACGTATACGGACAATCATTCTTTTGTTGCGTAGACACAGGCATCTTACGCGAGGTTAACTATTTATTGTGGTTAAAATAATAGTTAAGTACTATGTCTCACATTCTAACTAAAATTGTTAATTGATATTTTTGTACATAAGTAGATGCTGAAATAAACTATAATATCCACTACCTAACCAAATAACAGATAACTACAAAACATATTCATAATATTTTCACAGACGTGCTGAAAACACAAGAATGGAACACTACCAAATATCAATATTGTTGACTTCCTAACAAAGAAGTTGGTGGCAAGGTGGCAAACATGGATTGGATTAAGAATCTTATGTATTAATCGTTGAAGGTAAGCTTTTTGACACATCATTAAGAATTAAGCATAGCAACTCAATTATGAATATATTTCCTTGGCTGAACTTTTGACAGACACATCATAATATATATTTTATGTTTATCCAATTACCATTATAATTTAGTATTATAAAATATCTGGAGACTGAAAAATCAGCCCTAAATAAAGAAGAAATTATACAACCAGCATGACGATGATGATGATAGATGGCTTTCATCTAGCCATGGGCCTAGTTGATATGCCTACTTTGCCAGATGAGTACTTTATTTGAGCAGAAAGTAATATGACTTTGTTTTAAAATGTAGAGTTCCTGGGGAATTTCACCTACGAAGACATGAAGGCAGCATGAATGATACTGCCCCTGCTGTGCTGCACTGCTGCTCTGCTACTTCAGATTTCAAGCTTCTTAAGTACAAAAGTAGAAACTGAAGATCCTTCATGAAATATTTTTTTTAGAAAACTTGATTATAGTCTTGTACGACAGTGATAGAAACTATTGTGTTAATTGATAACAGTGTAAACTTTAATAAAGTGTTTTAATTATGAACTATAGAGGGACAAATAAAAATAACTTTAAATGAAATAATTAAGAATGGCATACTATTTGTTTTATACAAACACAGACAATTTTATAATTATAATGATACTATTTAAAGGTGTTTACCTAAATTAACTGTCATTCATTAGATTTAAAGGAAATAGAGAGAAAAAAATTATGGTAAACAAATAAAACTGTTTTATTAAATTGTTACAACCTTAACTCAACACTGGACAAGAGAATCGGCACCATTACCATCTATTCACATTAATATGAAATATTTGGACATAGAGCAAAAAGGAATTGGAACAAACATACTGTAAGGATTAGTGGAATTTGGAATCTAATGTCTTCCTGTGGAAATCATCATGGATTATGTATGTACTGCTTGTTGTAAGTGTATGAGAGACAGTTAAAAAAATCTTGAATAATGTAGTTGAGCCTGACACCTGAAAAAAAAAGAATAGTAAATCTTCAATATATTCCACCATCCATTACATCCATCCACAGTCACTTTATAGAATAGCAATATTCTGCTATAAACAACAATTGGGTCAATTATAAGCAACAATTGACTTAAATATTCTTACCTACTAATAATATTAATAGGCTAAGTACTAACAGCCGCACGGGGCAATCCATCAGGTTAAGCTACGCTTGCCAGGGTTGGTCCGTAGATGGGTGACCATTTCTACATACCGAGACTCCTTCATGCCTCGAAAAGCATATTAAACCGTTGGTCCCGGATGTCATTTGTGGATCTTTGACAGTCGTTATGGGTCATCAGAAGCCCGAAAGTGACAATTAGTATTACCTAGTTATTGGGTTGTGGAGGTTAGATAGGCAGTCACTCCATGTAAAATACTTGTATTCAGCTGCATCCGGTTAGACTGGAAGCCGACCCCAACATAGTTGGGAAAAGGCTGGGCAGATCGATTTTTTTAATAATATTAACAATAAGTGAAAAATAGGTAGGATAGGTACTTAGATATATTTTCAGTTGCCTACCTACTTTCTTTACTTTGTTGTTATAATTGCTAAGTAAAAATTCATACAAGTAGTAGGTTAGGCAACTGAAAATATATGTATGGTATTTAAATGTATGGTAAGTTTACGTTTGATGGTGCATTTCGTATTCACCAATAAACAATATGGGGTTTATTTATAAACGTTGCATAAAGTTATGTAATGATGAGCAACTGTTTAATCATACATTTTTGAGGTTTTAACGTCACTTAACTATAAGCAATGTTTATAAATACATCCCTATGTGTGTAACATTGTTGCTGTACTTAACACACATTCAATGTTCAACACTTAGAAAGAAAATAATAAGTAAGTACATACCTTAAACAGACAATGATGTGGCAATAGTGGTATGTTCATCAATGTCCTTACATAATCCATTAATATAAAATGATTCAAACTGCTTTTTTTTGTTCTTCCTCAATTATAAGTTTTTGCTTTTCCAATGTATTACAAGCTCGACTGGGTTGCTAAGCTTGTGGCTCAAGTTTGTTACGGTATGAGGTACGAATTTGTCTTTCGTTAAAATGCCACCAAAATACCTCGTTTCTGGAATATCATAATATTTGTTTTTAGTTTAGGTTGTAGGCACTAAAGTACTAAACTCACAAGAAAACTTTCACAATTATTATTAAAAATCGACCTCGCTGCTTTGATATTTAACATACCAATAAAATTGATTTATCATTGAGGTTTTACATAAAAACACATTCACAATTTATCAGGAAGACTATTACTTAATTTTTTTCTTAATAATTATGGAGATTTCATGAGTTAATCCCAAAAAGATTGCTAAGTAAAATCTATTGCGACCACTACAGTGGCTTCTATTTCATTTGACAGACAAAACAAATTACTATAAAGTTTGAAACAAAATTACAACTGTCAAAATGGTTACGCAATTCGATTAATAGCCTTTTTAGACGCATTTCGTTCACTCAATGGAGTATCAAACAGACCGCAGTTTGTTTAAAAAATATTGGAGTTTTGCAATTCCAAAGTCGTAAAATAAAAGCAATTCGATTCAAATTGAAATAAATTCTACTTGAATGGTAATCAAAATACGTTGCGCAATTAGGTAGCAGAATTATAACCGAAGAAACAAAAACAAATTGATTACACCAACACCAAAATTAAAAATAATGAAAAATAGCCCCAACTATAGAATCGCAACAATTTATAATAAATTACCGAATTACATAAAAGATGACAAGAATATAAATTCATTCTATAGCAAACTTAGATTACTTTTATTAGGGAAATGTTTTGATACAGTAAACGAATTTATAACGGATAAAACTTTTTAGATGTAGGTAGTTAGATTTCGGGAGCGGAGCGATGGCCAAAAATAAAACGTTAGGACCCGTTATACTAAGAGTTTATTAGAATGAACGACCCGAGCTTACAGAGTTTGATGTAAGACTACTTATCCTATCTTAGTCTAATGCATACCTAGGACTTAAAACTAAGCCGGTGGTCACTGGCGCCTTCTCATCACGCCATGTCTGGCTGATAAGGACAAAAGTGCAGCGTACGAGCTTATGGCTCTACCACGGCGATAGATAAGGTGAGTTCGGAGAATGTAACTCCTCCCCCTTTGGACCGAAGTTATCGGAAAAACAGAGATTTTCCAAGAACTTCGCAAAATTATAAACTATAAAATGACAAAATTTAAGTAGTTAAAACGATTATAAGATCCCAAATTTAAAAGAATTAATCATAATTTGAGAACCATAGAGTTAAGACACTAATAATACAGGTCTCTGAATGACTCTATTGTTCTCTTGTTGAGTAGAATTGTCTTCAACATCATTCGAACGACGATCTCGCTCTTTATACATTTTCCTTATAATATACTTATACATAACTACAACTACTAACAATATAAAGACGATCGCGTACAGAGAGTAAAGAGCGGCACTGACACTATCACTGTGGATTTCACTGATTTCACTATTCGCACTATTCTTCAGAAGGTAATTTAGATGGCGTATATCATCCAAGTTAACTCCTTCCAGGTTTACAGGTTCCATCTTCACGGCGTTAGAGGTAAGTTCTCGTAAGTCGGGTAAGTTTATCACAGGAACAGGCTTATACTCTGTTTGCAATAAGTAAGAACGCTGTCCATGGAGTTGGATATTTTCTATGGAAACATCGCATTGCGGTTCTATGGTTATAATGTATGTTCCTTGTATGCGTTCTTTGGTGTCGTCATTGCCACAAGTTTGTGATATAATTTGTTTGTGTTTAGTATACACTATCCAACTATTTGGACTAATTTTTTGTAATTTAAGACATTCAGACTTTATCTGACGGGGGAGACATCGTGACAGATTGCGGTGATATTTCATTAGTTGTTCGATACAGGTTTCTTCCACATATTGAATGAGATTATTTTCAGAGCAGAGGTATTCCTTGACTGTTATCTCTTGGCATGGTTGGTCAATCGGACGATATTTCGATCCTTCTACCAAAAGGTAAGGAAATTCAGGGAAAACAACAAAGGTTTGGTTCATGGAATCCATAGGAAGGGAATACAATTTATAGTAACTATAAGTAACATTTAAAATTAACGGAACTTCAATAATAAAGGTTATTTCTTCATTTTTAAGGTAAGCTTTTACAGACAATGACTCTTCTATATTAATTAAATTTTTATCATTTACAGAATACATCAAGTTATCATGTTCACTTATATGTTTTAGTAAATTTAACAATTCGTCAGAATTTATTACGGCTCTGTATAAAATAGATGCTTTACTAAATGCAACAGCAGTTTCTAATTCGCTAAGTTTGACATAGATAGTCCTAAAGTTCACAATAAATTGATTGAGTAATCCAAATACATAGGTCATATAAATTGAATGATTATCTTTTGTATTAAGATTAGCTACAAGGCCTTCAAGTAATTTAATGCGCTTGTTTATTTTATTTGTATTTTCATTAATTATTTCAGTAGAGTTCAGAAAGTGATCCAACATTTTAGAAATCACAGTGAATTTATTGGTTATTGCCTGTTCTTTAGTTTGTATATTATGAATTAAATTATCATATCTAACCGCATCTTCATGATCAAGGTTACCAGTTATGATTTTGATAATAGAACCTAAAGGATTTACAATACCACGTTTAAATCTTTTGGATGGAATTAATTGCTGTAATTTCTCTATGGTTTGATTTCGAATATACTCAGCTTGTGTTTTAAGTGCCATAAACTCGTCTGCGTAGGATTTGTTTGGATGTAATATTAGGTTGAATTCCGAATATTTTTGAATATTAAAAGAAAGGTCAGTGCTTATGCCCTGAAGATTGACTATTTTAACAATAGACCACTTATCATATTGAATAAACGCTTGGCCCATCTTCACCGGAAGAATACCAGGGTTTTGACTAATCTTTACTGCTTGAAGGGCCTGGCTTGGGAGAGTCCACTTGGTTGTTGTCCATATTACCAGGATCAAACTCCACCTGTGGAGGACGTTTTATGTTTTTGAGAGGTACTTTGGTATCCCTATTTTTTAATTTAATTGGTATAATATTGCGTTCTATTTGACCAGTGACAACGGCTTTTTGATACCTAGGCTTATCTTTTGCTTCGTTTAAGATCGGTATTCCACTGGATTCGAGATCTTTGGCTGAGTGAACTGTCTGTATGGAAGAAGACTCAGACGGTATGGGATAATGAGGCGATTCGTCAAGAACTGCCTCAGTTTCTGGTATACTTATTGGGCTAGCTGTAGCTGTTCTTTCAGAGTCAGATATGGAAATTGTTGAAGAACCGTCCGTACTTTGTCTGGTTATGTCTTTTTGTTCGTCTATATTAACAATCATTGAACTGTTATCTAAGTCATCGGCTCCTTTTAGGGCATTTAAGCGGATGCGAGATAGCGCGTCTGCGTTTACGTTTTGTTTACCGTTTTTATATATAACGTTAAAATCGTATTCTTGTAAACGTAAACGCCAACGTGTTAATTTGCTATTTGGTTCCTTAAGTTGATATAACCAAACTAAAGGCCTATGGTCAGTGTAGATATCGAATTTGCGTCCGTACAAGTAGGGCCTGAAGTGTTTTGTGGCCCAGACAATTGCCAACAACTCGCGTTCGATAGTACTATATCTCTTTTCAGTATCTGACAACGTTCGACTAGCATAAGCTATGGGCTTGTCGCCGCCTACAGGGCCCTGTGATAAAACAGCACCAATAGCGACTTCTGAGGCGTCAGTGGTTAGTACAAATGGTTTATTCATGTCAGGATATTGCAATATAGGTGCATTAATTAGAAGTTCCTTGCATTTTTCAAAAGCCTCAGTATATTTTTGATCCGTTAAAACCTTTTTACCCTTCTTTAAACAAGCTGACAAAGGTTGTGTAATTTTGGAGAAATCTTTAATAAACCGTCTGTAATATCCCACGAACCCTAAGAATCGTTTTATTTCGGTCTGTGTCCGTGGTAATGGATAGTCAAGAACAGCCTGTATTTTGTCATTATTTGGTCGAAGTCCGTCTTTAGTAAGTGTATGTCCTAAGTACTGCACTTCTCTGCGTAAAAATTCAGACTTATCTAATTGAACCTTAAGATTGGTCTGACGTAATCTATCAAAGACAGATCGTAATCTCTGAATATGTTCTAATATACCACTAGAGTATACAAGAATATCATCTAAATAGACCATACAATGTATACCCTGCAACCCTCTTAAGACATTGTCCATTGTCCTTTGAAAGGTCGCTGGAGCGGTTTTGAGGCCAAATGGCATACGGAGGAATTCGTAGTGCCCATTTTGTGTTGAAAAAGCTGTTTTCTCGGTGTCGGAAATTTCAATTTGGTGATAACCGGAAGCTAAATCTAGGGTAGTAAAATAATTGCTTTTGCCAAGTTTGTCAAGTAAGTCGCATATGTTGGGAAGTGGATACTTATCATCGATTGTTATATCATTGAGTCGACGATAGTCTACAACCATTCTATATTTCAGTTGACCTGAAGCATCTGCCTTTTTGGGAACCAAATGCACAGGTGCACTCCAGGGTGAGTGTGATTCACGGATAACATTGTCCTTGAGAAGTTTTTCAACTTGTCGTTTAATTTCTTCAGCTTGCGCTGGACCCTGCCGATATGGTTTGACATAAATGGGATCTTCATTAGTGGTTCTTATATGATGTTTCACTTGATTTGTAAAGGTCAAGGGCAGCTCTTCACAGTAAAATATATCTTTGTACTCGTGGCATAATTTGCTAATAAGGTCATATTCTTCTTGATTAAGGTGGTCAAGTCGCAATTTCTTTAAATTGTCTGTCAGTAATGAGTCCATCTCTACGTCAGTTAAATCAGTTATATTATTTACTATACACTCGTTAGAAAAATAAGTAACCTTGAACGGAGCAGTTATAATTAACGTCATTTCAAGGCTAGTTGCATTCTGTATAACAGTAGAGGCTAAATAATTTTCACATTTAACTATTGCAGCTGGCATTCGAACGCCTTCATGAAACTGCTTGTAATCTAATATGGCATAGCCATTCTTTTGATTTACAGGTAATTTCACTCGATGTTCGGTCCAGGGTTCTAATCTAAATTCAAGGTCAGTGGAATAGATTATAGGAATGTTGACGCCGTTTGTCTTTAAAGTCTTGTCCTTAAACGATAAATCAGCATTAAGTCGAGTCATAAGGTCCATTACAATTAATCCGTCATATCTGTTGTCCACATCATAAACATAAAACTTATGATTCCCTTCATCATTAAAAATGGAAAATAGGGGAATTTCAGCTACTTCACTATGTTCACTAGTCGCATGTATGCTTGTAACTGTAAATGGTTCATAGAATTTTAATTGAGGAAAATACTGATCAGCTTTCCTGGGACTTATAAAAGACCGTGTGCTTCCTGTATCCAACATAAATTTGCCGTTTATCTCAGGAATGTATATGTATGGATGTTTTAGATTGGCGTCAAAATTAAGTTCTATCATTTCCGGCGGGTATGTATTGAATGTATTTGAAAATTTTGGACAGCTTCCGTATCACTGTTATTTTCAGTTGAATGTAAATTTTCAGCAGTTTTAGTACATTCTACACTAGGCTTCTCATCTACACAACCATCTTCATTGTACATATTTTTAAAGTCATAGTCACAGTGTGTCGTCATATTCTGCATGTAATCATCAAGAGTGACGTCGTAGTAGTATTGCTCATTATCCGTATAAAGTTCGTTTATAGGAAAACCTTGTTGCGGCTTAACCGGTGCTGGAGCAGTTCTCATTGTCACGTCACTATCGTAGAAATTATTGGTTGGACGATAGGCCGACGCTTGAACGGGTCTATAGCCAAACTGTCCTACTTGGGGTCTATAACCAAATTGTGCCGTTGGGGGTCTGTGGGCAAATATTCCTACTTGAGGTCGGAAGCCTAATTGCTGGGGGTTCTTTTTATCAACGGCTGGTTGTCCTAATTGAACCATTTGCGGTCGACCAATTTGTTGATTCGGTATATTCGGACGTACGAGATTCTGATTAGGTATACCAAATTTAAATTGAGTTTGGTTTGTAAAAGGTTTGAAATTATTATTTTGCAAGGGGGGCGCTGTGATAAAAGGCTTCAGATTGGTTGAATTAAAAACAAATCCTTTATCGCGTGATGGTAACATATGACCTTGCGGTCGGTGTTGCAACATTTTACTACGTAAATTATATTGTTCCTGAAAGTTAACCTCTTCAAGGACATATTTTAAAGCTTCTTCCAACGTAGTAGGGTTTTTAATTCGAACAATCCGCACCATGTGCTCTGGTAAATTATACATGAAAACATTAAGAGAAGTATTGTTATAAATTATTTTTTTAGCTTCTCTTAACGTTGTAGAGCTGTTCTGATTCACTTTTGAAATTAATATAGCACGAATATCTTGAATACGGCTGCAAAACTGTAAGTATGACTCACTTTGTTTGATTTTTAGGGTTTCGAGCTCAATCGATACGCATTCTTCGCTTCTGGGATCACCAAAATGTTGGATCAATAAAGATTTTAATTCGCTATAGGTTTCGAAATCACCTCTTTCACTTATTAAGGCAGCTGCTTTACCTTTTAATTTACTCGTAATATTCTGCATTAAAAATTCATTTCGATCCGTAGTCCCTTGATACTTTTCAATAACATATTCGCACTTTCTTAAAAATAAACTAAGCAAATTAGTTTCACCACTAAAGTCTGGAATTAAATTTAAAACATCCCGAGGTATCAACCATTCAGCAAATTGCATAGAAAATGGTGTTTCGGTCCGAGCCGACGGGGCTGCACCGGATGTCGCGGTTACAGGAATCTGGCCTTGATTCATTTTAAATAAAGTCGTAAAAACAAACAAAAGATAAGCAACAATTTCTAATAAAAATTAAAAGTAAAATTAAAATTTCACAAATAAAAAAAATACTAAATTAAAATTTCACAAAATAAAAAAAAATACTAAATTAAAATTCAAAAGAAAATCTTATGAAAAATCTTGTCGTTACAATAGCATGAAATTAATATTCATTTAATATTTTATTAATCACTAATTATTAGGAAATTAATTTCTACCATAAAAGGTTTTTCACTCGATTTTCCAGATTTTATAAAATAATACAAAAGTTCCACTTTGATTATCTAACATTAATAGTGTTGGGAATTAGGAAGGAAGTAGAAGGTTACTCACAGTCCAACCGCCTTATCAACTATCACCATCTCTGCTCACCCACGTTATCGTTACGCGTTATCTAAACTTATTTATTTGGTTCGAGGATTGCCAAGAACGTCTCACTGATTTTAAGTTACGACGACTCTACGTTACCACTCGCGCATAAGTTCCTTAGTGTTCTTTTTCACTTTTCCCAGTTTCACACTTGACCTTCCGCGAAAGTAACAGTTTACGGCAATCCTACCGGCTGCGCCAGTTAGATTTCGGGAGCGGAGCGATGGCCAAAAATAAAACGTTAGGACCCGTTATACTAAGAGTTTATTAGAATGAACGACCCGAGCTTACAGAGTTTGATGTAAGACTACTTATCCTATCTTAGTCTAATGCATACCTAGGACTTAAAACTAAGCCGGTGGTCACTGGCGCCTTCTCATCACGCCATGTCTGGCTGATAAGGACAAAAGTGCAGCGTACGAGCTTATGGCTCTACCACGGCGATAGATAAGGTGAGTTCGGAGAATGTAACTAGGTACTTAATATTTTTTTTTTTGTTTTGTTAGATCCAGCCTGATCAAGGACATAAATATTGTATATTCCAGTGACATTGAATCTGATCTATTTCATTTTGTATTGTATTGTAAAATGACTTTGTATTTGGCCTATTCCTTATTATTATTTTATTCTAGAGTGATCCGACTAAATGTGACAGTGTGTGTTATTGTGTTTGATTTTATGTTGTTTATTGCTGTTGATATTGATTGAAATCATGTCGACGTCTTGACATGTGTTTTTATTTTACTTTTATTTCAGAGTTGATTGTATTTTTATAAGTTTTGACTAAGATTGAGACAGTTGTTTACAAACTCAACAGCAAACCATCATTGTTCTTTGCGGTGCCCTGACAGGGATCATGTACAGAGACCGACAGTGGATATTGTAAATGTGTTATGTGCATGAGACCAAATAAATAAATAAAACGTAATTCTGAAAATTATTTTTAGAATTCTCTAGTTTTGTGATGAGAAGGTGGTCCCAGGAGGCCAATTCTCGCGTTTGCACTCGTACTTGTCGTATTCGTCAATTTCGCTCGTCTACCTATGTCGCTTTTAGAACGGTGGTATTATCCAGATACTTGTATTCTCACTACTTGAAAGTCGTTCGTACACATCACGAGTCAAAGGACAAAAATGTTGCTATTTACGTCGCACGAAACAATCCATTCCACATAAAGATGCTACTTTTTAAACGCAATGTACTTATTTCATAAACATGTAGATATCAATATTATCATCATTATTGATCGTAACTTCATTTGTATTTCATTATTATTAACATTGAAATAAGTTCTCTTTGGTACAGTACCGACCAAAAGTCCATAGGCAATCTCACAAAGCAATAGCTTGACGTTTAGTTTTACTTACGACCTTTTATTTTCAAGAGACACATGCATCATTGTCGTCAACAAGTGATTGTAGTTCATAATTTCAACACTAAAATACAAGTCAAGATGACCTAGCGGTTAACGCGTTCAGATAGATACGTGAATCGGTAAGCCATGAGTTCAAATCTCATGCAGTACTATTAAAGGTTTTTTGTAAGTTTTTACTCAATTGGAAGTAATGGGACAGAAATATAATATTCTTTATGTTCGCTTTGTTCACACATTTCGTAAAGTTAGAAAGGTAGATCATTAAAAAAAACTAAATAAGTTTAGACTTGTGAGGTAGAATATGAGTATAATGAATATTTGACTTGATCGGAATGAACGTTGTCGATTTGTTGTAACTGTTGGTGTGATCTCAAAATGCAGGCAAATATTATCTAATATTGAGGCGAGGGCGACTATTATTGCGCTGCATAAAAGTGGTCTTAATAGAACACAAATATCTGATGAAACCGGACTGAATGTGAGTATTATATTTACGAATTGTAACTTAAACTTTTATTTGAAATTTACCTAGACTATTTGGTGACATATGGATTAGTTCTTTTTATTGTTATTTTTTAAATCCATCATGAGGTCTAAAAGATAAATAATTAGTGTTTATTATTGCATTTGTAAATGCGGAGTTTTAATATTACTTATACTGTTATTTTAAATAAATATTATTTTATGTTATTATAAAAATTATAAAATGACGTCACTTTAGTATGTTGTTATAACTGCTTAATATCACTTTTCTTTTTGTTTTAGAGGAATACTGTAATTCTCTGGATTAAACAGTTCTACTTATGTAGAAGTATTAGACGATGTCATGCTACCTACTGTGCGCAACATTTACTCAGCTGATGAGTTGACACAATTTACATTTGTCCAGAACGATTGTCCTATTCATCGGGCGAGCATTGTGCGTGAGTGGTTCCAGAATCACCCGGAGATAATTGTTGTTCCATGGCCAGCGCGATCACCCGACCTCAACCCCATAGAAAATCTATGGGGTTTGATGGTGCAAAGGTGGGAGTCACGGGATGAGAGGTGTATACAACAATTAAAAACCCATTGCATGGAGGTGTGGGAAAATTTAAGAGGAACCGAAATATGTGGTAATATTGTAGGGTCCATGCGCAAACGTCTACTTGACTGCATTGAAAATAATGGGGGTAATACAAAATATTAATACCTAAATGTTTTGGTTTTAATAATAATTAGACGGTGTAACTAAATATTTAGTAGTATTAACATATCTGTAATTATTTAATGATCTTAAATTGAGGTTTAGTTTCAATCTTCTTTTCGTCAAGAAAATGAACACTTAAGCTGTTACCTCAATATTACATTAATTGTGACGTTACATAAAAAATCGAAACAGATTGTGTTGTATTACGCAATTAGGGTACTGGTTATGTTATTCTGAATTGACTAGGTAAGTGGGTAACCACTTAGTAAATAAAAAAAAATCTTGTGAATGGTAGGTAACAAGAGAACTTCTTTTGTCTAGGTAGGAATGTGACATCACAATTCTCATAAAAGTTTGTTAATTTTATAAATAAATAAAACGAATAAACATTTTTGTTATCATTCAACACGACTTTTTATTTCCACCTTCTAACACCAAAAAGATAAATTAAAAATCACTTATATAGTTAAACAATAATACAATAACTAATATTTAACTTCTTATAAAAAAAAAACAAATAATAAGAAAAAAACAAATATAAACATAATTTTTCAATGAAACTAGTAAAACCAGCCACACGTTGTAATTACTTAGATTCGAACTCAGACCTCACTGATCGTGAATCCATTGCTTAGCCCAAACCGCTACCAGCACATGATATTTTATTGCGAATTTTTGCATCAGGTCGCCACTGTGACGCATATTCTAAATGCAACAGAAATATAATGTTATTTCACGTTACTGTGCGACGACAATTCATTAGTGTGTGTTATCAGTGGAATGTTGAGACATCACTCATACACGCACATGCACACGCACTGACTGTATCGTGCTCATAGCAATGTAATCCTTAGCATACTTACGGAGTTTTGAGGTGTACTGTACATATTTGCTACAGCGGAATGCATGGCTGATACCGATTAATTGTCAATGTCAACGATTTATTTTTCGCGTGAAATTAAAGTCAATTTTATTGTTTGTTTACTTTGGCTATCTATTTATTCTATTTAATATTAAGTAATTATACAAAAACAGAATGACTAAAATAACAATGCAATAAGTGAACTGATGACTATCACAATAACATCAAGGGTTATCAAGATCGAGAAAAAGAAGAAGTGTAGTTTTCGTAGAGTGTGGTACTGGGTACTGCACCAACGCTGCTGTACTTACATCTATCGAAATTCATGAAGACTGAGCGAGAGGTGAAATGGTGATTCACAAGCTCGCGGACAGGCGGACAGCGCGCAATTCATGACGCCGACTATTCGTGTAAACTTATGAATATTATGTATAATATATTGTTTACGTGTATTTTTTTTTTTTTTGTTATAAAATATTTACATTGAACAAAATAAAAATAAAAACCTTTGAAATCTTTCGTTTTTTTAATGCTTTTGAAACACTGCATCATGTTGGTGGTACAATAATAATAGGCGAGTAGCTATATCATTTATTTCTAGTGATAAAAGAACATTTACATAAATACCTTAACTAACATATTATCACACCACACGTGAGTTTAGTTTTGGTCATGCTTCTCTGTAACATCTAAATACAACTCCAGCCGGCCAAAATTCTTGGCTGAGGCCTTTTGCAGCGCGGGAACGGCCTTTTGGAGGATGTCGAAATTAAAATTTATAGTCTTGCTCGACTGCAACGCTCTTCCTTCGGCACTGATTAGATTCCTTTTCTCTCGATGTCTGTGGAACCAAATGGGAAGTATGCACGAGGATGGTGAGCACTGCAGCTCAACAATCCTCGCTTGCAGGAGTGGTACGGTGTTTGTTGTGGCTGCGCCGCGATCGGCCTTTCAGGTTCATCCTTAAGACACCCGATCCTTGAGGGACCCGTCCTTTAGGGCCCCGATCCTTGAGAACCCCGATAAATTACGCCCTCACGCCCCTAGTCACCGCAGGAGACGCCTTGGGCGCCGGGAAGCCCAGGCCGATTCCCGGCCACTGTAGGCGCGAGCTTGCGGACGGTGAACAATGGGTAGCTCGCCGTCCGATAAGAACCAGGCACGAGTCGACGGCGCATTGTTTTCAATTAACGGGGTCCGCTATGGCCGATGCCTGCCAAAGTCGTGGGAAAGTCCGAAAGGGTTACAACTGAAGGAACACGGGTAGGTTTTATCCAGTATAATTCTGACACGCCCTCCCAGCTCTACCCAGAGCGGGAGAAGTTGTTTGATAACCTCCAACTCAAAAAAAAAAGTCAACTCAATAAAAAAATGGGTACTGCCATTTATGCCGCATATTTTGACACTCACAAATAAACCAGTCTATTTGGTACTTCCCGTTGGCCCAGCAGCATGAAATTTCGCGAGAATTAAGGTCGAGTAAAAAAGAAAATCCGAAAATTGTTAATTTATAGTTATATAATGAGCAGCAAACTTACGATTTTCTGCAATCTGGGATCAAAAATTCATAGGCCGTGTCTTGAAGTTACATTTAGTTTGTATTTCATTACTCTTTTTTTTTTTTTGTTAGCCTATATTGTGTCCCACTGCTGCACAAAGGTCTCCCTTATTTCCTTCCAAACCTCTCTGCTTTGTGCGATTTCAGGCCATGTTGGCCCCGCAACTTCATTACTCTATTAAAAGTTTTTTTTTTTTTTTTTTCAATTGAAATGTTACGTTTGTCTTTCAATCCAGATTTGGAAATTCGGGCAGCCGAGCAAGCGCTTTGAGACGGAATCCTCAGGGCGCAAGTCCCATTCACACTTGACCGGTTTAAAAAAAATAAATAAAACAGGTTTATGTGATTCTAAATGCCTTTCTTAAAATACTAATTATTCGTTTTACTATTATTGTCACCATTGATTTGTTATACCTACTCTTGCCGCCATTGGACACATTAATACAGGACCTACATGTTAGAATTTAAATTGTAATAACTTTTGACCAAGTGGGCCGATTTTAATAAAGACTAAATGTTAATTCAAGATACAACTATGATTATGATTCCAATCAATCAAAATCAAAAAAGAAGACACAAAAACACAATATTACATGTGAATTTTAAAATCATCCCTATTTTACCCTCAAGAGGGATGATTTTTGAAAAACGCTGAAATATGTCATCTTTATTTGTTACCAAAAGCATAAATTTAAATTTTCATAGCCCTAATTTAAGAAATGATAGGTTTCTCATACAAACTTCCATCCCCCTTAGGGTTATTTTTTAGACAAAAAGTAGCCTATGTCCTTCCTCGGGATGCCATCTATCTCCTTGCCAAATTTTATCGAAATCCGTTCAGTGGTTTAGGCGTGAAAAGGTAACATACAGACAGACAGACAGAGTTACTTTCGAATTTATAATATTACTAGCTGCGCCCCGCGGTTTCACCCGCATAAGTCTCGATCCCGTGGGAAAAAAAAAAGTATCCTATGTTCTTTTCCAGGGCATCATCTATATATGTGCCAAATTTCATCCAAATCCGTTCAGCCGTTTTAGCGTGAAGGCGTAACAAACAAACTTACTTTCGCATTTATAATATTAAGGAAGTATGGATTAGCAAGGGATACGTCGTCTGTAGCAATTAACTTTGTCGGATATACATTTTTGCGATTTTTTAATTTATAATTTATTCTAAGACCTTTAAAGCACTAATTTAAAAATTGCAAAAATCTAGATCCGACAATGTTAATTGCTACAGGCGACGTGTTCAGTAATCATTGCAACAGAAACAACAAGATGGCTGCGGCGCATACAATTAGCTCTCTACTATTTCGGTGGGACTTGGGAGAGGAACTACGGTCCCTGAGAACAGCTGATAGGGTGAAGAAGAGGAACTAGGACCCCTGAGAACAGCTGATAGGGTGCAACATGTGCGTAACTCCAGCTTCCTCATATGTGATAGAATTATTCTATATGTAAGCCAATATTTAAGGCATACTTGTAGCAACCAAAGTTCCCAGTCTTTATTAGCAGCCACAAAAACTTCGTCAATTTGAGCCGTTTACTGTGTGTTAGCCGGAGTGACGTCACCCCAGCTTCCTCATGCAGTACAGGCAAACTAGTGAGGGAGGTTAGAGTTTTGGACTATAATCAGAAAATTAAAGCATACCTAACTGCAGCACAAGGCAGGAAAAAACTAAACGATAATACTAAAAAAGTGTAGAAACTACGATCAGAAAACTGCTGTAAGCCGGGGTGACATCACCCCAGCAGTCATGTCGTAGGTATCTTCCGAACGACAGAAGATAATATATGATTATGTATTATTCCTAGTGGAAAACCCGGTACCTAACACTTTGTCTGAGCTGCGGATCGAACCCACGACCTCGACCACAAGACCGACAACGCGACAGTCCACCCGATTTATCACCGTAAAGCTCCGAGCTCGAAGTGAGCTGTCACTCCACCTGGTGCTAGGGATCGTCACTACTGACAGGTGCGCAGATCCGTGAACCTGTGCCTGGACATCGCTCACATACGAATCCTGAACCCTGAGGTGTTGTGTTGTGGCTGTGCCGCAGTGCCGCCGTGGCGGCAGGACTCAGTAGGTAAACCCGCACGGCTCATTATCAATAGGTAACGAGCCCGCAATTATCAGTACTTACGCCACGCAAACACTTTAATCTTTTTGAAGACGTTACGCTAGTTTGATTAGTTTCATTATTACTGATTAAGATTACCTACAGTTTTACTGATTACAGAAGGTACATTAAATTTACAATTTAAATTTACATTTATAACTAATAATAATAAATAATGCTATGACACACAAATCACTTTCAATATATTTCAACATTTAAGTAGGGTTTTCATTTAATTAGGCAATAAACAGCCAAACAGGTACCTATTGTTCTAATCTGAATCTTACGATTTTCATTAAAACCGGCGAAGTGCTTGTCGGACCACGCACAATGAAGGTAGTATGGATGAATTTATCCCAAATACAAACTTAACATTGTAGTTGAAAAACATGGTCTCCCATACATTCCAACTGCAAATGTAAGTTTGTGCGCACAATATTGAGAGATTTAGGTCCTTTCCTCACTGGTCGGTACGTCTGCGGTGCGACATCGTTTCGGTACCGCGTGACGTCACGCGTTTTACTGCATCGGTACCGAAAGCATACCGAGCGCATTATGTATATATATAAAATTATAAACGCGAAAGTAAGTTTGTATGTTTGTTTGTTTGTTCGTCTTTCACGCTAAAACAGATGAACGGATTTGGATACAATTTGGCACATGGGTTGACTATGACCTGGACACACACAGGACAACACGTAAAAAACACACATACAAAACACGCACACACACATACATAGACACACAAACAGCACACACAGGATACAGGGAGGAGGGATGATACAGGGTACATAGGATACTTTTTAACCTGATAGTACGTTCCCGTGGGATAATTTTCGACATGCACGCGGGCGAAGCCGCTCGCAAAAGCTAGTAAATTATATAGTACGAGAGTCTACGACCAAAACCATGTCACATCGTTTTACGGCCAAAACCGTATTAAAATGGTTAGTTTTGATAATTCTGAACTCGACTGGGTGGGCAGTGCAGGTCAGAAACATCACAGTTTTATGGGGAGCCCATTACTGCTATGTCAAAAAAAATAGGCAGACGGTTTCATCACAATATGTCTGATGTCAAATGTGGCCTGACCGCATTTTCAAAAATGTCAAAAAAATAAACCGATCTGTCTCATAGCAACCTGGTTATTTTTTTTTAAATCACTTGTTTAATTACCGGGGTTACTTAAACCTGTTTCCAGAATTTTTAAATGTCACCTATAATTCCAAAAACCAAAACGACGTTTCGGAGCCGCCCGGAAAACGCGCGGTGCTTATGTTACGCTCCTATTCCCCAGGACACCGAAGATGAGTCCGACAATGATTAAAAACAATGTTTTTTTTTTTTTCAATAAATAGTATTTTTCAAACGTTATCCCAGTTTCCTTTTATCCAATTCATAAAAAAATAAAATGTAAATTAGTTTGATGGTTTTCGATGGTTTTGGTAGTTTTGGCTCTTTAACGGCGCAATATGATTTATTAATCATTTCTAATTATCGAATTGTCTGATTAGTAACGTGAGACACAAAATTTGTCTGATATACCTAATTTTTGTCTACATCTGGACAACCTTTTTCATTATTTCCAACAGTTTTCAGACAGAATGCTATGTTACCGATCGGTAAAAATTTTCAACAAGTTAAAAATGGTTTCAACACATAATATATGATGCTCACATTTTCTTCTGAAAAATGATTCGTATCAACTGACCAATGTTCACATCAAAATAAGATTTTCAGATGGGATGCTGGGTTTTGTTTTTTGCCTCATTTTTTATTTTCTCAAATTATGGTCTCCTGGGTACGTGTGACGCTACTGGTTTCTGAAAATTGTGTTTTCGATATCTAAAATCTATCGTTGAACTACATTCTGAAAATCAGACAGATTGCTATAAAACAGTTCGATATTTTTTTGACATATTTTAAAATGCGGTCAAGTCAGACGTGACGCGGAAATTTTCTAAAATTAAGATTTTTTATTTCAGAATAACCAAATCTATTGATTTTATAAGATTTTGTTCGTAAAACGATGAGGCAAAAATTTTGATCATGGGCTCTCGTACCAATATAATTAATTTGAATTTGGAATTCTAGAAATGAAAGCATTTACGCATGCGCGCGTGCGGTACCGTTTCGGTACAGAGTGCTTACCGACCAATGATGAAACATAAGCAGTACCGAAACGGTACAGAATCGGTACCGAAACGATACCGTACCGACCAATGAGGAAAGGGCCTTACAATGTTATTTTAAGACCACAGACGTCTTACAGGTTTTCCTTTTATCTATGGGTAAAGAACCATCCTCTGTATTTAAAAAAAAATTGGCTCTTTAGTTTCGAAGATAAGATCTATTTTCTTAAATATCATTAAATGTATTTATTTTAAAATTATGGAAAAATATATTTGAGATCCTCGCAACAAGTCTTTTTATTTGATATGTCACATTGTATGGTTTGCAAAACTTTTTTAGTTTGCCATTATAATTTTGTAAGTGTTCCTGGCACCCACATGGTATACAGGCATGCGACCACGGCTTTACCTTGACCATTTTTGTACCTATGTCTTGATTTATGTCTGTTTCGTACTTTTTAAATCATTTTTATTTTCCCGTAGTCGGGTTACAGTTTTTTATTAAACTGATTTAAAAAAAATACTTTTCCCTTTTTATGCTTCATAAACGTTACGGCAACGTAAATAAGAGTTATATAATAGGTCAGTAATTAACCTATTTTAAATTCCAATAGCAGTGCATAGTGCTTTGAATGAAACCATAGCGCGATTTATTTCGACGCCAACACCATTTATCGAGCTTCGAAGAAATCTAAAATACCTATAAATATTTCGTTGTCTTCTTCTTCGTATCGCTCTTGACAGAGCGATCGTGGTCACAATGAACTATGTCTAATCGCAGGTGTAGTCGTTGCCCGCCGGATTTTATTTGATCGGTCCACCTCATTGGTGACCTCTCGCGTGGCCTATTACCTTCCACTCTGCCCTGCACCACTAGACGCTCTATGGATTCATTATTCCGCCTGGAGACATGACCAAAAAACTTTAGTATTCGAGACTGTACTAGTGCTAATAGACGCTGTTTGATACCGAGTTCTTGGAGTATGGACTGCGGTTGTGCGAAATTCTGTCCATGATACCCCAAGCATTCTTCTCCAGCACCACATTTCTAGAGCATCTACTTTTTTCTTTTCCAGTTCTCGTAATGTCCACGTCTCAGCTGCGTACAGAAATATTGGGAATACAAGTGTACGGACCAGCCTGATCTTAGTGGCCTTTGTTATGTTGCGATTCCTCCATATTTTTTTTAGTTTGTCCATTGCCCCTCTAGCCATAGCCATACGCCGTTTCACCTCATCCACACAGCTGCCATTGCTCTTGATCATAGCACTAAGATATATGTAGGACTGTACTACGTCGCAGTTCGCAGTCTGCGTCATGTCTGGCGAGTTGTTGTTGCTACGGTCTACAATCATCATCTTGGTCTTACTTCGATTAATCCTCAATCCAAACGTAAGACTCACCTGCTCCATCTTAAGGAGTAGTTCTTCTATGTGTTCAGCACTAGTCGCAAACAAGGTTGTGTCATCAGCGTAGCGTAGGTTCGCAATTTTGTAGCCACCAATTGCAACACCATCATTCCAGTCGTCGAGGGTGATTCGCATAATGAGCTCCGTGTAGGTGTTGAATAGAAGTGGCGATACAATACATCCCTGGCGGACACCTGCACTGGGATGGAAACTATCTGAAATGTGGTCGTGTGTTCATACTGATGCTGTTTCTCCTTCGTAGAGTTCTCTAAGAAGGTGCACAAGGTGTTTAGGTGTGCCCATTTCCAATAGCGTCTTCCACAAGGTTGGCAAGGTTGAAGTCAAATGCTTTTGAGAAATCAACAAAGCATATGTAGGTCGGCTTGTTTAATTCTCGTGCCTTCTCAATAATCTGACGAACAATGAGAATCTGTTCACGGGTTCCCTTTCCTTTCACAAACCCAGCTTGTTCTTGGGCAAGCTCGCGGCGACAGATGTGCTTTTAGACGTTCGTTAAGAATGTATAGCAATATTTTGCTATACATTCTTAACGAACAATAAGGCGAGGCGAACAGTAAGGTGGCTGATCAGAGCAATAAGGCGGTAGTTGGTACACTTTTTGGTTGACCCCTTTTTATGAAGTGGAATGAAAACAGTGTGAGCCCATTCTGACGGCCATTTTCCTGCCAGCCATATCTTAAGCTCGCTCTACACTCGCGCGCGAATCTTGCTGCGAATTCACGGCGCAAACCGCGGCGTGAACTCCACGTGAAAACGTGTCGCAGTGTCGTTCGCGATCTCATAGAAAATGGACGCTGATGTGTCTGTTGCTGCTACTGTGACGCTATGTGCTGTAGCGTACTACAATTATATTTGTTTTAAAAATAACAAACAAATAAAAAAGAGATAGAGAAAGAGAAGATGGTGAATGACGAAATCCTTATAAAAAATCTATGCTTATTAAAAAATCACGCTTGACCACTCCCAACAGCGACTCGTGCGCTACTGCGAAAAGCTGCGAGTGTAGGTGTTCGCACGCTATGAACCAAGCGCGAACCCTTTGTCGCGGAACCAAAAACCGACACCGATCGGGGAACAGCGCGAAGCGCGAACGCGAAGGCGCGAAACCATCTACACTCGTGTTTCACGGCTTTTGCGGGCGTTCGCGCCGCGAGTGTAGAGCGGGCTTTATTGCAGATGGTGTGAAAGATATGAACGCCGCGTTCCCCCAATGCTCGAATAGTAGCCTTTCCATTCTTCAAGTGCTTTATGGCAGCTCTGATTTCTGACTCAAGGATGTCTGGTTCCAGTTCATCACTCTCTGGTTCTGTTGATGTAAATGTTAGCGACTACGGATCTTCAAACAGTGAGTGACAGTAACACCTCCAAGCTTCTGATATTTGCTCCAGTTCGCTGACCACTTGACCATTACCGTCTTCAATGGCCCAGGTTTTGGACGGCGAATTGGTAATGGCGTTTTGGTAATAAGCTGAATTTTGTGATGCAGGTCTCTGGATTCATATCTACCTGCATGAGCTTCGATCTCTTCACATATATGACGCAAGTAGGCATTGTGATCATATCTGCATTTTTTTTGGATCTGGGCAGATTTTTCATTGAGATCTTTAACATATGCACCGGCTGCTTTCATCCTGCGCCGTTCCTCAACAAGCGTAAACGTGCCATTCATCATCCAGTGTTTCCGCTTTTGCTTTTGATCCTGTGACCGCGAGGTCTATAAGAGACTTCACCCTGTTCCAAAGTGTTTCAAGTGGTTCGTTGCCCATAACTGCGTCTTTCCATTTTGTCAAATTTTGTTCCACAAGTGACTTGAATTTTGGTACACCATTCACATCCAGCCTTTTTTGTTTTTCGAGGGTTCTGGCTGCTGTCAATTTGAGCTTGTATTTTGAGACCAGAAGTTGGTGGTCTAATCCGCAATCAGCTCCAAGTAGTGTATGGGCATTTGTTACAAATGACCTCCATCGCGATTAAACCAGGATGTAGTCTATCTTGTTGCGATACTTTCCATCGGGTGATGTCTACGTGTATAGCCTTCGAGGGTGGTGTTGGTAGAGGCTATTTGCAATAACTAGGTCATTTTCAGACGCAAATTGTATAAGCCGGTCACCTCTGTCGTTCCGAGTTCCAAGTCCAAACTTTCCGACGCATTTGCTAAGCTGCTGGGCATTTACACCAATCTTGGCGTTAAAGTCGCCCAAAACGACAAGAAGCTCTCTGTTTGGCATTTTCGCTATGGTGGTTTCCAGTTCAGAGTAGAACCTTTCTATAACCTCGTCACTTGCAGTGCTCGTAGGGGCATAAATCTGTATGAGGTTTAAATTCACTGACGATGCTTTCAGCTTTATGCTGATTATCTGGTCGCTTACTGGCTCGTAACCCATCACACAGTTCCTCTGGTGCATAGGGATTAAAAAGGCTACACCATTCTGGCTGGTGTTTTCATTGCCTGAAATGTAGATGGCGTGGTTGTCAGTTAGGAAGTGCCCGTTGTTTTTCCAGTGTGTCTCACTGAGCCTACAGATGTTAATACCGCATCTGTCAAGTTCTCTTTCCAGGATGGTAATTTTTCCGGGACTAAGTAGGCTCCGAACATTCCATGTTCCTATCACCTGGGTTGTCGCAGCTTGATGGAGATTCCAGTAGTTGGATTCCCATGGAGAGCCTGGTCTCCTACAACTCCAAGGCTGGTAGCCAACTTCACACCGTGTGCCCCGGACGCAGCACGCCGCCGGTTGCTAAGCGGTTCGCATGGCGATCGTTCGCTATTTAGCGCTACTTTTACCCAAGCACTATTTATTTTGTTTTGTTACAAAATCACTGAACCTGACTTGATTTCCGTACATCTTTTCTTTTTTCGGGTGACCACTGAAAATCAGCGCTGTGCTGTGGGTCCCCCATAGCACTGCATCATGCTGAGTGGAAGCCTTCTTGTCACAGTCATGTCGTGCAGCTGCCGCCTAAGTAATTTCTGTTCTATGCTCGTGATTTGTTATGTACTTTGTGTTGTTCTCCGATTACTCTTGTCTTTTATGTATGCACGTATTTCTGTGACAAATAAACCTATTTTTCTTTCTTCTTTCTTTCTTTCTTTCATTGTGACTGTCTTGGGAAGATAATGCAGTGGTTTCCCCTTGCCTTCTGCATCAGTCGTTTTTGGAGTTTTTTAAACCCCAAGGCTGCTGCCACCTCTTCTGCCTGGTTGCCCAAGCAGGTGAGTGGTTATGCCGCCACAGCTCGGTCTCCATTGCCTCGTTTGTTATCTAGCAAGGAGCACCACGACAACCGAAAGGCTGTTGTCCTTGGTTGCTTGTGTACAAACTTCCAGGGCGTGCAGGTGAGGTTGACTGGGGCTGAGTAGATGTTATTGTCATTCCCCCCTTACTCCCCTTATTTCGTTGTACTTACTTGTTTTTCTTTATAAGAGTGGAATTACAAATCTTTACTATTTATTATTACTAAGATTTGATTAACAGCGCGTTGGTATTATCTTGCGCTACTATGTAGCGCAGTCTCATTTTTGCTTGATTAGTTTACCGGCTTTCATAACCTCGGTCCACGGCACTGAGAAATTAATCAGGAAAAATCTAGCCTCCACACTGATTAATTTTGATGTGCCTTGCTTCACCGAGGCTATGAATGCCTGGAGACTCGCTTGCCCGAACTCAGATCTACCCGATTATCCATCTTCTCAAAGACGCTGGGATGAGCCGCTCTGCAGAGTAGTACAGAACAAATTACTTAACACGTCTGCTACTACTGCGAAGCGTGCGCGCCTGCGGACTGTGAGTAAGTGGGAATCGGGTCTGTGGCTTCATGCACTACCGTCGTCGAACATAGGCACTTTGCTCGACGACACCACTTTCCGCCTCGCTGCTTCCCTATGACTAGGAGCTCCATGTTGTTCTACTCATCGCGGACACTGTGGCGAAGCTGTGAACAGTCTCGGCCATCACGGTCTGTCGTGCAGCCGAACGACAAGAATAAAAAACGAGCAGAAGGCAAGCTTCATAACAGAGTTCAAAACTCTTACCTACTTTCATAGGGCTGTCACTCGGTTATTTAAAATAAAAAACCGGGTAAGTGCGAGTCGAGATTGAGCGATGAGCACAGACGGACGGACGGATGGATGGACGGATGGACAGCTGGACAGACGGACAGACGGACGGACACGCACTGTGACTGAGGTGATCCCGTAAGTTTTCCGTTTTCCAATTACGGTACCGAACATTAAAAATAGTGTAGCTTTGAAAGGTGAAATGGTTATTTATTTTAACAGTTTGTTTAAAATTAAGTAATACCTATTTAATTAATCATACTGTGAAATAATTTAACACACACGCGTACATAGTTGTTCAACTGAGACCCTCCCTTTTTTATGGTTCCGTAGTAAACAAGGAACCCTTATAGTTTCGTCATGTCTGTTTGTCTGTCCGCGGTCTAGCTCCGAGACCCTTAGTACTAGAAAGCTGTAATTTGGCATGGGTGTATATATTAATTACGACGACAAAGTGGTAAAATAAAATTTTAAAAATAATAATATTAAGGTACCTCCCCTACACGTAAAGTGGTGATGTTTTTTTTTTCTGTCCCATTGTGTGAGGTATCATTGGAAAGGTCCTTCAAAACATTATGAACCTATTCCTGCCTGCATGCGCAGCGCCCCAGGCCTAGAGCACGACTGCGCCGCAGTCGTAAAAAAATAACAATAATGTCAAATATGAATTGACGTGACATTCTGTAAATTTAAGAAAAGTTGGTGCTTAGTATATTTCTGTTATATGTGCGCGTATATACAGTTTGTTATTATATTTTTGTAGGTAAGTTTAAGTGTTTTTAATATTATATGTTTAATGCATTAAACATTAATGCATGTTTAATTTTATATTTAAGTAGCGACGCCGTGACCTATGCCACATCTCTTGATGTCCAGCTGGTAAGATGTCCACATTGCTTACGGGCACGTTTTTTTAAAGATGAACGGGGGCTGAGGATACACTATGGCAAGATCCACAAACCACATAGTGTACCATTGTGCCCCCCAGCCACATCCCCAACATCAACACCTTTAGAGAAAACCTTGTGGAAAACGCTAGCAAAATTAAAAAATTCTACCCCAGTGTTAAAAAGAGTTCCCCGGAGCGCGAGACGGTCTGTCGCACTGAATCTGGCGCAATGTCTCCGTCTTGCGACCCAGGAGAACTCACAAAGTGCCTGGGAGCAATTACTTACATTCCCATATAGGATTCTGCATGTGAAAAAAAATTTGGCAACTAAAAAAACCTTAACAAACCAAATTAAAGAAAATTGTAACAATTCGACCCTAATTTTAGATCCAAAATTACCAGCATTCAATAACCAACCACAAAAAGACTTATGTGCACAAGTGGAATCCAAATTAAGTGAACGTGACATCAGGGGAGCGGCCAGGATACTGTTCAGCAGCGATGTGGTGGCGCCTTACTCTCCAGAAACGCTAACAGCTCTAGAGAGTAAACACCCAGCGCCTGCGGATAGTCTCACGTTTCCCGATCCCCCCGACCCTCCTGTCCTAAATTCAACCTTTCTAAACGTTTCGGCGCCCCAGCTGATTGCAGCCGTGAGCTGCTTCCGGAGCGGTTCCGCTGGCGGCCTCGACAGCCTGACTCTACAACATCTAAAAGACCTATTGAGTTCAGGCGCCGGGGACGCTGGTGAGTCACTTCTGAAGGAGCTTGCGGCCCTGATTAACCTCATGCTCACCGGCGGTGTGAACGAAGCTGTCGTCGATGTCTTATACGGGGCAAACCTATGCGCCCTGCGCAAGAAGGACGGTGGCATTCATCCCATCGCCTTTGGGTGCACCTATAGGCGTACGGCAGCCAAAATATGCTGTAAGCTGTACAGCGAATCCCTTACATACAGCTAAGTTTCAGCCCCTGCAGCTTGATTTTGGCTCAAGAGGGGGCTGTGAGGCTGCCGTGCATGCCCTTTCCACCTTTTTGAACTCCAACAAATGTGAGGTTATCCTCAAGGTTGATGTTAAGAATGCCTTTAACTCTGTTAACAGGGACACTTTGTTGGCTGAAGTCAAAAAGGAATTACCCGAAATTTACGGTTTTATGTGGCAGTGTTACAGGTCCCCTCTAAATTACTATACAAGGACCATGTTTTGGAATCTGCAGTAGGATGCCAACAAGGTGACCCTCTCGGGCCAGTCATTTTCAGCTTGGCTATCCATCTAATTATCCAGAAACTAAATTGAAAATTTAACGTGTGGTATTTAGATGATGGAACGCTAGGAGGTAATGTAGACACCGTTTTAAAAGACCTACAACTCCTCAAACAACAATTTAAATCCATTGGCTTGGACCTTAACCCATCAAAATGCGAAATTTTCCTTTCTGACATAACTGACAGACAATTGACCCTTGATAAATTTAATGCAATAGCCCCAAAAATCAAAATTTTAGAAAAAGTTCACTTCAGCTCCTAGGTTCCCCAATTTTAGAAGACAGTTTTTCTCCTTTCATCGACGAAAAAATCAAAAACTTTAACGACGTTTCGGACAGACTCTCCAAAATTAATTTACATTCGCCATTCACCCTGATTAGATACTGTTGTTTTGGTCTAAATTTTATATATTGTCTACGCTCTTCCCCCTTATGGAAGCAGTCACACCTCTTGAACAAAATTGACCAAATTATTCGCAGCACATTAACATCCATTTTAAATGTGGCCCTGGACGACCGAGCGTGGCTGCAAGCTACACTACCCATCCGTTTTGGTGGCCTCGGCGTCCGCAAAATTACCAGTATTAGCTTACCCGCGTTCCTGTCCTCTGTCCACAGCACTGAAAAGTTGACCGGGAAAATTTTAGCCCCCTGCCTGGTTAACTCTGAAGTGTCGTGCTTGACCGTTGCGGAGAACACCTGGAAAACGACTTGCCCAAATACAGATCGGCCGTGAACCCATCTTCCCAGAGGCAGTTAGATGAGCCTCTCTGCAGATTAGTACGGAACAATCTTATTAATACGTCCACCAATACTGCTGAGCGTGCCCGCCTGCTGGCTGTGGGTGAGTGGAAGTCGGGCCTCTGGCTTCAGGCGCTACCGTTACCCAACATAGGCACTATGCTGGGTGATACCACCTTCCGGCTCGCTACCTGTCTGCGTCTGGGTGCTCCTTGTGTGGCTCCGCATCGCTGCCAATGCGGTGAAGGTGTCGACTGTCTCGGACACCATGACCTATCCTGCAGTAAGAGCGCAAGGCTGTGGGTGACTGGGAGTCGGGCCTCTGGCTTCAGGCGCTACCGTCACCCAACATAGGCACTATGCTGGGTGATACCACCTTCCGGCTCGCTACCTGTCTGCGTCTGGGTGCTCCTTGTGTGGCTCCGCATCGCTGCCAATGCGGTGAAGGTGTCGACTGTCTCGGACACCATGACCTATCCTGCAGTAAGAGCGCAAGCCGGATAGCACGGCACGCCAGCATTAATGACATCATCCGTCGTGCTCTTGTGCCGGAGTGCCAGCTGTTTTAGAATCCAATGGCTTGGCACACGACGATGGGAAGAGACCAGACGGAATGACCATAATGCCTTGGAAGGTAGGTAGGCCTTTGGTGTGGGATGCAACGTGTGTCGACACCCAGCACAGCCCGCCGTGCTAGGAAGATGGGATGGCTCCCATCTTCCTAGCACGGCGGGCTGTGCTGGTGCTGCTGCTGCAGGTGCGGAAAACCTCGAACGGCGCAAATACTCCAATCTTATTGGGACTTATATGTTTGAGCCGTTTGGGGTTGAAACACTAGGGCCATGGGGTTCGAGTGCCCACCTTGTTTTTCAAGACATCGCCAAGCGGCTGGTCGACCCTTCACGTGACCAGAGGGCTGGCCTATTCTTTGGTCAAAGAATCAGCATTGCCATACAACGCGGCAATGCTGCCAGCCTTTTGGGCACTTTTCCTATTGACAGCGATGCGGACGAATTTTTTGATGCCCTTTTATGATTATTAATTCCCCCCCCCCTTTTTATATACTTGTACATATTATTATTTTAAGTCTGATAGTTTTTAAATAATGTAAATACGTGTGTGTAAATAATAAACAGAAATGACTTGGTAGTCAAAAAAAAAAAAAAAAACTAAATGACGTGAATGATTACTTTTAAAGTATTAGAATAATTATTGTGAATGTGAAGACTATGGTGGGTCATTCCTTTTTGTTTTTTTTTTATTTTTTCTCAGTTAGTTCTAATCATGGTCTGACAGTTTGAGTAATTTATGTGGGCTACCCAAATGTCCTTTCTTTGGTATTGTTCGCCGAATCGTTGAACTCCTTAAATTCTGAGTTGAGCTGCACGATAACTGACAAATGCGTGCACTGACTGAACAGGCCCTATCAATTTGTATGGTGCTTTCCTCAAAATACCACTTCAGACACAGACACCAATATACGTGGTCTTCACATTGTTATGATCTGACCAAGATTATGTCTGGACTTTAAAAGGGATTGTGACCTCTGAGTTTGTTTCGACCTTTCTTCTCAGAGTAGTCAGATAGGAAACGCCGACCTCATCTAGTCTTTAAAATATGATTGACGTGTAAAAGTGTTTGTACAAACCTACTTACAGAAATTTATCATTATATTGTAAGTACTATTTATTTTATTTTGTTATCTATTTATGTATTAACATTAACCCTAACTTAGTTTCCGTCATTGTTTCCGTACGTCTTTTTCGGGTGACCACTGAAAATCAGCGCTGTGTTGTGGGTGCCCATAGCACAGCATCGTGCTGAGTGAAAGCCTTCTTGTCACAATCATGACGTGCAGCTGCCGATTATTTATGTTTTGTGCTCGTGATAAAAATTCAGACTAATTAGTAATAAAATTGCAAGTATCGATTATTTTGAATATGGAAATTGGTTCTATTTCTTTAAAAACTTTAATTCCTGTCATAATTTGCTTCCCATAAAAATTGCTATGTCCACATTCGCGCGTATTTCTGTCTGTCTGTCGGTCTGTCTGACTGTCTGTCTGTCGGTCTGTCTGTCTGTCTGTCCGTCTGCCACAGCCAATTTGCTCCGAATCTAATGGACCGATTTATGTATTTCTGTGACACAAACATGGACGTGTAACGTAAATAAATGAATTTTGAATAAGGGTCTCCCTTATTCAAAATTCATTTATTTGTCCCTGAATATTGTGCGTACAAACTTACATTTGCAGTTGGAATGTATTGAGAACATGTTTTCCAACTACAATGTTAAGTCTGTTCTTGGGATAAATTCATCCCAACTACGAATCCCTTCCTTGTGCGTAGGACACGCACTTGGCAGAGAGATAGATGTTTTTTTTAACACTTTTTGCCACTTATGTTATTTTTAAATGAAATGATTGATATTTGATGTTTGAGCAACGACAAATTACGAATAAAATTTAAAACAGTTTTTTTTTAAACCGAGTGGCCTGGGTCTTGTTATTGAAATAAAAAAATATCCCGACGAAAAATGGCGGATCCGTGGGGCCGTCTGCTACGTTAAACACGTAGCAGACGGCCCCACGGATCCATTTTAACCGATTCCATTTTTCACCGACTTCAAAAAAAAGGAGGAGGTTTTCAATTCGTCGGGATATTTTTTTATTTATCTTCCCCGATTACTCGAAGACGGCTGGACCGATTTGAAAAATTCTTTTTTTTTTAAAGGTCCCATTGTCAAGTTGGTCCCATTGTCATTTGGTCACGATCTGATGATGGGATCTTGGAGAAATCGAGGGAACTCTTCAATATTAAAGGCACATCTATAGCGATTTGGGTATTTTGATGAGCAGTTGACATAAGGCCAAGGTAACTTAGATAAATTACAAACCAACCCACTAAAAAGTGAAAAAAAGAACTTTTCACTCCTCTTGCTCAAAAAGGCCGTCATTGTAGAGTACCAGAGCGAAAAAATAGCATTTTTTTGCTCTAGGGGAAAAAGTAATTTCTTTTGAATTTTTGTTTGTTCCAACGAGCCTTGAAAAATGAAAAAGTCTTTATTCTTATGTAGAATAATCATGATTATGGACTCGACTTATTACTGGTTCACAAAAAAAGAAGAACATTTTACTTTTGAATTTTGAACTAAATGCGGCTATCTATTCGGTAGAATGCGTGCATTGCGTTGCGGCTACAGAAGAAATAAAAAGGCATTGACGCGAAATCTTTAGAATTTTTCTCTAATAACGAATTGAATTGGTGATCGTAATATAATTTACAACAGTGAAAATGTCATCATCTAGTGAGAACATCTTCACAGAGGACTGAAATTAAGTTGCCGGAAAAAAACATCTCGTTAAATATCCAGAATTGTACAATTTGTACATTTCAATTAAATAAACTATTTAATATTGTGTTTGATTATTTTATTTTCTCGCAATCGTAGTGAAAAGTAGAGTGTAACTAACACACGGCGCTAAAACCCATTATAACTCGGTTTCTATTTACTCCCTCGCTAGAGCTCGGGAGTAAAACTACCTAGTTACAATGGGTTATTTTAGCCCCTCGTATAACAATCTACTATTTTACCAAAATTACAACCGACTTCCAAACTACAAAGTGAAAAATAACTTTAATTTCGGAAGTCGGTGTCAAAAAACTAAAATATTGATCCAAAGACACCGACTTCCGAAATTAAAGTTATTTTTCACTTTAACGTTAAGACAAACACTTGCGCTTGTCCGCTTAGACGCGCTCTGCCGTTTTTGACGAAATCGGTATCGCTCCGCTAGTGATGACGGTGCTGGTTGCAGATGTTGACGCATCATGTCATTGATTTGCTCATACGTCGATTCTGATGACTTTTTCGGGCTGGCGAGATTGACCAGCAATTCATATGCCTCATCTCCTATGCTCGCAATTAATGTCGGCAGCCTCAAATCGTCAGCCACCTTGTTGACCTTGAAATACATTTCCAGTCGATCCATGTACGACGACCACACTCCGACCGCACTTCGAATTCTTGAATTTTTCCGATAGACATTTTTCCACCTAAGTAATCCTAGTCGCCACGGTGATATTTGTGTGTTGGGTTCTCAAATAAAAGCAGGTTGCGGTTGAAACGTGTATTCCCTTGGTCCAAGCTAGCACAAAAGGAAAGTTAGATGGCGACCCCCCGCCGAGCGCTATGCGCCCTCTATGATGCCCGTTACACACATGCGTTATCCCAGTAATGTTCGATCTACATATACTACAGAAGTCGGTTGTATTTTTGGTAAAAAAGATTTTTTGTATGTTCAACCGTCTGCCTAACACTCTGTATATAGATATAGGTACCTATTTAAAAACAAATATTGCTCATTTAATTGTATAGGATATGTATAGATGTAAGTCTGACATTGAATCCATCTTTATTTTGCAAAAGAGAGCTGTCAGAGCCATTTATAATCTACGTCGCCGCGAATCTCTCAGGGAACGTTTTAAAAGGATTAATATTATGACGGTACCTTGCCAATTCATTTATGAAAATATTATGTATGTAAGGAAAAATCCACATCTCTTTAATAAAATAAGTGATAGACATAATTTTAATACTAGAAATAAAGAAAAACTAGATCAACCATTTTTCAGGTTATCTAAAGTACATACATCTTTTATGGGGTACTGTGTTAAATGTTACAACAAAATACCTTGTGACATATTGCAATTAAATGAAAGAAAATTTAAAACTCATATAAAAAGTACACTTTGTAAACAAGCATATTACAAATTAGAGGATTATATCCAAGATAAGAGTGCTTGGAAACATGCTGGTCCTGCTCCATAGGACAATTTAGAATCAAGACAAAATCAAACTGGTTGCTAATTTAATTGTAAAATTTATTACTTTGTGTTTTAAGTATGACATTGATTTTACATTCTGTGATTACTTCCTTACACACTGACTTATTAATTGTAACATTTTAGGAAAATCGTCTACTTTTACAATGTTTGTAAATATGTGAGAACCGTGTATCTATCACAAATTAAATTATCTATCGTTGCTTCATTTTTAATTTTTTTACCTATTGTGGTATAGTAATTTTATTCTAGGTGCATCGTCTTCACATATCATAATTATTTAACAAATGTACGTACATATACAAACAATATTGTAAAACATTTTAAAAGAGTAACGGTGGAGTTTCTTGCCCATTCTTCTCCATACGAAAACTACCTTTTGGAAGGGGCGACTAGAATCAATTTTATTATTTTTGTAATTTTTGACGTTCAAAAGTGCCATACATGGGCCTATTTGAAATAAATGATTTGACTTTGACTTTGAGTATCCGAATGGATATAATATTGTGAGAGCATGCATGTGGGTTCAGTCCGTACAGTCAACAAGTGATGTGCAATCGACTGTGCAACTGCGAGCATGACTCAAGACAAGACTTTTCTCATTGATTATCTGAATGTAACCATTGAAACAACTCAATGTTAGTACGTAACTATATTAACATTGGTTTTCCTTGATAATTTGCATTAAATCAGCACAATATTTTAAACGACTATGAAGGCTTCGGGTATTAGTGAAGAGGTAGGTCTGTACAGTCAACCGCACACCGGTGCACGCGGTGGTAACACTTACACTAGGTTCGCTACGCAAACCGCCCTTACTGCTGCGACATGAAGGTGCTGCCAATGTCATATTGTTAGCACTGATGTGCGGGAGACTGTACACACTATTGACTGTTCGCGAGTAAATTGTGCCTCGTACACGTACTCATAAGTAGAGCAGGTACACCGGTTTTGGGCCACATTACTAATCCTTTTGCATCTGTATACACCCATCGTGTGTGGAGTCGGCTAGGCGGCTGCCACAAGTCGTTCATGATACGCAGACGGGAATCACGCTAGACGAGAAATTACAATGGGGACCTCATATAACATCTCTTGCGGGGCGGCTAAGCTCGGCCGCTTATTGCTGTTAGAAAGATAAGACAGTTAACAGATGTAGAAACCGCGCGTTTGGTATATTTTAGCTAAATATTTCCACAGCATTATGTTGTATGGCATTTTACTGTGGGGTCGGGCTGCTGACATTGAATCCATCTTTATTTTGCAAAAGAGAGCTGTCAGAGCCATTTATAATCTACGTCGCCGCGAATCTCTCAGGGAACTTTTTAAAAGGATTAATATTATGACGGTAGCTTGCCAATTCATTTATGAGTGGTGCGTTCCAGAGACGAATATAAGCGAACTTGGTGCATCTATAAATGCGACTGGTGGCGCCACCCCGACCATTAACAGTACTAATTATACTTCCTACTTTCGCGGTGCGTCTTGTTTAATCAGTAACGCCTTTGCTGGAGTCAACATGAGTTGCTCTGCTTGTTTTAATGATATTGCTGATAATGAGGAACGACTCTGTTGCAAGCACGAGCATTGTAGCAGACTTTTTCACCTGGCATGCACTGGGAAAAAGAACTTTCCTAATACGGATGAAATGTGTTCATGGATCTGCCCCGAATGTCGCTGCGCTGAAAAAAGAGGTGGAGATAATAGTCTCACCCCTGTTGGCCGTAATCGGATGGATCCAAATGTAACGGTGAGAATGGCAAGGACTCAAGCGCTCGGTAGTGGTTCTTTCATTGACTGTGATATTGGAAATAACGTAAATAACGATCATACCATCGCTATGTCTACTCTGCGTTCTGAGATAACAGCTTTGAAGGATCTGTTAACCAGAGTATTATCCTTGGTGAGTAGTCATGAATTAAAATTGGATAGATATGCTGTTCAGGCAGAGCAGCTAAACATGAGACTTGAAAAATATGAAAATTCAGGAATGTATTTAAGTAGAACGACGGGAATACAGTCCGGGCCTACAAGTCGCCCACTGACTGCTCCAGCCGCGCAACAGATAAAAAAAGCACAGGTTGTCTCCAGTCCAACCTAACGAACACCCGGCCTGAGACATCTAAACACCAAGCAATAGATACATCAGAAACAGCAAACTGCGAGGGTCAGGCGGTTGATAACAGTGAACTGAATTGTGGTTATATAGAATTGACGGGAGCTACTGAGATTAATTATGGGGAGTGGACTACGGTGAAGAAACGAAATAGCCGGAGTAAAGCGCCGCTGTGTGGAACTGCTGATCCTACCGTCATTAGTCTGAAAGCTGTGGAGGCCCGTAAATTCATCCACCTATGGAACATGGCCTCAGGTGTAGAGGAGGTACGCCAGTATCTGAAACAGCTATGTCCGACGGCCACGATAGAAGAAATTGTACCCCGTGGAGATTATAAGTCCTATAAAATCGGCGTCCCGGTTCATCATTACGACCAGTGTTTCTCCGTTAACGTCTGGCCAGTCAATGCTAGAATTAAACCCTGGATAAACTACAGGAAAACAGTCCGTCCTACTGGACCCACTAACAATGCAATAACAGCGCCTAGTCAACTGCAGTCCTTTCGTGGCCCCAGAGATGCAATGCAATAAAGTTAGTCGTATCAACGCTTTCTATCAGAATGTTCGAGGACTAAAAACCAAACTATCATCGTGGCGTAACAACCTCGCCATCTCTAACTACAACCTTGTCGGTGTTTCCGAAACATTCTTGGACTCTTCCGTTCAGGATCCTGAACTTGAAAGCGGTGACTGGAGTGTTCTGCGCCGTGACAGAAACACGCCGTGTGGAGGCGTCTTGCTCGCAGCGCGACCACCTATTTCACTGCGCAGGAGACAGGAATACGAGACTGACTGTGGGGAGGATCTGTGGGCATCTTTTACCTGGCGTGGTCGTCCATTTCTCTTATGTGTAGTGTACATAAAGCCTAGTGCCAATGATGAAGAATATATGCGTTGGTTCTGTATGGTTGAAAGTTTTGTGCACAGTTATACGGGATCGATAATTATTATGGGTGATATTAATCTTAATAGTGCTTCAACTTGTGTTAAAAATTATTATTGCTATTTTGTATCTTTTTGTGCGCTTGTTGATAAAAATGTAATCCTTAACAGCCACGGAGGAATGTTAGATATAGTATTAGTCCGGGATGGCAACCAAGACGCGATTGTTAATAGTGTAGATGGACTTGTCCCACCCGACGCGTATCATCCTCCGTTAAACATTGAGATAACGGTCGAGTCAGCTCATGGATCAGATCTCATTGAGTCGAGTAACATAAATCCAGCTAAGGACTGGAATTTTAACAAATGTGATGTCGAACGACTTTACCTATCCCTATCCGAAATTTCCTGGGAAACTGTTTTACAGACAGGTGACGTTGGAGTTGCGGTAAGTACATTTTACAGTAACATCTACAAAATATTCGATGACTGCATGCCTAAAAAACATCGTGCCAAAGTCACTTGCAAACGATATCCAGTTTGGTTTACTTCTGAAATAATTAATGATATCAAACTAAAACTAAAACTGCATGCAAGCTGGAAGCGGACCAATTGCAGCGATGAGTATAAGAGTTTTGCGGACCTCAGGAACTCCTTAAAGCATCGTACTGCAGAAGCCTACAGTTTGTATATAAGGCGCATTGAAAATAATATTAAAAGAAACCCACTTGAATTTTGGCGACACGTTAACAGCTTACGACCGAAAGGGGGTTTTGAGCCTAGCGTTAGCTATAGTGGCGACTGTTTCTCAGGAGCAGCAGCCGCTGAAGCTTTTGCCAAATTTTTTGCAAGCGTATTTCTGCCTGAAGTGCCACAATTAAATCCAGCATGTGTCAATAATCGCGAAACCGATTCCAATAGTAATTACATAAATATTTTCCAATTCACTGTCGATGATGTCCAGTACGGTATTGATAAATTAAAACCCAGAAGTTCCATAGGACCTGACAGTATTCCACCTTTTATTTTAAAAAATTTAAAAGAACTTTTTTCCGTTCCTCTATGTCACATTTTTAATTTGTCATTAAAGACAGGCATATATCCATACCACTGGAAAATCTCACGAGTGACGCCCATACCTAAGACGGCCAATAAATCAACTGTTGAAGATTATCGACCTATCGCTATATTGTCATCTCCAGCCAAGATATTCGAAAATGTTCTTCATAAACTTATTTACTCCCAGGTTGAAAAATTTCTGAGTAACAGCCAGCACGGTTTTAGACGCAAGAGGTCTGTTGATTCCAATCTGCAGACAATTACGGAGTACATATCAAAGCATCTTGACAAGAAGCGACAGGTGGATGTACTTTATTTTGATTTTTGTAAAGCTTTCGACAGAGTTAATAATGATATCTTGCTTCAGAAACTTAGCGCCATTGGTAACTTAGCGTCTGTCCAAACTTACTTCGACTCTTAGCTGACTATCTCCGGGACCGCCAGCAGTTTGTAAGGCTGGGTATCTACGTATCTCGTCCCTACCATACACGCTCTGGTGTAAGTCAAGGGTCAATACTCGGGCCTCTGCTATTTCTACTCATGGTAAATGACTTACCAGCTGTTGCAAAATTTGCTGAGTGTCTTCTTTACGCAGATGACCTCAAACTTTATACTGCTGTCAACACCGTATCGGATTGCGAAGCTATGCAAAACGATATAAACGCCATACATGAATGGGGAGTTCAAAATAAAATGGAGTTCAATTCTTCCAAATGTTATGTAATGACCTTTGGTCGAATGCGACACCCGATTGATTTTGAATACAAAATGAATGGTACTAGAATAACTAGATCAACGAACATGAAGGACTTGGGTGTCACATTTGACCAGAAGCTTACTTTTCATGATCACATTTCTACAGTTGCCAAAGAATCTTTTAAAAGGCTAGGGTTTGTTCTCCGAAATGCTCGTGATTTTCACAACGAGCATGTAATTAGGCTCTTATACAGCACACTTGTCCGAACCAAGCTAGAAGCTAGTTCTTCTGTATGGAATCCGCACGAAGCAAAGTATGCACTTCTTTTAGAAAAAGTGCAAAAAGCATTCCTGCGTTTTCTTTACAGAAGAGCTCTCGGTTACTATCCCTACCTCTATCCTACCAAGTTCCTCTTAGGGTGTCTGGGATATCATACGCTGGAGAGCAGAAGGGCATGTGGCCAGGTAGGCGTTATGCTCAAGGTGTGGAAGGGTATGATGGATGCGCCTGATATCCATAATGAGCTGATTCGACTATACACACCGAATAATTATCTCCGTGGTAGAAAACATCGACTGCTAGGCGTGCCTTCGTGTCGGACAGCAGCCCGTGCTGCGTCTCCCCTACCGCGCGTGTTGACCGCACTAAATAAGCTCGTGGAAGCCAACCCGGACTGTGATCTGTTCGATGATAAATTCGACAATTTAATGGTTATGTGCCTACATTTTTGTGATTATAATTGTATTTAATTGTTGTTATTCGTTTATGTGTTATGTTTGTTTGTACTTAAATATACTTTGATTTATGTAATTGGTATCTTAAGCCGTGTAAATCAAATAAATAAATAAATAAATGAAAATATTATGTATATAAGGAAAAATCAACATCTCTTTAATAAGTGATAGACATAATTTTAATACTAGAAATAAAGATAAACTAGATCAACCATTTTTCAGATTATCTAAAGTACATACATCTTTTATGGGGTACTACTGTGTTAAATGTTACAACAAAATACCTTGTGACATATTGCAATTAAATGAAAGAAAATTTAAAACTCATATTAAAAGTACACTTTTTAAACAAGCATATTACAAATTAGAGGATTATATCCAAGATAAGAGTGCTTGGAAACCTGCTGGTCCTGCTCCATAGGACAATTTAGAATCAAGACAAAATCAAACAGGTAGGCTAATTTAATTGTAAAATTTATTATTTTGTGTTTTATGACATTGATTTTACATTCTATGATTACTTCCGCACACACTGACTTATTAATTACAAAATTTTGGGAAAATCGTCTACTTTTACAATGTTTGTAAATATGTGAGCACCATATATCTATCACATTTTAAATTATCTGTCGTTGCTTCATTTTTAATTCTTTTTACCTATTGTGGTGTAGTAATTTTCTTCTAGGTGCATCGTCTTCACATATAATAATTATTTAACTAATTTACGTACATATACAAACAATTGTAAAACATTTTAAAAGAGTAACGGTGGAGTTTCTTGCCCATTCTTCTCCATACGAAAACTACGTTTTGGAAGGGGCGACTAGAATCAATTTTATTATTTTGTAATTTTTGACGTTCAAAAATGCCATACATGGTCCTATTTGAAATAAATGATTTGACTTTGACTTTGACGCTGTCATCAGAAATATCAGGAGTATGACACCCCAAAGCTACTAAATCACCCCAAAGCTCTGATAACGAAGCATACAGGGCATATGAATCAAATTCAAATTCAAATCGTTTCACATCTTTTAAATAATTTGGTCACAAAGCTATTCACCCACACCAGATATATTCGAACGCCATCGACATCTCAAGTCAACCGTGTCGCGTTGTTAGTTGTCGACGTGCCGGCGGCGTCATGGCGGCATGCTTCACGCTGAACTAAGGTACGTGTTGGAAGCAGACACGTTCGCACCTGCACTATATGAACAGTAGTCAGTCAGTCAGTAGATGTGACACATGAAGCTCAGAAGAAGACTGTCACACATGTGTGTGTGTGAGTTGCGGACACGAGGCTCTGAAGCCGATTATTACCTACAACTCTTTCAGCTAGTAGCGGCTGCGCACTGTACACAGCACTCGGCTCGCCGTGCTCTGATTTACTGTACCTGCAATCTATGCAAATCATTTTTTACTTTACTTTACCAGCCGACGTGTCCGTCAGTTACACTGTTAATAATTACTGCGTCTGTTTGTACTAAGTACATTTAAAGCGTCGTGGTGCAGGCTGGCGCGACGCAACACCGGTAATGTTCTGCCGTTAAGTTTTCTTAGAAATTGTTTTGTTAGAGTCGCGTTGGGCCAGTCTGAACCAGGCTTTACATGACGAGGCTGATGACCGACAAGACAAGAAATGAGTGACAGTGTGCAAACTATGCTCCCAGAGGTTGAACAACGCATTTTATAGCTTAACATCACGCCTGTACAGCCCTACGTGAAAGGCAGAGGGCAAAGTGAACCTGCCCACATTTCGCTGTCATGTTTAAGTGTCACATAATATGGGGCGACCGTATTGCCGTTAACCCGCTACAAATCCAAAGTCCTCGTCTGCGCTGCTTCTGAAAAAATAACGGAAACATAAAATTAAGCAATAAAATTATTTATTCTAAAATTATTTTTAAAAAATGTACTCACGATCCTCACAATAAGCCCTTTCATTTGATATGTCACACAGTACAGTTAGCGAAACTTTTTTTTTAATATTTCCCACTTTACCCCCTTAAAGTGACCCCCATGTTCAAAATTAATTTATTAAAGTCGTAGTATTATATTATCTGTGTTAAAGTTACATGTCCGTGTTTGGGTCACAGAAATACCAAATTGTACCAAATTTCAACTTAATCGAATCATTAGATTCGGAGTAAATTGGCTGTGACAGACGATACAGACAGACAGACACACGAGTGATCCTATAAAGGTTCCGTTTTTTCCGTTTGAGGCACGCAACCCTAAAAAACATTACCTTCCTGGGGCAGTCGGGTAAAAAGAGAGAGAGAACGATTTTTTTGTAATAAATGACGCTGATAGTTTTATTATTTGAAGTGCGAGTTGATAAATCTGTTTTATCATGTTGAGATATCAATAACCATCAGGTCTGTGAAGTTTACCCAAAAAATTAACAAATTTTTAAACTGATATCTTAAGTGAGTACACACTGGCGGCGGCGGACGGTTGATGACCCCAAAGAAAAACATTATCAAATTAACTTCTTTTTGTTTTATTCTGATTAGATATCGAAAACATCATGTCAGCGGAGTTTCGCTAACTAATATAATTTGACCCTGTATAGAGATGTGACACTTGTCGCACGTCTACTTCACAGTTTGTTGTATAGAGATGGGACAATTGTCGCACGTCTACTTCACAGTCTGTTGTATAAAGATGGGACAATTGTCGCTCGTCTACTTCACAGTCTGTTGTATAGAGATGGGACAGTTGTCGCACGTCTACTTCACAGTCAGTTGGCACATTGACGTCACAACTGTCGGTGTGTGAACCGAGAGCGCAAACTGCGCATTTCCACCAGGCAGTGGCCCGAGCCGGGAATATGACACACCATACGCACAAACCTTTTGAGAATACCGAAATTGCGCGTATCAGTAGAAACCGAAACCTGGCAGTTTTCAAGAATGAGTTGGTTACGTATAGGTGAGCGTGCGTTATCTTGACTGCAGGATCATCGAGTGATTACCATATTATCGCTTGAGTTATAGCGGTCAAACTATCAATAAAAATAATAACTGCAAGTCGGACTCGCGCACTTATGATTCCGTACCACATGAGTAAAGTCTTTACTGTGTCCGTACTACTAAAACTAATATAATAATATGTAGCTTACCTCACTTTTATTATTTTCTATTGCTATAAGGCCCGTTGTACACACACGTTTCTTGGCGTGAAAAGGTATGGTTTTGCCGTGATAAGTACGGTTGATTCGCCGTGTGTAGGCACGGTCGTCAGTGCAGTATGGATCACTATGGAAGCTTGTTGACAGACACGGCGCCGTTGCCGTATGCGTCGTCCGGTGGTTTGCCAAGTCATATACAGGCTCACACGAATATTCTACGGTGCGGCTAGAGCGCCATGCCGTGTTATAAAGAAACCATGCCGTGTACAACGGGCCTGAGTGAAAAGCCATAGTAATACGTAGATATTCTGTGAAAATTAATAGTAATAAGTTAGGCTCGGTTGAATACGGCCGATACAACTCGGCCGCTCTGAACATACGCTCCGCGAACTTTCGCGCGTGTGCTCTCACTCACACTCGCCTCACGTCACCATTTGATTCCTAAGAAAACCGGCCAAGTGCGTGTCGGACTACGCATAATGAAGGGTTACGTAGTTGGGATGAATTTACCCCAAATACAAACTAAACATTGTAGTTGAAATACATGTTCTCCCATACATTGCAAATGTAAGTTTGTACGCACAATATTGAGAGAATTACCATAACATTTTAAGGCCATAGACTTCTTGTAGGTTTTCCTGTAATCTATGAGTAAAGCACCATTCTCTGTTTTTTTTTTTTTTGATGATGATGAAAAAAATTCAACTTAATCGGTCTATTAGATGCGGAGCAAATTGGCTGTGACAGACGGACAGACCGACAGACAGACACACGAGTGTTCTTAAAAAGGTTCCGTTTTTTTTCCTTTTGAGGTACGGAACCCTAAAAATATTATTGCGCAGCCTTTTGCGCGAAGTTCGGAACTGCCAAGTTATATCGGCCATATTGTAATATAGTCTGGTTGGTATTCTTTTGGTACGGTACCCTAATAAGATATTGCCCTACGTGGCACCTGTTGCGGTGGCCGATGCACACGACAGTGGAGCAGTCAAGCAGGGAGTGCGAGCGAGACTGACGCGACCTTCGCGCGCCTCGTGATAAGCTAAAGGTCAGCGATGTGCGGAGAGGACTGTGAGATCATGCAGCATTGTGCCGCTGAACAATGTCGCTAAGTGCGCGCGAGGTTACTGCTTCACTCGCTGTTTACGTAAACTATTCATTACAATAACAATGCCTCGTTAGGTATTGTCTGTCCCACCTAAGGATAACTTTGTTGTTTTTTATTTGCATCTATTTGACCATATTGCAACTAGCTACCTACTATCAAAGTATTGGCGATAAGTTAAGTAGGTAGCAAAACTATTTTCTTAATGGTTTGGCTGGTGCAATGATGCATTATGTCAGATTTGTCTCTGGGTTGGCACCGCATCAACAACACCTCTGGTATTGCATACGCGGCGGTGACCTTATAATCTGGTTAGGTATGCCCTGCCCCTGCAGATAACCTCTCGCTTCCGGTCGTCGTTAAGTCCATGGTCGGGAGCGAGAGCGCGTGGGACTCTGGGGTCTCCTTTTGCAAGGAAGTGATGGTCGCAAAGTAAGCGGCAGAAAAAGTGCGGGAGGATACAACCGGACAACCGCCTATCCACAGCAAACGCACCAGGCGCCGCAGGGCGAACAACGATCATTGGGCGACCATTTAGTCAGAAAGAGTGCATGCCACAATTGCGGCAATAAGTCCCCTCTTTGAGGAGTGGCTAGAGAGGCGCCACGGCGTCCTAACCTTCCGCCTGACGCAGGTCCTCACCGGATACGGTTGCTTCGGGAGGTTCCTGTTCCGGATGAGGCGGGAGGAAACGCCCGAATGTCACCACTGTGTGGATCACCCGGAGGACACGGTGGAGCATACGGTGGAGGTCTGCCCGGCAGCATCGCCGTGTCCTCGTGGAGGCGATCGGCGGCGGTGGTCTCTGGCGTCCGGCCCTGGTCCAGGCCATGGTACGGAGCGAGAGGGCATAGGAGGCCGTCACCTCCTTCTGCGAAGCAGTAATGCTCGCGAAGGAGGAGGCGAAACGCGTGAGGGAGAGGCAAATTTCGCGCCCTCACGTCCTTACCCGCCGCAGGAGACGCCCTGGGCGTCGAGAATCTCAGGCCGATTCCCGGCCACCGTAGCCGCGGGCGTACGGACGGTGAGCAATGGGTAGCTCGCCGTCTAATAAGGACCAGGCCCGGGTCGACGGCGCGTTGTGTTCCACGCGCGCTTTAAAGAGATGTCAGCACAATTGGAGCACAGCACAAAAAAGGGCACCCGGATCCGCGCCCACTCGACCCGCTTAGACTCGACCCGAAGAATAATAAGTATAATAACAGATATTTACTACCAATTCAGTGCCATTTGTACAGTCAGGCAAAGTGACAACAAAACAAAACAAAAAAACTTTAATCTTTTAATTGTGTTGTTCCTACCTAGTCATGCATTCCTTAAGATACCTCCGTGCTCAAGGGGGCTCCGTGAAAATACTGGTTCATTGTGACCAGTATTTTCGCGGAGGACTTTGCGGAGCCCAGCTTCCTCAAGAACTAAGTTTTTATTTGGCGGCATTTGCATAATCATGTGTCTATGCAGGATACAAAGGAACTACAACTAGGCGCTTTACTTTTTTATACATGATACTGCTCCTAAATAAAAAATCACATTTTTTTCGATTTAAAACAGATTGCTAATCCATTGCTTCCGTGCCTCGGAAAGCACGTTAAGCCGTTGATCCCAGCTGTCATTCGTGGATCTTTAACAGTCGTTACGGGTCGTCAGAAGCCCGAAAGTCTGACAACCAGTCTTACCAAGAGGTATCGTATTACCTAGTTACTGGGTTATGTAGGTCAGATAGGCAGTCGTTCCATATAAAATACTGGCATTCAGCTGCATCTGGTTAGACTGGAAGTCGACCCCAACATAGTTGGGAAAAGGCTAGGCAGACTGATTGATTGCTAATCCATTGCTTCATAAGTTGGGAAAAAATCTGCTCAACAACGTAAATAACCCAATAAATGTTGTTGAACTGTCAAATGAAACGAATTAGTCATAATCGTTTACGAAAATAAGTTACGCAATTAGGGATTACTCGTGTGTCTGTCCGTCTGTCACAGCCAATTTGCTCCGAATCTAATGGATGGATTAAGTTGAAATTTGGTACACATAATTTGTATTTCTGTGACACAAACATGGACGTGTAACGTAAATAAATGAATTTTGAATATGGGGTCACTTTTGGGGGGCAAATAAGAAAATTTAAAAAAAGTTTTTCAAACTATATCGTGTGACATATCAAATGAAAGGGCTTGTTACGAGGATTTCAAATATATATTTTTTATAATTTTAAAATAAATATATTTAAGAAAATTGATGAAAATTGATCATTCCCCCTTATCTCCGAAACTACTGAGCCGAAAATTTTGAAAAAAATACGGTGAATGGTTCTTCACTCATATATTACAGGAAAACCTATAAGAAGTCTATGGTCTTAAAATAATATGGTAAATCTATCAATATTGTGCGTACAAACTTATATTTGCAGATGGAATGTAGGGGAGAACATTGTTTATTGTTAATTAAAACGGTAACACCAATTACATTAATTAACAAAGAAATTCATTAACAGTTATAGTAAACAAAAAATATTTCAAATATTATCATATAATAGAGGACAACCTAGCATACTTACTTTCGCAAAACATCAGGCATACATGCATAATTCTGCTCCATTCATCAGCAAACAGATCACATTCAGGATTAGTGGTCAGGAGGGCGTTTAGCATCCTTAAAGTACGACACACAGGGGATTCAGCTCGGGCGACAGTTTTAGATAACGGCGGCGCAAACAGATCGCGTCGACGGCTTTGGCGATGCCCGATGTATTTGTCGGGAACGAATAGCCGACAGAAAAGATCATGTAGTTCGGGACTGTCAATGCGTCCTCTAAGAGTTTTGCAGGCTACTGTGAGCTGTAGAAAGCCTCGTCGAACCTCCAATGAGTTGAAGCCCAAAACTCCTAGAAGGTAATTAGTAGGGTACATGTAAGGAAAGAAGTGAAAAGTCTTTTTATACAGAAATCTCAGGAAAGTTTTTTGTACCTTTTCCAGCGTTAACGTATGAGTCGCTGTGTAGGGATGCCAGATACAGGCACCAGCCTCAAGTTTGCCACGAACCAACGTGGTGTACAGAAGCTTAACTACATTTGGGTTGTGAAAGTTACGCGCATTTCGCAAAACAAAACCCAAACGCCTAAAAGATTCCTTGGCAAGAGTGGAGACATGATCTCTAAATGTCAGACCAGTGTCAAAGGTCACGCCCAGGTCCCTTATCTTGGTGACACGACTTATTACTTCACCACCCAATCTGTAGTTATAGTGAAGTGGTTGACGTTTTCGACTGTACGTCATGACGTAACACTTACTTTTATTGAAAGAGAGTTTATTGACCATGCTCCACTCATATATAGCATCAATGTCCCTTTGTAGGAGCATGCAATCCGCAACCGTATCAATTTGAACTACTAGTTTTAGGTCGTCGGCGTAGAGCAAGCATTTAGCGAACCTAACCTTATTTATAAGATCATTGATCATGATAAGGAAAAGCAGTGGCCCAAGCACGGATCCCTGACTCACCCCTGAACGGGTATTATAAGGTTCAGACTCAAAGCAACCATGCCTAACAAATTGCCTGCGGCCACGCAGATAGTCCGCAAAGAAGTTCAGAAACTCGGACGAGAAACCTGATGCTTCCAATTTCATTAAGAGCACGTCATTGTCAACCCTATCGAACGCTTTGCGGAAATCGAAATAGAGGACATCCACTTGCCCCCCACTGTCCAAAACCCCAGAAATATAATCAACGTGAGTCATCAGATTCGAATTGACTGAGCGGCCTTGGCGAAAGCCGTGCTGGGCATCAGATAGAAACGCATTTATACGTTTATAGATGTACGTGTGGAGTATGTGCTCGAAAACCTTTGCAAGAGTTGGCAGAACAGCAATAGGCCTGTGTTCCACCACTGATGATTTGTCACTGGTTTTTGGAATGGGAATAACACGCGAGATTTTCCATTGCTCAGGGTATACGCCGGACTGAAGGGCAAGATTAAAGATATGGCAGAGAGGAGTTGCCAGGATATCGTGGCATCCCTTGAGGATAAAAGCAGGGATGGAGTCAGGGCCGATCGAGCTATGAGGTTTAAGTTTAGCAATACCTTTAACTACGTCTTGTGGGGTCAACAGAGGGAGAGGGATGTTATTTCCTGAGTAGTAGGTCGGCCTGAGATTATTTGGGTTTAATTCAGGAGAATCAATTAAAAAAACGCTGGAAAAGTACTGAGCGAACGCTTCCGCAGCATTGATACCCGAGTAAACTATACCGTTGAGCACAACGTCAGGCTCGAAACCACCCTTCGATCGCAGGCTCGAGACATGGTGCCAGAACTGTCGTGGATTACTTCCTATGTTGTTCTCTACAGTACCACAGTATGATTTATAAGCCTCCTGAGTTCTGATTTTTAAATTCGAACGTAAAGCACTAAATTGAGCATATATAAGGTTACAGCGAGAAAGTTTCCATTTATGATGCAATTTGTTCTTACGCTGAGTGTCTTTGACTAAATCTCTTGTAAACCAAACTGGATATCATCTGTAGCCAGAAATTTTCCTCTTTTTTTTGGGATACATGAATCGAAGAGATCATAAAATATTGTATAAAGCTGACTAGTAGCCGAGCGTGCATCCCGGCCGCACAGGAGATCCTGCCAAGGGACTGCACGAATTTGCTCATTTAAGTGTATGTAGTCTCCTTTGCTGAAGTTCCAGTCTCTACTTTGGTCAATGTTGCTAGGGTAGGGTATTTCCTTAACCTGATGTTTTGACATTATTACGGCAATATCTAAGGGAGGATGATACATGTCGATAGGGACTAGGTCCGAGCCCACGACGTACTCGCAGTTTACTTCGGCGCCCTCCTGAACCAACACAACATCTAACTTACTCCCACGCATATTCATCACTTCATTCATCTCTGCCAGATTACAAAAGTTTAAAAAATAACAGTAATAATTGTTAACATTCACTGACGCACTTTTTAGGTTAAGGTCTCCTAAGATCATAACTCTTCCACTCAAGTTTGGAATAATACTCTCAACCTTACAAAACCACGTCATGTAGTCTTCGTCAGTGGCAGAGGGTTTGATGTAGACAACACACACATACATATTTCGGCCATTCATTTGAATCCGCGTCCACAGGTAAACATGTATTTCAACTACAGTGTTAAGTTTGTATTTGGGATAAATTTTTGCTAACTACGCGGAACCCTTCATTGTGCGTAGTCCAACACGCACTTGTTAAAAGATAATGTTGTCAATCATGTTTTTTTATATTTTAGACGTTAATACTTACTTGACAACCTAATAATTATAATCATGTATGAAATGGTCGATCATTTCATGAAATGATCAATTCTAAGATCTGGCCACGACATTTATAGACTGATTCAATAAATACTACTGTGCCGCTAGCTATAAGATTGTAATGATAATTAACAATAAATATATGATTTTTACTACAAAGTACAAAGCGTATACTTTAAAACCCGTCAAGAGCGAGTCGGACTCGCGCACCGAGAGTTCCGTACCATTTAAAATTATCATCGGCGAGGCCTATATTCGTCAGAGATTTTTTTTTTAGGTCCTTTAAAAACATTGTGAGTTTGTGAAAACCATTTTTGGATTCAGGGATCCGTTTGCGAAATATTAAGCTTTAAAGTGCTAATTTTTGTTAGAGTCAAGTGTCCCCCCCCCTGCCGGCTAAATGGTTGATTTTGGGTGTGTGAAAAAAATCACAACAGTAGTTTACATAACGAAATTAAAAGGAAAACTATCACAGCTAAGTAGGCTCTACAAGTTAACGAGTAATAATCGACCAACTTAACTTTGCAGTTGCAAAAACATGTTTTCGAATACATTCCGTATGGGACAACATATTTTTCAACTACAAAGTTAAGTTTGTTTTGGGATTCATTCATCCCAACTACGGAACCCTTCATTGTGCGTGATCCGACACGCACTTGGCCGGTTTTTTTTTTTAATTTTTCGTCAAAAGTCGAAAACTATGCAGCCTAAAAAACCAGTCAAGAGCGAGTCGGACTTGCGCACCGAGGGTTCCATACCAAAAAAAGAAAAATGTTTAAGAATGTGGAAATAGCGTTCTTTCATATGATACGGGGTATGCCCTAGTAGCCCCACTTCGAATTTTTAAGCCCCCGTTCAGTCCGTTGCAAAAAAAAACATATATTTCGTTCTCAATTTCAAAATAGTTGGGCTAACGTCATTTAAAACTATTCCAAAAGAGATGTTTCATTTTCGGCAATAAAGTGTACGTTAATGTAAAAAAAGGAAAAAATTCCACGAATTGAGGAAAAATATTGTTTCCTGTTAATTCCCCTGATTACTTCGGCACAAAAAATAATAGTTTAACAAATTATTGCCATATTCTATTCATCATGGCGTCGTTTTACTTGCATACTGCTTTCGTCCAGAAATCATGTTGCATTTTAACATAATAATATAACGTAGACGTCATTTAAATAAATATGAAAGGCATGTATTTCTGTACTATTTTAAGATAGCTATCTTATGCAACTTTTTTGATTAATTAGAAAGTGTGATTCATCATAAAAACAAAAAACTGCTTTAGTGGATTGTAGATTTGTAGGTACTTCTGGACGAAAATGGCTAGCTGTTGATGGTCGTATTTCTCTTAACAAACGTCAAACAATTTCGATTTTTTTTTGTGCCCAAAAAGTATTAGATATTATGGAAAAAAACAGTCTTTATTGTATTTAGGGGTTCGTTTCCCAGGTTTTCTAAAGTGTACATGTTATAGCCGGAGTCCCATACAAAAATGAAACGTCTCCTTTCAAGTCGATAGCATTAGTAGTTCTTGAGATATCCAGCTGTGACAGACAGACTGAGTCGCACCATAATATCCTTTTTACCATTTTGGTACGGAACTCTGAAAAGGATAAGTACATACTTACTTGTTTAATTATTGATTTATTTATCCAAACATTATTTAAAATTTACACTTCCAAGCAAGCGTTAAATCGACACTTTTCTGTCTGACATCGACGTTTTAACGCCTATCAAAACAGAAACATCCAGGAGGCCTACCACCAGCTCTTATAGCAGTATTATTATAATCTTACTTTGACTTTCCGTACCATGACGTCCATAAAATAAACTTATTGTAATGTTGAAACAATTTTATTTTCTTAGCGGTTTTGGTGACGTCACCTCTAAAAGTTCATTCAATTCGTACCACGACGTGACTTTTGACAACTAGCAGGATTGTTTTAATGTCAAATTTAGCAATCTTATAAAAGTTCCTCGGACTCGACGGAAATATTATTGTTTTGCATGATCGGTGAGTGAGTCAGTAATGAACTTTTGACCTGCAATACTTCTTATACGACTGGTTTTTAATTGAATGTAATTTGGGAATATACCTAGTCATACTAAGCCCTCTTGGCAACTGACACAATGAAGTTACAGGGGGTTGAAAATGTCTTGAATGGCTTCGAGAAAAGATGGTACGGCTGCACAAGAATAATTTTGTCTAGGTCACTAGACAATATTATACTGTGCCTTTGTGTTTGTATTGCTCGATTTTGTACGATTTCAAATATCGACCAAAACCAGAAGAATCGTTTGAAAGACTTCGAATGGCGTTCGTAGACAAAAGCCCTTCTAAAGCGATTCTTTCAACTTTCCGCTGGTTCAACCAATTTAAGCGTGATCGAGTAACTTTGGCGGACGAAGAAAGAAGTGGCCGCCCTATGACGGCTGTTAGAGAAGAAAACGTGTTGGCTGTGAAAATTTTAATGCACATGAATAGGCGAATTACATATGAAAAGATTCAGCATATTGGATCGGAAAGACCGCACAATCTAACGCAGGAGGAGGTTCGGGTAGAATGGTGCCGAGACATGATATCAAAATATGTAGCAGTATCTTTCAGAAAGAAAACAAAAAGTGGTTGTTAAGGGCTATGAGTCACCAGTTTATTTCTCTACATCTGGAGTCCCCCAAGGTTCGCACCTAGCCTCAATTCTTTTTTTAATGTTCGTCAATGACATAGTTCTCTCAGTAAAACACAGCAATTGCTCTGTTTTCGCTGATGATTTAAAGATCTATAAAGAGATACATTCATCCGTCGATGTTCATTTACTCCAGGTTGACCTCAACGCAGTTCACGATTGGTGTTTAAAAAACCGCATGTCCCTCAATGTGAAAAAGTGCTACCACATAACATTTACCAGAAAACGGAAACCTTCACCTACGACTTACTCAATAAATGGGGTAGCACTACAAAAGGTAGACACGATTCGTGACCTAGGAGTCCAGCTCGACTCTAAATTCACATTTGTCAACCACGTTGATAATATCACTGCCAAAACTGCAAAAATGTCTGGATTTGTAAAAAGAATATGTCGGGATTTCCAGTCCATCTCTACCCTAAAGGTGCTCTTCAATACTCTTGTGAGAAGTCTACTGGACTATGCATCTCCAGTTTGGAACCCTACTTACCGTGTTCACGTAAACAAGATTGAACGTATCCAAAGAAACTTCACCAGATACCTTCGTTTTAGAAGCTCTAGCTGTCCACGAGATTCTTCTTATGGTGAAAGGCTCAGTCATTTTAGATATGCTCTCTTGAACACCGAAGAGACGTGACAGACCAAATCCTTCTTTACAAAATTGGTAACGGTTTAAGGCTCTTTCAAACAGGCGCGACACGCGACGCAACACAAAGGCATCGCAGGTGTCTTTGTGTCGCGTCGTGTGTTGCGCTGGTCTGCACGAGCCTTTACTAAATGTTCCCGATCTTTTGGCGGAATTAAGTATAGCTGTACCACAACAGAAAACTATTCGATCTGGTCGCGAGACCATCTTTGCCACAACTGCAAGTCGTACTAACCTTGGTAGCACCGCACCCATGAATCGTCTAATGAGAAATTATAATAAAATCGCTACACGAACCAATAGCATCGACATCTTCTCTAACCCTTTTCGTCAATTCCGTACGAGACTTTTAACCAGCTCGGAGTCTCAAGACCTCTGTGCGACACAAGCCGCCTATTAATAAAATTGTATCCACTTCCATTTCCTTCTTCTTAGGTCTTTTTTGTTATTTACAAAAATGACGTTGGCAATTTCAGGCCTATCTCTATCTTACCTGCATTCAGTAAAATATTTGAAAAGTTAATACTCAAGCAGTTGCTAAGACATTTTAATTTAAACAGACTTCTTCATGATGAACAATATGGTTTTACAAAAGGTCGTTCGACCACAGATGCGGGTGTTGCTCTGCTGAAACACATATTTAACGCATGGGAGGACTCGCAAAATGCTATTGGAGTTTTCTGTGATCTCTCCAAAGCCTTTGATTGCGTGCACCATGACACACTTTTGCGTAAACTACGTCATTACGGTGTCCAAAACGAAGCTCTTAAAGTAATAAATTCTTATTTACATAATAGGTTCCAATGTGTAGATGTTAATGGTGTGAAATCTTCCGAGCTACCAGTTCAGTTAGGTGTACCTCAAGGCTCAATACTGGGTCCATTCTTATTCTTAGTATATATTAATGACTTGCGTTTTTATTTAAAGGATATCTGTAACGTTGTACTATTTTTATTTTGTAAATAATTCAACTAACGATAAATAAAACTTCCTGTAATCATTAAATTCTCTGCTAGTGCTGTGCACTTCTGTAAGTGACGAGTTCACAATACCTATATAACTGTATGTGATTTTTGTATGTGTATGTTTGCAGTGAGCAAGTCGTTGAGGCGCCAAATAAATAAATGTAAACTTCCACCGAAAATTGGTTTGAACGAGATCTAGCAAGTAGATAATGGTACGGAACCCTTCGTGCGCGAGTCCGACTCGCACTTGGCCACCTGGGCACCCGTTAGTTGTTAAGTACCTCTGTGTGTTGTTGTGAGGACACTGTCCGTGGTGGGCGGAATGTTACGTGTCATTTTTGAATAATAATTTTCCGTCAGTCTCGATTTATAATGATTGTACGAGTATATTGCAAATGAAGTTTATCCCGTTCTGAGTTCGTATTTTCTTTGGCCAAGCCATAAATACCCTGCAGGCTCCCCGGAACCTTTTCGGGAATTCTACAACGAAAATGAAGAACCAAACACACCAAAACGTTTTTTTTTTTACTTTTTTGTCTTGGTTTTTGGAAGTCGATCGGATTTATTTGTAATTTTTTGATTTTATTTGATTTTTTTAGTGTTGTTGTTTGGAAGCCGGTTGCTTTATTTCTTGTAAAATTTATATATTATTATTCACTTTTTAGTTGTGATACCTACCCCACGTCAATTTTTATGTAAACAACGGTGACTGGAAATTTTAAAACATCATCAACATATAATAGGTAGGTAATAGGTAATACGGGCTGGTATCCGCAACTTCACGACAAAGCGCGTATTTTGCGTACGGGTGGGAAAATCGGTTATTCGATCCACCCCAGCTCCTCAAAGAAGGCCAGCAACGCCTTGGTGTCACTGACAATCTCACGTAGGGTACCTGGGTTACCGAAGTACTTTGCCCTGTATGTATGTGGTGACCACTGAGCAGTTTAGCAGCACATGGGCTGCTGTCTCGTCGTCCTCCATGCAGGCTCTACACAGTGGACTGTCTGTGACTCCTATGACATAGAGGTGTTTATTCAATGACCCATGGCCAGTTACAGCTGCTGTTACTGTACGCAGCTGCTGTTTCGTTAGTCGCAGAACCTGTTTCGTGAGGCGGCCATCAATTATAGGGAGTGCCTCCTTGGCCTGCCTGCACTCATCATAAACTTATAGCAAGTGGATTAAATACATAATATCGAAGCTAATTAAATACATATTATCGAAGCTAATTCAAAAACTATCCGAGCAAAGTTATAAAAATATAATAATATATGGGACCAACGCACAAACTTGCTCTATCAAATGACAAATAATGAAAGGAGAATGGAATAAAATTATTATACGGTGTTCTGTTAGACTTGTCCATGAGATGAGATCACAACGGATCACAAGAAGCTTGTATGTTAGCACTGGATTTGGTACGCATAGCACCAAATAGCAGTATTAGCAGTGTCGGTAAACGTAGTGGTGAAGTCATCGTGAGTCACGCACACGCGGCTGCACGGCGACACGGCGCACTCACTACCTCTCAGATGCTCACACTCGCCGCTGTTTACCTATGTCACGTGTTCCTTCAGTATACAGACAGACAGATGTGTTGCTGGGGTCTCTTCGCAGCTAAAACACTAAGAAGTGATGCCATAATGTGGGCGTTATGGGGTAGGTTGGCATACCAACCTGTCTTCATAAAATTTTAAAATCTTAAATAATTATTGGACCAACTTACCTAGCTCTGAGCGATATACTAAAGCCATAGAAAATAAAAAAATCCTTTCAAGAGATCCAACTCGACTGGCTGTCACAAGATGTACTTAGAAGCACACTATTTCAGAACTATTGTTACAATATGTCTGTCAAAATCTATAACCAAATACCCAAACAGATCAGAGAGCTACCACTAAACTACTTTAAAAATAAACTTAAGAAATGGCTCTAATAATACGTTCTATACAATAAGTGAGTTCTTAAATTGTAAGCAAAGTTCGAAATATGATCTCACTAGTAACACATATAGATAATTTAATAACATAATTATAAGGATTTTTAATTTTTTACCTCATCAAATAGTAGAAGTGTTCTTGTATACCTATAATTATATTATAAGATATTTTTTGCATGCTGAAATATGTAAGTAAACAAAATATGTGGAACTTCTTATATTTAAGACCTTTTATGTACCGTATTTTATGCAAAATAAAGAAATTCTAATTCTTCTAGTGACGTCCGATCCTTATTATAATTCGTAACCTCGTCCTCATTGAGTACTTTATAGATGTTCAAAAAATGAAGTTGTGTTGGTAATCAATTCACCATTGTTTAATTTGAACATTATAACATAACATGTTATTCAAAGTTTTAACTATTCCTAAAGAGCCATAAAAAATCCTGTAAGAAATCGACACGTGTTTCTCAACGAGGCATTCAAGTCAGTCGTTATCCTGAGGATTCCACTATAGGAAATTTAGATTTAGATTACAGGAAAACCTATAAGAAGTCTATGGTCTTAAAATATTATGGTAATTCTCTCAATATTGTGCGTACAAACTTACATTTGCAGTTGGAATTTATGGGAGAACATGTTTTTCAACTACAATGTTAAGTTTGTTCTTGGGATTAATTCATGCCAACTACGAAACCCTTCATTGTGCGTGGTCCGACACGCAGTAGGCCGCAGTAGGCCGGTTTTCTTAAAAAAAATTAAAGTCCATTTTGTTAGTCTCACACCATTCAACAACTCTGTTCAGATCATTTTGAAGAAGCGCGCTAACGCTCGATGATTCGATGATTCGAGCAAACTTTAGGTCATCAGCGTAAAGAAAACACTCAGAAAAGTAAAAGCAGTGGGGAAGGTCATTGATGTATATAATAAATATACATCAATGACCCCTGTGGGGCACCGGAAGTCATGCAATAATTGCTGGCAGATCGAAAACCGTTAACAACATAAAATTCACGCTTCGATAGATATGATTTCAGCCATTTCAGCAAGGGACCAGTGATACCATACGTTGCTAGTTTGTGAATTGGTATGGAATGAAGAATTTTATCGAAGGCTTGCAGAAATGAGTGTACTACATATTAAATTGTTTATTTTTGTCGATAGATTCTTTTAAGGACTCCGAGAAAGACAGCAAGTTAGAGGCAGTAGACCTTGAGACAATTATTAGAAATGTTATGGATACTAATGAGTGACAAGGTTTGAATTCTGTGTGCAATTACAAGAGCTATTATGGTTACGTACAAATTTTTTGGTTAGCAATTCTAAGCCAAGGGTTTAATTAGGAAAGAAATTAGATAACCCGAAACGTTACTGGGGTAACTATTTCATATTTGGGGTTCTTTGGTCTTAATTTAAATATACCCCTAAGAAACCTTGACACTTTGTCATCTCTGCCAATGAGGGGGCCTAAAACTAGATACATTTCTGACTATTATATAACTCATTCAATAGCATTAGAGTATTGAGTAAGCTATATTATGACAATCATTAATAATATCACCATGCTGCCCTGAGCCTAGGAGGGGTCAATATCTTAATTCTGTCAGAAGGGAATCCACTGATTTAGAGCAGATTCATATTGTTTTCTTGTCTTGAAGTTAGTACTATATTAATTTAAGGGACCGGTCTTCCTCTTCTCAGGAAAGCGTCCCTGATAATATTGTGGCAATCAGTGTGAGACTGTGAGACTCCTGTACACTGGGTGTGGAGATCCCATTTGACAGTGAATGTGTTTATAAAGCATGCACCTGGATTAGGGAGCCATGATAATATGTCATTCTGACACTTAGTGCAGGATCTGTTTGCGAACAGGTCAATCTGAGGCTGATCCAGTTTAACAACAATTGACTTGTAGGCTATAATATATACTTACATTACTTCCGTTCAATTTCTATGTTAGGATGATTCTAGACTTGCCATAGTATATTCTTTGGAACTAATACAATATGCATAAACAGATAATTGTCTTACCCCGCACCATTGCCATAGTAATCGTCTAGCTAAGCTTTAGCTGAGTAGGTATAATGAGTAGGTACCACTAATCTAAATGATATAGGATAGGCTATGGCCGTTGCGATATCTATTCTAAGTAAAACTTCACAGTATCTGAGTTTGCTTGCAAATGTTTTGAGCCCTATAAATGCTACTAATAGTTCAAGATAATTTATAATTATATAGATCTATTAACAATTCCACGTTTAATATTTTGGTGATACAGTAAAATATTCTTATTATACTTCTCTTTTGTGGAGTCTAAAAGTCTAAAGAATCTATTACAGTAATAGTAGAAATACTAGATAACACTGTTTCGTCACTTAACTTAGGTTCAGTTAAATTATCAATAACTGCGTGTATATTGTAAGCTAACAAAGTAGCCAATACATGTTGACTTTTTTTGTGAAGAAACATATGTTCCCGAACTAAAATCTCTAACAAAATTGTTGGTATCAAAAAACTTTTTACAAAAAAAAAACAACCGACTTCCAAAAAACACTACAAAGTGAAAAATAACTTTAATTTCGGAAGTCGGTGTCTTTGGTTTTGAATTTTCGTTTTTTTGCCACCGACTTCCGAAATTAAAGTTATTTTTCACTTTGTAGTGTTTTTTGGAAGTCAGTTGTTTTTTTTTGTAAAAAGTTTTTATTTTTCAATTTTTAGTTGTGGTACCTACCCCACACAAATTCGAAAACCACTACCTGCTATGTAAATAACAGCTGTGACAGGAACTTATCATATCATCCACATACTAACGGGAAAAAGTACGTATTATTGAAGCTAACTCAAAAACTATTGAAGCAAAGTTAATAAAATTTATATGGGACCACCTCGAGAGCATACTCTTTCAAACAAAAAAAGAATTTTCGAAATCGGTCCACAATTGACGGAGAAATCGGTGGACAAAAAAAAAACATACGCGACGAACACATAACGGGTTTGACGCATTTGGTGCACATTTCAACTTGTACACCATGCTCAAATGGTGAACTTAGCAACTGGGGCACTTCTCATATGGCACACTTCGCAACTGGTGCACTTCTCAATTGGTGCGCTTCGCAAAAGGAGCACTTTTTAAGATGAGTGGAGATTTGGAAAAATTGTCTAAAAATGAAAGAATCTTTGGTTTTGCGTAGGTAATTTTCTTAAAAATACAATCAACAAAGTAATTTTAAATTAACTCTACATAATCACTATTACATTTTTATTTTTTCAAAAATAAAAAAGTCACTCGGAAATAATAAAAATATAATTATGTAAGAAAAAATTAGATTTACAGCAAAAAGTTATCATAATAAAGACATGATATAATATCATATTATATCAATAATCTTTATAATATTATAATTTAAACTGTACTTCTTTTAGTTATAGTTATTATTATTAATTAAATAAAAGCTTTAAATTAAATAACATTTTTTTAAATTAAATTACATACATAATCACCAATATAATAATTAGTGAAACGTGATCTTTTCTTTTTTTTTATTTACAGCTATTTACTTAATTAATAATAATAACTATAACTAAAAGAAGTACAGTTTAAATTATAATATTTTTATAAATTAAATAAATTATAATATTTGATTAAAATAAATAAATAATAATATTTGAATCAAAATAGGCATTAGGTTGTTTAATACAAATGTAGTTAGGATCGTTTTCTTCAGCATGCAAATTATCTGAATATGGCAATGCACATAATATTAATTTACCTAATTTTAATTTAAGTAGGGTGTCGACAACATTAACTATGTCCTTTTTAACGATGCTCAGACTGTTTCCAATTAAAAGAACTACAGTAGTCTGCTCATTCATTTCTGTGCATTTTATTTTACGAACAAGCTCATTAAAATGCAAGTTATAGTAACAACAGTTAACTAGGTATGTTTAGATCGATTATTTAACAAAGATCCAAAACCTGCTCCTAATCTATCAGAATATACCAAAACATTACTTTGAGTGGGATTGATGGTTTCTATAGTATGAGTTAAAATGGGTGAAGTGACAGGAACAACATGCTGTGACATGAGAGGTGGCGGAGTGGGAGCACAACTTCAGGTGAGATAGTGTTGTCAGTGAACCTCTCTGCATAGTAGGTACTTCACCAAATGCATGCACTCACAGGCCTCCTGCAAGCGCTCGCCTAACATTTGTTGACTAGACTCATACTTACAAGATATTTCCTTCCCTGCTCAGTAATTGCTTTTGAAGGTTGTATGTCAACATCATACATTTGTCTGCTAGTTTCCACCTTAATATTACATACATTTAGTTGGTTTTTTAAGTTTCTTGTACCTACTTTCTTGTACTTTTTTTAAAATATTTTTACTAATTTTAATAATATACTTTTTATTTTTTAACCCCCGACGGAAACACAAGGGTGTTATAAGTTTAACGTATGTACCCGTCTGTGGCATCGTAGCTCCCAAACGGATGGACCAATTTAGATTTTTTTTGTCTCGTTTGAAAGGTGACTTGATCGAAAGTGTTATTAGCTATTCAAGAAAATCTATTCAGTCGTTTGAAGATTATCAGCTCCTTTCTAGTTGATATGAGCATCTTCCACAGGTCTGATCAGGAGGAATAACCTTGAACTGATGCTGCAGCATTACCTGGAATTAGCAGAATACCCAAATCTCTCACCATCTTACAGCAGAGGTATCGTGTTTGGGCTCATTGGAATGATCTCAATTAATAGGTTATAGATAGATTGTAATCAGTGTCTGACGATAGAGTAGCCAAAAGAAATGAGCCACTAGTAATAAGTATATAAAGTTTAAAAAGCAGGAAATAACAGTAAAATTTTAAATTTAAAAAACACCCGACACAAACTAAGTCCTTTAAAAAGTAATAAAATAAAATGTATTAGCCCTGACAGTTTAAAAACGTTTTAGGTAATACATATTTAGAAACAACCGTCATCGCGTCAGGGGATGTTATGGTAGAAAATATTTATTACTTTTTAAAGGATTTTGTTTGTGTCGGGGGTTTTTTACTTTTTATTATGACTAGTTAGAATTAGACATCTAGTTAAGGTATCGTCCCCATTCAGATCTATAGCAATTGGCAACGGTGGGCTTCTCACACTCCTAACCGGATACACTACCAACCAGCTCGTCGAAAAGGTTATTGTATCGTGTTGGCAACTTGTTCCCTGGCTTTCAGCGAGTTGATGGTGGAAATAGTGTTGTGTGCCTTGCATAAAATGTCACTTCAAGGCCTGATATACGTCTCAGTGCCTGGTCATGAGTGTTACTGCGTTGTGTGTTGGAAATCTAACACTAGTTGACGGAGAGAGTGATGCTGGTCAAGTATGTCTTGGTAACAAATAATATTAAGTATATTATTTAGCTTTAATATGAATCTCCAAGTGCCATCTGATTTGGGTTTCTAGAGCGCCTAACTGTTAGAGTTTAGGTACCTATTGATTTCTATGGAGATAAGATTGCTTTCATTCTGACTGAACTTGTTATTTGAAATTATAAACTGGAAACTGAGTAAAGGATAGTATATAACCCTTGATCCACTAATGTATGGTTGAATTAGTAGTAATATTATTCTAAACTTCAAAGAAGTACTGCAATCTACCAGTCCATATCTGAACTAGCGACAATCCTGGTTCCAGCGACGTTTGATTGCATTGAATTTATCTTGAAGCTTATAGCCGAACAGGCATTTAGATATTGGTGTTTGCTCCATCAATTCTTCCATTTCCTTATTAAGGCTGGGTAGGATTAAGGATATCCGTGTGATGCAATCATGATAAATATCAAACAGCAGTCTAGCTGAACCACTTAATATTTTGATTTGATATGCACTCCCTTGATAGGCTATTTAAGTGTTAGCGACTTGCGTTATGGCAGCAGCCACTGTATTCCGCTGCCCCCTGATCCTTTGGTCTCATTTTATTCCACTTTCAATTACTGCTGCCACCACTTCTTTATTCAATTTTGGTGGGTGCAATAGGCCAGATTATGGGTGTTTCATACTTCTTTTAAATGTTTTTCTTCGTCTCCATATTTAGTCTATTTATCATTATTGCTGACCACCGTATGACCAGACTGCGATACAGTTTCATAGGTGAAGTAACTAACTGTACCCTCTTACCTCTGAGTAGATACTCAATACTTGAAGGTAAGGTTTCAGGTCGGGGTATGGAGACCGTTTCACTCTCAGTCTCCTCCTTCTGGTTGTATTGTAGTCGAATTGAAGTACTAACATAGCATAATCAAGTGAAATTGTATACTTTATCAAGAATTATTGTGAGTATTTTGGAATTTTTGAAGACAACTGGATGTTGTCTGATAAAGAAATCACACTAATATTATAAAGGCGAAAGTTTTTGTGTGTGTACGTTTGTCTCTTCTTCACGCTCAAACGGCTGGACTGATTTGGATGAAATTTGGCACACAGATAGTTTATAACCTGATGCTAATTCAAGTTATAAACTATCTGTGTGCCAAATTTATAGGATACTTTTATCCCGATATTCCCACAGGATCGAGTCTTACGCGGGTGAAACCGCGGGACGCAGCTATTAAATGCTTCGGTCGCTTGACACACAGCTTCTCGAACGTGATCAACTGTAGCGTCTTCCACAAAAGCGGGCTTTGTACTCATCTACGAAGAATAATGATTAAAGTTACCAGACTGCTCAAATCCATGACTATCCTCTCGTTTTAGCTCTGCTGTAGGGACGTGTTTTAAACGCTGAACGTATGATATACCATCAGCTAACCTTTCGTGGAAGCTCGTGTGGTGACGTTATTATACGGCACATTCAATGTTCTCATGATTAACCTCTCTTGAAAACTTATTTGACGAGATCTTGAAAACTCTTAGAGACTGCTAGGGATCCAACAGGGATGTGTTTTTAACACAACGTACCTATATACCATCGACTAACCTCTTGTGAAAGCTCGTGTGGTGTCGTTCTTTTGTAAGTATACGGCACAGTTAATATTCTCATGTGGTTAACATGAGAATATTAACTGTGCCGTATAGTTCTTCTTGTGGAAACTCTAGAGACTGATGTGCGTATTACGGCATCCAAGGTAATTTTAGGAAAATGATTTCAACTAACCTCAAATTGGTAGGTATTTAGAGAAACTTACCCGAGTGTCGATAACGACTCCGCTTTCGTGTCTTCACTCGATTTTACAGTTCTCACAGACATTAATTTGGGTCCTCCATTTCCTTATCTCGTATTCTTTGATTAAAAAATTACTGAACTTTTCAACGGAAACGTGATCAGCACGCGGCGCAAAAAAGGTACAATGATAATATGACAGATTTAATGCGAGTGCGCCAGCGACCGAACCACAATTTTTTTTTATGATGAAGACTTTCATCTTTAAAAATAATGTGATAGGCGAGTGCAACGAGTGCAAACTACAAAGTAGGTACTCAATGAGGACACGATTACGAAGCATTTTATACTGCTGCCGTTTCTGACATAACAAATAGCGTTCATAACACATCAGTAAATCGGTTATTCGGTCAGTATTGTGCCGAATCATAACTTCGCCTCGGCATATAATATCAAAATCAATTTTTCCCGGTTCGGATTCGGACATCCGGATTTCTATCGTTTTCATGATTGTAACTTCTAACCAATTTACCGCAATACGTTAGTGTTTGTAAGGATAATTAATATTTTGTTGCTCAATCCTGTTGTAATCAGTGCGAATGTTGATTTATACAAAAAAATATATTGTTGTTTTTGTGAACATGAGATGTTATGATGAATTATTGTGATCGAGTGACCGTGCTGGTTCTGACGATTTCTAACCGAGATCCGCTTTTTTTTTTGGATTCACTTTGAGACGTCGCGTCAGAATGAAGCGTTCTTATATTATTGGACTGAATGATTAGGTAGTACGCGAACAAATGCGCAAGGTCGTACCGTGCCCCAGTCCTAATTCTAATTAGAAGTACATTGTGAATGATAACAGATAAGATAACTCTAATGTGTTTTTGTCCACAATATCCACTAATGAGCACATCGATAGGTTACTACCTCCCTACTACTTACTACCGAACTTCATAGTAATGCGGAAGAACGGCCGCCAAACTAACAATGCGACAGAGCCATGAATATTCAGTTGTTCCCATGGGCTGATAGGCCATGATGATAATAAACGTATCTAGTGGTAGGCACACGACAATCAAGGGTAAAGTTGTGCGTCAACATCGACTACAGTGGCAATTATTGTAGTTATTTCCTTGTATTGACAGAATCACAGCTGCTCAGCTGTAGCTGACGGATAACACGCAATTGTTTTTAAACTAAACACCTATCATATTGATAAATGGCTTATTATTATTATAGGCTTCGATCAATTATAGGTACTAAACTTGGCAATAGTAATAATACCCACATCGGTATCTAAGCCAATACATTGCCCACAGCAGAGATACAACACAACCTTATCTCATGTAGAGAAAGAACAAAGTATTATAGATAGATAAAATATTCTTTATTAAGGTGATACATTGAAAAAAATGGGCTTTTTCTTTATCGTGTAACTTTCAAAGTATTTGGAATAGGGATTTCAAATTTTGGTGTATGATTTTTGACTATATGATCTAGTATCCGGAAAAAGGAATACACGATACAATGAAATTTTCTCGATACAAAAAATTTGCAAAGGTCTATCTATTTTTATCTTTTTTTGAGTATCATGGCGCAACGCTTATGAGTTATTCAATGGAATTTACTTTAAAACATAGAGAGTAAGCGTTTCGAGTTTTAAGAAAAGCAGTTTTTTTTTAAATAATACTTTTCATTTACAAAAGACGGCATTTCGTTTTGGCACATACGTTGTTTTATTCCGAGCGGACACACATTATCGTCATCTCTTCTTTCGCCTATCAAAAGTATTGTTATCACTCTCGTTCATTCATAGATCAGTCGCCCGATGGGGCTCATCGACGAAGAATCTATGTCACTTTTTTGCAAATCGGTGCGATCAAATTTACGTGATTTAAAGAATTTTGTTTACAGAAAAAGTTAGTACTTCAGCAAGTTAAAGTAATTATTGAATGCAATTAGTGTTGAATAGGTATTCAGACTGTGTGTGTGTGTATTCTTGTGAGTCCTGCGAACAATATAACATAATTTTTCTATTATGATTTCGTGGTGACATTTAAATTATTTATAAATATAGAAAGAAATATAAAATCAAAACTGAACAGTACCTGCAACGTTTGGAGTGCACAGGGCTATCAATGAACTCATTTTACAGGAATTCAATAGCAATAAGATGATGATAATAGTGAGTCGAATTCTCCACCTTCACTAAAGCACAACCAACACAATCTATTCCCGCTTTTTAATGTATTATTGTGTAAGCATTTTATTTTCTAAGAACATCTATTTTTATACCTACAACTTTTAATAATCTTTTATCTAAAGAAATAGGCTAAATAAAATTCGTTTTTAGGTTTTGAAATACGTCAACAGTACATCAATATGTCAAGTACTGTCACTACGAATCATAGATCACAAAAAAGAAATGGAGTCGCATTTGAATTGTAAAAAAGGAGAGTTTTTACCCGACTACGGCAAAATCAAAGGAGGGTTATGATTTTAACATGTATGTATTTAATGTATGTATGTAACAGGCTATCGAATGCAAAATAAAATTCAAGTCAGACTAGTTGTTCCAGAGATTAACGCGTTCAAACAAACAAGAAAACAAACTCTTCAGCTTTATTATTAGGACTAGCTGCACTCCACGATTTCACCCGCATAAGTCCCAATCCCGTGGAATATCGGGATAAAAAGTATCCTATGTCCTAAAGTCTAAACCAATTTATCATCACTGTAATATTTTCAACACAATGTATTTTGTTATGAAATAAATTACTTATGAATATGACTTAACCAGGTCATGGTCTACCCTTTGCCAAATTTCAAATATTATTCCCTCAGAACTCTAAAAAAATCAAGCTTCTAAGTCAACGCAATAAAAAAATACGGCCCTTTATGTGGCATATTTTGATAATCGCAAGTAAATCAAAAACTACAGGGTACTTCCAGTTGACCTAGAATTATGACATTTTGGCAGGAAGCAAGGTCTCACAGCACAGGTAAAGGAAAAAGTCCGAACATTGATAATAATTTGTAGATTTATAACATAATTTTTTTTTTTTTGCGATTACAAACTTGCATTTGAAATTGGAGAATTGACCGTGACGTACCTATCGATGTATGGGAGAACATGTTTCTCAACTACTAAGTTAAGTTTTTGACGTGACAACGTCTTATAAATTGGTTTGCCGGGTGACACTTCAAGAAACTGCGTTACGCTCCGCTCACGTTATGCGCTCACAATGAGAGCGAGTGAGAGGCACGCGTCCCTTCCACTCGGGCATGGTTAGCCCGCCTAAGAGCGAGAGAGACAGACATAAAAAGTGAATTGTTACTATTATTTCATCCTTCTTCCTACTATACGAATGAATATTCACATTAAAATTATTTTACCACTCAAAGTCGTTGTCACGTAAAACTTTCGCCCGTATACCGACTTTACAGGCAACCAATTTTTTTTGGGATAAATTCATCCCAACTACGGAACCCTTCATTGTGCGTGGTCTGACACGCACGTGGCCAGTTTTTTTTGTATGTTTGTTTGTTACGCTTTCATGCAAAAACGGCTGAGCGGATTTGGATAAAATTTCGCACATGGGTAGACCATGACCTGGGTATGTCCTACATAAGATACTTTTTATCCCGATATTCCCAATGGATCGAGACTTACGCGGGTGAAATTGCGGCATACAGCAAGTATTATACAGGTGTCTCAAACGTAGTGGTCCAAAGGCAAATGGGGTAAAGTAGAGGTGGCCACCCATCATTTAAAAAAATTAAAGTTTCGATATTCTCAATAGTTCAGAAGATTTCATTAATTTAACCATTTTCAAGAAACTTTACATTTTCATTTGGATTTTTCGGCCCTGTGGACAACATTTTCGACGTAGCGAGTTTAAATCGTAAGTACGAAAACATAGTGGGAAAATTGTTTAAAATGTTATATTTAAGATATTGTGACTATTTTTTATTGTGCTACTGTTTGTTTTTCCTTAAATAAATAAATCTGGCTTAAAGATGCCTTGATAGTGTAGGCTGGAAGATTACGTTCCTATTTACGTTTAGTGTGGCTCTGCAGCGCTTCAGATTTTATTTTTACTTATCTTTTCTAATTTTTCATTAAAATTTATCGAAACTTTCTAAGCCCAGATTTAAAAAAGTGCACATAGCACATAGCTTTAAAAGTACCTTAATTATTAATAGTTAGACTGGGAAAATTTTACAAAAATAGCTTAATGAAAACCTTTAAAAAAAATGGGTTTCATACCATGGTCGAACTACCCGCAAAACTTTATGCTCTAATTTTACCGAAACATCCCAGAAAAGCGTTTAGTATTAAAATTTAACATATTTAAACGTGTTCGTGTTCCTTCGGTACATGTGTTTAATTTTTAATTCTTTTTTTTTACTTTCGCTGTTGACCTTCGTAGGCCTTCACAACTTGTGTTGTCATTATCAAAAGCCATCATAGCCCATAATCTGCCTATAGGCATTGGGCATGGGCTTGTATCTACACTATCAAGACATCTTCCAGCCATTGAACTCGCTACGTCAAAAATGTTGTTCACAGGGTCGAAAAATCCAAATGAAAGTAAAAAGTTTCTTGAAAATTGTTAATTTTCTGAACTGTTGAGAATATCCTAACTTTTAAATTTTAAAAAAATAGGTGGCCACCTCCACTTTACCCCATTTGCCTTTGGATCATTACGTTTGAGACAACCTGTATACAGGTTGGATTTTTGAGATGGGGCAATAAGGGAAACTACCATAACCGTTGTTGCTACAGGAAAACGGTCTTAGAAGACTGTCCTTAACTTTTTAAGACATTTTGATCTGCATTCACAGATTTCGAAAAAAATATTAGTCAGCAAGAAAATGGGCAGTTTTCACAAAAACTTTTTTTGATGCCAATCGAACCTGTTTCTTTCATGGAACAAAAAACTTAAGTGGCCAACTTAGCACCAAGTCAGAAATCGCAAAAAACTTTTCCCATACGTTTTGTGTGTGGGAATGTCACTCTGTAAACAATAAATATTTTTTGCTGATAATTAAATATTTTGTACTATTTGTCTACTCCATAGTTCGCAAAATTTCATAGACCGAGATAAATTATTGTTACTTAGCACGCGCTTTTTTTCTTAGATATGTTTCTGTCTTTATCATGCACTTTTAGTATGACAGTTGTGCGACAGTGACAAGAATAATGCTTAGCCAAAGCCCATGCTAAGTAACTAACGTTTTCAAATTCCGGTCAGTTATTTCGTTAGTTCCACTTTTTGCTACTGGTTCAGATACGTTTGTGGCAGCGCGACGATGTGGCGGCCAACCATCGAATATAGAACCGCCACTCCCCGCGTGCGGGGGCAATAAGTCACGCCCACCAAACTACTATTTATTTTCAATATAGGCCCTTAAGTACACCATAAAATTACAGACACTAATTTAGAAATTTTACATTGGATGACACAATGGGCGGTCTTATCGCTAAAAGCGATCTTTTACAGACAACCTTTGGATGGATTTAATTGGAAAAGGAGAGATAATACTGCAGGTAGTCAGTGGTGTACCATTTACATATAGGTACTACAGATACATAAAGCATGTTTACCTATATAAATATATATATATATTAGATAAATAACAGATATACATAAAATTATAAAACATGAAACAAGATCAAGGAACTGTATGTAATGATGATGTTTAAGGAGAGAGGAAGTGTTTTTAACCGACTTCCAAAAAGGAGGAGGTTATATGTTCGTCGCGTATGTTTGTTTTTTTATTTTTTTTTATGTATGTCCACCGATTTCTCCGTCAATTGTGGACCGATTTTGAAAATTCGTTTTTTGTTTGAAAGGGTGTGCTTTGAAATTGGCCCCATATAAATTTTATTAACTTTGCTTGGATAGTTTTTGAATTAGCTACAAAATACGTTTATTTTCCACTTATTATGTAGATGATATGATAAGTTTCTGTCACTGGTAGCAGGTAGTGGTATTCGAATGTGTGTGGGGTAGGTACCACAACTAAAAAGTGAAAAATAAAAACTTTTTACAAAAAAAAACAACCGACCTCCAAAAAAAACACTACAAAGTGAAAAATAACTTTAATTTCGGAAGTCGGTGGCAAAAAACGAAAATACAAAACCCAAGACACCGACTTTCACTTTGTAGTGTTTTTTTTTGGAGGTCGGTTGTTTTTTTTTTGTAAAAAGTTTTTTTCACCAGAATTTTAAAATCGGACAAAGATTGAGCACGCCTTATCGACACGGGCAAGGCATTCCATAACCGTACTGCTGAAACCTTAAAAGATTTGTCATAAAAGCCGGTGGAATGCATCGGCATCTCTGAAGGAACTTGAAACGTTCTTTACGATAAGAGGGTGTTGTAGGATTGAACAGAATACTGTACAGCTGAAATAAGAAAGAAAGATTCCAGCGAAGACGTATGAGAAGCCACTTGAGCTTTGTACGAAATTCAGAAATGTGATCATATTTGTGCAGGCCAAATATAAATCTTGTGCAAAAGTTTTGAAGTCGCTCAAGCTTATCTAGTTGTGCCTCAGTGAGATCAAGATAACTGACATCAGGGTAGTCAAGGATGGGAAGTAAAAGGGATTATAGTCTACAGGAATGACTAAAGTCAAGTTCAGTTCACATGAAGGAACTAGGAGAATCGTCAACAACTAGGAGGAATAGGAGCGAAACGTGCATCGTGTCCATGTCACAACAAGTTACAATATATGCAACCCGCTCGTGTGACTGCGCCCATATGAAATATTAGCAACTAATCAAATGTAATGCACTTCATCATCTATAAATACTTTGTGTTCAATAGCACGTTACTGAAGCTCGAGGCGTTCAGAATATAATCACGGTGAGTTTCTAAAACATTGTCTCCTGATTCGGTCAATGAGAGAAGACAAGTACAAGTTTAGTCGCTCTCCTTGTTCAATTACTGCGAGCATGTTTGTACAGTTGCGAGCTAGTCGCCGCGCCAGTATTAGTTACTATAATAGATTGCACGAGTGTGATACGGCGCCGTAATCTGCCTCGCGACAACCTGATAACTAGGCGTCGCCCCGTCCTCCTGCAAACCGAATGTTTGGCGCACACTGGCAGGTGTAATGGTGTCAATGCAAGACGTGAGTACTAGCTAGCTACAGATACCTACCCACACTTTATGCGATTACAGTTGTAGCAGCCGGTGTTGTGGCACTACAAGGTGGCCCTTGTCAATGAGGTGACCTCGTAACATTTGGGAATGCTACTAGACATTACAGACACACACGGCTCGGGGACCGCGCTGACCCAGTCCACGGCTCGGGGACTGCGCTGACCAGTCCACGGCTCCGGGTCGCGCTGAGGCGTCTTTGGGACATGGTGATGTTCACAAATCGTTTTTGGTTTTCAATACATTTTATTGATAATAGAATTAAACAATATTCACACTCGAGTACGTGAGTAACTCTAGCTACACATTTAGATAATCAATTATTAAAATCAAAATTATTTGAATTCGTAAAATAATTTACACACAGTGTTTCATTCCTATGTACTATAAAACGTATCTATAGCGGCTAGGTACCTAGGCTAGGTAAATATATATACAACAACACTTTATTCAATTCAATGGCAATTTCTATAGCACGCTATAAATTATATTACATAATTTACGTGGTAAAACAAAATTTACATTAATTGTACAACACGGGGTGGTGGGTGATGCACGATCAACCTGCGCTTGCGCTGCCTCCGATGTCATTGTTCCTGTTCCAACAGACGTGCGAGCGCGCGCGGGCTGGCAACAGCGCCGCACGGAGCGGCAGCCGCGCCCGCGCCGCCCGCACGGCGCACACCACAACACCGGCACGCCTCCGCACAACACACATCACAGTTTCTTGACGATGTCAAACTTGGACTTCAAGTCCATCGGCACTTTCTTGGGGTCAATTTTCTTCTTGGCGGCGAGGTGCGCGCGCATCTCGGCCGCAGTCATGCGTAGGTTGAGCCGCGGCGGCTCGGGCGGCGGACTGTCGCCGGCGGGAACGTCGGCCGCCGGCGCCGGCGCGTCCAGGTCTGGCACCGGCTCGCCGGGCGCCGGCGCCGCCACCAGCAGCTCGGCGTCGTCCGCGCGCTCCTTGATGCGCGCTACCACCTGCTTGTGGCTCTCGCCGGCGATGCTGTGCCCGTTCACCTCCAGGATACGGTCGCCGCGCTTCAGGCCCGCCGTCTCGGCCGGCGAGCCGTCGTCCACCTTGCCGATGTACTGGCCCGGCTTGCCCTTCTCGGCGTGCAGGTTGAACCCATACCCGTCGAAGTCTGGCGTCTTCCGCACGTGGCAGAGCCGCGGCTCCGTGGCCGCCGACCCGTTCGCGGACATATTTCGCAACTGCAGTAACGCGCGCTCCGCGTCGCGCTCGAACTGTGACTGGCGCCCGCGCCCGCGCGCCGCCCCGCGGCCCGCGCTGCCTGCGCGAAGCCTCCGCCGGCCGCCCGCAGCCCGCGCCCCGCGCACCTGCGAAGGTTCGCTTCAGGTGTGACAGAGGAGTGGGGGAGAGGGGCGCTCGCGCCGCCTCGCTCTCCAGTACACACCGAATCGCCGCTGAGGCGCCAAGTATTGCCGCGAGTGATACGCACGAGCTCACGTTCCAAGCTGTTATTGTTTGTTCCCGAGTGGCGCAGACCGGGGTGAGTACCCGCTACTCCGTGGTGTCCGTACGTGGGGCATGCAGTGAGGGTGCGCAGCACTCCCGGGGACGACACGTCACAGCCGGCGCCCGCGCACACCGCTCGGGATCGAGGCCGTGCCGCTTTCCCGCAGAAACGTCGCTGTGTGTGTGTCATGTGCCACTGCTAGCATACTGTACCTCACTTGTACTGTGATTCGAGAAGGATTTCGGTGTTTTCGGTTTACTTAGTAGAATTTCGGTGTTCCTCATCTTATGCATATCTAGGACATTCCAATGGTAGGACACCAGCGCATTTGTCGTTCGCTATGTGCACGTGTTCCTGGTGTGTTGATGTGCTACAATATGGTGCTGCATCACTTCAATTAGTTATTTAAGAGTCAACATAATAAACCAACAAGAAGAAGTTAACGCAAGGAAAACAATGTGAACGGTTGTTGTGCGGCGGTGACGAGTGTGTCCGATAGATGGCAGTGCGCGGAGCATCTGCCGGCGCGCGGTCGTTGCACCCCGGGCCCCTGCCGGCGCCCGGACCCCGGCGCAGCTCGCGCTGATAACAACTGAACACTGCTGGAGCTTGCGAGCTGCTGCAAGCTGCAGGCGAGTTGTGTCACATGACGGAAGCGAGGTGGAAGTGCTCAGTGCCACTGTACAGTTACCTACCAGTATGGACTTCCTGTACGTGTGCGCACATACACATTACTTTAGCGCTGAATCTTATTAGCGTCTCGACTAATAATAAGTAAATTCGGCAACACGTCATCGTTAATACCACCGCGCACCGTCGGCGTCGTGAGCCAATCATTTGGACCGACCAAGTAACGAACGACACGCTCTCATAGAAGAGAAACATTTTGTTAGCTGGTTACGAAACTTTATTGGATTGTGTGTAGTAACTGTAGTAAGAGTAATAAGAAATCTCACATACATGTAAGTTCCATAAGGAAGCACTTCACTTAAAATTAAAAAACTTTGATGTTTGCAAGGAGTTTGAATTAGGTTTTGCTAGACATCATAATAATCTCACCGGAAATGCATTAAAAGTCATGCAGTGTAGTGAAACGTAATGAAGCACGACTGAAGTGGAGACATCACTTAAAGATCCTGTGTGCCACGGCAGGTGACGACTGACGCCCCGGAAGACATCTGTATGTACCTCACGGGATGCCAACATACATAAGTCGGGTGGCGTGACTGGCCGAAGCTTTTAGAATTGGGGACATTTGACAACGAATTTTTAGTGTGCATTGATCATGAATCAATGTAAGAACATTGATTCATAATGTAAGATTGGAGAAATTGTGAATCAATGCATTTCTATCCACGTTAGGTATATTAACGAAAGTACATAATGAACAAGTTTCATTATATTGGTCATTCGATACGTTATCACTGCACGAATGTAATGACGCATTAATCATCTGTTCCGTAGAATCCGGTTGATATCATACGTGCAGTCGTTCACTCCATAGGAAAGAATTTCAATACCTTGGCATTGGCATATCTCGACTGTCTGGCTGACCTTGTCAAAAACTTTATAATAATAAACTAAATTATCATAATACTTATAATATATCCCCACTGCCGTATCTCTACGTTGACGTCGTGGTGGGACTTGCGCGCTCTGAACCCTAGGTCTGTGCCGATAGAGTTTACTTTGGCGGAACAGGTCTAGGATGAGGAGCCAGACCAAGAGAGATACAAGAACCCGCAGGGCAGCATGTGGCCAGCTGTTGGGCAGTAGCGACCCCACGGACCCTATCTCCCGGGAGAAGTCTTGTTCCTCACCTCTGGCTTGCCTTTATTGGCCGGCTGGAGTGAACACTAACGAGGAACGAAGCTCCCATCTCATTGCGTGCAAACGCAAACGTGCTCGGAGGAAGGAAGTATTCCAGTAAGATGCTGGTAGGGATCTTGACCGTACTTCCGGGATTGTCCTGATAGCCGTGGAATACCTCTCCACCTCAGGACATGTTGCCCCTTTGTCACTACGACACTTTGTGCTAGCGACCGTTTTCGGGGGCCCATTATTGAGTGTGCAAGTCACCCCCTGCCATCTTATCCGTGTACATATTAAACATTGATTAGACAGGGGCCATAGTCCTTCCATAGTTCCAGGTCACCAGTCAACTTAAGCTACCCAAACCCATAGTCCAATAGATTTGTTTCCATATTCTGCAATAGTCCCACACCAACCGAGGGTTGTCCTTGGGTGCAGTTGCATAGTGCATACTGAGATAATCGTCGGTTGGTGCCTCATTCCATATAAAATTGTCTAAAGGGCCTCTGCGAGTTAACTTCGGCCCCTCGTACGCCTTCCAAAAGACCGGGACCCTAAAGTCCCGAGGTATTTTAATATATATTTTAAAAAAACTTATAGTATCACACCTGTTTACCCCGAAGGATCACGCAGAGGTATAGCTACCTAAATACGGCCACATACCACTCTTTTGTTCTTGCCTAGTGGGCCTGCTCTTGACCTCGATCTCGCTTGATAGAAAGCGATGGTTGAGGCACACACAGTGTAATGAACTTGAGGTCTACATTTTTGAAAAACGGAAACACAAATAAAACTTTGTTGACCTGGGAATCGTTCAATAGCGTTTGTAACCACTAGACCAACAGTCAAAAAAACGATGGCAAAATATAATAATGCTTACACAGAGTGAAAAGGAACTCAATCCCTACGTCCCTACATCCGGTGAAGTCCGGTCCGTATCAATTGTGAGTTTAGAAACTTGAACAAACTGGAGGTGATGACGAGTCAGACTGCCGCGCGTGCGCAGCATACCAACCACTGATCATAACGCATATAAGGCGTATGCTGAGACGCAGCACAGCACAGTACAGATGTCGCAGGGTGGGGAGGCGAGGCAGACATAGCAGGCCGCGAGCGCATGCTGCAACGCAGCTACACAGACACATTCGCGTCCCAGCAATGTACTTGCTGGAACGCGAATAGTCTAATGGATGCTAATGTCTTTTTTGGGTTCCGTACCTCAAAAAAAACGGAACCCTTATAGGATCACTCGTTTGTCTGTCTATCTGTCTGTCCGTCTGTCACAGCCAATTTGCTCTGAATCTAATGGACCGGTTAAGTTGAAATTTGGTATACTTATGTATTTCTATGACCCAAATACGAAGGTGTAACGTAAATAAATGAATTTAGAATATGGGCGTCACTTTTGGGAGGCAAATTAGAAAATAATATAAAAAGTATACCGTGTGACATATTAAAGGAAAGGGCTTGTTGCGAAAATCTCAAACGCATTTTTTTTATTTTAAAATAAATGCTTTTAAAGATATTTTATAGTATATTTTATAGGCTTTTTTATAGTCTGGATGATTAGTATCCTACAAACAAGGTTCACAACGAACCAATTCAATTAAATGTTCTGTCATTCTCATTGCAATCAAATTAGCGGTAAAAAACAGTGCCGACCTGTACAGGTGGCGCAGAAGTCTGTGCCGGCACAACAAAGAGAGAGCAGGACAGACACATGTCTGCGTTCCACGTGCCTGCGCCGAAGCATACGCAGCTCTCAGTTGGTTCAATTTCAACATGTCGTGATTTTTCCTCATTTCGGTGTTTTTTATTTTTATTTCAAGGTTTTATTATGTATTTGTTTTTAACTTTAAATTGTCCTACAGTCTATTTTAATGAATGTATGTTAGATAGGATCAAAATATCATAAGAAACATACGAGATAAGTATTTAAGATTAATTTTAAATGCCACCGAAATGATGAAGCGATCCACCGAAATGATATATGTTGCCACCGAAATTAAATTTAGGTCACTAAAATGAAAATGTAAACATAAAACAAAGAGAAACAGCTTCATAGCACAATGTCACAAGTCACAAAGTCCTTTTTGAATGACTCTTACGCATAAACATTCGCTAACACTTTCACATTTTTGTATACGATCAATAAGCTTCGATCAATAAATTGATCGAAGCCAATAAGATAAAGATTCAAGCATACGTTAGGCTATGTCGGCAAGCTTCGTTCGCCTGCGTATCTCCTCGTTTTTGAGTCGATCTCGCAGAAAAACAGCAAGCAAAGCCCTTTTGAAAGAGTATGGTATTGACTTATAGTCGATGAATAACAAATTTTACAATGACTCCATAAGAAATATTATATTATATTAAAATCTGCTCTGCCCTACGCTGCGTAGACCTGCGTCACCTGCGTCTCAGCATACGTTTAGCCTAATAATATGCGGTCGGTTGTGTCGTTGGCATTAGTGACGTATTCGTGAACCAGTCGCCAGCACTCGCCATCACTCGCAGTCGCCGCACCTTCCCAAATATTAACTTTCACTTTATCATTTGGCAGCAAGAGTATAAATATTGAAAAGATAGTAGATACGGTAAAAATAAAAGCGGTGTGCGTGCAGGCCAGCCAATTTTAGAAATGTATGAGCAAGGAGGTGCTTGAAACTGTTGACAGTGCAGTGTTTCTGGGTGTAACAGTAGATACCGAACTAAAAGCGTTTAGAACTGAAGCCGCGACTCAAAAGACTAGCGTGTAGGACAGTCACACGACGGTCGTTTCAGTATCAGGATAAACTAGAGTATAGATTTACAATTCGGTATAAAACGTGCAAACAAACGACAACAATGAAACGAGTAGAGGAAAAAATATCTCGAAATATAAACAAGAAAGAAAACAAATCAAATCAAATAACAGTGACATTTCGATGAGCACAGCGAAAGGTCACCAACTCCGCATGAGCTGAGATGATCAGCAACTCCGTGTGACCGTGAGTCCGAGACCGACGTGAGGGCTATCAATGTAAAGCTTCTCGCGGCTGTTCCATGTTATGAGTCTAAATTAAAAGCTACACTACAACGGTTCCCGTAGTTTTCCCCATGAACTCAAAGCGCAGTTTCAACTGTATCTGATCTTGGCTTCTGCGTGATTTGGACACGGTTTGCATCGTCATTGTTAGAGATTTTCTTTGGGAATTTCTTTATTTTTTTCAGTATGTACCGACATACACCTACATAAATATAAATCATCCGAGCTAAGTCGGGACGGGTCGCCAGTAGATATTATGTTGTATTTTGGAGTGTCGGCAGTCGGCATACTAGTAGGTACTAGGTCAGTCAAGGCAGACTGCTGGCGGCCACATTCTGCCAAGTGCAGAGCGATTCACCTTCCACGGGTACATATGTATATGCTGCCATGTTAGTTGATAGTTGACGATCCACTATTTATTGCGCAATTAACTCTGGGCTTACACTGACCTTCACTTACTAAGAGCAAGGAATCAAATGACCTCGCCATAATCATTGTTCTACTTATGTAATAGGTATCTCTCCGAGACTGTTCCGATAAGTACTTTCTCTTTTACAGTGAGGAACATTTCTTATCTGATAGGAAGTCAATTGTGTAATTGAGCATTGCTCGACACAAAATCGTCTGCTGACGATGCCGCACACTCGGACACCCTACACGTCGCTACAGTAACGATCAGCTACATAATATTTTATGTCGTAACGAGTGCAGCTGATGTGTTTGTGTGTGTATGTTGCGAATGTAGCTGATGGTTAAATAACGACTCGAAGTGGACAATGGCTGGTGAGGTGTAATGAGTGATTAGGCGACATTCTGGCGGCGCGGGCGTAGAGGCGGTTCGGGGGGGGGGGGGGAGTGACGTCACGGTATGATTAACAATCGGTGCCATGATCATCGATATACGCCTCCAGCTCGACTGTCCTATCCTGACCTACAAACTAGATTCTAGATGAAACTTGAGGTATGCATGTAGTTACGGAAAATTGTTAGTTCGCACTGCGCGCAACGCATTCACTCATTTCCAGTCTCTAACGATTCGATGATGTTAGTCTAGGTAGCTAACGATACGGGAGTGATGATGTGATAGTGACGTTGTTTTAGAAGCAATCCTTCATTAGATATCCACTACATGCTGCAGGTGCCAGTGAGCAAGCCAGCCTGATACAGTTAAACATAACTCTGGCAATAAGATAGCCACTACGATTTGAATATTTGATTCCGCACAAAAAACATTTGATTACGTAAAGCTTGAAGTATGCGAAGAGCGCGGCGCGCGCGCCGGTACCGGTATACATAGTAGGTACCTACTACGGCAGGTATGTCGTAGTACGTGTTTGTAGCCGAGGCGCGGGCGCAGCTCCGGGGGCCGCGCATATGTAGTAGTTTATTACATCCACCGAATGGTCGAAGCATGAGAGATTGAGAGATGAATGAAACGCGACTTATCGGAAAATTAACGATATTGTAATTATTGCGGCAGATATCGAGATATTGCGATAATTGTTTGTTATTGTAGAAATACAAGTATGCTAACAATGTACTGAGATCGCCGATCGGTCGTGAGTCCGTGACTCGTGTAGTAAAAGAGCGTTTAGTAACATTTTACCAACTGATGATCGCCTTCACGAGGACACAGCGGTGCTCCGCCCAAACCGGGCAGACCTCCAACATATGCTCCACCGTGTCCTCGTGACATCCAGGCGTTTCCTCCCGCCGTATCCGGAATAGGAACCTCCCGAAACAACCGTGTCCGGTGAGGACCTGCGTCAGGCGGAAGGTGAGGACGCCGTGGCACCTCTCTAGCCACTCCTCAAAGAGGGGACTTATCGCCGCAATTGTGGCGTGCTCATCATTGGGTTGCGACATTCGCACTCTCCATGACGCCATGAGATCCCGCCAGAGCTCTGTCCGCTGTGCCGTGATTTCTCGCGGCAGCGGAGTTACGCCCCAGCGTTTCGCCTCCACGCGCCACTCCCAAATGTGCGCGAAGGCTTTTGCCTCCAGATCCCATGGCGGCAATCCGGCAAGGAGGCTCGCCGCCTCGCAGGAGACCGTGCGGTAACCCCGGGCCAGCCGGATGGCCATGACCTTCTAGGACGCGTTCAACCGGCAGGCTGGCCGCCACCTCAAGGAACGCGAACGGGAACAATTACCTAAGATTCAAAAATTTGAGTCCACAAGTTGATTACCACAATTATTTGAGTCTTGGGTAATAATAATTGTTCCCGTTTCGTCTTGTCAATACTGTTCATTCATTTCGTGTGTTTGTTGAAAGCTATTGTCAACCCATTTCATGAAAATAATCTGCATGTGAATACACACGAGTGAGTCAGTAGGTGCCGGGGATTCTCCCCTGTATGTCGGCGGCGTGGGAACTTTCACAACAGCATGGAAGTGAACACGAGCAGCAAGCTAAACAGTAACCACATACAGCTCCGGGTGTTGTTGCTAATCAATGTAGATCCGGATTTTATAACAAAAGGAGCACGTTAGATAACCTTGCGCAATCTGCCACCAGTTTAATCCGTAACCTTAGTATATTGACGCAAAATATCCTTTATCATTATTATTTTGTTTTTCTCTCAATCACATTGAACTGTTACCAGACTGAGCTCCTGGTCTGACCTGAGCGCCTCGACAACTAACAATCGCTTTTAAAAAGCGTTTCATATTTCTACAACAACTTTCAACATGACCGACATAAGTGTTTCGGTAACTTGTGTCACTTCCATTCATTATCGTCGTTATCGCTGAAAGAACTTTATGTCAGTCCTCAGGACACCTTACGTGGATATACTGACTCATGGCTGAGGAACTTACCGCATCAGGTATATACCGGAATTATTGCACCCCCCCCTCTCCCCCGCAGAACTCGAAATCAACGTGCTCATTAATATTGAGCAGAGCGTGTGTCACGTCGAGACACTCACGACCTGTCTATACATATCGGCCGCTTGCACTCCCAGCTGGGATAGGCAGAGTTGTAGTACACTCACATTGAGCCAGTTATGTTTAAGAGCCACATAACAAACCTTTACAATGATGATGAGCTTCGTACGAAGGAGTACTACTCACAGATTTTGAATAATAATACGATGACGTCATCATCGGACACAAACATACAAGTACATAGTGTAAGGAGTACATTTGTAACAACGTAACTTGAGACGTACACGTGAACTATGCTAGTGCGAGGTACTCTTTATGAAAGTAATTTTCCTACAATAGCGCTGTTATCAGCGATACAAATGCTGTGCTATCAGCATGTTCAGCGTAAAGCCCCACTTAGCAATGTGATTAGCCTACCTACCAGTGTATTATTCTACCAATTTAATTTAAAAGTTTGTAATTTAGAAATTAACAATGTCTCGTTGGTTCAGTGGTCGCCGACGCGGTTGCTGAGACCCCGTCTGCGGGTTCCATCCCCAGAACGGGCAAATTGTATTAGATTTTACAGAATACAATATTTTTTTTCTTGTAGAACATATGTAAACGAAAAATACAGACGATAACATGAACAAAATCAACGCGATGTCTTGCCTTCAACGTCGTACAAATATTCTAATTATAATTTTCTAATAATAAAATTCTTCTAATGATATATTAAAATCAATTAAAACATACAAAATTGGGATTTCTCAGTAGCAGCCCGTAGACTGCATTTGTCAGCAAATCACTTTGATGAAACATTAGTAATAGTTAGTTTCGAGTGGCGTGAGTCACACCTCGCCTGCGCCCGCGCATCTAATTAGTTTCGCTTGCAATAGTATTGTTACAGAACGCACGGCAGTTATTTATCTCGAGTGCATCGTCACGTTATCGGTATCACAAGCAGCCACTCAACTGTTGATACATTAGTACTACAGCAGAGTACCTAGTGCGGGTCCAGAGTGGGTGCCCAGGGACCCACGGCGTGCCCCAGGGCCTCGGCGCGGGTTGATCGTACTAAAGACATCAACGCGCGCACCCTGCAAGCTCCCTTTTGTTCCCGGACCGAAACACTTTTATTTTTTGTTCTCTGCACCTATTGTATTTATATATTTAACAGTAGGAATGCGCTATGATGTTGGCATCTCGAAGGTCGACCGACAGATTGCCGCCTACTTCCCTGTGATGTCTTTATCAATGGAGACGTCCAGCCAGGGCATTATACAGGGTGCCTTGTAATTCAAAGTATTCCTTCGTGATAGAGTGACCCCTTTACAACATTTAAACAACCCATTTAGCCTAGGTATGTGATCGGCAAATCACCGCTCGCGAGCCGCTCTTTGGCCTATGAGTGCGGCTCTGTACAAATGTCGATGAGTGCGAGCGTAGACACGCGGGGGAGTCGGGGTTTCGGTCATTAAGCAAGATATCAAGTATTACTCAAAATTCAAAGATTTATTTCCAAAGTATTTTCACCACACACCAACAGGACATAGAAAATTAATCATTTACTGTACTTTCAAAGTTTTCCAAGATACAATCCTCTTATTATTATCAGCTGATAATTTAATGACGATGACGACATCTTACTTCTCAGCAAGTTAACTTTAGGAAGCGTTGTGGAGTGAAAGACGATGGGAGTTTTAAGGATTAAGAAAAGAGTATTGAAACAGTTTGGACACACAGAAAGGATTGGCATAAGAAATCTTAGTCGTACAGTATTGATATTTGGCTCCATTGACTAATGAGTTTGCCTAGGTGAAAATCAGGTGAAAATCCGTGGGATTCGAGAATACCTAAGATTTGTGCTTTTTAAATAATTCCCACAATTCGTCTATAAATACCTATAACTTTTTGTAAACTCTCAAATTTAATGGCCATTGATGCTATTTTATTTGATAGTGAATATTTGTTAACAAAACTTTCGACTTAACCAAGTGTTCTAAAAGGCAGTCAGTGTGGCAGTCTGGCACGGATCCCGAATCCTGGACTTAGTTCAGAGCCAGTAATTCAAACGATAACTGTTGGCGATGCTACGTCACCTCGTGTCCGTAGTGTTGAGCTGCGATGCTCACTTATCTGCGATATCAGCCGCTGTCTACATAGTTGACATGATTACGATAAACGGTGTGTGTGTGTGTGAACACTACTCTCACTAATAATGGCCACACTAATTCCAAAACCTTATCGTATTAATTGTTATTATAAATACTTCCAATCAGCTCGTTAGTAGATCTGACCTTTGTTTAAATTAAATTATCTAAAACTTCAATCGAGAGATGGGTATGTAGTTGTGATTGTGATTTGGGATTCCGGAAGGCGCACGAGATCCCATGATCCCCGGTCCAAGTGTTGGTAGGGAACACTTAAAAGGCCAACAGTTGAGAGTGTACTGCATGCACGTTACAGATGCGTGTCGCGTGCGCGAGCTACGGGCGCGTATGGCGGCCAGCCGCGGCACTCTCGCTCGGAGAAATCGTCCTCACGGAGGCACGGCCCGCCAGTAGTCAATACACTATGTTTACCCTGCTCACGGACTATTAGGAGAAAACTACATACCTAATTACTTACGTGCGCACAATCTTCTACAATCTGATACAACCTTGGAAATGTGAATCTTTGAACCTAAAACCATAGAATGACCTTTGTTGACGCAATATCTGCAAAAAAAATCCTACATTTTCTAACTTTTCTGTATAAGTAGGTCAACAAAGTAATTCCTATTTCAAAATTAAATCAATCAAAAGAAAACTTTAATTATGCGGAGTGCAAATTTTTTCGACTCAACCATCGTCCTCCACCATTCTTCTAATTCTCTAGCTTTTCTGAAGTCGACAAAGTATCTTCTATTTCTGTATCAATGGTGAAAAGAAAACAAGGGCATTTAGTTTTGCCGCCCGACAAGCTTAGTCCGCCACTGAAGGTAACCGCATGCACAGCACGTAACGGATTTTGGTTCGCTTTGTATGAATTCATATGGCACCGCGTCCACTATCGGTACCGCCCGCACCGAGCGCTCGGTTCATTTCTTCATACAAAGCAAACAAAAATCTGTTGCGTGCGTTGCGGCCGGTGGGGACCAGTGGACGTTCACCTTAAAATCAACTTTCTGCTAACAAACAACACAAACGTGATGTTCTTTTGTCAGCAGGTGTCGTTAGTGTGTGGCAAGTCCCGAGCGTGTGTCCGGGCGTGATGTGTGGTAGCACTGCGTGAGAGCTCAGCATGGGCACGCGCGGCGGCGGCACGCGCGGTGGCGGGACCACGCGCTCACGCGGGGAGGCGCAGCGCGCGCTCGACGAGTTCGACGAGCTGGCGGGGCTGCGGGGCGAGGGCGGGGGCGGCAGGGGGGGTCACGATAGTGTCAGCCAAGGCGAGCGCAGCGTATACGTGCTGGAGCACCTGGCCACTTTCACGGTCACGCGCGAGACCGGCATCGTGTACCCCGCCGACGGCATGAGGAGGCTGCTGCAGCTAGAGAAAACCAACGGTCAGTATCGTCTGTATGTACTTTATGTGCAATCCCAGACTCACAAGAAGGCCAAGGAAGGAAGGAAGGGGTAGGGGTTTATCTTTATTCTTAAGGGAAGGCCAGGAAACGCCGGTTGACGTGCAATGCGCTCCACGTTGAGCACAACACCCAGCCTGTCACTCACATTCGACTGCTGAACAAAGTTTAATAAGGTTTCCATCATAATTTCTTTAGAAGCAGCCTGGAGTTTGGACCCGTGCTCGGTTAATGGCAATAACTTCTTCCGTAATTATCATGAAGATCACAGTTTTTCCTAACTCTTCGGGGAATACAAGCTTGATGTTATACCATATGTGATGTTACAAAATAGACATAATATAACTTGTAACAGCTGATTAAGTTTTTTTTGTTTGCAGGAATATGGAGCCAAAAGATGCAACTATGCCTGGAGGGGCAGTGGGTGCTGGTCATGGACTATGAGACAGGGGTATGTTCCATCTTTTATAACATAACAGCTACGTCATTATTTGCTCCGTCACGGAAATATGTAGTGGTCACGTGATGCCAAGCACCGCCAGTTTGTTCAGAAGGTCGTAAGAGCCTGTCGATAGCGCCATGAGCTTCGAGAGTTAGAGTGAGGTACTTGATGGTGTGTTATTTCTTCACAGTCAATAATGGAGCGGTTCCCGGCGTCGTGGGTGCACTCGCCGACTGCATTCACGTCGCCCGAGCCCGCCGAGCTGTACAACAACGTGCTGGCCTTTGTGGTGGGCGCAGCGGCGGAGGGCGAGGGGGGTGCAGGCTCGGTGCGGAGCTCGGGAGGCGTGTCTGGTGCAGGAGGCGCGGCGGGCGCGCCGCGCAGGGAGCTGCACATCTTCCAGTGCCACGACGTCAGTGCGCAGGCACTCGTCGAGGAGCTCAACGTGCTCAAGTGAGGCTCACACAAATTGTTATTGAAACAACAGTTTCTCTCGCACAGGACAGAACACAACTAACAAGTATGTCACTACGGTCAGTTCTAGGACATCAATCGCTAGTTAATTAGTAAACGCTCAAGCTATCGCTTGAGCGTTCGCGTGACGACAGACAGTTCTCATCCTCCAAGCAATGATCAAAGTCACAAGTTCACGACCACACACATTCTTGACTGATTTTATGACGGGCTGGATTAAATTAATGTTATGTGTTTCACTTGCTCGGTGCAAAATATTGTAATCCTCAACGTGTTACAGTCCACCATTTTCAAGTACACACAATATCAAACCACCGCTTGCATTGACCGTCTTCCGTAAACAGTTGACTTAAATAACTTACCTGCCTATGTTAACTGCGAGTTCCCTAGAATTTGTTTCACTTCCTTCACTCTAAGGACAATGGTTCAGCAAAGACAAGTGTGAGAGACAATCGCTGAAACGAGTGACGTTACTGCAGAAACTCTTGTTGCTGTGTCGCGCCAGCGTCGATCTTGGCAGTCGATACAACGTGTTGTTATGACACATGTGTTTGTCACGACACATATTCTCAAACACAAAGCTTCTGCCGCGTCGTGATAACGCCCTTTATCTGCGGCTCCAGTATCTAGAGAGCGGTCCATGTTATCAGCGCTTGTATCTCGCGAGCGCGGTGAGTCTCAGTCCGGTTTGGCCCCCGAATGATCTACATCAAGCATAAGATCGCGCTGCCCGTGGCCGCCTACTCCTGGTAGTGCTTCCTTACCTCACTACTCCACATAGTCCGTATCTGGCTATCCCGACCCTGGCAAATAGGAGAAGCCTACTACAGCACTGGATTTAGATAGGGAGTGATAAGATTGTGGTGCAAGGTTCAGTGTATCGGTTCATGTGTTCGATGCTAAGGAGTATAATAATATGGAAACCATCCCCAAGTGTCAAGCTGATATAGTGGCATGTTTTATAGCAGTTTAACCAGCAGATCATGGAGACTAGTAAAAAGATCCGATGAACTATCCTGGTCAAAGAGCTTTGTGGATTTTAAGTGACTGGATCCATCTCTCTTGGAAACCTAATCTTGACTATGTTTGGTTACCATAAACACACAGTAGGCTTCATTTAAGATTAATCTGGCACATTCTTGTATAATATCGATGGGTCAAACATTTGTGTGTCTTGAAAGTGCTCTCCAGAAACATTTCTAACTGGGTAACGAGCACTTTGTTCAAGATGATGGTGTATAACGTGTTTGTGTGTGCAGGGGCGTGAGCGGGGGAGGTGCGGGTGACGGGGGGCGTGACTTCATCATTGAGAGAGAGCGAGAGCGCGAGAGGGAAAATGAAGCCGAGCGGCCGCGCAGACAGGTACGTTATGTATCAACAACATTATACTCAGAGACGTCACTTCTTGCCATCGACTCCTACTACCAGTCACTTTGAGCTGGTCATTTGTATTAGAGCAAAATATATTGGAGAAATGGTTAAATCCTGCAGATCGAAACTCTGCATACAAGCCAACTAAACAAAGCGAGTCCCGCGATGCTACCAAGGTCAAGTGACACGATAGACGGACCGCATGTTGCAGTCGAGACCGACTGCTCTAGAGTGGTCGCGTTGAAGTCGTACACGACTGCAACGCGACCGCATAATACAGTCGACTACGACTGCTTGGAGCAGTTGTGTTCGACCGCAAAATAATTCTGATGCGAGTTCATTTACAAGATGGATTTCGATGAAGAAACACTGCTTCTTGTACTACTATGATATTACATACGTACATATGGCGCGCGGTCGGCAGCAACCGCTTGTAGCGGTCCGTGTATAGTGGGTCCGGCAGCTCTAAGTAGTCGAACGCACGGCGAAACTCGACCGTAGAGCGACTGCTCCGACCGCTCAGGAACCGCTCGAGCGGTCCGTGTATTGCGGATATGAATTTAGTATGGAAACTGCAGATGCCGTGCGGCGACCGCATGTTGCAGTCGGTCTCGACTGCAACATGCGGTCCGTCTATGGCCAGCCATAGGGGATAGCCACATTATACTTGCGATAAGTCATCCCTTCTACGTATAAATAGCTCACATTTCTCATGGTTAATTACACTATTTTCCCAAACTCCACAAGTGATGCAAACGACATATTAATTAGCACAATAATACATTGACTCATAAATCCATTTATTTACGACCACATTTACGATCATTTTCATAAGTACCTGTACAATTATTGGTTCACAATGTTGATCCGGTTGTCTGCAATGTTATGTGTTTGCGCTTTTATTGCAACCTATTATATTTGAATGTCTGATAACAGCTTTCCATTAGTATCTCGCAGTCTACGAACTAAAGAAAGTGAAAAGGAGCGTTCATCCAATAAGTTGGCAACGTCGCAAATAGCTATTGATAATTTGGCAACATTACTGTGTGGAAATAAGAAATATGGCTAACTAGTGAACTAGAATTGCAATGAATGAATTTGATGTCGAACCGTTTTAGGTGTTAAAAAGTCATTTGGAAAGTTTCCAAATAGGTACTTTTTTTACATCTAAAACTAAATGTTCGGTCTTACGATATTAGATAATTATTGAATTTCATAACCAATATTTTAGGTCACTAGTTAGCCATATTTCTTATTTCCATACAGTAATATTGCCAAATTAATCAAAACAGCGAAATATTTGACAACTATTTGCGACGTTGCCCACTCTCTGTATAAACGCTCTTAAATCAGATAATAATAACTGTCGCCGGAGACAGACAGGGCGGCGCGCGGCGGTTTGTTTTGGGACGTCATATCAAACCGCAAAGCCTGACTCAAAGCCTCAACAAGTCGCTAATATTGAAAAGGGCGCAAACAGCCACTGCCCGCTACCATCCCAGGACATGATCCCAACTCATTATCCCGCGACACTCGCGGGAGTGAGTAGAGTGCAGTGCGTGGAAACACAGGCTGGTTATTTTGGGGCAACGTTGTAAATAAACGGTGCGTCATCAGGGAAAAATGTCAGTTCTAGAAATATGCGCGATAACATCTGCGACACGTATCGCGCGCTATCGCATCGATCGCCGCCGATAGCGGCAACGATAGCTTCGCTTGCATCACAAGCACCAGGCGGCGCGGCGCGCGGCGGCGGCGGCGGCGCGGCGGCGGCGACGCGGTGACACCCTGAATTGCACTAACATCAATTATGATCAGTTGACAATCAACGATGACTGCCCGTTGGTGTAGTGGTCGCAAGCGCTATTGCTGAGCATGAGGTCCTGGATTCGATTCCCAGGTTGGGCACTGTGTTATTGGGTTTTCCATCATAAATTTAGCAGCCCTGAGTCAAGATTTGTGCCCGTTTGATGGCAATAGACTAGCCCCCTATTACATGGGACTTAAACATAACTGGTGCAATGCGGGTGTACTAGGTACACCTCTGCCTAACCTTTCGGGAATTACAATGACTGAATTGATGTTGTTGAAAGATTCAGGCCAATACGGGCCTGAATTGGTTTTCTAAATTAGTAGTATTATTTACATTTTATCACGAAAATAAGACCAAGTATCCGGCTAGTGTTAGATATCCGGCACAAGATGACAATTCGGCCGTGCGCAGGATACTAAACAATGGCCGGATAGGCCGGATACCGGATAGTGGCCGGATGTCCGTTGCAACTCTATACCCTCCCGTGATAGAATGCCGCTTGCGACACTTTATGATCCGATAATTATAAGAAAAGTGTCTGTTTGTAATGTCAAAATAACAGCTTTTTACTAATAAATGCATATGAAAGTATAAACATTATGAAAGTAATAACATTGATTTTACATTCTGTGATTAAGTACCTGAACTTGAACTCACACACTGACTTATTAGTTATTGCTTGTAAAAATTGAGGAATATCGTATAGGTACTTTTACAGCGCTTGTAAATATGTGAACACCGTGTATCCATCACTTAATTATTTTTTCTGTCATTGCTTCATTTTTAATTATTTTTACCTATTGTGGTATAGTAATCTTATTCCAGGTGCATCGTCTTCACATATAATTATATAATAAATGTACTTATGTAAAATATTGTAAAACATTTTAAAAGAGTAACGGTGGAGTTTCTTGCCCATTCTTCTGCATACGAAAACTCCCTTTTGGAAGGGGCGACTAGAATCAATTAAATTTTTTGTAAATTTTGACGTTCGAAAGTGCCTTTTATGTGCCTAATTGAAATAAATTATTTGACTTTGACTTAAACGGTACCTCTACTTTTAATAAAAGATTTTTTTTTTTTAATTTTATGTCGCGGGACGCCTGGCCGACGTGAGGTATCGAAATTATTATGCATAAAGGCACTGTTGGCGTGGCGACGCCGCGTCGCCACGCCAACAATCGGTCTGACCCACCGCTATAGATGTTTCACATCAAAAATTGTCTGTCTGTCTGTTTGTACCGGTTAATCACCGAAACGGCTGGATCAATTTTGACGGGACTTTCACTGGCATAGCTGATGTTTTATGGAGTAACTTTGGCTACTTTTATATTAGAAAAAGTGTTAGGATCCACGCGGGCGAAGCCGCAGGCTGCAGTTAGATCTGAAAATAAAAAAATTGAGAATGGCGCAGTTCGAGCCCGCGCCGCAGTTTCGTGAAAACGTGTGGTGAAATAATAACAAATTTCTTTAACGAAGTTAATTCAATAGATATTTACAATGAATTAAAAAAATTAAGGTTCATATGAATCTAAGTAAATATGAAATTATTTTGCTATTGTCAACTTATGCGTTTTTACCCGTAGTTTACGAAATATTTTGTGTTATATCTCTTTAGGTCCTGGTAGTCGTTTGTCAAGTCTTGGGAACGACACCAGAATCACCGTTCTAGCTGAACACGTTTTTACAATATACTAATTGAAATTTTGACGTATAGTGAAAAATAGTGGGTCGCGCACATGCGCCTGCCTACGCGATGTGACGTCATAGGCAAATTATATCCTGCCTCAAAATTGTTATAAATATGACCTATCTTTTGCGTGCTCAACTCTTGTAGTTATTAGCGAAGTATAGGTGGGTGGTAAATAAAATACAAATTAATGGCAATTGATCGTTTGGAGGACCCTTTACCATGTACATGCTGTTGACAGTACTACCTTCTTAGTACTGAGACACGGAAGAAAGTAATCTGAACACCTGAACACGGAAGAAAGTATATGAACAAGAATGCGTCATTTGTACATGAATATACAATCATGTACACATTTCTGCTTGAATCATGCGATTATTGAAATTATCTAATCTTACAGTAGGTACCTACCTACTATCAAATATAGAACTTAAAGAAAACAAGTTTAATGATTATTACGGGTTCCTGAACGCAGCGGAAACATTTTTTCAATTCCAAAGGTCAAAAGACAGCCTTCCGATGCAAAATATTCATTTACTGCCGAATCGCACTTCGCGGGGGGTGGAAAGGATGTCTGCGTCGCTGCCCGTGCATACACGACAACGATGAAGTGTTGCGAACTTGCGGTATCTGAAGTGCTTCACGAATGGCACCAGTAGTTGGTGTTGTGTTTGGAGGAGCTGGTCGCTGATTAGCTCTTGTCAGCGTGTTATCAGCGCGATAAGCGCCGTGCGGCCCCGCGCCTCTCACTCGGCGCAGGACGGTCGCGGCGGCGACATGGCGCGCCTATACAACACCTACACCGAGAAGCAATGGGAGGCCGTGCTCAGCGTGAGTGAACACTACTCCCCCGCCCGCTGCCACCCGTGTGTGAGCTTGTACAGCAGGGTGTTGTGAGACCCTATCATATTAAACATGTGCAAAGTGAAACGCGTGCGTCAGAAAACAAAACACGCGAGCCAATGCTGGGGCACCGAGATGAACATCTTACTGAACAGCTTTTGTGTTTTTGCAGCAAATGTCAGCGCAGCTGGGACGCGGCGAGCGCGGCGGTTCGGGCGGCGACCGCGACGACGCCTCCTCCACGGGCTCCGAGCGCCTGTACGAGCAGGACATCGCCATCCTCAACCGCTGCTTCGACGACATAGAGAAGTTCATAGCGCGGCTGCAGCACGCGGCGGCGGCGCAGCGCGAGCTGGAGCGGCGCCGGCGGTCGCGCGGCGGCCGGAGGGGCACGGGTAACTACACAACATCTTGGGAGTTTCTCGCTTAAAAAGGCGCTGAGTCCCAATTAATATGTGTATTAATTAAAATTTTTATGTTACTGAAGTCATCTGTAATCACACTTCTGTCACGTTTCTAACATGCTGCGTCCTCAGGTAGCGGTGCCGCGAACGCGGGCGAAGGCATGTTGGCGCTGCGCACGCGGCCGCCGCCTGAGCGCGACTTCGTGGACGTGCTGCAGAAGTTCAAGCTGTCGTTCAACCTGCTGGCGCGGCTGAGGGCACACATCCACGACCCCAACGCGCCCGAGCTCGTGCACTTCCTGTTCACGCCGCTGGCGCTGATCGTGGACGCGGCGCAGGACGCGGCGGACGGGCGCCTGCCCGCGCGCGTCGTGCAGCCGCTGCTCACGCGCGATGCGCTCAACTTGCTCGCCAACTGCGTGACCAGCAAGGAGACCGAGCTGTGGCACTCGCTGGGTGACGCCTGGCTCATACCAAGGTACAGTTTACTAAGCAAACAAAAGGACGGAGGAGGACGGACGAAGGAGCTCCCCATAGCCTTCCACTCTTCCCTGTCTGTTCCTATCTCCCATGAACAAAGTCATTTCGCCAGTGATTCAAAATAAGTTCCAGCCATAATTATAAATTCTTAGTGGCAGTCCGCAGCTGGAAGAGTTGGAAGAATATCCAATAAAGTGTTAATGTTATGTTTATCACCGTATCGCCGCGTATCTGTTTTCCGAGTAACGCCTTGCCGTAATCCTTGGCCATCGAGTATCACTAGCGCGCCAGATAATCCGCACAGTATTAAATTCCGTGGTTGACCGTCGATAAACAGGTACCAACGAATACGCAATATTAGGCACCAGATAACCTAATCAGCTATATTTAAATTATTTTCATATTATGTAAATTATGTGCGTAGGTATGTAGAACACCACAAAACCTAAGACTAAGGTGTTTGAGCAGTGAGCAGCAGTTTTACTTGAGTGGAGCCCTTATCCTTACTTAGGCTGGTAATACTCGTTGATGTTAAAGCTGTGGTTGAAGTCTTGCAAAACTTGCGTCATAGAGCTATCCCGTAGATCGTACCACTTCCGTGATTTAAAATTGTAGTAGCTCTGTTGAGCCGTAAACAAACTACTTACTGGAAATAAGTAGTTAATTCCTATCTTATCTTTTTATTACACGAAAAACTTATGGCGAATAGTTTTGGAATGCGGAATAGTATTAGTTGGTGGCGCGCCAACGACAACACACGGACTGGACGTGTGACGCACGAGTGGCAGCAGGAAGGCCTCGGGAGCCTCTGGTTTGTTAGGAATGAGATCTCGCAACCCTTTGGTTGTCGAGGCCGCTAGTTACACTCCCTCTAGTATCAATCGAACTCGCCGCCCTAAGCGAATCCTTACCGATCCTGATGACCCCGTTACCCTCCTCCAGGAGAGCAGTAGGGATTCCAACACAGTGTACAAAAAAAGACGCCTCCCGTCATTCCGACCTCGCCACCGAGGTCCTTTGCGATCGCGACCGCGTCCTCGAGTAAATGATAATCCCCCGGACCCTAGCTCGATAACGAGGAGCCAGCAGTTGTTGCAGCTGAGCACGTAGCTTTAAATTCATGATCAAAACTTTGATCCAGCCCGTCCCATCCTTGATGTCGTCCCTCCGGTTGACGCCCTAAGCCGAGGTTCGTACCCCACAAGGAGTGCCCTTAGCGAGCGTTCACCTAGTTTTAATTAGCATATTTGAATAACCCCTGGCTGGAGGTTTTAAGTGTAGTAACTTAAGGAAGGAACAGGAAAGCCCGGTTAAGCAGTCATGATTTCACAGGTCAACTACGAGATGCCCCACCTAAAAAAAAAGGGATTGAGAGCCCGTCAGCGCCCATAGTGTACGAGTATGGTTCCAAAGAAGAATCTACCTTAATCTATACAAGTGAAAACTTGAAAAAATCGGCACCGCGGTAATTAACGCGTTGATGTCTTTTGATGGTCAAAAACTGGTGTCGTAACAGAGTCGCGAAATCAATGGTTATAGACAAAAATTTAATTGTTGTCTGTCTGTTTGTTTCGGCTGATCTCCGAAACGGCTGAGCCGATTTTGACAGGACTTTCACTGGCAGATAATAATAATAAAAAATAACCTAGTTGACTTTAGCTTTACATTCCTTACTCGTAGTTCATCGTCGACTTCTGTTTTTGTGTTGCCAGGGAGCAATGGAAGACGACCATCCCGCCGTACCAGCCCGTGTTCATGGACGGCTGGAGCCCCGACTACCAGGTCGATGACCAGCCACTGCGCAGGTATGCGAACTAACTTCATTGATATTGGCAGCATTGATTTATTCATTTATTAAAGGTTACACGTAGTCGCGTCTAAATGTGTGAATAATTATCTTACGCTACCCAACCCACGTACTCATCTCCAATCACTATTGTGTGTGTTCACTACATTTTTGTTTATTTACAATTCATAATTTTGGTTGTAGGTATGTATTTGTACCACATCATGTTGTTAAACCATCATTGCTAGAGGTATCTTTTTAAAATCACCCTGCAAGTTTATGTTAAATTTGCTATAAATGTGTTGTGTGCTGTTATGTACGTGTCCGTGTAGCGTTGTGTGTGTGTGGGGCAGGTCTTCCCCGAGACGCAACTCAGTGGGGCGCGCCGAACTAGCGCCCGCCGAGCCCGCCACCTACGAGCGCTATGAGCGCGACGAGCCAGACCTCTACGCCGAGCAGTACGCGCCCTACCCCAGGTAACCACTGCCGCAGTACGCGCCCTACCCCAGGCTGATGGCTGCTGCACAGTGCATCCAGCTGATCATCTAAATCGTGATGCACCAGAGCTAACGCTTCCAGATACCACACCTTATAATCCTTATATGTGTACCTACTAAAGTAAAAAGATCTGTTTCCAAAAACAATTTTAATAAAAACTTCGTCACAGTTTTTATGTTTAGAACCACTTTCATGACATAAACGTTGTGACCATGTTGAAGACACACTAAGTGTGACGCCGTTGTTGACAGGAATATGCGCGGCATGGCGCGCGAGGACTCGGGCAGCGCGGCGTCCTCGCCTGACCGCGAGCAGGCGTACCGAGCCGACAGAGATGACGGTACGTTCACCATTCAAATTAATTTTCGAAACATTTTATTTCACAAAATCCTACATAGACACTTATGACGCGTCGGAAGCTAGGTGAACGGTTCCAAATGGTCGTATGGACAAGAACCGGCATGAAACTTCACGGTTACTCAAAAATAATTAGCTTTTTCTATATTTCCAAATTACATTCACATAACCCGTCAATAAATGAACATACAGAGCGAAACGGTGCTGTTCTACGGCACCACCTGGCGCCATCAGAGAGACTGGTCATATCTTAACTGCTATGGCTCGTTAAATATTTTAGTTTTTTGTTACTTTGTTCTGAATTAAGTAAAGATGCACTGCCATGCCAACACAAAAGATGTAACCAGTGAATTTGTAATAACTTGAAATCATGGAGTCTTGTGTCCGTATTTTGCATAAGAATCTACGCTTCGTCTTTCTGACCGACTCCTTGATAGTCTTAAAGTGCCTGTAAATGGTTAATCTGCAATAAATGCTTTAAGTTTGACGACTGCGAGGGGCCTGCCTGGACACGTGGAGTACGTGACGGTGACGAGTAGTTAGTACAGTAACGTTTGTGTTTGCAGACGACCTGGGCGAGGCGTGGGCGCGCGGCGTGATGGCGCGCGGCGGGCGCGTCGTGCGCGTCACGTACCCGCGCACCGCCAACAACGACAAGGAGCTCACCGTCGTGCGCGGAGAGTACCTCGAGGTACCGTTGTGTTGCCAGCACATGTAGCAGAGCTGACTGCAGGAGTACTCGTCATGAGCCTGCAGTTTGCTCTGGCCCTGCATTGTTAGACTCGCATAATATCATAATAATAAAATGGTTGTAGTTTAAAAGAGACCATGACCTCTGAGTTTGTTTCGCCATTTTTTCTCTGGGATCAGTCAGCTAGGAAAATTAAAATATTGACCAAAAAATTGACGCTTAAAAGCTTTTTAAGAGATCTACTTACGGAAAAAAATATCTACTTAAACATTTATTGTGGATCATAGGTTCATAAGATGTTTAGTTACAGGTAAGTCTTCTATATCCCACCATTGAGGCTTACAAGCAACATTCATATTATCTGTTCGAAACTTAGACAAAAACACCATAATATTCATCGTTTACTTTCATTTCATCTCTTGACCACTTCATCTATTTCTTTTCAAAGGTCCGTAAAGCTAGATAAGTAGTGGGTATTAAAGCATGTCTGTAACGCCAGGTCCTGGACGACTCGCGCAAGTGGTGGAAGGCGCGCAACCGGCGCGGCGTGAGCGCGCACGTGCCGCACACCATCGTGGCGCCGGCCGCCTCGCCGCCCGCCTCGCCGCACCTCTACCCCAACCCGATCTACACGCACTACCAGGTACATAACGCCATTTAGTTTGCGGATGAAGCCTCGTGCAGACTAGCGCGACGCGACTCTAACAAAACAATTTCTAAGAACCTTTACCGGCGTCGCGGCGAGCCTGTCTGCACGAGGCTTAAGACCGCATGAAACCAGAACGCACTTCTATACGTTACTGCGGTGAGAGTCGGTCGTCCGTTAAATGATGACTGCTGGTCCCTGTGGCTGACCAAAGGAATCGTTACCGCACCGAAGGCAAACGCGACGGCTACCAGAGTAGCAACAAGAAGCAGTATGTCTAACACTAGTCATATACTACTGCATGAAAAGATAGAGAATGTAGATGAATATTCCGTGAAACGTTTGGTATCTATGTTCCAGGAGGGAGCAGGCGGACGCGGCTCCGGTGGCAGCAGCCCCACGGGCCCGGCTGGTAGGGGCGCTGGGGTCCACGGGGTTCACGGGGCACATGTGGGCCAGGGGCCCGCAGGGGGCGGGGGGCAGGGAGGCGCGGGGCCGGGGGGCGCGGGTGCGGCCGACTGGGTGCGCCGTGAGCGACTTGGCAAAAAGGGCGAATTCCGATACTTCTAGCGCGCTGAACATGCACACACATTGGACGCCTGACACTTGCCGCCCGGCGCACGCCCTCCGGTGCGACGGCAGCCCACACGAACTCGACGCTTACACGCTGACTCCCGTGTAAGCTAACGGTGCACTTGAGTGCGTGCGCCGGGCGAAGGAAGCGGTGCGTTGTGTGTGTAGTGTGTTGTGGTGCTAGACAAGAAGCTAATAGATAAAAGTGGAGGCAACACTCTAAATAAATACCTAAGTGAAACCGACTGTGGTCGGACGCTCTCTTTCTAAATACACACATAAGAACGAGATAGTGATATGTGTTTTCTTTATCTTATGTATGTATTCAGAAAGAGAGCGTCCGACCACAGTCGGTTTCACTTAGGTATTTAGAGTGTTGCCTCCACTTTTATCTATAAGCTTCTTGGTGCTAGGCGGCCCCCCCGGCCGCGCGCGTGTGTGTGTGCGCTTGACTCGTGTTCGTATGTTTACCAGACGCCCCGGACCACCTCACGCTTCGCTGTCTATGCAGCGTGTGGGTTGACGTAATGTTGATCTCACACGGATGAGTGATGTGGTCCGGAGGCTGTTCCGCCATCGCGCCAGTGTAGCGTACTAAGTAATTGTCCACGTCAGTCGCGTGTGTTCGTGACGTGAGTGTGGCGTGGCGTGACGTCAGCCGCCACGCATATCATACAAGTCTGATTTAAATTATTTACTTTGTAAATGTATACGTACAAGTTCGCAGCTTCACTCTGTACCGAGCGTGCGACGCGCTAATGTAGTATCCATTAAATATGTACTTATATCTTATAAATTATTAGATTGTGAGTAATCGCAAAATATATACAAATAAAATAATATAATATCTAAAGCTAGATATGATGTAAATGAAACAAATAATATGGGTATATTTTCATACTTTTAATATATTGTGAGCGGAGCGGGCGCCTGCGTGCGCGGGGTGCGGGCGGGGCGCCCCCTCCGTCGTCTAGATAATGCTCCGTATTTGTACCTACTTTACTATTAAAATTCATTTTTTATCAAACTAGGTTTTGGTCTGTTATAGTATAGTAATCCCTTCCCGTCCCGAGGAATGTAATCTGTTTATGAACCATAACATTAAAGACGCAGTCAGCGTCGCTGTTCTCTTGACAATCAGTAATGATGCGACCCTACCTCCGCCGAGCTGCGTCGATCACACAAACACTCGCCGTTGTGTGTGGGTGTCGTGTGTGCTTTGCTTACATAAATGTTGTGTTCGTGTGTGTGTGTGTGTAACCTTCTCACGGTAAGTGTGCTTATTTGTTGTGTTTTATTTAGTAAATAAGAATATTGTTATAAGTTTTATTAAGGCCTATTCAGATATAAGCGGTATCGCTGTCGCGCTCGTGATTCTGGTCCAGTGACAAACGAAGGCGGACCGGTATCGCTGCTGAGCGCATGTTGTTTAAATTTATGCCACATTCCACTTCGAACTAGGTTTTTTTAGACAGTCTGTATTAGAGCATTAGGTTTCGTTCGAACATTCTGTGTATATAATTATTGACGAATAGACTAGTATTGGAGAAACTAATTCCAATTAGCAATGTTCCTTGTGGTTTGGTTTATCTTCCGCAAAATACGAATATTTAAGCGAAATATTATTAAAATTAAGACTTAAGAAAAAAAAAATATTTTTAGTATCGCAATTTAATTTCGATTATTGCTTTCATGGCAGCTCGAGTGTCGTCTTATTTTTAACCGACTTCAAAAAGATGGAGGTTCACTGTTCGACTGTATGTTTTTTTGTACGTTTTTTACGCGATTACCCCGTCAAATATGAATTGATTATGATGATTATTTTTTTGTTTGGTAGGCCATACCTTAGAGGTGGTCCCATGTAAATTTTATCTTTGCTTGGGTAGTTTTTGAGTTAACTTCAATAATCTGTATTTTCCCACTTAGTCTATACGCATGATGTAATATTATTACGACATCATCCATATAGACTAAGTGGGAAAAGTAGTTAAAGTTCCTGTCACTGTTATTTACATAGCAGGCAGTGGCATTCGAATGTATGTGGGCCTACCCCACACACATTCGAATACCTACCGGCTACCTGCTACCACAACTAAAAAGTGAAAAGTAAAAACTTTTTACAATAAAAACAACCGACTTCCAAAAAACACTACAAAATGAAAAATAACTTTATTTTTCGAAGTCGGCGGCAAAATTCAAAACCAAAGACACCGTATTTTTTTTAATGTTTTGTTTCCACCAAATTCACTTTTTCCACAGCGTTGTCTGCACACAACAGTTTGTTTCTATTTACAATTTGAAATACTTACTTACAGTTTACAGTAAATTACAAGGAGTGATGTGTCGCGCTCTGATCCACGTTCAATATCACGTGTGACGTGGCTATATTCTTACACAATTATTTCTCAAACACATGAATTAATCTAAATAGATTTAGAAAATTAAGTTGATTTTTGGTATTTTAAACTCGGAACCATTTTACAAAACAAAATTCATAAAGTATTTTTCTTACTCTCATAAATAGCCTACTATAAAAACTTTTTTACAAAAAACCACTACAAAGTGAAAAATAACTTAAATTTCAGAAGTCGGTGTCTTTGGTTTTGTATTTTCGTTATTTGCCACCGACTTCCGAAAGGAGATAGAACATGTTGGGCCCAAGTGTAATAAGTTGAGATATGATCTAAAAATTAGTCATATTTTTTATCCTTGAATATCAAAAATCAGCTCAATTCTTTGTCTGGAAGCGGAGAAATATAATAAAGATAGTTTTCGTGAGATTATCGATTAAAGTAATCGATTACACAACTACAAAAAGAAAACCTACCCACTAGGTAGCACTAGGTAATATAGTTGACTCAAAGTAATTAAATGCACTAAATATACTTTTATACAATATAGTGCATTTAATTTAAATAAAACATCATTAATTACTGAAAAACCAAAATAATGATTAATTATCAATTTCATATCGATTAAAATCAGTTTTATTTTTTGTCCATGTCACTGGCAGTACATATTCTACACTAGCAGACTGACATTGACAATTTGACACATTCGAATTTTTGGCGACCGAAACCGTTTTCCCGGCGACGAAAACGGTTGCAGAAAACGGTTAAAAGACGAAACTTATCCAACATGGAATAGAATTGCCTTTTCGTCAAGCGCAGTTTCTTAAAACTATCAACGATTTGAAATGTATGAAATGGTTTTTTCGCATCACGAACGACAGCATTGACAACTGCTAATACATTACTGACTGTATTTCATTTCAAAGAGTTCACTTTTTAGGAGTTCACTTTTTATTGGAAGGACTGTTTTACGAGTGTGATAGATAGTTGAATCATCCCGACTGTATTTTCTTAGATGTAAAAATCGCACCAAGTAATTCGAAGACTGGTTTGCGCAATGAAGACTGTTTGAAGTTGAACTCAGGACGTAAAACGGTTTCATCATCACAAAACGGTCTTTGTAAACGGTTCGTTGTCGCAACGCCCATCCCTACTGAAACTAGACAGCTGTCACTTATTTCGTGTTTTCGGAAGTGTTTTGAGTGCTTTCCCAATTATTTTTAATTTTCAACGATCACTGCTTTGTTTTTTACGGATTCTGACCCTGCCTGCCTTGTACGACCCTTGCTTTCACACTGGACACCGAAGATCGCTCACACGATTGACTTGGAATTGTTATAATGGATTGTTTTGGAATTGTTGGATTGGATATTGTTGAAACTATGGATCGCTGTGTGAATTGCGGGATAGCAACTAGTCACTGCAATACACTAATGTATGTATGAATCTATAAATTCACACCATTTACATCTCGTTACTATTCAGGCCCAAGAGTGCATGTAATCGTTTCAGTCTCCTTTAAGTTATTTTTCACTTTGTAGTGGTTTTTTGGAAGTCGGCTGTTTTTTTTTGTAGAAAAGTTATTATGTCTTGCTTTTTAGTGGGTCAATTTGTAATTTATCTAAGTTACATTAGCCTAATGCCAACTGCTCATCACCTTTTACAAAATATTGCTTTTCCCGATGCAGGAACGTTCATCGTTGAGGAGTTCTCTTGATACTTTACCATCAGCTCCACTTCTCCATATGCATTGTGACGAGCATAAATTGCATTGCAACCATATTAAAGTAATCGAATCGAAACCCGTGAAATACTTATTATTGAGTAGTTCCGGTGGCTATTTATGGTCTTCATCATCAGTTCCACTTAACTAAATGGTGTTTTCCAAGAGCAACTGCACGAAGTACTATAAAAAATACCCAAATCGCTATAGGTTTGCCTATAATATTTGAAGAGTTCCCTCGATTTCTCTGGGATGCCATCATCAGATCCTAGTTTTCTTATCATGGTACCACTCTTGAGATATCTCCTTTCCAACAAAAAAAGAATCATCAAAATCGGTTCATAAACGACGAAGTTATCCGCGAAAACACATTAAAAAAAAATATACCGTCGAATTGAGTAACCTCCTTTTTTTGAAGTCGGTTAAAAATAGTACTCGGCGTTTTGCAATTTTTTTGAATAATTAGATATTTTTTGGGACTGATTCAATTTCACTAAGGGTTCGTGCACGAAAAAGACCCTCTTTTGTCAATTACCTAATTGTGAGGAAGCTGGAAATAATTGAAAGACAGTTTCCACGGTGCTAAACCATTCGAGTCAGTCACAAAGTTCGTGTCAGTGAAAATATGGTATATTTCGTCTTTGATTTACTGAATAAAGATATTGTATAGTCATAAAATAAAAATTCGATTTTATCTCAAGGATAGCTCAAGACTAATGTCTCATTTTAAATTTATTGATATGGTTAACTAAATAATAGGAAAAATACATTAATGACTGGGTTTAAAAAAAAGGTTTTTTCTGCTACATTTTGGATAGAAGTTAAAAAAGTGGTTCAGCCACATGCAAGTAAACCATTGTCCGTAATTTTTCGGAATACTTGTTGCGAATATTAGTGATTCTCCATGAATACTTAATTTATTTGAAAAATATCTTTCAGCCACATGCAAAACAAAGAACTCGACTTTTCAAATCACAAATAGTTTTGTTTAAATTCTTTTTTCCTTTCTCACGACAAATTAGCAAAATTGATCAAAATCTGTCGATTTCGTGCACGGCCGGCCGAGTTGAGTCGAGTTCCAAAGTCAGTAAAGGCAAAAAAAATATAATGAGTGTGAGATTATTATACTAATTATTGCGGAGGTGTACAAGTGTTCACAATGTTGCAGAGCGGTTCGCGCCGCCACCCGCGCCCGCGCCCGCGCCCCCGCCGCCGCCGCCCCCGCCTCCCGCGCCTCCCTTGCCCATGGCCGTGCCCGCGCCGCCCCGCACCACCGACACCATGAAATGTGAGTACTGCACAACTATACTAAACACACGTTTAACTTATCAACTCAACTCAAAGTATTTAACCAATTACAAGCAGTTTTTAACTGTCAAGGAGTCGATCAGTCAAAAAGATGAAGCTAGTTGCCCATTCCAAAGCGTAGTAGGTTCCTATGGAGAAGAACGGGCAAGAAACTCCATGGACACTCTTTAAGTCAAAATACTGGTTACGTAATTCATGATACTACTCTGAAAGGAGAACATTCGCCGTCCATACATTTTTGGGCTAAATGTGAAAGTGCCGGCCAAATAAAAAAATAGTTATATTCCGTTAGGACATGTTATTCTCTTCACTTTTCACTATGGGACCAAATCTGTAGGGCCGAATGGCAACAATTTCGCACACTGTAGTTATCTGGAGAATAACCCTAGAGCCTTAGTTTCACAGTAAAAGATGATAACCGTAATGTTTACTGGCATAAAAAGCTATTACTATAATATATGATCAAACGAACTTCGGCAAGTGAAGTTCGATCGATATTATATTAATCGCTTCATTCGAAGATATAACATTCACAACGTAGTTCCTCTAACCTACAAGGCAACTTCGCACTTTTTTAAATTTACCCTTTTTTTTTTCTTTTATATCTACGATCAGTCTACCAAATCTCATTTTTTTTTAGAGTAACTATAGTTTAGCAAAAACTTCGTTATAGGGAACTGGGGTGGGTGGGTGTTATATCTTCGAATGAAGCGATTAATATAATATCGATCGAACTTCACTTGCCGAAGTTCGTTTGATCATATATTATATTGCATCGCTTCATTCTTCAGATATAACATTCACAACGTAGATGTTTAGAGGTGAAGTTTTGCTAATACATAATAATACATAAGTTGTTTACTTAATTTGTTTATTTAACATAAGCCTTCCTTCCTTTAATAATAATTTTAATCGTTGAATCTGTTTATAGATAATACATTGACCATATTGCAATCTTATTCTAGAATCAACTTCAAACATAACAATATTAATTAGGTTGATAATCTACACACCTACAATAATATAGGCGCTAATCAGTTTTTATTTAATTTGGGTTTGGTGGAAAACAAACCGAACTTGCGAAAGAATTTTCTTCGCGTATGGGCCGACAGTAATATTTGGCGAACGTTTGGGAAACGGCTGTCCAGCCAGCCGCCTTCCTGATGGCGTCTATGGACAGGCCAGCGCGGTGCGCCGTGGACGTGGCGGCATGGCGCGTGCTATGCGCGCTGAATGTCGTCACGTCCACGCCGCTCGCACACAACACTTGTTTTATCCAGCGACTGATTGACTGCGCCGTGGCGCCTTTATAGGGCCGTTTAAACGTTAGGAATAAATTAGGTACGCTCTCAGGTCGATTTTCATTAGTCAATTGAAGGTAATCTTTTAATGTCGTAGCCGGGCAAATGCTTGGCTTATCTAAGAAGTATGGTAGAAATAAAATTGGTTGATCTCGGCCAGGTGCCGATGTCTAAATAATGTCGGTTACGATTATTTCGATGCCTCTGGAATTTATTTTTATGTTTGAGGTCTTGATAAGAGAAAACGTTTGAACTCTGTGAGCTGTGCAAATAGATAACAAAATAGCTAATTTTTTAGTGATCTTTTCTATTGTGAGATCTTCATTTGGGAACCAATTAGAGATAAAGTTGAGTACCACCTGGGGATCCCAAGTACTCGTGTACTTGTGTACACACGGTCTTAACTTGTATGCTCCTTTTAGTAACCTTTTTATGCAGTCGTCTGTTCCTACACTATTTCCTAGAAGTAGCGATAGGGCTGAGCGATGACTATTAAGGGAACCGTACGATGCTCCCTTATTAAATTGATCAGATAAAAAGGTCATGACTCGTGGAATTGACACCTCAAACGCGCTAATATTATTAACTATACAGAATTCCCACCACAGTTTAAAGGTGACATTATATTGCTGTACAGTGTTTTGAGACAAAGAAGCTAACATTAAGTCGAGAGCGGTTGGAGGCGTCCCTCGCTGTGTGAACGCAAGCCGGAGAGCACCGCGGCACCCAGGGTAAGCGACTTGTAAAGTGGATGGTGTGTTCTGAAACGGGAAGATAAAAGACCTTTACTTGCTTTCAGAATAACTATTTCGGTAACAAGCATACTCTTTAACTGGGGATACCAGGCTTGTGATGGCCATATAGGAAAAACAAGAATACCTTCGGCTTTGTCTAAAACAATTTTTTGTAAGCATTTTAATATCACCGAAAATGGCGGGAAGGCATAAAAGTATTTATCGCGCCAGCTTATTGTAAAAGCGTCAATTGTGATGGCGTCAGGGTCTGGTCGCCAAGACACATAGTTCTCACATTTTGCATTAGTGCGAGAGGCGAATAAATCTATCTCTGGTTGGCCTAATTCTTGTGTTATCAATTGGAATGCTAAATTTAATAATTCCCATTCTGTGTCCATGTTAATTTTTCTAGATTGTTCGTCGGCTATAACATTATCATGTGTGTTTATATAAGAAGCTACTAACCAGATCTTTTTCCTCTCGCACCACTGCCAAATAGATCGAGATAAATCGTTTAAATGTGGGAATTGTATTCCGCCCATACGATTGATATAACTAATAGCTATTGTATTATCAATACGTAAAAATATAGCACAGTCAGAATAATTACGAATGAACCATTTTAATGCTAAAAATACCGCTAAGAGTTCGAGATAATTAATGTGGAACTTTAATTCTGAATTTTTCCAAGAACCGTTAATGCGTTCATTATTGCTACAAGCGCCCCAGCCGGTCCTGGACGCATCAGTGAAAATTTCTAATGTGAATGCTTGAGCCCTTATGGAATTGAATGTTGTGGAAATATTTTTGGACCACCAATTCAGATCATTCATAATTATATTAGGTAATTTAATTTTTGTATCAAAATTGTTGTTTATTTTTAAGGCCAAGTATTTTTGTCGTTCTAAAATTTTGGTGTAAATCCATTCATATTTTGCTGCGGGACAAGCAGCAGTAAGAACCCCAATTAATTGTGCAAATTCTCTTATTGTGCAGCGTGGTAAGCGTAAAAATCTATTTATTAAACTAGCTATGTGAGTGCGTTTTTCGTCTGGTAAGGACATAATTAAATTTTTTGAATCATACATAAAACCTAAATATTTACAAATCTGTTTTGGTTCTAATGAACTCTTATTGAAATTAATAACGAAACCAAGGGATTCTAATAATTTCAAAGTTTCTGTTAAGTTATCATGACATTCAGAATAGGTGTCACCAATACATAACACATCGTCAAGGTATTGAACTGATTTATAACCCCGATTCCTAAGATGGGTCATTACCTCTTTCATAATCTTGGTAAAGGTTCTAGGTGCTATAGATAAGCCATAAGGCATAGCATTAAACTCATACAAAAAGTTTTGTGCTTTATCATCCTCGAAATGAAAGCGCAAGTATTTCCGGTGATGTTTAGCAATAGGAATTAACAGATATGCTTCTTTCAAGTCTATGTTAGCCATGTAACCGTTTTGAGGTATTAATTTAGTAACGGTCCTATAATCTTCCATTTTAAAATGAAACTTAGAGATAAACTTGTTTAGTGGCTTTAAATTCAAAATAAACCGCTTGTCGCCGTTTGGTTTAGAAGTAGGGATATCTTTGATATGAATTGATTCTCGGTCGATGAACATATTGATATCGCGCCTAACTCAAGTAATTTTTTTATGGCTAAATTCATATCTTCTCTACAATTACGAGGTGAAAAGGTTTGCACCGGAGTTTCAGAAAATGGTATGGAAAAACCCTGACGAATCAATTCGAGAACGATGTCATTGGAAGTTATGTTCAGCCAGTGAGAATAAAAATGACGTATTCGTCCAGAATGTACCTGTTCTATTGTTGAGGTTGAGCACGCGTTTTGTTCGTGTTCGAGTACCTCGGTTGCGGCGCTGTCTGTGCCTTGCGTGCTGCAGGGGCTTGTCTCCTCTGGCCTCCGCGCCCCCCCTGTTCGACAGGTAACGCGAAGGACCTGGCCAGTTTTGCTGGTAGCGGGGTCGTGCGACTGCTGATTGAACTGTCTGTGGAGGTTTTTGAGGCACCGAGGCCTTTTTTATTTGCAGGCCCTGCCTTTCAATAGCTTTTGAAGCTTTGATTTTTTCGGATAGTTTTAATCCGAATAAAGTGCTATCCCTTTCGTTATCCTTGATAACTTTTAAAAATGATTTTTCCAAGCCGGGTGTCACCAATTTGATACGTGCTTCAGTATCCATTTGGTGAAGATGGGTTAAGATGCGACAACTGTCACTTAGCATTTTTATGGCTTGGATTTTTTCTTCGCCAGTAATGAGAAGAGTCATCGCCCTATTCGCAGCTGTGATCCCAGCGCCAAGAAGTTGTTGCGATAACTCCATCTTCTTATCGCGATTTCTTGCCATATCAGTAATAGCTGCCGAAATTTCAGCATTAAGTTTTGGTGCTTGTAAAAGAGCACAGTTGGAGGGGACAAGATATTCTTTTAATAATTTGTCCTTGGCTTCCTTAGGAAGTCCTTTTTTTAAAATGGGCTGCCATCTTTGTGCCAAATTTTCGTGTGTGCTTTCCCCAAACTCGGGAGTGTCATCAGATTGCTCCCCTAATGCTGTCAAAATGTCTGGGTCAAGCTCATGTGCCACCGAAGGTGCTTCGGTTTCTTGTATTCCTGGATCGGGAACCGGTATCTCGGGAATATCGGTAACCTCTACGGCTGGTGGATTCGCAGGTCCACTTCTGTCCACTTTATCGGCATCTAATAATAAAATTATTTATTTTATATGTGTGGGTACTTTGACAAAAATACCTTCGTTCTATCTCTCGGATAGACCCCAGGCTTTGTCTAATTTCGCAAAAATGTTAAGCTACCTCATGTAAGATATGCTTATTTTTTGCTTTAATGCCCTCGTGTTGACTCACGGCCAACCCCCAGGCTTGCCACGTTCGATTTCGAATCAAGGCAACAAGTAATTTTTTGAGGTTAAAATACCACATTGAAGCACTTATTCACCAAAGTTAGTTAATATAAGTAGGTACTTACCGTTAGCGGCGTCGTTATCGAAGCTCACATCAGAGTCCGAAGATTCTAAAACTCGCACTATGCGACGACGATTTTGTCGTTCCTTTTCTTCGAGTTTACGTATCTTTTTATTATAACGTTCAATTTTATCTTTAGCACTGCGTTTAGACATTATTTCTATCTATTATGAACTGACAAACAACTAAGTTCAATATTAAACCCGTTTTTCAAATCGGGGACTATGATCGCAGAACTCATGTTGTCGTTGCCTCGCACGGAAAAAGAATGAGATTTGATACTCTGATCGTAGATACCAAAAAAAAAAGGGTAAATTTAAAAAAGTGCGAAGTTGCCTTCTAGGTTAGAGGAACTACGTTGTGAATGTTATATCTGAAGAATGAAGCGATGCAATATAATTAGATTACTGTTATTCTTTTAACTAAAATATACTGAAAACAGTCAAATCAAATCAAACTTTATTTGTGAACATAGGGGTACAGAAAGGTCTTAAAAATATACATTTTAGCGTGATCTCAATGTTCTACCAATACAATTGGTATACAAATAATTTGTTATTTTAATAAATACTTATAACATGCAATGATAATAATCAAAAGAACTAATTAAGATTAAATAAATGACTTCAAAAGTCTAAGTCAATTTCTAATATAATATAATGTAGATAAATGTTTAAAGAATAAAATAAAATATTATAGTATTATAGTATTTTTCAAACTCGTATAACAGCGTAGGGAATGGCCCTACAGATTTGGTCCCATAGTGAAAAGTGAAGAGAATAACATGTTCTAACGGAATATAACTTTTTTTTTGTTTGGCACCGGCACTTTCATAATTTAGCCCAAAATGAATGATCTCCTTTAATTAAGTTACTCACAGCGGCTCTTTGAATGCTTCCAACATGTTGCTGACGACAAACAAACTAACTGACGTGAGTGAACATGTTCACAGCGAACAAGTCGTTGATGAGCGGGAGCGGTGACCTGCAAGACGAGCTGAGGATGGTGCTGCCAGCCATCCAGGCGCGCAAGAAGATGCTCGACATCAAGAAGACGCCCGACATCTTTATCGACCAGGTACGCCCTAGTTACCACAACACACACTACTCGCCACCGGATTAATACTTTTGGGAAGAATATGGTTTCCTTGTAACTGTACGAACGACATAGATACAACACAACATGTCGCATATTATATTATACTTTTGCAAATGTACACACACATCCACATTATAATAATCTATTCCGAACACTGTCGTATATTGTTTTGTTTGAACCGTTGTGTTTGGGCCGTAGCAAATTTAATAAAAAGAGATATCAGAGGAGAGAGGGCGCTGCCGTCACGTTTACTTCGACTCCGAGATTTAAAATTAATTAAAAATAGTTAATGTACTTGCTTTGTTAAATTGTTATGTTTAAAGTGTTTAATTAGAAACAATATATCAGTGAAAGTGTAGTCGGCAAACAATTTCAACGCATTAAGTAAATCAACATAATTAAAACAACGAATTGTCAAAAGTCTAAAATAAACAACAGTTAAGCGCCAATTGTGTATAGAACAGACTTATACAAACAATTACAAAGTTATAGGTGATAATAAAAGTGATAAGTGCTAAAAAAAAGTGATAAAAAACTATTTTGAATATAAGGTACATTCAACACAAAGAAAACGACCTTTGCTCCTTCGCCTATTCAAATCCATTCTAACGAACTTGTACACGAAGAATCTATACGATTATTTCGACCACAATCCTAAGTGGTCACCTGGCTCGACGTGCAAAGTGTGCGACTCAAGTGTAGTAGTACTCGATGTGTCGGAGGTTCAAATCCCGGGTGAACTGTCTCTTTTTGTGATTTCCTCTTGATTGTTTCGTACATATTATTACACAAAAATATTAAACAGCGATTAGCAGCTGTATCAGGCAAACACAATGTCATTGAAGAACGTTTCAAAGAATACCAACAGTAGCCGCAAGGTGGCAGCACTTGTAGTATGCTATAAATGCAAAAAACATGTAGATATAAAAACTACTGCATTATGTTCGGTCTGTAACAATAGATATGAACCAGATTGTATTGGATATCCAGAACAAACATACAGAATGATGGATCAAGATTCAAAAAAAAGGTGGAAATGCGTAACTTGTATTAAAACCAAAGATACAATTAGCAGCAATCCATCGAACATAACGCTGAGAAATAAAAAAAAGCTGTTAAAACACCATCACCGGAACAGACCAATGTAACAAAAAAAGACCAGTCCATAGCAGCGTCACAGATCTTGGATTCGCATATACTCACTGACTACAATACATCCTATGAATCGAATTGCACACCAACAAAATGACAAAAAGTTTAGATGGAACATCATCAGAACTAATTTCAGACTTAGTATCTATGTCAGAAATGAAAGATACTATATCCCAATTAACCGTTAAACTCGAAACCACGGAATTCGAACTTGATAAAACATTACTAGAAAACAGCAATCTTCAAAGACAAGCAAATAAGTTAACTGCTGAAATTAACATGTTAAAATCATTATGTCAATCCATTTCATTACCAGATCTATTTCTCGTAGTAATATTAAAAAGAAGAGGCATTCTTTAGCACACTGTACGGCATCCACCCCTTCTTCACCTATATTACATTCTTCAAACGTTGACAGTATTTACGAAGATAAAACAATATCTCTGGGAAAAATAATTGAAGATCTACAGCAGCAGTTGAATAGCGCTAACCTTGAAATTTCATCTTTAAAAAAACAAATAGAGACACTGTCGCAGTGCTTACAAAATAAAAGCGTGGCATCGAACCTGACAATGATTCCTGCAGTCAATACCTGCACCTATTCCATCCCAGAACGAAAACCCAAACACAGACCCGAAAGAAGAATATTTATATTCGGTACACAACAATGTGTCGGCTTGGCTTCAGCCTTACTGCATTCAAGAACTAACACTAAGTACCAAAAATACGGAATCTTTGCGGAAACGAAGCCACATGCGAAATGTCATGACATAATTCAGAACTGCTTAAAAACAACATTACATCCTAATGATAAACTAGTGGTATGTGTGGGGGAAAATGATTATAAATTAAGGCAAGTTCTGTCACCATTAGAAGGTTTATTGGACACATTTTATAATAATAGGATTATTGTACTAAATGTTAGTAATAGTCACTTCTTAAATGTCTCAAAATTGAATGATGGTATAGAAAACTTATGTAAGATTTTATTTTATTTTTTATTTTATTTTATTAATTTTAGGAAAACTTACAGCTAATACATTTTAATATCAAGCACAATGTGTAAACGATGGCCAATTACAAGCTTCCACTAACGATTAAAGTGAGTAACATTAACAAATACGCGAAAACAGCGACGTATGAGATACGCAAATGAATTATCTCACGCTCGAAAATGACAATTATAAATAAAAGAGAAAAAAAAAGCAATAATAAAAAAATGGTTATACATTGAAAAAGCAATTGTTCAAACTTTTCTTTACTTCCTTAACGCTAGTACTAAATAAATCTAACTCGACATTCTGACACACCACATTAAAAGTACGACAAGCTCTTATCACATACGAGTTCTGTCTGTAATTAGTTTTGACTTGAGGTACATGGAGAAGACGTGGTCTCCGAAGAAATGCATTTGGTACACGAAGCCCAATCCTGCCCACCAACCCAGGGACGTCAGTAGATCCGTTCATAACGCTAAACAAGAAAGCAAGATCTGCAATTTTCCTTCGCTCGTGTAGAGGCAGAATGTGAAATTTTTTACACCGACTTATATAATTCGGGAGATAGGTATTTGAGCGATATTGAGTGTACCTCAAAAATCGCCTTTGTATACCTTCAAGCCGATTAATGTACACATTATAATTTGGATTCCAAACCTGAGAAGCATATTCGAGGTGGCTACGGACAAACGCACAATAAAGAATTTTCATTGTTTTAACATTCTTAAAATCTGAAGAGACTCTAAAAATAAAACCCAAGGCTTTAGAAGCCTGGTTGACTATATTATTAATATGTGCATCAAACAGAAGCTTAGAGTCAAAGGTAACTCCAAGATCCCTGATGACACTCACTCTGGCTACCAAGGCATTCGAAAGCTTATAATCGAATATAACAGGGCTTGGCTTACGCGTAAATGTACATACATAGCATTTGGATACATTTAAATCCAACCTATTTCTAGCGCAGTATTTATGGAACCTGACAAGATCATCCTGTAATAGGCGTGCGTCCTCAACAGTTGACACTTGACCCAAAATCTTCATATCATCCGCATACAATAAGACCTTAGAGTTAAGGAAACAAGAGGTGACGTCATTTATAAAAATATTAAATAAGAGAGGTCCCAACAAGGATCCTTGGGGAACTCCTGACGGGATGTACATCGCTCTCGACGTATACCCGTTGAGAACCACCGTCTGGCACCTATTCTCCACGTATGACGAGAACCATCTGAATAAGTTACCCCTCACACCAACCAACAAGAGTTTACGCATAAGAAGCGCATGATCAATTCGATCAAAACACTTGCTGTAGTCAGTGTATATAACGTCGACCTGAGACCGTCTAGACATATGCTCTGTAAGATAGTCACTACAGACCACGAGATTGGATGTGGTCGAGCGACCTTTTAGAAACCCATGTTGATGTTCACAGAAACTTAATTTAAGTGCAGAGGAAAGTTGTCTGTGCACAATTTTCTCCATAATTTTGGCGAACACACAAAGTTTGGAAATTGGCCTATAGTTGTCTATATTGGCCTTAACTCCTTTTTTATGAATCGGCGTTATATACGCTGACTTCCAGATGCTAGGCACTACACCTAATTCAAATGACCGCTTAAATAATAATGATAACGGAAGGGATAGGCACCTGGCACATTTAGAAATAAAAATTGGCGAAATGTTATCAGGACCCGCGGTTTTGTTTAGGTCCACTTGTTTAAGCAACCGAAATACTTCCTCCTCCCGTATATCAATAGAGCTTATGTCTGATACGCAATCAGCAGTCAGACTACCCGGTTCATCAATTACCACAGTGTGCAGATCGTGATCATTTCGTTCTTGGAAATTAGAAAAGAAATAGTTTCCGAACATATCACAAATTTCCTCCCCAATGCCAGATGAAATTTGACCAAAGTTAAAAACAGACGGATAACAGTTGGTTTGTTGTTTAGACTTTACATATCGCCAGAAAGTCCTTGGATTTTTAGAAATGGTTGATTCGATATCTGCAATATAATTATCGAACATTTCCTTCTCAAGATCTTTAGCCCGCTGACGTAAAGTTACAAAAGAATGATGATCAGATAGATTTCCATACTTTTTAAACCTTGAGTGAAATTTCGCCTTTTCCCTAACTATTTTAATAAGAGGGCTTTTATACCAAGGAGGGTACTTGCCCCGAGGTGCTATAATTTTAGTAGGTATATACTTATTATGAAGCAAGTTAATGGTGTCATAAAAGAAATTGATAGCTTCTTCAAGAGTCCTACAGTTTAGCTCAAATGACCAGTCTCTAGCCACCATTTCTTCAATTATGGCGTCATAATTCGCAAGAGCATACAAGAACTTGACTCTTGGCCGAGAATGCAGCTGATGTAGTTGAACGAAGTCAGCAGTGATACAGAGTGCCTTGTGGTGTAAGTCCTCCTCAACTAAAGGATCCAGGCAGCAAGAGACAGTAACTTCGTTATTTGATAATACGAGGTCAAGAATCCTGTCATTCATATTACGATGAGAATTGTATTGTAACAAATTGCAAGCGGTAAGAGTATCACAAAAGGAGGTCTGGACAGGTCCGTGCAAATTACTGGGGCATAGATAATCACCATCATTCGCCGCATGCCAGTCAATATTCGGCTGATTAAGATCACCAAGAATCAAGAACCTATCTGCTGGATTTTTAAGAACAATGTCAGCTAAATTATTAGCAAAGTTGTGTAGTTGTACCATCAATGAGTTGCCAGACGGCTGATTACATATATAAACCACACAAATATGCATTTTATAGGTTACCTTAGGTTTCGATTGCTGTAAAGTTAAGGTGACCCACAGATCCTCTGCAGACGAGCACCATTCGTTCCGGACGTCCGCAACAAGTTCTCGACGTATAGCTATTAAGACCCCTCCCCCCATAGTTTGGTTAGTGAGGGAGTAATTTCGATCACGTCTGCATACAAAATATCTGTCATCAAATAATTCACTATCAGATATACCATCTATAAGCCATGTCTCTGTAAGACAAACGACATCAAACGAATTGATACAAACATTCCTATAAAAAATAGATGTTTTTGTCCGTAGCCCACGAACGTTTTGGTAAAACAAGCTAATAGGTGCCATTATAAGTCAAATGTAACACTAGAATAATAATCGTAAAAATATAAGGCACATTCAAAATATGTCCCAAGTAAACATTATAGTAAATAAAAGTCAGCGTAAATAACATGTATGGTTGGTGTAAGCAAAATAAGGCGGTAGTTGTATTTAATAAAACAGATTTGACCAAACATGCGTAACAACTTGTGTTCAAGGTCAAGAAATAGTTGGCTTTGTAAATGTAGTAATCATAAAAAACATTATTCAAGTATAAGCAGATCCCGCTCTCATTAGCACATACATACAGTTTAAAATAGCAAAAACCAAAGCTTAATGAGTTATATGAATAGGTGACACCGAGCGATAAGAGAACAAAAGACAGGCGAGAATGGAATGCGTGCAAAAAAAGGTTATGAGCGTTTCTAAATATTATGCATAACGACTCGTCGATCAACAATAGTGTGTCAGCAGATCGACCAGCGATATTGCCTAAAAAAACTTTTTCAAGTCCTGTTCAGTCCGGATGTGATGTTTCGGTGATGGATGATTTTTTCGAATAAAGATTTTGCAGCCTGTTACCCAAACATACTCATATCCTTTTTCCTTTGCTAAAATCTTGGTTTTGTTTAATAAGGCTTTGTTATCCAGCGTCAGATGGTCGTTGACGTAAATTTTATGATCACCCTGGAGTCCCACGTCGACGGCTCTCAAGATTTTATGTTTTCTAGCTGCAGCAACAAAATCATTTTTTAAATAACAATTGTGTACCGAGCAAATTATTGTTTTATTATGGCTGTCATTTCGCATGGGAATCCTTGCTATGTAATTAATCCGTTCCTTAGGGATAGGGCAATTGATTGTATCCCCTATTTTAGCAATGACGTTGAACAAATTCTCAGAGTTAGATTCAGGCACACCCTTGATCTCAATGTTATTCATCCTGGACCTCTGCTCGTTGTCACGACACTGAAGTTCAAGATTTCTACAGCGCTCCTGCAAGGTGGTGATGTCGTCTTTGGTCTTCTTTAAACTATCTATTTCCTGTTCCAATCCCGAAACTTTACCTGCTAGATCTTTTACTGAGCTGTGTACAAATTCAAGAGACTCCTTCATTCCAGCAATGGAGCTAGTGACATCAGAGAATTCCCCTCTCATGGATTTCAGTTCCGCCAATTCCTTGTTGATAAGCTTTAAGTCCTCCATCAACGCCGGTAGTGACTCCATCTGCACCGTCAATCTCCTCAGCTCGGATAGCACACTCCATATCTGTCGCTGAGGTTGTAGCTGACCCGACCCGGGGACTCATAGCCAGAGCTTTACAGGAATTGCACCTCCATGTTAATTTCCGATCACCGAGCTTTCTCCATCCAGTTTCAGTGATACCAGCGCACGGAAAATCAAACTGACCCTGACAGGCAGTACATTTGACCCCGTCATTGACTTGACTGTCGCACCTCTTGCACTTGAACATTATATTATAATTAATAAAGTAATTCCGAGAATTGTTAAAAAAAAAAAAAAAAACTTAAGACACTGTCAATACGGAGCGTCGAGCGTATGCGTGCTCACGGTTCGCTGTCTACCGTTAAGATGTTTAAAAAATGTCATTATCTTGATTGTGGACATTTTACATTATCAGAGGCTTGTAAGTCTATAAATTATGTGATAGATTGTAACGACTACAATGAAAACTACTTGTGCCCAAGGAATATTAGGAAATTTGTAATGCGTAATCAACCAAGCAGCAATGTAGCCATTAGTAACAATATGCCTAAAAAGGGAACGATCCCTTTTTATTTTAATATACAATATTGTAATAAAAATAAACAACCAGTAAACCCAGCCGTATCTATCGGGAAGGTAAGCAGAGGTACAATACCTTTTTACTTCCCTGTATTAAGAAATAAAGACGATTTTTTTCGTGCCTAAAGCCCATACGTTCAATATTCTGCATCAAAATATTGCTAGTATTCTATCAAAACGGGAACTGTTAGAAATAACAATCCAGGAGTTACGAGTAGCACAAAAAGAGCCTAACGTAATTTGCTTGTCGGAAACTTTTATAAAGAAAGGCTATGAGAGCTATATCAAAATATGTAACTATCAGTTAGCTTCAAGTTTTTGTAGAGAAAAACAAAGAGGAGGAACCTGTATCTTAGTAAAAAAAGGCATTCTTTTCAAAGATTTATCTTATATACAAAATTATGCTACGCAAAACACATTTGAAGCTTGTGGCATAGAGCTTGAATGTTATAAGTTGCTTGTTATTTGCGTCTATAGAACTCCAAACTCAGATCCTACTCAGTTCTTATGTAAATTAAATAATCTTTTGAACTACCTAACTAATAAATACAAGTCCAAATTTCGTCTAGTAATAACCGGTGACTTGAATATAAATACGTTGAAAAAAGGTAACGTTACTAATCACCTACGAGACATATCCTACAATTATAACTTGAAAATTCACATTGATGTGCCTACGCGCAAGTCATCTTGCATAGACCATATTCTAAGTAATATTCCAAATGCTTCCGCTTCAGTTTTGCCTCTCTATCTCTCTGACCATGACACAGCCCAAATGTTGAGTTTTACTATAAATGAAAAGATTCAAAAATGCTCATCTTATCATATATATAAAAGAGATTACAGTTTGGACAATGTTCGTAAGTTCAAAAAATGTTTAAATAATTTATCGTGGTCACACATATACATCTCAAATGATGCAAATATATTTAGTGAGTTTCATGAACTGCTATGCTTATTCTACAATCTTTGCTTCCCAAAAGTAAAAGTAAAAATAAATAACAATAATTCAAATAAAAAAAATTGGATAAGTAAAGGCTTAAAGAAATCTTGTAAAAAAAAACGTGTACTAAGATATAAATACTATAAAAATAAAAATGCAAATAACAAAATTAATTATATGACATATTCCAATATTCTAAAAAAATGTATAATTAATTCAAAAAAATGTGCAAATATTAAATATATAGACAAGAGTGAAAACAAATGTAGGGCTACGTGGGCAGTAATTAAAAATGAAATGCACGATACAAATTGCATAGGAAATATGGAGAAAATTACAGTTAACAATACAACACTAACAAATCCTATTGAAATTGCCACCGCCTTTAATAATAATTATATTGATTTATCACATGCGAGCAGTCAGGAAAGCATAAAACCTCGTATTAGTGCATCCGTTAACTCGATGTTTTTAAAACCTATGGAGGAAAGCGAGGTTAGACGAGAAATACTGTCATTGTCTAATTCCAATTCTGTGGGCTATGATGAAATCAACACTAAAATTATTAAAGAGTGTACCAATCAACTAACTGCTGTTCTGACATATTTAATTAATTTATCGTTTGCATCGGGAACTTTTCCTGATGCCCTGAAATACTCGATAGTCAAGCCTTTATATAAAAAAGGAGAAAAATCTGATATTAATAACTATCGTCCTATAACGTTAATACCCATATTATCCAAAATATATGAAAAGTGCATGTATAGAAGAATAATTGACTATTGTGATAAATTTCATATAATTAGCAAAGAACAATATGGCTTTCAGAAAAACAAGTCCACCACTTTGGCAATATTCTCCCTGGTAAAGGCTGTAGTTACTAATATCAATAATAAAAATCTGACCACTGGGCTATTTTTTGATGTCTCAAAAGCCTTCGATTTAGTTTCTCACAATCTGTTGCTCAAAAAACTTGAACTTGTAGGTATCAGGGGTCCTACACTTCAGTGGATAAAATCATATCTCAGTAACCGACAACAACGAGTCATTATTGATAAAATTGATGAAAATCAAGTTAAGGTGCCTTTTTCATCAGAATACAAGCACAATACATGTGGTGTACCACAAGGAAGTGTACTGGGGCCTGTCCTGTTCTTGCTGTACATAAATGATATTATTAATATAACTGACCACCGATGTATATTATTTGCTGATGACATAGCTATTATTATAGCGACAGAAAAATGTAACAATTTTAGAAATAATCATGAGACTGACATTAATAATACTATAGATAAATTAATACAATGGCTTGACATAAATAATTTAAAAATAAATCTTAATAAATCTGTTTATATTAATTTCAATAAATGTAATAATCCTAAATATAATATTAAACTAAACGTATCAAAAATTAAAGAAGTAGCACAAACGAAGTTTTTAGGTGTAATTATTGATGAAAATTTGAATTGGAAAGAGCATGTGGATAACGCTGCAAAGAGAATAAATAAATTTGTATATGCTCTTAAACAAATCAAAAATATTACAAACTTAAAAACAGCTCTCATGACCTATCATGCATATGTAGAATCGGTACTACGTTACGGGCTTATAATATGGGGAAATAGTACCGATATAAACCGAGCATTTGTTGCTCAAAAAAAGTGCATTAGGGCAATTTACGGAATGCACTCGGAGGAATCTTGTAAACCCATATTTAAGAAACTAGGTTTGTTACCGCTGCCGTCGCTTTATATATTTGAAACATGTATGTTCGTTAATAAACATAAAGACCTGTTTATATCAGCCAATGATATTAATCCAAGGAGCCGGCGTGATCCACAGAGACTCGTTCTGCATGATCTTCCCAAGCTTGCTAAATATAATAAAAGCTGCTTATATAATTGTGTTAGTATATATAATAACATACCGAGTAGCATAAAAAACTTAAACTCCAGATTATTTAAGGGAAAATTGTTTGACTCGTTAACCTTGAAAAATTTCTATAGTCTTAAAGAATTTATGGATAACAAATTCTCATGTCAGTATTAAGTGAACATATGCATGCTAAGTACAATTCTGGCAAAACATGTAAAATCTTTATTGTAAATTATTGTAACACCATGTATACCATGTTTTATGCAAATAAATACTTACTTACTTACTTACTTAAAAAAAAAATATTTCCACCGATTTCTCTGTCAATTGTGGACCGATTTTGAAAATTATTTTTTTGTTTGAAAGGGTGTGCTCTCGAATTGGTCCCATATAAATTTTATTAACTTTGCTTGGATAGTTTTTGAGTTAGCTACAAAATACGTATTTATAACCCCACTTAGTATATAGATGATATGATAAGTTTCTGTCACTGGTAGCAGGTAGTGGTATTCGAATGTGTGTGGGGTAGGTACCACAACTAAAAAGTGAAAAATAAAAACTTTTTACAAAAAAAAACAAGGTCGTTTGTTTTTTTTAGTATTAGTTTAGATATATATATTAGTTAGGATATTAAGTTGGGAATAAAGTAAGGATGGCGGCAACCCACCGCAGAACAACGACGGACTTCAGATAGGTACATTGTATTGTCAATGTTTATTTCCCACTTGCAGAAGTCGAACCCGGACGAGGTGGCGGAGTGGCTGGAAGCCAAGGGCTTCAGTGCGGCGACGCAGCGCGCACTGCGCATGCCCGGCCACCAACTGTTCGGTCTGACGCGTACGCAGTTGGAGAAGGCGCTGGGCGCGGACGAGGGCAAGCGCCTCTACAGTCAGATCCTGGTGCAGAGGAACGTCTCGGGGGTGAGTCGCCGGCTCTACGGTGAGGCACACACACCAGGCACTACACTCGCCCAGCATCCGCACATACCGTGACTATTGCACGCCACGCCAGGACGGACTCACCGCTACTTCACAATACAAAATATTAACCAAACTTTATTAAACAATTTAATAAAAATGGCGCTTACAGCACCGTACACGTGATACAAGTGAAACGTATTAAAAATAAAGAATAAGAGACATTTAGTATGAGAGACAGAGATAGTTATATCTTTCTTCTCTCTCATGTAACGAAATGTGTCTAAACGTGACGAATCCTTGAAATTTCACTCTCAATTCTCGTCCAATTAGGTCGACGTCAATACACTGATCTTAAAACAAACTAATAATATGTTATCGTGCTCGATCATTTATTGATAAAAACCGAACACTCGTATGTATCAATGCGTAAATAATAATCAACAACATTACTGTCATCATTCTATTGAAATAGGAGTGCCTCGTGGTTATATTTTAGGCTCTTTTCGTTCCTTGGCTTAAATGCTGATTTTAATAAAATTATTATGATTTAAAAACCGTACTTATAAGACGGTGTGCTAAAATCTTGCTCATATTATTGTTTTTCTTTTGCTTCTACAAGGCTATATTCATCTTCACATTGTGTGGTCACATCATATTCTTTATCAATAGTTAAGAGTCTTATTACATTTTTTTAACGGAAATTCATGACTATCTGCTGCATAAGTTACTGTTGCTGAAAATTACAGCGTCAAAAATCATTAATTTGCATAAAAAATGCAATAGGACATTTAAACTCCTTTCAATAATGTTGTGTGACGTTATGTTACAGTACAAGACGACGTCGGCGTCGGAGCTGCAGAGTATCCTGCGCAAGGCGCGCGAGAAGGTGGAGGTGTCGTGAGCGCGCGTGCGCTGCTGTGGGCGCGCACGACGCACGCGCGCAAGCACGACGACGACGACGACGACGCCTCCACCTGCTGACGCACGATACACCATGGCCCAGCACTTGCTATGACACATCGTGGATCCGCCCGACTCCCTACTGCTACTCTCTAGCGCATAGCGTTTCAACAGGAATATTATAAAGTTAACAACATTATACTACTTAGCAATATTTAATTATAAGAAACGAGCAATATTCCTATACAACGACATTACGGTTGACTATAAATCCTTTTAGTATAAGGGGTGTGAATGTTTTCATACATTTAATATAAGTGACATCTTGTTATTATTATACATAATTTTAATACTTTGTAATAATTATTTATAATGATCATTAAATATTATTTTGTTTATTACTGTTATTTGGTATTGCCTCGTCCTCTTCTCTCGAGAAGCATCTACTGATCCTCGTACATCGAGGGCTACAGGCAAATGGTGGTATGTGTGCGACCACCAAACTAGTTAGGCTAGCTGCTTACCTAGTGGTTCATTCCTTTATGAGATATTCTCACCTTTTTGAGAATATTCAAATTCATTTCTGGGAGAATATTAATAGAATACTCTTTAATATGTACATCATGTAGTTTACTGATATAAATGTAGAACTTTTACTTATAATGACTCAGTGGGCGGCCTTATCGCTAAAACCGATCTAATAAAAACAAATATTTTAGATGGATTAAAGGGAGAAGGAGAGACATTAAGTCTGTAGTGTATGTACTATTTACATATACAATAAATACATACTGATACCGGAATTCTGAAGATCGCATATCGAATCTCAACCTTACAAGCAAGATCGTACATCACTGGCTGAGTGACCACTGGCTGAAGGTGACCGAAGCGTGACTTCCAGCGCTTTGGTTTGACCGGGCGATTTAGATATCAATGTTGGAGTATAATAATTAGTGAAGTTATTAAAGGAATCGGTAATTAACACACTTTTAATTATTGAGTTTAACAATACATACATAAAGCTTAATGTTATGGCTAAAGTCGGGTGTGGAAATAAACTGAACATTATCCAGTTAAATTTGAGTTTATATTTGAGGCAAGGCAAATTTTCAACTTATTGTGCATTTGCGATAAAATATGATTTAATTTTTAGCAGGCTAAACTGCACATTAGCCTTAACGCAACGAAGTATACGCGAGTAGCGGAGGGAGAGCGCGTGAGAAGCACGCGACCCCTTCGTCGCAGCGTAAAATTTTCTAAAAACACGATGTTTGCAAAAAATCGTTATCTCAAAACACTATAATCGCAAAACACCACATTCCCAAAACATTACATTCTCTTGTGCCTAAACGGACCCCGGCATTATGTGGTCACAGTTCTAACCTAACCAGCCATTAGCCATTTTCATTTGCTACTTCACTTTTAATCAAGGCTAAAAATCTATAAGTACTTAAGTTCAGCCGGCTAAAGATAAAAGAAATTAACATTAGCCTCTCCTCGAAAGGCTAATCTTAAGTTTATTTTCCGATCCATCCTTAGCCGTGTCGTTTCATATTTATTAACATAAAAATATTTCCGAGGCACTCGAGGCAGTCTGCCCGATACCTCGGTGGTTGTGGTGTTGCTCCGACTAATGTGAACGGTTTTGTATACGACTGTGCGGCAGATATGTATCTTTAAATAAATAAATTCTTTATTGCCATACAAAGATTACAGAAAAATTTGAGACCCTGGCTCCAGAGCTAAATTAGAGTACCTGTATTTCAGGAGCCAGTGACATCTTCCATTTGTGTTACTGTTAGCAAGTATATGTAGCAAAAGATGATTATCTCACTTAAAATTAAGCTTAAAAAATGTAATTAGAAAATTTAATTAGAATTAATAAAGCAAATAAAATACTTTCATTAAATTAAATTAGAATAAATTTGGATTAATACAAAAATCAGGAACAAATATTAAAGGAATCAAATTAGAACTAAAACAAATTACAAATGATTTAAGTTAGGATTAAACAAAATTAAATAAACATAGTGGGAGCTGGTAAGCGTGTGTGTGAGTGCGTGTATGTAGGGGTGTGTTGGGGTGTGTGTATGTGTGTACGAATACCAATGATTTGTGTTCTAATATATTTAGATTGATTGCAGTAAGTTTTCAGTTGCGTTGTAGTCCTGTGTCAGTAGCCAGATCTTTATCTTCTTTTTTGTTGTTCGTCGTTAGGGAATATATGTTCAGGATTTTGTTCAGCTTATTATAAAGAAAAGTGGCAAGATATACCCGCTGTCGCCTGGCGGACGCCGTGTGATAGTACAAAGGTGAGCAAACGTTTGTTATGGTGCGCTTCTTATTAATTTGTATATAATAAGGTGTAATACTGTGCTGCTTGTTGACCACTTGCAGAATATAATTCTGTTTCACCGTAAGTACTTCACACTTCTCGTATAGGACTCTGGTGGGAAATCTAAAGGGTCTGAAAGTCATGACTTTAAGTAGAGATCTTTGGGCCCTTTCCAGGTGAATCATAAAAGTCTTGCAACCACCACCCCATACAGTAACACAATATCCCAAGACTGCATGAGCGCATAGTACACAGTGGGCGGCCACGTGTCTAAGTTTTTTAAATGCCCAAATAAGTTTTCTAACACGCGTTGTAGTGAGGTCTATGTGCTGACGCCAGCAAAGCTTCTCATCTACAATCACACCAAGGTATTTCACATGTGTAGACATAGTGATAGCTGTGCATGAACATGTCGTTGAAGAACCGAAGTTGAACCGACATGTAGTCGAATATTTAAATTTACAGGTTTAATTTTAGCAAAGGAGAATTGGAGAAATGTAGATTTGGAAAGGTTCAAAGTGAGGCGGTTAAATCTTAACCAATGGCTTACTTTATGCAGTCCCAGTTCGGTGCTTCGTCGAGCTTCGTCCCAGGTCCCCCCATGAAATATCAATGACGTACCATCAGCGTAAGTAAAGATCTTACCGTTTATAAGTGGCAGCTGACACAGGTCATTTATGTAAATCAAGAAGAGACTCAGGCCAAGAATACTGCCTTGTGGGACGCCTTAGGTAACCCAAGTATCAGAGCTAACATATTCCTGTATCTAAACTTTTTGCGTACGGTCACAGAGAAAATCCTCAAAAATTTTTAGAGCATCACCACGAACACCGATCTTATTTACCTTGTCCACAAGGAGAGGAATCATGACGGTGTCGAAAGCTTTGGCCAGGTCGGGAAATATGCCGACACATTTCTGTTTTTGACCTATTTTAAGTGTAAAGTGATCTACTAATTGACTTACGGTATCTTCCGTGCTTTTTCCCGACCTAAAGCCATACTGGGCTTCAGACAGTATCTTATTATGTTGCAGAAAGTTTGTGAGCCTTTTGTTTAAAACCTTTTCTAATATTTTTGATAAAGTCGTAAGAACTGAGATCGGCCTGTAGTTTCCAACATCGTCCTTCTTCTTCTTCGATCTTTGGGAACACCATGCGATACAAAACATATTGACTCAGTTTTTATGAAAACTTCGATGGTGCGAATTAGGAGTGAGTGACTTTCTTAACACGTTCAGTGCCGGGAGTCCTCCTGGAGGGTTCACCTAGTCGCACCTGGGATGCCGAGAGCCCTCGCGGAGGGCTCATTTTAAATGTAGGTTTTTCTTAGCGAATACAGCATTATAAACCGAGAAAATAAAATCTTATGTATATTTAACAAGATTTATTAGTAGGTAAATACGTTGGTTTTAAAATCAAAGCATTACATTTTTTTTTGCTCACAGTTAGAAATATTCACGAAAAATTTCAAAGGTTGGAAACTACGTAATAGCGACAAGACGCCCCGAAAACACAATTGTACTTCGTTTTACAGTGTTTTATAACGTGGTTTTAAACCTAATGCCGTTTACCGTCCGCGATGAATAACTTTAGCGCAAACATAAAGGCTCGTGCAGACTAGCGCAACTTGTCGCAACGCGAGACTGGTACTTGTTCTACCGTGAAGTTTTCTTAGAAATTGTTTTGTGAAAGTCGCGTCGCGCCAGTCTGCACGAGGCTTAATGCCGGTAACCCTCCCGGAGGGTTCACTTCCAATATGTATGGCGGCATGGCGTATGAGTTCTATGAACAGTGGGTGGAATCGAAAGTGTTAAGTGGCCAATAGATGTCACTGTTGGTAATACATTCAATGGGAAGAAGTCACTACTTTGTCGAGATAAAAAACTGGGAATAGAACTAAGTACGAAAATAAATAAAAAACATTGCTAAAAAAAATACAGTTTATTCTAAAAATAAAAATCTACAAACAATAACATATTCGTAACTATACCTAAGTACCTATATCGATAGTATTACTCAATATATAACAAAACAGTGATTCGTTAACAAAGTACCGAAATATAATAATTTATTGTAAATTGTACATGATCAACTGGTTCTTAGCTACACTTAATTCATATTATAACGTATATTACTATATTACACAATTCATTATGTTGAGAATCATTCGCGTCGAGCGTCGAGCGTCGAGACAGCACGCAGCTCGGTCGGTTATTGCACGAACCCACTAAATGTTCATTTGAGATATTATGTTTATTCTTAGTTACTAACATGCATTAGCCAGCTAATCCTTGGATCAGCTAAACGCACCGGAATGCACGCTCATTAATATTTAAAACCTATCCAAAAGTGTAAAATTCTAAATTGTAGGATATGCATCTTGTTGTATTTTGTGTTCATGAATATATTCAGCGCACGAGTGAGTATGGCACGACATGTTCACTAATAGCGACCAGAGGCGACATTATAATGATATAAAACCAACAACAACTCTCTATTCTAGCATACAGGTGAGTTTTAGTTCTCTTCCACATGGAGCTCATGACTCCTTTGACAACTTTTATTTACATTGCTGTAGGTAAATACTTATTTTATTTTTCGCCCTGGAGTCCCATCTCAAAAACTCATCCCTGTACTTAAAATGACGTAGGTAAATTAAGAAACTCGGAAACACTTAGTTATTTTTTTAAATATTACACTGATAATGTTTCGAGGTGTAAGCAGGTAAACTTTATAAAAAGCTTAGGCTTCTCCAACATCCATGAATACATTACAATTTATAACAAAAACAGTTAGTTACTCTCGAGTTATTGACAGGCCTCTGGTTCCCTACAAAACTTACATATAATATCTTTCAGTCCTTGTTACAGCTAACAGACGTACCTGTATGTACTCGCGACACGTCGCGGTTCACTTACTAAACTATGACCCTAACCAACTATAGTAACATTTGTCAAACAAATGCGCATCTACGCAACGATCTCGACCAGCGAGCGTTACACTCACACTCATTGAGCGTTACACTCACACTCACACTCATTGAGCGTTTCACTCACACAACTCACATCCCCACCGAGCGTCGGGGTCGCATGCACATATAATATGATGATGATATATCAAGTCACACGCGAGCACTCGCCACCAACACAACACACCCACACCTCGTCTCGTGCTCAACACACACAACTCTAATCTCTAAAATGAGCGTAACAACATCACATAACAGTTATCAATATCATTGGGCGCGACGTCACTGAGGGCAGGACGACTTGAGTACGAGTATACTGACCAGGGATGTTAAGGAGCTCCGTAACCGTAACCGAAACTATCGGAAATCCGAAATGAAAATCTATCCATAACCGTAACCGAATCCGTTATAAAAGTTTCGGATAATTTCGGATTGGGGCGGTGTCTAAATAAGACACATTATGACAGGTTTTTTGCCCAGCTGAGCCGATACACTAGCCGCGCGCGTCACTTGTTGTTTATGGTTGCTGTTGCTTAGTCATTACTAGTCAGTCATTACTGGATAATATTATAACATTACAATTTCTTAAAAATGTAATAATCCGTAACCGAAACTATGCGAAACTATAGGATAATCCGAAATAATCTCATATCCGTAAACGTATCCGAAACCGGTATAATATCATTTCTATATCCGTATCCAGATCCGAAATTTCATATCCATAACATCCCTGTACTGACACTATGCCAATTGTAATAAAAAGGTATCGAACACTTACTTTTAACAACCAGTGTTGAGAAACTCATCATTCACCCATACATACTTAACATTAACAACAATGTACAGTCAGGAAAATCAGTTGCTAGGCAAATTGCCACACTACGTGCCTAGTTATAGTCATTCCATAATTAAGATTATCAAGAATGTACTTGAGATTTGAATATACGAACAATTTCCCTTACTTTAGTAACAGAAGTTCTTTTTCCTCCGTTGTATATTCATGAGTGAAGTGTACGGCATCGGTTGATCTTCCCTACGTATTGGCGCTACTGCATATCCCGGTGTGCGGCACGCCTAGCACGAGTCGCGCGCGGCCAGGCTCGCGGCACGCCTAGCACGAGTCGCGCGCGGCCAGGCTCGCGGCACGCCTAGCACGAGTCGCGCGCGGCCAGGCTCGCGGCACGCCTAGCACGAGTCGCGCGCGGCCAGGCGCGCGGCACGCCTAGCACGAGTCGCGCGCGGCCAGGTGCGCGGCACGCCTAGCACGAGTCGCGCGCGGCCAGGCTCGCGGCACGCCTAGCACGAGTCGCGCGCGGCCAGGCGCGCGGCACGCCTAGCACGAGTCGCGCGCGGCCAGGCTCGCGGCACGCCTAGCACGAGTCGCGCGCGGCCAGGCTCGCGGCACGCCTAGCACGAGTCGCGCGCGGCCAGGCTCGCGGCACGCCTAGCACGAGTCGCGCGCGGCCAGGCTCGCGGCACGCCTAGCACGAGTCGCGCGCGGCCAGGCTCGCGGCACGCCTAGCACGAGTCGCGCGCGGCCAGGCTCGCGGCACGCCTAGCACGAGTCGCGCGCGGCCAGGCTCGCGGCACGCCTAGCACGAGTCGCGCGCGGCCAGGCTCGCGGCACGCCTAGCACGAGTCGCGCGCGGCCAGGCTCGCGGCACGCCTAGCACGAGTCGCGCGCGGCCAGGCTCGCGGCACGCCTAGCACGAGTCGCGCGCGGCCAGGCTCGCGGCACGCCTAGCACGAGTCGCGCGCGGCCAGGCTCGCGGCACGCCTAGCACGAGTCGCGCGCGGCCAGGCTCGCGGCACGCCTAGCACGAGTCGCGCGCGGCCAGGCTCGCGGCACGCCTAGCACGAGTCGCGCGCGGCCAGGCTCGCGGCACGCCTAGCACGAGTCGCGCGCGGCCAGGCTCGCGGCACGCCTAGCACGAGTCGCGCGCGGCCAGGCGCGCGGCGATGGCGGCCGTCAGCGCAGAGCCCTTGCCGCTGCCGTCCTCGGCGTCCAGTAGCGAGAACTGGAACAGACATAGGTTTATTTTATTTTATTCGTAACAACCAACATTTACATAAGACAGAATACAAAGGCGTTTCTGAGGAGCTTGTTGGATCGAATAGTTGATTTTCGTATCCGTACACAAAATACGCGCTTTGATGTGTAGTTGCGAGCACCAGCCCGTTAGAGAATACAAACGATGATACTACGAACACAACACACACACACACCCCCACACACACTGACATTAACAATATATAAATGTAATCAACAGTGTTAACAAAGAAATAAAACAGTTTTATAATTTTAATCAGGTATAAGCAGGTCTGGTTTTCACAACAATCATGGCTAGGTGTTCTAGCAATGTGATAAATTTTTTGATTTCTAAAAATAGACATGCTTCGGAGACAGGACTGATAAATAGTGATGTAACTTCGAGGTATCAAAACGCTTCTAGGAGTGGCAAAACTCATATGTACAATCAAGGAATTTGATTGTTGAGCATTGACACACTACGTCAAGTAGCCGTGTTGTGGCCATATCATACTATTGAGAAGAAATGACAGTTGTGATTTGAAGTTACAGACAATTTAAGTTGATAGTCAACTTGCATAACAATGAAGTTCCTTCCGTGATAGCAAGACCCCGCGGCCTCGAGCGATGCGACTGCATCAAGTATGCACAGCATTCATCTGTTCCCATCCGTCGCTCGGCGAATCGCGTCGCGGTGACTGGCGCATGCTCTATACAAGTTCTTTAATTTGCTTTCTTAGTCGCTGTCGCGAGACGCGTGCAGTTTGAACGTGTAGCTCGTGGCCGGGCACAAGGTTATCCGCGGCAATTAGCCTCGCTACCACCTAGCAGACGGCTCATAGTGTCCTAAATAGTGAGTGACGTGACTGACCGGGTGTTCCGGCGCCAGCAGCGCGATGTAGGTGCGCATGAGGCCGGCGATGCGCGGGTGGTGCTTGAACACCGAGCCGTCCACCGCCACGCCCACGTGCGGCCGCCCCATGCGCCGCAGCAGCGTCGAGATACCTGCACACGCAAAATAAAATCAAATCAAGTAAAAGAAAACATGTGGTGGGTACAGTCATGTAACCAAGTAAATATAATGTAAAAATACCTACTTAATACATCTGTCGACCGACCGTACGTCACTCTGGCGGTCATATGGCAATAGCGCATGCGAGTTTGAGAAAGACACTGACACAGAAGTTAAAACAAGATTGAAATAGTTTTGTCTAGATGTGAATGTAAATGACCGTAATAATGTAAAGTTTCGTTCCTCTAAGAGGTTTATCGTTCAGAGTGGAGTGTTAAGTGTGGAATGTGTGAGTGGTATGTACTCACAGACAGACACGAGTTGCGCAGCCCTGTTGGAGATGACGTGCGCGACGTGCTGCGCGACCTGCGCGTCCTGCGCAGTGATGGTGGCGCCCGGGCACACCTCGCGCAGCGCCGCCATCGTGCGGGTCACTTCGCCCGCAACGTTATCCCTGAACATACATCATACACATATAAAGTTTCGTTAAAATTAAGTATATTATGAGAAACAGATCTCTGCAAACAGTGTGAACTTTTAAAAAACTTCATTTGAAAGAGCTATGATTATAAAACACCGCGAACCAGAAGGCATAGCGTGGGTAGGGTCCCCACAAGTTGGACCGGAGACCTGTTGAATGAAGGTCGCGGGGTTCTGCTTAGTTGTGGAATCACAGAACCAGTCATTAAGGCTTGCTTGGGGAACGCTTATGTCCAGCAGTGGACGTCTTTCGTCTGGTTGATGATGACGAGCACAAGAACAGCCAAGTCCATTATGATACACTTCTAAGTTGAAGTGAGCTGTCAAGTCATTGATGCGAGGGTTTTTCACTACTGACAGCTCACTACACTTCACCTAAGTTTTCACGGAGAGTTTTTAACAGAATAGATCGTCAAGTACTAACTCTTCGAAGAGGGAGAGATGCGCAGTCTGCAGCGCGTCGTGCGCCGGCGCGGCGGGGAACAGGCCGGCGCGGGCGAGGCCACTCAGCGCTGACGTCAGCAGCGAGCCCAGGTACTTGCCGCCAATGTACTTCTCGAACCTGGAGGTAGCGCAGACCAACATTTAAGGAGTTTCGAATCATGCAATATTATGAAAGTTGACTGTACATAACAATCAAGTTTAGTAGAAACCTTAAGTCATCAAATACAGGGTGTCAGGGACATCGACGCGAAAACTGAAACCATGGATTCAGTACATGATTCTGAACCCCCTGCGTTGAACGCGGTCAAAATAAATGGAACAGCAGATTTTATTTAATAACCGACGTAAAATTTTAACGCAGGGGGGTTCAGAATCATGTACTGAATCCATGGTTTCAGTTTTCGCGTCGATGTCCCTGCCACACGTATACGGCGCGACATCGACAGGCAAAAAAAATCTGTTTCATACATTTTAGCCGTGTAGGTAGGTATTGCAGTTTTGCATGAAAAAGCAGTTTCTTTTTTATTGGCCGATAAAAATTTATTCACTCGGGGGTCGAGAATCACGTGCTGAATTCATGGTAACAGTTTGCGCGTCGACATCCCTTGCACCCTGTATGGTAGCGGACCATATTTATATTTCTTTGTAGCGGACATAATGGAGTGTACACATTGTTCTTGTTACAAATTCATTTGTTCAAATTGGACTGAGAATCAGCACTTTAAAACTGCTTTTTGTGCAATTGCACCTGCAGAACTACTTGTCACTGCGAGGCCACAGCTAACGCGGCCAATGTAGCTAACTATTTGGTCAAAATAACTTATAAATATTAACGTGTGGGATTATTTACAAAACTAAGAAGAAGATTAAAGGCTCAGGAGGTATGTTGTGTGTTGCAGAGATGCTTTTTAATGTTGACCAACTTTAATTGTCAAGCACCTCGGGTGATTTTCTCAAGCGTAGATAATTTTTAGGCGGCGCGGCTGAAAATCATGTCTTAAACCAAACGTACAACAAAGTAATTTTTTTTTAATGAAAGTAGGCGTACTTACATATCTTGATCAAGCCGTAAATATTTTAGTAGAAAACATTTTAGTAAGTAGTTAGAAAAAATATGTGTTAATTAGCAATATTCTAAGTTTGGTGGCGCGTCCACAAACTGTTTTTCGGGAAATTAGCACCGTTAAACGAATCTACACTAATTTACTAGAAATGACTAATTTTATTTGAATTCAGCATTAGTTTTTCTATCTGATGATAGTTTTATTCTTATATTTGTTGCAAAACTTTAAAGAGACTTTAACTTAGAGAAAATTGGAAAGGACAGTTCGCGCGAAATTATACATTTTGGTGGCAGTAATGAAATCATTAAGTGGCTCGCATGGAATAAACCCAGAAGGACGACACTGCCATCGTTCACTTCGTTTAGCGAGGAGCTCACACGCAGCCGCGACAGACTTGTGCCAGCCTGTTCTGATTTCCCGCTGAAAATGTACCTAAGTTTTTTCGTAGTGATCGGACAAAAATGTTTTAAAACGTTGTTTATCTAAGTCGGTGTTGTATATAAAAAGTAAGTTCAAAAATTAAAACCCGACTACTGAAAAATCACGCCCTAAAAAGTACGAAACAAGAAAATATTTCAGACAGAGATCAAGACATAGGTACAAAAATGGTCAAGGTAAAGTCGTGGTGGCATCCCATTATAATTTTGTAGGTTGTATAGGCATGCGACCACGGCTTTATTTATAATTTGGTGTAGTAAAACAATTTTCGTGTCGGCTATCAATGTTGATCTTATCAATTCTGATGTTGACAATATATTAGAATCTTTCAGGATTAATGTAACTGAATACGTAATTCTTGCATATCAACATCTTAAAAAAATCCGAAACAAAATGTTCCACCTAAATTAGGTAATAAATCATAGTTGTTGAAATTCACTCACCTGCTGCAACAATAAACAATATTATGTTCTATTCTAATGTGAACCACTGATGTTTTGTTTTGTCCCCATTAGCCCTGGATAGCAAAAGCTGGAAGTCAGGGGGAGAGGCCTTCGTAATGCGTGCAGGGATGACATAGCCTAACAGTATCGCTATTCTGTGCTGAGCTCATCAGTACTCACGTGAAGGACGTGGCGAGCAGCGAGCCGGCGTCCACCTCGCGGTCGAACTCCGTCTTGAGGAAGTCGAGGCAGCCGTTGTCCCCGAAGGCGCCCCACTCCACGTCCACGCACACGTCGCGCACGCGCTCGTGCGCCGCCTCCCAGTGCGTCACGCGCGACGCGCGCTCCATGTAGCAGCCGTTCGAGCCCGTGCCCAGGATCACGCCGATCTGGACCACGCAACACGTACCGTGACATTCATTACGACTGTGCTCATTGTTGGGCACACGTGTACACGTCATACATCCACTTCCACATTCGCCTATTCCTATGAATAACGCACAAATCCACACTCCGGCCAGCCACTGCCTGCTATTACTGTACCCAATCTGGATATCACACGCAGCAACCATGCTCAGCAGCCGCCTGCGATCATTAGAAGAATGAGGAAGTCGTTCCTCCTAGTAATTATCTTGGCGAATTTGCTGAAAGCGCTACTTCTGCTTTCCAGCTAAGTAAATTAAATCAGATTAATGTTTTTTTTATATTTCGCGAAGGCTATCTTACATAAATAATCATGACTGTCGAATTATTTTGTATGAAAAATTAATTTTTTTTAAAAACATGCTAGTCGATTCTTTGACATGGTCTCATTGCCTAGAATTAAAAGAGAAAAAAATATCAAAGATACACGAACATACCCCAACATCGTCGTGCATGTGCGCGCCGGCCACCAGCGTGCCCGTGGTGTCGTTGAGCAGCACGCGCACGGTGACGCGCAGGCGGCGCGCGCGCAGGCAGCGCTCCAGCAGCGCCGCCACGTCCACGCCCGCCAGCCCCGAGCACTTGAAGCTCTTGGTCCACGTGATGAGCTCGCCCGACGAGATCGAGTGCTGCTTCATCGGGAACGAGAATGTGAAGCCTGCGGACGAGATTGTCGTTAGGTTAAAGACTGCATTCGACAGGAATCCAAATTGAAGTAAGTAGTAAGAGTATCCCTTCCTTTTCGTTCTACACCATATCAAATTCTTTTTTTTAGAATAGAATTTTAATGAATCACCACTTTTCAACTTTTATAGCTATTTGCATATTCGATATCAATAAGACAGGTAGAAATATGATGTAGCGAGGGATGGTTGCAAAACGTTTTCTGCTTTGCTTTCAGCAACACCTCATACGAGTACACGTATCAAGTGAAATACTTGTATTCCATCATCAGTAACAATCAGTAAAAGACGTATGGTGACAAACGGAATAAAATCATGTCAGTAAGAAGCAAGACCGTGCTCATTACCGAGAGAGAACTCCTGGTCCTGCATGCCCAGCTGCTGCAGGAAGTCCTGCACGCAGTCCGCCAGGTAGTTGAACAGCTCGTCGCCGGTGCCCAGCCGCAGCGCGTTGCTGCAACACAAACTCTTTGTTCACTTTCTATTACAAACATACCATTTAGTTAAAAAGCTTTTTTATTTTTGAAGTGTAACACTTTCCTCTCGTTTTGCAATCTGTGGGAGTGATTTCGTGAAAAAGGACGGAAGTGAGTAACAGGAAGTCAGGCAAGCACGCGCTATTTGATTTGACCAATGAGCGCGCGCACCTGGTACCTACTTGTTTACAGGCATACACTGTCCTGCTGTAGGTTTCTATTAAAAATTTAATTTTTAGAGTAACCGTGGAGTTTCTTGCCGGCTCTTCTCCATAGGAGACGACCAATTGGAACCGCGCACCTAGCTTCTGACGTTTCATAAATGCCCTTGTAGGTTTATGTGAAATAAAATATTTTGAATTAGAGTCAGCCATCTTCTCCTCTATGTTAATGAAGCTGACCTCCAAATGATTTGTAATAGGAAAATATCTAGACCCTACCATAATCGTTTGCAAGGCAGGTGATTTGCAGAGCAGGTCGAGGTAACAGTTAACAGTTGCACGACTAGTTACCTGATGTGGTACTGCTTGACGTGCTGGCGCACCAGCTGGCCGGCGCTCAGCTCCAGCAGCAGCACGCGGAAGTTAGTGCCACCCAGGTCCAGCGCCAGGAACACACCCTCCTCTGTAACACATTACATTATCACATTAGTCTGATGAACTCGACTAATGGCGCTAAACCCGTACCCGAATTCTGGGTTGATTTAGATTACCGTCGACACGCTAAGAGCACATAAGCCATAATGTGCCAGTTGCCAACAACTAAGGGCCTATTTTTCAATCGTCAGATAACTTCTACCTGAAGAATAAATATGGCGTTTGACACTTTTCTGCCCTTAAAACTATGTTTATTTAGAGGTCTGCTCGCGCTTGCCGTTCTCCAACTTCTGGTAGACTACTGGAGACGTAGTGGTACGTACCGGTGCCGTCGGGCAGCTCGGGCACGTAGGTGTTCTCCATCTGCAGGCTGGAGGGCTGCTCCCGCAGGCCTCGCTCCAGCTCCTGCTCGAACACGTCGGCCACGCGCCGTAGCACGTCGCCGCTCAGCACCAGGTCTGCGAGGCGAGCTTCCACCTGGAATACACACAAGAAGCTGTCAGTACTGGATAGCAATCCAGCTGGTGGCTAGTGGTTACCACTGACACCAAGAACCACACACACTACCAGCACACTGGTGCAGTACCAGAGGCATCGCAGATGCTTGGTGATCCCAGACTGTCCCAGAGACAAAAGTCAAGTATCTCTATGACAAGACTATGGATACTACAATAACGTACTACTCTCTAGTACGTTGTGAGTCGTGTTTACAATAATTAAAAAACAATTCCACATTGAAACTAGATGAGGAATGTGCAGTGTCTCATCAATCATAATTTACAAGTTAGTACTGCGTGTTTCAACAAACAACGATATAGAAGTGCTCATCGATCAACTTCGACAGTTGTGCAACTTGGGGCAACGCGAGCGGCGAGCAACACGAGCGGTGCGAGCGATACAAACGAAAAATTGAGGAAACTCTGTAGTTGTAAGCGATTTCTGCTTTGCTTTATACGAGTTGTTTCATTGTGGAACTGTTTAGGACGAGCTTCATGCACTTTGGCATCTAAATACATAATTAGAGGTAAGTTTACTTTAAAACCTTATGCGACAGGGTCATTGCCGCGGCATTCGGCAAGTTTATCAAACATTATCGTACGAACATGATTAGGACATTAAATGAAATCACACGGCCTTAATGAGTAGACAGAACTGTTAAAAATGTAATCGGTACATGTGTCGCACAGTGTCGCGTGACACTGATAGCGATGTCTGAGATAACGCGCTCCATACATGCGACATTACTAAAGTATTTCAGATCATATAGATTGTCGCAGGCGGGCCACATGGACTCTTGAAACAACCGCTTGGAAAGGCCCAAACGGAAAGAGTGCAAGAGGCAGAATATTGGCAAAAAGAAATAGAAGAACTGATCAGTAAATCATAACTCGAGAAAGCAAAAAAAGAATAACGTGTGGACGGGGACCTCCGTCAGGAGCGAAGTTCCTTACGCGCTACTTGCACGCACACATTACCACAAGACTTGTTCTTGTGCACATTAGTATATTATTAGAAAGAGACACAGAGATAGAGAAAGTCGCATGGAGGAGTCATAACGCTTTTTCATTACGTGACGATTTCTACCAGTCAACTCCTACCGCAAGCTGCGAATTGACATTACTGGAAGAGGCCTACACCCGTCGAGGGTTACTTAATTAATTAACTTTATTAATGAACTTATCTTTACTTAATTTAATTATTCAGTAGAATTAAAAACAGTTTTTTTCGAAAGGAATAATAAAGGTTTTTAGGGTTCCGTACCTCAAAAGGAAAAAACGGAACCCTTATAGGATCACTCGTGTGTCTGTCTGTCCGTTTGTCACAGCCAATTTGCTCAGAATCGAATGGACTAATTAAGTTGACATGTAGGTAAGGAAACTAATTGAATTTTGAATATGGGGGTCACTTTTCGGGCGCGAATTGAAAATGTAAAAAAAAGTTTTCAAAGTCAAAGTGACATAATTTATTTCAATTAGGCACAAAAAGGCACTTTTCAACGTCAAAAACAAAAAATAGAATTGATTCTAGTCGCCCCTTCCAAAAGGTAGTTTTCGTATGGAGAAGAATGGGCAAGAAACTCCACCGTTACTCTTTTAAAATGTTTTACAATATTTTGTATATATTAATTATATAATTATAAAAAAAAAAGTTTTTATTTATGCTTCAGTTTACAAAAAAGGGTTTCGTGTTTGGAGTCTCCTTTTAAGCAAACAATGCTTGTGTTAGGAGACTCCGCTCTTCCATAGTACAGCATAATCTTAATCTATTTATTATATGTGAAGACGATGCACCTGGAATAAGATACCACAATAGGTAAAAATAATTAAAAATGAAGCAATGACAGAAAAAATAATTTGCAAACTGTACTGTGTGACATATCAGATGAAAGGAATTGTTCATCGCATCGGAAGTGAGGATCGCAATTTTTTTATAATTTTAAAATAAATACTTTTAAAGATATTTTAGAAAATAGATGAAAATTGACCATTGACCCATATTTCCGAAACTGCTGAGCCTAATTTTTAAAAAAATACAAAAAATAGTTCTATACTTATAGATTACAGGAAAACCTTTAATAAGACTATGGTCATAAAATAACATGGTAAATAACTCAATATTGTGCGTACCAACTTACATTTGCAGTTGGAATGTATGGGAGAACATGTTTTTCAACTACAATGTTAAGTTTGTCCTTGAACCCTTCATTGTGCGTGGTCCGACACGCTCTTGGCCTGCTCGGTGGTTCTTTTTAGGGTTCCGTTGCCAAAGGCAAAAAACGGAACCCTTATAGATTCGTCATGTCTGTCTGTCTGTCTGTCTGTCCGTCCGTATGTCACAGCCACTTTTTTCCGAAACTATAAGAGCTATGCTGTTGAAACTTGGTAAGTAGATGTATTCTGTGAACCGCATTAAGATTTTCACACAAAAATAGAAAAAAAACAAATAATTTTGGAGTTCCCCATACTTAGAACAGAAACTCAAAAAAAAAAAAAATTATCAATCCCATACGTGTGGGGTGTCTATGGATAGGTCTTCAAAAATGATATTGAGGTTTCTAATATCATTTTTTTCTAAACTGAATAGTTTGCGCGAGAGCCACTTCCAAAGTGGTAAAATGTGTGTGTCCCCCCCCTGTAACTTCTAAAATAAGAGAATGATAAAACTAAAAAAAATATATAATGTACATTACTATGTAAACTTCCACCAAAAATTGGTTTGAACGAGATCTAGCAAGTAGTTTTTTTTTTAATACGTCATAAATCGTAAACCGCAATTTACCTTTCATTCAATGTTACTTGCTGCTACGGAACCCTTCATGGGCGAGTACGACTCGCACTTGGCCGCTTTTTTCTATATTTGTCATCTCAGTACACACCCCCCTATGTAATCATAATGATTATCTTTCACATCAGCCATCCATATTCATACTCAAATCAAATTATTATTTCAAGACTCGAAACTTAGGGCGAAAGAGTGGGAACTCGAAACTGTGTGTTTAGTAGACACCATTTTTTTTTTTTTTGGGTGGGGAATTATCGAATAACTTCTCCCGCCCTGGGTGGAGCGGGATAGGGCGTGTCAGACTCTTACTGACTAAAACCCACCCGTGTTCCTTTAGTTGACATGTTGCCGGGGGGGGCCACGATTTCCCTTTCGGCCTTATTCGCAACCCCGGCAGGCACCGGCCTTAGCAGACCCCGTCAATTCTGCTGACATCTCTTTGAGGCGCGCGTGGTACACAACGCGCCGTCGACCCGGGCTTGGTCCTTATCGGACGGCGAGCTACCCATTGCTCACCGTCCGCAAGCCCGCGCCTACGGTGGCCGGAAATCTGCCTGTGATTCCCGACGCCCAGGGCGTCTCCTTCTGCGGCGGTTAGGGGCGCGAGGGCGCGAAATTTGTCTCTTCCGCACGCGTTCCGCCTCCTCTTTCGCGAGCATTACTGCTTCGCAGGAGGAGGTGACGGCTTCCCATTTCCTCTCGCTCCGTACCATAGCCTGAACCAGTGCCGGACGCGAGAGATCACTGCCGCCGATCGCCTCTACGAAGATACGGTGATGCTCCGCCCAAGCCGGGCAGACCTCCACCGTATGCTCCACCGTGTCCTCCGGGCGATCCACGCAATGGTGACACCCGGGCGTTTCCTCCCGCTTTATCCTGAACAGGAACCTCCCGAAACAGTCTAATAGACACCATGACACTTTGTCTGTGGTAGAAAAGAGGCGCACCACACGTGGCGCGACATGTGCTGCGCCCGCGCATCTCTCGTTGATAACCTGCCACTAATGTACCAACGCTCGCTCTCCTACGTGGTGTACGACTAACAAACATGTTCCCTACGTCACACACATGTCACTCACATCATCTTCCTTGATGGGTACTCTCGGTGACTACCTACCTAGTCCTATTTAGGGACATCACTAGCGTTTAAGACCACAAGTTTACTCGGAGTCGTCTTCAGCATCAAAACTCGCTTTAATTTTTGAGATCGATACATACTTTGAACGATTCTTGAATTTTAACAAGTTGGATTTTTTACAGACCGTAGTGTGTAAAAACAACTCATCTGAAAAACATCCATACGTGATCTTACGTTTCCGGTTGGTAAACTACATTTATTTAAGTAATTATTAAATAATGAAACTTCAATAAATATTTGCTACTGTATATTGTGCTATAATTTACAAGTTATCTGATAAATGCCTCCTCACATTTACGACCGCGGCAATCGCTTTATGGCCTCGTGTGTATATCCTCTAATAAAATAAAATAATTGTCTTGATAACTAAATCCTTTATTTTTCTGGAAGCATTACATTAATAATTAATTCGGGCAAAGGTACAAATTATTATTATTATTAGACCCGCATTTAGCCAGTAATTAAGCAAATACTTAGGTACCTTTGTTTAAGACCCATATAAAAAACTCAAACTCAAAGCATTCATTTCAATTAAACGATTATAGGCACTTTTGAATTGTCAAGGAGTCGGTCAGTCAAAAAGAGGAAGCTAGTTGCCCATTCCAAAGCGTAGTAGCTACCTATGGAGAAGAACGGGCAAGAAACTCCACGGACACTCTTTTAACAAGGACGAGCTTGTACATATATAAGCTCTGAGCATTGAATGAGCGACTGTTGAAAAGAAGGCAGTATACCAGTCATTATGATCAACTTATAGGTACCTACCATGGGTATTTATGATATAGCGAAACAAAATTTGCTTTCCTTTAGGCATTAGGTTCGCAAAACTTAAATAAAATATAAGGCTTGTGCTGACCAGCGCGACACGCGACGCGACACAAAGACACCGCTCGTCGCGCGACGAGCGGTGACTTTGTGTCGCGTCGCGTGTCGCGCCTATTTGAAACCTTTAGGGAACAGTTGATATTTTTTGGACGTTTTCGGGGATGTTCATAATGATGAGTATAAATGAATCCTTTTCAGGTTTCAGTTATTTCAATTACACCTTGTATTACCGAGTTAACTTAGGAACTTCAACAGTTGCTCTCGTACAGCAAACATTGCGATATGTTAGGGCAACGTGTGCTCGTCACGTGTCTTTGCGCATTCATTGTTTCCGCCACCGACCACTGCAGTGCTGCATTACCGCGGAGGCGCTGACATTATTATATTGCGATATTATTATTATATTGCGCCTATCTATAAACCATTCTGTTTGGCAAGGGGTTATTTATTGTCACGTCAGATACCGTATCTGATCCACTGTAATATTAATATATGATGTTATAACAAATAGCTGCACGTTCACAAACCCCTTTGTTTCAAACGTCAATATTTCTCTATTTGGCGTGAGTAGCTTTCCGCTTATACGTAAACTTACCAGTTTATTTTGACAAACAAGCTTTTATTATTAATTTTGGAGAGCATACGTATTTACACCAATCTCCTCATTCGTGCCGGGAACATTATTTTCACTTCGATTTTCAATGTTTTCATGAAGGGATTTTCCAAAAAGTGCATCTCTCTTTCACACAGCAAAAGATGTTTGTTATCTTCTTTTGCTTTGTATTTTCAATAGCTTAGAATTAGATTGTCAAGGAAATACGACATTCGCAGAACTGCTTGACATAAATAGAAAATCTTCTAATGACTGAGATAACATCACACGCGCAAGTCAACGTGAAAATAATCTGTCAGTATAAACATAAAGTTATATAGTCGCACAAAGTAACAAGCTACATGCTCGCATCGCGATGACGGTGAAGCAGCGCCATTCACTAAATTGCTACTGATTGCTTTAATTGTAGCGCTGAGAATGGTCGCCGGTTACTCGACAGTAGCTTTATGTTTATGATTTGAACATATTGTATCATGATCAAGCATTTAACACTTCATATAAACCTCTGTGCTGATATAGTAGACACGGAGGATGGTTACTCGGGGCACGAGCTACCTGTTGCTTTAAACTAAGTTGTAACCTACTTAATTAGTAAACAATAGTTTTGTAAATAAGACTTTTTTCCGATAAATGCCCGCCACAATGTGCGCACTGCAACTCCTGAAACCCAGAATCAACAGTGACCAACACCAGAAAAAGCAATGAAACTCGAGTACCGGAGAAAATATTTGACTTTTTTGGAACCCGCCACGAAATTAATTTGAAAAGGACGGTTGAAGAGTAAAAAAAAACAGTAGGTAATAGATACAGACTAGCCTAGTGTTAAAAACTTCTCATTTGATCTGCTAGCAGATCTCCACTAAGTAGATTAACATTTTGTATCAATGTATTGCGATGGCAGGTAATAAACGCTGCTGCGCAATAATATTGTTAATCAGTAATAAAAACTTGTGTCAGTAAGATCATCGTCAACTCTGAACTCGTTGATAGCCGATAGCTCAGTACTGGCGACATCGCTGGAGATAAATAATATTGCCTCCCTCGAGAACACAGTACGAATCACGATGACTTTTGACCATTCGTTAAATCAAATATTTGTCGACAACATCAAGCTATGACATAATATGCACTAACACACAGACACACAATACACATTACATGTGAGTGAGTGACACCGAAACCAAAACGTTTGACAATCGAGTCTGCAATTAGAAACCAATTGAGATGAAATAGTCGCACTCGTGTGTGTATCGAGAGTAGATATCATACTTTCGTTGATGAAAATAGTAGCAAGTTGAAATAGCAGCAGAAGACGAAAATATTAGGATATGCACGATTTTCCGAGAGGGGCGAGAGAGGTAGAGTCGTAAAGATATCAATGTAGAGATTTGCACTCTGGAAATCACTGAAGAAACGCAAATATTGGCAATATAACTCGTAGTAAAAGTTTTCATAGAAAACTTAGACTTTGAGGTCTCAGGTGTGAAGCAGGCCTTCGTCATCAACAGAGCACAAATTCAGACAAGCAACATTTTTTTTCTCTTGAGACATCCTCATGGATATAGTCCGTCTTGGGAGAACGGAGATTTATATCGGACTCCTACTGACTAACACCTCACGGTTCCTTCCACTATCATGATTCGGGAGCCCGGGAGATACGCGTACTTTCGCCGCACCCCCGACTGACCCTCTCGTCGACCCGAGGATCGAACCCAAGATTACAACAGGCTCTGCTGACGCTCTTGTAACCGCTAAATCATCAACGAAACAGTTCAGAGAGCACATTTTAGAGGCTTTTTGAAGTTAATTTGGGTTACCTTTTGCGTGCGAATCTTGTCGTCAAGCCGCAGCTGGGTGGGCAGGAACTGTTGCTCCCAGGGGCGCGGGTCGTGGTGCCCGTTGGTGCTGCGCGGGCTCCCGGCCCCCTCCGCGCGGTGCCCGTTCACGCGCCCGTTCAGCGCGCGCTGTGTCTCCACCGCCGCAGACATTGTGAGTTGCTCTTATTTAGAGATCTGAGGAGAAAGGTACAAACTCTTTAGTATAAACAGACAAGTAGACTTATAAGTTTTTAAAGCCTCCTCTCCTATTTCGCGGTGCTGTGCCCGACAGGGCGACACGGTACATAATGATCTCATAATATTTTAAGTTCACTACCACCTATGTACACATTGTGTAATGCAATAACTGATTGAGGATCATATTTCGTTGTTATAGCTTAATATTTTTTGTTCGGGAATAATAAAATACGGGTGCACAGCAGTTGACCCGCCAAGTTCAATAGCAGCACGAATGAATTTTCACTTAAACGTTTCTCTTTCCTATTGCAAGTACATTATTTGTTTATGCCTACATGCAATAGTTTATTAGGTAGACATAGAATTATAAATAATAAATATTGCTTCTTAAAAATACCGAGTTATTGTCACCAAAAATATATCAATTGAGATGCCAACAGCAATCCACGTAGTTTGGTGCAAGCATGTGCGATACGAATCGTTTATCGAAACACAATAATTTTATAAGTACCTACTTATATTTCACACACAGTTAAGTAAAATCTTCACGATAACCTGCCAGTCGTACTTGACTCTGCGCCACAAACAATAAAATGAATTACTGTGCTGACCCCAGATTCGCGAACTTTTCCATCCATAAGAAAAATGATAAAAGTGACCAATTATTATTAATTATGTAACCAAGTTGCTTCTTGTTATTAAAGTTATCGAGTGATTGATGTTTTTAATATGGCTTATACTAATAATCAAATTATAAGTCTAAGGGACGGAAAGCTTGTTAATAGACAGTAATGGATATAAATGATTGGACCGAGATTAGCAAGTAATGGACGTCTATTTTTTGGTCTTCCTATTTGTACCTTCAAGATAAGAATCCCTTGAGGACCGGAAAGTACGAAATAGGAAATGTAAGCCGGCATTTGCACGACGCGACCATTATATTTTTTTACATTTAATTAAAGGTTTTAACTTAAACGTCTTCACCAAATTTTACGCGAGAATGAGAAAATTCCTGACTAAGAAGACACGTCTTGTCATAGAATGACTCTTGGCTCTTCCGAGATGGAGTGCCCACGAGTGTTTGCTGTGAAAGGCCTGTTTCGGCATACCTAACCTAGCTATGCATCTACTAGCTCAAGTCACACGATTGAGTGCGTCTTTCAATTTAGGTATTGATCTAGCATTTATTGTCCCTCTTAGGCCTCTAGGGATAGGGCAAAGGCCTTCCCCTCTCTTTTCCTACTTCTGTGACAGTTCTTTCACAATGCTGGCTAGTCCTTTCTTTTGGTAGCAGTATATGACTTGCCATCTTTGCATTGGTTTGCCGCGTGGGACACACTCCATAGTTCTTTTAGCCCACAGCTCATCGTATCGGGTAGACATGTCTGTCTATATCGTCGGCGTAGGTGGAGAACTAAATAACTGCGATTTTGATTAAATTGACTTTTCACCATTTTCGTACCACCCAAATCATGCCGCATAAATAAATCGCAATTTTCTCCAAACAAGATTTTTTTTGTTATTTAGTTCTCCACCTACGCCAACGATATACAGTAGATATATACCTACATGTTATATTAATCAGCACAGTTTTGACAGCGAGGGGAGCACCGGGAATTTTAATGACATCCGTGCATATGTGCTCAGTCAGACTGTGCAGTATCCCACACGTCGTCAAACACACTGTAAGCGTAAGCATTGCCATAACTATGTATTTATTATAAATAAATTTATTTAAATTCCTTTTATTAATTTATTTCTGGTAAATAACACCCATTGCCAAACATAAATTAAGAGATCATCTCATAAAAACAAAGATCAAATTAAATAAATTAAAAACAAATTAAATCAAATCAAAATAAATATCGTCATCAAAACAATAAAAAAAAATTATAGCCATGAAGAGAATGTTTATAAGGCCCTAAGCTTTCCTAACGTCCCATGCTCCTGTTGAGGGAGAGGAAGTGCTCGACGAGGAATGTCGCAAGAGTCGGACACTTCACATGTCGTTGATCATTCAATATACTCAGGTACAGTAATTAAGTTGCTTCGAAGCACAATAGGTACAGAAAAAAAGGTCACTATATTTTTGTGTAATATATCACAAATTCTCAATACTATATTCCCAGATGTCTGACTCCGATGTGGAGAAGAACTTGCTTGGTTATTAATTTCAAAACGTCTGCTGCACAACACTGCACAATCGTAGAATGTCACATTATTTTGCCAATCGTCATTTTGAACGAAGCTGCCGTTTTACCAATTATAGGCGTCCCGTCTCTTCAGCATTAAGTTTACTTATAATATTAAGAAAATGATGTATCCATTAATTATTAGTATCACGCCGATACACGTCGCTATCGCAAACGGCTCGTATCTGGTAGCAACCGGTTAGGATTAAACAATCCGTCGCGATACCATTCACAATTACCACAAATTACAACAATACATTAATTTGCACTTTTCCTCTGCTAACAACCGTTTCATACGATTATAGATTTTAAGCAGTCGATTTAAGGGATTCATTAGATTTTTTCGGATGTCAAACTGAAAGTTGGTAGCAGTTTTTATAAAATTCCAATTAAGTCAATCAGTCTGGATCTAATTCGCAGTGCCTGCGATTAGCGCGATAATTTTCGTCGCAGGGTTTAGCGATAATATAATCGACACTGCTATAGATCCACAGCTCGACGATGGTGCCAGTGATTTAAACTAATTACAATCGTGACTGAATGGAGTACAGATAAATATTTGTTTCAATTATACAAACTGGTTTATCACAATATTGGACAGTTCTGTTGTCCAGTATCCGTTTGGATTCAGTTTCAAGCAGTCACAAGTAAATAGACCCCATTGTCTATTAGCTCTATAAGTCTGAGTGTCTATTTACTCCAGAGATTTTTTGTAGTAGGTACTCTTTATTTAAATGGGAAAAAGAGTAGGGATGTAATCGTCATAGGTAATGCCTTGGGCCCAGCAAGCAAGGCAAAGCTGGAGTTTCACTGTCTTCAAAGATGGCATCATCCACAGCAATACATCAATTTATTACAGTACGGAGATAGTGCTATAAGGATTTTTTGGCGCCTGAATAATATTGACAGGGTTGTTGGTACTTAAACAGTTACAAAATTGACACAGTTAATTCCGATTTTAAGCGCCACGCGAAAGTCAAGAGAGTCTTAAGTATAGCGTTGTAGGTCTGCCTGAGCGGTGCGGCGCGGTGGCGCGGCCGTGACGCTGCGGCGCGCCCACCGCCCCCGAGACGCGTAAACACGCTGGCGCCAACGTTTGACAAGCCCGCCAACCGCCCACGCCAATACTTTACTCTCAGCATGCAAACGTAAACATGCCAATGTTTGTCACATAATATGTTGGACGCCAACACTTTAGTCGCATAGTAAAGGTAAACATACAAATTCAATGTTTGCTGAGCGCTCTGACGCTGTAGTCTGGCTGGGCACAGAATAGAGAACTCATGTGGTCAGAGTGCCGATCGTAGCGGTAGTTAGTTAACGATACGACTGTGTGTGTTTTTAATAAAATTGTTTTCCAATAGGCTACATACTTGAATACAGGAGAGTGACAGGACCTGAATGTTGTGGTGCGCCGACGCATGCAACAAATACCTATATCGTTATCTAAATTATCGCTGATTACTCCTCGAGAGGCATATACCTACCTATTTATGTAATACCGCGTAAACACCACCGAAGTGACCGAAAGCTGCCACTCGCACTCATGGATATTAGCCTCGAGTCATGGTGTTTAAAGAAACAACTTGTCATCTGGGCCACTGTTACAATTGATTACCTTGACCTATCCCGCGGAATGTTGACTGACCTAAAAGTGACAGCTCGCGAGATAAATATAATATATTTAACTTGTCCCCATTTGCTGCAGTTACGAGCTTACGACACAGTGATGGAAAATATGAAAAGACGCAATATTTTATTGTTCCAACACTCCTAAACTTATCACAGCTCCTGCAAACTTGGCCTTAGATGTTGGATGTTGGCAACACAAAGCAAACGTTTGTAGAGGCCTGTTTAAACAGATAAACATGTAAAAACTATTTATTATGACGTATCGCTCGTGCCGCGTCGACGTAATAAACAGATTCTATGTTTAGTTTATAAGCTTTGGAAACTTCATTATATTAACAAGACATAATAAATCACCTATCTTTATTTAACAATGTATAGCGAATACCTGCCATCAAAATAATTGAAGTAAGTAAATATAGCGTCATAAGCGTTAACCTATTCTTAACATTAAATTTAGCTACTTAGGTCTAGGATCAACAATACCAACTGTTGATCGGAGACTTGGGTACCTACTTGATAATCATAAATCGTTGTATATTATATTACGATATTGTCTGCTGCTGTCCTTGCTCTAAGTGCTTTCATAACTTGGTGGGGTGCACTGCCATGCTCCCAGTACTCATTTTTTATTTATTTCATGTTATTATGCATCCACCATACTTTTGGTTTTCTATAAATAATTATTTTAAATAAGATGTGATTGTTACAAGTAAGCATGTCTGTAATAATATTAAGTTTGAGCACAGACACAAACCTCAGGCACTGCATAGATAAGTTATTTAAATTAGCTATTATTTGTGTTGATATAAATGTAATAGGTACATGCACCTCCTATGTAAACATTATGTAACCGACTACACACGAAGCGTTGTAATGAACGGTCTACCGGCTTTACCGGCGACTACGACTCCTCTACGAATCCAAATAACATAATATTATATAATGTCTGCATCTGCAAGTAAATAAATTTAATATTTTGAGTTTGCTCATATTTTGACATTACTCGCAACAGTAAGTAAATTGCAGAAACGAATTCAGCAATTTATTTTGTTTTGATTTCCTTCTTCTACGTTGGTCTGTAAGTTTTTAAATTAAATAAATAAACCAACCGATAACCGTAAATACTTAATAGTTTGTCACGTAAACATTCCAACTGTCATTTCAATGAAAAATCATTGTTAGTACAACGATGACCTTGCTTAGATAGGTACACTAATTTCCTTACATAGGTATTATAAAACAAAGTCCCCCGCTGCGTCTATCTGTCTGAACGCGATAAACTCAAAAACTACCGGACGGATTTTCAAACGGTTTTCACCAATGGACGGAGTGATTCATTAGGAAGATTTTGGTGTGTAAGTAATTAATAACAATATAATAATATTGATTAATTAAGGTTTTATGTAAATTGTTATCAGCTATCATCGCTTCACTTCCTTTTAATCCCAGTAGTACGTTCCCGTGGGCTCATTTACGACATCCACGCGGGCGAAGCTGCGGGCAAAAGCTAGTATTTTATAAGTGTCAAACACATTATCATTTATTTAGGAATCAAATAATGACTGTACCCGCGTTTAAGTATCTACCGCTCGTCAGTGAGCCACCAGCAAAGGCCCGTTTAATTGAACTATAAACTGATACCGTGGGCTCAGATTACTAAATAGTTACTACTAACAGATACTTCACTCAGTAGAAAAATTCCAATACCTACTGCTATAATAGCCTACTCCGTCGCGTCAGCAACCGCTGCATGCTAAAATGTGCCTAAATACTCAAGCGTACAGTTGTGATTGCTTCGCACCGCGCGATCCCACAGCAATCGCAGGGCTGCCTCTTCGATAAAATTAAATTAACATAACTGTTTGTGTCTATTTTATTGAGAACTGTGAATATGTTCGGTAGTTTAAAATTGTATCGTATAAAGGTAAAATATGTTTTTAATAAATTGGTGCTGACATCTAAAACATTATTATAGAGGTCAGTGTGTAGGTAAAATAAAAAAAATCTTTAAAAGCTACATTTGTGTTTTATTTTTATATATTTTTTTATAAATTTCTTACCCTTTCTAAATTCTCGGTTATTAAATTTTAATGTAGAAAAAATCCTGAATCTAATAAAAAGTTTTATTAAATATTGTTTTGAGGAGCTCGTGGCTAAGTACTAACAGCCGCTCGGGTCGATCTGTCAGGTTAAGCTACGTTTGCCGGGGTTGGTCCGTGGATGGGTGACCATTTCTACATACCGAGACTCCTCCGTGCCTCGGAAAGCACGTTAAGCCGTTGGTCCCGGCTGTCATTCGTGGATCTTTGACAGTCGTTACGGGTCGTCAGAAGCCCAAAAGTCTGACAACCAGTCTTACCAAGGGGTATCGTATTACCCAGTTACTGGGTTGTGGAGGTCAGATAGGCAGTCGCTCCATGTAAAATACTGGTATTCAGCTGCATCCGGTTAGACTGGAAGCCGACCCCAATAAAGTTGGGAAAAAGGCTAGGCAGAACAGAACATTAAATATTGTTTTGGGAAACAAGGGCAGGGAGAATCAAAATGTATGTCATTTAAAATTTCATAAAGAGTACTACCCGGCCTTTGTTTCATATTTTTTTTTTTTTTTTTAATAAATATAGTCTCGAGTTCTGTTATATAATTATGAAACGCATCTGTTGGCACTTTTAACTTTCCATAAAAAGACGATGTTTTATTGAATGCTTTAAAATGGATAAACAGTCTATTCGTAGATTAGATTCGTAGATAGTCTAACGATTAAAATTGAACAACGTGCGTGCGCTTCGCTTGCGAAAACCGCACTGAATAAGGTCCGCAAACGGCCCGAGACCGCTCGGCCGGGCGGTAGGTAATTATAGCGCGCAAGTACATGGAGTGACGGAGGCCTTACGTGGGGATCAATTTTATTAAGGCATGCGTCTCACTGGGGCGGAACGCGCGCTCACCGTTCGCGCGAATATTACGTAAGTTTCAGACGGTAGTTTATAGCGGCATATCGCGCGGCCGCGGGTTATCATGCGACCCGCGATACCACCACACTGTCACGGTCACTGGATCGCTCTAGATTCGTCTGCCCTCTGCCAGATTCAATAGGTTTATGTATACAATCATTTAACAATTTTCCTCGTAACATTAGGTGCCTACCAAATAATGTGTTATCAGAGTATTTTCTGTTGTTAGAAGATAACAAACATGCGTTAGACTAAACTACGCTATTATTATGTTGTTATTTGATTAGGAAGAGTCAGAACTCTGACATCTATTCATGTTTAACCAAAAAAGTTGTTTATCTTCCTCTGCATAGTAGCTAACGAAATCTTGACAAAGGCAAAAGACTTTTTTCTGGTAGCATCACAGTTTCCACAGAAAAACTTGGCAGAATACGCTTAATTATTTTCATTAAATTGACTCGGTCCTGGTATACCGTGTGGTGGTGTGATACGGATCTGCGTCCTTCGCCGGTATCTTTTGCAGCGCAATTCTCGATGATTACAAGGAAGGCCTCGGATTAGGCACATCGGCCAGAGATAGCGATTAGCGAACCGATAGTTATGAAGACAATATGTTATGAGCATTTTGTAACATATATGCAAAGCTTTTTGGGACTGGTAATCACCGGCAGATCTTTTATTTTAAATTTAATTTTTGTTTTATGACAACTCTCCGTCTGCATCTCTGAGACAATGTCTCACGTCCCCGTATATATAAATGTCGGAGACGGGTATGTGACTTTCGTTATTATCAGCGATATTTTAACCACTGTGGGCGTAATGTAGGTAGTGTTGGTTAATGCGCAATAGAAAAACAGTTTGCAGTTCAGATCACATTATAATTTACTATCAAATGAATCACACTACCTAAATTATACGCAAACTGGGTGCGACGGCGTTTATTAAAATCACCAATTAACAAAATGATCACAAATTACAACTAACACAATAACTGAGCACCACGAATCCAGAACAGTTCCGCGACGTCTTGACTCCAATGCGACCAGAGGCTGAATGCCCTAAAACCGCCTATGCCGTGGCCTTAAAACATCACGACTCTGTAGAAGCGCGCCTTTTTTAGGTAGGTCACTCTTGATGTCGCCAGTGGCGCGCTTGCGATTCGTTTCGTGTCCGTACTAATGACCGGATCCGACATAAAAAAGATTTCAGCCTCGCCAAGATTTTTTTGAAATATAATAGGTACTCCTTAGCCGTACCTACACTTGTGTAGTTAGGAGTAATCATAAAAGAACATTAACGAGTTGTTTTGGACTCGTTGACGACTTGGTGTCACGCGGAAACTACGAGAAGAACAAAAACGTGGCGAACATTATCGTCATCACCAATAAGTAATCTCGAAACATTACTTACAATACGTACACAAAACAAACTTTATGATGAAGACACAATTTGAGATAGCTCCACTGGCTATAACAACACACGACCATGACGTAGATACTACTAGAACATAAATTAAGATAATACAGAAAAGCAAGCGTCGAAAGTTAATCATTTACTGTACCGTTCAAAGTTTTACAAGGTTAACTTGCTAACTAGTAAGATGCCTTCATCAGATTATTATCAGCCGATCATGATGATGATGACGACGTCTTACTTCTCAGCAAGTTAATTTTAGGAAGCGTTGTGGAGTGAAAGAGGAATAGAGTTTTAAGGATTAAGAAAAGTGGACACACAGAACTAAGGGACTGGCTCTCATAAGAAATCTTAGTCGTTATAGTATTGATATTTGGCTTTATTGACTAATGAGTTTTCCCACCACTGGTCTAATATAAAGCACCTCTTAAAGTTTGTAAAGTTATTTTTTTACACCTTATACAGCGTGTAACGGAAAGGGTATATACATATCGAGTGCACGGCTTCTTTGGATGATATCAGACTATATGGCAAGGGTTTTTAAATTCTATGTCTTCATGTTAGGAACATATGAGAATTTCCAATACATGAAACCAAAAAACCAAACATATCAAATTGAAACGGACACATCACTAGCACCAAGTCAGCTGGTCAGTGTCAGTGAACTATTCATAAGTAAAAACAAACCTCTTTTCCAGCTTGCTCCTGGTATTTTTGGATAATTGGGTTCTGGATGTTTATTTTTGCTTTTTAAAATAATATTACCGACTTTTACAAAAACTATGATTATGTTTGTGAACAAGCTAAAATACAAACATTCATTTGCAAATTTAAAATGTTTTAAATAGGTAAAGGTAATTAGGTTTCCCAGTCCGTACCCCCTGTACGGACTGGGAAACCTATTTACCTACCTACGTAAAACAATCTTATAACAAACATAACGGAGTTAGGTATGTATTTATGTAATGTGTAAAAGAGTAAACGAAACAATTATCTACATAGTAATTCTCTATGACAAAATTTGGGAACAACATAGTAACTACCTAATAACATTATTCCTGTAAATTACCTTACGTAATATTTTTTTAAGTTAATTGCCATACCTACATACTGTCCCAGATATTAATTGCCGAGGTTAATACTGCGAATGTTTGTACATTAGATTGGAACTTAGAAGTTTAGAACAGAAAAAGGGTTTTGTAACATAATATCCAAATCAAAATGAACCCTAAATAACTTTCCTACGCAACTTATGTGTGTCCTGGTACATTAATAATCCTAAAGGGTTCTGTTTTCAATTAAACTAGATTAAAAAAAATCTAGTATTGTATGTAAGAAAGTTTACCTAGCTTACGACTTTTGATGGACGTGCAAATGTAGGTGCCTGATAATTATGTACATAGTAATTTTCTCACAACATTTGTTTACGTCATAGTAGGTATTAACAAAAATATTCCTGTGAATTTCTTTTAACGTTATCCTTTTTGACGTGATAAGGTCTTATAATCGATGAACGCTGGCTGCACACACGAAAAAGTGTCACGTTCCGCCTGAGCCGAGCGTGCAAGTGAGAGCGCGGAACAAGCGATAGAGAGACAAGCTAAGCGTTCGGCATGTGACGTTATCACGTAAAATTATCATCCGTAAATCGACTTTACAGACAACCAACTTTTTTATTATGAATTTTTGATTACCATAGTACATACCTACCTACTTGAAATTAAAAGCTAAAGAATGCAAAATTGGAAATGTTATTTAAAGGCTTGTGCAGACCAGCGCGATACGCGACGCGACACAAAGGCACCGCTCGTCGCGCGACGAGCGGTGCCTTTGTGTCGCGTCGCGTGTCGCGCTGGTCTGCACGAGCCTTAATACTAATTAAGAGAAAAAAGATTTTGTTGCATACTTTATTTCAAAATGAACCCTAAATAACTTTCCTCTATGCAACTTATGTGTCTCCTGGTACAAATTAAATGCCAGTGGGTTCCGCTTTTAATTTAAATATTATTTAGTACCTAGTTAGTTATGTATGTATGTATGTTTTTGGCAAAATTACTAACACGTACACCGCTAAGTAACAACTAACAACACTACAATGAAAAATTTACATTTTGTCGGCGCCTCGACGCTCATTTTGAATGAGACAGTTTTGGTTTCAGTCTTTATTTATGTTTAATCACAATAAAAATTAAACCGTAAAAATGAATAATTACAGTACGCACAATCTAACTTGGCCGGAGTGAAGTTATCACAAAATCATCGGCATCGTACTTAATCACTTGGTGTCAGTCGGAGGCGGGAGGTAGGATACATGCGCAGTACCGAACTTCACTCAGGCCAAAATGTGAAAATACTGTTGTAACTATGGAAATAATTTCTAAAACTAGTTAAAAAAGTACTAGGACCTCATGAGTAACGTGAGTTGTTCGGATAGCGTTTGCTCACAATAATAACTGAACCCTAAACTAGTCAAAGTTACACACACAATGGTATTTAGAGTAAATACACCAGTTGCAGGTTACGGTCCCAAAAATATTTATTATTATTATCTTTTAATTTTGATCTCCGGCAACCTAGTTCAATAAATAAATTGAAACAATACTCAACTTATTCATCGCAATCTTGGTTCTTAATCAATACTTACAAATTAATTCTATGGATTTATGTAGGTATGTAGAGTAGGTACCACCACCACAGTCCACAAGTGATCTTATCGGTTTACTTTGCCAACTCAGCTCTTGGGTTCAGATTCTGACGTACCTACGTATTACGTAATTAACTAGTACCTAGGTAGGTACTAGTTGGCGATGTAAGTACCTAGGTATTAAATTGATCGGAGTTTTCAGGTTGGATTGAATTTATTCACTGATAACTATTGTACATGTTTCTTGAAATTTTTATTAGGTAGTCAATTAATTATAACAATAAAATACTATTTTATTTCAAATTATTGTTAATAATTTTAAAATAGTATTTTACAATAGTATTTTACAATAGTTGGGCTAACTACAATGCTAGGTACCCTATTACTAGGATAGTAGAAAAGTAGAAGTTTTATTTTTCCGTACCGTTCGGCGGTCGCGTCATCGTCAGTCGTAAACTATCACTTGTGACGTGTGCTTCAGTCGCTCTCCATCTGTATCAGTATGTTTGTGTTTTCGTGATTGTTAAAAATGTCGTTAAGTAATAGCGAATATTATGAGATGATGTTGTGTGTCGGAGCAGAACATGGTAATCTGCGAGCTGCTCGAGAGCTGTATCGTCAGCGATTTATCCAGGGCAGACCAGATGCTGAGCGTCGGCAGCTGCCTTCGTTGTCCTGCTTCAGTCGGATGGTACATCGTCTGCACCAAACTGGTTCCTTCCACGCATCTGCTTCGGAGGGTCGCCCGAGCATAAGCGATCCAGGATTTGAGGAAGCTGTACTGGAGCATTTCCAAACTAATCCACGCACTAGCACACGTCGAGCTGCATTAGCGCTGGGTGCCTCAAACCATATGCAAGTATGGCGAGTGCTGAACAATGACGGCCAGCACCCATACCACTTCCGTCGCACCCAGGAGCTGACACCAGCAGACTTTTTGCCTCGCGTGACTTTTTGCGAGTGGTACCTGAGCCAGATAGATGCTTCACCAGATTTTAGTTCCAAAGTGCTATGGACCGATGAAGCATCATTCACGAGAGCAGGCATAAGTAATATCCATAATGAACATGTTTGGTCGCACACGAATCCGCATGCTTCGACAGAGTCGTCCTTTCAACACCAATGGCGACTGAACGTGTGGGCTGGTATCATCGGAGATGTCGTCGTAGGACCAGTTTTCTTGCCGCAAAGTTTAAACGGCCAAAATTACTTAAACTTCTTGCGAATTAGACGATGTCCTCTTAGTGCTACCGGTATCAAGTTACGTAAATCTTGTTATGGATAATAATATGATTTTCCAACACGTAGGTGCACCGGCGCACTATGCACGTGACGTACGCCATTATTTGGACGCTCGCTTCTCCCAGTGGATCGGGCGCGGTAGCAGGAGCATGGCTTGGCCACCGCGATCCCAAGACTTAACGCCGCTAGATTTTTTTTTGTGGGGTTACATAAAAAACGTAGTGTACGCAGTGCAGTGTGATACAGTGCAAGAAATGAAGTTGCGGATCAAGGCCGCCTTCAGGACAGTAACACCAGACATGCTGCGCAATGTTCAGGTGTCCATGAACAAGCGAGCGGCCTTGTGCATACAATACCAAGGTCACCACATCGAATCCCATCTTTAAACATGTGAGTTAATGTATTTAATTAAGCATGGCTCTTCGATTTTACTGTTTACTCGGTAATTAATAAGGGATAACAATAGCTAAGTAGCTACCTACCTAAACCTTGTTCTGAATTTTAACGTAAGTTTTTTACATCACAAACATCAGTCATTCTGGATCGATATTAACGTGTAAACCGTGATTAAGTAAATAAACAATTAATAAAGTATGTGTAATGTTAACTAATGTACTACCTAATGTGTGAATGCGCACACGCGCTTGCCGCCATTGTCGGCTCGTTTGATCCCGTCAGTTCGCGCCGACAAAGGGCGACCGCGGCGACAGGCTACCTAAACCGTGTACTAGGCGCACAGATAGCAGAGAGATGTATCTTAATATTAGCAAGTGACGTGAAATGCTAATGACCGTCGTAGTGCGGTGACACGTTTGTTATGATTTGAATTTAATAAACTTAGGAAACCAAAAATTTGGTGTGAATTATTTGAGTAATTTATTTTGAGCTGAAACTATGCATATAGATTCTATACCAGATGTACTCTTCACCCCTTTCGGATAGATATACCCTTTCCGTTACACGTTACAATAATGCCTAAAACTTTGGCAAATATCACTAACCAAACATTTAATTTTTTGTAATTTTTGCTATTACTTCATAAAAAATGTAGTCTAGTGCAAAAAAAAAATACTACACCTGGTGTACAAATTACTAGGAAAATATCCTTGTCTTATCAGTTATTCAGAAAGGTATGATTGTCAATACTTTTGCATGTGTGCCAGGGAAGAGAAGAGTTTTATGGGGGGCAGGTAAAATTGCGAGACGGTCAACCTATTGTTTCGTATTCGTATTATTCGTAGTTTTTACCTGCGCTTGAACTCCAAACACTCGGGGAGCTTTGTGATTTGTCGCTATTGTTCTCTCGGCATGACAGGGGGTGCGATTTTGCAAAATTTGGTCTTCAGCGTTAGTTAGTTTCAACTCTACGTCGCGCAAGCTCGTGTTTTGTTACTGGCTATTTCCCTAACTGTTGCTGCGTATCTTGCTCTTGTGCTCTGCTGTGCCTTCATAAGCGCTGACTATGGCTGCATATTCTAATCCTGAATACGCTGACATAATGTACTGTTACGGACTTTGTGACGGTAACGCTGCTGAGGCGCGGCGAGAATATCAACTTCGCTTTCCCAACCGCCGACTCCCCCACGTTAGTGTCTTCGGATCGACTTATCGGCGAATATCTGAAACTGGCAGCGTCCAAAGAAGCAGGCAAGTTGACACTGGTCGTTCCCGGAGATACACGGCTGAGGACGAGGATCTTATTCTTCAACGTTTTATTGACGATCCTAACACATCGACAAACATCGTAGCGCGTGAGCTTGGTTTGTCACAGTGGAAAGTCTGGTCTGTAGTTCACTTGTCAGGCCGACATCCATACCATTACCAACCAGTCCAGTCATTAGAAGAAGGAGATCCGCCGAGACGGCTTGAATTTTGTCGTTTTATGCTAAGTGCCGACGCCGACAGCGAAAACTTTTTAAAAAACATTCTGTGGACCGATGAGTCATGTTTTGATCGTGATGGTATCACAAATTACCACAACTTACATTACTGGGCACCGAAAGCAGAAGCAAACCCTAAAAAACTGAAACCAACCGCATCCCAGCGAAGGTTCTCGCTTAATGTTTGGATGGGTATTATTGACGACAAATTAATTGGCCCACATTTTTTACCCCGAACACTAAATGGGGAACTTTATGTAGATTTCCTCAGAAATCATTTATCAGCACTGCTCACGGATGTACCGGAAGAAAGAAGAGCAAACATGATTTACCAACATGACGGATGTCCAGCCCACTTCCGAATCACAATTCGACAATTGCTGGATGAAAACTATCCAAACCGATGGATAGGGCGCGGTGTGCCGATTCCGTGGCCTGCACGAAGCCCTGATCTGACGCCGCTAGACTTTTACGTCTGGGGTCATATGAAAGATCTAGTTTATGTGACCCCAGTAAATTCAATTGAAGAACTAAGGGAGAGAATTACAAATGCGGCTCACCAGATGAGGGCAACAATCACATCAAGAATAACAAAAACCGAAGTAAGGAAGCGAATAAGAACATGTATTCGAAACCGAGGGCAGCACATCGAACAAGACGTGTGAAATGTGTGTAATTAAAGTTTTTAATATTGATTAAAAAGAATAATAATGTTCACGATTTTGTTTTTGATTTTTCGAATAATCACCTTTTTGTGAAACGCACGCCTGTACTAAATCAAAAACGATTTTCATAATGTAGTCCATGATTTTGTATTAACTTTCATACCTTTTTGGATAGCTGATAAGACAAGGATAGAGAGATATTTTCCTAGTAATTTGTACACCAGGTGTAGCATTTTTTTTTTGCACTAGACTACATTTTTTATGAAGTAATAGCAAAAATTACAAAAAATTAAATGTTTGGTTAGTGATATTTGCCAAAGTTTTAGGCATTATTGAACTTTTAATTATTAACAAAGGTCTGCTACGGCGTCAACTATGATAATAACTTAAATTTCAGTACAGTCGCGCCGTAAATCATTTTTAAATTGGTTTCAAATGATTTAATCTGGGATTTTTCATAAAAAAACTAAAACTCTTAACTAATTCAAAAACTACTGAATTTCGGTAGAACATTTGGTGGCTTAATTTGTTGCATTTTAACCCTACTATGACGTCCTGCAAGGAATACGTCAAGTTACCAGTAACCCTGTATAGGTAGCATTTTTTTTATATATTACTTAAATTATAATGAACATGGCTAACTAGTGAAATTAGCCATACTTATTTCCATTCAATAATATTGCCAAATTAATCAAAACAGGTAAATATTTGATAGCTACTCGTATTTGCGACGTTGCCAAGTTTTTGGATGAACGCTCTGAGTTGAGCTGCACGATTACTGACAAATGTGTGCACTGACTGGACAGGTTCACTCAATCTGTGTAGTTTTTTCCTCAAAAGACCATTTCAGACACCAATCTACATGGTACTCACATGATCTGATCAAGATTATGTCTGGATTTTAAAAGAGACTGAACGACCTCTAAGTTTGTTTTGGGCTTTTCTCCTCATATAGTAGTCAGATAGGAAAGGCCGACCTCATCTTGTTTTTAAAATATGATTGACATGTTTAAGTGTTTGTACTAACCTACTTACAGAAATTGAATTTTAAATCATTTAGCAGAAGCCATCAATTGTGAAACTATTCCAGCTACTAACAAACTGTACAGTTCGAATAAAGCCAGCGTTTCGATATGTACCTAATCAATCATTTAATGAACAGTTTGCTGTGGTTTCACATCCTTACTATCCAATATCCGCAAGTGCCTACTTACTATCTATTTATCTAACACAATATTATGATAATATCACGAGCTAGCTGGATGCTGCTCATCATCACAAATTGCAATTATTTTGTCTAGACAGGTGTCATCAAAGTCACGAGAAACGCCCGGATGAGGGACTTACAGAACCGGGAAGCATGGCAGAAAGGAAAGAAGGCATATACCCAACAATGGCTGATTACTGGCTGAAATGATGATGATGTTGAAGTTTATTTTATTCACGGAGTCCTCATAGAGTTAAGTAATGTTGGAGCTACAAAAGCAAAACAGTAAAGCACGTGTGGTAGATACGCATAAGTATAATATAATTAGTAGTAAGTAACTATGGAGTTAGGTAACGTCTATGAAGACGTTTATTTTATATTTGCAACCAAATGTATATGTATAGTTAAGTACATCGGCACATACCTATCTCTGATACAGAAACTTATTAGAAAATTGATGAGCACGCCGTCAGTAAGATTGGTCGCGTGTTCGAGTCGTGTCACTGCACCAATTGGGCTGGACATTGGACATCGCTAACTGAAGGAAATTTCAATGACCGTGATGCAGAGAAGCCACAAAGAAACAAATTGGTCCCAATATAGACATCACAAGAGACGACCTGTCCCACAGCCCCGCTGTGTACCCGCGGTCTATAAACGGTACATGTAATGACAATTTGACTATTCTGGATGTCTAGTTTATAAGAATAGGTATAAGATCCCACCAAAATTGGAGAACTGAGGTCAGATATCTAGTAATTTCGTGCAGATTCACATACTTTTAGTTGGACTAACACATAAAAAAGCTATTTTCTATAAAAATCTTTTAGGTATGGCACCCAATATTTACAATAAACTATCTAAACACATCATGGAAATTAAAGATATAGATCTATTTAAAACCAAAACACACGATTTTTTACTATTTAAATGAAAGATGCTAGGCCTACTACATCTGATTTAGTATGTTAGGAATATCATTAGTTATTTATTATTTTGAACTTAATTAATATTGATTACTCTGAAATTAATTGTTAAGTAGGATTATTATTTAATTTAGTTATTATTGATTTATTTTCAATTATTTTTTATTGTTTTAAGAATTACGATTTATTGAATTTAGTTGACATTGTTGATACTGTAAATTTTATTACACTATTTGCATACCCATGTGTAGTATTATATTATCTGTGCCCATGTAATGGTAAAATATTTTATGGAGAACTTTATTATAAGGAAAAAGATATATGTATCTCCGTTTGCCGTTGCATACCCATGTTTGCAAATAAATAAATGATTTATGACTAAAAGCCGGCTATAAACATTGTCATCGGAGATTAGGCTGATGATGATATGCCACAACTAGACAATGCAGCTCATTTACTTGTCAGCGTAGAATTAATAGAGAAACGACTTGTCATCCCTCACAAGTATTAGCGTCATGTTTTCTCCACGGATTTTCCTTAAGAGACAAACGACGCTCGATGGCCACTCAAGTAGATTGACTGACAGAGTTAATGGCTCTCCAAGATAGTTTCTACCTGTGATCTACGCCTTGGGAATTAAACCTAGGACACTGAACAAATGCAATGCTGATTTGATGGTCGTTTCGTTCATAATGTTGTAAAACTTTATGCCACCATATTCCATAAACCACTACAGTGACTCCCACCTGTGCTCCCACTAACTAATAAGGTTTCACTTTTGGCTACATTACATTGCTCACAGCTGCACTGCTAAGGAGTTTGTTGCGCCCTTACTTCTTCCAAGCCCTAGGAAGCCCCTTCTTCTAATGCCCTACTCCCTAGGAAGTGGTGAAGGGCGGGCGTTTTGGGGGATTGTCTTATGTAATTTTGACATAAAAAAGTGCCGATTCTCAGCCTAATTTGACCCAAATGACTTTTGATTTTGATTTCATTATCATCACAGCGATACTTCCTATTTTCCTAACGATACTTCCTATTGAAATGATTAAGAACGATCTGAGGTGACTTTACTCAAGGGCCAAGGGCTCTGGCCGTAGGTCATGTTTATTGGGGCTGCCCCCCTCACCCCCTGGTTGCCAGGCACCTCACCCACGCCGCCGATAAGGGCGCGATTACACGCCGATACGAGCCGTCCAAATAATTTATCATCAATAATAATGACACATCAAATGTACGCAGACGACGGCGGCGGCGCGGCAGCGCGGCGGCCGAGCCCGGCGCAGTGGGGAGCTTATTACATCGATTTGTCTCGGAATTTTTATTAACGATTACCAGATTATAATCTTTAAAGTAATATACCTACAGTTAAGTAAAATCTCGAGCCTTTTAACTGCATTCTTATGATTTTTATTCCCTGTATCCCAAGATGGAATGTATAGCAGTAAACTCAAGTAAGTGGTGGTCGGTCGATGGCCCTCAATCAAATCTATGAGCAAGCAGAGTATGTACAACAGCGCCAACTGATTTATTGGCTTAAATAGCTAATTTGCGAGGACGGGAGGTCTGCCGTCTGGGCTCTGGGAACAATCGCGAATGTTGGCTAGTTGCAGGGCCGCGCCGACCCTCGGCAGCGCCTGTGTGCGAAACCTATGAAGCGCCTCTTTTTTGATGTCCTGTTTCGCCGCGTTTTTTTTTTTTTTTGTTTCAAGTTTTGTCTTGGAGATTTTTGCTTACTCATCAATACTCAACTATGATGAATGTTATGTTATTAATACTCATAATCTAAGCCAAAGCCTCATGATTTGTGTAAAAAAAACAGTAATTGGCGTTGACATTTAATTAAGTCTTAGGGTCTGGGTCCGGCGCCCCTAGTGCCCTGGCGCCTGTGTACGCCGCACACTTCGCACATACGAGCGGCGCGGCCCTGGCTAGTTGAACAAACCGATTATATCGCGACATTAGTAGAAGTGAAGCGATGAGTGGAATGACAATGTGAATGATGGAGGAGACTTTAATAATGCCATACGTTATGTATGTGGCGCAAAGAAGGCAGGCGCAGAAGCTTTGCCGATCATAAGGTTGCGATCAATGCAGTAAGTACAACGCGATAAAATCGTAACTAATGATGTAGTTTTCGCAATACATTTTCTTTGACAATTTCACAAATGTTTACCAACAACGGCTCGCTTTCAATGTCATTCAGGCGCCAAAAGATCCTTGTATACAAGTTCATGGGAAAGGACACATCGCTGATGAGCTTGCGAGACAGTGTCACCGAAGATATTGACAGGAAGTGTCATATGCAGTATTGATTTGAGACATAATGCTTATTTTTAGCAACGAGCCTTCGTCCAACACGTGTGTGTTGTCATTAAGTAAGAATCGCTGAATCGCTATAATATGGTAAACACGAGGAGGTGACGCGGGCGGCGCACGCGCAGCCGGCTATTTAATGAACTTGGACAGCGCGGCCTTGCTGACAATGACTAAATACTGATACAGTGTGGTGATTACTACGCCGTGGTGAGTATTAACACTCAGTCCTCTTGATTACAAGCAGAGATCAATAATGTTTTTTAATAGACAATCAGCAGTGCTGTTCTGTAAAAATCTCACCGTGAACGCTAAGGTGAAGTGAACTTGAAGTGAGCTGTCATTCCACCATATACTAGGGATTGACACTGTTGACAGCTCACCTTCAAGGTCACTTCACCTAAGCGTTCACGGTGAGATTTTTACAGAATAGCATTGCAGGTGCTGGAGCGGATCTCACGATGAGATTGACGTTTTCTGTGTAGATATGACAACTACTTAGGTAGTGTTTGCATTATACTAAGTAGGTAATAGCAAATGAAAACCTAATCTCTCGGCATTAAATTATCAATGATAACAGCGGAATTAGATAATAGTTAACATTAGAAACCATTTTTTTATGAAATAGGTAATGTACGTTAACAGTTAGAAACTAAAAAGGTTGGAAAACATTATTTGGAAACAGAACCAGGCACCAGCAACTATATAATATGTATATGAGTAGAGTAGAATATATGTAGCAATAAATAATTGAACGACTATAACACTATAACAAGTGGGCCTCTAATTAGTCAAGTGGACGATGACTGCTGCTGACCAACATCGAGCAGGCGAGCAATCGAACAGGCGAGCAATCTACTAGGCAGGGAATCTAAATATAAGTACCAGCCTGGTACTACCAGGCGAGTACCAGCTTTTGAGTGTTGTCAAAACAACTGACGCACGACACCAGCCTCCTACACTACGCTGAGTTTACTTAACTAATTAGTAATTAGCCACACTTGGACTAAGTAGGTACTGATTTGTTTTTATTCGTTAGTATTGCTACACTGAGGTTGCTCGACTCACAACCATGCTGTTAAACAAACAACAAACAACAACAAAGATATATGAGCTGCAAGTAGCAACTTTAAAAAACGCCTTAGTTTGTGGAGACCCTTATCAATCTATGTAAGTTTGCAAATAAAAACGCGTTACTTCCAATATACTGGTCTCGAGGGAAACGGGTCTATCCAAAGTGTCCTGTTACATCAACACAATAGCTAGAAATCGATTCTGGATTTGAATTTGCATTCGCACATGAAGATAAATAAAACGCAACAAGCGAGTGTTGGTGACTTGTTCGTAGGTATGTATGCAGGGATCCTATATTCCCCACTTTCAATCTAAAATTAATCAATGAAGACTGATGAATCTGACGAGACATCAGTCACGCCCTCCCTGCTGCTAGTACCTACCTATAAATTAACACAATTAATTAGGTGTGTAGATACCTCAACAATCCCGCGAAAACTTTCGTAATTTTGCTGCGGATACAAGAGTACAACTGATAGATAAACCAGATATTAAAATTATGAAATATGTATTTTAGCGGTTTAAGGAGTATTTCAACAATGCGCAGAATGTTGCTAGAGTTTACATAAACGCGTTGAACTGCTGTTCCAAAATGAAACATTTCTTGTTTGTTGGACTCATGAACATATTACTTTTTTTATTTTTCTGCTTTCTTTCAGTTTCTATAGTTTGAGAATACCTATATTTTCTATCTCACGTTGTGACGGATTGTTGTGGTTATCTAAAGTAAACCTCCGTGATTACCAGTGCTAACAACACGCGCGAGGTATCTACAGAGTGTTAAATCAACACTATTAATTGAACCAGTCAAGGCAGCCTCACGTCACGGCAGTACCATGTTATGATAGGATAGGAAGGTGCATCATAATAATAACGTGAACGTTTAGTTCCGCTTGCTAAAAGTGAACGCTATTACCTACAGCCTGGCATCATTACCGTGCATACTATGATTGTCACCGATTCATTGTTTACTAGTCTAGAAGTGTGATTGTATGTACAATACAACCGAGATACGAGGATGCGACCCCCCTTTTCAAGCTATTTTTTTATAATTAGGCCGTTCCATAATCCATAATCTGCGTCTTATTCTTAAAGCCACTTGTTTACCTCTTTCTCCTTCATCGTCCACCTGTCCTTATCCCAATTTATTTGGGATGGGCACAGCACGTCTTCTCTTTCATATATCTTTATTAGCTGTCATCTCAGTATTCAATTCTATTTAGCATTAGTTACTATCTTTTCTCCTACAGTTTTTAATCTAGTTTTCTAAAGGAACCCATCTGTTAAAGGTCCCTTGAGACGCGTCAATGACGTCCGAGCTGCAACAATTCGTCCACGTGCTTTGACTTTGTGTCCTCATCTGACGGCGTCGCGTCTTCAATGAATATTTAGTGCAGGACGCGACCCGTCCGACTCCGAACCGATCCCTATTGGAGCTGCAGTTACGCTCGTCTCCGGTTATTTATATCTTGTTACTCAATTTCGCCTCCCCATTGTAACGCGAATTATATTCTATGCAATAAACTATATCACTCGGTACCTATCATTCAATTCGAGACATTTGGATAGCGGTCGCGGAGAACGACAAAGACACTATACGGCTTTGTGGAGACTGTGAAGTGTTTCAAGATTCAGTTAAAAATTATAACTGATGAATGAGGATAAACGATTAGCTCGTCCCGCACCATTGGCCATAGGATAGGACCTTGCAGAAATCCGGGCGCCAAGTGTAACAAAAAGTAGCAAATTATCAGAAGCATAGTCAGACTCGTAACAAACAGAGAATCTATAATATAACGAACTACATTGTTCAGTAAAAGTACCCACGAGACGCGATCTTCTCCAGCGTCCATTGTAAAACACAAATAAAATAGATGTCGATTGCCGAAAATAGATCTACACAGATAAATATACGGGAGAAGAATACACTGCTCCAGTCAAGAGATTTTCCGAAGACGTAAATATTATATCTGTAGGGAAACTTCAGATGTTCACGTTCGCTAAATCAGAAGCCATTATCGTAGAGTTCAAGTGCAAGTATGAATGATTTGGGTAAACAAAGCGGTCCGCGAACATCGGCCAGTCGCGGGCGTTACATTATTTTGTATCTATTTACGCAATCAGCTTAGCTAGTGTGCGCGAGCTATCGCGCGAATTCCTTCAGATAAACTTTATTGTAGAACGCACTTTAAAATCGTGTAGGTCGGTGCTCCTGTGAAAAACGAGAAAATCTATACGAAGTTAGAATACATCATACGAGAAGAATTTTGTCAAGCGTGCTGAAAGTAGGTGTTTGCAGAGGATATCACTTTAGAGTTAGAAGCAACTTTAGTGTTGCTACTCTGGGCTTCTGTAAAGAAGCTGAAACTAATAACAATAAGATTGTTTGATTGACTTGGGATTCAAACCCAGCTTCTTTGACTCCAAAGCAGTTTATTTCTGCGTCACGAAGAAAAGTAATTATTTCTATAGTAATTACTGTGTGTATGTGTGTGTTTGAGATGTTTTCAGCGCACTTCAGTGTTTTGGTTTAGATAACACTATCTGTTGACGAGTCGCGGGTTCTTTCTCCGGCGAGGTCGCGACGGGGTCACGCCGGGGTCGCCGGGGGTTACATGGGGCCCGCATGTTTTAACTCTGATTGAGACGTCCGTCAGCATCATACGTAGATAACATTTATCAATCAATACTTATTGCGTATTTTAATGAACAATGTAGGCGCGTCAGCACATTTTTGTAAATACATAGTTAGTTGTTCGCTCGAAGTTGTCTCCTAAATATTAGTTAAGCAGGTACTTTGCTAATAGAAGTGCTTCCGTCGGCGACACTGATTCGTGGACCAATGAATATTAATTAAATGCTAATAGCGGACGATAGGTATGTTTGCCAAAGTAGTTTTTGTTAAAACATTATTTTAATAGTAAACGTATATTTTCCTACGCGTTGTTTTGATAGAGCTGACAAAGTCTCATTGAATCTTTAAATAACTTCACAGTTCTATGAAATAAATTCCTGAAAATTTTCATTTGATAGAGTGCAGCGTGAAGAAAATGTTTTGTTTATCAGTTTATATAATTTTCATGTTTGAAAATAAAGGTATGTTCACATTCTGATATCCTAAGAAGCCACTTATTTTTCAATTGATTAGGTATCCTGTTTTCAGAATTTCAGTGTCTATCAAAACGATTTTATCCTGAAATTGGCCGTATGTAGGAGTATCGTAGTAAATCGAAAGATACTCACATGTGGGTCCGGAGACTGGACGTGCGAACACCGGCGTCGAAATAGCGCCAAGGTCGGCTGATATTATTGTAGAAAAATACGATGTCGCTGTGCGTGCAGCTTGGACAGTGATCACGGAGATACTGGTGACAAACAGACGGGTGCCTCGGGCCGCGCTCGGTCGCACACTGCCGCCTATCAGCCGCCTCTCATCAACAACACTGGTCAGCACCACGCGACTAAATAAAGAAGCACTCTCAGTCCTCACAACACTACAACAATCCGGGTGCTTCCTCCTCGATCGGGTAGCACAGGCGCCACAACCTGACCGACCGGCTCCCCAAGCTCCGCAGAACGTGCTTACTCTCAGTTTTTTAAACAGGTGCCATTGATGCAACAAGTTGAGTAATACAAACAAACTTTTAAGGTAATGCGCACTTTGCCGCCTAATGTGGAAACCTGACTTCAATGTTTATGAAAAACTGTTTTTATTTTCTGTGTTTTCTCTTTCAAACTAAATAACACTGCACTAAATGGGAGTCGAACCCAAGACTCATTAAATATCTAAGCGATAAGTAATAAAAATAGATCAGTACCTATCTGCTGGATATCTATTTGGTAAGAAGCTAACGCCGTTATCTAACAGCGTGTATGCATGTTGTGCAACAAGTGAGAGTGTGAACCCCCGGGTCGGCTAAAGTCCGGACTCCAACCACTAGTTCACAGGTTCATCTACATTATTTACATCTACACTATACAGGCTTCAGCCTGAAAGGCTAAAGTGTTGTGTATTTCAATACCTTCTACACATTGGCCTTTCCCTTTCATACATAGAATATGAGTTTTTAATGAAACTGAATGAAAGTGGTTTCTGCCGCATACGGACGCCTCCGGCTGGCACTACGGGTTTTAATCATAGGAACCTGTCATTTCACCAGAAACTTCAATAAGAATAGTATAAATGCTGCTTGGTCGCAGATGAACTGCTGTTGAGAAGAATAGGTATACTTGAATGTACGATGGCTAGCCGAGTTATTTTAATAAGGTGTGTAACATACTACGACCACGTATGTGCCACATTATAAACTTCTTTATCAGCCCATTTCCATACATGAACACAATTTTTTCCTGTTTTGGCAACATCGGAACATTTTATAACTTATAAAAAGTCTAACCGAACTGACTGGTAGATAAGAGTAATGTTAAATTGTTATTGAGATGTGATCTACTGCTATCGGCCAATTAATTATACTCGCGAATAATAATGATATAACGATGTGGACAGTTGGACACGGTTCAGGCGAGTCGTCTAATTACTGATACACATTGCTCGTTAATTGTTCGAGCACGTTTAAGAACTAGTAGGGATCCGAGATGTTAGACTGCTTACAGTCGTATATCATATGTTTAGGAACCAGTAGGGATCCGAGATGTTAGACTGCTTACAGTCGTATATCATATGTTTAGGAACCAGTAGGGATCCGAGATGTTAGACTCCTTACAGTCGTATATCATATGTTTAGGAACCAGTAGGGATCCGAGATGTTAGACTGCTTACAGTCGTATATCATATGTTTAGGAACCAGTAGGGATCCGAGATGTTAGACTCCTTACAGTCGTATATCATATGTTTAGGAACCAGTAGGGATCCGAGATGTTAGACTCCTTACAGTCGTATATCATATGTTTAGGAACCAGTAGGGATCCGAGATGTTAGAATGCTTACAGTCGTATATCATATGTTTAGGAACCAGTAGGGATCCGAGATGTTAGACTGCTTACAGTCGTATGTCATATGTTTAGGAACCAGTAGGGATACGAGATGTTAGACTCCTTACAGTCGTATATCATATGTTTGGGAACCCGTAGGGATCCGAGATGTTAGAATGCTGACAGTCGTATATCATATGTTTGGGAACCAGTAGGGATCCGAGATGTTAGAATGCTGACAGTCGTATATCATATGTTTGGGAACCAGTAGGGATCCGAGATGTTAGAATGCTTACAGTCGTATATCATATGTTTAGGAACCAGTAGGGATCCGAGATGTTAGACTCCTTACAGTCGTATATCATATGTTTAGGAACCAGTAGGGATCCGAGATGTTAGACTGCTTACAGTCGTATATCATATGTTTAGGAACCAGTAGGGATCCGAGATGTTAGAATGCTTACAGTCGTATATCATATGTTTAGGAACCAGTAGGGATCCGAGATGTTAGACTGCTTACAGTCGTATGTCATATGTTTAGGAACCAGTAGGGATACGAGATGTTAGACTCCTAACAGTCGTATATCATATGTTTGGGAACCAGTAGGGATCCGAGATGTTAGAATGCTGACAGTCGTATATCATATGTTTGGGAACCAGTAGGGATCCGAGATGTTAGAATGCTGACAGTCGTATATCATATGTTTGGGAACCAGTAGGGATCCGAGATGTTAGAATGCTTACAGTCGTATATCATATGTTTAGGAACCAGTAGGGATCCGAGATGTTAGACTCCTTACTTCAACACTCCCTAATACTACTAACACATTGTTTACCAATTCCAGGTGGAACTCGGATCTCGAATTCGAACTCGGATCGGATCATCGGATGCGCACACGCTCTTAGTGTTCCTGGCGTGGGTCGCATCAATTAATTTCTCAGCGTGTCGGAAACCTTAAACACTGTTTCATCATAAAATCATAACATTTTTGATTTATTACCCACTTTGACTCTGTGAATTAAGAAGCCATTAAAATATAATATAATAAGGCCGACTTTAAAGATATCTTACTAAATACAATTAACCCTATACATAATTAAATCGCCTTTGCATGTCGGGCAGTTACGTCAGAATATATGAATTACATTATTTAAAATGTAAATATATATTTGGTACTACTCGCATTTAGTGAGTAATCGTGAAAGCGAGCCTCAGTACAATATTTGTCATTCTTATTATCTTGTAAAATGAACCTAAAAACTATTTATCAACAGATGGAGAATCAATAATTGTTTAAGTACTAGGATTTAACCGTCTTATCCAGTAAGTATGGTATTTATATCAATCGGCTATCAGTTGCGAGCCCGTCAGATAATTAACGAACCTACTGATATAGATACAAACACAGAAGTTATCTCTATATGCACGATACCCCGAGGGCCCGACATGTACGGAGTACTGCGTCCTTTGGGACGTGGAACGTGTTTACGTGAACGACTGAACTCAAAGAACATTTTTTAAAGTCTTGACGTTCGGCGGCCCCTACCGTTGTTTTAATCGACTAGTTTTATGAATATTTCATCAGATTTGTAAACTAGTGCTCAGTTTAGCTAATACAGAATGTTTGAAAGTCCTCCGAGAAGCAGTCCTAAATGGCGATATGAACTGTTTCAACTCGTGCCTTCATTGTCAACGACAATTTCTTAGATCGATTATACCATTCTGAACCCTATTTTGCAGACTACAGAACACAAAATTCAAGTTCATAGCGTTATCACGATTAGATCTTCTAATCAACGGAGGGTGTTAAATAAAAATCCCATTAGTTAATAAGTCCGTGTTATCAGTAGGAAACATATCACTCGTTAGTTTGCGCTTCTTGCTAAGCTATCACAAACAGTTGCAAATCATATCAAATCATACAATAGTACTGTCAACACAGTGGAATCGTTATTTATTACATTATTGTCTTCGACAAATATTTCCATTCACTTGCATTCATTGACGAACTCAATTAGGTATTAAATGATAACCAGTTTAGTTTCAACTCTTTGCCAATTATAACTCAAAAAATAAGTACAGACGACTAAACTGACAAGTATGCAGGTAGCTAGCGACATCTAGTTGGCAAATGCATAACCATAATCAGCCTATAACGTTCCCTCTGCTGGGACACTGCTGTGTCCTGTTTTTCTTGGATAAAAGCTTCAACTTAAAATGGCATTAAATGCAGTATTTTTTAAAGTTTTTTTTACAAAAATACATTATAACGTCGTATGTATAATTAAGTTAACTGCAATGATTAATTGGTAGTTTTGTGTGGAGACACGTTTACGTATATCTTATATTATTATTAATTTATTATAGTTACTTTACAATACAACCCAATTTGAGAAAGATCTCCCCTCCACCTCAAGATACAGGTACTTAACAAGTTATTCTTCAAAATATTAATCCATGAATCAGTTTATCATGGAAAAATGTGATGTTTTTGTGTTCTACGTATTTGTTTTTATAAACTTTCGCTAAGTCATCGTAGTCTTAAAAAATAAAATGGATGGGGTTGATGTCTCCGGTTGCTACAGCGCAAATCAGGGTATGATTTTGACTACGGTACTCTATATTTTAGCATTGTATACTCCCAGTATGTACTTATTAAGAACATCTCTGTGGGTAAAGGAGAGATGTTTCCCACGATACAGAGTGTTTTCCCAAAAACACAACTACACAATTTACATATTATCACATGGTGAGGCACTTGTCTCTAAATACTATGTTTGTATTCGCTTATTATTTATTTAATCCCACTCGAGTTAGGAAGGTGACTACTGACAATTTTCATTTCATTATCGATATTAATAGTAGTCAAATGCCCATTTAGTGGGGTTTGATACATCCAACATCCTCAAATAAAATCATTACATTTTAACATTCCAATATACAGGATGAGCCGTTACAAATCTTAGAATGCAGCTTCTTCTAATTCTAAAATCGACGACGTTGTTTCTTTCTAATTGTTTCAGATTAAATGAAACAAAGGAACGATCTCAAAGTCTTTTCAGATGTATCAAATCAAACTGCAGGTAATGTACATTATTATCTACGAAACGCTAGGTACACCGGTAGGTACGTATTTAAGTGACTTAACAATGTAACTAGACTCCTTATTATTAGTGAGGACTGGACTTAATACTTATTAATATTAAACTATATTTATAATACAAATTAATTTAAAATTTTGTGCGCTACAATTTACAGACAGTCGTGAATTTATTACTAAGGTCTTAAAATAAACATAACAAAATTTTCTATTTACGTAGGCAATTCTGTATACCTGCTTCAATTGATTTGGTAATACTAAAAACTATCAAGTTTTCAGGACATAGATGCAAGTAGCAATCAATTTTAAAAAGATTTCCTGTGAGATACAGTTCACCATAGCGAGTGAAGCCCTAGGAGCTCAAAAGCGTTTCTTCAGAGTTGTGATTCATTATTTCCCTACCTAGGGGACCTAAACTGCGTATTCGATACTCGACTGGCTTTTATTTACAAAAACAAATCTTCAATGTCAAAATATAGCATTAGTATCTGTCTATAAGAAATATTAATGTCAGGCATATGTTACTGACTACGACATGTTTCAGCAATTAGGTACATGCAAGTGTTTTCAAGTTTCGTCACTGTCATAAAATAGGAAACAAGCTACTATCGACAATATTGTTTATTGCTATCAGATAAGAGACTGCAGCGCAAGCGGCGGAGGCGTGATCTTACAGCCACAGAGTAGATGGGTCCAGAAGGTTGGCGCATACAACGACAAGCAGGTGCACTCGCGGCTGGCATATAAAATATTTTATTTCACATAAACTTACATGGGCACTTATTTATTTAAGTGTACATGCACAACTTACAGAATAAAGAATCCCAAAGTTCCCTGTTGTGGCGTGGCTTATGAAACGTCAGAAGCTAGGTGCACGATTCTAATTGGTTGTTTCCTATGGAGAAGAGCGGGGAAGACACTCGACGGTTACTCTTTTAAAAATATGGGTTATACAATACAATATTTTCAAATTACAGTGTTAACAGGTATAGGGCAGTGTAGGCATGTCAACAAGTACCAGGTACTTAACGAAATAGAAAATGGATGAATCCATTCGTTTGAGATCGCCGTACGGCTTTGTGTGCGTGCACCTGTGTACGCTCGTTGTATGGAGCCAACCTTCTGTACCTATTTATGTAGTGATGCTGTGCCTCGTTTATGTAATGTCACTACTCGCATACCTACTAGTGTCGAGTAAACACATATTTAATACTTTCCATGGTATAGAACGAATTGATACACGGTTAATTTATTTTTTATAATTACTAGCTTTTTCCCGCGGCTTAGCTCGCGTGGAAGTCGGAAATTATCCCATGGAAACGCAACCGGGATAAAAATTATCGTAACATAACACATACCATAAACTCACGCCTTCTTCCCACGGGGGTAGGCAGAATCTACAGAACGCCACCTGCTACGATCCTTACATACTCCTTTTGCCTCGTTTACGTTCATACATCTGGTCATACACGCACGCCTGTTGCGAGCAATACGCACCTGGCCTTTCTGAAGAACATCACCAAGTTTCAAGTTCATTACTCAAGGAATAAGATTTTTCATACAAACGAAATCCTCCTTTTCGCCCCCTTAAAGGTGGAATTTTCAAAAACCCCTTCTTAGTGCTCCCCTACATTATAAAAGGAAGCTGTGTGCAAAATTTCACGTTCCTAGTCCCAGTAGTTTCGGCTCTGCGTTGCATGTCAGTCAGTCAGTCAGTTTCTCTTTTGTTTTTGGGGACATCATATTCCCCGTCCCTTGCGACATTTGGAATTTCCACCGTCGATATATAGAAACAGGCCACATGTTGTTACTATCATAAAATAATAACATTTATCTTCAATCTGTGAAACAAATATTCGTTTTAATTCAAATATTTGCAATACGATTTATTTCGACCTGAGGCAATAGTATATTACAAGCGGGACGCAGACGGGCTACTATCGCTACTCGCTCGTCACCACTACAAACACTTCGCATTATGTTTATCATTCGATGTGGAACTATCGAGACTTTCTGGGGCTTCGATATCGTATATTGTGGAGATAGACTCAGGAATTTTACTACAAGTTACTGTATTATTAGTTTGTTTTCACTAAATGAGCCAGTCGCGGTAAATGATTGAGTTTCTTATGAGTCTACAACCTTTGACACTACGTTTTTATACATGAAATATAAATGATTTTGAAAGGTCATGGGAAGTCCCCGATACGTTCAAGTCACTGTTATGAATACATTACTTTGTTGACATAGCTGTTCGACATCACTGACATGTGCCGTGGTTTGATCGTTCTGTTTGTGATGAAACAATTATCACAAGTTTTGTAGTTTTAAATAATGAAAAAGTGTTGAAACTAAAACGAAACATAAATGTACGCGTTTCTTGTAAAAAAAAATAAGTGCGAATATCCTTCCGTGAATACAGTTTGGAAATAGTCTGGGATCGTTTAATAACCAATACTCTCCAAAAACAATAAATCTGTGGCCCTAGTGAAAAGGGGTATAAGTAATCGTATAAGTAATCGGACTTATACCCCTTTTCACTAGGGCCACAGAAATACTGGCGATAAAATAAGTAAAACATAGTTTAGGGTTGCCAGATTACCAATATTAAAAAACAAACAAATATTAAATTGTGAAATAAATTTGCGAGCTCTATTTTGTTTGCAAAGGGCGACTAAACATCGATAATCATAAATCAACGAATTTACTTTTAAAAAGAGTCACCAGTTAGGAGCGATGTCTTGTTAAAGTTAACTGGCAACCCTAATAGGTACTGTCAAGTACGCCTTAAGTAATTAGTTGCAGAACAACTAACGTTATATCACATGAAGCTCCGTGATGTCTCACTATGTAATACTACACTATACATAGTTAACTGTGTAATGTACACATGTACACGCTACATAATATACACGTATATCTATACTTATCGTACGTATCAGTCTATCTGCGCTACTCTCCGGACGCAACCTGCAACAAAACCGATTTTGTAAGAATAATTCAAATTCAACATATTCTTGACGTTTCATAAGTGCCGAAGTACAGTCAGCGTCAAACATACATAAAGCTGTACAATAATAAGATTGCCAATGGAACAGCTGGTGTTACAGAGTTGTTACACAAAATCGGGCTGCGAGTGCCGTCTGTGTTCTTGCGTAGACCTCATTTATTGCACACCCCAGCGGTAGCCACTACGTACAGACAGAACTCGTACATGATGAGAGCCAGTCGCATGTACAACGTAACCTGCCAGGAAGCTGATATCGACATTTTCAATACTAGTGTTGCTAAATTAAAGAAAATTTTATCTAATGGCTTTTTCGAGCGTAAATAGTATTTTTTCTGTTTTTGTTGTGTATAGTCTTATTGTCATTTTTTTTTGTCGTGTTCATATGATTTAAGTTTAAACTACATGTGGAAACTTGTAATTGGCCATATTTTGTTCACAACTATTACTTATTGTGTCTGTTTAGCTGTAAGTTTTCCAAAAAATAAAATAAATAATGTTTGGCCCGTGGCCAAGTTCGGAACTAACGCCGCCATCTTGTTTTTTCAAAACATTAAAAAAAACAAACAACTGACAACCAACATCATTCGAATGCCAAAAGATCCTTGTAGCAAGTTATGTGTTTGTACACACGGCTACACATCAAGCTATACATTTCCAGTTTATGCTGATCTCGCATTGTATAGGATTTCTGTACAATGCGAGGTCAGCTTAAACTGGAAATGTATAGCTTGATGTGTAGCCGTGTGTACAGACTACGGACATACAGTTTTATTATTTTATTTGGGGATCAGGCACATGCAATATAAACGATCGGAACAAGAAAATTTAGCTTTATCTTAAGGTTCATATAATACTGTTTTAATTCATATTGTCTATAACTATCCATTTCCTTCCTAAAATGGGTTTTATTTGTGATTTGTTAAAATACATTTCGACGGTTGAAAGGCTAATTGATCTAAGCGACATTCCTCCTGGACGGATCATAGTCATTTTTTTTTTTTTTTGAAAAAAAAATCATAAAAAACAACTATTTGATAGACTTTTATTTACTTAAATCAATCAATCATAATAAGACCTTATTATGATTTTTAAAAAAACAACCAATCCATCCTCCTGCAAGTTTTACAAAATGTCGCTTAGATCAATTAGCCTTTCAACCGTCGATTTAATAGAGTATAAAAAAATGAGAATAAAAAATACTTTTATAAACAGCCCAATATGTTATCAATATAAACACAGCCCGTTCCACAAAGGTCGCGCTGACGGGCGCCATCGTTTTTATTTCTCGAGCGTACACAAACATTACAACTTGATTGACGTTTTTGTCAAATAACATGTCACCGATACGAAACATGCTCGTAATCACTACTACTACTATTTACATTCATAACTGTGATAACATTCTAACAACATACTAAACGAATTCTCATAATATAACATCTCGCCGGTTATGTTCAAGTCATATGTAGAAAGCGAGCCTATTATCATTGGAAACAAACCCAGGTGCAAGGCTACTGCTGAGAATTTACAAAACAATACGTTCGACCCAGGGTTTGAATCCATGTCCCTATGGACCGCAGTCGTACTTGCTACTACAAGGACTACCAATGAGGCAGTTATGAAGTTTTAAATGATGATAAAAGTATTTTATAGATTTATGAGGCGATAATAATGATGGTTGATAAAATAAATCGCATCACAGTAGATCTGCAGTTATCCGTCTACTTCACACATTTCATTGATGATAAGAAAAATAGAAGATTTTTTCCACCCCTGGGCCTCAGGCTTCCTCTCTATGATAAGCAGTAACCACGCGGGCAGTGTGCGAGCTGGTAGACGTAACAGATGTCTTGTAATTTTTAGTTTTAGGACATTCCGATAGGAGTAGAGGTAGCCCAGCAATAACGGCCCAACTTACGAGCTGTGGGTCGGCGGTCCAAACCTAGGTACAGTCTGATCCAATAGTATCTGATGAAAGTGTAAATAAATCCTGTTCAGATCAAATTCTTACGCAATCACGCACTAAAGGGAATCACTAACATATTCATCTGCATTTAGAAGGTTTAAACTTTATATCTCACCACTTTTTCCAACAAATATTAATTGAACATTATCACTACATAGTATAAAACAAAGTCGCTTTCTCTGTCCCTATGTATGCTTAAATCTTTAAAACTACGCAACAGATTTTGATGCGGTTTTTTTTAATAGATAGAGTGATTGAAGAGGAAGGTTTATATGTATAATAACCCGGTAAATTCACGAAAAAAAAAATATGATGAAAATTCACGTTCTCATACATTTTGTGTGGGTCGGCTTTTTTGATATCTAGGTAGGGTAGGTAGGGTAGAAATTTTTAAATCCTAAACATGCACATTCATTGACTGTTAGGCGGAACGAAGTTTGCCGGGTCAGCTAGTTAAATTATAATTGGAAAATCATAAATCATCATCATAATCATTGGGGTTATAAAATAAACCTAAATTAAAAACATTTAGATGATTTAAAATAAGAAATTCGGATTTAAGTCTTCAAGTTATCAAATCAGAGCACTCAATTTTCAAAGACATTTTCTGATCCATTTGTTTACATTTTCATGAGATACCTTTTTGAACAGACCATAGGCACTTTACTTCCCAATATTTATTTCATCACCACTGTTCTTGAAACGGTGAACGGAAACATACGTCACCTGTGTGAGCAGGCGCTATATGCAGGTGGTCTTGAGATGCATGGACAGCAGGCCCTTGGCCACGAAGCCGCGCCCGCACAGCCCGCACACGTACGGCCGCGCGCCCGAGTGGTACCTGCGGCAATGTGCAATATTCATATTCATTTATTACGTTCCATAATAATTAGAAAAGATGTTACAAAAGGCTTACAGCTAGGTACAAACTCAAACTCAAAGCATTTATTTCAAATAAACCAATTACAGGTACTTTTGAATTGTCAAGGGGTCGGTCAGTCAGAAAAATGAAGCTAGTTGCCCATTCCAAAGCGTAGTAGGTACCTATGGAGAAGAACGAGCAAGAAACTCCACGGACACTCTTTTAAATCAAAATATTGTTACAAAATATTGGTTACATCATTCGTGTTGAACTTATACATGTGAGAACAATGTAGAAAGACGTGCACGTTAAAAGCGGTTACAAACAATGGAACCGGAACATGGGCACAGCAACAGAATAAAATAATTTAAATTCAACAATAAAATAAGGACATAAAGAGTTCTTATTAATATTAGATGACACAATAAGGTCAATAGACGGCACTATTGTGCACCGCTAGATCGCGATGTCGTTGTCACTCGCCAAATGGTTAGCCCGTCGAACATTTTGTGTGACTGAGTTTTGTTAGGTGTAAAATAGCTTCAAAAGTAAAGTCTCGTGTTTATCAGATAGAAGTTGGTTAGTAGTGGGTTAATTTATTTCTGTTTAATTATCGTATTGCCATCAAATATGCTTTTTAGTAACCTACAGCAACAATCGGATTAATTTTTTTAAGTTGGATAGATATATTAACTATAGGATTTTAAACTGACATGGTTATTTTCACTACTAAAGTTATTTATCTAATATCTCCTTATTCAATACAACGTGACATTCACTACTTCTAACATTCGGTAACACGAATCTTATGCATTTAGTTTTCGTCTCAATCAATACCAAATTATATGCATTAAACCAATTATGTACCTTAATCATAGCGTTATTTACATCGTCAAGCTCAGTACTGTGTCATCAACACATAACACCGTTTGTGATCGTTTTTTCAGTAAATGAGGTAAACCATTTATATTTACTAAAAAGAGGAACGGACCCAATATTGAGCCCTCCGGTACACCCATTTTCACTTTTAAACCCAATGAATTCATACCTTTTATTTGAACTTGCTGCAGTCTATCATTTAAATATGATTTTATTAAGCTAGCGCAAGTTTACCTAATCCATAATGCTAAGTTTCAAGAGCAGTGTTTCGTGATTCACGCAATCAAATGCCTGGGATAAGTCGGAAAAGATGCTTATTGCATCTTGTGTGTGATGTTTTAAAAAGTGACACTGGCGTCGGTTGTGCAACGTCATTTGGTGAAACCATACTCTCGATCGTGCTAGATGTTATTACGATTAAAATGATTGATTTTACATTACTGTTTCAAACAGTTTGCTGAAAACCGGCAAAATCGATACGGGTCTATAATTATTAGTGTCTTTACTGTTTTCGAATTTGAAAACTGCAATAATTTTACTGTACTTTATTAAATCCGGGAATACCCCCATCTATACACAAATTAAATATTAAAGCAATAGCAATTGTCTCAATAATGGATTGAGAAGCTTTAGTAAACATACCCCACAGATCTTCGGTAATATTAATTCGGGATATTTAATTATGTATGCACAGGAGAACCAACAACTACGAGTATAACAGAAGGATAACGGATAAAAAAGAAAAAATAATTGGATATCTAGATATCCAATATTCTTTCCTTTTTTATCCGTTTGTTAGTGGTCCCTAGGGATCACTAACAAACACGATAAAAAAAGGAGTAGAAGCACTATGCACATTTGAAAAAGGTCAAGAGTTCAGCCTAGTTCGTGCTGATAAGGTTTTGGTGGTAAATGGATCTAATGAGAAATCTGTACGAAGAATATTAAAGTTCCTACTCGTCATACCTGACATACAGATCTCCCAGGAAAGGTATGCGCTTCGGCAATTATCGTCTATCTTTGGAGATACTAACACGCGATGATGAGATCTAATATAGAGCCGTTGCAAGTTTATAACCACGGAAGTACTTGCCTATTTTGTATTACCATGGTTGGAAAATTATAGATGAACAACTCTATGCAATTCCAAAAAAAATAAAAACTTATGAGTCACAGATGACAAGATGTGACCGGATTAGGTAACCCGACAATGACAAAACTTCTTACAACAGCGCAATGATAAGTGCACCACTACAAAGTGCGGCAGTACAAAACTTAAAAGAATTGCCTCGGTGGGGGGTTACTCTGTGTCGCGATATTCGTGCTAATTCGGAAATACGAAAATTACCGAAACTCATACCTTTTCCGGTTTAACATTTAAACCGGAAAAGGTATGAGTTTCGGTAATTTTACTACGTAAAGCGAGTGAATGAAAGAATGGATGCACTCGCGTCGTATCTCTTACCGCTCATGAATGACCAGTGTGGATCTCTGACTGAACGCTTTGCCGCAATGCGAGCACACGTGCGGCTTCTCTCCGGAGTGAACACGTTCATGAAGCGTCAGGTTACATTTTTTCACGAAACCTTTGCCACACGTTCTGAAATCAAAAACACCTTAGTTAGAGAAAATAGCTTAGAAAAACTTACATGAGAATCTAAAAATTCTGACAGGTCTGAAATATTTTTAGATTTAAAGGAAGCGTTTGACACTATTTCAATGCTAAATCAAACAAATTCAAGGCAAAATATGCGGAGAATTGCGTAAAAAATAATCTGCAATAAGGGCAATAGATGTTATCTAGGAAAGTTAGTGATCTTTACGTAATTGATTTAGTAGAAAAATTGCTATAGGGTTCGTCAGGGCAGCATTCTTGGCCCAACTATACAGTTACGTGTGTACGTTACGTGCGTCTGCTGAGCAATGTTCGATACTCAGATCGGGTGAAGTATTATCTAATGCGCACGCCGCACACGTACACACGTGTGCGGCGTGCGCATTAGATAATACTTCTACTATATAGTGAGTACACACTCACTTGCACACGTTGGGCTTGTAGCCCGTGTGGATGCGGATGTGGAACTTCAGGTGCTCGCGCGAGGACAGCGCCTTGCCGCACACGTTGCACAGGAAGTTGCGCTCGCCCGAGTGCGCGCGCAGGTGGCGGCGCAGCGAGTTGATGTGCGCGAAGTGCCGCGCGCACACGCCACATCGCAGCGCGAGCGCCCGGCCGGCTGCCTCCGGGTGCGCGCGCGTGCGGTGCGACAGCAGGTAGCTGGGGAGGTACAGTACTCACTCATTGTTAAGATCATCAGTACCGCTACGCTCTAAAAACAGCAATCGCTTATCGAGCGTGGCGGCCTTAGGGTGCAACAGAACTGCAGTCTATCGACGATATCGTAATAGTAGATTGATGACTTTCACCCATGTTAAACACTCTACTTTTCATTTCTAATGTAAGGAAAGTAAAAAGTTGTAGTTTTTCTAAAATATTAATTGATAATATTAACATGAGTATTCTAGTACCTATTAGTCTTTTTTTTATTTTAAAAATGGAACGCACCGCGTCACCGCCGCGGGTCATCCGCTTAGATATTTTTTATTCACACTGGCTGTTTATACAATGACAAAACGGCAGCATTTTTTTTAATCAGTATTTTTCTATATCACACCATTATATCTACGATCACAGATCCATGATCAAAGACATAACTAAATTGTAAAATAGACATAACATGGGTAATTTGTGAGCTTCGTAGATAGGTATTATGATACTCAATACTCAATATCTTTATTGCTTTACCATAATGTGTACTTAGGTGGTTATTATATAATTTAGATCATTATGGACCCTGTAGGGCACAGCAAAAAGGGTAGGAGAGAGGAAGCCCTGTTTTAGGAGATCATTGTTTTTGTGGGAACAAGTTTTAACTTACATATAATCAAAGTCAGGAGATCGCGAATAAGATACCTACTAATATTTCGCTTAACTATTATTATTAATGTTTTATCTGTAAAAAGTACTTAAATTTAGATTATTTTTATATACCTTTTATTTTTTATATATTATAATTCTGTTTATTCATATAAATAAATTGTTTTCTTTTGAATAATTATTATTGCTATATTATTTAATTATTATTGTTATATTGATTATTTTCAAATGTCTTTGACACATCTCGGGACCCTGGGGTCCCGGACCTTTGGAAAGCGTACGAGGGGCCGAAGCCAACTCGCAGAGGCCCGTTAGACATTTTTAATGAAATGAGGCACCTATTATTATTATATTATTTATTGATTATTATTATTTAATTTTCTTTATTTCATTATTTACATATAAATTATATTTTTAAATATTAGAATAAAATCATCATCATCATCATCATCAGCCTATAGCAGTCCACTGCTGGACATAGGCCTCTCCAATTGCACGCCATTCAGCTCGATTCTCGGCAACTCTCATCCAGCTGCTACCAGCCACCCTTCGAAGATCGTCACTCCACCTAGCCTGAGGGCGTCCTACCTTACGTTTGCCAATTCGCGGTCTCCACTCAAGAACACGTGTACCCCAACGATCATCGGTTCTACGGCTGATATGGCCGGCCCACTGCCACTTCAGCTTGCTAATTCTGTGAGCTATGTCGATAACTTTGGTTCTCTGCCGGATCACTTCGTTCCGGATTCGATCCCTCAGAGAGACTCCAAGCATAGCCCGCTCCATGGCTCGCTGAGCAACCTTAAATTTATGAACCAGCCGTACAGTGAGTGTCCACGTTTCGGCTCCGTAGGTCATAACAGGCAGGACGCACTGATTGAAGACCTTCGTCTTTAGGCTCTGTGGAATACGCGACGAGAAGACTCGACGAAGTTTTCCAAATGCTGCCCAGCCCAGCTGAATTCTTCTGTTAGCCTCCCTCTCAAAGTTGTTCTTACCAAACTGCAGAGTTTGCCCGAGGTAAACGTATTCTCGAACAACCTCGAGAGTACCGCCATTGACAGCAATCGGCCCCGGAGTGACGTGTTCGTTGAACATAACCTGGGTTTTGTCCAAGTTCATCCGGAGACCAATGCGTACAGAAGAATTAACTAGGCCGTCCAGCATCTGCTGCAAGTCATGCAGCGATTCGGCCAATATGACGATGTCATCTGCAAATCTCAAGTGGGAGATGTATTCGCCGTTGATGTTAATGCCACGCCCTTCCCAGTTCAGCGTCTTAAACACATCCTCCAATGCGTTAGAGAACAATTTCGGGGAAATGACATCCCCTTGTCTCACCCCTCGACGCAAGGGGATATGTTCAGTACGCTGATCCTGAATTTGGACGGTCATTGTCGCGTTTTCATAAAGACATCTCAGCACTTGGATGTATCGCCAGTCGACTTGGCATCGCTGCAGAGACTCCAAAACAGACCAGGTCTCGACAGAGTCAAAAGCCTTCTCATAGTCCACAAACGCAAGACACAGTGGCCGATTATACTCATCGGACTTCTGTATAATTTGTCGCACTGTGTGAATGTGGTCTATGGTGCTGTATCCTCCTCGAAACCCAGCCTGCTCCGGTGGCTGAAACTCGTCGAGTCTTCTCGCTAGACGATTCGTAACGACTCTTGAAAACAACTTATATACGTGGCTAAGGAGCGAAATGGGTCTGTAATTCTTTAAAAGAGTCTTATCACCCTTCTTAAAGAAGAGAACGACCACACTCTCTCGCCACGCTTCTGGAGTTCTCCCAGAGAACAGGACAGAGTTGAAGAGCTCCCGAAGCTCTTTCAGTACAGGTCTTCCTCCAGCTTTCAGGAGCTCGGTCGTTATCCCGTCCTCACCAGGGGCTTTTCCATTTTTAAGTTGTTTAAGAGCCGCCTCGATTTCATCTTGGCTGACTTCTGGCAGGTCTTCCGTGTAATGGCGTGTTAAGGTGGCTCTGGAATCCTCATTTTCGGGATCAGGTCGAGATGCGTGAGATGCGTACAACTGGCCGTAGAAGTTTTCTACTTCCAAAAGGATCTCCGGCTTCGAAACGACGATATCCCCACTGGGTTTGGTCAACTTCGTCAGGTGGCTCCTCCCGAGTGACTGGACGAACACCTTCGACCCCCGATTTTGCTCAATCGCTTTCTCTATAGAGCGCGTATTGGAGCGTCGGAATAAAATAATATAAAACATTTAAAAATATAAAAAATAGTAGCCCACCGGTATCGGGAGCAGGGTCCAAGCTACCGGCGGTCAGGGCTCTAGAGAGAGGAACCTCCTAACAATGCGAGCCGTGTCCAGGAGTACCGCTTTCTGAATCAAGCCCTTAAGAATGCGGCGACGCATGAATTGTCCATACAAACGCAATACATAAATCATTTGTAATTTGAGCATATTTCAACGATATTTTGTTGATATTCGGATTGAGACAGTATTTATCTAGGCTCCTACGTCTTTTAATTTCCAAAAACTTACCTTTAAATGAAGTGTAAGCGAATTGCATTTCGTACATTTTTACAGCGTAAATGACATGTTTTCATATTGTTTTTTCTGTATTATAAACAACAATATTTGTAATATTGTTACCGTAGAAGCATAGTTTATGTTATCAAGTTACAAATTATCGAAAAAAAAAATGGAAATACATTAAGTTTTCATTCATAATTTTTTGTATTACGGAACACATCTAAATTTATCATAAATTTTCGAAAGCTAGTAGTACTATCGCGTCAAGCAATAATTGTCAATGTGTGCGTGGTAGTATTGCTCACTGTAGGTGTATATCGCTCCGACAGGCACTCACACTAGCGCAACGTGCTTGGAATTGAATTTTGCAAACATCTCGATTTGTAGTTGCAAGCCGTGTCGCCGGCCTCTTAATCCAGCTGTCCAACGAGAGCCTCCTTAGGTGTTGGTCGAGGCTTTTGGCAATTAAGCCATTGGCTGATATGACTATCGGCACAATTATTGCTGATTCCACATCCCACATGTCGACAACCTCGCGAGCCAAGTCAAGATACTTGATTTGTTTATCTTTCTCGGCTTTCACGAGGTTCCCGTCATGCGGGACCGTTATGTCAATAATCATTGCGCGCCGCTCTACTCGATCCACCACCACTATATCAGGCTTATTGGTAACAATAGTCCTGTCAGTGATGATGGATCGATCCCAGTACAACGTGATATTTCCATTTTCGAGAACTGGGTCGGGCACATACCTGTAGTACGGCACTTCCGATTCCACAAAGCTGTATTTCAGAGCAAGTTGCTGATGGAAAATCCTGGCTACAAGGTTATGTCTATGCAAGTACTCTTCGTTAGCTAGACGAGAACACCCGGAGATAATATGTCGGATTTATTATTTTATTTAATTTATTATTATTGCTATTTTATTTAATTATTACTGTTATATTGATTATTATTATTATATTATTTATTGATTATCGGGTATTATCGGGTGTGTTTTTTGTTCTCAGCTCTTAGGCTGGTTTTAGCTACATTTACGGGCCAATGCCAAGTAAATGCAGCGTGTGGTGTGTAATTAAGATGAAGGTGTACTTTCGTCTAACTGCATAAATTTCCTAACGATTCTGCATGTGTTTAGGATGGCTGCTTTCTGCAGATTGATGTAAAGGGATTCTTCTAGATCTATTAATTTCAAGCTACGGTGCGGTGCGGTGTAATGATATAATATGATAGTGTAATATCCCCCAAGGGTGATATAGGTACCCATAATAAATGTCTATTTTACAATTCCATTATATCTTCGATCACATATTCATGACCATAGACTCGACAGTGTAATACCCCCTTAGTAAAATTTTTCGTATCCGACTACCTAACCAAATTTAGTTCTATTTTTAAAATTCATTCCCGCCCTAGAGAGGGAAGCAATTACTATGAGTCTTTCCCGCCCAAGGGTGGGGATCAGCGTCTACCACCCGCTACTTGGATCAAACAAACACTACTTGGATCAAACAAACACTACTTGGATCAAACAAACACTACTTGGATCAAACAAACACTACTTTCCGAGAATGAGAAATGAAAACTATATTCGAGTATAAGAAATGGAAACTATATATACGGAAACTATATTCTTAGGAATTACTTTAGATTCAAAATTACAATGGGGCGCCCATATTAGAACTCTTTCAGGTAGATTAAGTTCAGCTGCATATGCAGTAAGAAAAATAAGGCAGTTGACTGATATAGCCACAGCTAGGTTAGTATACTTTGCTTATTTCCACAGTATTATGTCTTATGGCGTCTTGCTGTGGGGATCGGCAGCTGACGTAGATTCAATTTTCATTTTACAAAAGAGGGCAATCCGCGCGATCTATAAAATGGGCCCTCGCGAGTCCCTTAGAGACAAATTTAAAGAAATTGATATACTGACTTTGCCTTCACTTTATATATTAGAAAGTATTATGTATGTTCGCAAAAACTTAAGACTTTTCAAAATAAGAAGCGATTTCCATAATATAAATACACGTAGTCGACATGAAATTGTGATACCCAAATTTAGATTAACTAAAACAAGCAAGTCATTTCTTATAAACAGTATCCGCTTTTATAACAAGTTGCCAAAGTCTGTGACAGAACTTAGCGATGGGAAGTTCAAAACCCACATCAAACGTGTCCTTATCAAGAAAGCATATTATAAAATTAAAGACTATGTTGAAGATAAGGAAGTTTGGCAATAATTCCTTCTGCACATGTGGCTTCCCTGGTACCTCATTAATGGCATAAATAAGTAAGAGTCTATTAACTGCTCCCAAATTAACATGTTTATTTAAATCTTTATTTATTTTTATTTTTTTTTTGTTTTTACATTCGTCCTTGACATATTTATTATTCTATTATTTGACATTATATACCTACGATTTAATTTGAACTTTTTTTTTTTTTTTGTCACTTTTGTGGACATGATAATTACTCAGATTGATTACAGTTGTAACAGCAATCATATAATTGCGTTTTATTAAAATAGGTTTTTTTTACTTTTATTAATCTATTTATTTTTTGTATAGATTCTTTTCTACATATTTTGTGAATGTGAGAACGCTGTAGGCTTAGTGGATTGTAGACCTGTTGACCATTTTCTATTTTGTTAAGTACTTGGTACTTATTGAAAGACCTACACTGTCCTCCCATACCTAGAAACACTGTTATATGAAAGTATTGTAAAAGCCAATTATTTTTAAAAGAGTAACCGTGGAGTTTCTTGCCGGCTCTTCTCCATAGGAAACGACCAATTGGAACCGTGCACCTAGCTTCTGACGTTTCATAAGTGCCCATGTAGGTTTATGTGAAATAAAAATATTTTGATTTTGATTTTGATTTTGAAAAATATTTTGAGACATATATGACATTCTGGGTGATGTAGGTATTTGGAAAAAGTAGGTACAATGGGTCCACTTAAAAAATCACCTGGTTGGTTCAAACAACCATCCGATAGTGTCTCACAAGAATCAAATTTAAAAAAAACATGTGTGCAATTCACACGTGGTAGAAGTGAAACCTTAAAAAATTTTGGCTTTGAGATAATGAACATTTCGGGAAGAGGATAATTGTAGATTTTAGTAATGATCATAGTGATACAAAGTTTGATAATTATTTGATTCGTATATATTACATAGATTTATTCAGAGCTATTTTAGGTACCTACATCACGCTTTTATCAGTAAAAGTGGAATTTTTTGGTAAAAGTACTGGGTCTTATAATCTTATATCACGCCCTTCCCCCTCATGCACATCATAAATGCGCGCGCAGTACTTGATCATTATTTTGCTGCGATGTTATTTGAAAACTGCGATATCTCCTAAGATATTCATTGAAATCGAATGATGTAAAGGGCAATTTTGTTTTAAATTAAATACTTGTGATGAATAACGTATTTATTTGGATAAGGATTAATATCATATTTATAAAAACACCTTCGCGAATAATGCATTATTTTAGAACAAATTTGGTTTGCATAAAAAAGGTTATAGTGAGCCAACCTTAAAAGATAGACATATACTGTCGCGGACTTTTTTTTAGAACTTTTAAAGGTGAACAATTCTGTAATACATAATTTTTGCGAAACTTTAACCGTTTACGCAGCGCACGCAGCGGAAGCTCTCAAAAGGAAAAATAAAACCCCCGATTTTGAAACATTTTTCATTGGTACTCCGCTCCTATTGGTCTTAGCGTGATGATATATTTAGCCTATAGCCTTCCTCAATAAATGGGCTATCTAACACTGAAAGAGTTTTTCAAATCGGATCAGTAGTTCTTGAGATTAGCACGTTCAAGCAAACAAACAAACTCTTCAGCTTCAGAGAACCACGAACATAAGAAACACTGTATAATGCTTCCTATCTCATTTTCTCCCACGTTAAATCTTATGAATTTGTGTCTGTCTCTTTTTACTGTCGCTTTTTCGTTTCATCGACTTTCAAATCACAACGATGCTAAAGAAGTTTTCACTTCAAAAACACGCACACGGCAAAGCAAAGGAAAATGTTGATTTTTCAACTGATAACAACTGATTCCTATTTTCTCCTAAATTGAATAAATATTACCTGTTGTGTTGTCATTTGTGATCGACACAACAGTAAATACATACACAACAATGGCGGTTTCTGAACTAACAACAATGCTGCCACCTATGGCAAGCTTTCAGTTTTTAACCCCATTGTGGATTGACAAAAGAAGATGGCGGCGTTAGTTCTGGTTCTGGGCACGCGCCACAAGATCCTTGTACAGCCATGATAGTAAGCTATCGTAGCATGAGCCTCACCGCATGTAGACGAAGGCTTCCGGACACAGGTCGCACACGAAGCGCTTGTTGACGGGCTCGGCCGACGCGCCCGCGTCGTAGTTGTGCGTCAGCCCTGCAATGTGTTACAATAAGTTTCACAGATCAGACGACCCTTATAATTACATAGGTTTTTGTTTGATTAAAGTATAATAAAAGTAAAAGCAGTACAGTCTCAATCATTGAACCATATATTTTCTCGTAAGTAGGTATTGATTTACGGGATATATTTTTTTTCGGGTGAAAACAAAAATTTCCGAAAATGGTGCGCGGACAGTTTGTGTGAGTTAAAAGTTAAATAATTGACACTGTATGTTTCTTCTACTTTTATTAATTAAACTTTTACCAAACAAAAACCTATCTACAAACAATTTCATTTTCGTTTCAATTCTACTTTTTTTGTTTGTTATTAATTTCTTCGTAAGTAAATTGTTCATTTGCACCTTCAAGTAATATAAAACATGGTTTACAGAGAAAATAAGCCTTAAGGTAAGTAAGGTTCCAAATAAATGCAATTTCGTTTTTGTACCGTGTTTGAGTATCTGGTGCGGGTCGCGGAAGGTCTTCTCGCAGAGCGCGCAGCGGTAGGGGCGCCGGTCGCGCTCCCAGTGGCGCGTCCAGTGCGCCGCCCACTCCGCGCGGGCCACCGCCTGGGAACGGGCAGCTTGCTTGTTTATTTAGAACATGGAAGACTAAAGCCTCGTGCAGACAGGCGCGACGCGACACTGGTAATTGTTCAACCGTACAGTTTTCTTAGAAATGATTTTGTTAGAGTCCCGTCGCCTCGCGCCAGTCTGCACGAAGCTTAAAGGTACAGTTTCCTAGAAGAGCGGTGAATGACGTCACTAAAACGATATCTAGGAAAGTTAGTAGGTGTGTTTTCCAAGAGCGCGTTTTTAGGGTTCCGTAGTAAACAAGGAACCCTTATAGTTTCGTCATGTCCGTCTGTCTGTCTGTCCGCGGTCTAGCTCCGAGACTCTTAGTACTAGAAAGCTGTAATTTGACATAGGTATACATATTAATTACGCCGACAAAGTGGTAAAACAAAATTATGAAAAACATTTTTTTTTAGGGTACCTCCCATACACGTAAAGTGGTGATGTTTTATTTTTTATTTTTTTGTCCCATAGTGTGGGGTATCATTGGAAGTATCCCCCCCTACTTGACTCTAACAAAAATTAGCACTTTAAAGCTTAATATTTTGCCCCCCTGCCAGCTAAATGGTTGGTTTTGGATGTGTGAAAAAAATCACAGCAGTAATTTATATAACGAAATTAAAAGGAAAACTATCACAGCTAAGTAGGCTTTACTAGTTATCGAGTAATAATCGACCAACTTAACTTTGCAGTTGCAAAAACATGTTTTCCCATACATTCCGTATGGGAGAACATGTTTATCAACTACAAAGTTAAGTTTGTTTTTGGGATAAATTCATCCCAACTACGGAACCCTTCATTGTGCGTGGTCCGACACGCACTTGGCCGGTTTTTAACACAACATCATGTTCATGAGCGCCGTCACTGCCGTTCTGTGGCGCCGCTCGTCTAGCAAACCGTGGCGTAACACCTGGTTTCTGAATAGAGAACTTGTCAAACTCAACTGTAGCATGACTTGTCAAAGTTAAATTTTATTTTGCGAAAAACGTCAGAAATGTTGTATGTCAAGTCCCGTGGGCTAAATTTAAGGAATCACCAAGTACTACTAAAGTAGAGTATGACAAGATTCAAATATTTATTGTTAGCTTGTGGTAGAGAAGATTCATCCCCTGACATGATCCCTGTAAGGGCACAGCAGTTTTTACGATATGAAATGTAAATTAATATTCATTTAGAATAAATCTATTATGTTTAATTAAATACATAAGTGTGTAGATAGTTGTTACTTCTAAACATGGCTAGGTAACTACATATCTTTATATATATAATTCTTCTGTGAGTGTGTATGTCACTGAACTTCTCTCAAACGACTGGACCGATTTTGATGAAATTTTTTGTGTGTGTTCAAGGGGATCTGGGAATGGTTTAGATTCACAATCGGACCCGATAGGTGGCGGTATTCGGTCAGGACAACGTCTGTCAGGTCCGCTAGTATACTATATTTTATGAGGTTCATTTGTACACGGATGTATTTACGAAAAACTCTTGCAGCAGAAAATCAGAATGAATGAAAATATTATTAATGACAAGCCAATGACGTCGGCACTGATAGACATCTTTAGAAAATGTAATTTGGAAACCTTACTAGTGTAATTATAGAAATTCCCACTTTTGAACACTAATAATTAAAACAATAACTGATCATTATTGGTATTCTTACAATAGTAATAAAAAACCAGTGGCACTCCGGGAGTGCCGAAAGAAGTGCAAACTTGAACAATTTTACTGTGCAGGAAATACGTTTAATGAGGTGTCGGTAACGGTGTCGCGAGTTCAATTGTTTTTCCCATCTCAAAAATGCCCAACGCGCCTAAAGAAGCTTTCACTGCAAAAATACTTCCAAAACCTTTAAAGTAAAAATCAATGTTCTATTGATCCGTAACATAATATAAATAAAGAGCACAATCGCGCTTACAAAAATGAGGTGTCGGTAATGGTGTCGCGAGTTCAATTGTTTTTTCCCATCTCAAAAATGCCCAACGCGCCTATAGAAGTTTTTACTTCAAAAATCAGTTTGTACTGAGATTGCTTGTTAATTTTTCATGAACCTTGTTGAAATGTATAGGGGCTTACTGTTAAAAATCCATTTATCTGTATACATACTGTGTACAGATAAATGGACACAGCATAATCAGCCTATAATGTTCCCACTACTGGGACACAGGCCTCCTCTCAGAAAGGGAGTGGGCCGTAATCCACCACGCGGGCACAGTGCGGATTGGTGGACGTCACGTGTCTTCGATTTTTTTTTTGGTTCTAGTTCTAGAACACACCGATTTCCTCACGATGTTTTCCTTCACCATTTTTAGAACAGCCATGATGAAATAATTTACACAAAGTAAAGTGCCTGCCTGGGTTCGCACCTACGAACTACAACAATAAGTCGCGGCCGCTTCGACTGCGCTATCACTACAGAAATTATGCTGAATATATTCATATAAAAGAAAATATGAATTCCTTTGGTTTTCCTCTACTATTCTAAAAGGTTTTAGGCAATGTTCTCCAAAGAGGGCAGTATAAAGCCATGTAATAAACACGTACCTTCCGACATCGCGTACATCGGAGAGGCTCCTGGTCGGGCGGCGGCGGCGCGGCTGGCGGCTCGCCTGCGTTCGACTCCGCCGCGTGCTGCCTGGAACAGGACAAGCGACGTCTTTACATTATCCATAAATATTATAAATTAAAGTTGGTTTTCGTGTCTGTCTGTGTGACCACGTTGTTCTTCTAAACTACGCAACGGATTTTAATGTTGTTTTACCATCATTTAGAAAATTTATTCCGAAAGGTTTATGTGCATAATAAATCAATAAAAAACTAACTTAAAATAAGTACATACATAAGCAGTAAGCGTTTTGCGCATGAGGCTAGGCAGAAACTACTGAATGCCAAGTAGTGTCACCATCCTTACATAAAGATAAAACATATTCATCTCCAAAAAGTAGGCAGGTATACAACAACATCGTATCGATATTGACATTAAACCAGGCAAGACTGTGTGTCTTGGATGACAATGAAGAGGGACATACTCATAACATCACGCCTTGTTACCTCGAAGGGTTAGGCAGAGCTGTACACCCAAATTTCCCCAGTTGTATTTAAGTCCCATGTAATAGGGGGCAATTTGGTGAGGACGGCGGAAAACACATGGACTAAACAGGCAAGGAACAAGGAGAATTGGAAGGGGATGGAGGAGACTTTTGCCAAAGGGCACACAGTCTCAGAACTAAGATAAAACGATTTTGTAATACAACTGTAACTCTGAATAAATAAATAAATAAATAGGGGGCAAGCCTATTGCCACCATCAGGCACCAATCTAGACTCCAGGCTGCTACTGAGAAATTCCAGATGGAAAAGCCCAGTAACATTTTGCCCAACCTGAGAATTGAACCCAGGACCTCAAGCTCAGCAGTAGTGCTTGCAACCACTACACCAACAAGGCAGGCAGGAATACTCCTCTTGCTTTTTCAAATTCCTACATCTATTAATTTGTTTACAACTACATTTTACTACTGCATCACAGCCGTAGCTGTTCTCAAGAAAAAGAGACTGCCACTCTCCTAGTATGAAATGCCTCAGAAATTGTTGGAGCATGTACAAGCCGGGCCAATTAACATGACACCATGCAGTAGATAATTAGGTAACAGTGCTGACTATTTGTGTCTATGAGCCAAGTATACAACAAGATTCTATTAATATTTTCTACCACCACACTATTGAACATAATATACTAAAATAAAACTATTAGAGTACCAAGCACATTTGTGATGCTACCTGTAATGCTGCAGTGCCTCAGTCCTGCTGAAGCACTGAGTGAAACAGATACAGCAGTTGAACAAATCTATATCTTTGAGCTGCGGTGGCTTCTCATCAAGCAGCTCCTCCTTAATGCTGTCAAGTGGCACCCCGCCATCATCTCTATCCACCACCGTGATTGTTGCATCAGGCAGGCAGTTGATCAGCTCTCCCCAATCTTTCATGTTATTAGCCTTCTTTTTCCTTCCTTTTTTCTCAGTAACTGACCCATTGACCGATTTTTTACCCTTTTTCTTTTTCAAACTTATTAATGATATATCATCACTGCCTGAGGAGCCATTGTCAAAGTGATCATTGTCTATATTATAGTAACAATCTTCTTCTTTCTTGATGCGTGTATCTGATGGAGGTTCCTCTTTGACTTGTATGGAGACATTACAGTCATAGGCTGCATCTGTGCTGTCAGTCTGAGTGCTTCTCTCACAGTGTTTGGCATGGACGGGGGGAGGCGAGCCACTGTTTTTGACGAGCGTGAGGTCTACTGAGCCATCAATACAGGCCCCAGATGGCAGGAATAAACTGCGCAACCTGAAACCAGAAAGGCAAATTATGTTAAATTATTACTGCTACTACTACTGTGTTGGCTGTAAATGAGACTTATAGCTTTTCGAGTGATTGTTTGTTTATTTAGAAATAACTTAAACAATTGACTTTGTCATTGAACTAACCCGTTTAAATTTATTAAGAACTGTTAGATTCAACTGTATTCATTAACTTTTAAATTATAACATTGCTATTCTTTGAACTACTACTGAATTAATTAAATAAATTAAGATAAGTACACCGGTTCCTGCTAACAACTGATGATAATCGAACGTTTCAAACACAAGACTCACCTATTTTGAACTTCAATAGTTTCATTACAAAACTGATAGAAGTCGTTCACTTTGCAACTACACTTGTCGCACACCTTCTGAGGGAGCCGGTCGTTCTTGAAAACCTATCAATAAACACCATTAATATCGTATAATAAATTGGTAAAATATCACATGAAAAACGTAAAGACACATCAACGAATATTACCTTTATTGGTAGATATAGCGACAATTTGAGATACAACGCATTTTCTTCGTCAAATATATCATTATTGACAAACTTCGTTGAACAACATAATCGACAAATTTCATCCATTATTATTTAAAAAAATAAATAAACGATCCGTCCGTAGTGTTTATTCCGCAGGAAAGTGACAGATAGCGGCCATTTGTCAAATATTGACCTTTCCAAAGTCTGGGTTGCCAAGTAATATATGGAGGAATGGAGTATTGTGTGAGACCTAAAACATGAAATATATTTTCTATAGTTATGTTTTCAAGAGAGGAGCAGGGGTGGGCGGAGGCGGAGTTGGAGGATGTGAGGCGCTGCGCCAAACTTTTGATTAATGAACACGATGTTTGTAAAGTTAACTTACTTCAGTTAAATTGCTAATATTCACAACATTGAAAACTTTCGTAATGTGCTGTTAACTTTAAGTATTCTCGATGTTAAAGAAGATTTATTCAGCGAAATATTTATGTATGACCTTCAAAATAAAAGAAATAATAATCTATTCTAATCATCTGCAGGTAAGCCTGATTCCTGGATATTCAGATCAAGGACATAGATGCTGTTTTTTTTTTTAAATATCTTATTATTTATTCGTGTAAAACCCCTTCAATTTAAATAGGTAGGTACCTATAAATTTTATTGTACTTAAGTAATTAATATTTTAATTATGATAAGTAGTTTAGAAGTTATGAGCATACAATACATACATACCGGTCAAAATCAACCCTCCTTTTTGCTTCGCCGTAGTCTGGTAAAAAATAAGCTCACAGCTCCACAGACTAAGTAGCATTAACATTTAAACTCTAATTTATCTCATTTATTTCTAGATTTTACTACGTTATTAGGTACCTACCTACACATTACAGGCTAATTTTAGATTACCTACATAATTGTATTAACGTAATCAGCTGCTATAGTTCACAATAGCCACACTCTAGAGAACAACATTTATTTGGTAATAGAAACATAGATAACTACTAACAATACTACAGAAATAGTGGGATGGTTGATGATGTGGAATTGGATCTTTATTACCCAGTAACACGTTTGTCAACAAGTTTTAATGATGACTAATGCACGCTCGACACCTATGACACGTGACCGCTCCGTAGCTGGGTGCAAGGTCCGGAGGATTTAACTAGCAATAAACAAAAACATCTAAACTTTGATCTGTATCATGGCCCAGGAACAGGCTAGCTAGACAGCGAATTATAATGATTAAGTCGTAACATAATAATATATGAAGTAATTACATTAGAATGAGCACGGCATAACTTCCTGAAGCGAGTAGTTTTCGCGCGATAGCTCGCGATAAAAGCGTTGACTGCCACTTATCTTTATCTTTATCGTGCGCCTTCAGCAAATAAAGTGTAAAAAACGAGATAAAGCCGAGGTAGGTACTATTGTGGCTGAAGTGACGGTGCATACATTCATATGTTCTCTGGATGGCTAATATCTTCTAACTTGTGGCAAGGCTCGTGAGGGAATTCGTCGCCTACGCTGAAACAGGTAGGTAAGGCCATGAGAGGCTCTCATCGTAACGGAAGGGACGGCGCAAGGCTCGGTCCTTGGGCCACTGCACTACCTTACATATGTTAATAGCCTAGTTAATGTAATAAAAATGTGCGAGATTTATCAATTCGCCGACGACACCTGTCTTATAGCTGCTGGACAGAGTGTTAGTGATGCCCAAAAGCAACTACAAGAGGACTTTGATTTGCTAACTAAATGGTCCCATGACTCTGGTTTAGTATTAAACGCTAGTAAGACCAAATTAATGTACATCAGTTCCAGTCAAAATAGAAGCTCTTCCTTGCCTAAACTAACAGCACACTGTCATGAGTGTTTGCATGACAACTTCCGTAATAAAGTAGCCAAGTCTTGCAGCTGTGACTCCATAGATCTCGTGGAGACCCAAACATACCTAGGACTTACCATTGATAGCCGACTAAATTGGAAGGAGCACATTAACGGGGTGTGTGATAAATTGAGATGTTTTTTAGCTAAATTCTCTATTATAAGATGCAAAATTCCATATCAAACACTGTTAATGCTTTACAAAGCCCTCGCCGAATCAACGATATCCTATGGCCTGTCTAGCTATGGTAGGACATATAAGACTCACCTAGATCAAATTTACGCACTTCAACTACGTATATTAAAAGCAATTGTTCCGCATAATATTAAGAAGAAGTACAAAAATGACTACCGTAAATTATTTGAATTCTGTAAAATAATACCAATACATGAAAAAACTAAATTTACACTATTAAAAGAAGAATTTTTTAATGAAAATTTTAAGAAAATTAAAACAATAAATAATAATGAAATTAATACCCGTAGTGTCATCAATGCTAAGTTGTTACTTCCTAAGTATAACAATTTACACGGCAAGAGAACGTTAAAGTATATAATACCTTACCTTATTAATCAACTACCTATATCATTGAGGGACAAAATAACGAATAAAAATATAAAGTACAAATTAAAGGAACATTTCTTAAAAAATACAATATTTAATATCTAATATATGATAAGTCAATGTAACTAAATGTTGTAAATAAATATAGTTAAATAGTAAATAAACATAATACGCAACAATATCATAGGTAAATAACTACATATTACTAATACAATAACATACGTTTTAGGAACAACCTGTATCAATCTAAATCACATTCCTCCACTACTTTTTGTTTTAAGGACGGTCAGTAGATTGGTCACCGATGTTCGCTCGTTAGTAATAAGTAGATAAATATTTCGCTTACTACCCTCGTTGTGTTTTTGTTATGGTCTCATTTTATATTTTTGTTTTAATTGTCTAAATCATGTGGTCGATGATTTTGGTGCACGGTAAAACTCTAATGAGTTTATGTTTGCACCAACTTATTATGTATAAAGATATATAAAAAAAAAAAAAAAAGGCCGTAATTTCTTGTTACACATTTGTACAGGTAAGCCAGTACATGATCCAATCCAAACGTCTGAAAGATGAAAGGAAAGTTGGCAATAATGATCGGTTTTGGTCCAGTGCCATAAACATTAACTCACTCTCAGCAAATGAGTTGATGATCGAGGATTGATAGATTAGAGGTGCAAAGACTTCTGCTGTGTTTATCTCTACCATTGCTACTGACTGATATTATACCTACACAATGTAGAAACTGCTCTTTTACTTGTAAGATGATCCACTTGAACATCTTTCATAGACACCTTCGAAATACAGGACAACATGGGTCCCACAAATACTAACTACTTACTTATGATATCATTGATACTAGACTACTAGGAATAATCGATACCTTTATCTTCATCATGTTTGATAAAACAGAAGCTACTACAAGTACCTAATCAATATAATTAGGTCGACCTTTAGTACTGAACTATGAAATAACTTACCTACCGACTTGACACGTTTTGTTTATTGATAAAAGTTATCCTGTTAAAAATATACACGTGGATTTTATTGTTAATAGAAATAAAATGAAGATATGGAGGTTCTGATTCCAATCATTAGGCCCTTAACACATCATTTCAAATAAAAATGAAATGCTGTAGGTACAGCGCGCCACTTGAGAACGGCTAGACTGTTTTTTTTTTAATGTTCCTCTTTATAGACCGAATAAGTTTTTTGGGGAAAGAAACACTAGAAAAGTTGCCAGGAAAATTGGAAAATTTGGGAAGTACTGAAAGTGCTTTTTTCTAAGGGATTTTTGTATGAATTATTGAAATTTAGGCAGAACAACGTCTGTCGGGTTAGATATATAATAATAGTGGATATAGGGATAACCGTCGGTTGGTTCCTCATTCCATTTAAAACTATCTAAGGACCCCAGGGTCCCGGATGTTGTCAAAGAAGAAAATAATACCCAGATATCAGTAGCGAAAGACGCCAATTAAAACTAGGGACAAGCTAGTCCGTTGTCATCTCTTCACCCCAAACATTTTCATTATAAATTAGTTAGGTAAAAGCAAAATCACTACCACACTTGACAGACAATTTTTCAGATAGGTATGTATATTATGTCTACGATTAGAGTTACTGTGCGTTTGCACTGTGGCGAAACATTCACAACGAAACATGTTGGAATCTCTATTTTCTGTCAATTTTCCATACAATTTTTGACAAGAACTAGAGATTTCGACGTGTTTTATTGTGATGTTTCGCCAGTGCGAACGCACAGTTAGATATAGAAGTTTTGTGCACATATGTTTTTGGGTCTATGTTATTTCTCATGCACTTCTCGACAACCTAAATCAAAGTAAAGGCTGAAAATGAGAGCCTTTACTTTGATTTAGGTACTTGCTTACCTACCACCAAGCACTATTGCGTTAGGTTTGAAGGGTATGGGTGGCCGCTGGATTTATTGCACATGAGACATATTAGCAGTTCAACGTATCTGCGATGCTTCTGGTATTGCTGGTGTTCTTACATGGGCGCCGGCAGGTTTATTTTTAGGGAAATGCATCTTCAGCTCCACGAAGCGAGCTCGCTCTTTTTGCTGTTCACATCGAATATGTTAGGTTATCGTTTGTCCATTCACACAAGGAGTAACTTTATCGACTTATGCAGACAAAGCTTAACAAATAAGAGAATGTGGGGCTATAGAGCGAGCGAAGCAAGCTCGAAAATTTTTGCATCTCGCCTAGGTCCGTTTACATTTTCGGAAATAGGAGTTCGGTACTTTGTCCACTAATGCACAGAAGCTTTAGAATTGAGAAAAAAAATTAGGATCTCGCCTCGAATAGGTTCTCTATTATTGTGTTAGGCGATTTCGGATATTTCTTCAGTTCTGAATGTTTTTACAACTATATTTTATTTCGAAGCAAGGGAGCTGCAAGTATACTCTCTTGCACCTCGCTCCCGGCGCCCATGTGTCCTTATTATAGACAGGAGTGTGTGAGTGACCTTTTGCCAACAAGTGGCTAGCCTGATTAAGTTTATGTCCTGTTCAGAGCGACCGGCAGATGCCCTGTGCAACTAAACAACAGTTCTAAAATGAACTGGAAAACCTCAGCAGACACTTGTATTACAATAACATTTCCAAGGTGGAACCTTGACAGCCGCAGTACAATACTCGACACGTAATACTCCGCCTGCCTATTTTTAGCAGTGATAAAGGATACTAAGATAACAATACTTATTGCTTGAATGTAATTGGTTCATGGAATCAGCTGGCAGGCTGATGGAGTGCGCCCTATGGAAATTCACTATCATGTTGACTGGTTTCGTTTTTCTGAATACCGAACAGTTTCGTTTCTTGCTTAACTGCAGTCCACTGCTGGACACGGGCCTCTACATTTGCACGCTTGAGTGGCGTTGATCCTCGGGTATCCTCATGAACTCTGATCCAGCTTCGTTCCTAGGATGAGTTTATTTAAAAAAACTACACACTCACGATAGTAACTTCACTCACCAACAGCACAGTGGTGGTTCTATCGTTATTGTAAGCAGTTTTGCCAGACAAACTAATCACGTCCACATCTAAAGATGAGAATTAGTTAGGTACTTACAGCAAATATTTAGCCATCCTAATGTTCAATTTAATATCGAAGATATGAGAACAAACACGTGACTATAAAATACTTTGTACTTACTGGATAGTCAACATAGCTGTTGATTACATAGTGAAAATTACTCCAATCTTAATTAAATTAAGATAAGATTTAAAAAAACTAAGTTTTATAGTACCTACCATATTATTTGAATATACCAAATCCATTCTACCACAGTAAGTTATTAAAGTAATCGGCTAACCTAACCAAAAAAAGTAATTTAGAGAAAGTTTATCTGGAACCTGTGTAGTGATAAGGAAAAATGGGTTCAGGTGTGGCCGTTATCAGATAGCGTAGCGGGGCCGATGGATGTGTACACGATACACGCGCACTCACACCCACACCTAATGCATGTGGCCAGGGACAGTTCACTCAGTGCGCAATTACACGTAGATTGTCAGGTAGCTTTCAGGATCTGTTACTGTTTGTTACGCCCTAAGTTTTATTCTGTGGCTCTACCTTTAGCTCCAGCTGACCTGTCAATCCATTTTCTCATACCCACCATGTCCACGCTAGATTTTCAACATTAACATGAACTCCTCAGATGATTCATAAAAATAACTTTATTGTCTATCGGTTAGGCAAAACAACTTATACATTATTCAGTCAAATATAAAGTTTTTATGAGCCAATACAAAAGTGAGGGATGTCCCAGTTTCCCTTAGTCTTAGTCTTAGGAAGTCCCAGTTTCCCTTAGATACGTATTAGGTATTGTTGTAAAATTAATTTGCATGCCCTAAATAGGCAAAAGCAATATGGACTGTAAATTAAACCACCATAACTTTTACAACTGGACCCAAACTGTATTTTCTGAAAATTAATCCTATCCTATTATATATACTTACTAACAACAACAACAACAGCAACATTTGTATTTAAATGTATGTCGGAAATACGTCAATGATTTGACAACTCGGAGAGCCATACACATATAAAGATGCAGTTGAGGTTTTTAGAGTTGGCAAGTTATTTTTTAAATGAATTGGACCATGGAACTTTCAAAAGGTGCTGTGGTCCAATTATTTTTAAAGTTGGACAACTGCCCTTAGTCCCATGGTCCAACTAGTTGGACAGAGCAGATGGACCACACCGGACTGCACCTAGCGGCGTTCAACAGAGTCTACTTGGACCGGAGCCGGAGCTAAGCAGAGTTCATCGGTGGTGGTCAAGCAGTGAAGACGTTTAGAAACTGTAGCGCGTTCCGTAGCGTACTGACTATAATGAGTACACTTGGTTTATGAGCAGAATCCAGACTATGAATAAATGAATAAATGAAATGCACCGAACCCAGCGTGGTTTAACCAGACTCGATAAATCGAATGAACCCCAAGATTTGCTGGAACCTCGTGCTTCATGGGGCTATGAAGAAGGATATGAAGGAGTAGACTGGGAGGCGCTGTAATGGTAGGGAAGACATGCCCTTAGGATATGGAAGGATTTGCGAGCCGTACCGGATATTCTATAGTAGAAAACTAACGCTATTACAAGATGGGACAGGCAACATCAAAAGATCTGCCGTAGTTTTTTTTGTAAGAACATTTTGAAGCCAGCTCTCCTTACAATTGACGACTAATTTTATGGTAATTTTACAGTTACCAAATTGAAGCGGAATCAAAAGTAACAGTAATTACAGTATAGAGTTAGTGTTTCCACCATACTAATTTGCAAAGTAGGCGATATGCAAGACGGGCAGGTCAAGGAGATAGTTTACAGTTGGTGAGCATTATGCTGCACATTCACGATTGCAATGACTCTTCACTTTCATCTAATATTTACCTTGTAATGCAAGTTTGGCAGCCTATGCAAGTTATATATTTTTACGGTCTGAGTTTAATAGCGAGGTCACAGTTCAGTTGGTGAAAACAAGTCGTCCAAGTAAAGCTAGGCTGGAGCTATTAGCCGCTTTACTAGCTGCTAGAGCAGCCGCTGATATAAGACGGGACGTAAACTTAAACTGTCCTTTATTCTACTGGACCGATTCGTCTATAGTCATGGCTCAACAGAAAGGTGAACTTGAATGTATTTGTAAATAATATAATTCAGGAGATACTAAATAAATCAGATTCGCACGAATGGCACCATGTTCCAGGAGAGTCTAACCCTGCTGATTTGCCATCGCGAGACTGCAATGCAGAATGCTTTTTAAAAGCAAAGGTGGGAAGGTCCCGAGTGGCTGAAGAAACCTGAATCAGAATGGCCTCATATAGAAGTGACTCCGGATGAAAATGAGGTTTTTAGAGAAGTAAAGAAATCGTGTTTGTGTGTAGTGAACACAAAAGAGTTTTCTAAAAGCTTCCTTTATTTTGGGAAATATTCGAAGATAGTAAGAATCTAAGAATGGTCGGCTGGTGCTTAAGGTTCCATAATTACTGTGGATTAAGTTTGAAGAAAGAACACAGAAGAGAGACTTATCAGCAGAGGAGTACAGAGAAGCTGAAACCACTTACTCACTGTACTTCAAAGATAATTTTTTGTTGATTTTTCTAAAAACAGTAAGAAGTTACAAACCTTTTTTAACGATAAAGGACTCATTTGTGTTAATATTCGTGTAACAATGAGCAATGACAGCGACGGTTTCATGACACCTATATTAGTGTCAAGTGATAATGTTACTGTCGAGAGAATTATGCAATATTTTCATGTAAAATACCTTAATGGGGGATCACAAACTTTAATTAGTAAAGATATTGGATTATAAGCATTCGTCGTCTTGCTAAAAAGGTAGTACGGCAGTGTGTCGTTTGCAAGCGTCTCAGCAGCAAGAGTTGTACAGTACCCTCCGCACCGTCAACTGCAGACAGGATACAATGTGGCAGTTCATTTGAGGCAACCGGTATAGACTTAGCTGGTCCACTGTTTTTAAAGACGGGAGAAAAGTGCTGGATCATATTATTCACATGCGCTACATACCGTGCAGTCCATTTGACCTGTGTTCTTCACTGTCTACAGAAAGATGTCCGATGTCCAGTTGAAATCAGGGACATAGTTTTGATAGGGTCTGATGATGTAAAGAGAGTTAAATGGCCATTAGGTATTGTTATTGAGATGTTGCAAGGGGTCGATTGTCATTTATAATGGACTAGCGACCCGCCCCGGCTTCGCACGGGTATAAACTGGGTTTTTTTAATATATGTTTTTTTATACATATAAACCTTCCTCTTTAATCACTCTATCTATTAAAAAAAACCGTATCAAAATACGTTGCGTAGTTTTAAAGATTTAAGCATACATAAGGACAGAGAAAGCGACTTTGTTTTATACTATGTAGTGATGATACAACACCAATTACATTAATTACCATAGAAACTTAAAAATTAATAAAAGGAGGAAGCGCCGATCGCGACCGATCAAGAACCGCTGTGGTAAAGCACCTACAGAGCCCGAAGTAAGCTTGCGTGCCGCAAAGCCGAATACACCGGTGTACATCTCCCGCCTACACTACACCACTAAGGCGGAGGACATCGTGGAGTACGTGCGCCAGAAGACCAGGTACACGCCGAGGGTGCAGTTGCTGGAGTCGCATCGCAACGTCAACTTCAAGACGTTTGTGGTGCGAGTACCGAATTGTTTTCTGCCCGTCGTCATGGAAGAGGACTTTTGGTCGCAGGACGTGGTGTTCCGTCGCTTCCGCGGACAAATACCACAGGACAGCACAAGGACAAGCTAATGAAGTGAAGTGCTACTAACATAGTTTTAAGATATTTAATAACACAAGTTTTTCAAGTTCTCGTTATATTAAAATATGTATGTTTAGGTTAAGGTATTTTTCTATGGGCCTGTGACGCCTGAAATAAATGGTATTATTATTGTTATTTACGTCTTTGACATTTCTCGGGACCCAGGGGTCCCGGACCTTTGGAAGGCGTACGAGGAGCCGAAGCCAACTCGCAGAGGCCCCTTAGACGTTTTTAATTAAATGAGCTACCAGCCGACGATTATCCCTGTATGCACCATACAAGTGCACCCAAGGACAACCCCCGGTTGGTGTAGGACTATTGCAGAACATGGAAACAAAACATATTGGGCTATGGATTTGGATGGCTATAATGGATTGGTTAATTGGAACTATGGAAAGACTATGGCCCCTGCCTGATCAATGTTTTAAATGCACACGGATAAAATGGCAGGGGGTGACTTGCACACTCAATAATGGGCCCCCGAAAACGGTCGCTAGCACAAAGTGTCGTAGCGACAAGGGGACAACATGTCCTGAGGTGCTTGAGGAGTGGAGAGGTATTCCACGGCTTTCAGAACAATCCCAGAGCCCGGAAGATGGTCAAAATCCCTACGAGCACTTACTGGAATACTTCCTTCCTCCAAGCACGTTTGCTCTTGCGAATCTCCACTCAAGCCGGCCAATTAAGGCAAGAATGAGGCGGGAGCGCCGTTCCTCGTCAGTGTTCACTCCAGCCGGCCAATAAAGGCAAGCCAGAGGTGAGGAACAAGACTTCTCCCGGGAGATAGGGTCCGTGGGGTCGCTACTGCCCAACAGCTCGTCACACGCTGCCCTGCGGGTTTTTGTATCTCTTTTGGTCTGGCTCCTCATCCCAGACCTGTTCCGGCAAAGTAAACTGTACCGGCACAGACCTAGAGTTCGGAGCGCGCAAGCCCCACCACGACGTCAACGTAGAGATACGGCGATGGGGTTATTATTATTTCTTTTATTTCATTTATAAACATACTTTTTACATTTTTAAATATTCTTATAAAAACTAATTAAATAAACATTTAAAAATATAAAAAATAGTAGCCCACCGGTGTCGGGAACAGGGTCCAAGCCACCGATGGTCAGGGCTCCTGAGAGAGGAACCTCCTAACAATACGTGCCGTGTCCAGGAGTACTGCTTTCTGGATCAAGCCCTTGATCCAGCTGCCTAACGAGAGCCTCCTCAGATGTAGGTCGAGGCTCTTTGCTATTATGCCATTGGCCGTAACGACTATCGGCACAATGATTGCTGTATCCACATCCCATAAGTCGACAACCTCGTGAGCTAGATCAAGAAACTTAATCTGTTTTTTTTCAGCTTTCACGAGGTTCTCGTCATGCGGGACCGCTATATCAATAATCATTGTGCGGCGCTCTAATCGATCTATCACCACTATGTCTGGCTTATTGGCAACAATAGTCCTGTCAGTGATGATAGATCGATCCCAATACAACATGATATTGCCATTTTCGAGGACTGGGTCGGGCACATATCTATAGTACGGTACTTCTGATTCCACAAGACTGTATTTCAGAGCAAGTTGCTGGTGGATAATCCTGGCTACAAGGTTGTGCCTATGCAAGTAGTCTCCGTTAGCCAGACGAGAACAGCCAGAAATAATGTGTCTGATTGATTCTCCGGGACGGTGGCATGCCCGACAGATGTCAACCGTGCCGTCCTTCACAATATATTTCCGGTAGTTGTTCGTCATCATGACTTCGTCCATAATCGCAAAGACAAAACCTTCGGTTTCCCCAAAGAGGTCACCGAATCGCAACCAGGATACGGACGCTAAAAGGTCTACATCGGGCCCATGTAAGGCCCGGTAAAAGCGCCCGTGAAGCTCTTTGCTCTGCCATACCTCCCTGCGGTCATTAGTATCTAATACTATAGGTTTGCGCCAGTTCTCGTTAGCCAAGGATAGCGGGGTGAGGCCCTTGTCCACTGAGACCACATCTCGGTGCATCCCCACGTCGGTTTCTAGGAAGTATTCCCTGAGACTGCATACCTCACGGTTATGCAGGGTCTTAGCATTTAAGAAGCCTCGGCCTCCGCACTTCCGCGGGATATACAGTCTCATCACCGATGAACGTGGGTGATGCATCCGATTTGCGGTCAGCAGTGTGCGGACCCTCCTATCCAGGGCGTCAAGTTCCGTCTGAGTCCATTTGAGTATGCCGAAAGAGTACATCAAAACCGGCATGACCCAACCGTTGAAGGCGCGCACCTTGTTTCCGCCTGATAAAAGACTATTTAATACTTTATTCAGGCGGCTAAAGAAGCGCTCCTTCAGCGATTGCTTCATGTCAGCAGCGTTGATACCCAACGCTTCCGACATACCCAAATACTTGTATGTTTCGATTGAGGAGAGGGATCTTAGGTGTATGGAATCCGAGAGGTGGGTTTCCACGGATTCCACAATCTCCCCTCGTTTTACATGCATGACCGCACATTTGTCCACACCAAATTCCATCCTGATGGCACTACTGAAAGTTTCGGTTACCTTACTATTATTATTATTAATATTGACAATTTTGTTGTGTAGGTATAATTTAATTAAAACTAACATAAAACAGTGGACTTCCTTGCATAGTTTTTCTCACAGAACACCAGACATATACGCATAATTTTATTCCATTCATCCGCAAACACATCACATTCAGGGTTGGCAGTCTAAGGGCGTTGAGCATCTTCAAAGTACGACACACTGGGGATTCAGCTCTGGCGACAGTTTTGGATGACGGTTGCGCAAACAGATTGTGCCGGCAGCTCGGACGGTGTCCGATGTACTTATCGGGCACAAATAGTCGGCAGAAAAGGCCATGGAGGTCTAGGCAGTCTATACGTCCCCGTAAGGTTTTACAGGCTACCGTGAGCTGATCAAGGCCTCTTCTCACCTCCAATGAATTAAAACCCAACATCCCTAAAAGATAGTTGGTATGGTACATATAGGGAAAGAAATGGTATAGCCTCTAGAAGAGGCATCATAAGAACGTTTTCTGTACCTTTTCAAGCATCAGTGTTTGGGTCGCGGTATAGGGGTGCCAGACACAGGCACTGGACTTGAGTTTACTTCGAACCAGAGTGGTGTACAACAGCCTAATAACATCTGAATTGCAAAAGTCACGAGCATTTTGCAAAACAAATCCCAGGCGTCTGAAAGATTCCTTCGCAAGGGTAGAAATGTAATGTCTAAAAGTAAGACAGTGGTCGAAAGTCACTCCCAGGTCCTTTATGTTGGTGACACGAGTTATTACTTCACCACCCAAACAATAGTCATAATGGATTGGTCGCAGCCCTCTACCGTAAGTCATGACGTAGCACTAGCTAGGATTGAAAAATAGCTTATTTACAATGCTCCACTCAAAAACGGCGTCAATTTCCCTTTGTAGGAGTTTGAAATCTTCGTCTGTTCTGAATGTACAACAAACCTTAGGTCGTCGGCATAAAGAAGGTATTTGGCGAACCTAACATTTGCTATGAGATCATTGATCATGATCAGAAACAGAAGCGGCCCCAGTATCGATCCCTGACTTACGCCTAAGCGTGTGTCATAAGGCTTGGACTCGAAGCAGCCATGTCTGACAAACTGCTTGCGATCCCGCAGGTAGTCGGAAAAGAAGTGAAGAAGACCCGACGAGAAACCGATGGCCCCAAGCTTTGCAGCAAGAGCACATCGTTGTCAACTCTGTTGAATGCTTTCCGGAAATCAAAATACAGAGCGTCAACCTGCGTACCGATGTCCAAGCCACTACATATGTAGTCTACATGAATCAGTAGATTCGAATTTACAGAGCGACCCGGCACAGAGACATATTTAGGCGCTTGTAAATGAAGGAGTGGAGTATATGCTCGAAAACTTTGGCAATGGTTGGCAGAATAGCGATGGGCCTGTGTTCCTCTACAGATGTTTTGTCACTGGTTTTAGGGATATGAGTGACTCGCGGAGTTTGCAATTGCTCAGGGTATACGCCGGACTGGAGAAAGACATGACATAGAGGAGCTGCCAAGACATCATGACACCGCTTAAGGATAAAGGCAGGAATGTTGTCAGGGCCAACCGAGCTACAGGGTTTGAGTTTAGCAATCCCCTTAACTACATCCGGAGGGGTTAAAACGGAAAGAGGAATGTTATCTACCTCACTGGTCACACTTAAGTTTCTTGGGTCCAATTAAGGAGTATCGGGCAGAAACACGCTAGCAAAATAGAGAGCAAATGCCTCGGCCGCTTTGACACCCGAAAAAGTATCACCGTTGAGTATGACGTTTGGCTCGAAACCGCCCTTTGATCGCACGCTAGAAACATGCTGCCAGAACTGTCGCGGATTTTTGCTCAAGTTATCTTCTAAGGTATTACACTACAATCTGTAGGTGTCCTTGGTTCATGCTTTTAGATCCGATCGCAGAGCACTAAACTCCGCATAATGTAAGATGACATTGCGAAAGTTTCCATTTATGATGCAGTTTAGTTTTACGCTGAGTATCGTTTACTATATCTCTAGTAAACTAGACTGGATACCGCCTATTTCCAGCAATCATTCTCTTCTTCTTTGGAATAGAAGAATCGAATAGGTCATATTTTTTTTTTGTAAAACTTACCAGCAGCGGAGGGTACGTCGTTGCAGCAAAAAACGTCGTGCCATGGAGCAGAACGAATTTGATCTCTTAAAAGTGCGTAGTCTCCTTTGACAAAGTTCCAATCTCTACTACGATCAATGTTGCTTGGGTCCAAATTCCTTATGCGTTGTGATGGTAATCGCAATTTCTAAAGGAAGGTGGTACAAGTCAATTGGAACCAGCTCTGTACCTATGACATGCTCGCAGTTTACTTCGGTACCCTCCCGAGCCAACACTACGTCTAACTTACTCCCACTTATATTCACCACTTCATTCATCTCAGTCAGACTACAAAAGCTTAAGAAATAACAGTAATAATTATTAATATTGACAGATGCACTTTTTAAATTAAGGTCGCCTAAAATTACTATCGTTCTGTTCAAATTGGAGATTATGCTCTCAACCTTGCAAAACCATGTTACGTAATCATCATCAGTTGCAGTGGGCTTTACGTAGATAACACACATAGATATGCTATGGCCGAAAATTGTCATCGTAGCCCATAGGTCTTCGTCACGGTCAGTCTCTAAATCTTGCCGCCTCTTCATGATAATGCTGGGGCGCGAAGCAAGCAACACGCCGCCACCCAGAATCATTCGGTCTCTGAGTAGGATATTCCAATCTCCGCTTGACATTTCAGAATCCTCAACTGAATCGTCCAGATTTGTCTCTGTTACGGCAATAAAGTCATGCTCAGAGAGTAACAAGCTTGATCTCCATTTAGGTAACTTTGTTTTGAGTCCCCGCACATTCTGGTGCAGTAAACGTATATAGACATTGCCGTCAGTAGAGGCGGGTAAGGCAGGAACGTTTGAGGGCTTACTGAGTCTCATTACTTCGGCCACGAAAGTTACGGCGCCACGGTTTGACGCAAATATCCTCTGCCCAGTTTTGGGCTGCCATAACTAGTTCAGCCAGTTTTGAGGGCACACCCAATTTGAAGGAGGCGTATTTACCACGGAATTTTAGCACTTCTATCGTGCAAACATCAGTTCCACTGATGGTAATTAAGTGGTCACGTACCTGGCTATCAGAAGTACCCTGCTTCACGTAGAAGAGGTGCAGGTATCTCCATCTTTCCGAGGCTTCTAAATTGGTGGTACCAGGTACCGCTGTCCCACGCAAAACATTGCCGACCGAAAGTCGCCCAACTAGCAAAACAGTCGAATAATGAATGAGTTATTCAACTACAGATAGAATAAATGTTGAGTAGTTGCTACGTAGTAACCACAATGTAATGTAAAAGGGTTTATTACGACTTTTTTGCATTTTTTGCTTTAAAGTGCTTTAACCGTGTCGTATAAACGTTTACTCGATATTCTTATAGTGCATTTATTCAATAGTCATATAGTAACTACCATTTCGCGTTTATACGACATGTGGTGCAGTAATTGCACTATTAGAGTAATCAATTCCCAAGTTTCATGTTTAAAAAGCTGATATATGGCTGCTACTCGACATTACTATATATTGGAGCGAATTCGCCGAATAAAAGCTGCCTATTTACTGAAAAATATCTAAATATCTATAATAGCATGCTAAATCGATTAGACGCATGTAAGTGTTTATATTCCAGTTACTGAACTTGAATCGTTATGAATGCTGGTTTAACACATTTATTGAATTAGGTGTTGTATAACTGATTTTTAATTACTGTACAAGCTATATAATATCTCATCCAGCACACTAGTATTTTATTGAAAAATATTAACAATGTACGTGATGGATTACGAAATGGAAAAAAAAATTATGGAAAAGGAAATAAAATATTTTAATGAAAGAATACCAAAATTGTCTACATATGGCAGCATTATGTCCTATAAATGAGATAAAATCAGACAATTATTCGACTAATAACCGATATATTGTGATGTAATAGCAATATATTTACTTAAATTTATTTAATGGGTCTTGATCTAACATTTTGATAAAATTTATTTGTTATTACTATTATATTATTAATAATTAGCGTGGCCCACAAATATATGTTAAATAACTCCTACGATTTCATCGATAAAGTTACTTTGCATGTTCATTTACATATAGATATGCAAAATTCTATAGACAGCACATTGCTATAACATTCTACATTAAGTAACTAAGTATATTCAATACTTCCATATTTGTACAAATTTATTATAATAAGTTACAAAGTTCCGTATCATAAAATAATGAAAAAATTGTGATGAAATAACTGATACACAGCGAAATTGTGGAATAACAGTAAATTATTTGCTTTTAACTGACAAAAATGATGATTTATGGCTAATCGGCAAAATTTACTCCATGTTTTTATTATTAATAGTAATGAAAAAGCTTTAACAATCTAATAAATTTATCAATGGTCATGAAAAGGCAGCAATATTGCTATTGCTACTCTAAATTTGGTCCAGTTTTGCTTTTACTCGATAATTATTTCACAATTATGTTCCTTATTCAACAGTAACACGACTTTCATAGCATTAGCTGAATAATTTGCGCTTTGAGTAAACGTTTACTCCCTTTTTATACGACTTATTACATCTACATTATTGAACTATGAGCTGAAACAGAAACGTGGCCTCGACTATTATAGCACATGTTTTTGCCCAGTTGGGCGGGAGCGCCTGTGTCGAACTTCCGTCCAGCCATTCTTCAATTGTACATGGTCTTTGTCGCCCATCGTTACATCTGCTACAGCAGCAAGCACTCGCAAGACGACATGGGGTTTGGGAGCTTGGCGGGTAGCTGATGATGTATGAGTATGAGTTTACCTCGGTGATGTATGTCCAGTAGGTCCGTCTCACATGTTTCTCGATCCACAGGCTTTCCCCCTTCTGGCACCATCAATATGGGATCTCCTACCTCTTCAATACCATCATAGGCGTGTAGCGCGGGTTAGAACCGCAAGAGGTGAACTAATCGGACCTCTGCAGCGCCTCTTCCCTTTAGAGGTTCGTCATAGGGATATATGCCAACGACCGCACCTGCACAACCCACAAAAATGCACGTCACTCGTTCCGGTCGGCTGGTGAAACTGCCCACTAAGTATTTATAAATTTTAAGATTTTATTTAATTTTATTATTCCCGAACAGTATTTTCGTTTTATATAGATTTCTTCCGCTTTTTCGCGGGGCCGGAGGATGTTGTGAAATCGTCTTTGATTCCGTTTAAAAAGAAATAGTTTTTTGAATGAAAAAACTGTCACTATAGAAAAAATATATGAAAGTCTACATATTTCTGTGATCCTTTTATTTTCAATTGTTGTACCTAATAAAGTTATTCCCGACCCAATCCGTAATAAGAATGATGTTTACCACCTTTCATTCTTAAAATTGAACACAACAACTATAACACAATCAATGACCGCGCCTCTGCATCCCTTCTCCTGTCTTTCACTTCCAAACACGTCACAATATCATCAAGAACTTTCTCTTCCAGTAGGTACCAGCTCCAATCTGTATATCCAGTTATAAAAATTATCCCCGTCTTCCAACCGACGTATCACGTCTTGAGATTTCGTGCAAGTCATCCTTGAAGTACAGACGCCAGCACATCAGGCTACTACAATCTGTCTAATTTATTTAATAGATTTTCAACTTTATAATTGAAGCATAAGGTTCAAAGTTGATTGGGAAAATTTGACAGTTTCGGGTAGCTTGATGTGCTGGCGTCTGTACCTACAAATTAAAAAAAATACTGTTAAAACCGTAAAATTTACGAATTTTTGGAATATGGGGCGGCCCATAACCTGTTGAACTCCTATTATTACACGGAAGACACTCATATTCATATCCTATAAAATTAAACTATTATACACGTTGTTCACCATAATTCTTTTAATTGACTTAACTGACAATCGCTACCATAACACCATAGACAATTGTCTCATATACAAACTGAAACTTCTACAGCATTTACATGATGTACTTACTCTACTTACAATATGCATTTCAAACAAAAACTACCTACTTCTACATAAGTTATGTTAGTTTTTCTAATACTAATGTTATGGAAATTTAATCATCATCAAGTGTGCGAGGAGAGGTCGTGTCATTGTGACATCACAGCCGCGAAGGATGTGAGACCTGCATGCGCTTGCGCCGCGCCACTGACGCTATTATTTTGTTGTTGACTCAAATTCATAGTGACATGTTTTTTGCAAATTCAGCTTCGTTTTTTAAAAGTCTAATAAGTTTAAAATTATTTTCTTCCAAGATTTTAGAAACTATTATCTGCTTCACCTGCTCATATAGTCGTGCTTATCGGTGTTATTCAAGCATTTGTGTAGAGTAATATGCAAAAATAACCAATTTAAAATTAATCAAAGGAATAATACCTGCCTATTTCACCAGCTCGTCAGCGAGTGGAGCATTGACCGCTACAGTTGGCTCTGTGGAAGTTAGACTTTGGCAGATCGTCGAAGTGCTTTTCATTAAAAGTTTGTGAAGCCAGCATGTCTACATCACATCCGATCATAACCTAATATCAGAAAACGTCTGCAACCTTGAAACATTTGGTAAACACGAGATGAAAATCGATACGACAAACTTGAGAGTGAACTTTGCAATCGAGTAAAGCGAGCGGCACACACGTTGTGAACTCTGGCTTAACTTTAACCCACATAACAAAGTTCAATGTAAACACAATACGACAGAAGTTTCCGAAGTTCCAGTTCACGGCCGCCGCCGCCGGGGCGCGCCCCACCTCCGCCGGGGCCTGCCCCACCCCCGTGCTGGCGGTGCTTTCACCGGCCGCCGGCTCCCGGCCGCCCAGCCACCCGCCCGCTCGCGGGTAGGGCGGCTCGCGATATTCATACTGCTCGCGATTTTATTTCTTATTTTGTATAGGTTTGATTCATCGAATGCACTCGGACAGTGCATCGATTGATTTTACCTCGTAACATAGTTGTTTTGTTTATGTTCTATGATGAATGGGGTCGTACGTTTGTGTGTCACGCTCTCGCTCTAGGGCTGTGAGCAAACTTGTAAACGACAACCGAAATAGATAAATTTTTGAATGCAGAAATAGGAATGTTTATTTGCAGATCCAGCAGAAATTAACTCATTCTATCTTTTTTAGGATTTTTCATCAGTCTTTATCGTTTTTCCAGAATTCGATGAACCATCTGACCCCTCGATCCAACTCAGTCAGTCAACTACCACCAGTCACCTGACTACTTGAGCCTATCATCATGATAAAGCCTTCATCCAAAAATAGAAACAAATGTTTCGGGATATCCAAAAACAGCATGTTGACGAAGACAGTTGTCACTGTTTCTGCGTAATATTTTATAATAATATGCTGGGAGCATGTGGAGCTAGGACGTTGCAAATTATTAGTAACCATTATGTTTACAGCGTTAGGATTATTTATTATAGGATTATACCACACATGTGACTTTTTATTTGTTGTAAAATCCTTATCTTACACTCGGTGTTAAAATGTTTACCGTTTATCAGTTCACGCTGAAAGGTGGCACTCAAGAATTTGGATTTCAAAAATAATTTCTACGAACTAGTGCCAATAGAAGTCCAAACAAGTTCTAGAACAGAGAGCATCACACTTTGCACACGTAGACCTCAGATAAGTAGACCTTATCACTCGATAAACCTTTTTAGTCATAATTTAGTTAAAAACTTTTTTTGTAAAGAGGAATGAAGTTTCGTAGTAGTCGATGACATTATTTAACAAATTAATAGAAAAAATAATGAGGAAGTCAATTATATAAGTAGCAAAAAAAAAATATTGTGCTCTTACAGCGAATCATAGATAGCTATTTAAAAAATTCACTCGAATGTGGGCGAGCGAAAAGCGCAGTTTCCGTTTCCACCAACTCGCAGCCGGCCGTACCCCGTAAACTGCTACTACAACTACGACTACAACTAATACTTGTTTCTCTGTTTTCAGCCGCCGTTCCTCCTACAGCTAAACCTGCAGCATAGATTCTTACTCTTATTTGACACAGCTTTCAGCCAGTAAGTTGAAAATAGATAAAACTAGCTGAGTCACCTTTACCAAGGATATAATAATTGTGAAATATTCGGTCCTAATCACAAAGCCGTGCGTATTGGGCGCCGGCTTGGTAATCTAGAAGCTGATAACTTCAATAAACCAGCACATTGGATGACCTCGGACATGCTGATAGTATATTGAAGGCTGTGGTTAAGAAGGTTTAGGTTTTAACAAAGTACTAGTAGTGTGGTTCAATCAGCCTCCTGCTTTTGTTCCAGTCGATTTCGGTGCTCCTAAGTATTTTCCTTCCATACATCTCTAACAATCATCATCTCTGTGGTCACTTCTTTCCTAGCCATATCACCATCATCATCATCTTCAGCCTTGTTCCATGTTACTTGGGGTCGCCGGTCGGCGCCACCCGTTTTTTTCTTCGATTCTCCCCTGTCAGCCGTCACTCTATTATTCCCTCCTTTTTCATTTATATCATCCCTCTTTCTCTCCCTCTCCATCCATCAGCATGATTAAATTCATCACTCTTTTATTTAGTTATATCTTTAACATAACTTCTTTCTTTGGTCTGCTTATTTTTTTACCTTAAATTCAATCTTTTTAGGGTAAGCAGATATCTGAAGCCTATATATTCATATATCAGTCAGCAATATTATTTCAACATTTAGGGCGAGCCTATCGCTGCTTATCAGGCACTACTTCCATCCCGGGCTATATCTACTTGAGATTTTTTCCCACAGGAAAACCCAACTAAGTATATTATTTTTTATCTTGGAAAGGAAACTTTGATCGATAGATCAACCAAGTATTCGGCTAGCAACGAGGCGAGCGAGTCTCTCATGTTATTTACTGAAGAAGGATTTATAACCCTTCGTGTAAATTCACAAAGTGAATAATATGTAAATGATAGTATAGTTGTGTACCTACTCGCACAGGTGTATGATATGCTCCAGAAAGCACACACCTTGTGTCTTATCAAATGACACCGTTTGATATGCGCCTTTACCACCTTATCTATCGTGTCGAAATTCTTCCACGTATCACATATCCTAGTAAAGTAGGTTCGTATCAACCATGTTGTGTTTTCGCATTTAATAATACATAAACTTTCATTGGGTTAATCTGAGTACTAAATAATGGACTCTAGAAGCCGACACTTTTTTGATGTTGTGTACATTTTGATTAATGTGCATTTGTTGTCATGACGCAAGTATCGAAATAATGTTATCACCATGAATCATCGGAAAGAAATGTTGCATTTTCTACTCTCGCATCTACTGATAGACTTCGCGTGTCTCTCAAAGAACTATGAGAAAGTGATGAAATTATCTGTCAGCAGCAGCTAGATAATAATTATAATGTAATAAAGGTGTATCTCAACTGTAAACAAGACACCTAGTCGAGGTGGTGGTGTCGTCGCCAGCAGAAAGGCCGCGGTCGCCAGGCGCGCGGGTGCGTGGGGCGCCGGTGTAGCGCCCGCGCCGTCACCGCCGCTTATCACCGATACCTTGCCGATTGGCTGAGTGGAGTGTTTGCGCGCCTGATACGGCTGACGGGGGCCAATCGATTCCCCGTTCCTTCAAATCTTATCACGATCATGGTGGACGTTTGTGCCTCGTGTCGGTAAACCGATATCATATCTGAAGATATCGACGAAAGTATAAATATGGGCCCATCGATCGATCGGGTCTCTATCGGAGTGTGAGCTGTGATTACGATTGACTGTGCAGACGAGCTGCACGTGTTTACGTGTGCTGAACCCCCTCGCCGCCGGGACCCGGGACTCCTCACCGGTGCACAATTGACGGTGTCGTTCCATTTATCGGATCTTGGTGATACCAAACCTTTTATTTTATATCTTGTACTCGTGCCTCGATGGGAATTGTAGACGTGGCAGCCATAATTGATCCAGCAAATTATTGCGATGTTCATAATTCGATCACTGCTTACCCAGTAGGTAGTCGTTTATTGTGCCGACAATTTTGCGGTTGAATTAGTGTCACTGTTAGTACAAAACGACAACGATTACGTAATAACATATGGTGGTCCAATGGCACATGTGTGGGCTCGCTCCGTGTGATTTGCCGCTCGGAGTATGTACAAATTATCTTCTTAATGTGGCGATAATTAAATTGCGGCTACATTCGCTACACAGCTATGCAGGGTCGCTGACGCGACAGGGAAAAGCGTTGCTCTTATCAGAAAACATTAGCCGCACCTTTTCAAGCGGTGATAGCGAGTCGCCCGGCTCCATATCGAGTGCGCGTGCTACGATTGTCACACTGAACAAACACGCACCAGACAACATTCATATCGTATAAATATTCATTTTGTTTTGCAGAGTTCACCGGACACCGCCACGTGCTAGGCCTCACGTCTGAGTTGGACAGGGGATCTTGACAGTTTGAGCCATGTGCTGCCAGATCTATCTTTCCAGCTCACGCGTGAAGCCGCCTCTTCTCGACGTCGACATCATCGCACCGTCCACTCAGGATGACAACTGCTTCTGACACTGACTCCTGACCATCGACGCGTGAAGGATCAAGTGGAGGTGTGATCTCTTCACTTTTTATGCTTAAAGTGAGATTCAACTCCTCCAACTTAATTCCGAAACGCTTATACTACGCAAGATCTACTCTTTCTGGATGATTAACTTATAATTTTACTATGTATGTACTACCATTTATTTATTACATTTTATATCAGCAAAGAGATTCTAAAGTTTAAGATTATTTCACGCTGGTCTTTTGATATGTACAAAATAATATTAGCAGGTTTTTAAACATTTTATGGTTATAAATAAATATTTAACAATAATCCTTTGTTATAATTTCATAACTCAAACCCTATTTTATCTACGTCTTTATTTGACTATTTCAAATACTGGCGCCACTGTACACGACACGCGAGCATTATGGAAGACCCAACGCTACGCGACTAGAGTGAAGTGCACCGCAAATCACTAGAAAAAAATCACAACACCCAAAACAAAAAATGGGCAAAAAAATGTTGGTAACACCGGTGCGCTAAAAAAGCTTGCAAACTTCACGCACCTAACCTGCGCTGGACATCGACTCGTCCGTATCTCTAAACTCTGGGAAAATGTATATTGATTTTTCAAAGAAAAGTCAACCGATGTAACAAAACACCGTTCGCGGAGTGTTTATACGCGTATAGAAGTGCCGCGGTCGATGTGCTGTGTCGTCAAGATGATGCGACGGTGTTCGTCGTCCCGTTCCGAGTGAGATCGGAGAGAGTGTTGCGTCGCTCGGCCGACGGCCCGGAGCCCGGCCGCGGCCAGGGCCTGGGCGCGCCATGGACGCCGGCGCTGCTGACCCGCTGCGAGTGGCCAGGCCGTGAGTATCGTGTCTCGTTGCCCGCACCCATCGCCTGCAGCGTGCCGTACTCGTTCCGCCCGCGTTCTTACGTCGTGGATTATTTCGGTCCCCGCGAGCCCATCCGAGGTTGCGAAACGGCCCGTCCGCGCTCGTTTCTCGCTCGCGCCGAGCGGACATTCTCTCGCTCGTGCGGTCGCGGCGTCACGGCCTCCGCGTTGCGCCATTTCGAAACGGTCGCATCGTCCGCTCGCGCTAGTGCTCGCGAGCCGAGGCGAGGACATCGCGGCCAGCCTGATAGCGATCGAGCAGCGAGCGCGGCGGTCGAGCGTGACCGCTCAGCCCCGGTGCCTCCCGTATGAATGACTCTGCCAGCCGGGATCGTAAATCAGAATCGTGTTTACAGTTTTTGCGGGGCGCACGAAACCTGTCGCGCCGCCCCCGAGACAAAGGGCGGCGCGAGAGGCACTCGGCCTCGCTGCGGCCCGACCGTGGCGCTCACCGAACGCCCGAGTGAATTATGGCTAGGTGCATATAACCCGTGCACTACACACTACACATACCTAACATACGCGCCTACCTATGTATAGCTATATGCAGTGAAGGCTGCGAGTACGTACCTACCTACTCAAACAAAGCATTATGCCCACAAATCCATACTGCTAGCCTCGCACGGCCAGCGTTCGCGTTCTTTGTGAAATTTCGTGTGACTCCGCGGCGGAGGTGATGTCATGAGTGTGTTTGTCGTCTTTGCGCTAACATCTGGGTGATTGTCAATTGTTCATTTTAGTGTGCATTTTGAGGTTAGGTCGTGACTGTGCCTTCGAGTGGTCCAGGAGAGGCGCTCGGCCCTTGGCCACGCAGCCCGGCGCGCGGGGCTCTGGAGTGCAGTGTGTGTGCTACAGTGTGTCACAGTGGACAGTGAGAGTGTGCCGCTGTGTGAGCTGGGTCCTTTTTATGTTGTCTCAGCTATTAAATGCAGCAACTCCGAGTTAATTGCTCATTAAACAGTTTCAATTAGTGTTGGATGTGATTGTGACAGTGAGCGTGCAGGGACGTGCTCAGCAGGGTGTGCAGTCCATGTGACACCGGCAGCCCCATGCTCAGGTGATGTGCAGTGGCTGACGAGCAGCGTGTTGGCATTGTGTTCCGTACCTACCTACACTCGGGTCATTTACCTGCTTAGCAAACTATTAACAAACTGGTAGGAGTGATAAAACTAGAAGGACTACAGGTTTTCAAGTGACTGAGTTACATCATGCTCATGATTGCACACAAAGTTGTTTTATCTCTGCATTCTTTGTTGAACAGTGTAAAACTGGATAGTAGTATCTACGACTGCCAGGCTAGTTTTTAAATTATTTGAATTTGCCTTTAAATGTTAATGGTTCCTGTGTCACAACACTTTGCATATTTAACACATTTGGAACATGTTTGTTTTCCACTCACAAGCTCAATCTATCTATTTAATGAACAATTCTAACTTCACTGTCTGCTGCTAGTCACTCAGAATACAGGAAAAATTTACACTGTTTATATTTATAAACAAATAATCTACATGTAAGTCATCACTTGCAAACATTCATGTGTATTAGAAGCACTTGATTTATAGTTATTATGAATTAATTTAATGATGTAATAAACATCAATCTGAAGTTCATTTTGATTTACAATTTGTGGAACTCAGCTGATAAATGAAGCATAAATTGACAATATAAACAAACATAATGGTAGTGTTAATGTCTATCAGTTGTGATGATGAGCAGTGATTCAGTCTGGTGAAATACACATGCAGGAATGCTAATGTGAAGTCACTGATATTCAGGAAGGTATAGTGTGTGCTGTGTTGTGATGCTGTGTCTGACTGGAAGTGAGTGGCTCTCCTCAAACACGATCCCCCCTGCTTTTGCTGCACCTAGTGCGGGGTAAGTTATTTGACTAGTTATTATTATAATCACAACCAATATTTGTTTACACACAGCTCATTAAGCTTACTATACATTAAACAATAGCTTATCTTTCATATTGACATAATATTTTAATATAAAGTATCTGTATTTGCAGATGATTAGCTAAATACTACATAATGCATGTGCAAAGTATTGGCTCATAATTATTACTCAGCACAAACTGATAGTATAATAATATAGTTATCAATGCATTTAGTATGGTGTGTATGAAGACGTTCTAACTGTAGAACATGCTAAATGAAATAATACAAACAAAACTAATTATTATCAATATCTTTCAGAGGTAGGCAGAAACTGTGCTATAATCTTAACATACAAGTTTTTCCTTTCCTCACACCAGTTAAGCTTTAGGTATTCATCAGGTATTTTATATATCAAAATTGATATTGATAACTATAATGCCTGTCTATAAAAAGTTAAAAGTAGCTAATTGACCAGACAAAGCACTATGATCAGTTACTTTAACTTTGAAACCTCTTGCCAAGTGTAATTACCACCGAATATACTTCACAGAAAGACTATGACACAGAAGGTACTTGTAGAAGTACATGTTCCTATAAATATAACTTGCTATACCTATTGCTGTATACAGTGGACACTTGTGCGTGAGGACATAATGTTTCACCACTTGATAAGTCAACCTCAAAAATAATATTTAGAATGGTTTTCCTTCACTGATTGTTACATGTTCAGGAACCAAGTTTTCTCTTGAGTTATAACTATTGAACAACTGTCCAAACCAACATAAGTAATGTTAATAGGTAATTTCTGTGTGATGGTCATTGTAAACAACAATATTATAGTCCAATACTATTATTATGCTAGCTATAGCAGGAACACATTAAATCAAACAATTCAGTCATTGTAAAAGTGTATTTGGTAACGGCACCACGGTGTACCCAGTGGTAACGGCCCCGACTTACGAGTTGTAGGTCGTGGGTTCGAACCCAGGCAGGCGCTTTTCTTTGTGTATTTAATTTCATCACTACTGCTTTCAAAACTGAAGAAAAACAGCGTGAGGAAACTGGCATGTCCTAGAACCAAAAAATTCGAAGACGTGACATGTACCGAACCGCACTAGGCCCGCGTGGTGGATTACGGCCCACTCCCTCTCATCGAGAGGAGGCCTGTATCCCAGCAGTGGGAACATTATAAGCTGATTATGATGATGATGAAAGGTGTATTTAAGTTTCTTTCACAACTTTGTATGAGGCAGAAACTAAAACTAACTTGAATCAGTGTTTGGTCTAAGTGCAGTTAGTGCTTAAACTTAGTTATGTAACAAAACTAAGTAAAATAAAACTGCTTAAAACTGCTCACTTATATAACTAGTTATGAACTCTCACCTGATTTCACTCACAAGTTAGCACATTGGCTTGTTTCATTATTTTGTTTTAAACCTCTATGGTCCTGCAGCATATTCCAAGTAATTATATGAGAATGAAAGCCATTATTATCAATCTACTCAGCCTATTGCATAGTGTTGGTCGTAGTGGAAATGGAGCACTCTCAATTTCCCCTAGTAGTGCTATTATTTTGTGAGGAGAGAAGATTACCTGCAGATATCCACACACAAACTCACAGAATAATAAAGTATTATATGTATTTCATATTATTTTGCATGTGTATTTTTTATTAAGGTATAACTCATTGTCTCATTATGACTAAAATGTGGGAACAAAAATATGAAAAAAATAACAATTAGTATGCTGAGTTATGAATATGTCCTATGTCATGACGTTACTGAAGGATTCTAGGGGCAGCAGTTGCAGTACTTACGTACATCAACAATTCACCACACTAAAATGAGTGATGTTTCTTATGCAGCAACCATTTTATGACCAAAGCACTCTTAATGGAAGGTGTATCTTTTTACAAGTGGATATTTGCACATATTTTTTGACAATGAACGGCTTTTTTTTTTCTTGGACGACTTTTTAGGGTTCCGTTGCCAAATGGCAAAAACGGAACCCTTATAGATTCGTCATGTCTGTCTGTCTGTCTGTCTGTCTGTCTGTCTGTCTGTCTATCTGTCTGTCTGTCTGTCTGTCCGTCCGTATGTCACAGCCACTTTTTTCCGAAACTATAAGAGCTACGCTGTTGAAACTTGGTAAGTAGATGTATTCTGTGAACCGCATTAAGATTTTCACATAAAAATAGAAAAAAAACAAATAATTTTGGAGTTCCCCATACTTAGAACTGAAACTCAAAAAATTTTTTTTCATCAATCCCATACGTGTGGGGTATCTATGGATAGGTCTTCAAAAATAATATTGAGGTTTCTAATATCATTTTTTTCTAAACTGAATAGTTTGCGCGAGAGACACTTCCAAAGTGGTAAAATGTGTGTCCCCCCCCCTGTAACTTCTAAAATAAGAGAATGATAAAACTAAAAAAAATATATGATGTACATTACCATGTAAACTTCCACCGAAAATTGGTTTGAACGAGATCTAACAAGTAGTTTTTTTTTAATACGTCATAAATCGTAAACCGCAATTTACCTTTCATTCAATGTTACTTGCTGCTACGGAACCCTTCATGGGCGAGTACGACTCGCACTTGGCCGGTTTTTTAATTTCTGCTCAAGGCCAGAACACAAATATTCTGGATCTCAAGGCCTATAAAAACGACAACACTCATTGTTTCTGTTTTGCTTGTAAGTTTAAATCGGTTCAAAATGGGACATCTGAAAAGTACAAAAGTAATTGCCAACTCTTTGTAAACTAGCGCACTTAACTCTGTCCTCTGGGAAATTATTATAATGTACAAAAAGTCTCAGCACACATAATATACTAATTATATTTAATTATATTCCAAGATCATAATAATACGCGTTTGATAGCGCTGAAGATTGTTGCTAGTCGATCGCCGAGCGAACGAGAGGAAATCCTGAGATAAGCTGGCTCTATGTACGCGTTATCTGATAAGAAAAACAAAATACAACCCAAACATATATAAAAACTCGTGTTTGGACATTTGTGTCGGACATGTTTACAATTTGTTCGTGTGTACGCTAGCTTATCTAATTGGGAGTTGAAACAAAGGCCTCGAGCTGCTTCGCCTTGACCGACATGCATACTTGACCAGGATGTCTCGAAGGGTGCACCTTCGCAGCACGACACGTGTCAGAAGACGAGTAAGGCACGTTGGAAGCTAAAAACCTATTTGAAACTATTCACCTTCACACGGCTGCAGCTGTATTCGAAGTTTGTGGAGGCTAATCTTTTGTTAAAAGTTCCCAAGTGGACGAAAAAAAATGCAAAACGCTTTCAAATTGGTATGCCACGCTCGGATGGAGTTTCTTCTAACCACTTTTCTGCATAGTTTTGAAATTACCATGTTTCTAAACCAACCCTTAAGTTCCAAAGAGCTAGTAACTCGTCAGCCCCCGCTAATCATCGTGGAATGCAATTGTTATGCAATCACACTTCAAACTAGTCATTGAGTTGTGCTATTGTTTAACAATTACTTCTGCCGTGTTCTTCGGATGTTATATCTTTAGCCGGTGGCGTCCTAGAAACAGAACCCAAGACGCAAAAGACACAATATATTACATAAATTATTTTACATTGGTCAGATTCGACAATGATACACAATTCAGGTAAGTATACAGGGTGTTTGGCAGAACGTTGAACATACGAAAATGGTGGATAGGTGGGGTCATCTGCTACTTACTCAGCACTAATTTATTTGGCCCTGGCCCCCTGGATATATTTTTTTTTAATGCAGGTTGAAAGGTAGGATTTAAGTGTTTTTTACATCTTTCTGTTATAAGAATCTGCCAATATTAAAATTTAAAAAAAAAATGCTTGTTTTACCCATTTTTTTAATAAAAATAACACTTTAAAGTTAAGACAGTTGTGAAACTAGAAGAAAGAAAAAAAAATTTTTTAATATCCAGGGCGCCAGGGCCAAATAAATTAGGGCTGAGTAAGTAGCAGATGACCCCACCTATCCACCATTTTCGTATGTTCAACGTTCTGCCAAACACCTGTATATTGTGGGAGACTGACACCAAAACATTAGTAAAGCCCATTCTTGAGGCGGTAAAATTCGTTCAAAAATATTCGTTGATTCATCTACCCAAGATGTGTGCGATACGAGAGTCTGCCACAATGCCAAAATAATTACCTGGAATTAGACATACGCAGCACATAGTTAGCAATAGTGCTGTATAACATAAACTTGAGTGGCATGGCGTCGGAAACATCGCAGCGTCAAGGCTCCAAGCAATCATAACGGATGACTTGGAGAGCTAAAGTCATCCGTGTGACGTCACATTGCGCTGCACACGTCTGCCACCGCGCTGGACGCACCGACCAAACTACCGCCATCTATGGACCAACTACGAAATAAAATGCAGACAGAACCATTTGAAAATTGCAGTACTGAAACACAAAGCCATGTTAGGCAAAATGTTATTGAGTTTTTTCATAAAAAAATTCTGTTCTCAATTTCTAAGTCCAGATTCTGAATTTGTACCCAGAGAACCCAGTAGGGTCGCCCCCTATTAATGGGACATAACAAAAATGGCCAAATGTGTGTGTACAATACACTTCTGCCTAACCCTCTCAGAATCCAAGCGTAATGTTATGTTTTATATAAAGCCACGTTTAGTCTCAAAATAATTGGGAAATAGTTGTGTTGTCCCGACAAAGAGCTTGCGAGCGTAGAGTTGCTCATGCAGACACGTCGATGTCGATGCGCCCTCCACACCGCACACGTCTCGCAGACGCACTGCCCATTCCGTGCACCTGCGCTTTGTGCGGCCAGCCTTTACGGCAACTTCACATACGTACTTAGTACGTATAGTCTAACATCAACCAGCCGCAGCCGGCTTGAGGTAATGTGTACTGAGATCCAAATTCATAGGAGAACACCTTTTACAGTAGGTCCTCAGATCTTTTGTTAGGTGCGAAAACGCTTTAGTGTATGACGCTACAGTCAATCTTCAGATGTTGTCATTCATATCTTCACGCTATATTATACCTTCCCCTTATGCGTAGCCAGAATTTGCAAAATGCTCCACCATTCTTACGATACATTTATGTTACGAACATCAATCGGAATTACTCAAAATACCCTAACAGGAAATCTTGGGCGTGAAAACTACACAAAAGGCAGAAATACGCAAGCCCCCCCCACTCACAGTTGCTCAGCTAAACACAAAATGGACGTAGCAACACGAAATGAGATCCTGAAGTAACGGGACGCCATCAAATCCGCATGGCAGTGTGATTGCATTTCTCAATGACCTAGAAGAAGATTCAGAATTACCTAAGTTCAACAAAACACAGATTCTTGAAAAGTATTGCGACATGAGCAGGGAACAATGCACCATAGCGAGTACGTAATGTCACAACATGCTGATTGTATGTACCGAGGCGCGGTGCCTCCAGTCAGTGTGCAGCCTGGGTACTGTTTTATGATGGTACCTAGCATTAATTGTAGGTGTTAGACGCTAGCTTCCATACTTTATTTTAGAAAAGCAAATTCGTTAACATAATGAGAGAATTTAAGTAAATGCGTTTTTGAATTCATGTTTTTACGCGATAAACTATCCAGTTGCTCGCCTCCGTCCCTCGCATTTCACAGACGTTAGTACTTTATGACAGGGTCCTATTCCCGGTCTTCTAGCTAGGTGGTTCGTAGCTACACGAGTGGTTGTTACTGTGAATTTCGCTGTAACGAATTAGTTTTTCTCATCCATTTGTTTTGTATTTCCTCCCATAGTGTGACATCCCTGTATCCTTCCGTGTCGTCCCTAATCACATTGCGGATTACATTGGGTCATCAAGTGGTAATAAGCCATTAACACTTTATGGTCCGTTGCGTCGAATTCAGTTTGTCGTGACGTAGCGTGCACGTTACGTGACCAATCTGTATAAAAAAAAATCTCGCGTTGATACCACTTGCTATGATTAGCCCATAAGCAAAAGTTGACGTGCGGAAACACTCGAGTATGAATAAAACTAGCTCTCATATCTAAATCGATTCAAGTATTTCACGCCGATAAGTAAGGCGTAACTTTTAATAAATATGTTGATGTTTCTTCTTCTAAAATCTATGATTTCTTTTCGTTTCGTTGTTTACGTGAATGAAACCTATCTGACTGTCCCAGAAATCGATTCCCATATTCTTGTTTCTCAAAGCTTCATCAGTTGATTATTCAAACTTAAACATACACCTCATCTAGTTTGGATTTCATTGAATCACTTTGTCTCCTGGCTCACGACCATGATGTACAGCGATTTACTTCGTAAGTAACCTTACTCACGAAGTAAGTCGTTGTCTGTTTATATCTGTTTCTGTTTATATCAATCCATGGTCCATACGTATGCTTATACTCATATTATTATGTCCTCTCACTGCAACTGCTTATCGCAGCCCACAATGGACACAATGGTGAATTGAGCCCCCATGCTTTGAAGGAGCTCCCGCTCGTAGCGCTCTACAGCGTCTGCTCATAAATACCCTAGCCGTTGTGCGCCGCCAGTCGAATCCCATTCGCCTTGCTGTTCGAACTTGCCCGTCTCTCAGAATTCTGTCTTAAAACGCAATTACCTAAGCGTCTACACGTGGTAGCTATAGATAAAAAACGCACAATTCTGCCGTGTGCTCTCCGCGCTAATTCGTATTAGACATTGGCCTATGACCCGAGAGTAGGGTTGCTAGGCAAAAATGCAAATTCAAATCGTTTACCACGACACTCGACATTGAAGCTTAAGCTTTGAATTTTAGGTATCTGAATCCTTTTCTTCCCCTATTGTTAAATAAGAGAAGAAAAGGATTCGGATACCTACCTAAAATTTGTTACAACATAAAAAAATCGCTTAGGTACCCAAAAACGGTGTTATGCGAGTTTTTTTATAGATTTTTTGCGCTGTTCTAGGCCATTGGCCTTTGTGGTAGCTCAGTTATTGATTGAGAAAACCTAGGACCGTATTCCAAGGCGCAAAGTCGTGTCATTTTCACAGACAGACGAATACACTTAACAAGACAGAATTCTAACAGAAAACCTGTGACCTCGATCCTTTTTGGAGCGGAAAGACAATTTTGCGTGTTTGTCCAAATGGTATTAGTATTAAAATACTCGGAATGCGAGAGAGTTTGTAAAACGATCACCTAAAAAAAGTATTCCAATATTTTAACAAAAAAAATTGAAGCTGATTTATTTTTAGCTGTCGACTTCAATTAATTGATGAAGTGTGCACAATGCCTAAATAGCTACAGTCAAGACATGAGACAATAAGGAAAGACTCCGACGCACTAATGCCAGCCCTACCTTGACACTTGACATTACTCTATCAAGCACGATTGTGCCGAACAGCCGAACACACGCTCGACTCACTTATAAAAACTTTTTCCGTTGTGAACGGAAACCGTACCGCCACGCAAATGTATTCATCTCGTAGGTACACAAATACCTACACATAGTACGCTCAACTTGAAGACTTGTTACTTCGGCCACCTGATGTACTCAACTGTATACGTTCACGTATAGTTTAACGCCAAGTGCAAGTGTTTATAACTTGCTAATGAGCTCAAAACCAGTTTTTGAAGCAAAGCTGAGGCTGGCAATCTGTCTTCTTAGCTAACTGCAGTCCAAGGCTGGATACAGTACGTTCTAAAGAGGGATCTATCTCCGGACATGTGAGAGACTTACGACGATTAGGACAAGAATCGCGTCTTTTTTAGACACCGAAAAGAAAAATGACATTGAAACCAGGTGCTTTACTTAACTCATTATCTGTTACGATGCCTCATTGAGGTGGATAACAATTAAAATTCTATTGTGTCTCGTTAATGACAGTTGAAAGGTTAAAGAAGTATGTGTTCACTGCTCTGTAATTGAATTGCGACTAGTTTACTTGCACCCAAATTTTTATACACGTAAGTAAGCTGCGCTCGAAAACTTGGAGAAAATACAATAATTTCAACGATCGGGAGAACTTTCTACTGAACGAATTACCAGCGAACAACTTAATCTAGGTAGTAGAGTCTTCAATTTATTATGAAACCCTTGCTTCACCTGATGTTCTAGAAGTTGGGAACGTGAGCAAGTTTTTATTTACCACTTTAAAGTCTTCTAATTGTTCATACAAAAACTTTGAACTTACGCAACAGATTCGCTTGGAAATGCGTTAACAAAGGACATTGTATCAAAATTCAATTCGAAAAGAAGTCCATCAAAAACTTTGCAGAGCTTTTTTCTAAGCAACAGTCGCAATTGGGTCCCCAATTCCCCCGAGAAGCCTTAAAACTACAAAATGTTGAATAACTCAATTCAATCGTAAGCTACGTACTCGTACCGTGCAGGCCTCGTCGACAACTAGTAATTTATAAGTAAGGAGGGACAGGACAGCGTTTATCACATACAATATTCAGCAGCAAGGTACAAAGATACTGAGTACTTAATAAGTGTGTGCCGTCAGATCGGGCGACCGCCATCGATCCGAACCATAGCAACGGCGGCGTCGAAACAAGACACATTGCCTCTCCCAGCCGGCTCGGAGCTCGCTTGCCAGTTGCCGGCTCGCCTGCTCCTACTTACGTAACTACTGTTCGCAAAAACTCATTTACGAAACGCAGTATCGTTTCGAATACTTGCCTAATTAACTATTCGCAGATAGGTACCGTATGCTCTTTACTTTTGTTGCTAACCTAACCGCCTTTTGAAGTTTTTTAATCCGATAAGTGTCACGCTTAGGTGTACGATCGTGGGATCATTTCTTTATCTGCAGCTGGGTCTGAAGTGAGGCCCGTTTTTATTATAAACACTTTCTTTTGTATCGATTTTGAGTTTTATATACTTACTCTTGAAATGATAATTTGATAAATGAACTTGTATGAATTTGACACGTTAAGTTGAGACGGCGTTTTGACAGCTTCTCAAGTGATGCCGCTTAGCAGACACTGTTGGAGTGATTTCATAACTCAATCCTTGGTACCGGCGCAATAAATGAAATCCTGGAACATGGGTTTGTATAGGTCGCTCGGGCTCACTCCCACATAGTGTGCGAGTACATACAGCTGTGGGTACTATAGCTAGGTGTGTATTGTGGCGGTTGGCGTGATGCGGCCGGGTTCGTTTTTACGGGCGGCCGGTCACCTCCCAGTGTCTGCCTGTCACTTGTAGGACGAAACCTTTATCATAGCAGCGACCGACACCACTCAATGACATCCACGCATCCACGTCCACACGCATTCCACAACTACGTGGTTTAGTAATAATAGCTGGACACCTAAGCCAAGCCTATTTGCGCGGTGGTTAAACACACATTTTCGTTTTACCTTATTTGTCGGCATATCATTTTGTCCGCCAGTCCAACATCGAACATGTGCATACGAATTCTTGACGAACTAAAGAGGTTAACGGTACCTAGGCAGGCATAACGTTAATTTACTTCGCAGCGACCGTTTAGAAAAATCGTTTAATTGTGGATTCTATGCGAACGACTGAGTTTATATAAAATGCGTGTGTGGATGTAACAATAGCGTACAGCACACACATGTACTCTGTATCTATAGGAGGAAGTGTCCTCCCTCACTGACGATGACGTGTCCGCACTCCGCACCGAACTGCGTTGCAATTAAATTGTACACCATTTCTATTCTACTTCTAAATACAACGTTTTCAAAGCGGGTCAATAAGAGTTTGGAAATGAGGCTCAGCTTTACGTGGTTTCTTATTTGTAGTGTGCAGAAACCATTCCAAGCTGAGCTGCTAGCAACGAGCGCCGAGATAAAGAGCTCGTTCGTCAAGCGCCGACGACTCGCTAGGATATATCTATACGTGGCTGTATAGCAGGCGCATGTTCTATAAGTAATGTTGTAGGAGTACAGTGAGTAACTGAGTACAGTCCGCCTTCGAGTTATCACAACGTGCGGCGTATAGTGTAATCATCGAGTCAATATCTGCGGCGTTATCTGTTCAGAAGTGGGTCGTTGCTCTTCTGGCGAGTGCTGCACTGTACTACCCGCCGCATCTCGTACACACACACACACTACGTCCACGTAGGTGAGTGTCTGAGAGCTCTGAGCAAGTCAGTTTACTTGAAACAACAAGTCTCACACGTTACACAACGCATTGTATCTTGACCTTGGAGGTCAAAGCATATTGAAATGAGGTATTTTAAAATCTAAAAGAAGTAAACAGTAAGTTTAGATTTCCAAATGTGGCGAAACTTGGAATTGTATGGCAGTAAAGATCTGGCCACCATTGCTCCGTCTTGCCAGAACTGAAACACAATGTGTACCAAACTATTTGAGTGCGTTGACACAGTATGCAACTAAATAACAGTCATTTGCCCTCCATAAAGATTGTAAGAGTGCACAAGTTGCAACAAAGAACCGACAGATAACTGCGAAACGTTTGCGCTCGTATCGCTACGATACGACTATTACAAATAATACAAATCTGTTGCTCCCACCGTCCTATCCCGTAGCGAGATCACACGTATTCCCCAACACCGGGCTGCGGTATTCGAAGCGCTCGTATTGCGCTTAAAATGTATAAATAAATACATTACAAACGCACCCCACCTGCCGCCACATTCTCAGATTTCACCCCTCGCCCCTCTGCCACGCAGCACCGACAACACTGCCGACTGCGACCCAACAACCACAATCACATTTTATACATTTACTTGTACGCGAGTAGGTACAGTAGTAAACGCCACGACTGTTCGTATCGCCATAAATACACTTTTAATAACATTATTATCCAACAAATTAGCATTAACATCTGAACATTTAAATAAACAATTCATTTTAGTTAATAGTTCATAAATAGTTACACAACGGAATACTAATATCGGCTACTATGTGTTTACTACATCAATTCCAATAATAAGTAAGTAGCGAGCTGGTAATAATTCAAGAGAACACTTTTATGAATGGAGCTCGTTCAGCGCCGTTTATGTTTATTACATGTGGCATAATGTCCGATGCGAGTGCACTCGTATGATCAGCTGATCTAAATATTCCATTTGGAGTTTGTGTCGTACGCTGGCTCCACACGGTCAAGTTTGCGCTGACGTCTAACTGGTTCAATCACCTACACTTCTCTTGAATCGATTGCGAGCGTATATTAAAAAAGCTTTATTTCACGATGGATATAATTCTCGCTCGTTCGGAGTGTGCACTGGCTGTGGCCACCGGCAGGAATTTGCGTGAGAGTGATGTGAAAAATGTGCGTGACGAAAGACGTTAGGCCGCTACTGGCTGTCCACGACGTACATTTATCAAAGGAACGATGATCCGTCGCCACAAATCAGCCAGACAGCACACGATCAGCGGTTTGGTGCTCTTTAAACTAGATGTTTGTATGCCGAAGATATTTGTACCGAATTCATGTCTGACTGCACCCACGACGCTGGAGAAATTCTAGTGTAGGTTAAAAAATGTTACGAACACCTACGAAGAGCTTCGAGCTTTCTTCGGCTCAAGCTACTTTAGTCCGTTTCTTGTAATAAACTCGATCCGAATCAAATGATGGTTTAATTCGCTGCTCGTTGCGGTAATAAAAGTAAAATAAGGTATTTGTTTAATGAACATAATGGCGGGTAATTTGTTTAAGATTAATTTTATGTTATAGCATGTAATCTGTGTTAAGATGTGTTCGGAACGCGGCACGCTGCTCATTATTACAACTTTATGACCTAACGAGGATTTGTGGGTTTATGTTTAAAAAGAATTTAGTAAACTACCGTTTTCTACACTCCACAAGCAGGTCACTAATCGAACCCAGTTCTGAAGATATCCCCAACTGTCGCTCTTTATGGTTTATACTCACTTATTCTACCTGCGCTTGTCCCATGTTACCTGGGGTCGCCGGTCGTCACAAAATGTTTTTGTTCATTCTCCTCAGTCAGCTGACACGATATTGTTAACTCCCTTTTCATTCATATTATCATCATTCGTGTGTCGAGTGTGTTTTAAAGTAGTAAAAGTAACCATATTTGACAGAAATGTCAAAAAATTCTTGCTGCAGAGGTGTACAATGTCGATACGTTTGTCTTTAGTTGTGTGCGGTACTTTAGAGCGCCGTACGAACGTAAAACTAACTGTGTTCTGTGTGTGTTCCAGGGAGGAGGGCGAAGAGAAGCCGAAGCCGACGGAGAACCAAGACGACGGGTACGAGACGTCCAACAGCGGCGAGGCGGCGCGTCGCAAGCCCTCGAGCGCGGAGGGCTCGCCCGCGCCGCCGCCCGAGCCCTCGCCGCCGCCCGACGCGCCCTACGAGCCGCTCATGAGGCACTACGAGCCAGAGCCGGAGCCCTACCGCCACTTCGAGCCGCCCGCGCCGCCGCCCCCGCAGCCTGAGCCGCAGTACCAGCACTTCCCCTTCCCTAAATACGGCGGTGACCCGTACGCGTTCAAACGCGAGCCGGAGGTGCCGTACGACATGAGTCAGCACCACGGCTACGGGCCGGCGGTTAAGAGAGACGATGATTTATACAACGGCATTAAACGAGAGTGCGAGGACCCGTACTCGTTCGTGGAGGAGGAGGCCATGTGCGCCATGCTGGGCCAGCCCGCGCACCACGCCGTGCCGCCGCACCTGCAGCACCACGACCACCACGCGCACATGATGCATCCGCAGCAGATGATGCTCAACCAGCCCAAGAAGAGGGGCCGCAAGAAAAAAATTAAGGACGAGAACGGGTCAGTACCACGTGCTGATACAAAACTTCACACGTTAGGGTGGTTAGCGGAACTGGTCGCAGTTCTCAGCATCAATGAGCAAAATACAGGAATAGAAACTTGTCAGTCTCATTGTTGTCAGTAGCAAAGGTAGCAACTCAGACGTATTCTGACTGGAGAATAGTGAAACATCCCTTTCAGGGAATACAGTCATGATTGCAGTTCACATAGTAGCAAAAGGAAAAATGACACATTACAGAACATGTCAATTTTCTGAAACTAAGTTCTGAATTGATGCTGAAAACTGTGATAAGTTCCTAATCATATGCACACAAACGATCGAATCTTACATTAAAGTTAATCTCAAGAAACCGAGTGAACTCAAAGAAAACTGCGCCAACATCTCTAATCAGTCTTAGGAGCTTATCAATATTTATTACCGTTAATTAACTGCATAAGATTGTGCCATAACAGCGGCCGTAAAAGTGAGGGTAGAGCAAGCATGGCGGCGTGTCATGGCGGTGCAGCATGGTGACACAATTAGTGCGTCGGCCGCTGACCCCGCCCGAATTAGCGATCCGCGCGCGCGACCCACTTCCCCACGGAACCCGCGCCCCCACACCACGGTGTACCAACTTATAGCCACCAACACCTTGATAATGTCTTTAGTATTTCCGCGCGGCTATATTCGGGATCCCGCTGGATTGCGTCCTGGAGGTCAGATGAAAAACGCTCCGTTGAAACTAAATCAGTCGCAAACGATTAGATTGCTTCCCCCAACGCGGTTGCTAAAAGATTCTGAAGTTTTTTAAGCAAACATTGAAAGAGTAGGTTCATTAGCAGGCTGGTTTTAGAAACATCGTGACTGTAAGCTCCGTTTATTCCGCCTCACATTAGTGCCGCGGATGAATGAGGCCAAAACTGCTATCAAACGAAATTAAAGATTTCTGAGCCGAGCTAGTGATGCAAATGACAGTGGAACCGTGCGCACGCATGCCCAGATATTCATGTATATGCAATGTTGATGTGGAGTGATATGCGCGGGCGCGGGCGCGCGATTGATAGCGGCGTCAACACAACCAGCTAATGAACGTTTGATGTTGTGTTGTAGTGCGCGCGCGCAAGAGCCCCGCGCCTGCGCGCACGCCGCCATAGTGTTTACGTCGCGGGGGTATTTCGGTACCGGAACCGATGCCGCACTATCGCTAGCCAAAAATCCGAGCGAAATAATCAGATCAAGGTAGAATCGTTGAAACGGAAAGCTGATGATTTTCACTTTCTACCACAATCTATTTGTTTAGGGCCGCCAGACGTGGAAACCGATTGTGCACGGTGACGGCCGAGCCGGCGTCGCGCCGCTACCGACCACTCGCAGTCTCGGCCGTTGATAGATATTGTACCGTGAACTAAACTAATAAACAGTATCGCTATCCGTAATAAGCGTAACAACCACGCCACGTATAACACTTTCCAAAATTAATTTTGGGTCGCCCAGCCGAATAGCAGCTGAACACTGGAACCGTGGAAACGATTACTGGGTCAAACGTATAATGTTTAGCGAATATTCTAAACATAGTTCGGGCGATTGCGCCGGCGCCGCTGCACCAAAGCCTCTAGAAAGTAAAATGCAATAGAAAAACGAAAGAAAAACGTCAATGAGGCAGACGGAGTGTGACAATACTTTCACGGCGACGAATGCAAATGTGCTGCACGCTTTTATATGCACTTTGTTGTGCGGACAATGGTGTCTGCCGGCGTGGCCGCCTGCCGGCTGCCAAAGCCACCGTGACCACATGTCGCAAGCATATATGTATTGGCCGATTCTTATATCTTACCGTTCGCGACGACTTTATTCATTGTCAAATTCCGGCTTCGCTGACCGTTATGTGGTAAAACACCAACCTCGTGACTTTGCCAATGCTCAATACAGTCACGGAGCTCAGCAGGCGATCCGTATTGATAACAATTAGTTTTGGACATGTAATCTGGGCGGTTCCCGACAAAGAATAACCCATCCTCTATTTACTCGTGTGACTGTCGTACAAGGCTACTCTGTCTGGTTATATCTTGTTGTCCACAATTATAATTATGCCTTTTACTAACGCAATTTCGTTAGGAAAAGGTATCATTCTGTTTTGTTCTTTATCGTCCAGCATTCGTTCGCTGGCGGGCATATGTAGAAATATAGTTTATTGATTACATTACATCATAGCTCACAGGCCTATGGTGATAGAAATAATGAACAACTGAACATGAAGAAGATTCTCGTTATAGTCACATTAACTGCACTTTTATCGTGTTGTAATCATTTCTATTCTAAAGAAAACTCGCCACCAATGAAAGTTGCAGTCGACACTCGACAGATTTCATTACTGTAAAATGTATAATGGATATCTATTAAATTTATAAGCCAGGCCGCCTGATTAGCTGAACACAATTGGAAAAGCTCTCCTCGTTTAATGAGAGGTAACTTTCATGTTAGGACGCTAACATGAAAGTTACCACACACACACCCAGTGAGTACCCACCGCTGACTGAGGTCACCAGAGCGATAGGATATAGGGTCTATCTATGACATCATCATTAATAATGGTTTGGTGATCGCAGTATGCTCTGCACAGACTTGTGTTCATCTTCTTGTGATAAACCCACCTTCTCCATAGCGTGTCGATGGCAAATAGTTGCGCCCGTAGTTCACTGGAAACTCTTCTCTTTGCCAGTAACCACATATACTTATTTCTTCTAAATATAATTGCATAAATAACCAAGACTGTACTCAAGGTTATAATATTGTAATGCTTAACATTGCAAGCCCTCCTAGTGGAGTGAACTACATGATGTGGTAAGTTTCAGCACTTCCAACCACTTTTGACACACACTTTCTGTTTACAACGTTATTTACCTCAGTGGAGGGACCTATGGCCAGCACTTGATGTTAAACATTTTGGATCCAAAGGTCATCCACTGCATAAGAACAACGCTATCCAGCGATCATTTTACGGTTACTAATAAATAATAATATTTTTAAGTATACTTTGATTTTTTCTCATGTACACGCTTTATCGTAACATAACGGCGACCTAACCTAACATTCCGCAAAATTCAAAAGCAATTTCCTCACCTTACGCACATGATCTTCTCAAACGCATACTATTATGAAATTGGTATTTTCTCAAAGTTATTTCACGAATAAATCGCTTTTAATTTTGCGTAAGTGTAAGGTCACGTCAGTGATAACATTAGAACTATGAAAGTCGCATGTCTATGACATAAAGGAGGACGTGGCCACAGACCTGACTAATTTATCTTTATAGCATGGAGATCAAGACAGAACCCGGTATGGAGGGCACGCTGGTGCCGCGCGTGGTGAAGGAGCGCAAGAAGCACGACCGCTTCAACGGCATGAGCGAGGAGGAGGTGTCGCGCCGCACGCTGCCCGACCATCTGGCCGAGAACCTCGACATCATCATTGTGAGTATGATCAACGTTTACTGACGCAACTTTTATTAGCTAGTTGTAGTGTTGGTATTAACTATAGAGTTCATTTTGGTACCGCAACTAATTTTCGGTTTCTGAAAGTCGGAGCATAATCTTACATGTTTGACAAACAAACAAACCACTGCTAGCCTGTCGAATGGTTGTGAATAGCTACAATTCAAAACCATTCGACAGGTTTCCGAGTCGAAAATCACACATTTTAGGAAACCTAATTTGCCTTATTCCCGAAAGCTAATAGCCGTCGAAAAAAAGTACTATTTGGTTTAAACTGTAAAAAAAATCGGGTCTCGGATTTGTGAACAGCATTTAGAGCAGTCCTTCGAAAACATTGATTTTCGATTCGGCACGGAAGCGTATCGAATGGTTGTGAATAGCTATGCAGATGGGACATGAATATAAGTTCTTAGTGGTGTAGAGTTGCACTTACAAAGTTGTTGTTGTTACTCGACCAAAAACTGAACTGGTAAAAAAATGTTTAACTTGGAATGCAAACGTGAACAAATTCGCAAGCGGCGAAAATGTTAACTAATATGATTTGAGCTTTGTTAAGTTGATCAACCAACAACTAACACGAGATTTGGCAGCCGATTTACTGATGAGAGACTTGATCAGGCTTTCAGAAACTGGAGGTGAACAAATAGATCAATCTACCAGGTTTACGGGCAGTTTCTCGAACGAAAATTGTCGCATTTATGTGACAAATAGTCAATCGGGCGTAAACTGCTGCGATTCATTTCAACTGAAAGACGTCCACTGCTGGACATAGGTCTCCCCAAGCACCGCCACTTCGACCGGTTCTGTGCTTCCCGCATCCAGCGGATACCTGTTTGGTTGCTGATAAATCGATGAAACAATCGCAGCAGTTCCCGCGCGCTCGTTCGGGAAACGGCCTTAGCTGTGCTTACCGCGGTTAGTTCGGATTGGTAACTGCTATTCTCACATCAAGAAATGGGAAACGTCTAAATTTATGATAACACACACAAAATTCCATAATTTCTGATTATGAAATAGCAAGTTTTGGAAACTGGTTGGTTGCACATACGCGACGCATTAGGAACTTGTTAGCAATACTAATTATAAATTATACAGTGTGTGACCCCTGCCCCGTGTACCCGTGGTCATGCTAATTCTGAGCATACGTGTTTTACTGATGGAGCATTTACATGATTGTGCCCAGCTAACCCAGCTGCTTACGACATATTGTTATTCAACCCCTTTACACATGTAAAAAGAAATTAAAAATTTCGTAAACAGCATATGTTAGTAATTTATTAGTAATTTTTTTATATCAATCTTATTGAAAATTTTTATCTGAAACTAGCTGACCCGACAGACGTTGTCCTGTCCAAATTATATGTCTGTCGGGTCTGGCGCTACCGCCCTCTAAGATTAGTTTTGCGTAATATTCCCTATTCTCCTGATAACTTTTCCATAACCATAAACGAAACAAAAAAATATTACGCATATCCATCGTTTAAATCGTGAGCTATCGTTTTGAGTTGAGCAAAAGGACGTAAAATTTTTCTTGAATTTATAAAATTTTGTGGGCTCAAAAATCAAGGTCCTGAGTCAACACGATAAAAAGATATGGGAAAATTTAGATTTTCGCGAAAAGCAAGGTCTTACAGCACAAATAAAGGAAAAATTCCGAAAAATAAAAAGTTGAAAATTAAGGCAAATTTTGGTACTAAGTTTTCGCGAAAATCTAAATTTGCCCATATGTTTTACCAATAAAAATGATACCAATTTTATTATGGCGGTATAATGGGTAGGCACGGAACCCTCGGTGCGCGAGTCCGACTCGCTCTTGACCGGTTTTTTATAATAACTGATAAAAGCTAGTGCCTATTTGGTCGCGTTGTTTTTTTGTATTCGTCGACATACTACAATAAAATAGTTTTTGCTACACTCCTATATTAGGTACCTACAAGTTGTAACACCTAGATGCATAACATACACAGCTATTAGAAGAAGTAAAAAATAATGAGATCAGTAACTTTAACATTAAAAACTTATCTAGGTTTTTGCAAAATGAGCATGTCATGTTTTAACTGAAAATATGCTCATCATCCTCCTCCTGCTTTTCATCCATTATATTTAGAGGTCAGCATCAGTCACAACTGTCTGACAAGTCTTTAGCCAATCAGAACAGAGTGTGCCGCGTCCATTAGCTTTCCAGTCCGAAGCTCACGTGTCGCTGACGACTGCACCGCCACACTACGCGCTCGTTACGTAACATGTCCGGAACACAACATCACGCTTGTATCCTCAAAGGGTTAAGCAGACACGAATATTACACCCACAATTATTCGCTAGTTATGGTTAAGGCGACGATAACCGACTTTTAATGATTTAATACTGAAGATGACGTCTAAACGAGTAGTGTTAATAATTTGGAAAAAAACATACGTTAAATTAGAGCATTTTCTTAATAACTTAATATAGGAATATTTTAGATTAGCTGCGCCCCGCGGTTTCACCCGCGTAAGTCTCGATCCTGTGGGAATATCGGGATAAAAAGAATCATATGTGTTAATCCAGGTTATAAATGAACTGTGTGCCAAATTTCATCAGAATTGGTCCAGCCGTTTGAGCGTGAAGAAGAGACAAACATACACACACACACAAACTTTCGCCTTTTGAACTTTCGTGTGATTATGTTTATATTACATAGTGAAATTAATTTGTAAAGTTATGTCTAATGCGGATAAAAAACTGAGAATCACGCAAAATCTATCAAGTGTATTTTTCTGAAACCATCACCATTTTAAAGGATAATTTAATTATTGATCTTTTAGTATACGTGTTTTATTAAAATTAAATTAATAATACGTCTTATTTGGGACAGCGCTCCTTGATGGGCGAGTCCTATTACTGGCTGGACGCGACGCGTTGCGTGAGCTCAGCACAGAACACGCAAGCTGGTCACTGGCATATATCTGCGTCTTAAGTCCCACGTAATAAGGGGTGAACCTGTTGGACCAGGGCACAAGTCCAAATTCCGGGCTAAAACACAATAACACTTTATATTACGTAACATGTACAGTGTACTGCATGTCTGTGTTAGCCATTTGACATTGACAGCGCGTTTATGTCGTAGCAGTGAGGTCGTGCGGTGGACCATGCAAGTTGTGTTTGATACAGTAGCAGTATTTAATAGCATCGACCGATCATAATAGCAATTTTATCGTGAGGTAGGTAGGATTTCGTGACTGTCCATCTGCTACAGAGCTTATTTACAAAGACATTACCTACATAGGAATTATTATAACATGTTTGTACACATATCTACAAAAGTGCTTGTGGTACAGATCGGCATCAACCCCGGACTGTTCGCGGCGTACAAGGGGCACCACTACGCGGGCCCCGGCAACCACTTCTGGAAGTGCCTGTACCTGTCCGGCCTCACACGGGAACAGATGAGCGCTGATGAAGACTACAAGGTTTGTTTTTTTTAAATTATATTTTATGTCAAACATACTGATCGCGACGGTCGATATCTGCAACACCAGAGGCAGGTGCAATAGTTACCGACCCTGAGACAAAGCTGAAATGACTTTATGTGCCTGTAATTGAAACTGTACCCTATTACAGAGAGTACAGAAAAAAATGGAATGATACAACATTTGATACACGACATAAATAATATCTCTCAGTGTCATTTAATTGAGAGGGATAAAAACCACCATTTTAGTAATACGTTACACGTTTGTAAATAAGAAGCTAGTAAACTTCAGAAGTTTTTAAATTACTTTAAAATCATGTGCACTCATAAACGTCTACTGCTGAACATAATTATGTCAAAAACGACTACAATTGATGCTCAAAATGATGTTCCTAAAATGACCACGCGCGACAAATGGATCTGTGTCTGTGATTCCTATTACTTTTTGCAAAGAAAGACGACAAGGGTTGTCTATTATTTGCAGACATAATTTAAAAAAAACTTTGGCCTGCACGAGTGCATTCGCACTGCACACCGTGTTGCCTGCACTTTCTAGTTTTGGCTACTGGTTAGCGATAGGCTAAGTTTTATTTTGTCAGTTAGTCTGTAAAAAAGCATTAGTTATTGAATAACACATTGAATGACTGTTGCCATTTTATTTTTGCAATTTCAATTTGTATTGAACCAAGGCACTTTCAGTGTGACTGGACTATTGCTCTGTTAGGTAATTTGTATATCAGGACGTACGTTCAGGAAAAAAAGGTGACACTCAACCGCGGGATCATGGTGACAATTTGACAATGGCAGTGCCGTTATTTCGTAGCAGTTAATAAGTTTTCTTTATTTACACTTCAAAGTTACAATCACCTGTATAGCCCTGGCTCTTGTACTAGGAGTTCCCGTATCACAAGAGCCAGACCTCTCAATTTACAGGAAATATGGTACAGAAGCGCGATAGACAAAAATGAAATAATCAATTACAGTTATGGCATGCAAAATATGGTTTACAAAATATATAAGAGAAAAAAAAACCTATTAGTAAGTGCGGGTTTCGTAGTTCAGGAGTTACTTCTGGCGTGCGTACAATTTACAGGTGCGGGTTATGAAAAAAAAAATGTAAAAAGGGTGAAAATTTGAGATAGGGTATGAAGGGCAGCTCTCTCTGAGAGAACTAAACTTTTGTAAAAAATCACAATTTAATATTAATTTTCATTACATATTTATTTCTTACATATTTTGATTTTTTTTACTTGCACGCTTGCTCGCCGGCAGAATACAGTGACTTTAAGGCTGTAAGATCTTCCCTTATAAACCGTGTATTTTCTTGCAAATAAACAATTTAAATTTGTTTTGAATTTTTAGCTAAGCGTACACATATTATTTGCCTTAAATGTAACGCCGCTGCATCAAGTTGTATTGGTGTCACAGTTAATGTTCATCGTGCATATTTTACTAATAGGTAGCAATAGTACGGCACTCGGTTACAGACAATATTAGGCTGTCAGTAGTGAGTATGTACGCATTACTGTAAGGTTCCATTTACATATACGTCTGCGCGTCAGTACAAATAAACGCGTGAAATAATCACGCGGTTTTACTTTTTAAATTCAACTTTACTATAATTCTGATGTCAAATCTTTGTAAGCCTTTGTTTTTTAACCGACTTCAAAAAGGAGGAGGTTATCAATTCGGATGTTTATATTTTTTTTAGTCTTTGTAGTGCTCAGCAAATATGCCAAGTAAAGGATATTTGACTGGATTTTTTTAATCAAATTTCTCGAACCTATAAAAAAAAATCGGCCAAGTGCGTCTTGGACCACGCACAATGAAGAGTTCCGTAGTTGAGATGAATTTATCCCAAGAATAAACTTAACATTGTAGTTAAAAAACATGTTCTCCCATACATTCCAACTACATGTAAGTTTGTATGCGCACAATATTGAGACATTTACCATGTTATTTTAGGACCATAGACTTCTTGAAGGTTTTCCTGTTATTTTTGAGTGAAGCACCATATTCAGTATTTTTTCAAAATTATAGGCTTAGTTGTTTCGGCGATAATGGGGGGAGAATGAAATACAATAGACGTAGATATATTGAACGACTTGTGTTTGGGTCACAGAAATTCAAATGTGTACCAAATTTCAACTAAATTGGTCCAGTAGATTCGGAGCAAATTGGCTGTGACAGACGGACAGACAGCCAGCCAGACAGACAGACACACGAGTGATCCTATAAGGGTTCCGTTTTTTTCATTCGGTCGTACGGAACCCTAAAAATAAGCCACAGTAAAAAAATACATAACTTCACGCCTGTATTCCCCGAAGGGTTAGGCAGAGGTGTACCTATAGTACACCCACATTTCACCAGTTATGTTTAAGTCCCATGTAATAGGGGGCTAGTCTATTGCTATCAACCGGGCAGGCTACAAATGCCGGGATGCTACTGAGAAATTCCAGATGGAAAAACCTAATAACACTTTGTTCGACCCGGGGATCGAACTCAGCACCTCATGCTCAGCAGTAGCGCTTACGACCACTAGACCAATGAGGCAGTAAAAAATGTTTAAATATATCAAAAGATGGCGATGTTGTAAGTGTTGTAAATAGTGATGCAACGAATACTACTTTTACGAATACGAATACGAATATCAAACCTACTATTCGGCGAATACGAATACGAATACGAATATCTCGCCATGGTAATAAAAGACTAATAGTCTAGTACTACATAGACGCAGCCATTACTAACGTTCGTCTAAGTTACTTAGGACTTACTATCCTACCTTTTGTTCATACAAAAGAAATACAGACAAATATAACTACTTACTTGGTAATTTATCGAAGTGTTTCCATATGTCACTGATCTCGTTTACGAGAAGACATTTTCTATTCAACTTCAACTTCTTTCACTTCGCAGCAGCCTCAGAAAATAAAAATAAACATGTGTGCGAATTCACACGTGGTAGAAGTGAAACCTTCAAAAATTTTGGCTTCAAGAAAACGAAAAAGAAAAAAAAAACATGTATGACAGAATTGTTTCTCTTTAAAAGTTCTAAAAAAAAGTCCGCAACAGCATACATCACGCTTTTATCAGTAAAAGTAGAACTTTAAAACGTTAGGTAAAAGTACTGGGTCTTATAATCTTATATCACGCCCTTCCCCCTCATGCACATCATAAATGCGCGCGCAGTACTTGATCATTATTTTGCTGCGATGTTATTTTAAAACTGCGATATCTCCTAAGATATTCATTGAAATCGAATGATGTAAAGGGCAATTTTGTTTTAAATTAAATACTTGTGATGAATAATGTATTTATTAGTATAAGGATTAATATCATGTTTATAAAAATACCTTCGCAAATAATGCATTATTTTTAAACAAATTTGGTTAGCATAAAAAAGGTTATAGTGAGCCAACCTTAAAAGATAGACATATGCTGTCGCGGACTTTTTTTTTAGAACTTTTAAAGGGAAACATTTCTATCATACATGATTTTTGCGAAACTTTAACCGTTTACGCAGCGCACGCAGCGGAAGCTCTCAAAAGGAAAAATAAAACCCCCCGATTTTGAAACATTCTTCATTGGTGCTCAGCTCCTATTAGTCTTAGCGTGATGATATATAGCCTTCCTCAATAAATGGGCTATCTAACACTAAAATATTTTTTAAATCGGACCATGAGTTCCTGAGATTAGCGCGTTCAAGCAAACAAACAAATTCTTCAGCTTTAGAGAACCACAAACATAAGAATCACTGTATATTGCTTCCTATCTCATTTTTTCCCACGTTAAATCTTATGAATTTATGTTTGTCTCTTTTTACTGTCGCTTTTTCGTTTCATCGACTTTCAAATCACAACGATACTAAAGAAGTTTTCACTTCAATAAAACAATATTTTCTTGCTTGACTTGTGCTTTCGACTGACAAATGAAATGAAAGGAATGAATGAATCAATCAATCCATGGTTCGTATTGATAGGAAAAACTCCCGGGCCGCGGCACTGTATAAACTATGGCCGGGGAGTCCCCCGTCGCGTCGTCGTTGCGGTTAAGGCCGTTGCACACGTCGTATTTTTACGTGCCGACGACGCGCGTTTTCCAAGTCTGCCAGTAATTAGATTTGCGTACAAACATATTAATTTTTAAATATTCGTATTAGTATTCGTATTAGTATTCGCCGAATACGAATATTCGGTAAATGTCTACTATTCGGCGAATACGAATATTCGTATTCGTATTCGTTGCATCACTAGTTGTAAAGTGTGTATGCTAGACAGAAACAGCACTGCTAACCAGGGGCGTAGCTACCACCGTATCTGCCGTATCAATTATACGGGGCCCCCGGGCCACGGGGGCCCCCGACATGCGTAAGCAAATATTAATAAAAACTTCCAAAACTCATCATCAGTTATAAATGATTTAATAAATCAGTTTGCCGAAAAAAGGCAAGGAGAGTGTATATTTAACTTGAATTGTTTGTAAAAATTTTGGAAAAAGTGACAGATAGATAATTACGATCAATAAATATTTATTTTAATTTTATGCAAACATTTTTTTTTCTTTTGTGAGAAATCTTTACCCTTCATAAGGGCCCCCAAACAAATTTTTATATGGGGCCCCGCCAAGACACGCTACGCCACTGCTGCTGACCGCAACACAGAAGCGCTATCGTAACTTCGCGCCATTCAGTACAATGATCGCTTTGCGTGACAAGGATAGACGAATCATTTTAAAAGCGTGTAACTTCTCCGTTTGTCCACTGATTTTATGATTTATTTCACAAATCGTCTGTTTTAGTAACTTCTTTAAAATAAGTATTATTTCTTGTATAATGTATTTTTGATAGTAGTCAAATACCCTATTATGAAGAGAGAATAAATGATATTCGAATTTAGTTGAATGGAATTTCCTCACCAACCCACCCTTCTAGCTGCTGAACTTCGGCATCGGCTTCACAAACATGGTTTCCCGGCCGACGAAGGGCAGCGCCGACCTGACCCGGCGCGAGATCAAGGAGGGCTCGACCATCCTGCTGGAGAAGCTGCAAACCTTCCGGCCCAAGGTGGCCGTGTTCAACGGCAAGCTCATCTACGAGGTCTTCTCAGGGAAGAAGGACTTCTGCTTCGGGAAACAGCCCGATACTATTGCTGGGACTAATACTGTGAGTGGCATGCTGATGTTATTGGAAGCTTGGTTATTTTTTAAAGAATGATGATTTTTAAATATGTTTTTGTACTTGTAAAAAAATCAGTGTTTTGAGATAATTTTGTAAATGAGGAGGTGCTTTGTTCCACAAAGCACCTCGCTCACGTAATTTAAATCTTTCTTGCAACTAAACGAACGAATAGGTCTAGTAGATGAACTCCTTATGAAAGACTTCATCCGAGGACGTATTTCCCCATGCCTAATTTGAGTCTAGCAATAGAATCGTCATGACGGATGTTGAAACAGTCGTGGATCGTAACTACCATTTTTTGTGTGGATGGCCACCGGCCCGTGTGCTAACTTGTAAGGACAAACAAGTTTATTTACACTCAGACATTAGAAGCATGCATTGTAAGATACCCTAAACCTAAACAGTATGGGTTTAGGTTATCTTACATCATCATTTGACATTTTCATAATACTACGAGTGGCACTAATTTATTTATTTAACTTTGCTGAACTTCCTATTTAAAATCACTTGATTTTATATTATATTTAGAATTTCTAGAAATATCTTATTTATTTTTATAATTATTTTTTAAATGTATCTAATTTAACTTTACACGCAATAATAATATTAAATGTGAATTGCTTTATGAGTAAATGATTAACCTGTGCAACCCCGCCGCCCCCGCGGCCCGCAGTACATGTGGGTGATGCCGTCGTCGTCGGCGCGCTGCGCGCAGCTGCCGCGCGCGGCCGACAAGGTGCCGTTCTACGCGGCGCTGAAGAAGTTCCGCGACTACCTCAACGGGCTGGTGGCGCACGTGGACGAGAGCGAGCTGGTGTTCCCCGACAACACCAGCCGCCGCCCGCAGGAGGAGATGGAGATACGACGGTACGTCTCCCTCACAGTTTTATACTGGCTGTAAAAAGACCTGTTACCAAGCCGAGAGACACATATTATTCTTCTCCATACGTACGTACTGCGCTTTGGAATGGGCAACTATTAACTTCATCTTTCTGACTGACCGACAAAACATTGGTATTGGACTACGGCTGGGAAACGTTCTTTTTTTAACTTCTCACTCACTGAGTTTTCCGTTCGGTTCTACCAACACGCTACAGTTAGAAAGAAAGAAAGAAAAATGCGTTTATTGGCATTACAGCAGAGAAAATACACCTTATAACTATAAAAAACAATGATTATAATGCCAAAAGGGCTTCAGCTCAGCATATTGTCAGATGACAACACAAAGTGCACCACCTGACGCTGATTTTCAGCTGCAACCCACAGTTAGAAGAAATTTTGTCATCTCTTAATATTATAAAACAAAGTCGCTTTTCGCGTTTGTCTGTATGTCCGCGTTGTTCTTCTAAAGTACGCAACAGATTTTGATGAGGTTTTCACCATCATTTAGAGAATTTATTCTGGAAGGTTTCTGTGTTTAATACAATAACATTTAACTTAGATATAGCACAGAAATCTCGATGTTTTGACATGTTGCCACATCAGTACATTGCGCCCGTGCGAAGCAGGGGCAGGTCGCTAATACCAAAAATAAAAGCCCCGCAGTTTCCCAGCAGTTAGTTCTGCTCAATGTTACGTAGTTAAATAGAATGTGTAGATTTCGGCTTGATGATAGGTCTTTTCACATCCTGTACATAAATGTACCTTAGTAGAAGAGGGTTACTGGTGTTTAAGATTGGAATTCCACTTATTTCGGGATCCTGACGCTAATAATTCATTGTTACATTAGTGGACGTAGGGGGAAGCTGTTATGCGTGGAAAGTACCCACACGGCCAGATTTTCGTAATGGCGGAGAATAGTACATTTTGATGCAAGTGTGCAATGACATGCTCACGCGTATCAAACTACGTTTTTCAACACTCTTTTCGAGCAACTGTGTTGAAAATTAAATATCAACAGAATTCAACAATACTCATTGCGTTATTTTTGCTGTGAATTTTGTTGTATTGTTAAAATAGGGTGCAGGGTTGGGTTCGGTCACTTTATAGAATTATTTGTATGTATGACTCTGGTTTGGGATCATTACAGGTTGTATGTGTATGTGTAACTGATGTCTTGTATGAATTGTGTACTTGTATGGTTACATGGGTAACTCTTACTAGATAGTTTATTAAGGTTGACAAGACATAATGAAGAATAGTTTGAATCTGAACAAAATAGTACCCGCTTATTACTATCTACATTCTGTTCCAAATAAAACTAAAGGAATTATTTGAAAGTGGCAAGTTGTTTGTTTCCAACCAGTCATTTGCTACCTTCTACTAAGAACAGGGCTGCAGCACAATAGGCTACTGGGATCAACCTCAGTTCAACCATTAGTGGCCGCCTCAGAATGTGATAGATAATTTTCATACCATGGTGTATGAACATAATATTTTACTTGGCGTTCGAATCGCCGATTTTGAACCACAATATAGTATATTATAGCGCCGTGGCCACTAGTCGCTCGGCTTGGCCACTGGCTAGCCATTAGGTTAGGGTCTCCCAATAAACGCTATCGGTGTCGTCTGGCATCAGCGTAAACGTCACTTAGTATTTGTTATAGCTGTACAAGGATCTTGTGGCGTTTGGCCAAAATCGGAACTAACCATGTTGAATTTTCAATACATTTCACGAAACAATTGCACAAATGTTTAACAACAGCGCCCCCCTGTTATTCGAGAACCAAAAGATCCTTGTATCAGCGTAGCTGCGGTGGGCATGACAAAGAGACCACATCAGTTCCTATAGCAACCATCGACGCGCGTCGTACAGCAATACGCTGTTTGCGGCCTATGACGTTTATAGGAGACGTTATCCTTATAGTTGGCAAGTTCGCGACAGGGTGTACAGTGTAGGTAGGATAAGTGACCTAGCCTGACTAACCTAGAGTATCTGTAGTTGTGTTGAGTGTCCTCTCTGTATGTAACGTAAGTCAATCTTATGTCCTTCTCGTTAGTGTGATAGATTTGTCACCAAACTGGCTCACGAGCAATTCCAGACAACTGTCCTTTACTTGATAGTTTTCAGTCTTGATCATATTAAATAATAATCCCAAAATAAAATGAATATTTATCATTGCAATGTTTTAGTATCAAATCTGTGTTAGCCTTGTAACTAATTATATAAATGAGACCAAATTGTTGAATAACAAGTAATAACATCTTAACAGTAGACAGAAATGATAACAAAATTTACCATTTATGTAGACGTTCCCTTTGTCCCGTACCGACACGCTGGCCTCTTCCCATTTGTTCAAGATTTTTAGTTTTTGTACTGATTGAACTTAGCCCATTTATTTCAAATTGTTCGATTGTTTCAGCCAAGCCAGCAGGTAATATAACTCGCTGCCAGTAAACATAACTTTTGGTAGTTCACTATACTTACGATTACAAAACATTTTTTATTTAAAACAGACAATTTGACATCAAATATTTTTGTTGGAACCTTCACGGTGACTAGCGAGTAGGTCGTAGGTAACTATTAGGAGTAGATGCTCACTGTGTGAAGCACAGAACTTGCTAGATGTATGGAAAGTGCGTATTATTGCAATTGGCGTAGGAATTGATGTCAGTTTGTAGACGAGGGTTGAGTTGGACCTGCACGCTTTGTATGTTCTGTAGGCGATCGTTATACTTACTATGTTACCGCTAAAACCGCAAGAGCTACATGACTGTAGTCGTTAATAACAGAAGTCTTATCTATCTTTTGGCTTTTTATTTGGTTGTCGTGCAGTCCACGGTCGTATCTCAGTGTTTTAGCCGAGACATAGTACAGATAGCCCGCATGGCACCACGACCACTATTGTCTGCTGGTGCCGTGCACGTTGTAAAGTGCTGCTTCCAGTAGTCCACAGCATCCCGCGTGTCCACCACGGCTCCCGTACAGCCACGAGCGTAACCTTACAACTACGCAAGATTCAAAAGTGATTTATTGAAAGATGTTTTATGGTGTTATGAACATAGACTTTTCGAAACCATTCTGTTACGCAATAGGTCTTTTCTCATAGTTGCGATTGTTATTTCACGAAAAAAACGATTTTGAATTTTGTGTAAGTGCAAGGTGTTAATGCTCGTGACTGAACATTTGATGCATGCTCAACATGCTATGTAGTCAGACCGCCTGTCCGGACGTGTCGGTTTGATTCAACCCTTTCTAAGATCTACCTATTTCTGGGATTAAGTTTGGTGACAAATATATTTACACACTTATAGTTCCAATTCTAGCCCTGTTAGTGGCCCATACTATTTTACTGCCATATCAGGGCCGTCTCGTTCAGTCGAGTACGTAAGCGGGGCGGGCATGAGAGTAGGGCCCTAGGTGAGTGAGGTGAGCAGACGAGTGAGCGAGGCACGTTGCAGACTGACGATGGAGCCGGAGCCGGGAGACACCATCATTCTGGAGGACGGCACGGAGGTTCCTCTCAAGAAGAAGCGCGGCCGACCCAAGAAGGTGAAGCTGGAGAACGGAGAGGTGGCGCCCGTCGTGCCGCGCCAGCCGCGCCAGCCGCGCGCGCCGCCCGCGCTCGACGCGCAGGACCAGCCGCCCAAGAAGAAGCGCGGCCGGCCCAAGAAGATACGCCCCGAGGAGCAGCAGTTCCTGCTGCAGCACCAGCAGCAACAGGTGAGACGACATACAACGCTACACGGTTCTTTTCGCGCGTAGCACAAATCGGACTAACGCCACCATCTTGTATTGTCAACATAATTTTTGCGACAATTTCACAAATGTTTACCAGCCACGTCTAACGTAAATCAGGCGCGTTAATATCTTTTTATCACATCTATTCAAAAAGAGCTAGTTTAGTCCTCGTAAACAGGGACTAAAATATTTTTTTAATCCCTAGGGATTCAAAATGATTTGAATTTGGAATGTGGATATTGTTAGTAAAAGTTCTAATCACCAAAGAGATCAAACCGAACATTGTATGAACAAGTAACAGGCTGGCAAGAGAGAGAGAGAGAGAAAATGTGAATTTGGACAAAATGAAAATCCAAGATGGTGGCTCCGAAAATTTTCAAATGTTTCATCATGGGTATCGTTTTCATGGTTTTCAAGGATGCTAAAGCCGATGGTGAGGTCAAAATAAAAATCCAAGATGGCAGCTGCAAAAATTTTCAAATTTTTCGTCATGGGTGTCGTTTTCATAGTTTTCGAGGGTGCTAAAGTCGATAGTGAGCTCAAAATGTAAATCCAAGATGGTAGCTGCGAAAATTTTAAAATTTTTCATCATAGGTATCATTTATCATAGTTTTCGAAGGTGCTAACTAAAGTCGATAATGAGGTCAAAATGTAAATCCACGATGGCGGCGAAAATTTTATTTTTGTTTTAAACCATACGTGAGAAGGAACTTCGTTCCTGACGGGGGTCGAACCGCACATGTTTTTTTTCTCATAGATTGTGATAAAAAGTAGAGTGTTCACCTCGGGAGCAACACTATTTTAAGGTCGAGTGACGTAGTTTGAATCCCTCGCTGCGCTCAGGATTCTACTTTAGAATCCTTCGCTCCACTCTGGATTCAAAGAAACACTCTCGCCTTAAAAATAGTTGTTTGCTCCCTTGGTAAACAATCTACTATTGTAGCACTCCACACTACTACGCGTTAGGACTTGTTTTATTTCGAAAAGCTAAGAGCGGGTTGTACTCTTTTGATATGAAACATCTAATGCGTCGCCACGCGCTCGTAAATCTGCGACTCTCTTCCCACTCGGCTCGGCGATCGTCTCTCACTGTGCTGAAGTCGTATAGCGTATTTTCTATACAAAATAGTTTCGACGATTCCATTTTTTATTTTAATAAATATTACTGATTCAGTTTTTTTTTTAAGTCCCTTGCCTCAGCCGGAAATCGTACGAACACAATTCTGGATGTTTGGTCACTAATCGATAAGGTTAATCATAAGGATCAAATCTCTCTAATAATCATTTTATTTAACAGTGACCGTATTTTTTTATTCCTTCGAACACAATGGAAAATCTCGTAACATTCTCGGACTAGAAAAAAATTATAAAACGTAACTTTATGATACATTTATGTCGTTCTATTTGTATATTTACGTATAACGTAGTACTGCATTCGGCATCATTATGGACCCCTGTCGGGCACAGCAAAAAGTAAAAGAGAGGAAGCTTTAAAAAATGACTTATCTATTGTTCCCTCCTAGCAAACAAACGCGATGGTCCAGCAAAGCAGCGGCCTGTCGTCGCTGCAGCCCATCCACGGCCACCCGCTGCCGCACGAGCAGGGCTACCTGGCGCCGGGCGACGCCTTCCCGCCGCAGCTGCCGTCGCCGTCGCTGCTGTACCCGCACCAGCAGCACCAGCAGCACCAGCAGCTCACCAACGACTCCGGGAACTACTTCCAGCAACAACCCACCAACTCCGGTATGGCATTTGAGCTTTTAGAAATGTATCGTCTCTATTATGTGTTAGCAAGGGCGGTTTTCTTAATTTTAATATTACGTCTGGCACGATGTGCTTCGTTTTTCAGCCTTCAGTTATAGTATTTTTCATGTGACTGTTACTAAATTACTCCAAACTAATAAAAATTTCAATCTTCCTAAATTAAGCATCATACTCCTTATTTGTACATTTAATTTTAGTTTAGGACGAGCATGTTACGTTATCAAGAACTCCTAAATGGAAAGCTAAATGAATAATAATATTTGTAAAACATAACTTCTTTACAGTCGGGTAAAGCTTACATAAAACCTGATTTCTATTTCAAGAATCCTACGCAAGTGGTGGAGGAGCCATGTTCTTGATTGGTAGAGGAGCTGTGATCGGTTTGTTTAGAACTACTGCACAATTGTCTAATGTGAACAGCCCAACTTCCTTTTTATGCCCATAAGTACCCATGGCGCGGGACACCATGCGTATGTCCCGGCTGTCATTCGTAGATCTTTGACAGTTGTTTCGGGTAGTCAGGACCCCGAAAGTCTTGACAACAAGTTCTACCAAGGGGTATCATGACATCTAGTAACTGGGTTGTGGAGGTCAGATAAGCATTCGTTTCATGTAAACTGTTCGACTGGAAGCCGACCCCAACATAGTTGAGAGAAAGCGTAGGCAAATAGAACAGAATATTATTTATTTTTAAGCACTCGATTAGTCAAAAAATACACGAAATAAAAGTCTGAGTACATGGTACATTACAATCTTAATACTAACTTCACATGTACTACTACTATAATGACGTCAATACAATAATAATTTCCCGATAATGAACCGCCTATGACGTCAGTGGTTTATAGTGTGTTGTTCGCCAGGCATGGAGTCCCCGCTGGACGTGTCGACGCCGCCGATGCTGGGCGGCATGTCGCGCGGCTACGGCTCGCCGGGCGGCTACGCGGCGTCGCCGCGCGGCGTGTACGCGTCGCCGCGCTCGCAGGGCTACTCGCCCTCGCCCGCGCGCCGCCCCGGCACGCCGCAGCCGCAGGTAAACGGACATTTGTAAAGTAAAACGCCGGTTGATGGCAAAGACTCGCCCCCTATTACATGGGACTTAAATATAACTGATGAAATGTGGGTGTACTATAAGTACATTTCTGCCTAAACTTTCACAGAACACAGGCGTGATACTAGTTGTTTATACTGACTGTTGTCTCCTCCCCAGGAGCAGAGCCTCCTGCACCAGTTCCCGGCCAGCCCGGCCGCCTTCTCCGCACCGTCCCCGCCGCGCGCGGGCTCGGGCGGCGGCTACGGCTCGCCCGCGCCCCGCGCCGCGCCCTTCAGCGGCCGCTCCCCGCTGTATGCACACAGTCCTGCGTCCTACCAGCACCAGCAGGCTCAGGTAATGTTCCCGCCCCGCCGCGCGCGGGCTCGGGCGGCGGCTACGGCTCGCCCGCGCCCCGCGCCGCGCCCTTCAGCGGCCGCTCCCCGCTGTATGCACACAGTCCTGCGTCCTACCAGCACCAGCAGGCTCAGGTAATGTTCCCGCCCCGCCGCGCGCGGGCTCGGGCGGCGGCTACGGCTCGCCCGCGCCCCGCGCCGCGCCCTTCAGCGGCCGCTCCCCGCTGTATGCACACAGTCCTGCGTCCTACCAGCACCAGCAGGCTCAGGTAATGTTCCCGCCCCGCCGCGCGCGGGCTCGGGCGGCGGCTACGGCTCGCCCGCGCCCCGCGCCGCGCCCTTCAGCGGCCGCTCCCCGCTGTATGCACACAGTCCTGCGTCCTACCAGCACCAGCAGGCTCAGGTAATGTTCCCGCCCCGCCGCGCGCGGGCTCGGGCGGCGGCTACGGCTCGCCCGCGCCCCGCGCCGCGCCCTTCAGCGGCCGCTCCCCGCTGTATGCACACAGTCCTGCGTCCTACCAGCACCAGCAGGCTCAGGTAATGTTCCCGCCCCGCCGCGCGCGGGCTCGGGCGGCGGCTACGGCTCGCCCGCGCCCCGCGCCGCGCCCTTCAGCGGCCGCTCCCCGCTGTATGCACACAGTCCTGCGTCCTACCAGCACCAGCAGGCTCAGGTAATGTTCCCGCCCCGCCGCGCGCGGGCTCGGGCGGCGGCTACGGCTCGCCCGCGCCCCGCGCCGCGCCCTTCAGCGGCCGCTCCCCGCTGTATGCACACAGTCCTGCGTCCTACCAGCACCAGCAGGCTCAGGTAATGTTCCCGCCCCGCCGCGCGCGGGCTCGGGCGGCGGCTACGGCTCGCCCGCGCCCCGCGCCGCGCCCTTCAGCGGCCGCTCCCCGCTGTATGCACACAGTCCTGCGTCCTACCAGCACCAGCAGGCTCAGGTAATGTTCCCGCCCCGCCGCGCGCGGGCTCGGGCGGCGGCTACGGCTCGCCCGCGCCCCGCGCCGCGCCCTTCAGCGGCCGCTCCCCGCTGTATGCACACAGTCCTGCGTCCTACCAGCACCAGCAGGCTCAGGTAATGTTCCCGCCCCGCCGCGCGCGGGCTCGGGCGGCGGCTACGGCTCGCCCGCGCCCCGCGCCGCGCCCTTCAGCGGCCGCTCCCCGCTGTATGCACACAGTCCTGCGTCCTACCAGCACCAGCAGGCTCAGGTAATGTCTCCTCACCAGGAACAGAAACATATCCATCTGTGCACAGCAGCTGTATCTGTCGCGACGTTAGGTATATTTCTACCTTATCTGCATTTAGCAAAATATTTGAAAGATTAATAAATACTCAAGCAGTTGCTAACACATTTTTAGTTTAAATAGCCTCCTTTATGATGAACAATATGGTTTTACAAAAGGTCGTTCGACTACAGGTGTTGCTCTGCTGAAACACGTATTTAACGCATGGGAGAGCTCGCAAAATGCTATTGAAGTTTTCTCTGATCTCTCCAAAGCCTTTGATTGTGTGCACCATGATATGCTTTTAGGTAAACTACGTCATTACGGAGTTCCAAACGAAGCTCTCGACGTACTTAATAAATTCTTATTTACATAATAGGTTCCAATGTGTAGATGTTAATGGTGTGAAATCTAAAAAAAAATTTTGGACACAGGCCTTTTGATCATATTATTATTCTTGCCTAAGCAACCGGCAGCAAATTCGTCATACTCCCTTAGTCCTCCCACCTCCCAAGAGGCGCGGGGTATTAAAAAAAATGTAACGTGTACTTGTCTTTTTCTCACTACGATGGAGTTGAAAAATATAATAAAAGTCAATAAGAATAAATATTTTGTTAATTATTTTTTTCTCCTGAATTGCTTTATTTATTTTACAATGGTGCCGATCCCCTTATTCACAAACTAAACTAAATTTAAGTGCATCTTTTTCTTTCTATTTCATTAAGAAAAGGACAGAAGTTAAATTTTAGTTTAGTCCTGTCAAATTAATTAGCGCTTGACGTAATTTTAGTAGGCAAGTTTTTAATCACGTCTAAACTTGTATGGAGTAATGACAGGCGCTGATTAATTTGACAGGACTAAACTACAATTTATCTTCGTAAATAGAAAGAAAAAGATGCACTGAACTTAAATTTAGTTTAGTTTGTGAACAAGGGAATCGGCACCATTATTCATCTAACACTAAAATATATATAGATATATAGCAATTCGAAAGGCCTATGTTCAGCAGTGGACTGCTATAGGCTGATTGATGATGATGATGACTAAAATATATAGAGAGCCGAGGAGAAAAAATAAAATAAAGGAACAGCTCATTGGGCATAAAAAAATTGATTCTTTAATCTAAAAATTGGCCAGCCCTCTCGTCACGTGAAGAGTTTACCAACCGCTTGACGATGTTCCGAAATACTCGATAAATAATTATGTAGATACAAGATAAGGCAAAAAAAAATGATATAACAATAACATTACGCCTTGTTTTCCCGAAGGGTTGGGCAATCAATCAATCAATCAATATTCTTTATTTGTAAACATAGGTGACAACAGTGTGCAAGATGTTACAATTATTAAATTATAGGTTCTCTATGTTTTGCCATTTGGCGTACAAATATACATGTATGGGAGGCTTTTGCCAAGTAAATTAAATTATTATAATTCAGTATTATCAATAGTCTCGATGTCAATTTTTTATTTTTTATTTTTATATCAAATGCAATAGATTATGTCAGGTAAGTTATGAAAATATTTAACAAAATGTAATAAAATCAATAATAATAATAAATACTTATAATGTCAATAAGTTATAGATAAGAAAATAAAAAAAAATAAAAAACAAATTGACAGAGTTCACAGAAAGTCATCATACATTTATAGTCATGTTACGAGTATACAAATATTTATTATGTCAAAGAACTGTCATCAAAATAGTCACTGAGACAGTAGTAACATTTCTGTACTAGTATGTTACGTAATTTACGTTTGAAGTTTACTAAATTTAAACTTTTTATTGAGCAAGGTAACTTATTAAATATCCTTTGGGCCATACAAAAAAAGCTTTTCCTCATTAAAGCCGTACGTGCATTTGGCACTTTAAGCTCTAACTTATTTTTATCACGTAGTTTCCTATATTGGCTTTTAAAAGCTATTTCATAAAGAGTGATGTTTGTTTTAACAAATATATTGACTTCATAAATATACAGTGAAGGTAAAGTTAAGATTTTGAGGCTTTTAAATAGAGGTTGACAGCTGTCAGTACTTTGTAGCCCACACATAGCTCTGATGCATCTTTTTTGGGCTTTGAAGGCATACTCTTTATTTACTGAATTGCCCCAATATATTATGCCATATCTTAATGTGGATGCAACATAGCCATGGTAAGCCATTAAAAGAGATTCTAGGTTTACAATTTTAGCCAGTTTATAGAGTGCATATGCAAATTTATTAATTTTTAAACAAATATCGTCTGTTTGGGGTTTCCAAGAAAAGTTATTATCTATATTAACACCAAGGAATCTAGTCATAGTTGCCGACTCTATTTTAGTCCCCAAAAAGTTAATGTCAAGGTTTACATTAGGAATCCTCTGAAAAAAATGCATTATTTTAGTCTTTTCTAGATTTATGACAAGATTATTATTATTTAGCCAAGTAATTATTTTATTCAATGTCAAATTTATCTCTGCTTCGTATGTATTAGGATCGTCACATTTTACTACTACCGTGCTGTCGTCAGCAAATAGTACCATAGGATGCTTTATTTCTCTAGGGAGATCATTTATATAAGTTAAGAATAGTGGAGGTCCTAACACACTGCCTTGTGGGACTCCGTATTTAATTATCCTACTACTAGATCTGTATTTTCTTTCGCTTCCAGTGCGTGGGCATATTCGTGTTATTTCTAAAATCTGCTTTCTGTTGTGTAAGTAAGATTCAATAAGATTCAAAATGTTGCCTCTTATACCATATTTCTCTAATTTATTTAATAGTATCTTATAATCTACGTAGTCAAAAGCCTTTGTGAGGTCCATATATATAGCACATACGGCATTTCTTTCATCCACATTCGATAAGATAGGGAGTATCAGGTCATGGATGGCCATGTTAATTGTTCTGTTCTTCCGAAATCCTTTCTGTTCATTAACTAGAATTTTTGATTTCTCTAGGTAAGTATAAAGTGCTTTATATATGACTTTTTCAAATATTTTTGCAAATATAGTTATCAAAGCAATAGGTCTATAATTTTTCATAAGACATTTATCTTGCTTTTTGTATAGTGGAGTAACTATAGAGGTTTTGAGCTTCTCCGGAAAGATACCATTCTCAATACTTAAATTGATTATGTAACTAAGATGTGGGGATATATATTGAGACACTGCTTTTATGGCTTTTGTGCATATTCCATCACTACCTACGCTATTTGTATCCCTAAGAGACCTAATATGATTCATAATGTCAAGCGACAAAGTTGGTTCCATAAATAAAGAGTTCAAAGTGTTTGATTTAATGGGAATTTCTTGTGTTATTCTATGATTTAAATTAGATACTTGGTTAATATAATATTCGTTGAAGGAGTTTGCTATTTCAGTAGGATTCGTTAAAATCATTGTGTCGGTTTTTATTTCAGTTATAGGTTCTTTAGGAAAGTAGGCTTTATTTTTGTTAATTATGGTCCATGTCGCTTTAGATTTATTTTGTGATGTTTTGATATAATAGTTATTTTGAGATTTTTGAGTCAATGATATAATTTTTTTAAGTCTATGTGAATATGCTTTGAATGCATTTTTGTTCTTGAGAGTGGGCTTAGTTCTGTATTGCCACAGCAACATACGTTTTCTTTTACTGCATTTTTTTATTCCCTTTGAGATCCACTTAGATTTTTTGATCAATGACTTAGTAATAGTTTCGTAAGGAAAACAGAGATCGTAAAAGCATTGAAATAAATCCAAAAAACGGTCATAAGCCTCGTTAGGGTCCAAAGTATTGTAAATATCTGAGAATGACAGACTTCTAATACAATTTTTAAATTTATCCAAATGTTCTTGGCAATAGTTTCTTCGTCTAATACGCCATGACTTAATAGCACACGTTTTTTTAACTGGGCATCTTAAAACCTGTGTGGTGTGGTCTGACAGTCCAAATTCAATAATTTCCCCCTTGCACCCTCTGATATTGTGCGCGAAATTATGCAGAGGCAGAGGTGTACATGTACGAGTAGCAGGTACACCCACATTTCGCCAGTTATGTTTAAGTTCCATGTAATAGGGGGCGAGCCTATTGCCATCAACCGGGCACAAATACAGACTCCGGGCAAAATGTTATATCTACAGTACTAAAGTTACGTATTAAATACCTAGGTATTCTTCATATTATTAAATTTTTAAATTAATTTTATTTTATAATTGAATAATTCATTTCTTCATTTCATTTCTTATTACATAATAAAAAGAAATTTAGGATTCCGTACCTCAACAGGAAAAAAACGGAACCCTTATAGAATCACTTGTGTTTCTGTTTGTCTGTCTGTCCGTCTGTCACAGCCAATTTGCTCCGAATCTAATAGACCGATTAAGTTGAAATTTGGTACACATACATATTTCTGTGACCTAAACACGGATGTGTAACGTAAATAAATAATTTTGAATACGGGGGTCTCTTAGGGGGCAAATAAGAAATTAAAAAAAAAATAAGTTTTCCAAACAGTACCGTGTGACTGCTCAAATGAAATAGCTTGTTCCAAAGATCTCAAATCAGTGATCAGCGTCAGGTGGTGGTACGCTTTGTGTTTTCATCTGACAATATGCGGAGCTGAGGCTCTTTTTGCGTTAAAGAAAGAAATAATTTATTTGCTGATAATGTAGGTATACATATAAGTTGGAATATTTATTTTTATTAAGTGTCCCGATACATTTTACCTTACGGCATGCAAAATATTAGGTTTGAATTAAATAGTAATATAGATACAGCTATTACGATCATTATTAGCCATAATCGAATTTAATAGATTGTCCAACATCGATGATCAGACAACAATAAAAAAAACAAAATTTTTGATGAATTACATATAAATCTCTCACAAATTATACAGTGATAATATAAATGTAGAAATGTGTAATGTCAAAAAGCTCAATGTCAAAATATTCCAAAATAATCATTATAATCATTGTTTTCTATTTTTATAGTTACAAGGCGTTTTTTTTCTGCTGTAATGCCTATAAACGCATTTTTCTTTCTTTGCTTGCAAATATTTTTTTAAAATAATGTGAATATAAAAACTTGTAAAGATATTAAAAAAAATAGATGAAAATTGTCCATTCCCCCCCTTATCTCCGAAACTACTGAGCTTAAAATTTTGAAAAAAAAATACATAGAATGAATCCACTAAGACTCATATATTACAAGAAAACCTACAAGAAGTCTATGGATGGTCTTTAAAAACATGGTAAATCTCTCAATATTGTGCGTACAAACTTACATTTGCAATTGGAATGTATGGGAGAACATGTTTTTCAACTATAATGTTAAGTTCGTTCTTTGGATAAATTCATCCCAACTACGGAACCCTTCATTGTGTGTGGTCTGACGCGCATTTGGTCGGTTTTTAGAAGGATTGTTCATTAAAAATTGTTTAAATAAAGTAAATACATCATTGAGTTTCGTTGAACCTGTTTTCATTGCGTATTGCTTTATATTGCGTCCGGTTTTTAATCCGAAATGACCTGGTATTTCCACGTTCTAATCCTGGTTTTCAAAATTTAGGGATGGCAACCAGACAGCTGTGCTGCTGGGGAGTTTGTTGAGCCACTTTGTTTGTAGAAGTTTGATTTTCAGCCTAGTTTGAATACATGAATTTTGATTTAGAGCATGCAATCAAAAACCTTTGCCAACTTTCAGAATGAAGCCCGAAGCCTTAATGATATTCATTATGAGGTGAATATTTTGAAGCGATCAATATCGTCCACTAGTCTCCATTTACATCTGTGTAAAAGCAAAGCTACAGTATTTACAACAGTGTGTACAACCTCCCATGTATATCTGAAAGTTGGCTAACTGTCGTTGCTCCCCAGCAGAGCCCGGCCCCGCAGGCGCGCTTCTCGCAGTCGCCGCACCCGCACCACCCGCACCCGTACTCGCACTCGCCCGCGCCACAGGTACGTACTCCTCTAACTCTCCTGTTGTTTACTAACTGAAATAGTTAGATCAAGATTTATATTATAAAAGTGGAATAAATGTAGGGAGACCTAATAATTTCAAAACATAATTTAACATATAAATGGCCGCTATCTTGAAATACACTCAATATTTTTATTGCATTCCCTTGTGCTAGTTTTAATTTTTGACCTATGACGTAAAACTGGATTTAGGAATGAACTACATTTTCGCATTAACACCACCGAAAGCCATGAGAAAGACGAAATTATGCCAAAAAAGTCACCATCTTGGATTTTAATGTTGATCTTAATTTAAATTTCAGTATCCTGAAGTCGATATAAATGACACCATTGTCCAAGAAGCTTTTTTCGTCGTCGTTATTTTGAATTTTAACATTAAAATAAAGGATGATGAGCATTTCCAAAGAGTTTTGTCCCTACTTTAACAAGACTATGAGGCTTCATCGTATGTTCTTTTGCAGTCGCAAGGCCGTCCGTTCTCGCGCTCGCCGGCGCCGGTCGTGGGCGGCACCACGCCCTTCCCGCAGGCCTCGCCCGCGGCGCTGCACAGCTACACGCCGTCGCCCGCGCACACGCCCTACAGCCAGCACTCGTCGCCCGCGCCCTCGCGCACGCCCACCTACACCGACACGCACCACTTCCAGCCGCAGGTAACACGACGGTACCGAGCTGACCGCCGACGTACTTGACAGTATTCAGCGAGTCACACGCTGACCTGCCACTGTGTGCAGGGCGGCAACAGCACGAGCGGCAGCGGCAGCGGCTCCGGCTTCGGCGGCGAGCTGTCGCACGACATCGGCGCCGCCATCTCGTCGCCGGCGCCCGTGTCGCCCGGCATGGCCGCGCTGGACTTCGAGCCGCCGCGCGAGGAGCCCGAGCGCGACCACAGTCCCATGGGCAGCACCGACATGCATCCCGGCTCCAACTCCAACTCGTCGCTCTCCGACTACAACAAGGTGAGCGTACCGATACTGTCTGTGACTCGTCGCCCACACTACACCTAAATCTTTTCATCTAAATCCCCAAAAGCACGTTAATGGTGCCGATTCTCTTGTCACAAATGCCTCTAAACTAAAAATCACCAAAATTTAGTTTATTCCTGTCAAACGACGATTTTCCATTCTGAAATAGACTAAAGTGACACAACTTAACTATATTTTAGTTTGACAGCACTAAGATTGCACTGAGATATTAGTTTAGTGAAAATGGCAATTTTGCTATTCTGAATCTGACGTTTTTAACCTAAAATTTAGATTTTCTAACTAAATATGACTATTTTTAATCGCGACTAAAAACATGTGGAATAAAATTGGTTGTCATGAACTAAAATTCACACCAACACCTCGACTTCAGATGAAAAACAGTACTGAATATTTTTTTTTTCTTTTGCTTATATCTCGAAAACGGTGTGTCCAATCGCAAAAATAATGAAAATTTTGACACCCTTTATAGAACCCTTAAACCCCTAACAATCTACATGTAGGTAATATTTTTTCTTATTTTCCATACAAAAAGTGAAAAATCCATATAAAACACGTCGAGGCTGCCCCCCCTGCGCGCCTCCGGCTCTAAAAAGATTTACGTGGTTAGGTATCACGTGTGGAGTCGCGATTGTCAAATTCGATTTAGATGTGTCAAAATTATTTTTAAATTTAGAGAATTTATTTTGCAGAATAGCTTTGAGATTCTCATAGTCAAAAGTAAGAAATTTTAGTGATAGTTTAGTTAGTTTAGTTTGGTGTACAAGAGAATCGACACCAATGGTACTTAAATTTTGGCCGTCATCTTGAATAATCAAATCATTTATTTTACAGATCATAAAATTCAATTTGTTACACATCTTAAGCACTACATTTAGTACATTTGGCAAATTTTGAGCACTTTCAAAATCGGCATGCCCGAACTACAAACTAGCACCACAGTGTGAAGAATAACAGTGGACCGACGCCTTTGATGTTTGCGTAAATGCCGACACCGCACAAGGCCACAGTACTTACCTAGGGTTGTCACAGACTTTACACAACTGCCCAAAAAAGTAGGGTAATGTTTTTAGGTTTCATGTATGTATATATGTACATTTCTTTGTTCCGCCATAACTGCCAAATGCCTCAACAGTTTGGACATATGGGCGATATCGTTACAATTTTTACATCGTACCGAGTGACGTTGGTTATTTTTTTTTTTGCGCGGCAGTCTTGAATTTTATTTGGGAATAAGAGCTTGTTAACAATATAAATAAAATATAATTTTATTATTCAGTGTTTTATACTTTACCTATTGAATAAGTTTTATGGCCGCCATCTTGGATTTCAAAATGGATGTCATTTTCTTAATCAGCACCACGAGGAACCTCGAAAATGACACCCATTTCATTATATTAAAAACATACGTCAGCCATCTTGGATTCCAACATGAATATCTTTTCGTAATCAGCGACCCCAAAAACCTAGATATTGACAAGCATTATTAAAAAAAGTCATGTCCGCCATTTTGAATTTGAAAATGGATGTCATTTTTTGTTTATATAGAAACAAAAAATTTGCGAAATGGATATTTTTGCGGTGTTTCAGTTTTTGCTGGCAGGCGTCAAGCTTTTACATCCGCCATTTGTTTTGTTTACGTTAGCATGACATGAGAAAAATGTTAAAAATTAAGCACTATAAAATAATATATTCACCTTTCTACTGAGTGTGGAAATTGATGAAATCGCAGTTCTTTATTTATGCGAGATGACGACTTGCATTCTCGCACAGCACATGTCGTATGCACCATTTTAATTGTGTACAAATCAAAACATTTATTTAAAACAAGACACGCGTTAGCCCTGAAAGTCATGTCCCGAGCTACTAACAATGGTGAAGTATGCAGTTCGGGCTCGCTCTACTCGCCCCTCACACCCCGCACGATTGCCCTGTCTAGACGGCTTCGTCGAATGACTGTATTGGCTTATAGACTGTGCTAGCACTAGGTATGCTAGCTTCAAAGTAGCTAAAGTGTCAATGTTCAATTCTCTCAATCATTGCAATCCATAAATTTAATGAGATCATTATGGACCCTGTCGGGAACAGTAGGAGAGCTTTAAAAACTTAACTTATCATGTCAAAGTCAAAGTCAAATCATTTATTTCAAATAGGCCCATGTATGGCAATTTTGAACGTCAAATATATACTTCGTCGTCTTATATATACTTTATGTTATGAGGGTTTTATTCTAATAAGTAGTAACATCTTATCCTCGCACAGACGTCAGCGGGCAGCGAGATGTCTCCCGCCGGCGTGGGCGGCGCGTCGTTCGGCGGAGCGCTGTACGAGGCCGAGCAGCGGCTGCAGTACTCGCACCTGCACCACACGCACAGCCCGGCCGAGCACGACAAGCAGGACCACTACTACCGGCAGGACCAGGGTATGGCGGACATGCACAGAACGATGGAATACTCTTTCATTTGTACACCACAAATTACAGATATCAATGTAGAAATTTCTTTAATTTCACCTCATTTTCTGGATCACCTATGAAGATACACTTCAATTTTAATATAACTTTTGAGGGAAATATGTAACCAAATTCAATATTGTGATTTCAGGTGCTGGCGTCGGAGATAGTCCCAGATTAGACCAGTTACATCAGCATCCCTCGTCCATGTATCCTAGCAATTTTAATAGGTAAGTTCCATTCGCCGACCCAATTTCCGTCGAGGCTTTATTTCTCACGGATTTAGTTCCCTACTAGGCCAGGCTAACATGCGCAGTGAAACAAAATGTTTTCTACGCATCATCTCGCGTCGAAACGAGTTTCGTTATATATATGTCTCGCTTTAGCAAGAGATAATGTGTGTACAAAAACCTCATCGCGCTCACATTTTCGCCAAGCTAAAGTTCTATTTATAGAAGTATTTCGATCACTGTGAAGTGTGTTGTGACGATGGCTATGGTCCGGCAGCAGGTCCCCGCCGGGCAGCGGCGAGGCGTCGTTCGCGGCGTTCCGGCCGCCCGAGCAGCCGCACACGCCGCACACGCCGCACGCGCCGCACACGCCGCACGACGTGCACGCCGACCACACGACTCATCACCATCAACCCGGTACGTCAAACAAATAAAACATTCAAACAAAACTTACTAAATGATAAATGATTTTTCACCTCAGCACCTCAAACAACGAGGTTTTGCTGTTTATAGACAGTGAGCAAAATTCGATTTTGATGTGAGCGTTAGACAAAGTAAATTTTTAATAAATACTATTTTATTATATTTTTTGGAACGAAGTTTTTTAACGCGGCTTGCGGTAGGAGTGCACTGGCAGAAATCGTCACGCGAAAAGGCGCTTGCGACTGTCTTCTTCTAATTCAAAGAGAGAGAGATAGAAAGTGTGAATTTGGTCAAAAAGCAAATCCACGATGACGGCTGCGAAAATTTTCACATTTTTCTTCATAGGTGTCATTTTCATAGTTTTCGAGGGTGCTAAAGTCAATCGAGGTCAAAATGTAAAGCCAAGATGGCGGCTGCAAACATTTTAAAATTTTTCATCGTGTGTGTCGTTTTCATAGTTTTCGAGGGTGCTAAGCCGATCGTGAGGTCAAAATGTGGTCAGATGGTGGCTGCGAAAATTTGTTTCTGTTTTAAATCATACGTTAGAAGGAACTTTGTTCCTGACGGGGGTCCCCCGACCGCACACATTTTCTTTTTCTTCTAAATGGTAGAATATTTTTTTTTTTTTTTTGTTATCAAATAAAGAGAATGTTGAAGAAAAACATACGAAATATATCTTGTTGTATTTTTTTACCTTCAGGCATATGGTATATTATCTCGCTGCTGAGGTGAAAAGTTGCATGTGTTACACGAGACCAAAGTTATTTGTATCTCGTGTCTCGATCCTGAGCGGATTCTAACCTAGCATCAATCGCTACGCTCATGATTCAATTATAGTATCTTTCGCTTACTTGGGATTTCAAATCAACACTCGCGGCAAAAACCAACTTTGCTCTCTTGTTGCACAAATAACTATTATTTCTGTAAATAGGTACCAAACACTTTTACACGTCAACAATATTTCAAAAACTAGATGAGGTCGGTGTTTCCTACCTGACTACTCTAAGAAAAAACACCGAAACAAACTCAGAGGTAACAAAATAAAGTTCAGACTTAATCTTGGTCAGATCATGTGAGGACCATGTAGATTACTAACTTCCACTTTAGGTTAGCAGAAAAACCTAAAAACAGTTACCGTTTTCCCCACCACGGCCAGCAGTCCGTTTTGTTACCGTTACATTATTAGAATAATGAGGCAGGCAGTGTTTAATTATGTAAAACATTATTGACATTTAGTTAGAAAGGCACAGGTGTGGAACACACAGTCTTTCTCACATTCGCATTATTAATTATTGAACGAAGCCTGTAAGTATTCTCAAGACACGATGGCTTTTTCGTTAAAATTATAATAAATCCCCCCATAATAATCCCTTGTCTGGTTCGCTTCGCTTTGAAGTTAACTCCGAACTCCCCCGCTGCGTTTGGGAACCCTAAAATTCTTCGTTATGCTCGGGATTTTATACTGCATGCATTAGACACCTAAACCATACCATGACCGTGCTATAAAAGCAACAGGCGCGGGAAACACCATTGCACGGGCTATTGTGCTCTAGCCCAATAGAACATATCAATAGCGTATTATACCCATGAACAACGGTTTTAGTGCACACTATGTTGCCAAGCATATTATAAGTTGGGGGATTATAAATCGTTGCAGTGCCGAAACCAGGTAAACCCTCAGACAACCCCAAAAGCTACAGGACTATATCTCTGTTATGCCACACCTATAAGCTGTTTGAAAGACTGCTACTAAACCGCCTCACAGCAGCAATTGATCCAGCACTAATACCAGAGCAGGCTGGCTTTAGGCCTGGCAAGTCTCGCCTCAGCCAGGTGCTCCGACTAACGGAATATATAGAGGATGAGTACGTGGCTAACAAAGCACTGGTATCGTATTTGCTGACCTCTCGGCAGCCTGCGACGCCATAAACATAAAGAGATTACTTGGCAAAGTAAACACCGTAACTAATGACAAAGGTTTTGTGCGCCTACAACGTGAACTTCTGCAAAACTGCCGTTTCCAAGTGTGCTTCCAGTCTGGTAAGAGTAGATGGCTATGGCAAAAGAACGGCCACCCTCAAAGCATTATGTTGACGCCAATGCTTTTTAACATGTATACCAACGATCAGCCTCTCACACCACGGAGCAAATTCACACAACACACTGAGCGTTTCTTATACGAGTATGACTTGGCCCTATCGACTCAATCAACAACTTTCAATGACGTATAGCTCAAATTGACATTGGCACTCGACTAACTGTGTAAATATTATGACAGTAATGTCCTCTGGCCGAACCCGTCCAAGACACAGTCGTGCTGGAGGCGGCATCTACATCGCCACAAGCGAACTACACATCACACTGATGTCACGCTGAATCCGGCATCGTGTAAATACGGTTTACCACACGACTGGACAACGTCCGGACATCAATCGTCGGGCAGCAGCCCACCAGACACAATACCCGTCTGCTCGTAGGATCTTCCCTTTTTTAAGGTGGATGAGTGAACTTTACACCCTGTTCCTCATCTATATGTTCATTCCATCTTCGCAACAGGAAGTCAAATCGGTCACTTAACATCACGTGGCGAGGAACTGAGGTCGAACACTGCTCGAATCCAACATGTCTAAGTGTGTCGTTGCCGCGTTGGATAGGGCCTTAACTTATAAGTCACACTGCGTCAAAACAAAGCAAAAGGTCGGGACCCGCAATAATTTGGTACGTTGCATAATTTCCACCAACTGTGGAGCAGTACCCAATGTTCCTCGTACAACTGGCATGTCTCTGTGCTTTTCCGCTGGCAAATTTGCATGTACATTGTGGCATCAATCGGCTCACACCAAGCAGGTAGACATTGCCCTAAAAGAGACGTATCGGATAATATTGGGCTGCTTGAAATCGACTCCACTTTGTAAGCTCTACCCGTTAGCAGGTATAGCACCACCTGCCGTACGAAGGTATTTCGCAAGCGGTGGAAAAAAGAACCAAGAATCTGATTCCCGACATCCCCTCTACGACTACACGACATGACTACTCCGGGTAGACTTAGCGCAAATTTCACCAATGAAACTAAACTCGATCAGCACATCTAACCCGCGGTCACGAGTTGTCACTGTCAAAATTGTTTTGGAATATTGACACTGATAGCTCTTGAACGCGGTTTAGATGAGCTGAACGCGTTCAGTTTAATTGGTAAATCCGCACTAAAAAGTCGCAGGAGTTTCTTATGGTCCACACAGGCGATCAACGACAGGCCACCCAAAAAGCGGAGTAAATTGGGAAGAGCGGTATCCACCACCTCAAGACTTCGTAAAGCCCCAAGAATGCCCCCAGTGGCCTATTTGGAAAGCTCTGAATCGAATGCGCAAATATAATTTGGCGAAATGGGGCATAATCGATTCGCCCAACATTCAATGCGAATGCGGTGCTCCTGAACTATGACCCGCTTGCCAGACTAGTGTCCCGATTGTCGTGGCCACCTACTAGGCCCAAGTTGTATAGATGTACCGTCAAAATGGAAAGAAGTAGTAGACGGGTTTAGAACCGTCATCACACGCGGTAATAACCCGTATGCTCACCGTTTCGCCTCGTGTTCGCACCGGTTTGGCAACGTCGCGTGCTATGATCGGAGCGTCTCAGCACCGGCAAAATATTCTGTTGGTCGGTCACCGAACGGTCTAGTGAGCATAGCTTCATACTTAACATGACTGACAAATGCGTGCATTGACTGGACAGGCCCTCTCAATCTGTGTGGTGCTTTCCTCAAAAGACCACTTCAGACAGCAATCCACATGGCCTTCACATGATCTGACCAAGATTATGTCTGGACTTAAGAGACTGTGACCTCTGAGTTTGTTTCGGCCTTTTTTCTCAGAGTAGTCAGATAGGAAACGCCGACCTCATCTAGTTTTTAAAATATGATTGACGTGTAAAAGTGTTTGTACAAACCTACTTACAGAAATAAAATCATTTATTATTTACAATACAATGAATATTTTTTTGCCTGACACGTTCCCAGCACTGTTATGGTATGATACGGTGTAGTCCTTTATTCCCTAAATAATAATTTACCATTTTAATCTACTGTTATTGATGTATTAATTTGATGTGTCAGGGTCGCCCGTGGAGTACGCGGGCGCCGTGAAGCCGAAAGCACAGGACGTGGCGTCCAAGTCGCTGTCGGGCCTGGAGTCGCTGGTGGACCAGATCCCCAGCATCGCGGAGGGGCCCGGCGGCGCGGGCCCCGGGCCCCCGGGCGCGCAGGCGGCGCCCGCGGCCCCGGCGCCCGAGCAGGCGCCCGCCGCCGTGGCCGCGCTGCCCGACTACGCGCCCGCGCTCTACCCGCCCTACGGCGCCTACGGCGGCGCCGCCTACGGGAACAACGGGTCAGCATCGAACTACACGTTTGACTATCAGCCGAATTGTTTGATTTAGTGATACATGACACCCGTGCGTACTGTTACAGTTACGGCGGGCCGTTCGTGGGCTACGGCGGCGGCTGGGGCACGGCCGTGATGCGGCCCACGCCGGGCTACCTGTCGGAGTGGCAGTACGGCTACCCCGGCGCCGTGCCGGCGGGCTACGCGCCCTACAACGCGCCCTACTACAACGGGTACGCCGGCCCGCCGCCCGCGCACCATCAGCAGGTACTCATATTCATTCAGAACTAGCCGACCCGACAGACGTCGTCCTGTCCAAAATTCAATAAAAAAGTTGTCATCGTTTTGTCTTGAATTCACACAAAAATCCCATAGAAAAAAGAATGTTCAGTTTTTCCGAATTTAAACATTTTTCGTCTGTTAATAAAAACTTTTTAATATTTCTAAACAAAAGTATCTGACAGTGACAAGTAATCGAAATCAAATATTCGGTAATCGAAAACAAAATTGTGACTGCGCATTGTTTTGTTTCTCAAACGATCCGAAATTCTAAACTGAGCTACGTGACTCTTTAGCAAACAATACAAACTAGATACATAGAACACACACCCACAGGGGACTTAAACATCACTGGTGAAAAAATATGAGTGTACCAGTACTACAGATACACTCCTACCTATGCCTCTGCTTACGTTTTGAGAACAAAACTGTACACAGTCATCTTTACCGTATCTGGTGTCAGTAACTCAGATAAATTTTCTTAAGTTTTTTTGCTCTCTGATGAGTAGCAAAGCTAAATATGAGTGTCCCACGTTCGTGTCGTGTTGCAGGCGCACTACCTGTCGGCGCCGCCGCTGCTGGACCTGCACAAGAACGGCGAGCACGCGGGCGGCGTGCCCGCCGTGCCCGCCGTGCCGTCCGTGCCCACCGTCGGCTTCGGCGGCTTCTGTTAGTGCCCGGCGCCGGCAGCTTGCTACACTCGCATGTTGCGGGCTCGCTCGTAGCTCAGTTACTAACATTACAGTGTCTTGAGACTGGACTGCTAGAGCCTGTGTTTAAATTATTATAATATATGTCTGGGACTGACCATGTGAGATGTGTGCAGGACTTGGTCGAAATGGACATCCTAGAGATGTTGCAATTTTAGTAGCTCGGCTATGATAATGAATAAGTTGTAAGCTGTCAACGTTCAATTGTTTCAAGTGAGGATTCGGGAGTTGTGCGAGGAGCGAGCCGGCTCGCATCGAGGTAGGAGGAATTCTTAATTTTGTAAGCGGTCGGCGACAGTGCGTGGAGAGAGAACGGTCGCGGCAAGTACTTTCCTAGAGTAAGTAGCAAATTGGACTGAAGTATCGACGTGAGGGAATGTTTTGTAAAGCAATCGTTAGTGATGTAATTTAATCTTTTTCAAACTGAGGAGCTTAATTTGTAGGATTTATTTGTAAATATTGTATGTATTTGTTTTTGTTTCGGTCCATCACATGTTTTATTTAACCGATCGCTAGTTACATCACACGCCAGGTCTGTCGTGATGGTTTAGTTCACGTAAGTAGGGCACGTCTGTGATTTGAGTGGGCGGCGGGGCGTGCGACATGTACTTAATGTATTCGGAATGTCTGTGATCTTCAGTGATGTCTAACTAATAATGATGGCCATTTTTATTGCCATACTGAAAAATAGCTAGTGTTCGGAATTAGCGGCCGAGTGCGCTCGTAATACGAAGTCTTGCCAATGATGTGTTTCGCGTTCTAGTCACTTACTAATTCGTGTCGGCTAGTCAAATTGTGAAGTGTACCCCCCGCACGCCCCGCCCCCGGCGAGTTGCTCCATGCGTTTGTTATCTAAGTCACAACAACGGCCTATGAGATATATTATTGTGTATACTTTATTTAGATTTTAATTTACTTATTCGTCGCACGAGCGACGCTATTTATAATTCAACTTTAGCATTTGATAACTATATTTTTACAGTCGCAGGAGGCGGCCATTTTATTATAAGCGGTCGATGACCTTTACCACTGCACAAATACCGCCACGTGAGGTACTGTCTGTACTCGCAGTACTCGCAGTACTCGCTGCACTCGGTACATGCGGCGGGCGCGTGACGTCACGCCGTGCATTTTACACAACGTTACCCGAACAGTTACATTAGTTTCGGATCGCTAGTGAATAGCATAATTTTACATAATATTGTAACCTATATTTTATTATACACGCGCCATTTTATTGTAAGGCTACCGCGCGAGACTAGACGACGTGTGTCGGCTTCCTTCGACGCTCTGTTTATTTGTATATGGGTACTGACATGTTACCAGCTAAGCTCTCACGTCTCGGCGGATCTACTGAAGTCGCTGTGAGTGACAGCAGACGCGCGTGGTGTAGCCTCGCGCCATCTCGTTGTACCGTATGACTGGTTATACCCTCTCTAGGTTTAATTTAACGTTAACACGATGCATAATGTTTACATAGGGTGCTGATGGGTTCCATAGTTTCCTTATACGAGACGCAGTGCGCGCCTCGGCGTACTTGCGTGCGAGTCTTTTTACTGTGTTGTTGAAGTTTATTTCATTTTGATGGTGTATAAGGTATCGGGTCGTGTAAAGAGTATATAGATCTTACATCATAGGGGTCCTATTGTAGTAGTCGACGTGAGTCCTTCCGCATGCTTTATACAAGCGTGTGCAGGCGGGTGTACATAACGGGAGGATACATCGGGGAGTAAAACAATCTTGTACAAAAAATCTTAAATTAGTAAAAGTCTTTTCTTTGCACAAAATGATAAAGTCTTAAATATAAGCTAAAAACGAAATAACATACGTAATAAAGACATATACGTTAATGATAGGTTTACTCGGAAGAATTTATATGATAGTTAGTGGAGGGATAGTCGCCGGAGAGGTCTCGTGATCGTCGGATCGTGCTCAATGTGTTGCGTGCGCGCATAGTGCCGCGGCTACGGCTCGCACACTCACACACACACACACACGTGACACACACCACACCCACTGCGACCTAAATACAACTCTAAACTGGACGGCTCTCTCGCCGCACACACTCACGGCACAAAATAAATAAGCGCAGAAGTTCCGCTCCACAAAACGAACGAACACGCACGTACACATAGTCGCGTATGTTCGGCGATCTAGAACAAATGCCAGCCGCGAGTGCGCTAACTGTGTGCGTGTTGGTGCGTCATGGAGCTGAAGTTCTGCAAGTACACTATACAAGTGTAGCAGCCCCGCGAGAGTGACGTCAATATGTAACATGATCTCCAATATCGTTCTGGTCTGGCTAGGATTAGGTTAATCGTACGAGTTCGTACCGCAGCACTATTGCAATGCGTCTTTTTTATTATTTTTTTCGTAATTCAAAAGGGGAAACATGATAATTTAAAAAAAGAAATCAACAGGGTATTTAAGATTGCTTAAGATATATTATTTTATATTTATTGTGACTTATTAACGATGCGCGCTTGCGGCGCCATTGTGCTTAGTGTTACTGATGTTTGTTTTTAGTTTTGTCGTCGCTGCTGCGCGCGAGTCAACCGGGACACACTTTTAGAAAACGTGCTTCAAGGCCGCTAAAACAAACTAAAACTGAAAGTAATGTCAATTCATTATTCATTAGTAACTTGGTGGTTTACTCGAATATAATGAACTTCTCCAACTAAACCCAAGTGTAAGTAACAGCCAACATAAACGTCCATTGTGAAGAGATTTAGCAAAACAATGTTTTCTCTATCTAACTATAAAATCCATGAACGTGTGTCAGGTTGGCGAGCGCGTGGCGGCGACGGCGTGAGACACCGTTGAGCGACAATTGTTCACAATAACAACGCCTTGTACATAATGAGTGCTTTATTACGCTTTTTTGATATTATATTTTTTATTTAAAAATAAATATTACAATAACACTATTTCTATATTTTTGCTTTTATTTTGTACATTAACGCGGTCGTGTATTTTGTATGTGATTGAAACGTTTTTGTTTGCGTCCTGTTTGTAAGTACTCTTGATACTAATGCCGCGGTATGTCTGTATATCTTTGCATTACTTTCACGATTGCTGGTCGATTCGGATGTTTTTGTGATAATGTCGGCAGCGCCACGACTCTCAACCTCTGAATAGATCCTCATGTCTCAACAAGCGAACAATACGTTGGCGCACAGTTTGCTGCTCGCAAGCTGTACGCGAATGTTCCTGTTCTCGAATTCTTTAGAATACCATGTGTTACGAGCTGTGATCTTTTCAAGCGATAATTTTGTACTTAAATCAGTTTTTATTAATCTACGCTTTTAATCAAACATTTATACGTTTTTGAATATGACGTTTTTAGCAAAGAGTTTTGATAGTCGTGATGCGTCCGCTGTGAACGAAATAAAGGCCTACACACGCTGCCACTGCTTTAGCCCGGTGCTGCGCGGCGCGACTGTGGCGCGACTGTGGCGCGACGTGGCGCGATGCTCGCCCTGCGCCGCAGTCGCGCCGCGTTCGCATCGCTCGTGATCTTGAGTGTTCAGCGCAGACGGTCGATGTAAACGCACACAGCAACTTTACAGGAAATATACTAAAACGATCTGAGAAACTTCTCAACGTGCAAAATGTTCGTTTTATCGTCTCCTAACATTAGTGAATATGCTGGTGGACGCTATCGCTCGGTTTACTCGACCGTCTGCCCTGCACGTTAGTTGTATTTCTAAGTTTTTCATCTCTCGAATAAGACTTATCGGCCAATATTCCTTCCTGCAACGGAGTGCAATGTCGGGAGATTAGTGTTCTGTCTCGTAATTATTATCTCTATTGTTATTATTATATTTTATTATTAAATTGTAGTTACGTCGTGTATAATAGTGTCGTTAAGGACCGCTTGCACTTAACCGTTCGGCTAACACGAGTGACTTTCGACTTTCCTATCAGGTGCATAAAGATTAGATTTGTATGATAGAATAGAGGCGAGTGGTGAGGTCGGTCGTGCTGGACTAAACTGTAGCTTAATGTAAGTCTCTATCAACGAGTTAGTGTTAGTCTTGTACACACATACACACCCGAGGCGGCGCCAGCGAGGCGCTGCGACCAGCTCGAGAGCAGACTTGAGGGCAAACTCACGACACCTAACTGAACACGCCAACTCTTTTTTGGGTTACTTGAAGTTACATCTTTATCTCGGTGTCTAATTTAGAAAGGAAAGCACTCATGGTTTGGGATGTAAGTTTATTGCGTTCAGCGAGATGTCGTATATGGTGTGCCCGCCCGCTCGCGCCGCGCTCGCCGCAGCCGCGGTGTAGGGTTGACCAGTGAATGCATTGAGTCGCTCAACTATTTGTACAATATGTATATTTTTGTAAAATTCACTCTAACTCGACGCAATATTATGAAATTTTGAAATATTATCTATAATATTAAAAATTAGTACAATTGTTATAAAATCATTGGTTCTGTTTTCGTTCGCCCATTATTATAGTCTCATAAAATCAACGTGAGCATACCATCCAAGTCGACGCTAAGATTACAGACAGGACTTGAGTGTCGGACGTGAGGCGGTGAGCTAGTAATCATTTTATACGGAAATCGAAGCATTTAAATATAGCAACGATCTTTAACTCAAGTTCTGTGGCTTATTGGCGACTATAGTTGCACGACTCACGAGCTCGCACTGCTGTCGAATTCTAGGCCCGTCTGAACACGTCTGCACGACAGCTGTGCAACTTATGAACATTTGTAATGAAGCTGGCTTCATTATCACGATTTAATGATCTTACCTGAACTTTATTTATGAAATAACTCGATGTATTTGAATTAGATGCGGCAGGAATGTAGAGTGATATGATAATGTCAACAAGACGATCAGTAGCTCATCGAATGAACTGAGCCGAGTGTCGTGCAGACGGCGCGAGTCAGGTAGAGTATGATAACGCGCCCCGGCGCCGCTTGGTTGTGAATTAGTCTCGCTTATGGCCCCACTCCGTCTGCCGGACGTCGCGTTCATCCGTGTTGCTTCACTCAGTATTGTCGTGCCAAAACATACGTAAATGCAGGAGTAACAAAGCAATATCGTAACTGTATAGTCTCGAATGAAAGCAATAATATCTCGGCGAGTGAACGCTGCAGTACTCGCTGTACTTCGCCTCTCTAATTAAATTATTTTATCGGAATACTTTGTCACGTCACTTCCAGTAGTTGCGTACACAGCATTTATTGTTGGTGACCCACCCCTGCACCACTCACCCTTTGAATTTTAATGAACTTTTATTTATTTAGGTTGACTTTATTATACTTAAATATTTTAAATAAGGAGATACACGATGATGGCGTCGGTGACTATTACAGGCGCCAGTCTTATTTACATATTATGTACTTAACAGTTCATATTGCGGCACACGGTGTGTGGTGCAGGGGGCGCGCGCCAAGCAGAAGGCGGAGTTCTTATCCTAGCTCAATTTTATTAATTATTATATTATACTTGCTTGTTATTCATCGTTGAAATATAGTTATTTTGAACCTTGGCTGCCTCATGGCTCCATTTAACTAAACCGTTGAACGTTATAAGTACATAGAAGTAAAGTTTATCGCATATCATAGTGGTCTCGTAATCCCAGTGCGAAGACAGCCAAGGGTTTATTCCAGAAGCCTGCATTACTCAAACAACTCGCATTTGATTACGGTGCTTGTTATCATAGTGCGGGCGGCGCGGCGCGGCACTTGCGTCGTGTACGGACTGCTCCCACGCGCTGTGTGTGGAGGACTGTACACTACAGGGCTTCGCAAGGTAAAACTTTTTGTGGTCGGAGACAGCCGTTGAAATGCAATGTGTTCCAATGTGTGTTGCGGAGAATTGAAGCGACGGCGTGTCCGCAGTAACTGCCGCCGACACTTGAAACATTAACAGGAGCGAGTCAGGCCGCGCCGCCACAACGAGTTCAGTTGTAATTCGTTTGGTCAATTATTGACAAGTCTCGCAGCGCCGCGCCGCGTCCGCACGGTTCGCATTATAAAGTACAATTTACCTTAACCTGTATTGTATTAATTATCGAATGTTTACAGTATCGTGACTGTTGAGCGATGTCGCATGTTCACATCTGATCGTGATCGGTTCGTGTGTCCGTTTATAATATTTACGCTAGCGGTAACACTAAAGTTGATATGTTTGTACAGTTTTTAACGATAAAACTACTTCTCGTAGTGACTAAGCAAGAAATATTTTTAGTATAATAAGATCTAATCGAATTACATCATAGTGTATCATAATAAACTATTCGAGGTCGATTTTTCAAAATTACGTTAAACTTTATACGATCCTTCGGAATATTTGGTTTAAATTAAATTATAAATGTCTCTCATCTGAAACTGACTCCGTGAAATGTAATTAGAAGTTAAACAGGAAGAATTTTAAATATTGAAATACAACATTAATAATAAATAAGTAATGTATTATAAATAGATATAAGGTAAAAAGTTATTATTAACATTGTATGGAAAAATTGTGACAAAAATTATAGTCATTTGTAATATTACAGTGTTGTTTCATTCATTCCATATCCCTTTAGCGGTCTCGTCAACCGACAGACTTAGGATAATGGACCTCATTGAATAACATCCATAAGTACCGGCAATCACTGATATGGATTTTATTCAATTAGGTCCAAAGATGTTGACAGTATAGGCAATTTAACAATAGTAGATTGTTATGAGGGGCTAAAATAACCCATTCTATCGAGGTAGTTTTACTCCCGAGCTTTAGCTTTAGAAACCGAGTTAGAATGGGTTTTAGCGCCGTGTGTTAGTCTACTTTTCACTACGGTTGCGAGAAATAAAATAATCCAATACAATTTGTTCAATCTGAATTTTTAAGGAAACTTTATTCCGGTATGCGGTAATAAAAAGCTAATTTTACATAAGAATAAAAACTTTTTCGTTTTTGTAGGCTCGTTAATTACAAGCAAAAGTTACTTTTTCCCCTGAGTATTTTTCCCCGCTCAGGGTGCCTACCACCAGCTCATAAGCAGTATTAAGAATAATAATAAAGCTTCGGAAAAAAAAAAACTTCGAAAATCTGTATATTTATTTTCTACAGTACTAGTCAGTCTAAAATCAACTTTATACACACAAATATAAGTTGATGTTTGCTTAAGTGGAAATAATATCATTTGGGAACAAGGATTTAAATAGACCTTATGTATGTAATATTAATGAAACTGCAATATATTCACATAAATGATAATCTCTATTAGGGTTTCCAAACAAATATGATAAATTTAATAGGTGTATGTATGTTGTTTGTCCATGCATTTCTCCAAAACTATTAATCGGGTCGCAGTGATATATGATAAATGATTTTATTTCTGTAAGTAGGTTTGTACAAACACTTTTACACGTCAATCATATTTTAAAAATTAGATGAGGTCGGCGTTTCCTATCTGACTACTCTGAGAAGAAAGGCCGAAACAAACTCGAGAGGTCACAGTCTCTTTTAAAGTCCAGACATAATCTTGGTCAGATCATGTGAAGGCCATGTGGATTGGTGTCTGAAGTGGTCTTTAGAGGAAAGCATCACACAGATTGAGAGGGCCTGTCCAGTCAGTGCACGCATTTGTCAGTTATCGTGTAGCTCAACTCAGAATTTAAGGAGCTCAACGACTCGACGAACAATACCAAAAAAAGGACATTTGTGTAGGCCACATAAATTACTCAAACTGTCAGACCATGATTAAAACTAACTGAGAAAAAATTAAAAACAAAACAAAAGTGTATTACAGAGACCATTTTTCGGACGTCAGCTTTTTATTAGAAATAAAGTTAGTAATTTAAACGTGAGAGTAGAACCGCCGAGTGATAAAATAATATGCATAATCTAGTAGTTTTTAATCTCACAAACCATCTGGATAAAGTTTAAAAAAAAAATACATCGGGCGGGCGTTTTGGGGGACTGTCTCATGTAATTTTGAAGTTCAAAAAGTGCTGATTCTCAGCCTAGTTTGAATAAATGACTCGATTATGACAACTGCAATTATGTGGATTATTGTAAAAAATACTAAACTAAAATTTAACGAAACGCAAAAAAATTATGTAGTGAACGGAATTGGGTTATTAGACTTTCGTTGCTGACTGTATCATTCATTAGTCGCCAAGTTGTTCCCAAGCATAAATCGATGATGTGTTTAATGAGCTATAATGTCGCTGGTCATGTTGCAGTGCTGCCCCCGGGTAGACTGATTGATGAGCAGGGAACTGTGATGAAAACAGGAGAAGTATCAGTCAGGGACCGCGGAAGTGCTCCATGACGGGGGGAGCAAACTTCTTTGGTCACCTCCTTCCAAAAACGAGGTATTCCTTGACGGGGGGTGAAAAACTTCTTTGGTCACCCCCTTCCAAAAACGATATAATGTACATACCTACTGTAATGTAATAGGTAAGTACTTTAAATTCCGTCAAAACAAAAAGCAAATCAAACAATCATGCAAGCAAACAAAGGTCCAAAATAGTAGGTACCGCCCCGTTGCGCCATCGTAAGTTACTCGTAGAATAGCGCAACGGGGCGACAAGTAAACGAACAAGGCGACAGGAACATATTTCTACACCTTTTCTTTCTAAACCTTTTTGACAAAGTACGGCACCATTTGCTTTTAGGGGAGCATATATGGCCCCCTCTGCCCCCACTTTCGCGGTCCCTGGTATCAGTCAAAGTGTGAAAAAATTATACAGTACATAATAATTCCATGAAAAAATCCTAGTTTAGTAACGCCATCTACATGGCTTTATGAAGAAACACGGAACCATGTAGTGACATCTACGATCGCGACAAGTAGTCGCATACAACTCTGAAAATTAAATTTTGCAAAAACTCATTATCGGAGTGATTGCAATCGCAAAAGCTCAACATTATCCTTTGTTTTGTTTGTTATAAAACTGATACTCTGTGGTTTCAGCCCAGGCTAGTATGCGATGGTTATGGCAACACGGATGGTTTTCTCTGTGTTGCCATGAATAAGAAATGCCCCGCAACCATGAGAATGGCTTTGGTTTTGGAAAAAATAGTGTTACCCACACAAATAAGCATATTGTACAGAATTTAAAGTGTAAATTTATGAGTTTCATAAATTATTGCCAAAGAAACATTATTCTTTTTTTTAGTTTAATGTGTTGGGATTTGACACAAAACTTAGGTATTTCACAAATAGTATTCAAAGTGTGTTCAAATACGAGAGTTTTCCGAGTTTAGCTTAGTATGTCACATTTGACAAAGAATGTCAGTACCATAGCCTAAAATCTAGAGTACAAGAGAGTGCGTCAAAAACTGGAAAGGGCTGTTTCAATGTCTTACTTAACTGTAAGCTCACCATTAGAGTGTATGCAAAACGAGATGATGATAAAAATGATACTTCTTTCATACATTACAGTATTTTGATTTTTTAAAGTACAAAATATAGGTAGTGATAAAAATAAAAGTAAATAATTCTTTGTGTTGTTGAAATCGACACCATAAAGAACTTAATTTTGATGGCTTCGAAACCATAGACTATTTTGTGCTGTCCGAGAGTCTCCGAAAAGATCGGTGGATCGCCTGTAGAATTCGGTGTGGATTGCGATGTCGGATATTGGCAGCGGTGACGAAGGGATTTCTAGTCAGAGTACGTATTTATTTACAGCGGTGTAGCGTCTGGGATATCTCGCGTTTCGCGCCGCGTCCGTTAACCGTCATTGACGTCGTCCCCGACCGTCCTAACGTTCAAAAGTAAATATCTCATTGTTCCCGTTTCAAAATGGCGAATTTGGGTCTGTTATATCTCGGACGCTGAAGCTTCAGAGGGATCTTCGCGCGGGACGGTCCCTCGGCAAGCGGGTGGCGGCGTGACGGCCCGCCCGGGACCGGCTCCGGCCGACCGCCGGCAAAGGTTGACGACCTATCGATTTTTTTGTCTGCGACCTCTCGTCGTCGGGCGGGCCGGTGTCGGCGGCCGAGGTGGCCGAGACGCTCCGGGCTCGGCGGAGGCGGGCTGGTGTCGGGAGCCGCACGTCGCCGCGCCGCTCCGCGCCGCGTCGTGCCGCGCTTTGTGTCTCTCGCCCGTCGTCAGCTGAGCGGCGCGCCACCATGGCAGGTCAGTGGCCGTGCCTCCCCTGGCCCTCGCCTCTCTATACTTACCCACTGACCTCGCTAATTTTATTAGACCGGGTGTGATTGAGCCGCAGTCGGGAGATGCGGCGCTAGACGAGCCTCTTGTTGGCGAGTTCTTTGTTCTCGTGGTCGGTGCTACCGCGGTGGTGATGAGTGCTCCGGTCGCCGGCGCCAGTGTTCAGTTGTGCAATAGTGAAAGTGTGCTACCAGTGCCCTGTGACTGTCTACAGACTCCTACATACAAGGACAAAGAGTTTAGTTTACATACACTTGAACTGAAAATCAAACAAAGAGAACTGTTGTGTTGATCATCTATAAGCGGATTATGGTATTGATGAAGTTTGTGATGTGAAGAATATGCCATCATAGTAACATGAAGCATACCAGGGAGTTGGTGAAGTGTTGAAAAGAGTAGCGGTGAGGTCTGTGTGTAAAGTGCTGTCACGTGCTGAGCACAATCATCATCCATGGATTATCCTCAACATCTAAATCATTGAACTATCATCACTGTAGAATTAGAACTACTAGATCTATATGTAACTCATTTTATTGTGGTTATTGCATGATATTTTGCTTTATTGAAAAGAGCTGCTCATAGCTTGCTACAGCCACATTCTAGGTTCCACAACCTGATCCTGCACCTCTCTCCATTGCTCATAGAACATGTTCTTAGTATATTAGATTTTGTTCAATCTTGTTCCTTCCATCTATTGCAACATCATATGCCAATCAGTTGTCAATGTAAACCAAATTACATTAATTTTTGAATGTGGTCCATTCAGTGTGTTATCGGAAAGTAAATAATTCCCTTTAATATTTATGTTAGGACACTCCATATGCCAGTAGAATAATCTATTTTCAACACTTATTGTATTATGGAAAACAGTAAGTTTGTGTATAAATGTAAACTAAATGTACCATTTTGTATCATGCTCACTACGTAGGGTGTGTTCTCACATTAGAATATAATCAGCTGTTCAATGAATACTAGATTCTGATAAGATTGTACTGTAGATGATTGAAACAATCTGGCAATCAATTGTGGGTATTGCTGTTTTAACACATTTGAATCTTAATTCTGTAAAAACAAGTCTAAAATTTTCAAATTCCATACTAAAATTACAATGATTGCATGTTGCACTTTTTATCAGTCTGCAATGAAAATCATATGGCTACGGTGCATGCAGAGGAAACTTTACGGATTCATACATGAGCGCATTCATGCAGTAATAAACTGCATGAATACACTTAACGCAACCTTCGCACAGGTCAGTTAAATAAACAATTTTGTACCAAATTATTTACTGAATGTATTGCGATAATAAAACAAATGTTTATGTTCAATATCAATAGTTGAGGTTATTCTAACTGGAAAATATGACTATGTTAGCCATTGTGGCTTATCAACGGTGTGGCACTTTTGTCCCATTTACATTCAGTACTGAAGTTGATTGTAATATTGTTTGCACAACATGGTGTAATTTCTTTGTCAATTTTTCGCATTTAATTAAGGCGGGTGGCCTAGAAAGCTTTTATTTTTTGTTTTACATTGTTTCTTTGTTGCTAAGGTGTTATTAAGCCATTTTTCTTTTCCATCGGTTGAAGTTGTTTTGGATTTGAAGAAGCAATTAAATCATTGAATTAAATAGATTTACTTCTGAAAGAGTAAGGCATGTTGGGAATCCATTTAAAAATGGGTCTGTGAGTTTACATTGGAAATTGGCATGCTTTCAATTTCTTTTTGACATGGATTTGTTTCAGATCCTATAAAAATATCCCTTGGATTTACAAAATGATAACGTTGTGGCTGAATAATTTCGTAACAATCGTCATTGGTACTGGTTCACAAAATGGAGGATAGTGTTGTAAAAAAAAAAAAACTGCTTTTTATAATTTTGCAACAATCCTCATTGCTGTTTTGCCTATTCCACTGCTGGACTTAAGCCCCTTTTAAGTTGTATTATTGCTGAGAATCCATTCATCTGTTTTCAATCCTGCAAATTTTAATACTTTGTCGCCATCTTTAATCGCCGCTCATTTCCTTTGTCTCAGTCCTTTTGCTAAGCATGGCGATTATGGCAACATTGATGGGCGTTTTTACCGAATCCAGGCTTTTAGTAGGAGCCGAAAATGTTGTCGCAATGACTTGAAAATAGATTGTGGCATCGCCGACGACATACGATTCAGACTGCGATTTCTTAGACTTGGAAGTTTGTTGACGATTTGAATTAAACATAATAAAAATATTAATCATCTTGTTTGACAACAAGCGTGAACTAGTTTGGTATTTGATCAACTTACATAAATACATAAGAATGGGTTATTCACATTAGCTGAGCAAATTATATGCAATCTGCCTTTGTTAGTCAAACAAATTAATTGGTCTATGTATTTAGGAAGTAGTTTTCCTCATTGTCAAGTTAATATTGATTACCGCCCGAGATTCTTTACGGAATGAAAAGTCTTTTTCCGGGTTTCAACTGTCCCTCCCAGACATCCTATTTCATTAGAACCGGTTTGTAAGTTCAGCATTAAAGATGTAGCCACCACAAGCTCGCTCTCGACGCGAGTAACATTTGTAAAGGATTCTCCAAATTGTAATTGATAAGTTGATATGTCAAAGGGAATTCAGTTGAACCTCGGTTTTAAACCGCGAGCGGCATCGCTAAGGTGAAATCTATTAGGCCGAACAAAGTTTTTATGTAATAACGGCCTAGCTGTCGAGACAGGCGTCTTACATTGAATTTAGAATGTATCATTTCAAAATAAGGCGTTTTATAATGGTCTTTGATGGTGTGTGATACAGGTGGACCAGCCGAGGTCCAGGGTCTCGCAAGAGGCTGCCAACATACGCGATAAGCGATTACGTCAGCCACCTCTCAGTCAACTCTACAAGACAGGCTTATGACTCTTGAAAGACTCCATTTTTTTCTAATCTACAAATCTATCGGTGTTGCAATCCCTCGCAAAAGAATCATTGCTAAAAGAGCGCGAAATTAATTTAATGAAGTAAATGACCGTACAGCAATTAGATGAATTTCAAGTTAACGTTTCATAGTTGTGGCTCATAACGTGACTGTCGTTTCGTTTCTTCATTCATTACCAACCGTGCTGCGGCTGTGGTTTTTTTTAATGAAAAACTGAGGTTTCACTTTTTTGTCCGTCTGGCTTATGTCTGCAACAATATCGTCTGCTGCCAATGACCCGCCTTGAACTACTTACATAACTACTTTAAGTGTCTCTTGGCACACACTCTTACACCTTATTGGTTGTTTAACTTTGTGATAGACACCCTAGATCGGGCCCCGCTGCGCCGCTCGAATTGTTTAACCGACTTTTAAAATGGAAGTTATCTTTTTATTAGAGCTTTTACGACTTCGCAATTAATTGTCTGGTGATTTGATAGGTTTTTTTATAGTGCGCGTACGTTGCCGACGCGTCGGAACACTACGGCGCTGTTTGCCATTATTCAGGTCATGCGCAACGCTTACAAGTAGATTGGCAAAAAATGTGTGAAGACATGACGCCTGGTGTGAACATGGCGGCGCTACGTAAGGAGGTTATTAATATGCGGCACCTGAATGAGACGCGCGAATTAATGTCACTTGTATATTAGCAACAAAGGATAAGATTTTAAGATAAAAAACTGTATTAGCATGAAAACTATCGCGGCGGTTCACTCTCAGTTTTACGACGGTGATGGCCTACATTTTGGATTCTCAATTCTTTCGGACATATCTAAGTTTAGCCGTCATATCATGCCAGAATGTGGGACGAGCATGTAATGATAAAGTCGCTTCCTTGTGCTAACCGCACAGGATTTCGCGTGTTCGCACGATGTCCTAAGCTTCACAAGAGATCTCTTTCACAGCTAGTATGTAGTGGGACATAAAGCACTGAATCTATTATGGCTTTCGAATTGGGAATCACAAGGTTTGTTTAAATACTCCAAGAGGATTAAGGCGGCGTAGTAGGTACCTGAGAGGGATTAAGTTAACTAGTGTACTCAAACGAGCCTAATATAATATAAGTATGAAGCGTCTGCTCCAGACTCAAAGATCTCTTTAACCTTGGCAGTCTCACAGTTTTCGCGTTAGTAAAAAACCAAAGCTTATCGGAACTGTAGAGGAAGGAACGTTAAAGTTGATGAATGTGCTGCCACGATGATTTTTACATACAGATTTATAATTTGCCAAGTTTTACGATACGAAGTGGTCGTAAACGGTTTAATCCACTATAAGTACTGTGAGAATGGTCGTTAATCGTTATCGTTATATGGATAATAATTTGTAGCGTCGTCTGCCGAGTGCCGACAGCACCGCGATATGTTTCGGACGTAAAAAGGAGGCTTCCTGTCTCCTGAAATAAATAACCTGTCTCCTGAATAATGACAGGAGTGACTGAAGGACATGTCGGTTTTGTTTGATTTTATAGATATAGGACCAAGTCAACCTAGTCCAGACTTATTATAGCCGCGTATTCAGAAATTTGAGTCTGGATCAAATTACTTCGGAATTTGGCATGAAATTGCGAGTCGCTTCATAAAAACTGAGCGCCAAGCGTCAATGCAGAGAAACGTGTTTGTGTCGTTTATGGTGTTATAAGTAATTATAATTTTTAATTGCTCAAAAGAGAAATGGATTTAAAGCCATTAATGGCTATCAATCTCTCTTAAAATTGTCTTGAATAGAATGTGCAGGTTTCTAGTCGTTATTTCCTTTTACGAGATATTTACTGGTATCTGATTATTTCATCTTTTGTTATTTGATTACTCCACTGTAGGCCACTAATGGACAAAAATCCGTCCCATCTATCGCTTCTGGGGTGGACACCCCAACAGAAGTCTTAATTTTCTGTAAATTTGAGTGTTAATCAAGACCAAACAAGATTCGTCGTCAGTTTGTCGTCGGCTGCAGCGCCTACATCAGCACATTACGTCTGTGTACAGCACGCAGTCGCAGTCTTCATTGATCGTTTCCATTGCATCGCCCAAGGTCACACGTTCAGCGTTCTACTCAGTTTCGTTTCCATATTGCATTTGTCTCGCTTTGTACAATATCTTCGTATTCCAAGTAGTGTTGTTGCATTTCACACATTAATACGTCGGCCGCTAATCAGTGCACATTTAGCACTTGCCGGTCGACTGCGGCTTGGCCAACTTGGTCGCGGTGTGTGTATCGGTAACACTACACGACCGACCTCTGACCAGTCGGCTGTGACTCGCTGATACCACAGATATACTTGGTTTTCTATACGCACACATTTGGCTGCGCTCTGTTCATAACTTCAGGCGTCGATAAGGTACTAAGGCTGTTGTATGTGTGCTTGCGATCAGAAAACGATTATAGGAAGTTATTTATCTTTAACGTATGCGATCTTTCTCGATATCTGCTAAACATTTATGTACTTGCTACCTATGCTCGTACCTACCATCCAAAAATGTCAACTAGCTGTTACGAAATGATAGCGAATGGTCGCGTATGTCCTACTTTTATGTATCCGCCACAGTCCGCGGTGATCTCATAGTTCTAAAGCCTACCTTCCATTGTATGGCCTGGCACATACATGGTATTTGGGCAACCGCTGAGCTATACGATGAGTATCGCCAAAATTTGCCGATACCAAAACAATCGTGCGGACGAATTCGTAGCAGATTTCTAAGCGCGTTACGGATCTTTCGTCTAGGTCGCTTCCCGGACACGTTTCGTAGATGTCCGTGTGATCATTTGTCAGTCTTGAAGTGGGAGAAACACCTCGTTATGTTGGCTGTCATGTCGGACGATGTGGTCTGCTTATTATGATAACCGGAGTGAGCAAAACTTTCGGAGGTTGTCAAAATATAGTTACCTACCGGTCATGCAGGTATGCAGGTAGCACACTGGTTGTCCTTAGTTATCATGTACCACACTCGATCTTAGATACAGGGATAATTATGTGCACATTAGCAGCGCCCCGCGGTTTCACCCGCATAAGTCTATCACGTGAGAATATCGGGATATAAAGTATCTTATTTGTTAATCCAGGTCATAAACTTATCTGTGTGCCAAATTTCATCTAAATCCGTTAAGTCGTTTTGCGTGAAAGAGTAACAAACATCCATCCATCCATCCTCACAAACTTTCTCGTTTATCCTTACATATTATAAAACAAAGTCCCCTGCCGCGTCTGTCTGTCTGTCTGAACGCGATATACTCAAAAACTACCGAACGGATTATCAAACGGTTTTCACCAATGGACGGAGTGATTCATTCGGAAGGTTTTAGTGTATAATTCATTAAGGTTTTGTGTAAATTGGCTGAAATTTGTTGAAGAAGTCTGTAAAAATCATACCGACTGGGAGCTTTACTGGCGTGCGCTGCGTTAACGGAAAAAGATACATCAAATTTATGTTCTACGGTATTGTTCATCTTAAAAAGTACAACAAAAAAGTCCGTTATGGCATATTTATGTCTATCTTCTAAGGATGACCCACAATAACCATGCCTTATCCAAAAAACATGTTATTTAAATTGGGCATTTAATTTAGATTAAAATATCATTTAAATGAATAGTTTTAAAGATATCACAGTTTCAAAATTACGCTTAGCAACACAGGCGCAGCGGTAGGAGTCAATGACCTTTACCTCTGTTATTAGGGATTAAATCTCAGTAGTACGATCCCGTGGGATATTTTCCGACATCCACGCGGGCGAAACCGCGGGCAAAAGCTAGTGATATAATATAATAAAGTAGGATTGAGGGTTGAAGTTCATAACTCAAATCGAAAATTTCGCTTCTTGGACATAATTTTAATGAATAAGTACGTAGAATCTCACAAGGCTTCAGGGAGACGAAGACGATCAAGATTTATACACCTACATTATGGGAATTTACTCATGTATTGAGAAATTAATGTGGCGGATCGATTTGCATACTCGCTTAGGGCGAAATAAATTAAGACAATTTATGCGCGATTGAGGCGTACATGTACCGTTTGTAATTCATATGCGACCACGTTACTGTTCGACAGAGCCAGGATACACTTTTTGTTATAATAAATGTCATCCTTAATTTATTTCAAATAACGCGGTACAATTCGTTCATATATTTTTTTCAGAACTAGTCTCCATTATTTTCATGAGGGTAGTACAATATATATGTCGCGCATGTCCATTCTCATCCCAATCTCGTGAAAGCAATCGTTCGCACATGACATCCACTTGGAAATTAATCAACACGCTTTTGTCTGTGTGTAAAGACTTCTTTTGTTCATTTCCTGTGGCAGGTCTATACTATACGATCGATTGGGCCCCTTGCTAGGCACCCATCTTAATCAGATTAGGGTAGATTTATGCTTTTTCGTACATTGTCATTTCATATCAGAGTTTCAAAGCACGCTGTCCTACGCATTGACAGGGTTTCATTTGATTGGTACTTTCAGATCTTAAGTTGAATATTTCTATAATACTTTTCCTCCCACTCCCAATCGAACATATCTGGGCTTCAGTAAATCAGGACAGGGTATAAGGTCTTTGTGTTTAACTGTGTTCAATTATATTAAATATCCAACTAGTGTATTTGCGAATTTTCGCCATAATGTCTGCGCGACTAGAAGTAATCCATCATGTCTTTGTTCTTATGCTCGCGTGTAGTACAGAATTTGTAGTTTTCTCGAATTTTCCCGTCAGTTTGACAGATAGCTACAAGCCTAACAATCGGTGCATTGCACATGAAAACAACAAATAAATAACTTTGAGATGAGCATTTGCCAGCAAGTTGTAACGTTGTATGATTTCAATTGATTGATGACCGATATTATATTTCAATCGATATTATATTGTTTAACTCGGCATATAATTATCCTAGAACATCAACAGCATAATCAGCCTATAATTTTCCCACTGCCGGGACACAGGCCTCCTCGGTGAGAGGGAGTGGGCCGTTACCCACCAAGCCGGCCCAGTGCGGGTTGGTAAATGTCACATGTCTTCGAATAATTGGTTCTAGTACATGCCGGTTTCCCCACGAAGTTTTCCTTCACCGTTTAGAGAACAGTGGTGATGAAATAATTTACACAAAGTAAAGCGTCTGCCTGGAATCGAACTACGAACCTACAACTCGTAAGTCGCGGCCATTAGCACTGTGCCACCACATCTCTCCAGAACATCCCCGCTTCTAGCTAACGCTGCTTCATACTTTCTACAAAGAGCTCATCCAAAAAATCTTACCCAACTGAGTACCAAATTACGTAGACTTGTTAACACATCACATTACTATGCAAAGCCGATGCATATCGAAGGATGTTTCGGACAGCACCTGCAATTATTATATCAGCTAATGGAGCGCTCGTAATTAAATGCAGCGTGTGTTGCGTGCTCAGCTCCGGGTAGCTGCAACAGCGGTAATTGCCTCACGAGTTTATTTGGCGAGCATACCTCGTCCTAGTTTCCTGACCCGTCCTGAAATTCAGAATTTACTGAAACGGGCTATATAGGTAACTGAATTTTGATTTGTTTCATAGTTCAGCATAAATCGTTCGTCGCTTTGCTGGTTCGTTGTTAGGCCGAAAACTATGGAAGTATAAAACCATAATTCCAAGGTTTTGGTTAAGATAAAAGATCTGCTAGAAAGACTAATTTTTTCAATAATTTTATCGTTTATGGCGAAACAAAATTAAGGTGTTGTAATATCTCACGTCCAAAGAATTTACATTTGGTTTTGGTCCTAGTTGCTTAATAACATTTCTAACTTGTTTGGTTAGCATTTACGTTCCTTATAAGGAGCCTGCCTGCTTGTCTTCTGTCCTGATACATGCTAATTTGGCCTCAGTTTTGCAATAAATCGCTTATCATTCCGCTCATTCCTTGTCCTACACGATTCACATAGTAACATGATGATGATGTGCAAAATATTGTAAAATTCGCTAATAAAGAGGTTGGAAACATATTCGCGTTTAATTTATTCGACCCTATGGTAAACGTATGGGGAGGTCATCGGGCGGCGGAGGCCAAGGCAACAGACAGCACATTTGGCAATTGTCTTACGCAAGGAAGGGCCGCACGAGGCAGTTGTGACGCTGATCAACTGCCAATCAGACGCCACTGGACGTACGGCTGACATGTCTTGGATCTATCATGGCGGAAAACCAATTTTAAGAGCTGTTATTGTGGCTAAACAAGAGTTCAGCTTTTCAAAAACTGCTCTGCAAGAAACTTGAATGAATGTTGAACCTTCGTAGAATCCCTTGATTGGTTTGCAATCTTCTGCTCAGTACGGTAGATATCCGCTTAATTGAAGCCTCTAGCCCGATGAGGTCTCCATTTAGTTATAAATAGAACTTAAAATAAATACTACGCTTCATGTTATATTATCTTTATTAATGTAAGTGTCTTTGTCAATGTGTTACAGAATATCATGGGCAAAGTATGGACGCTGGCGGGAATAATTTTGACTCCGGTAAGTTCAATGACCTTTTTACCACATAATAAATGACAACAGAAGGATCACTCCTAAGACAAGAAATTTTTAAACATTGAAACAATTCCCTGACCAAAAAGTCTATCTTGGAATTTGTAATATTATAATATGTTCCTGGGATATTTCACCTACTATACGGGTAACGTGAGTTGAAATTTGAATGCGAACGATCGTCGACAACGGCTTGTTTTTCACAAAATAAAAGTCAGAGTGTCCTAAAGATGTGTTTTATGTTTGAGCTCCTTGTACGGATTGAGCCTTCTGTATACTAGCTGTGCAATAACTCGTAATATCTTTCATGATAACAGCCTGACAGTTTCAGGCCGATTTAAAATAATGAACGTCGCTCCGACAGATGTTGTGTTGACTAATTAAAAGATCCATTTTAATACCAAACAGCTTTCTGTTTGATTAGCTACGATAAAATAACTGTCTATGAGAGATGAGATTTATGAAATTACATGGAACTTTTTATTTTTTGATTTAAATCTCTTTTTAGGGTTCCGTACCTCAAAAGGAAAAAACGGAACCCTTATAGGATCACTCGTGTGTCTGTCTGTCTGTCACAGCCAATTTGTTCCGAATCTAATGGACCATTTAAGTTGAAATTTGGTACTTACACATTTATTTCTGTGACCCAAACACGAACGTGTAACGAAAACAAATGAATTTTGTATATGGGGTCACTTTTCGGGGGTGAATTGAAAAATTAAATTAAAAAGTTGCAAACTGTACTACTGTGTGGCATATCAAATGAAAGTACTTGTTATGAGGATCTCATTTTTCTTATAATTAAAATTAAATACTTTAAAAGATATTTAGAAAATACATGAAAATTCACCTTTTTTAAATACAGTATTTAATTCTATACTTATAGATTACAGGAAAACCTATAAGAAGTCTATGGTCTTAAAATAACATGGTAAATCCCTAAATATTGTGCGTAAAAACTATTTGCTGTTGGAATGTATGGGAGAACATGTTTTTCAACTACAATGTTAATTTTTTTCTTGGGATAAATTCATCCCAATTACGGAACGCTTCATTGTGCGTGGTCTGACACGCTCTTGGCCGGTTTTTCTTTTTAATCCTCAAAAGAAATCTGTAGAAGTTAAAATATAATGTCAGACATCATAACACTGGTGAGAATTATTGGGCACCTTTTATGCGGGAAGGTTGTAGACGTTGCGGGGCGGGGGCTGAAGAGCGGGGTATAGAGGTCGTAGGGAGTGGGGGAGGGTCTACAACAACTCAGCCTTGAGGAAAAGGGAGGTTTCCGCCGGAAATTGTCTAATGATATTTTTACCAAATTAGATGCTAAATACATTTAGCAGAATGGCAATTATTATCGTTTAAAAATGGCCGCGTTACTTTCTATTTCATTTGATCTGATTACATTCAGACGTCTTTTTAAATAACCGTAATACCGAGATTGGTTTTGATTGATTTATATTTAGGACACTGTCGGGAAGCTCCGCGTCCAGATCATTCACTACTACTTAACACCTCGTTACAATACCGCGAGAGACCTCCAGAATAATTGCGAGAAAGACGGTTTTTCTTACAAACCAACATCTAGTTAGGATCAATACTGGGCCAGCACGTTGTCTAGACAGTTCTAAAGCATCTGCTATTCAGTCCTATTCCTAGTGCTATCCTGAAAGGAGCCGTATCTGCAAGGTCATTAATCACGCGGTTGCCATGCAACCATCCGATGGTTTTTGCGAAGGTTGCCGAAGGACAGACGGAGACCCACGGGCGCTCGTTTTACGCAATATTCCTGATTAATAATCTACTATTTATTATCTTCTGGACCCCTGGGTCAGTGCCCGTGTCAACAGTGGCTAGCTTTTTGAGAAATCAATGTGTGTTTTTGCCTGAAGCCTACTTCATTCGCTTTAAGTTACGGCTTATGTATCTCTAATTCCTGTTAAATATTAGAAGCATTTTTTTAAAAGAACAGTTTTCAAAATTATTTAGACAGCGCTGGTTCAACTTGATTCAATTATAATTGAATAATTATCGGTCAGCAAAATAGAATAAAGTCAAAAATATAATATTTTAAGATTCTGAAATTGTTGCTTATTTTGAACACGCTTTTATTACCTAAATCTTGAAATTAAATTTTAATCTAATTCCAATTCAATCAATCTGCCTAGCCTTTTTTCAACTATGTTGGGGTCGGCTTCCAGTCTAACCGGATGCAGCTGAATACCAGTATTTTTTTAATCTAATTCCAATTGTCGTATAGAAATGAAACTTTGTATGAATGTGTAGTTCGGAAGATAATACTATAATTTGGTATCTTGGAGCTGATCTGTTGATGGAGCCAGGAGGTGGATAGTGGAACTCTTCAGTGGCTACTAGTAAAACCCTCGAGTCAGGGCTCATATGATTTTTTGATGAGTTCTATAGTTTGGGCTTGGTAACGAGGTTCTGATGATGGAGCCGAACTTACTTTTTATTTAAATAATTTTGGGGTTATCATTTCATGAAAAAGTATTTGCAGAGCAGCTTAAAATTTGTTTTGTTTGGGTTTTATTGTATAATAGGTATTAATTTTACAGCCGCGCCGTACGTAGCAGTCTCACTTATGCTTGTTTTTAACAATTTCAACATATTTATTTACTTAAGAATGCGGCGACGTATGAATTGTCCATACAAACGTAGTACATCAATCATTTGCAATTTGAGCATATTTCCACCATATTATGTTGATATTCGGATTGAGACAGTATTTATCTAGGCTTCTACGTCTTTTGATTTTCAAAAACTTACCTTTAAATGAAATGTAAGCGAATTGCATTTCGTACATTTTTACAGCGTAAATGACATGTTTTCATATGGTTTTTTCTGTATTATAAACAACAATATTTGTAATATTGTTTCCGTAGAAGCATAGTTTATGTTATCAAGTTACAAATTATCGAAAAAAAAATGGAAATACATTAAGTTTTCATTCATCATTTTATGTATTACGGAACACATCCAAATTTATCATAATTTTTCAATGCTAGTATTGCCATCGCGTCAAGGAATAATTTGTCAATGTGTGCGTGGTCGTACTGCTCACTGTAGTTGTATATCGCTCCGACAGGCAGTCACGCTAGCGCAACGTGCTTGGTGGAATTCGTTCGGGGTATTTTTTGTCAGTATTATAAGATTAGGTATATTATATAGGTACTTTACTGTGCTTATTGTTTACTAAATTAAAGCAGCTGCCGACTACTTCTGTTTTGTGCTCGTGATTATATTTAAATCTATTGTTTGATTGTTTTACTCGAGTTAATTATCTTTTTGTATACACGTGTTTCTGAAAAAAAAAAAATTTTTCATTCTATCTTTTCTTTCTTTCTATCTTTAGATAACATAAATGTGTTTACAAACATCCGTATCTGGACAAACGAGTACTTATGTTTTATCAGTAATATTAATCGGTAGGTACCTATTTATGCGTCTAAAGACCCTCAGCGAGTCGTAGAAACATCTAAATTATACACACGGCCGAAACGCGGTAGTCCAGGTATAGGTGGCTTGTTGAGAATCCAACGTGCTGGGACGTACTCTCGTCCCAGCGCGTTGAAGAAACACTGTTGGATTTTCAACTCTCGGCGCTAAGCAGAGCGTTGAAAATCAAGTGCACGAAAAATTTCGCCGCGATTTTATTACGTCCGTGCGAACGAGGGCTATATTATAGGACCAGGTTTTTATACTATTTACTTGCAAGTACGCCGACCAAGTGCCGATCCGAAATACTCGCAAGACTATTTTATTTCTTATTTATATTTAGTTACGGATCAATGTTCTATGTAGGGCTTTCAATACCGGGATCCCGGTATTGGCTAATACTGGGATCCCGGACATTATTTGTCATTTTTCAATACCGGTATTGAAATGTCCACTACCGGGATACCGGTATTGGTGATTTTATTTTATCAGTAGACACTACAGTGAAACAATTTCTTTTTATTACCTACACATTATATTTCCAACCAATTTTATAATTATCTGGGTAAGTTTAAAAAACTGCGTATTTTAATTCGACAGTTAGTTACATTTCATTACTACTTGTGCTACTAACTGGAGGCAGAAATAGAAGCTAAAACTCAAAGGGAAGTTAGGACCCATGCTTCTTCCAGCAGGCCTAACATGACACACGCGATAATTATCCACCCTCGCGCGACTAATTTTTGTCTATTTCTGTAGTGTTATCGTTTTCTGATAGCTACGCCATACAAAATACTTGACTCGGTCTGTCAAACTTGATGTTTTGTCAACAAACCCTAACATGACACGTTATTTATCTCGATTTTTGACAGTTCAACACGAGATAATCAGTTATTTTGTCGTATTTAGTCATCCTCGATTTTGACGGCGAGAAGAGTAGACAAAAAGACAAAATTATATATTTTTTTTAATTGTGGGTGTACACCGGTGTACTGTATTAGAGGGGTGCACTACCACGTAGATGACTATTACTTTCCAGTCACTTTGCCAATTATGGTGATTAAATAAATAAATTAACGAAATCTAGGGATTATAGCTGTATGGTAATATCAAATATTCGCAACATAATTACTAAAATCACCAGTTTATTTCCTAAGGGTGGTGATTAACAATTTTTATGGTTATAATAGCGGAATCAACTCCACCTGCCAATTTATTTGAACGTCAGTCTTTTTGGTGACTGGTGATCAACAAAATTTGCAACGTCATGGACTTTATGGTGACTGTTACAATAATAAACTTCGATTTGTCAAATTGCGATCGTCGGCCCATTTGTCATTTGTGGTGATTATTTAATGAGTATAGGTGCCACTAATTTTAATTTCCGTCTATTTGTATTTTAATTTCAGCATGCCAAAGAAATAATTTAATTTTAATCAAAAAGTCAGTTACACAAAAAACTAATCATAAATAATTAAAAGGGAGAATAATTAAGAGAGACGTTTATTCAATAAAGTATATAATTCCATGCATAAATTGCATGAATGAAACAGAACTTCAAGCCGATGTTGCTATCATAAAAATAATTTGTTTTTAATCACTTGCAACATCGGTATCTCGTCGCGCGATAAAGTAGTGTCAAAGTGCCTTTTTCGAGTTTACTCGCCGTTTGCGGTCATGTAAGGGATTAGAATGACGTCAGAATCGTAAACAAATTCCGATAAAACGAGAAAAAGAGCGTTCTCGCGCTTGTCATGTTAACCCTGCAGCACTGATATAGAGTCTATTGTAAGAGTTGAATTGGGCATTTATGATAGTTCTGAAGGCGGCCGAGAGATGTATATTGACATGGCGTATAATTATTTACTGAGCATTCTACCTACGAGCGTAGAGGTAGAGAGAACGTTTTCCTCGGTTACATATTTCTGCAACCGTTTAAGGGGACGATAACCGACTTTTAATGATTTTATACTGAAGATGACGTCTAAACGAGTAGTGTTAGTAATTTGAAAAAAAAATATGTTAAATAAGAGCATTTTCTTAATATTTTAATATAGGCATATTTTTGATTATGTTTATATTAAATAGTGAAATTAATTTGTAAAGTTATGTCTAACGCGGATAAAAAACTGAGAATGTCGCAAAATCTATCAAGCGTTTTTTTCTGAAAATTTCACCATTTTGAAAACAATTAAATTATTGATCTTTTAGTATACGTGTTTTATTAAAATACCTTTTTTTTACGTGTAATAAATTAATAATGCGTCTAATTTGGGACAGCGCTCCTTGATGGACGAGTCCTATTACTGGCTGGACGTATGACGCGTTGCATGAGCTCAATACAAAACACGCAAGCTAACCATTAAATGTCACTGTCATATATCTGCGTCTTAAGAAGCTCGCTCTCAGATAAAACTTTAGATGCTCTTTCCTTCCTACGAACTCATTTTCAGGAAGAAAGAGCCGAAACAATGTTGATTTTATAGAGATTATATGCAGATATTACTTTATAGCAAAAGATGCATGTTCCACTCAGTAGTAACTGTAATAAGTCATAAAGAAAAACCCATAACGGGGAAGCATCAGGGTAACCCGCGAAATTCAAATTTTCTTACGTATTTTGCATTTTGCAGGTCAGTGACAGGTTTTATGTTGATTAAAATATGATTCGCGGTCATAACAAATATGGCTTTACTCAATTATAATCATTACAATCAGCAATACAACTCCATAAGTTAGCAAAGGTGTCAAATGTCATGATTTCATGAAATCATGACATTTGACACCTTTATCTTCTTCTTAATCACTATTGCTGATTGTAATGATTATAATTGAGTAAAGCCATATTTGTTACGACCGCGAATCATATTTTAATCTACATAAAACCTGACACTGACCTGCAAAATGCAAAAAACGTAAGAAAATTTGAATTTTGCGAGCTACCCTGGCGCTTCCCCCTTAAAAGCACGATGAACAATTTTGACTGATTTTTATGTGATTTTATTAAAACATATTGTGTCTTGATTTTAAAGAGATTTATTTTATAAAAACATAAAGATAAATAGATCGCTAAATTGTAATTACTTAGATACTGATTATTCAAATTTAAATGTTTTATTTTATCTAGGTACTTTTCTCATACTATGTATCAGATTATTTTGTTATTTTTGTTAGGAGATTCTGTTTGCAATTTAAAGTTGTATAAAAAAGTGACTATATTTAAAAAGCAGTTTTTTATTATTTTGTAGTGAAACTTATTAGTTGTTGAATAAAAAAACGATATTAAGTAAAAAATAGTCTCATACCGGGATCCCGGTGTTGGACATTTTCTATACGGTATTAATACCGGTACTGCAAAAATCCGGTATTCGAAACCCCTAGTAGTTCTATGCAAGCGTTTTTACTTTAAAGGATTTGGAAGTTTTTTTTTTTTGTATACGCGATTGTGCTCTTTATTTATACTACATTACGGATTAAAGGTTTTGGAAGTTTTTTTTTTAAATGCGATTGTGCTCTTTATTTAGATAAGGTCCGTACCAATGTTCTATACAAGTATTTTTCTTCAAAGTATTTTTTTCGGCTACTCGCTCCTTCGACGCTCGATGCAATTCTGCTCCTTATTTATATTTAGTTATGGATCAAAGTTCTATGCAAGTATTTTTACTTTAAAGGTTTTGGAAGTTTTCTTGAATACTTCTTTAGGCGCGTTGAGCATTTTTGAGATGGGACTAAACCTTTGATTTCGCGACACTGTAACGTAATTTACCGAAACCGTGGAGTAAAAGGCATCAATGCGTTGATTACCGCGGTACCGATTTTTTTAATCTGACGTGTAAAAGTGATTCCGATACTTATCCTATTTACAGAATAAACAATTTAATTTCATATCTACTAGATTTTCTCTACAAGGCCTAGATCCAGAGATATTCTAAAACATTGAGATATTGGCATTGTAAAGAAATTTCCAAAAAACGCATTACTAGTCTGTACATATACTAACGATTCCCCAAAGTATTCAACAGAAATAAAGCAAGTAATGAACATACCTAATTACTAATAATAAAATATAAATGCCGTCGACTCGTTATGAATGAATGGTAAGTAGCTATCTATCCAGTCACACACACACACGGATGCGCACCGCGTCCGCCGCCCGCCTGCTGTTGTCAAACAGAGATAGCAATATTCCGAACGAATTTTGCAAACGTCTCGATTTGTAGTTGCGAGCCGCGGTCGCAGCGCTCTTAAGACAATATGATATATATATACATATTTGTAATGTGCTCGTCAAGCACTTTCATTTGATACCTAAAATGGCAGGCTTAATAAAAAAATTGTAAGCCTGCCAAGCTTAATTTATTTTTTTAGTTCTTGACTGTGTCCTCTGGAGGGCGCCATGTTGCATTTAATGTGAAGTTACATAACCTATAACCAGCGGACAACCAAGACGCTTCCAATGATACCTCATTTGTCAAATTATAATCGCTAGTTTAGAAGTTATGCGTTAACCGATGAACGTTCATACATACATACATACATACCGGTCAAAATCATAACCTTCCTTTTAGCTTCGCCATAGTCGGGTAAAAAAGCGACAAGCTGCAGGTACTTATATCGTAACTGATAAGATTACTAATTTTATAATTTTTTGTGCATGATAAAACCGTGTATTTTTGTTATTTCAAAAACAGCGATTTATTTTTTCATATTTTTTATTTGACGAAAACAACAACATCACGCCTTGTTTTCTCGAAGGGTTAGGCAGAGGTGTACCTATAGTACATCCACATTTCGCCAGTTATATTTAAGTCCCATCAAGTCCCATGTAATAGTCCCATGTCCATAAATAAAAATAATATTAACTTGAACTTTACTAATTGAAATAGTGTATTAATATTAATAACGTTTATAATCTTCGTCTAGACGTAGACATAACATAAGTTTGTCTGAATTATAGACTGAACTGAACTTAGGGATTCTTGGTCCTCACATGTGTGTGAGAAGGATCAGTCTGGTCCTAGCAAACGTAAAAATCTGCCTTCGCTGCAACAAATACCAATAGCAAACCCTTCGAAATAAACGTGAATTTTCAGCTAGCTTTAATAAGCTTTTGTAACAATCAAGTCAGCTTCAGTCCACTGCAGGAGGACAAAGACCTCTTCGCAGCTGCACCATAATACTCTGACCTCTTACTTCCGCATCCAGTTAACCTAGTTTATTTTCTAATTTTAGAATTAGGAGCTACAGCCAAAACAATATGCATCAGCTATTACTCGTCATAGACTAAATACGAATTCAATAAACAACACAAAATGATCAACGAATAAATTAAGCACGTCTAATATAAAACAAGTGAAATCGTAACGAACGTCATTGGACGTCGCGCCACGCCCTTCGGCGATCCTATTACCGTCTGCCCAGCTAGACTTCAGTACTTAGTAATTAGTGCGGCCGAAATTAGGGGCGTTGTCGAAACCGAGTGCACCCGCCCGGAACGAGTTGCGTGCATCGGAATCGATCACACGTCGATTTCTAACGGACTCGCTGCCTTTGTTAAGCCTTGCCGCTGTTCGTCAGTATTACGTCTCTTTGTTGTAACGCTCTCTATACACATTTTTGATAAATTCCTCGGAGCCCTTGCAGATAGGACGGTCATGCGCTCTGCGTCGTGTCTAGTACTTTCTTTGTCCTTTATGCTTGGTTTCTCGATATTGCATTAATTTACAAAGGACGCGTGATTTGTACTATTGATCGGTTTCTGTCTGCATGTAGGTTTCTGTACCTTAACAACGTTGTAACATCTTATTAACATTATGGAATGCAAATAAAAAATATGAATAAATGCATTGATTCTTTTATGGTTCTTTTATCATGTATGTAACGGTTTAGCGTTTGCCTCCGTGTTACTATTATTGATATTAATTCCTCTTTAACGGTATAATTTAAATAATTTCTAAGAATTACGTCATGGCAACATAATAATAAGTATATTTTCAATTTAATCCTTGTTTATCATGAAATTTTCATGAACTCTGTTGAGTTTGCGTATCTTCACCTGTAAACGTTTTATATTATTATGATCTTATCTATCGACGAAGTATGTCTGGCAGATCTAGAGAGACGGCTCGTGACGTCACACACTCCTACCTATATCTAGACTTTCAGATGAAGTAGTAGTTCATTGATTTAGTTTAAGAAAGGGTGAACTAACGTAGGCATGTGGAGAGATAAACTTCTTTGCGAGGTTTTATCCCTTTCGGAGGTTGTACAAGATCGATTGTAAACAGAGCTCCATTATGATCTCATCTCATAACACAACATCATGCCAGTATTCCGTGAATGAGAGATGTCTGTTTAAGTAGTACACACAGAAATTCCGGGCTATTACTGAGAAATTCCTAAACAAAAACCCCTATAACACTACCCGACCTGGAAATCGAAGCCAGATCCTCGTATTCAGCAGTCGCGCTTACGACCAGTAGACCTGCGAGGCACTCCATTATTATAAACCTAATTATCTCGTCAGTACAAACTGACTGATCTAAAGTCTCTTTTCGTGTCTGTCAGTGTGACTGCGTTATTCTTCTGGTTTTGATGCATTTTACACGATCATTTAGATAATTTGTTTCGGAAGGTTTATGTAAATAAATACGTAACTTAGTTAAAGCACAGAAATCATGATGCAAATAAATCTTCGTCTTTGTCTACATAGTACCTGTGCAAAGCAGGGGCGGTTTGCTTCTAGTATTCAATATTGCCTTTATCTGATCTGCCTGTAAACCCTGGTGCTTCTGGTGTGTGCAGGTCAGCAGCCACAGGAGCAGGAGTTGGCGACGAAAATGCTGCAGATCCAGTCCAAGCGGTTCTACCTGGACGTGAAGCAGAACCGGCGCGGGCGGTTCATCAAAGTCGCAGAGGTGAGCGTACGTCATCGCACCCATCACTCATAGATATTCCACATGTAGTACAATGGCGAGGATGGTGGTGTTGTGAGGGGCTTGTGGCTAAGTAATAACAGTCGCACGGGTCGATCTATCAGGTTAAGCTACGCTTGCCTCGGTTGGTCCATGGATGGGACCATATTTGCATACCAAGACCGCTCCATGTCTCGGAAAGCACGTTAAACCGTTGGTCCCGGCTGTCATTTATAGATCTTTGACAGTTGTTACGGGTCGTCAAAAGCCCGAAAGTCTGACAACCAGTCTTACCAAGGGGTATCGTATTACCCAGTAACTGGGTTGTGGAGGTCCGATAGGCAGTCGCCCCATGTAAAATACTGGTATTCAGCTGCATCCGGTTAGACTGGAAGCCGTCCCCAACATAGTTGGGAAAAGGCTAGGCAGTTGATGATGTAGTAGAATGTTGTAGTTTACACGCTTCTAAGCAAGTGGTACTGAAGATTGCCGTGACAGGATCATTAATTAAGGAGGTAGCTTTGAGCATGGTTGTCACTGCCGCTAGATGTTAATTCAGGTATATTAGTTTTAAGCAAATTGACTACAAACTTAAATGGTCCGTATAATAAAATCTCAACTGTAATTCTTTGACAGTTGTACGAAATGTTATAAAACGGCAAATTGCCGTGGTAGGGTGTCAGTGTGTTAAACAATTAATTTCTTTGACTGTACAATATGTACGGTTAAACCAAGATCAGTAGTTATCATTCTTGAATGAAAAGAAATAAAGGCGCTGTCAATGTCCAATTGTCATCGATCGGACGTGCGGTTGACTGTACTAAGCTCAACCTCTGAGTGAATTTATGTCTTGGAATTTATACGTCATCATTGAAATGGCGAGTATCTAAAAAACTACTAGATTTCATTACTTCACTCTAGACCTAAGTTCTATAATATTGCAGCAGAAAATATAAAATGTTACCTTGGCTTGAATTAAATTAGTAAACCGAACCCAAAGAAACAAAGTTAAGTTATAAAAAAGTTATTTCAAAACAAATTGTTTGTAAAGGAGTGTTTATTTAGAACTTTGAGTAAAACAAACACTGCGCCGTAACTGGCAACCCTCGTGCTATGAAAACTGTCTGATGACGTAACGAACGGGTAATGATTGTAATTGGCAGCTCTCGTGAAAACCTCTGATGATGTAACGCGAGTAATGATTATAATGAACACAATACCTGGTGGTGTAAGAATGAGAAGTTATAAGTTCCCCTCGACCTTTGACGCCCACAGACGGGTCGCTGAGCGTTGGATAAGCTTGTCACATGGAATGTAACGTGCAGAAGTTAGACTTCTCTAACGTGGTGATAATAGTGGTGGAAACAGATTTGAAATAGGACCTCCGCAGATTGATTGTGTACTGGTATGCGGTATTTTGATTTGGAATAGCGTGAACGCCTAAATATTTAAGAACCTTCGAAACCAATGTGACTACACCAAAAAGTCATAAAAAGTATTACGTCCTTAACATCGACATATCGTAACGTGTAAAATAGAACGCATCATTGCAGGAAGACAATTAATTGGAGCCTCCTCAGCATCAATTCAGTGAAAGGCGTATTTCCCACTTTTGAATTGGTATGTGTACATTCCAATATTAGAAAAAGACTAAGGCCTGTATTACAGAAGCTCACTCAAGACTCAAGCTTTACTTAAAATTAGTTTCAATCAACCAAATTGAGTTTTGAGTGAGGTTCTGTAATACGGGACCAAGTAACGGAGAAGATTGGATAGTAGAAATTTTTGAGTACCTATAAAATTCCAACACAAAGTATTTATTAAGTTGTAATACAAACCTAAGGTTAGTAATTTTGTTAATTGACTTTGTGCTATAACAATAAACACTTGATTTAAATCAAAATGAGGTAATCAAACCAACCCTATTATCACTTATCTCTCTCTTCAAAACCACCCAAATGTCCACTGACGCAGTTTGTTCATATTTCGCAATGCTACGTAGTAACTAGTGGGTGTGTCAGGTTTTTGTTACGGATTGTTTGTAGTTGACCTTTTGTAGCAGATTTGTTGAATGCTTGTCGTTAAGGTTGTTCTAAAACGAAACGGTAAATATGCTACTGACTGTTGGCATAACGGTTATAACGCTTGCCAGTTATAGTTAGTTTTACATTGTCATTATAGTTTTCAGTGCAATCAGCTGCAAATAATTTAGACAAAGAGATTGCCTCTCTAATATAACTAATGGTCTTGTAGTCACGAAGAGTAGGTACAGAGCCCAACAGAGATATGGCCGCTGTAAGCACAGCGCGTTGACCACTAGTCATTCTCATCTAAATAACGACTATATTTTTAAAGCGCTTACTTCAAAAGCTTGAAAGATTTGTGATACCAACTAGGGTTTGAGAAGTCTCGATAGTCTCAAGTCTCGGGACACGAGACAACCCACGATCAAAGTCCCGGGGCATGCAGGGAGTAACTACAATGCCCCACGTTGGGCGCCACTGTATCGGCTAGGGCAGGTAGGCTAGGCAGGCCGTTACTTTTAGGTAGTGTAGAGAGATAATTGAAACCAGCAGAATAGGTCGCGGGTAAGGTCACTGATTCCACTGAGCACTCGCACACTTAATTAAGTAGGGCACCGTCCTTGGTAGCACGTGGCAGACGTGGGGGCCTGTCAGCACAGGCTTAGTAAGAGGCCGGTCAGGACTTCGTAAGACCTCAGGTAGCGTGCGTTGGTAGTAGGACGTAAGACGACCTCAGGTAGCGCACAGTTCAGCTACACACGCCGCGGTGGGCAGCCTGCAGCGCGACGTTCAGAGCAGCGTGCAGATTTGTGCAGTGTGTATATATATAATTGGTGTACATATTATATTTATAGTTTTTAATAGGTATATGTACATCTTTATATTTAAATAAATATTTATTCCTCAATTCTCGCTATTGCACATACCACTGTTTGTCTCTGCATCACCAAAAGGTTGACCGGTAGAAAATGCCTGTGGCTTTAAGTCCGCCTCTCTACATTTGTGTGCTTGAAGTATTAAATAAATATATAAATAAATAGATGTCCTGCCCTCAGTTTGGACGTAGAACCATCCATCACTAATTTATTAGTGATCGATGCGTAGAGCCCTAGAAGGCGCGTTGGGAGCGCATGCTAGATGCGGTGCAATTATTAGCAAGCCGCATGCGATGTGCCAGCTTCTTTCCCTTTTACTAATCATTAATAAATTTTGCCTAGATAATGATTATTAATGATAAGTACGATTACTAAGTTTGTTTTATAATTATAAGATTGTACTGCCAAAAACGGAATCTATGATTATAAATATGCGAATTGTTTTGACTATAATTAACGTTATTAATGTTAGAATTTAATTGTATGTAATAAAATGTAGATTAGTGACAGACAAATATCATGATCTCATAAACAAACGTCACAAAATAACAATATGGCGGCGACGCATCTGTTGTGTACTCAGTAAGTTACCTAGAGTAGTATCAAGTAATTATTCGTTAAGCTAATAGATGGCGCTTTCAATGACAAAGCGCGTGAAGCGAATAAAGTTTATTATGACTATTGGAAACTAAAATTATTACAATACAATTTCAACAATCGTGTCTCGAGTCTCAACCCGAGACAACAAAATTTACAAAACGACCCGAAACTTTGAGACACGAGACGTCCCAATGCGGGAAGTCGCCTCAGAATTTAATAAAATGGTCGGTGGTTAATGTTTACATAGAAAGAGTTATTTATTTACGTGTTGCGTAAGCGCGGCTTATGTACACGATAACGATTTACATAATAGATAGCAACAGCTGATGAGGATTCGCTGATAAGGACTTTGTTCCTAAATGCTCAATTATAGTACACTGCTATCATTATCATATCAATCTTCGGCTCGATAAAGGCCTCTCCCAATTTGTTGCTACCAGGATTCTGAAAAACAGGCCTATGCGGTAAAATATTGACGCTGATGCTCTATCTGAATACTGGACCCAATCTTTTTTTGGTCTTTCGGCCGTAACAAACAACAAAAGTTGAGCAGAATCATTTTGCCTTACAGCCAAAGATTAAATAAGAAAACGTCTTTCCATTCTAAAATTTTCCTTCAACACATTAAAGCACCCTGCTTCTATAATCTGTAGATTTATAAAATGGAAAGGATAAGTCGTTTTTCCACAGCTTATCTTTCCAAACGAGTTGATTGTGAATGAGTGCGTCTCTGATTTGTGCTGTAGATTTCCTGGAGACAAGATTACATTTTAAATTTCACTTTACAACTTTATGATGTCCTGAAAACAATTTTAGATCGTTACCTAAATATAGTCTCCTGCTTGCTGTGTTTTTGATTGCAATAATGTTGTTATTAGCAGGCATAGCACCAATATCCTCCGAACAGAATGTATTGATCACTTTTTACGTTTAGCACACCATGCGAAAAGATGAATTGGTGCACTATTTGATAGAAACCACTTTAATTCTATATTAGTGGTACATCTAATATGATATTTATAAGCGGGCGAGTCCTTCGGGCGTGAGAAGCGACTAGCAGCATTCAATTTGTTATTGATTTCACTCGCGCCTTCCCAAACGTTTGCCGAGGCTATGTAGTTTGCAACCCAACACTAATGTTTGTTGCACATTTTGTGACTTGGCACCAACCTTTTCTTGGCAATATCGAAATTAGTGTTCAGGATTTATTTTGTATTACTTAGTGTTTGGCTAACGATTTCTTGCTTTTCTTAATTTGAAGATTAATTACATCTCTTGAGTTTAGCAAATGTGGGTCAGTTACCGTCGTATCGACTGAAAAAAGATAGGTTTAAACACTCGGAAAAGGCAAAAAGCGAATTTAGGAAATAATCCTTTTTACCTTTCTTTAGACAGTTTTTGCGGGTCGTAAGAAGCTCAAAAGTCGTATCGTGTTATCCAGTAACTGGGTTGTGGAGGTCAGATACCAGTTGCTCCATGTAAAATACTGGTATTCAGCTGCATCCGGTTAGACTGGAAGCCGACCCCAACATAGTTGGGAAAAGGTAGGCAGATTGACTGATTTGACCTTTATACATCGGTTGTTGTGTACAAGAAGTCAATCGTCGAATCCGACTCGGCTGGGCAGCGTTCGAGAAGCTACGCAATATTTTTTCGTCCCACATACCACAGTGTCTCAAGACGAAAGTCTTTGACCAGTGCGTGTTGGTAGTGATGACCTATGGTACTGAAACGTGGTCGCTCACAATGGGCCTCATCAGAAGGCTAAAAGTCACCCAAAGGGCAATGGAGAGGGCTATGCTTGGAGTTTCCCTACGTGATCGAATCAGAAATGAAGAGATCCGCAGGAAAACCAAGGTAACCGACATAGCCCGAAGAATTGCCAAACTTAAGTGGCAATGGGCAGGGCACATTGCTCGCAGAACGGATGGCCCATGGGGTCGAAAGGTTCTGGAGTGGCGACCACGTACCGGAAGACGTAGCGTTGGAAGGCCTCCCACAAGATGGACCGATGACCTAGTGAAAGCCGCAGGAATCCGCTGGATGCGGAAAGCACAGAATCGGTCGAAGTGGCGGTGCTTGGGGGAGGCCTATGTCCAGCAGTGGACGTCTTTCGGCTGAAATGATGACATCGGTTGTTTATAACACAGGCATAAATGCACTTTTCAGATAAAGCTATGAATATTAGCCATACAATATTTGGTGTAGGTATTCTTGCTTTTGAGTATTTCAAGTAGAAATATTTTCAGTTTTCTTTATTTCAAAGAAAATTAAATTAAATTCTTAAATTATCTTACTGAGAGGCGGTAGAGCAGTGGAAACGGATATCCTGTTAGTTTTCACTTCCACGCTACAAATGGAAGAAAATAAAAACAAAACGGTTCATTTTGTTATATAAAATATTTACTTTCAGTTGAGTTGTCATAACGTTTTCCTGCTACAGGATGAGGGCGACTTTTTACCATTAAGTCCAGACAATTAAACAATATTCATTAAGTCGTCGAGCAGACCAATGTTGCAAACATATGAAGCAATGGATTTTGTTGTAATCCCACTAATATTATAAATGTGGAAGTTTGTATGTTTGTTACTCGTTCACGCAAAAATGGCTGAATGTATTTGGATGAAATTTGGCATACAGATAGTTTATAATCTGTACGTACGTTCCCGTCAATTCCCGTGGGATTATTTCCGACATTTATGCGGGCAGAGCCGCGGACAAAAGGTAGTGTCAAAATAAAGGGAAATAGTAAATAAATTGTTCACTTTCACAGACAACACTAAAGCTGCCTCGTTGGTGTAGTCGCAAGCGCTAGTAGTTCCTCAAGGGTCTACTCTCTAGAGTCCGTCAACGAAGATACGGGCCCGTCCGAAATTAGTTGATCCGTCAAAATAAGTGTCAAATTAAATTTTTCAGGCGGTCTAAAACACTTCTGGTGTAACGACAGCTGTCAAATCGTGTTGTCAGTCATTTTTAGTTCGAGCCCCGAACTAATCTTATGTCAGTAAGCGATACGAAGTTGGAAAAACGGCCGAAACAACGGACTCCGTGCTTAGTTAGGGATTAGACTCCCCAGTAGCGGTCCGGAGTCTGAATTGGTGCCGGTTGATGACAATAGGCTCGCCACATATTACATGGGACTCAAACATTACTCATATTGACATATTTGCATGTCCTCCTGCCAGTAAGTTCAAAAGTCTTATACTTAAGGACCTCTCTTGATTTATGTATAAAGATATAGTTAAAGATAAAGATAAACATGATAGTTAAGTTAAATTTTTAATATTATTATGTGTTTATTACCCTATCGTTTAATTAATTGTATATTTTATTCCACAGTTAATCTGAACAGCGCCCATATGAATAAAAAAAAAATTGCCAGTTATTTTATAAATTACCTCAATACTCAATCATTAAATGCAATCCACAATGTGTACTCAGGTGGTAAATTAGAATTGAATGAGATCATTATGGACCCTGTCGACACAGGAAAATAGTATTAGAGAGGAAGCTTTAAAAACTTAACTGTATTCTTAACTAAATAATTATCTAATGAGAGTGTTTTCTATTATGTATGAATTTTCAAATATATTTATTTATAGTTAATTAAAACGGTACGACACCAATTACATTAATTACATAAAAAAGATTAATATTGACAAAGTTGTGTATAATTTAATTAAAACTAGCATAGAACAGTCGACGACTCCTTTGAATACTTTCTCTCACAGAACACCAGACATATTTGCATAATTTTCCTCCATTCGTCCGCAAACACATCACATTCAGGGTTGGCAATCAGAAAGGCGCTGAGCATCTTAAAAGTACGACACACTAGGGATTCAGCTCTGGCGACAGTTTTGGATGACGGTTGCGCGGACAGTGTCCGATGTATTTATCGGGCAAAAATACTTAGCAGAAAAGGCCATGGAGCTCGGGGCAGTCGATAAGTCCCTGTAAGGTTTTACAGCCTATATATATACCGTGAGCTGATCAAGACCTTTTCTCACCTCCAACGAGTTGAAGCCCAACATCCCCAAAATTAAGTTGGTAGGATGCATGTAGGGAATGAAATGGTGTAACCTTTGGAAGAGGCATCTTAGGAAGGTTTTCTGTACCTTTTCAAGCATCAGTGTTGGGTCGCGGTATAGGGTTGCCACAGGCGCTTGACTCGAGTTTGCTTCGAACTAGAGTGGTAATAGTATAATAATTATGTAGTTTCTGCACAAATAATTACCTGATAATCTGCCTAACCCTTCGCGAAAGAACAAGCGTGATGTTATGAGTTTATGTAATTCTAAAGCTAAACGTTTGCCTACAGATCGGCGCAGACGGGCGCCGCAGCCAGATCTTCCTGGCGATGTCGACGGCGGCGGAGTTCCGCGACCACTTGTCCAGCTTCAGCGATTTCTACTCGTCGCTGGGCCCGCCCAACCCTGACAACGTGCCCGACGACGGCAAGCTCAAGTCCGAGATGATGCTCAAGGTGAGACAGAGATGCTACTACCTAGGACTTCCAATGAAGCATCAGTGGCCAGCGAGTCCTTGGATCCGTTACCGTTGTACCATGTTTAGACTTAGTATAGTGCGTCGAATCTGTCAGAAAGGCTAAAAAATACAACAAAACCAAATGTGTCTCCATTTTTAGTCAATGGTAAATGGTTTACACAAAGTCAAGAGTGTGAAGCTGGGCGAATTTGCTTTTTGCGAATATTTATTATTTGAATAAAAAAAAAACTAAAGCTACCATTAATTTGATAAGCGTTTGGTAGATAAGTCGCATGGCCGGTATCGGTAGCAGTAGCATGTTGAAACTGTTGAAAGAAACACGATACTATTTAAGTTGGCGTCAACATTGATTGTGATCTAGTCGTAGGGCTGACGGATAGCGAGTGTGGCGTGACTGAGTGAAGGTCTGGGCTATGAGGCCGGTATCGGGAGCCATGACCATTTCATTCGTTTTCCACTAATGCATTGCTGTTAAGTCCTGTAATATTTTAGTACGCATAAATATATTTTTCACGAGTTTTCTATAGCTACGCCTTGAATTTATGTTTCGATTAGCTACGTGCTTGATTTTCTTGTTATACGTATCCGCAGTGGTTTCTTTCATCATACTGATAACAATTTTTAAATTGAAATTCCTATACTTATTGTAATACGGCTCTGTAGCCATGATTGGATTAAATGATGATTTATTTATACTAGGGTCAATTTTTCTTTAGTTAAAGAGTTCATGAACACATTTTTAACGAAAGTATTTTCATTGCTGGTCCTAGCAATGCTCTCATTGTCGGACCTGCAGCATTAATTCTTTTAACTAGTTGTACTGAAGTCTTACAAATGCCAGTCAATATCATCACCTCCACTCAGCCGAAAGACGTCCATTGCTGGACGACTGGCCTTCCCCGTGCGCATACCGTCTGATACGGGATCTAACTAAATGAACGCGACGAACAAAATACAGAACAGAACGGCATTTGACATCTTCCTTCACAAGTAGCGCCGCCATACACGTCCATTTTGACTTCTAGAACCATGTCAGACTGTATGTCGATAGTGGCATATAACTTTCCAAAGAAAAGTAATATGGGCTTCAGTAGTAATCTTTGTGTTTCCGAATTAGCTCGAACGTTGCGCCACAGATAAACCTCCCACAGAGGCAATGCCTCTAAGTTTTGTACTGCCGCGATTGTATGAAGTTTTCTCTCCGTCGGTTACCTGCTCCGGTCTCAGAACGTCATTTGTCACTCAAAAGTTTTGAAAACTTTTTGGAATTGCATAGTGTTCATAGTGCTGATTTTAAGAGCTGTCAGTGTCAATTTTCCATAACAATTTTGACACTGACAGCTCTTGAACGCGGTTTAGAAGTGCTGATCGCGTTCAGTTTCATTGGTGAAATTCACCCTAAATCTGTAATTTTGTAAACCTGGTAATATTGGTAATACAAAATAGGTAAGACTTGACCGCGCCTCCCGCCGCTCTTTCCGCCGCCCCGGCGAGGACCTCATACCGCTAAACAGACCCATAAATCGTCTACTGCGCAAACAAACAGCTCTACATTCGATCTCATCATTGCACGTTCGTATTTCCGAAGATAGACGATGATTCCCGAAGTGCATACTTTTCTTTAGAAAACTACTCTCCCAACATGAAAAGCAAAACATTGCTATACGAATGTATGATTAATGATGCCCGTACTGTAGGACAACCGACGCTACTACCTGGACCTGAAGGAGAACTCGCGCGGGCGCTTCCTGCGCGTGTCGCAGACCATCACGCGCGGCGGCCCGCGCTCGCAGGTGGCGCTGCCGGCGCAGGGCATGATCGAGTTCCGCGACGCGCTCACCGACCTGCTGGACGACTTCGGCACTGATGACGGAGGGTATGTATGTCATGACGAGGATTTTGTTACCACCCGAAGGCTCTAGGCCGAAGAGGAGCGTGTTCAGTAATTAACCTTAAGCCTCTTAAGAAAGCATTGAATGGTTCCACAGTAACGTCCAAATACAGAGCGTTTTTTGACAGCTTAATGTCAAATGCTAGTGAAAATTACAGATTTTCATGATGGCGTTATAATATGACAGAACCGCTTGTCTAGGAAACCAAAGCTTTAGAGATGACGGCCATTTTTTCCGCGAATGACCGCACAGACATCATCCGACAAGCATCCGTAGAGCGGTCGTTTTGTCCTCCGAGTCCGTTATTGCATAGATTTCCATACGTTCTATCGTCGCAGACAAATTGTCATCATCTGCTCAGCGCCTTATAGTCATTGTTTTAGACCCGCTTGCACCACTAATCACTAAAGGCGTTTAGCGCCAAACATATTTAAAACATTATTCTGTCTCTGTCATCTTTAAACGATTGATTAAACAGAACTATATTTTAAATACGATAAACGCATTTATAGATTTGTGATACAAGCGGGCCTTAAAGTGCAATGAGCTCGAGACCCATGTGCAGACCATTTGTTTGCGTCGATTTACGTACAACTTTGCACTTTATTTAACTAATAATAAAGGCTATTATTCAATGTCATCAAAAAATCTACGCTCTTCTTTGGTCTACGCGGAGCCAGTTCTTTAGAATATGTCTAAAGGCTTCTTGCACATGCCGGCGGCATCGTGACTGTAGTTTTTAACGTCACGATAGAAATGATGCTTCCTGGCTTCTGCAAATTGTATGGGAAAATCGGCTCGCCCGACGGCACGGCCGCCTGTAATGTGTAGGAGGAGCCTTTAAACATCGTTTATTAAATGACCTACTTAATTAAAAAATAATAGCGGTGCTTCATTTACCCAAAAACTATGTGAAACCACGTCATCATATAATTATTGGGAAAATATCAGTAAAACACGCCCGGAATAGTAAACGAATGCATTCTCACTTACCAACTAACTACTTGTTTGTTTAATCGCGAAATGAAATAACCGGCCGTTAACATAGCGACGATTGGACATATAGGTCGCCGGTAATCTTATCCAGTACTGTTTATATTGCGAACCACTACCTCTTTTATTACCGACGAAAGAGAAAGTTAGATTTTTTAAATAGATTTTTGTAATTTTTTAGTTTTACTAAGTTCTGTGTGAAACAATGCTTCGATATAAGGGTTTCTCTTGATCTGTCACCTCAGCCGGGCTTCTAAAACAAATAACGATCAAACAATAATAGCCTGTTTTTATCCCAATGTGCAGGGCAAAGCCCTCTTATACACAGAAGGCAAAAACAAATAATAATTTATTATATTTTTATAGAAGTAGATAATTGTTTGTTTTTGGCAATAACCCTCCCAGAGTGAAACTATTACAAATTTTATTGTACAAAAAACCATAAAACTGCATTCATAGTAGTAACGTCAAAGAACAAAGAAAGTTAAAAAACCTCAATCTGTTAAAATAAAAATAAAAGTGCATGTAAATACAACATAAAAACAAAACAATATGTTCACCGAAGGTTGCAGTTATAAGATGTTCTTGAAGTATAAAGTATACATAATTAAATTATCCTGTGAACGAGCAGCCCGCGTATTGATCGATCTCCGCTTGTAACGCGATACAGACGTTACTGGCGATGCACTTATTAACTATGGATGCCGTTATTAAGCCTTTACTTTGTTCCGAGCTAAATACGGGCAGGTCGATGGGGAATGCGGTATTGCACTGAATAACTAAGTTGACGGGGTGGGCGTTGTCAACTGGACAGTTTAATGTTAGGATTAAGATGTTATCCTTGTAACATTGTACTGTGTTGTGAGAAGTGACTAGCTTCTGGCCGCGACTTGCGTCCGCGTGGAAGTCAATTGTACCGTAACACATATCCTATGGCAGGCGCCAATAGTGCAGCTTTCTATGAGTGAAATTTTTTTTGTAATCGGAGCAGTAGTTCCAGAGATTACCTCTTACAAACAAACAATTTAGGTACCTCTTTATAATAATTATTAGTGTAGATAGTTAGATACTATTACGGAAGTCAAAAGGGGAGTCCCTTTGTGTAAAAATTTGTTATTGAATGATTATCTGGTTAGATTAGAAGTTGACCTTGATTTTGCCGAATCAAGTTACTGAAGGCCTAATAAAAATAATTCCAAAAACTGTCTGAAATATACTTTTTCTTATATTTTTTTTGCAATATTATTTTCCATACTTTATGCAAGGCTAACATCAAGAGGTTTATTACTAGCAATTCTTGTATGTTACCTCATTTCTTTTTGGAATATTTACCTATCACGCGTCAGGTTGTGTGAAATCATTATATTTCCTCAAGTTTTATTTTAAAATAAACGTTCATTCATAAAATATTTCTTTGTTAAAAAACTACGTTTACTAAAAAACCACGAATACAAAAAATCATAACATTTTCGCACATAGTAAGGCTTACGCACGTTATCGCACGTTTGATTAAACCGCGTAAGCGGCGACCCACTTCCTGCTATCGAGCTGATTACACAAATCATTAATGGAGTTGTTCCCTTACTATTGATTCTTATCGGTTGTTCGTTTATCTGTATCTACTTGTTTTTATTTGTTGTCTTTGCAAAATATTTGTGTAATCGGCAAGCCTATGTCTTGGGGTGTCAAGTAGTGCCGGAGCTAACCGTCCGGATTCACATTTTCCCTTAACTCTTTCGTTTTCTGTCGCTCAGTAACAAGTTCTTCACTAGACCGAAACAGATTGTTTGCAAACAGGAAAATGTGAATTGGGGTGGGTGGATAGGTCTGGTTCAGCTCTAAAAATAATTCCACAAGAGGGAAAATCCCAGGTAGAATATAAGTTAGCCTTAGAAGCCCGTAGGCTACGACTAAAAATATATTGTAAGAATTTTACGGAACCTTGGGTCGAGCCCAGCTTCAGTCCAATACGGCGGTTATTAACTTATTACATTTTTTTTAATGCGGTCTATTTAACTTCTTTACTGATTACTGAACTCTTACGTACAATACACGGTGTAAGGGACACCGACAAACTGTTATCATGAATTAAGCACGTGGTTCTAGACACCCAAGCGTATAAATTTTTCGTCGTTTAAAAAAAAAACGACTGTTCTATTGTTCAACTGTGTGTATGGAACAGTAGACTTTTTTTATAACTGTCGACACGTTCCGACCCTGGTGGGTCTAAAATCATGTCGTTGTACTGAATTCATGGTAACAGTTTGCACGTCAATGTCCCGTTACACCCTGTATACTTGGTATAATTTGTTTTGTTTGCACATTCCCACCGTGTATAATATCAGCTTTATGTTTTTAACGGGGCCTTTTCTTTTTCTGATTCTTGCCACTGCCGCCGTTAGCGATCACCCGGCTGAGGCTTGGTTTGAACCGGAATGGTATGATTTTCATTATTGGGGAATGGCGTCGTAATATTGTTGTTGTACCGACTGTAATACACACGTTTGATGCTTAAAGTATTAGATTGAGATGTAGGTACCGCGGTGATAGTGTCCTAGCGTGCATGCTGGATGTGTGAGTGTGTGCGCGCGCGCAGGCGGTGAGTGACGTCACGCGTGTTGCAGGTTCAAGGGCGAGCTGCCCGAGGGGCGCCACCTGCGCGTGGACAACAAGAACTTCTACTTCGACATCGGGCAGAACAACCGCGGCATCTACATGAAAGTCAGCGAGGTGAACACTAACGTTGTCTTGTTACAGCATGCGCAACCTGTCTGTCGACAGCCTGTTTTATATATATGCCATTGTTGTTGTGATCATGTAGTGTATGTTTCATTGCGTTCAGCTTGGGTTTCTTAAGGAAACGTCGCCGTCATATGACGGCAGTGACGAAAATGACGGCGGGTATTTCTATAATTATGTACGATATTCGGTATGCGGCGTTAAATGACGGCACCGCTTTGTTAGGAAACCCAAGCCTAATGAGTGTCCGTTGAAAACGGTATAAACTGTTGTCAGGAAGTAGTCTCCGAGTGGAAACAATGTAAATAACATCTTGTACCTATCATTTCATATGTATCAGCATTCTTTCCGAAAGAAACATTATTGGAATCAAGATTAGTCTGATTTATTTTTTTAGTGTCATTTTAAAGTTATCATAATCCTATCAGATTTTTTTTTGTTTATTTAATCATATTATTATTCTTACCCTTTCATGTAATGTCATCTAAACCTGATTTCAAAAATGGTTATTAATCATTTGAAAAGGTGGAAAGAGAGTAGGGAGGCCTTTGCCCAGCAGTGGGACAATAACGGCTAAGAAAAAAAAAAAAATCATTTGAAACCGAGCTATGCTCTAGCTTAGGTTGATTAATTCTACAAGTTCCGGAGATCGAAAGATTCAATTCTTTGCACCCATAACGTAATGAAAATAGAAAAGGGCCGGCGCAGACCTGGCGAGTCATTGTCAAAAAGAAAATCAACTTAGCGGAAGTTGAAATAAAGCCGAGAATAAAAATGCGTCTTATTCATTGTCTGCTTTGATGGTCACGGACATAGACCGAGTTGATATTCTTTTGTCATTGAAACCCGCGCTGCACTGCGCTTCGCCAGGTGTGCGCCGGCCCTAAGAAATAAAACCAGTTTTAATTTTCCCCCAAAGCAAGCAGGAGGCCGAAATGAAGTTAGTACTAAATTGACAAGTACCGTTGATAAACTTTTAATATTGAAGGTCAATAAGGTGGTAAATGAACTCGTTTGCAGGTGAAAAGTAACTTCCGCACGGCCATCACTGTTCCTGAGAAGTGCTGGACGCGCTTCCGAGACATCCTGGCCGACTACTGCGACAAGATGTGTCGCGCGCACCAGCCCTCCGACTCGCATCAGGTATGTACGAGCTAACTCGGTTATCCTGTTACCCCGGTACTCGTGGTAGCAGGCTCTCACGCTTTCTGTCAATCGTTTGAAGATGACTGAGACAGAATTATGTAGTAAATTAATTTAGCGTTAAATGTGTTTAGCGGTTTGTGATGCAAGTGGGCCTAAGTGCCGGACGACATCCTGCTGACTGACGCAGCAACATTGTGCCGCCGGCCTGTTCTTATTTTTAATAAAACAAAAAAAAACATTTAATTCAGACAATTTTTGTCCATATTTTGTTAGTACCTCTTTCTTACATTCTCTTAATGCACCTGTTTGTGTTTTATGTGATCCTGGTACTTCGTCGGCTCAGACAGAACTAAAATTTAACTGAACGGGAGGAATATTGTCTTGTGTTATACTATACTCCATTTGAAATAAGATTGGACATTTAACTATACCTTTTTTACAGTTCGTTCAACCGATTTTGACTTCTATTGCGTTAGTGGCATGACAAATGGCAGCTGCAGTAAACATTGGTATTGTTACCACTTTTTTTGCTTTTAATGCCATCCTTATGCCTACGGTATAGAAGTCAAAATCGGTTAACGGACTGTAAAAAAGGTTTGTTTAAATGTCTAATCTTATTTCAAATGGAATATAATGCTTTGTAAAGAGGATCCCGATTAGCATTAGGTTGCTACTTTACATTTATGTTACCTTTGTACCCCTTCACCCCTTTCGACGTAGTGTTGTTTCTGAATTCTCTGGTATTATCAAAATCGATTCACTATAGGTGACCCTTGTGAAATATCTTTATTTCATACAATGTTGACCCCACAATTTTTTTTGCGTTGTATTTTCGACGCACTCTCCTGTCCCAATTTAAATAGGTACACAGTAGGTTAACATGTGACGACACAGTTGCTTGAGTTCAGTCCGTGTGGCACAGGGAGGCGCGGGCGGCGCGGGCGCGGCGGGGTACGCGGGCGGCGCGGGCGCGGGCGGCGAGCCGCGGGACCAGCCCGCGCCCCGAGCCTCCAATATAGTACGTACACACATATACTTTGACGACCTTCAAAGGATCCACTATTTATCTTCGGCGCGAAATATGGCGAGTAAATCGTCATTCAAATCATATATTTATATTCTCGCCTAAACTTAATAGGTTGACGTACTTGTACCATCAGTCCGTTATTGCACCAGTCACATATTCGTCCAATATCTGTTCTACCGAAGTTTAACGATACAATCTTTGAACGTTGTCAAACTATACAACATACAGACCATCATACGCTTACAATAGCTTAGTGACACGGCGTAGTTAACAAATGGAGTACTAACATATGAGAGTGTATTCATACCATATCGTGTCCAGGATCGGAAATAATTGGTCGCAAATATTTTTTCAAAACTTGACTCAACTATACGAACACTGATACAACTTATAACACAATTCGGAATTAAAATCAGACTATGTAGTACTTATTTTAATAAAAAGCCAAATGCTTCAAAGCAATGAAAGGAGGTAGATCATTAATCAAATAATCACCCCACGTGCTTCTATTTCAATTTAAAGACCCACTTGCACCACGAATTACTAAATATGATTAACGCTAAAGGAATTTAAAACATAGTTCTGTCTCTTGTCATCATCTATAGATTGATAGAAACATAACCATGTTTTAAATGCGTTTCGCGCTAAATGCATTTAGTGATTAGTGGTGCAAGCGAAGCTAAATAGTAAACATTGGTGTCGATTCCCTTGTTCACAAACTAAACTAAATTTAAGTTCAGTGCATCTTTTTCTTTCTATTTCATTAAGAAAAGGATAGAAGATAAATTTTAGTTTAGTCCTGTCAAATTAATCAGCGCCTGTCAGTCTCCATACAAGTTTAGACGTGATTAAAAACTTGTCAACTAAAATAACGTCAATTTACGTCAAGCGCTGATTAATTTGACAGGACTGAACTAAAATTTATCTTCTGTCCTTTTCTTAATGAAATAGAAAGAAAAAGATGCACTGAACTTAAATTTAGTTTAGTTTGTGAACAAGGGAATCGGCACCAGTGTCATCACTCGCATTTCTGTACTCTATGCTGAAAATCATCGCTGCCAAACATCAACAACTATAAGGGCATCACTGTGGTAAAATCTATTTGATGCCTTTAAATCAATTATGATAATTGCTTTCTTTTTTATTCTCGTATTAGCTTTGCGAATAAATATCACAAAAAAGCGCAGAGAATTCACTCAACGACATTGTCAAAAATAGAGTTTGCACTACTTAAAAAATTATTTATTGCACTTTGTAGGGAGTGGATATTCTGTGCGTTTCATCTTGCGTTACACGTCTACACTGGCAGCGTTGAGTAATAAACTCGTCGTGTGTTTCAGGACACATTCACGGGAAGCGCGCCGAACCGGATTTGATGCTCGCGCGCTGGCGCCCGGTACTGAGCTCGCTCGGCTCGCTCCGCTCCGCTCGGCACGCGCGGCCAGCTCGCGGCACACGCCGGCCCCCGGGCTGTCCGCACGTACCACATCCCACGAAAACTGATGCTTTATTATTATGTGTATATAGTATTTTATATGATTATTATGTAGTATGTTATATATTTGGCGCTACGACGACCCACCCGGGCCCGCCCGGCCGTGGCGCGAGCGCTCCGCTCCGCTCTCACATGGTACTAATAATGTTTGCACTTTGACAATTTTATTTCTTGTTAATCATTATTATTGTGATAGGTTACGTTGTGCGGACGAGGCCGTGCAGTCACGCCTCGCACTCTACATAATACACTTGTTCGTGGCCTTTTAAATCTAAATTATTACTTGTACCGCTACTCCGAGAGGGCGTTATATTAATTTCTCTGAAAAAAAAACTAACTTTAGACGGCTTTGAGCTTTATTTTTAAATTATCACTTTATTTTTTTCTCTTTTTGTCTAATTTGTGTAAATAGTTTTCGGCACATGATATCGAGAATATGAAGTGGAACGAATGTTGATACACTATAATATAACGAGATGGAGTTGTAATTCCAGATTATAAGTCATATTATTTTTGCTAAGTTATATGATATTAAACAGCCAGGTGACATCAATGTCGATATGTTTGGTATTATTCGGTGAATAGGCAAAAATTAAATAAAAGGAGTACATCCCTGGCTTGGTCATATTGTAACAACATAATAAAATTTCGATAAAAAATAAAATTGCCCACTTAGCTAGTTTGTAGGTGTATGTGTTTTTTTAAAATATGGATTATTTAATTATAGAGTTTTTTGTCTGTTTACACTGAGATACGACAGGCACGGGTGTGTGCGGGGGGACTGGCTTGTGCACCGCCCTTTACTATTACAATAATATGAAGCTTCTCATTTAAATCACAATATTGTTTAGATAACTAGTTGTCCCACGAACGAACCCGCGATAGCCGGTGAAGGGCGGTTCGCTGCAGGCTCCTGATGTAACAATAAGGCACCGGGTGTTTACAGGGCTCGTTATAAGCCGGTGTGTCGCCGGTGTACTCGAATCATTAGATTAATGACGCACTACTGTGATATTCATAGGCGTACGATCCGACGGATTTAAAATGTTATTACGTATGAGATGGGCGCGGCCGCGGACATGTCCTCGTTATTTGGTAGAATTCGAATCTAAATTGAAGAAAAAATTGGCTTCGATTCAAAAATTTTGGTGTCAAAATTATTAATTGGCGAATTATAAATCTTAGGTCGGTTTCGTCACTTGCTGGTGCGTTTGATAATATTTGACAAAACAATATATCTCACCTTATCTGCCCGCCTGTCTGCTGGACATTCTGACATCTGACAGGAAAAAATACATTTGAAAACATAGAGCTGTTTTAAGCTCTGCCACAAAACTTACCAGCGAGTGGCGAAACAGAACCTACCTTGTAAAAAATTTATACAATTCGACTGGAACTTAAAAAGTATTCTAAAATTGTATGTTTCGGCAAATTCGCTCAAAATTATTTACGTTAGCACTGCCACTAACAAAAGACACGTATGCCGTGTGTACGTATCCGCCTATGTGCCGCGGCCGCGTACATGGGTAGGTTAAGTTTGGTTATGTAAGCACCCTGTGTTGCGACACACCCGACCCGCTCAAGGCGCACAATAATGGCTCTTATGAAACACAGGGTAATAAGTAAATAGAGAGACGCATGCATCGCTGCGACAGTCGATTGTCCAATGGCAGAAGCGTCGGTTGTACGCGCGTTCGGTGTAAATGCGCGTTGTACGAACGAATCCCGCAGGTTCAATGCGTGCGGGATTCGTTCGTACAACACGCGTTTGAGCACTCCATTTACTTAGTACTCTATGGTCAACGAAGTAATAATGACGTGCCAACAGCACGCACGTTCAGCTATCCGTCGCCAGCAGTGTCCGCGGCGCGGTCGGGGCGCGTCGAGTGTGCGTGTGTGCGTGTGTATATATGTATGTAAGTATGTATATGAGTGCGCGGGACGCAGTAGTATAAGGTCAGCACTACACCAGGCGTCGGCGGTGCCTTCTAACTTACTTTACTAAAGTATTTATGCATTTTTGTTTTTCATTATTATCATTTTTATTATGACTACACTCCGGAAGTTTCACCCTTTATTGGTAGCTTTTAGGCGTATCGCAACGCGGTCGCATCATCCGCTGTAGCTTTATATTTAAACACTGTATTGTACGTATTCAGTATCAAATACTGGATTTCTTTTGTTGTTAATTAATTATGGACTTAAATGAGTAACAATCGTATGTTGTCGTTTCAATGTATCTCCTAATGTGAACAATGCAATAAAATGATCGTTGTGTATCTATGGCCTGATATCATTTATGTGTGAACAGTTGAACACGTTCTTATATGAAGTTGTATGTGTAATGTATTTGTTCGAGTGTTCAGTGGTTGATACTGGGCGCGACGAACATGTGTTGGAACATATTATGTACTGTGTCAAGACTGCAGACGTCGCCAGTCGTGGATGACGCGCGACTCTTCGACTAGTGTATCTGGTTGGCTGTTGGACGTATGTTGACACGCAAGCCGAGCCGGGATGGTTGACAGTAAAAGGTACGTTGCACAGATTGTTGGTCAATGAATTATTACATCATAAATTATTCAACTTATTCCGGTTGGTTTTCAGTCAATGTGTGTCCAACCGTAGGCTGCTGATATCTGAGGGAAAAGTGCAACTACATCGTACTTAGGTTTGTTTCACACTGTTGTTTAGTGCGCCGCGTACTCAGCCGCGACACTGTTTGATTAAATCGTTTTATTGTATTTTACCCCAGTGTGCCCTCAACTCTCTCTCAGTTCTCATGTCTCCGAGATTTCGTGTGAAACGAATATAAGTATACATTTTAACATTTCTGTGGAATAATTATAAAATTAATTGACTGCAAAATTATTATAAAATGGACTGCGAGATCTATTATAACGTTAATATTGTATCTTTCGATATGCGGTTACTTGGAGAATATTGTATATATTTTCATTGTGTAATGTCTGTGGTTAACGTTGTTGTATCGCAGCGATAGTGATGTAGCAGTAACAGACAGCTTCGCCGCGTTGTGCCGTATGTATGCGAGGTTATGTACCGCTCCGTACGTAACAGTGAGCGTAGTTCCTTTACGTTATGTTGTTCCGTGAACTTACGAAGTAATACACAGTATGTGGTTAGTGCAGAGTGCGCGCGGGCAGACCTCGCGTCCTGTCTGACCGCGCCTCACTCAACAAATAGTGTATTTTTCACCCTCTAAGGTTACATAGACATAGTCCCGCGCTGCGCCAGCCGGCCGGCGCGACCTACGTAGGTTAATTTACAGTACATTTTCCTCTGGAGACCATTCTATCTATATAGAGTGACATAAGTTGGTGACGTCCGATAAAGTGTTACATAGAGTAAAAAAAAGATAAAAATACCTATATAAAAAAAAATCATTTCTCTATACGAATAAAATATAGAAATATTATACGTAGCGGGGGCGTCGCGTGGTAGTCGCCGTAACGTAAGTTAGGATAGTTTGAGTTCGTGCGGCGCGGCGGGACCGGGGCCGCGCGATACCTTCCGTGACCCGCACCGTGTGAGCGCGGCCTGCGTGCGGCGCGCGAGCTGCGTGCGCGCAGGCCGCGGGGGCGCGGGGCGAGCCGCGTCCGCCCCGCGTCTAGTGGCTTAATTTTAAAACAAAACAATTTCATGGTACAAAATGTAATTTTAGTTCCATAGACGTTTAAGATCTACAGAGTTTATATTTAGACTTGAAATAAAAGAGGTTATATTCGCTCGGTCATCGGCCGGCCTGGCACTCGGTCAATAAAATATTAATAAATTAATGCTATATGTATAATGAAATGTATAACGTACGATATAATAGTCTATATGTCGGAACTAGCTATCGCGTGGGTTCAGTCCGCCGGAGATAGGCAGTCGTGCGTGAACCGCGGGAGCTGCGCGCCGGATCAGTGACCTCGCGACCGTGGGGTCACTGATTCCGCCTGTCTGCGCGGCCGGCGACGCCGTCCAATACTGCTGCGCACACGTCACATGTTAACCAGATCTGTCAACAACTGACATTCTTTGTTCGACGCACGCGCAGTGTTTCACTAAGACAGTTGGATTCTGTTAATTGCGTATGTGTTAGTGCGGCGGACTACGTATGTAAGAAGACTCGAATCTGTGTAGTATGTTATATGTGCCGGTCGCCGGTTCGTTGTGTGACGTGCGCCACAGAATAGATAGGTACAGAAAGGCCGGATCCATACAACGAGCGAAAATGCACGTCTACGTACAGCGAGTGTAAGCGCACTCGCGATTGTTTGAGATCGCCGTACTAACGTGTCTGTGTGTGTGCGCCTGTTATAGCTCAAATGGAACCGGTCTCTGCACCTATCTATTCCGTGGTGCCTGCGCAAGTCTCGCTCACTGTGAGAGAGTGCTGCCCCCTGTGATACCCGCGCGGTCCCCCCGCCGCCGCCCGCGCCCCGCCCCCGCCCCACCCTGCCCTTCACCCCGCTTGTCAGTTATTCTCATTAAATTAGGTTTATGATGGCAATTGTGGCATACGTTCGTGATTGTCGCCAGTTTCGGTCTGCCTACGACCACCTCGAACTATTCTCTTGAAACTTTCGCTTTAGAGCAGTATGTGAGCTTTCCTGTCCGTTCTGAATGCGTGGCTAGAGCGTGATCTGCATGGTCTGGTGGTCGTTCTCATAAAGGTGACCTCGGTTATGTCGGGTAATGTGTGTGCGCGACCGTTGGCTGACCAAATCCATTCAAGACTTCAGTATTTTATAATATTTGATTAGCCAACAGCCATCCAATATGTAGGCCCGGTTCTATGCTCGATGTGACCACCGTTACATTGGCAAGGCTGATGACCAGACCATGTACGATTGAAGTTGTTCAAATTCATATGTAATCTTACATTACGGATCTATCTAGTAATACTCGTCGTAACTCGTAGTTTCCGATGAACGAACGTATGTCGTTTGTGCAGCCCTGTGTTAGTTCGAGTGCAGTCTGATGCCTGGCGGTGATAGTCAATTATTATAATATTCATTATTCGCGACGCACCGCCGCTGCCACATCCACAACCACAAGCGAAATTATCAGTCAGCGAATAACATAGTCGAAGAAACGATCTTTCGACTACATACGATAAAGTTACAAAGGAAAATAATGTCTAATGTTAAGCGCGATAGAAGTGTTTAGATGAGAGCAAGTGGCAGCGGCGGCGCAGCCCCACGCCCCCCGCTTCCTAAGTGTTAAATAGGTCACTATAGTTACGAATCGAATCAGCTGCTAAACTAAAAACTAAAAAAAAACAGAGTTATAATAGTACGTTAGTTTTAATTATATTTCTGATATTAATTGATGTTTTGCTAAAAGATAATTTATCTGTACGTTACGTCTGATGTCGCGTGCGAGTGACTCGCCTCAACTGAATTGTTTTACTGCGACTACTACACTGTGACACCATTCATTGTTTTACTGTTCCCGTATACACTGCATAGCATCGCACGATGCGAGCGCTCACCAGAAAACATAAAATGTTATCTCTATATTCTAAGTAGCTCAGTAGTCCGGTTTTAGTTTTCTGGTCAGCCTCTACCACACCAATTAACCGCCAATGTACAAAATATAAACTTGTGAAAAATCATTTTATAATTACATGTAAGCAATACCACAGTACCTGAGATTGAAATAAAGAAAATTATTAAAAATGTAATAGTATGAAAATAGCGGTTGGACACAATACAGACAAGTACTCGGCGGTTTTCGAAGAGCAGTAACAAAACAGGATAGGTTTGCAACTCCATATTGTGGATTTAGTTAGGTATGTGTTTTATTTAGGTGCGGTCGATCGTCAGCGCTCCGTCTGCAGAGCGCCGCAGTCCTGGACGGTAGCTAGGTTATGATATTGTCACGTTGATTTGCGATGCTTTCTCGAGAGTGGATCAGAGTGTCGAAGCTTAGAGTCGGAGGCAGCAGTACAGCTACAGGGGGCACGGCCACTGTGTGTGGGCGAGGCTGCCAGTGCGGCCCATCACCAGCCCCGGTTAGTGTAAACGGTTGAAGGGATCACATGCGAGGTGATAGGAGTTGTTTATAGGCGTAGGGAGTATCTCGGCCTGGAGGCGTGTGTGGACTGTTCTCGTCTCGCGCCCGAAGCGAACTTCTCAGGATCGTACAGATAGGTGGCAGCGTGCAGCTGGTCTCAATATCCTATTGAAGTGAGCGGTCTATACACACCGACAGGTTTGTTAATGTATGCTTAGGACGTGCCATAACACGTTTGCGTCATCAGGTGCCGCGCGGCGCACACTGCGCCCGCGGCTTCATCACATGTATGTATTAGGGTACCCTTTGTATTTACGTCCATGAGGAGGAAGGAGACGGCTTCAGTTTCACGTCATTGACAACATAGATCGATGACTAAGTTTGTTTAATTTTTTGTTCTTGTACGTAAGTCTGACCCGAGCGCGGTCGCGGGCCGGCGCCTCCGGCCGGAGCCTGCCGGCTCGGCACCGCCGTCGGATGGTATGATAAGTGCTAAAGTTTCGTTCGACGGTATTAGTGAAGGTCTGGCTCGCACTGTTCGCCGTCGTCGCGTCGTGGCCGGTGACACGCGCGTGCGTGCTCGCGGTTCTTCTCGTGGTGGAAAGCGAACGCGCGGTGGTGCGGACCTCATGCCGCGAGCCACGTCACGATAATATCATGAGAGTCAGGGGGAGTTAAATAAATGATACTGCCAATCGATTGTAGTTTATATTTAATAATGGTAAATGATTTGTAGACTTAAAAAAAAGTAACAATTTCGAGATATTGTGTCCTAAATATTTATGTATAGTATCGATACATTTGGTGGCTCGGTGTTGTTCAAATATTCACTCTTCTATTCCGGTCGTCGGCCGCTGCTTGTCGTGGTTCTGTTGGTTCGTGCCTTCACGTGCACTCGTCTTCATCTCTGCTGCAATAGTTCTGGGTTGTTTGATACGCCACACTCGTGGGTGTTTGGACACTGTCGGCCACCATGAAATGTTTTTCTTAGGATGAGGACGATGGATACAAACTGTGTTCTGTAGAGTACCGATCGACAGGGCGTTGTCTAGATAGGATTGCACGGTGACCGCGCGCGGGTGCCAGTGCGCATGCCCGGCGCCCGCGCTCGGCACCTTAATAAACGTGGACTGCGTTCGCGAATGAAGCTAAGATGTAAAAAAAATAGATTGCAATATAAATGTGGTTGTTAGGTATAATGGTGACGGCATATTGGGTGTTGTGTATGGAGAGGGAATGTGACTAGGTGGAGTGATATGGGAGGAGGAGGGTTTTGATATGATGCGTTTAGGACGGTCGAAGTTTTAATTATTTGCATGTTTGTATTAATTTCTAAAATAAAAAAAGTATCCAACTTAAAGTGGATTAAAATCTCGGATTTCTAAATAAAGGCACCCAATATGCAACGGATTAGTTGGTAATGTCGATATCGTAATGTTCGGAACTCTGGGACTGACATGGCTCATGTGATGAGGATAAATTTTTTTTGAATAATTTTTTGTCAAAATTGTCAAAACTTCTCAATTCGTGTATGACACGGCTCGCTAGTATGAGACTGGTTCGGTGTGACGGCCGCCGGGCGCGCGCCCTCTGCCGCTGGATGCCGGCGACTAATGTGACGTCACGTGTCGCGATAAGCGATGAGGTGAACAGAAGACGCGCGGCCGGCGACTCGGGCGCACAAGTCACGTCACTTACAATTGCTATTTAAATTATTTGATTGATTGACATCCAGTGTAGAACGTTCAACTGTAACTCAGCGATTAGTCTCTGGGATGAGTGTAGATCTCCGAAACAACTGATAAAGTTACAGTATCAAGTAGCAGCTGCAAGTGGCACTTGTGCGCCAGTGAGATTTTGTATCCAAAGATTGTATAGTGTGATGTATTACTTCCTATAGGTTTATTAATATTATACTAGTATTTTATATACTTGTTGTTTTCTATTGTTTGACACTAGGCGGTGTGACGGTGATGTTTGGAACATTGACAGATCTCCCAAACGAATTTTAATGTATAAAGATTTGCTTGTAAAGTTTTATAAGTCAGTTAACTGGCGCGGTAAGCCGCCATTAGCGGTCTGTCTTAGAATTAAATTCAAAATTCGATGGATTAATAGCAGTGTCTATAACATTCATTTTGTATGTATAATATATATTTTCTGAAGGAAAGAAATGGAACTCCGTGTTACGATTGTAAATTAAAGTTTTGTAATAAACTTGCCAAGCAATGTTCGACTCTGTGTCGTAGCGCGGAGAGTTGATGACCATATGTGTGAGGATGGCAGTTAAACTGCAGCTAGATGGTGCTTGTGTGTACTTACGATGGATATAATTTTATTTCTATTTTACAACTGAAATTAAACGCCTATTTATTTTGTATAAGTGCAAGTGAAATTGTTATATTTTTTATCAAAATTAATTTGGTCAAACTGTCCATGTCTTACTTAGTTCTTGTAAGCGCAACACGTTCATGTTAATAATAATGTAAATGGGCGCCATCTATCGGCCGCCACCGAGTACTAATAAGTAGCGGGTAGTTGTGTGGACGTGTTGCGTACGACCGAGCTGTCGTGACGTGAGGGGCGTGTGTCGCGCGGCGGCGTGGCGTCGTGTCGTCACGTCGTGTGTCGTGCGGCGCCGCGCCGCTGTCGCGCGGAGGATCGCTCGACATACACAAGGCGGAATATTGGTGCGCGACTGCGACGCGCGGTGTGCCGTAGGAAAGTTTTACGATAAATGGTGAAAAAATAAAGAAATTACAAAAAATAACGTTTATTATTTGGTAACCCATCAAGAAACAGAGTGTAGTTTCATTACTATGTTACTTTCGTGTATACATAACATATACACGAAAGTAATATCTAGTAAATTAGTAATCAATCTACACACTGTTTACCACAGACATATAAACAGTAGCAGACCAAACATTAATCCATAGTTATATTTATATTGATTGACATGATTCTCTATCCTTTTTTGCTAAGCGACAAGTCTTAAATTGTATCTCGTTCTGTCACCTGTTGTTACACTGACTCGCACGTAGACAAAATTTGACGTATAGCTTGTCTACCCCGCGCCGCCATATTGATAAACATCATCTGCATCGCGTTCTATGTTTCAACCGCGTTATTTAGTCAGGGACAGATTTGGCAGCAAAGACGATTTTTTTAAAATGTATTTTCTTTCTTTTCTTCTTTTGTAAAATATTTACCACTGAATTATCAAACAGAGCGTCAGTTTACTCTACGACTTTTTTAATTTTTTTGGTGACAGTTCCAGAATACTACAGAGTGCAAATTATTAGTGTACACACGCTATTGTAATAAATTATAAAATTAATTATGTTACTCTGTATCTGTGTGATGGATAACATGAACATAGGCATAAGTGTACATAAATAGGTATCTATAGACTACTCACATAACTTTGAAATTTCATTTGGCAGGTAGGTAATGCAGACTGGTATCCGCAACTCCACGTCAAAGCGCGTATTTTGCGTACGGCATTTGGCAGGTAATAATTGATTGATTGACTTTATTGTTAAGTAATCTACACTTCTTGTATCCAGAGAATATCAATTTTCGCGGATTTTCAGTAAATAAGTATATTAGTTTTTCAATATCGTTAGATAATACTGGTAATCGGCCCCAGTCCGGCCCTGTATTGACAACACTGCCTATGTGTGCGTAATGGCTACGCAATTTTTAGCGAATGTTTGGTCTGCTACTCTTTATATGTCTGTGCTGTTTACGCAGTAGTCATACATAAGATTACTGCCTGTGGCGCACTCTGCCACTGACGAATTAAGCTATGACGTCTACCAAAAACTAGAGAGCGTTTCATCAAATAGTTCCTATGCCGTAATGTTGGCTACACTGATGTAGGACGAACACTAGCACGCTACGGCGCCACGTAATTGGTCCGTTGTGGAGCCAACATTACGGTAAAGGAACTATTTGATGAAACGCACTTTAGGGAACAAACTGACTAGGCTAACGCTAAAGAAAAACTGAAAATTCGGGATTGTGAGGATTGTAGTGTCCTGCGACTCTGCGAGGCTAGCAGTTTCATAAATGAGACATTGAAAACATTTGCATAGAAATATACTCGGTATTGTACACACTGCAAAATATGTGATATGCAATAAAGAACTAATTGAAAACCTGACCTATGTGGCCACAGCGGCCCAAGGCGTAGCCTGATAAACTGCTGCAGTTTGGGAGTCGATCTAATTACAATTAGTACTACTTCTAGGAACAAAAGATTAAAAAAGATGGCGCTAGAATAGCTTAAAACGAGGAACACAAGAGTAGCGCCCTCTAGTGAGAATTCACGCTCTCACGTTAAAATTGAATAGAGGGCGCTTGCATGTAGGTTCCTATCTAATACCTCCTTTAAACGAGCAATTCTTGTATAATAATAATAATAATAACCCCACCGCCGTATCTCTACGTTGACGTCGTGGTGGGGCTTGCGCGCTCCGAACTCGAGGTCTGTGCCGGTAGAGTTTACTTTGCCGGAACAGGTCTAGGATGAGGAGCCAGACCAAGAGAGATACAAAAACCCGCAGGGCAGCATGTGGCGAGCTGATGGGCAGTAGCGACCCCACGGACCCTATCTCCCGGGAGAAGTCGTGTTCCTCACCTCTGGCTTGCCTTCATTGGCCGGCTGGAGTGAACACTGACTAGGAACAGAGCTCCCATCTCATTCTTGCCTTAATTGGCCGGCTTGAGTGGAGATTCGCAAGAGCAAACGTGCTTGGAGGAAGGAAGTATTCCAGTAAGTGCTCGTAGGGATCTTGACCATCTTCCGGGCTCTGGGATTGTTCTGAAAGCCGTGGAATACCTCTCCACTCCTCAAGCACCTCAGGACATGTTGCCCCCTTGTCGCTACGACACTTTGTGCTAGCGACCGTTTTCGGGGGCCCATTAATGAGTGTGCAAGTCACCCCCTGCCATTTTATCCGTGTGCATTTAAAACATTGATCAGGCAGGGGCCATAGTCTTTCCATAGTTCCAGTTTACCAATCCATTATAGCCACCCAAATCCATAGCCTAATATGTTTTGTTTCCATGTTCTGCAATAGTTCTACACCAACCGAGGGTTGTCCTTGGGTGCACTTGCATGGTGCATACAGGGATAATCGTCGGTTGGTGCCTCAACTCTTATTAATGTTTAAGGGGCCTCTGCGAGTTGGCTTCGGCCCCTCGTAAGCCTTCCAAAGGACCGGGATCCATGGTCCCGAGATTTATTAAAATATAGAAAAATAATAATAAACCCCCCCCCCACCGCCGTATCTCTACGCCCCACCGCCGTATCTCTACGTTGACGTCGTGGTGGGGCTTGCGCGCTCCAAACTCTAGGCCTGTGCCGGTAGAGTTTACTTTGCCGGAACAGGTCTGGGATGAGGAGCCAGACCAAGAGAGATACAAAAACCCGCAGGGCAGCATGTGGCGAGCTGTTGGGCAGTAGCGACCCCACGGACCCTATCTCCCGGGAGAAGTCTTGTTCCTCACCTCATTCTTGCCTTAATTGGCCGGCTTGAGTGGAGATTCGCAAGAGCAAACGTGCTCAGAGGAAGGAAGTATTCCAGTAAGATGCTGGTAGGGATCTTGACCGTACTTCCGGGATTGTCCTGATAGCCGTGGAATACCTCTCCACTCCTCATAAGCACCTCAGGACATGTTGCCCCTTTGTCGCTACGACACTTTGTGCTAGCGACCGTTTTCGGGGGCCCATTATTGAGTGTGCAAGTCACCCCCTGCCATTTTCCTGTGTATGTTTTATAATATATTTGGTCAGGCAGGGGCCATAGTCTTTCCATAGTTCAAGGTAATCAATCCATTATAGCCACCCAAATCCATAGCCCAATATGTTTTGTTTCCATGTTCTGCAATAGTTCTACAACAACCGGGGCTTGTCCTTGGGTGCACGCATACAGGGATAATCGTCGGTTGGTGCCTCATTTCATTTTTAAAAAACGTCTAAGGGGCCTCTGCGAGTTGGCTTCGGCCCCTCGTACGCCTTTCAAAGGTCCGGGACCCCAGGGTCCCGAGATATGTCAAAGACATTAAAAAATAACAATAACCCCACCGTCGTATCTCTACGTTGACGTCGTGGTGGGGCTTGCGCGCTCCGAACTCTAGGCCTGTGCCAGTAGAGTTTACTTTGCCGGAACAGGTCTGGGATTAGGAGCCAGACCAAGAGAGATACAAAAACCCGCAGGGCAGCATGTGGCGAGCTGTTGGGCAGTAGCGACCCCACGGACCCTATCTCCCGGGAGAAGTCTTGTTCCTCACCTCTGGCTTGCCTTTATTGGCCGGCTGGAGTGAACACTGACGAGGAACAGAGCTCCCGTCTCATTCTTGCCTTAATTGGCCGGCTTGAGTGGAGATTCGCAAGAGCAAACGTGCTCGGAGGAAGGAAGTATTCCAGTAAGATGCTGGTAGGGATCTTGACCGTACTTCCGGGATTGTCCTGATAGCCGTGGAATACCTCTCCACTCCTCATAAGCACCTCAGGACGTGTTGCCCCCTTGTTGCTACGACACTATGTGCTAGCGACCGTTTTCGGGGGCCCATTATTGAGCGTGCAAGTCACCCCCTGCCATTTTATCCGTGTACATTTAAACATTGATCAGGCAGGGGCCATAGTCCTTCCATAGCTCCAGGTAACCAGTCCACTTAAGCCACCCAAACCCATAATCCAATATTTTTGTTTCCATATCCTGCAATAGTCTTACACCAACCGGGGGTTGTCCTTGGCTGCACTTGCATAGTGCGAACAGGGATAATCGTCGGTTGGTACCTCATTTCATTAAAAACGTCTAAGGGGCCTCTGCGAGTTGGCTTCGGCCCCTCGTACGCCTTCCAAAGGTCCGGGACCCCTGGGTCCCGAGAAATGTCAAAGACGTATAAATAATAATAATGTTTATTGCAATAAAAAATGATTACATATGTTACAAATACAGTAGTATGGAACAACATAAAGTGCATTGGGTATTATCTCCTGGCTCCCAAACTAGGTTAATAGCCTGTGACTTGGGGACCAGTGATTCCATAAAGGTATACAATGATGATCAAAATGTTTTAAAACTAACAAAAAACTGTTTTCACCAGTTACATAGTGACAATACAATTATTTCTGTGTTTTGAAACAAGAAAAAATAAAAATAATTGGTAATAAAACTGTAATACGAGTACATAATTGAGTGAGAGTGAGTTAGTCGTGGTAGGTGTAGTAGGTGTGTTGTGAATGGGTAAGTAATGCGAGAGTGCGGAGTGTGTTAGGTGTGAACATGTCTTGATAGGTGTGTGAAAGTGGGGGGTGTATATGAGTGTTTGTGTGTAAAAATACTTGAATAGGAGTAGATCTGACTTAAGCATGTGGGAAGAGAAGTTTTTCGGTCACTTCATATGATTTCTCAAGCAGCCATTTCTTAGCTATGTTTTTGCATTTGTGATAATTTAAACTGTGGATATGGAGGAATTTATTGATAATTTATGAATTTATTTATTATATAGAATATATCTGAGATAGGTGAATTGGTGCTTTGCGAAGGTGGTTTTATGTCTAACTGGAGGAAAGGCAATGTCTGCGCGACGTTTAGTACTTTCTTTGAACGTCAGCCGATGTTTCCTTAATACACACTGTAGCACATATAAGCCTCTCACTGTCAAAACCCCGACTTCCCTAAAAAGTTCCAAAGTGGGGTATCTATAGGGCTTGAAGAACATAACTTTGAGAACTGCTCTCTGAGCTCTCTCTAATTTCAAAAAGTATGTTTTGCAGGCGCCACCCCAAGCCGGCAAACAATATAGGAGAAGAGACTGACATAGTGAATAAAAGACCATCATTAGTGTTTCCGAGTCAGCCGAACAACGGAGTTTCTTAAAGATGGGAATGAGTTTACGCATTCGGATGACGAGATTATCTATATGACCATACCAGTTCAGGTGTTTATCAATTTGCACGCCCAAGTATTTTATACAAGATGTGGGTGCCAGAGTGGGACAGGTACAGCTGGAGTTTGGAGAACAACTATGTACTTTAACAGTAGGCGATATGTGTGGCTGAGTCCTATCACTTAAAGAAAAAGAAATAAGCTTAGTTTTTTCTGCATTCAAGGTTAATAAATTATTGTTAAACCAGTTCATAACAATGTCCAACGCCATCTGAGCATATTTTTCTGTTTTACTCCAATCATTCCCATGAACAAGTAGGGCTGTATCATCAGCGTAGGTATATATGAAGCAGTTAGTTAAGGAAATTGAACACAGATCGTTGATGTAGATGAGGAACAAGGTTGGACCTAGAATGCTGCCTTGTGGCACGCCGTATTCTATTCTAGCTTTATCGCTTGTTACCTCATCCAATTGAACATGTTGGAAACGATTCTCTAAGTAACTTGAGAAAATGTCAAGTGCGGGACCACGAATTCCCATGCGTTCGAGTTTCGACAGAAGTATGGGCGCAGAGACTGTCAAAAGCTTTCGAGATATCTAGAAATAAACCAATACACCGCTGCTTCTTATCCATGAACTGAGTTACTTTTTCAGAGAGTGCAATAACTGCATCCTCTGTTGCAATTCCGGCTCTGAAGCCATACTGGTTTTCAGAGAGAAGTTTATGAGCATTAATATATTTAAGCAAACGGCTGTTCAGAATCTTCTCCAGAATCTTCGAAATGGTTGGTAGAATAGATATAGGCCTATAATTCTTGACACTGCCTTTGTCCCCTCCCTTATGAATAGGGTGGACTAGCGCTATTTTGAAACAGTCAGGGAAAGCACCAGTAGATATCGCGAGATTGCAGATATGTGTTATGTAGGGGCTTAAAATTTTGCGCGTTAACTTCAATATATGTCCAGTAATACCGTCAATTCCAGCTACAGAACTTAACTTCAGGTTAATTATAATTCGCTCTACTTCCGAATCGTCGGTTTCCAGGACACACATTGAGTTGAAGCCAATCTTGATGGGTGAACTGGTATTTTCACACACTGCCGTATATTTGTAGCTAGGTCTTTGCCCACATTTACAAAGTAATTGTTGACGCTGTTTGCTGATGCAAGTTTGTCAGGTTTGAGTTGTTGCAGTTCTTTCAATGGAGGGGGTGTTGATTTTGAGTGCGTTATGGAATTAATTAGATCCCATGTTGCTTTGGAGTTATTTTTCCTTTTCATAAATTCTGTTTTCTCGTAATTTATTTTCAGTTTCCGGAGCAAAGAATTACAGAAGTTGCGATAATGAGAATACGTTATCTTGAGGATGGTTCTGGTGGATCTGGTTGTGTTTTTAAAGCAAGATGCATTTTATCCCTGTTTCTAATACAGCGAAGTAAGCCAGGCGTGATCCAGGGCTTGATGTTACGGTTCTTATGGGAGACTTTGGAGAAGCGAGTGTGTTTTTCAATAATTTGAGTCAATAAAGTTGTTAAGGTGTCAACTGCCACATTAGCGTCATTAGAAAAAAGGATTGGGGAGAAATCAGTACTCTCAATATCTTTTTGGATGTTTGAGATATCAACAACTTTGGCCGTGTAGGTGGGCTTGTATATTCTATTATTATATATATTATTTGTGGGGTGGTATATTCTAATTATATGTAGGCACCTATAATAATCTGAATCTCGGAAACGACTCCAACGATTTTCATGTTTAGTAGGGTAGGGGTGTGTAGCACGGCGCACTTTTACTACTATGTTCTTTAAAAAAAAGACGAAGCGTTTTAGAATCAACATCGGTCTTTATTCATTTACCTAGATTATCTGTCTAGTAAGAAAACTTAAAAAAAGCAAATTAAAGGTAACGGTTTAGGAACTATTTAAAAACGTCATATTATCTACCTGTGTGCCAGATTTCAGCCTAATCCGTTCAATGGTTTGAGCTGTACGTTGATAGATCAGTCGCCCTTTCCTTTTATAGATATAAATATCTAAGATTATCATTTGCTTAAAAAACGGTGAAGGAAAACATTGTGAGGAACCACCTTCGCAAAGCACCAATTCACCTACCTCAGTCATATTCTATATAATAAAATCAATAAATTTCTCCATATCCACAGTTTAAATTATCACAAATGCAAAAACATAGTTAAGAAATGGCTGCTTGAGAAATCATATGAAGTGACCGAAAAACTTCTCTTCCCACATGCTTAAGGGGACAATAACCGACTTTTAATGATTTTATACTGAAGATGACGTCTAAACGAGTAGTGTTAGTGATTTGGAAAAAATATACGTTAAATTAGAGCACTTTTTAAATATTTTAATATAGGCATATTTTTGATTATGTTTACATTACATAGTGAAATTAATTTGTAAAGTTATGTCTAACGCGGATAAAAAACTGAGAATGGCGTAAAATCTATCAAGCGTATTTTTCTGAAAACTTTACCATTTTAAAGATAATTAAATTATTGATCTTTTGGTATACGTGTTTTATTAAAATACTTTTTGTTTTACGTGTAATAAATTAATAATGCGTCTAATTTGGGACAGCGCTCCTTGATGGGCGAGTCCTATTACTGGCTGAACGTACGACGCGTTGCGTGAGCTCAGTACAGAACACGCAAGCTAACCATTCAAGGTCACTGTCATATATCTGCGTCTTAAGTCAGATCTACTCCTATTCAAGTATTTTTATACACAAACACTCATACACACCCCCCACTTTCACACACCTATCTAGACACGTTCACACCTAACACACTCCGCACTCTCGCATTACTTACTCATTCACAACACACCTACTACACCTACCACGACTAACTCACTCTCACTCTATGTATTACAGTTTTATTATAAATTATTTTTATTTTTTCTTGTTTCAAAACACATAGAAATAATTGTATTGTTATGTTCACTATGTTACTGGTGAAAGTAGTAATTTTTTGTTTTAAAACATTTTGATCATCTATGTATACCTTTATGGAATCACTGGTCCCCAAGTCACAGGCTATTTATTAACCTAGCTTGGGAGCCAGGAGATAATACCCAATGCACTTTATGTTGTTCCATACTACTGTATCTGTAACATATGTAATCATTTTTTATTGCAATAAACATTATCTTATCTGTCTATCTTACGGTTAGTCACTAACCATACGAAAAAGAAAAAAAGCGGCCAAGTGCGTGTCGTACTCGCCCATGAAGGGTTCCGTAGCAGCAAGTAACATTGAATGAAAGGTAAATTGCGGTTTACGATTTATGACGTATTAAAAAAAAACTACTTGCTAGATCTCGTTCAAACCAATTTTCGGTGGAAGTTTACATGGTAATGTACATCATATATTTTTTTTAGTTTTATCATTCTCTGGGGGGGGACACACATTTTACCACTTTGGAAGTGTCTCTCGCGCAAACTATTCAGTTTTGAAAAAAATGATATTAGAAACCTCAATATCATTTTTGAAGACCTATCCATAGATACCACACACGTATGGGATAGATGAAAAAATTTTTTTTGAATTTCAGTTCTAAGTATGGGGAACTCCAAAATTATTTGTTTTTTTTCTATTTTTGTGTAAAAATCTTAATGCGGTTCACAGAATACACCTACTTACCAAGTTTCAACAGCATAGCTCTTATAGTTTCGGAAAAAAGTGGCTGTGACATACGGACGGACAGACAGACAGACAGACAGACATGACGAATCTATAAGGGTTCCGTTTTTTACCATTTGGCAACGGAACCCTAAATAAGGGTTCCGTTTTTTGCCATTTGGCAACGGAACCCTAAAAAGGACTATAGCACCCACCTACTTATTACGTGGGCATGTACTCTGAATGATTACTTGTAATGATTATATCTTCATTGACTTGATGCAAATAACAAAGCCACGCAGGACCTAACCTCTTGAATATCACGTAGATCAGATAATCGACCCACCATGCAAGTCGATAGGTACATCGTCTATCTGACAGCAAATCACTTTGAAGGCGCGATCAAATCTCGATTACTTACTAGAAACGCGAGGGGTGTTAGATCACGGTACGATACGAGGTAGGGGGGGAAGGGGGCAGGCTGTCAGCAAGACACTGATATCGCGGTCTCGATCATACCGCTGTAACACGACAGTTGTGAAATGGACACTCGCGATCTGTGATTTATTCTTAGAGGTGGTTACGAGATATCGAGTGAATCGGTATTATATTGTGATCAGATATAGGTACGTAAGCCTGTCTACGCACGAACGACATTATTACCTAATGATAGACTCACAAGTAATACACAACAGTGTCTCATTCTGCCCGTTCCAAGGTAGAAAACTTTTGCACCACACATGGTAAAGATATTGAAGAATCGTGACAGCACCGCACGTAGTCTAGCTGTCCGAATAAGAAATCTCTGAATAACATAAAGCCTAGTTGGACATCACGCGCCCTATCCGAGGCAGCCCACTTACACTGGCGGAGTCGCGAGGGTCGGAGCGAGTGGCATCGAGAGGGCTTTGATCTCCGCCATCGACTTCTGCTTATTTGCTTATTAAAGGATTTACTTAATTGAATCCTCCTCTGTGGACAGGAAGCCATTATTTTTATTTTATTGCCGCGACGAGTGTCGCACAAATTGAAAGAGAACCGCCGTCAAACGGTTGTCACCCTGCTTCTATTCTGTAGGACTTCTTTGTGAGGACGTGTAAGGGTTTTCTTTTAATTGCTCACCTATCTTAAGGGCTGGTTTGATGTTGATTTTGAGAATAATTTGAGATCAGACTGAGTTAAAACTTAATAATAAACATGATCTAGGTAGCTATGTGGCCTAAGGATTTGAATCTAATTATCTGACGTTATTAAAGGTGCACGTGCACATCACACCTCACGACACACTTTCGCTAAATGTGATAGGTAATAGCACCCTACATACCTACTGTAACGATATCGATACTGGAATTTTCAAATGTCGTAAAGGACATTGTATTCCCTTACGACATTTGAAATTTCCACCGTCGATATGTTTAGGCAGGTTGTTGTTTAACTGTCAAAGATAATTACAAGTTTGCTTTTCAGAGGTGTTCAAAAATATATACAAAGTAAGTAATATGAGTAACATACGATTTTAATAAGTAAATAGGCTAAAAGGTGTGGTTTGTGTAGCACAATACCACGTAAATAGACTAAAAGATGTGATTTTGTATAGCAAAATATAGCATTACCCACTTTTAGTTGGGCTGGGTAAACGTATTGTTACAATACTTACCTACATAGAACGCAGGAGAGCAACATCATACCTCAATCCTACACTTTCACAACTCACAACATCACACCGCTATCCTACACTCTCACAACATCACACCTCTATCCTACACTCTCACAAGACCTCACCTCTATCCTACACTCTCACAACTCACAACATCAGACCTCTATCCTACATTCTCACAAGACCTCACCTCTATCTTACACTCTCACAACTCACAACATCACACCTCTATCCTACACTCTCACAACTCACACATCACACCTCTATCCTACACTCTCACAACTCACAACATCACACCTCTACCCTACACTCTCACAACTCACAACATCATACCTCTATCCTACACTCTCACAACTCACAACATCACACCTCTATCCTACACTCTCACAACTCACAACATCACACCTCTATCCTACACTCTCACAACTCACAACATCACACCTCTATTTTATACTCTCACAACTCACACATTACACCTCTATCCTACACTCTCACAACTCACAACATCACACCTCTATCCTACACTCTCACAACTCACAACATCACACCTCTATCCTACACTCTCACAACTCACAACATCATACCTCTATCCTACACTCTAACAACTCACAACATCACACCTCTGTCCTACACTCTCACAACTCACAACATCACACCTTTATCCTACACTCTCACAACTCACAACATCACACCTCTATCCTACACTCTCTCAACTCACAACATCACACCTCTATCCTACACTCTCACAACTCACAACATCACACCTCTATCCTACACTCTCACAACTCACAACATCACACCTCTATCCTACACTCTCACAACTCAAGCACTCCATGTCAAACGATCACCTTCCTAACTAGTTCCGTTTACCCGACAAACTACATAACTCCCACCTCCATACATAATGCATCACATTGTAATAACCGACATGAACTTGAACATTGAGCACGGAACACCGCGGCTCAAGCTCGCTTTGACATGCAAACGACGGGCGCCTGCTTGTGATTATTATAATATAAACGAGTCTTAGTATAAGCACGGTTTCATTGAAGAATGCTTGGATGCTTCGCATAATTTAAATTATCTAGCAGTGTATGCAAGTGGACAAGTTGTGAAGATATACTTACTAGGTATCTTCACAACTTCTCCATTTTACCACCTCATTAGTTATACATATACGCTTAAACCAAGCATTTTACTTGTACCTAACTACCTACCAGTGGTTTTTCTAGTATCTAGTATGGAATTTATGAGTCTTTTTAGCCGTTGTAGGCAATACACAGCACATATACAATGAATAGATTTCTTAGTTCAGTCTAATACAGGGGCGTAGCTACCGCCATATCTGCCGTATCAATTATACGGGGCCCCCGACGTGCGTAAGCAAAAATTAATAAAAACTTCCCAAATTCATCATCAGCTATAAATGATTTAATTTTTTATTTATTTTTTTCTTTTTTTAAAAATATTATTACCTATTTATTCTACGTAGGATCAATATTTTTTATTTAATTTATTTAAATCTATGACAATCTTTTGTATTTATTATTTACAAAATAAAAATAGATATTATATACTAACTTAACTAGAACTATTTACAAACTAAAATGTAGAGTCGAAAAATTCATCCGCATCGCTGTCGACTGGCCGCATTGCCACGTTGTATGGCAATGCTTAGCCTCTGGCCAAGGTAAAAACCAGCCCTTGGGTCACGGGAAGTGTCAAATAGCCTTTTTGAGATATCACGGAAGACGCCTTGGGCACTCGGACCCCACGGCCCGAGGGTTTTAATAAATTAGTTTGTCGAAAAAAGTGTATATTTAATTTGAATTGTTTGTAAAAAATTTGGAAAAAGTGACAGATAGATAATTATGATGAATAAATATTTCTTTTAATTTTATGCAAAATTTTTTTTTACTTTTGTGAGAAATCTTTACCCTTCATAAGGGTAAAGATTTCTCACAAAACCCCCCATACCCGTCATACCCAAACAAATTTTTATACGGGGCCCCGCTAAGGCACGCTACGCCACTGGTCTAATACCTCCTAATAGATAGTAGTTAAGTAAATCCTTCGACTGTGTGAAAAATAGCATGAGGCAGTACGCGTAGGATATGAAGATTATATACCTATTTAGCATGCACCTACCTTGGAATCAACCAGCAGCAGCAGTACTCCTAAAGTGGATTCCAAATCGGCACGTCATGTTTCGCAGATCTATTTCTCCCTATCTCCAACACTTATCAGAATCTCTCTATCTCGTCACCTGTGGAACTGTATCGTTCACCTAGGTGTTTGCTATGTACACAAGTCGAGAGCAATTGACACACATGCACGTGTGGTGGACGAACATGTGTCGATTGCTCTCGACTCGCGGAGAATGATCGATTCATACATACATTCCTAAGTGCTGCATCGATACTGCGAGCTCAAAGGATCTCGCTTCATAAATATTTGCTGTAATTTATCGTGGTAGTGGTAGCATTACTAGGAAGGTGGTAGGTAGAAGTACTTAGTTTACACCTGCTGATGCGCAGGAGGAGGTCATTATTTAAATAAGTTCAAGCTTTTGTCGTATAATTTCTCAAGAAAAACAGTTGATTATCATCTTGACAATCGGTAAACGTAATTTTGAAAGCATGAGGTCCATGGGGGCTGGGAATTCATATAGATAGAAACGACACTAGGAGGTAAATAAATACAATATCGGAGTATTTACTGCGTTTTATTAAAATGTTTCCGATCGGAATTTTAATCGTATCTAGTTAGGTACCTGCTACCTACCAGTAGTTTTGTCTAATTTTCTCTTTCAATATTATTTTAATTCTTTTAACCTCGATGTCGCGCAGTAATTAAGACAATCATACCTCTGTATGAAGCGCTTTACGTACAAAAACGTTGTTTATTCATATGTTCACGACTCGAGTCCCGAGGGGAGCAAGCACACTCGAAAGCCCTCGTTATCAGCCACTCGCTTTGACATCGTACTATTTTTATATTGGGCACTGAAGTACCAAACATACCTAGAAATACTGTAAAATCAAAGCTCTGTCTGTCCCCCTCGACAAGGGCTGGGGTGAACATATTTGTATAATTATTCTGATTGATGTTTAAGAAAATAATGGCTGTAAGAAGACAAACGGTTAGAAGTGGGCGTTAGATGTTTTTCGGGAGAGGTTTTGAAGGAAGGAACAATAATTAACTCAATGCAACAAATACCCATGTTCTACAAGTAGATTCGTAGCCAATAGTAAAGTGATGTCGCGGCATCGTAGCAACCGTAGCGCTACGCTCGTAGCGCGTAGCGGCCTCTCACCACTTGACCCCGAGCGGCGAGTTTGTTTTCAAACGCTACGCTTTTCAAGCTTTTACAATATCATTGTTAACTGGCAACTGTATATCACCATGAACACATGTTTATTTGTTTCGTGACATATAAATCAATAATGGGTTTTTGACTCCGTTTTTCGACTACGGTTTTTGTTTTTTGTCAACTCTTCTGTTTTGTTTTAAAATCAGGTTTTCCTATTATTTTTTCATTGTAAATGAAAAAAGAGCTCATCTTTTTTAAACACAATTAGTTACTCAACAAGAAGCTTTTACAAACAAAGAAAACTCAATCATGTAAAACGACTACGTAGACATAACGAAATTCCTCTGTTGGACGCTGGTAATTCAATTACTCTGAACTATCTCTGTTCTCATCGCCTACTCTGCACAGCACCATACAAAATGCGACTGGCAAGCGTCGAGCAAACACGTCCGCGAGACTAACCTAATGAGAGCGAACGAGACACACATACCAATCACCCGCGAGACAGATAGAGACCACTATAGGTGGCGGCCGAAAGCGCAATACCTACTGTACAAAGCGAAGGCGAGACAGTGATATACAACCGTCCTGGGTTAGAAAGAGAAGGGTATAGGTGCTCAGTGTTGCTTGGTTAGTGAATAATTTAGTCGCGACCGCCCTTTCGCGTCGCACTAAAGCCTTCGTACACATCGATTTTGAAACAAGTTTGCTCTTTATGTAGCCGTTATGTGCGAGTATATAGCGGCACCTACATATGGAATTCATAAGTGTAGGTATGTATTGTACTTACACAGCAAATATGGATGATGTTGGAAGCAGTTTCAGTAAGTATTCTAGGAAATTGTATTTTAGTTTGTTCTTCGTTGCTGCCTTCCTATAAGCAGTAAAGTTATTTCCGTGCAATTTAATTATTCGTTTGAGTTGGTAAGTAAGCGATCTTCTTCGATTCTTTTACTCAAGATAATTACTTCAATACCTTAGTTAAACATAGAAGTATAATTTATTGAAGGCTTTATTCCTCGAAATACCATTTGAGAGCTTATTATACATAAATAATAGGCAGTGGTGCCGATTCTCTTGTCACAAATGCCTCAAAACTAGACTAAAAATCACCAAAATTTAGTTTAATCCTGTCAAACGACGATTCCCCATTCTGAAATAGACTAAAGTGACACAGTTTAACTCTATTTTAATTTGAGAGCACTAAGATGGTACTGAGATATTTAATTTAGTGAAAATGGCAATTTTGTTATAATGAATTTGACGTTTTTCACCTAAAATTTCGATTTTCTAACTAAATCAGACTATTTTTAATCGCGACTAAAATGTCACTTTCGATTCGATTTCGCGTTCGATTTAGGTGTGTCAAAATTATTTTAAATTTAGAGAATTTATTTTGCAGAATGGCTTTGAGATTCTCATAATCAAAAGTAAGGAATTTTAGTGATAGTTTAGTTCGGTGTACAAGAGAATCGGCACCATTGTGTATGTATGGTTTTTAAAAGCTTTAAATTTCTAATTGACCTATTTCTTCACACCTGGATCTAAATGGTTTTATCTTTTTGAAAGGAATAGGTAAATGTTTTATAAGTGGTTTTTATTAGTAACGCCGTAACGCGGAGTAAAGTTACGCCAAACGTAACTCGAGAACTGTGCGGTTAATCTGAAGGTTATACTTACTGGTTGTAAGTTTACTTCGCGTTAATTATAAAGGGGCTATGGGGCACACATGACTGTACACAATCAGAAACATATACACATTTACATATACCTATACCCATTCCTAAACACGAAACAACACAGACAATTCCAATTATATAACTTAATTAATATAACTGTACTATGTTTTGTTACCTATACAGTAGATATGTAATCAATCTGCTTAACTGTGTGACTTGTAACTGAAACCTTGGGGGAATCTGTTGTTCTAAGGTTGAGGAAGACTATCCGCCCGTGATACAGTTTTACACTAGTACGAGGGGATAGGGCGAATCAGTCCAAAGACAACCAATCCATTCTTTTTTTTTACAATCTACCATTTCACATTCTCCATCTGTTGACCTGCCTAAATTTTATTATCAAAATAACTTTAAACGATTTTTGGTCCATCCTGTGCTTATTATTAAGTTACTCTGTATGGTTGTCTCATATTCATGAATAAATAAATATTAAATTAAACATTAAATATGTGTTTTAAGGTCTAAGAAAGACAATTTTCTGAAAATTAACAAAGCAGCTTCTTTAAGAAAGTTAGATCTATTCTATAATAGCTTAGGTACACTAATTTAAACACTAACGACTGGAACAACTGGAAACTGGAATATTGAGTATGTTTATGTTTTTTTATTAAGTTTTTATAACCATTTAATTGCAATGCCTTAACAGGCAACTAAGTTCTTAGAACCTACCAATTGTTAACATCTTCAAAATGTTGTATCTACACTTAGTTCGCAATAAAGAATTTGAATTTGAACGAATGAGAAGTTGATACTGGACTTACTTCAAACATAATTTCTTTCTCTACCTACTATATCATTAATTTCAACCATCCTACGAACAAAGGATACTGCATAATTTCTCGCTATTACCCCAGAGACGTGTCCCGGGTTCGATTCCCGAACTCCCAAACCGATTACTGCGAGTAAATATTGACTTCGCGGCTGTTGACACGAGGCTGGGGTGCTGCCTACCCCCAAGCGGTTAGGTCGGGATTGATACTTTGTAATTATGTGAGTTTTAATTGAGGGCAAAAAGTTTCTAGACGATTGAAGAAGTGATGCTAATCCTCACAGGTGCTCACCTGATTGTTAATGATAACTATATCAAGAGTGGCAGTCACATTGATTGGGAACGGTCGTTTCGAGTCAAAGCCCGATAGTCACTAAGTTCCTACCAACGTAGGATTGGATGCTGCTCCGTAGCTAACTAGGCGGTGAAGTCCAGTTGAGTTTTCAGTGCAATGTAGGTGTTTAGTATTTAATTTTAAAAGGAAGTCGACCATGACCTCAGTATACTTAGGTAAATGATAACAAATAATTAAATTCCTTGTTAAAGTAATCGTAACTTCTAACGAATATTATGGTAGGTACAGCAAACATGTTAGAGCTAACAATATTAGACACATAGTTTCGACTAAATCCCAATAATAACCGTTTAAGTTCACCCTAAATCAGTCTTAATATTCATAATCACAACAGGTACTCGAGTACAATAATATCCTCGTTCCTATCACAACACATCACTCCATCCGGTCTGTAATGTTCGTATTAAATTAGTTTCGGCCATAATTAGTTGATGGGTGTCGTCGCCGCGCCGGCCGCGTGCCGGACACGTGCCGGACGCGCCCCGGACGCGCGGGAGCTCGGTGAGAGGTAGATGTTTATCTTTATTGACTTCGCTTTAGTTTGTTTTTATCGAATGAATTATAAAGTTGCAAAAGAAATACGTACCTGACTGAATAGAGTAAGTATAAATATCCTTACATATTATAAAACAAAGTCCCCCGCCGCGTCTGTCTGTCTGAACGCGATATACTCAAAAAGTAACCGAACGGATTTTCAAACGGTTTTCACCAATGGACGGAGTGATTCATGTGGAAGGTTTTTAGTGTATACCTAATTCATTAAAGTTTTGTGTAAATTGTCTGAAATTTGACGATTATTGTTGAAGATGTCGGAAAAAATCATGCCGACTGGGAACTTTATTGGCGTGCGCTGCGGAAATCGTAAAAGTTACATAAAATTTATGTTCCACAGTATTGTTCATCTTAAAAAGTTCAACAATAAAGTCCGGGATGGCATATGTCTATCTTCTAAAGATCACCCACAATAACCATTTTTATCTTTCAGAATTTGATAAAAATTGTTATTTCCGAAGCTATTTTGACCGGTATTATATTAATCCTTATCCAATAAACTATGTTACTTAAATTGAGCATTTTTTTAAATTAAAATATGCTTAGACATCATTTCATTTAAATTAATGGTTTAAAAGATATCACAGATTCAAAATTACGCGTAACAAAATAATTATGGTTGACGGCAACGCGGGCGGAGCGGTACGAATCAATGACCTTTTCCTCGGCTATTAGGTATGTAATCCCGGTATCGGTAGTACGTTCGCGTGGGATATTTTCCGGCATCCACGCGGTCGAAGCCTCGGGCAAAAGCTAGTTTAAGATAAAGTATAATAAGCAAAATATTACATGATTATTTCTGGCTTTCATTTTGTAAAGGTTGTAAATATAAATGTCCCTTAGCATCGCGTAGTACGGCATTGCGTCACGTGGAACGGCGTAGCATCGCGAAGTACAGCGTCGCGTTCTACAGCGTTACGTCACGTAGCAGTGCGTAGCGTCGCGTAGCAATGCGTTGAGTTGCGTAGTACAGCATATCGTCCTGTAGAAAAGCGTAGCATCCCGTAACACTGCGTAGCGTCGCGTCGTGTGTAACTACGTAGCTTTGCGTAATACAGTGTAGCGTCGCGTAGAACGGCGTACTAAAGACTGGGAAAATATTAGGGAAAGCATTTTGTTACCGCTACGTCAAGCTTATCCACGTCTGTCATGGTAACTATAATGCTTGATTGATTTATAGTGTTCGACCGAACCTTCTTTACTTCGGCCAATAAGTGCCTAAGATATGGCCGAAGCCGAAGGTTTCTAGCAAGCGCTGAAATTGAACGAACTGGAATGCATGAGAGCTCAATGAGAAGAGGTGACTCGCGGGGGGCGGGGGTCATACTGCGCCGCGCCGGCCGCCATTGCATGTAGTCATAAATCAAAACAAAACAAGTTCGTACGCATTGTTGATTATTACTTTGGTGTTTTGTATTTGACTTTATCACAATTCTGAAAATCTTATTTGATTGACAAGAAAAGTAGATTGAGTTTGTGAAAAACGCGAAAAAAGAAATAAAGTGATTATTTCGAAATGTTATTATTATTTATGGCAAGTTTAAAAAGACAGTAGTCAACACAAACTTAAAAAAAAAAACCGGCCAAGTGCGAGTCGGACTCGCGCACCGAGGGTTCCGTACAAACCGCGTTCATGAGGAAGGTAGTTTAAAATTATTAAAAATATTTTTATTACATGATGTAACTAAAAATTTATGCTTTTCGCAATGTTTCCTTTATCTGTGCTATAAGATGTTGCTTCGTACCAAATATCAAGATTCTGAGTTCACGGAAAGTAGTATCCTGAGGTTTTGATTCCCTTGCGAGTGTCGAAAATTTGCAGCATAAACGGCTGTATCTTTTGATTGCGTTGGCTTAGAAGTTTGATTTTTTCACAGCTCCAAGGGACAGTAGACCTGAGAATTTCAGCTTGATACCTCCACGCGTTCCTGAGGAAAAGGGTCTTGGCAGACAGACGGACAACAAAGTGATCCTATCCTTATAAAAACGGAACCCTTGTTCCGTTTTTTCCTTTTGACGTACGGAATCCTAAAAACGATTATTTTATTCACTTTTAGCCAATCTAGAATTGAATTTGCTCTGAATTTGTTTATTCTACATAAAATATTCAAGAAAAATAAAAGTAGGAATGCAAAATGGGATAAAAACAAACCAGCAGGGTTTAATCAACGTATATTTATATACATATATAATAAATGGATAAACATACCAGTAATCGACATTACTAATATTTTTCATAATAAAAATGTCAGAAATGGGTAACTAAAGATGTTTGATGACTTCAAATGTTAGGTATATTACTTAATCTAGCAAAGTAGTAAATACTACCATAATAATATTTTAGTAATATTTTATGTAAATAGGTTTCGACTTACTGGCACGTCGAGCCAATAAACATTCGATGGATAGGACTATCGTTGCAATGGCTTTTCGACGAATCGGACGCTCGATCTATATATAATGACATACAGGCCTTACGTCTAGCTTAGGCACCAGTCTCCCACAGTATAATTAAAACTATTATGTACTGTCCTATGATCATTTGAAAATGTACTTTATATTGTGGTGAGAAATAAATCTTTTCTTATCTTATCTTATAATGGGCTATTCGAAATTGTGATACATCTGATGACTTCGGGGAATTAGCCATCGGGCATTTGACATTCTAAATCAAGCGGTAAATTCCGGTCACAGACAGGCACGAAAAGCGACGTTAATTAATAATAAGCATAGATTTTTATGTTTTGCAAATAAGCTACAGTCGCTACGTTTGACTGTTATAGAAAATATAAAAAAACTATTTCGGCGCTTGAAAGGCAACATTGACTAAGCGACATGGGAACCCATGTCGCTTAGTCAATGTTGCCTTTCAAGCGTCGATTTGTTCTTAATATTCATGAGAAATAAACTTGAGAACCACTTCCTTTTGGAAGTCGATTAAACTATAACAACGTTCATTAATTTTTCAATCATTTTTTATCACAATATCCAGAACCCTTTGAAACAGTTTCTAAATCAATCAACCAATAAACTGCTTGCAATTACAGCACTCCAGTGAATAGAGGAACTCGTTGAGCAAACAATCAATTGATTCAGTTCGCTGTGCTGCGCCCGCGCATTGTACTTGTAGCGCTCAAACACACACATCGGTGAAGTAGTGTATGTTTTACGTTGATTCGTTTTGATTTTTTTTAGATATTTTTTCTGTTAAGAATTTCTCAGTAGCCCGGTGTCTGGATTTGGCAATAGGCTCCCCCCTTATTATAAATATGTTCAAAATCGGGGTTGTAGCGACGTAGTAGTTTGTCTTATGTGATTATGTCTAACGAGGTACCTGTATGCGTTTAGTAAAGGTAGGTATTTCAATTCAGTCAGAAACTTACATTGATTGCTTCAGTCTATCTGACGTGTCTTTTCCGCTTTACTATTTAATCATTTTAATCCTAATCTTTTTGTAGAATGAGAATGATAAAGATCAAAATAACATATAAGTAGGTACTGCTCTAAAATACATACAACTAGCATAGTCAGGAAAGAAGAAACACAATCTATATTTAGTAACAATATTTTGATTTAAAAGTGTCCGTAGAGTTTCTTGCCCGTTCTTCTCCGACCCCTTGACAATTCAAAAGTGTCTGTAATAGGTTTATTTGAAATAAATGCTTTGAGTTGAGTTTCAACATTTTCTCGAAAAAATATCAAGTCCACATCTAGACCTCGCGGGCACTCACGCAGTTTTCCCAGCAACTGTGTCCCTACACCACACGTTATTCCGCCTGTGTGCACGATGCGGGCGGCTGCATCAAATGAAGACAATTGGCGTGAACAAGTGCTGGTCCTCGGCTGAAGGTGCGTCTGTTGAACTAGCTGCATCCTGTTTACATGTGTTTTATTAGATGATGAGGACTGCAGCTCTGCAATCTGTCGGCTAGGACGTTTTATTTAGAGACACTTAGAGCGGTTTCGCACTATGTCCGATCCGAATCCGAATTCAAGATCCGAGTTCAATCTGAATTGGAAATGTTCTAAATTCGGACGGACAGAGTTCGGATCTAGTACGCAACCCCTCATACAACTAGTACTATGGTTACTTCGGACCGACATTTCTCGGATTCGGATCGAACGTAGTGTGAAACCGTTCTTACAATAGTTTAGTTCAGGTATGAATGTAAAACTGAAAAGTTGTGTGAAAATCGGTTTTCATGACAGCGTATGTGATGCGGAGAAAAGAGTAACATGTCTCGTGAGGAAAGTTTAGAGCATGAATGTGGATAGTTAAGAGTAAGTGTAGGGGAAGACCCAAAGAAACGATGGATGGACTGGGTGGGAGAAAGGTGACTACCGAGACGACGACTTCTTGAGAAGTATGGAGGAAAAAAACAGTGGCACTCCGGGAGTGCCGACAGAAGTGAAAACTTGAACAAGATCGCCTTGGTGGAAGAAAAATACTTGTATAGAACATTGGTCCGTAACCTTATCTAAATAAAGAGCTCAATTGCGTTTACAAAAAAAACACTTCCAAAACCTTTAAAATGAAAATATTTGCATGGAACATTGATCCGTAACGTAGTATAAATAAAGAAAAATGAGGTATCGGTAACGGTGTCGCGAGTTCAATTGTTTTTGCCCATCTCAAAAATGCCAACGCGCCTAAAGAAGTTTTCACTTCAAAAAAATGTTGCGCTGACCACAAAATTCAAAAATTCTAAATTCAAAAGTCATTTGTTCAAACTAGGCTGAGAATCAGCACTTTTCAAACGTCAAAATTACATAAGACAGTCCCCCAAAACGCCCACCCTTCACCACTTCCTAGTGCCTTTAGCTGGGAAGAAGAAGTGGCGCAACAAACTCCCCAGCAGCACAGCTGTCTGTTCAGTTAGAAAAAGAAATATTCTATACAATAGTATGCAAAATATTACATTACGCAACACAAAACATAATTTAAATGATAAATTATTGGCCATACCTATGTCAGCTAGCACACTTTATTCTAGGTGCATCGTCTTCACATATAATAATTATTTAACAAATGTATGTACATATACAAACAATTGTAAAACATTTTTAAAAGAGTAACGGTGGAGTTTCTTGCCCATTCTTCTCCATACGAAAACTACCTTTTGGAAGGGGCGACTAGAATCAATTTTATTATTTTGTAATTTTTGACGTTCAAAAGTGCCATACATGGGCCTATTTGAAATAAATGATTTGACTTTGACTTTGTCTTTGACACGCCACAAATACCATATATTGGGATATAATAACAAGAGATAAATGTCTTGCTGCTGCCCACGGCTTCGCCCGCATAAACCCTAATTCTTTTAAAAAAATAAAAGTAGCCTAAGTTACTTCTTATAACATCAGCTATCTGCCAGTGAAAGTCCCGTCAATATTGGACCAGCATTTTCGGAGATTAGCCGGACCAAACAAGACTGAAAAAAAAAATGTTTTATTGCAAATGGTACGAAAAGTAGAGTATTTTCCTCGGTGATAAAGTTGTCTTAGTCTTGGGTGAACTTAAATCCCTCGCTACACTCAGGACTCGTCTTAAATCCCTCGCTTCGCTCGTGATTTAAGTTTTTAACACCCTCGCTACGCTCGGGAGTAAACCTCGAGTCCTTCGTTACGCTCGCGATTTAAATCGTCACCCGCGACAGAAGACACTGCTTTACCCTTGGTTAATAATCTACTATTTCACTCCTCTTGCTCAAAAAGGCCATCATTGTAGAGTACCGGAGCGGGGAAAAAATTGCATTTCTTGCTCTAGGGGAAAAAGTAATTTCTTTTTAATTTTTGTCTGTTCCAACGAGCCTTGAAAAACGAAAATGTCTTTATTCTTATGTAGAATAATCATGATTATGGACTCGACTTATTACTGGTTCACAAAAAAAAGAAGAATATTTTATTTTTGAAAATGGAACTAAATGCGGCTATCTCTTCGGTAGAATGCGAGCATTGCGTTGCGGCTACAGAAGAAATAAAAAAGGCATTGGCGCGAAATCTTTAGAATTTTTCTCTTATTACGAATTGAATTATTGGTGACCGTAATATAATTTACAACAGTGAAAATGTCATCATCTAATGAGAACATCTTCACAGAGGACTGAAATTAAGTTGAAAAAACATCTCGTTAAATATCCAGAATTGTACAAATTGTACATTTAAATAAAATAAACTATTTAATATTGTTTTGAATTATTTTATTTTCTCGCAATCGTAGTGAAAAGTAGTGTAACACACGACGCTAAAACCCATAATTACTCGGTTTCTATTTACTCCCTCGCTAAAGCTCGGGAGTAAAACTACCTCGTTACAATGGGTTATTTTAGCCCCTCGTATAACAATCTACTATTTTTTTGTAAGTACCGTTTAAAGGTGCTTGCATATGCATTTAGTTGTTGCTTGTTGTTTGTTGTTATTTTGAAATTACAGACACTTCAATTTTATTTATTTGTAGATCTTGAAGAATCTATATAGTTTTGTGTCGTCGGACAGTTGCCGATATGACGCAAAGTTGCAAACATCTTCTTTCTTGTTCTTTTCGTGTCGATTGATTTCCCACACAAATGTCCGACTAGTAGGTATGTAGCTACCTGAACAACTCTGTTATTAGTCTCAAATCCCAGACAGCTAGCACTCGGTAACGCTGAGTCTAGCTGACCAATCCTGCACGCGTAGCATGACCACCATAGAAACGAGTTTTGTCGACGGAAGAATAGACAAAATGACAGATAAAGAATCACAATCTGTCATTTTGTCTATTCTTCCGTCGACAAAACTCGTTTCTACGGCGGTCATGCTACGCGTGCAGCACGATGACTTAAACTCACATTTTTCTAAAACCTCCTATTTTCTAACTATTAAAGTTGTAAGATATAGATTTGTTTACAATACGTCTACGTTCGAACTATGCGCATTGAAATATTTGTGTCTGCATGGTGCTCTAAAGGACCAAAGTTTGAATGCTATACATAATACACATAAATATTTTATATCAGTAGGTAATGAGAAATTAAATTCCTTACTCCCCCTCTAAATAAATAAATAGTGTATCCCTCAAAGATAGATATCCCTTATGTCGGGGTTTCCTGGTTACAAACAATCAATTTTCCGATTGATTGACTATCACGAGCGGCGTGCGTCGGCAAATTACTTTCACTTCTCGTTAACTGTAGGTACGTGAGAGTTTTGGTAATTTTCGAAAACCAATTGGTTACTGTTATGACTTATAAGTACCTAAGTATAATTTCCATTTTGCATGCCTTTGTTTTGTTTGATTTCCGACAAAGTTTTGAAGTTTTTAAATCCCGTGTTTTTGTTTTAACCCTAATTCCACAGAAATGCAAACTATTGTTGAACGAGTTAAGTGTGAGGGAAACTCTTGTCATTGTGTTGGTTTGCATATATTTTTCAGGAGGACCTAAACTTACAGGTGAGGTATTTAACACATAAGTAAACAAACTCTAGGACTGATCGTGGTTGTTTTTTTTAAAGGAATTTTAAGGTTACATATCACTCGATTGCAATAGGTAGGTAGTTACCCACTAACCTACCACATCGATTACCGATAGGTAATCATAATAAACCTGTAACAAATACTTACTTACTTACTTTAATAAATCCACAGCTAAGTGCAAACAATAACTATGTAATTTGTCCGTAGCGTCGCAGTGTATCGGAGGACATACGTCGCGGTGCCGCCGGCTGTGCGCCGATCGCTGAGCTAATATTTACTAGTAGTTATGATCTGTTACTTTTTATTATTGTTTGCAAAAGGGCAGTGATCTGTCGTTGATAAAGAGTTGATAAGTTGCGTTTAGTTTTATGATGAAGCGATGTAACTTCATATGTGTACTGGTTACTAGTTCAATCTAAGATATACAAGTAATATTGAAAGGTTAACAGTTTCGAAACACATAGTTAATTGAAATCTGTTATCGTAGTTACTAACTGGAAATTAACCGTAGTGAAAGAAACCATAGGCGTAGAGCGTAGCGTAATGTAGCACGCCGCGTAGGCATTCAATATCGCATAGAATTGGATTGGCCACCCGCATACCCAATATAAATGCATATACATACGGGGTGACAGGGAAATTTGACCTATTCCTTGAAAGGGGTTATACAAGAGGTCATTAGCAACAAATTAATTCCAATTAACTAGGGGTCAAAACTGGATGGTTACCGAGCTGTGTGTTTTATTGAAATTTTCTGACTTGTTACCAAAAACAATTGTTTTTGGTAACAGTAGTTTTTTCATAGTTAATTAACTATGAAAAAACTACTCCACTCTAAACATTAAATTAATACTTTTCTGAAAGCTGAAAAAGGAGTGATCAATAAAATAAAAAATATTTGGCCAAAACTTATAATCTCAGAAATAAAAGATCTTTAGTAGCAATAATTTTAAATGATTGTATTTTTCCCGAAAATTTAAGTAAATTATTGGAAAGAAATTGTATGACAGTTTAGAGTAAAGTAGTTTTTTCATAGTTAATTGTTTTTGGTAACAAGTCACAAAATTTCAAAAAAATCAAAGATCCGTCACAGCTCGGTAACCATCCAGTTTTGACCCCTAGTTAACTGGTCTTAATTTGTTGCTAATGACCTCTTGTATAACCCCTTTCAAGGAATAGGTCGAATTTTCCTGTCACCCTGTATATGCTTTTTCCTTCTCTTGCCTGTCTACTGTCCCGAATACCTATAATTGGCCTTCCTTCATTAATGTTTTTTTTTTTAGTTTCCTGACGAAAAAAATATATTGTAGTAGGTACTTACGTAATACGTTACGTACGTTAAAGAATATTATAACAATGTTTAGTAGGATGGGCGCTTTGGTGTGAGAACCCAGTTAAAACAATAAAAATTATATTAAACGCAGGAGGTAAGTAGGTAACTTCACAAATAGCAGGAAGATTGCTTCAATGCCCTTACTACTTCCAATAATATAATATGTGCATGGTAGCATATTCTCTACCTAGTTCCTGAGATTACCGCCGCGTATCAAAGGACCAGACACAAAACATCTGCTTTGTCCTTTATATTAAATTCCTTTGATTCTTCCTATATTCTCAGCAAGTATTTGTTGAATTACGTACATTATGTGTTTGTCTGTTGCACAATGTAAGGTTCCGGTGCGAAGGTTTTCTTTGTCAATTTCCTATTCAATGATTAAAAGCTTTTCCTTGAATAAAATAAGGTTTTGAAATTATAATACGTAAACTATAACTTTGAGATGAATTTTGTCTTTAATATGGGAAAATAATAGTTAGTTCTGGATCTAGGTACCTAGATAAGTCTAGAGGCAACATGTCTTTTCCAAAAATGCATATGTCGCAGTAAGATGGTTGAAGCCGTGATATAGTTATATCCCTAGGGATATAGCTATCTACCGTAATATAGTTATGAAAGCGGTTCATAACTGTCTTACTACGAATATAACTATGATAGGAGCACGATCTAGTAGTATAACTATTAGGGAACTCCGACCAAATAGGTTAGGTTAAGTTAGAACTGTGACCAACTACGGCCGGTGAGTGCTATGTCTAATTAGGTCACACAAAATTAGGGCACTTCGACAGTGTACGCACCAGGACTTGGCTTAGTATGGCCTTATTCCAAATGCGTACAGTGTGGCTATCTTTAAGGCAATCGAGTCTGGTACCTAATAGCTACCTAAGACCCTACTGACTAAAACCTAGCCCTCTAGAATAGGGTAGTTTCCTAGGTAAAAAAATTAAAATTCTATTTAGTCCGTCTTTCAGATAATAAAAAAATATTAGACACGTATTTTTTGCTTTATCATATTAATCAAAAATAACTTAGAAAACACGCATTAAAGTTGGGGAGTGGGGGCTCGTTACGTCACAACGTCGTATAAAATCTAGCAAGTCGTGACGTCATGCCACATTTTAACTCAATGTATCGCCGTAATCTTTTGATTACGTCAAAAAATATAAAATACGTGTTCAATCTTTTTTTATTTTCTGAAAGACGGACTAAAATTAAAAAAATTGGACACAGGCCCATTACCTAGCACCCTAGTTATCCTAACACCCTTACCTACCATACAAACCATACCAAACGTGTGTTACGTTGGTTATACGTGCGGGAAGTCTGTTACCAGGAGACCTACGGTAACAGACGGAACTTGGGAAGGAATAGGGGTTTGTGTACGTCGTGCAATGTATACAGGAAATGGTTTTCTTACTGCCGATCCCACAGACTCACAGGATCGGTGATGGCTAAAGGTGTCTTGGCCACAGTAAGAGGAGGTATAGGAGATAAATCACACTGGACTCCAGCTTGATGACTAGTTTATTACAATAATTAACATAATTATATACAAATTTTGTGGTCCATACACATTGATAGGTACTTATTTATATGTGTGTTTGTATGTATCGAGCCGATGAAGCGAAGATCTCAGTAGGTCACTTCTTAGCGCTGACAGTGCGATACTGTTGTTGCTTGTTCACGGTTGAACAGACAGTTACAAACCGCTTTCATATAACTATATTACGGTATATAGCTATGTCCCTAGGGATATAACTATATCACGACTATAGGAACTATTTAGTGAAGCAGTGCAGTGACACATCCGTACAGATACGTCTCCACATAATGTTATGTGTTGGACAATACAAGGTTCCGGTCTGTACGAGATTTGTCCGTAAACCCGGTAAACACGGAGCTTTAATGTTCAAGTGTTTCATAGTAAAGTAGTTGGTTATTTATATCTTTTGGACTACCTCATTGTTTTTACTGTCTAGTAGAGCAACTGAGTCGGATAGACTCAGCAAGAATAAGAGTAAACTTAAAATATTTAAAATTAAATCTCCCTCATATTTGCCGTAACACAAGAAAAACATTTTAACTCGTCGAACGCCTCCACTAAGTCATAGTTAGATTTGTGCTGACACCCACAAACATTGTCCGGCATTAGGCACAATGCTTCGACATGTGGTAACACGCCGTAATGCTGGCATTAAGCTACGCTTGACCGCAAACGGATCTTAAAATCCCCATTGATCCGGAATTAAAGTTCCGTCTATAAGGAATAGGATAGATGCTTCCGTGGGCACGGGCTATTGTCGAGCAATATGTAGCTCTCGGGCTATTGTGAGGCTGCAGGCAATATTGTGCGAAATATAAAAAATTGTGCAATAAATACTTATGTGGAATTGAAGTATGGCGTAGTGGAGTTATTTGATGTATTATCAAAGGATTTGGCTCTCGTTGAAAAGTTTTTGTGGTGACATTCATTTTTGATTGCATCCCTGAATTTAATTCAAAGGTGTGTTTGAAAGTAGGTACTTATAAGGTTTAAAAGTTCCCTGTTCCTTAGGACATGAAAATAATTCTGGATTCGTGAAATGATGATATCAGGAAACGTCCACAGCTGAATAGAAATCTCCCTTAGATTTTCACAATCAACAGCTGTAACATAATTAGGTATTACAAGTTAATTCTCTTTACTCAAAAATGCATGTAATGTGGTCATTATTTTGACAACCTTGTTTGAGCAAAGTCGACCTTGCCGTTCTGTTTCAAGGAGCGACCGGCAAAGTTTTGCTGGTCGCTCTAACAGGCCGGCAAAACATTGCCGGCCGCTATTTTGACGTTTCAGCGTTTTAAAAAATCAAATGCAAAAAGATTTTATTCCATATTTGGCTGTATAGTTCCAACTACCATTGTCAAACCGGGAAAGTCGGTGTTGAATTTTAGTAACTGTACTTTTCATAATTGTCATTTTAATTAAATTTCTAGTTAATTAATATATATTTTATTGGACTGCCTCGTTAGTCTAGTGGTCGCAAGCGCTACTGCTGAGCCTGGGTTCGATTCCCGGATCGGGCAAAATGTTATTGGGTTTTTCTATCTGAAATTTCTCAGTAGCAGCTCGGAGTCTGGATTTGTGCCCGATTGATGGCAATAGGCTCGCCCCCTATTACATGGGACTTAAACATAACTGGCGAAATGTGGGTGTACCTGCTACAGGGACACCTCTGCCCAACCCTTCGGGGAAACAAGGCGTGATGTTATGTTATGTTATGTTATTTTATTGAAATTACTTGCTGGTTTATTTAGATTAGGTACTTGCATTTTTGAGTAAAGCACTATACAAGCCTTGGCCCACTATGACTGCTTCGCTGGTCACGCTATGATTGCCTCGAGCTAGCCTAGCTACGCTCTAGGCCTTCCAGCTTGGCCATCATTGCAGCCCTTGCTCTCCTCGCTGTAAAGGCCTCGACCTACGGCCTCGGCCTTTATCTCAGCTCGTCCATCAAGTGCTGCACGCTGACCGCGCTGTGTGGGCCTGGAGCTGCGCTACGCTGCGCTGTCGGCCATCATCAGCGCGACCAGCAAAGTAGTCATTATAGACCGCGGCAGTAATTATACTATAAATAGTTTGTACAGAAACAATAAATCTGTTATCTCCACAAAGGAAAACATATACCTGCCTATTTACGAAAGCTTGTCTACAATTAAGTTTCATATCAACTGGTTCAATAACACAAACAGATCTCAAATGAAAGTAATGTTCTATTCGTTGATGATACCTGTATTATATCGTGCGAAATTGTACACATGTCTGTTTGTACTCCTAAAAGACTCTTGGTTCGTAGAGAACGAACCTATTCTGGTATTATTTATTGCCAAATTACGTTAGGTGTTAGGTCGCTTTTTGTGTGATTTCTGGTGTTTTAGGTCTAAAATAATACTTATATTGAAGTATTTATTTACCTACCTACTAAAACACAAATAACTTTCGTACAATAGGTACGTGAAAATGTGGGGCGGTAGTGCAAATACAGTTCAGAGTTGAAGTTATATTATTTTAAAAATATAAAACAATAATAAAAAACAGAACCGACTATTTACACATAATCGTCCTGATAAAAACAAAAACTAAAATAGTTCTCCAATTCTAAAATCAAAATAAAGCTTCCGACCCGCTTCTGTTTGAATATATAATAAAAAAATATAAAGCTCAAGTATTTCCTACAAATACATAAGACGTTTACTTAATTCCTTCCATCCACATCTAACACACAAAATGAAAAGTTATTCTAAACTGTGCTGTTATCAAAAACGCCTACTTAAATTAAATCATAGGTACCTACTTATTTATTGGAAAAGGTAAGACATACATCCGATATATCCTCTTGATGGTCCTTTGATACATAAGTTCGTTTTACTAGACCTCTAACGAAACTATCATCTGTCCATTTTAATTGTACAGAATTACATTCATAATCCTCGGAATTAAACAATTCTGAAAAAAAAAAAAACATAAATATTTCCCAATATTACAGAATACGTGCACTAATCTCCTCAAAATTGCACAAAATACGCGTTTTCTGAGTAAAATGTCACAATGGCTGTAATCCTCGCGTTCTGTACAACGCACAATACGACGGAGGTCGCTAAGCCTATTACGTGGATGTGTCGATGGATGATAACAGGATCGCGTGGCTGTTTGGATGTAGGTGGATGAGTTCGTAATGTCTTTAGACATGTTTATTGGACGTAAATAGAGTAGTGAATGAGAGGGAGTGACAGTATTGAATGTGTAAGTAAACAGTTGACATGAGGTCACGAATGATTCATTGGTAGGATGTTGTGTAAGCAGGGATTATTTTGCATAGCTCAATTGCTCTGTGGTTTGAGTTGAAATCATGAAATTACAAACTAGGCTTCTTTTTAGGTAACCTAGGTATATAGGTACTTCACAGATTCTTGTTTTTCTAGAGCGACGGATGCCCATGGCAATTTGACCTGTCAAGGATTTATTTTTTCTCCATATTTTACCTAAGTATAGGCTGTTCCAAAATATCTAAACAAAATGTAAACAAAACCTGTTCCGGTTAAATTCTTACGCAATCATTCACTAAAGGGTTTCAACTTTATCTTGTACTTTCCAACAATTATTGTTTCAATAACATTATTAAAATTGTAATAAAAACTCATCGACAAAAATTTAAGTTATAAAATTAACCTCAACTGTGAAATGAAAAACATCTTTAAGGTGATTTAAAATTAGGATTTCGGGTTAAAGTATTCAAATAATCAAAACAAAGCACCCACTCGATTTGTTAGTGGGTCTAATAATTGGCATCTATAGGTACGTTTTCATTAATTAACATACAACAGACCACACAATATTGCATTTTGATACTTAGCTCTCCCAATCATCTCTTTTTAATCTCCTGATGAAGTTCTTACAATATTAACCCTACAATTTAATTGCCCCGGTACAAACTCGTTTGTATTAACTTTGACCCTAACAGTTACAGTTAATAAACAGTAAAAATTAGCTAATGAACCGACAGCACCAATAAGCTCTGTGTTAACTGCACTCCAGTGAGCAAATAATAAACGATATTTGAGTGCTCACGAAAAAATCGTAATCATGGGGTGAGTAAGTAAGAGATACTGCAGATGGGACAGTCGAGTGCGATGTTTGTATTTTTTTGCCAGGTTAGATTCAAGTACTTAGGTAAATTATATTTAATCATTAGTTTGTAAGGTAGTTAGGACTGCCTCGTTGGTCTAGTGGTAGCAAGCGCTACTGCTGAGTATGAGGTCCTGGGTTCGATACCCGGGTCGGGCAAAATGATATTGGGTTTTTCCATCTGGAATTTCTCAGTAGTAGCCCGGAGTCTGGATTTGTGCCCGGTTGATGGCAATAGGCTCGCCCCCTATTACATGGGACTTAAACATAACTGGTGAAATGTGGGTGTACCTACTATGGGTACACCTCTGCCTAACCCTTCGGGGATTACAGGCGTGATGTTATGTTGTTATGTTTGTTTGTAAGGTACAAGCAAATATAAAACCTTACTTTTTGTCTCAAAATTTAGTAATATAATTATAAGTATGTAGGTTACAAATCTTAAGAGAGAATACGGCTTTTGTATCACCAATAATTTAATTTACGATAGCTAAAATTCGTTAGGAAACCTGGATTCGATTAATACTTACAATGCAGTCTGAAATTAGCTAGACATTATGAGAGAATAAACATTAAGGTACAAGTCTGGTAAGTAGGTTCAAGGGTTTGGGCTGGGCTTTGATGAGTCAGTCAGTCAGGACTTTTCTTTTTATTTATATAGATTTTGACTAAGTGGAGGTACCTACTCAGTAGGTACTTACTTAATCATTGTTACGCTTTTTAGTCTTTCAAACTTTAAATCACTTACCATTTTTTTCGTTAACCTGTGATTCATTCTGCATCATAATCTATGCCCCGCCCGCGGCAACGTCAAGAGTTCGCAGATTCGTTTTCATTGTTCGCCCCGCGTGGGGCAACAAAAAACTCGCGCAATATGCTCCTCATAAGAGCCCCGCAGCCCCGACGGGAAATATAGCCCCGTAGCTCGTCCCTCATAGCCCCGTGCTTATTGTCAGCTCGAATCAGGCTCGTAGTTTGATTGGCGGGATGTTGTTTAGACAATCTGTGGATGTCTCGTGATCCTTTGTGAAGGGTTGGTGTAGCAAATACAGGGTAATGTTATGATGTTTGGTATTTTAAATTGTGTTTGTATCGTTTTTATCTGTTTTGGGGTTGGAAGAATTTGTTGTAGCACTATTCCATATTGTTATACTTACCTACTTATGATAGCGTGACAATGCGACTCTACCTACTCGTTCGTACGATTTTTACATGAACTTAGCCGATGTCAAGTGTACCTATGTTGAGTTAATGAAAACATGTAGCACAAGGACCAATTTTTTCCGAGTAAATACTGGAGACCCATGATTCAGCAACTTAATTTTGTATTTGGTTCACGTGGCGTATTTTTAGTGATAAACGACACTCTTTGAGTTTATGTTTGTCTTAACAGGGTAAAGATTTAAATTCGCTTAAGTACGGTACACAGAAGATCCTGCAACAGAACTGTCAATCAAAATTACACAAAATAACTTCTTATAATTACCGGTCGAAATAACGCGTGACGACTGTCGCTTACTCTAGATTTTATATACTTGGGATTAACTTTTACTATATAAAATCTTCAGTGTCGATAGTGGAGCTGCATCCCCGAACTGCGAACTCTGCTGATGACACGATTATTACCGAAACCTCTTCAAATTGGCTGCGTGTCACGAGTCACGCTATGTTCCGCGTCGCATAGTGGTGGCACATGAGAGAAAAGTTCAAAAGGGCCACTTTTCTACGCAATGCGGAGCTAATACACGGGAAGGACCTTTATTGATCTACAGCAGTGCCTACTTATTGCGGAACAGATCCATCAAGAAACGTGATGCATGTTAGCTTGAAAGTTGGAAGTGTAATAACAACCACCCTTACTCTAAAATAACTGATTTAATTCCAAATATAATTATTTATCCTCAAAACTAATACCCAAATACTAATACCCAAATTAATCTTAAAGTCGCTACCCCAATATCATTATCTAAAACTGTATAATAAAACTACATATTCACAATATTTCAGGGATAAGGAAAATAATATGCCACACCAAGATATTTTGTCTGTAATTTATATTTCTTTGCCAACATCAAATTCAATATTCTACATCATACCATCACATCTCCTTTTCCCCACATAATGTCACAAATCAATCCGTATTCTAATATTTACCATAAAACTAACAGGCTACCTTAATTCACAGTAGATTTCCAACTAATACCATGCCAGTTTATCTTTTTACCGACACAGCCACCAAGTACCTACATCTTACCGTCACGAGTGCCCAACCCAGAAGGGAGGTTCCCACGCTACTCAATTGACACATCGAATCTTTGGGTGTTGCCAGTAAAATATCCAACAATTACGTATTAATAACTTAAAACCTAACAGAAGGTTCTCATACTTACCGTATCTACTTATTCTAAAACATATTCTGTCAGTAGCAACCTGTAGATGAATTTGAAACCGGAGGCTTTGGCAGCTAGGTCCGCAACCAAGCCTATATATAGCTGCACTGGCTGATCTCTTACCATTGGAGAAGAATGCAAATGGTAGAAACATCCCATAAACTAGTGTTATGCAAGTGAATGAATTTGAAGAGAACAAATAACGCATTGCGAGGAGTGGTCCTTCGGTGTATTGTGTGTGCTAGTACCGTGCCGCTACCCCGCCGTGCCACAGTCCCGCTAACAAGGCACGCTGTCACTTGCGTTTGTCACGTACCGTGATATCAGGGTATTCAGGAAGTTCGGGAGATTCCGAATAGTCGGGATAGCTGTCGTCAGCATTGAGATATTATCTGTTGTGAAAAAATGTGTTTTCTTAAAAATACATATTTTCTTAGACGGATAGATAAATAGAATACACTTTATAATGTACACCATATAAATCATAGATATGGAATGTGTGTACGTGTGTGTAGAACGGTGTTTCTTGGATAGCTATTGGCGTTTCCCCACTAACTGAACGTTTCTGGTAGAGAAACGAATTTTCGCGGCTAGTTGTTCTCTCAATCAACAATAGACATTGCCAATCAAGTGGACGTCTTGTTTTGCTTATTGAAATTGGTGGATCAAATCATTTAATCACAGCTTTTTCGATAAGAAACATGCAGAGGGGCCAGACGAGTGGCAATCGCTTTCAAAGCGTTTCGTATTTCCACATATATTCCAATATCGTTGTCGATAAAAAATGTCACGTTGTCGAGGTCCTCAGGTCGTCCATCTTCTTCAGCCAACTTAAAGGTGCTTGCATAGAGAAGCAGTTCCCGGTAAAGACTATTTAGTACCGATCGGTGTGGGTAAAATATACTTAGCCCCTTTACTAACTTATGCCATGGGGTCTCAACTCGAACAAATTATAATTAATTTTGTAAAAAAAATCATAGATGGCAGCATAGGTAACAATGATGAAATTAACAATCACTAAAAAGCGATAAACGGCAGATTTTGGCATAAGTAAGATTAGCAAAAATCAAAACTTCCTTGTTCAATGCTGATTTATAAAATTAAACTCATAAATCGTGTATTTTCAACAAAAAAGGTAAATTAAACCTTTTACTTCAATTCGAACTCATAGAATGATATAGTTGATCATTTTGTTCAGAGCTCTGTGCAATAGATGGCGTTTTACTCAATTTGTCATCATATGATCTGTCGTTATTAATATACGTTTAGTAGGAAAATGAAAATCAAACAATTTTTGAAGCGAAAAGCGAAAACTTCTTTAGGAGCGTTGGGCATATTTGAGATGGGAAAAACAATTAAACTCGCGACACCGTTGCCGACATCTCATTTTTGTAAACGCGATTCTGCTCTTTATTTATATTACATTACGGATCAAAGTTCTATGCAAGTATTTTTACTTTAAAGGTTTTAAAAGTTTTTTTTTTAAACGCGATTGTGAACTTTATCTTGATTGAATTACGGACCAATGTTCTATACAAGTATTTTTATTCCACCAAGATCTTTTTCAAGTTTTCACTTCTGTCGGCACTCCCGGAGTGCCACTGTTTTTTTTTTGAATCTATTACCTACTTTACATAGTAGAAATATAATAACTCAAATAAATCTATTACTTAACATGTTTTTGGCAAGTACCTACCTACCTATTTAATTACTATATTTTTTTCATTTTACTGATACCTTTCTAAAACTTTCTATAAAAACCGGCCAAGTGCGAGTCGGACTCGCGCACGAAGGGTTCCGTACCATTATCTATAAAAACGGCAAAAAACTACGTTTGTTGTATAGCCCCCTCAAATATTTATTTTATTGTTTTTTAGTATTTGTTGTTATAGCTGCAACAGAAATACATTATCTGTGAAAATTTTAACTGTCTAACTATCACGGTTCATGAGATACAGCCTGGTGACAGACGGACAGACAGACGGACGGACAGCGGAGTCTTAGTAATATGGTCCCGTTTTACACTTTGAGTACGGAACCCTAAAAAGGATTGCACGAAACGTTTTAAAAGTAGATAGGTAGCCAATGGTGCCGATTCTTTTGTACACCGAACTAAACTAACTAAAATATCACTAAAATTCCTACTTTTGACTATGCGAATCTCAAAGCTATTCTGCAAAATAAATTCTCTAAATTTAAAAATAATTTTGACACATCTAAATCGAATTTGACAATCGCGACTCCACACGTGATACCTAACCACGTGAATCTTTTTAGAGCCGGAGGCACGCAGGAGGGGCAGCCTCGACGTGTTTTAAATGGATTTTTTCACTTTTTGTATGGAAAATAAGAAAAAATATTACCTACATGTAGAGTGTTAGGGGTTTAAGGGTTTTATAAAGGGTGTCGAAATTTTCATTATTTTTGCGATTGGACACACCGTTTTCGAAATATAAGCAAAAGAAAAAAAAAATTCAACACTGTTTTTGCATCTGAAGTCGAGGTGTTGGTGTGGGAAGGGGGAAGCGTACCTGACGCTTCCTCCTTAATGGTGCCGATTCTCTTGTTTGCCCGCGAAATTCAAATTTTCTTACGTTTTTTTGTATTTTACAGATCAGTGTTAGGTTCTATGTTGATTAAAATATGATTCGCGGCCGTAACAAATATGGCTTTACTCAATTATAATCATTACAATCAGCAATACAACTCCATAAGTTAGCAAAGGTGTCAAATGTCATGATTTCATAAAATCATGACATTTGACACCTTTGAAATCATGACATTTGACACCTTTGCTAACTTGCACCTTTTTATTGTCCCCTGCCAGCTAAACGGTTGGTTTATTTAAAAAAAAATCCTAGCAGTAGTATTTATAATGAAATTAAAAGGAAATCTATCACAGCTAAGTGGGCTCTATAAGTTAACGAGTAATAATCAACCAACTTAAATTTGCGGTTGCAAAAACATGTTTTCCCATACATTCCGTACAAGAGAACATGTTTTTCAACTGCAAAGTTAAGTTTGTTCTTGGGATAAATTCATCCCAATTACGGAACCCTTCATTGTGCGTGGTTCGACACGCACTTGGCCGGTTTTTATTTGATGTTTCTAAAAACATTTAGCCGACGTTCGCACGGACGTAATAAACCCGCGGCGGGATTTTATTGCGCACTGGATTTTCAACTCTCGGTGTTAAGCCGAGCGTTGAGAATCCAACGCGTTGAGACGAAATCTCGTCCCAGCGCGTTGAAAAAACACACTGTTGGATTTTCAACTCTCGGCGCTAAGCAGAGCGTTGAAATTCAAGTGCGCGATATCGCCGCTATTTTATTACGTCCGTGCGTACGTTACTGCCAAAATGAGTTCGGGCGAAGAAGGCGTGATTTCAGTTTTAGGGTTTTAGCAATACTAGATTTAGTAACGAGGAGAAGAAAATCTAGATTTAATCATTGAAATGATAAAATACACAGACATTCGCTGCAGTTTGAAAATTGCTAGCTCACTCACACAAATGAAACTATTCCGCCAACTCTAGATATTTTTTTGTTGTTGTATTGTTATTACGTTATTACACTTGTCCTTGAACCGTCGCATCGTGCGATGTGCGATGTTGAGAATCTTAAGTATCTACGTCGACTCCTAGATGGCGTTGTAAAAGTAGCTTATGCTGCCATCTGTTAATAAAATGGAGGAAAAAAAAAACAGCCAGATCAATAGCCAGACTTAGGGAGGTTCATTTCTTTGTATGGGATTGGGTATCTGTACGTAGTATTATATTATCTGTGCTTATGCGCTCAGACCATTGAAACCGTTTCTTTCCGTAGTTCAACCTGCAGCGATCTGTACCTACCAGAAAACCCTCTACTTTATACAATATTTATGTCAATCGTCGACAAACCTCATATGCTGAATTTGCGCATAGCATGTCGTGTAGCAAAAATAACAAAACCCACAACAATCTGTACCGCAATCATCGTGCACTCAAAACAATACTAAATACCAACCGTTTTAATTAAAATCTGCTGGCTGCCATTGTGGCGGAAACAATATGGCGCGAAACCGTTGCGCGCGCACCCGCCACGTCACTTCCGGCCGCGACAATGCGCAGGCGCACAAAAGCGCAGCGCGATATTATTTCAACTATTATTTAGTACTAAATAACACACGATTATAAGTTGTAAGAGGCTCGGGTTACGTGACGTTGACTTTGCACTGATTACCGTTAGGTAGCGGTTTTCAAAGTTTTTTTAACTTTCTCTCACAGTTAGTATCATAGAAATACAAAAATCTCGGTTATAACAGTGATAGGGAATCACATCACTATTGTTGTATCATTTCTGCACCATAATTCGTAATACATGATCTGGATCATTTTGAAACAGATTGATAATCCATTGCTTCATAAGTTCAAAAAAAAAATCTGCTCAACAACGTAAATAACGCAATGAATGTTGTTGAACTGTCAAAATGAAACAGATTAGTTTTAATCACTTACAAAAATGTGTTACGTAATTAGATAGCAGGTTAGGTTAGGTTTAGGGATGAATCTGTTATAACTATATATATAATATATGTTATGTAGGTACACATTTTCATTTAATTAATCGGGAGGCTCGGAGCGCTTTCTTTCACGAGTCTTCGTTGTACCCTTTCCTGTCGTATGTAGCCGATTTCAATGGTAACCCACTGTTTTATCAGAAACGTCCATTAGTTTCTCTAGCTACAGTACATGTGTAAGGCTGGATATACTCACCTACTTGTTTAAACATTTCAGTACTAGGTACAGATCTCGACATGTAGGTTGAACCAAAATGGCGGTCGTCCGCGCAGGTAAATTATGAATATGTCACTGTAAGATTGTGAGAACCGTAAGTTTATAATCTATCGGTATTATTTTCGTTTGATTATAAACTGTCAAAAAATTGTGAACTGGGTGAAATGGGTTAGGTTAGATTAGAACTGTGACCAACCGCGCGCGAGCCGAGCGACCGAAGCGAGCGGTGTCGCGGCAGCGGCTGGCGAGCGCTACTTCCAAGTTGCTCGCAGCCAGGCAGGCTATTTAATATTAGCGCAAGGTGCATTACGTCGCAAACAAGTTGGTTACCAGTTCACAATTTGCCAGTTTTTATGGATACATTATAAACTATCGAAAAATTATGCGTTAAATAAATGATTTGTCACAGTTCACAATTTTTCGACAGTTTATAATCTAACTAACGGAAATAATACCGATCGATTATAAACTAACAAAGTTCATAATTATACGATGACAAATATATTTCGATTGAGACCCGAAAATGTGTTACAGATCGCGGCACGTAAGCTGAACCTTGAATGTGCAGAAACACATTTTCGAGTCTCAATCGAAGTAATAATCATTTACCTGCGGGGACGACCGCCATTTTGGTTCAGCTTACGTGCCGCGATCTGTAGGTACTTTAAGAATGACTCATACGAAAACTTTTATTTTCTGAATTTTTCAGATATGATTACTGTTTGTGATGGTTTGTGTAGGTAAGAAAAGGTGCATTAAAAATGTGTTCAAGTCATCGATTTGAAAGTTCTGACCAAACACTTGAACCTTTCATAAAGCGGGAAACTATCGGATATTAATAGAGTGTTCAGTAAATTGGTGTTAGAAAATCATTGACACAAGTTTGAGCACCACAGCCCACAGCACAAAGTTCAAGGTTATAATCAGCGCGGACGGAGCGCGCGCACACACTGAGCCGCCTTAACTGTTCACTTACGATCATTATGATTGAACTCCATTGTTAAACTCTGCCTACCCCACGACTTGAAGCGGCAGCTGCCGGCATTTCGTAGATGAAGTATTGCTGTTTGCTAAATAAATTAGAGTATTTATTTGATAGTTTTTTAGTCTAAACTGCTTTCATGTGGAGAGCTTAAAAGTATAATAGATATTCATGAAGAGTTCGAAAGATGTAAAACGTCGCATCTGAATTCTAATTGATATTAGGTATTAATGGATTTTATGAGATAATAAGCCTTAGGTAGGAAAAGCTCTCAAATAATAAGTACAGTCAACAGCAAAAGTAGATGATCAAAATCAGAAATTCAAGTGTGGCGTCGAAGTGATTCAAAAGTATGTGATTGTAAATTATACCAAACATTTACTACTAGTACAGCTGCCATATATTCGTGATCAGTTTTGACGCCAAAAGTTATAAACTCAATTCGCATCAGAACTAAGAAGTGAATTCTTTTTTCAAAACTAGTGAACAGTTAAATTCAATAAATATGCATTTTGCATGTTTGTGAATTTATGTCAATGTTCAAAACTAGCTGATGCGATACAAAATCATAACTCAATGATTGCTTTTGCCCAGTCGGCTACAATATATTAAAACCGGAAGGTAGATTGATATTTTTATATCAATCTACCTTCCCGTTTAAAAAAAAAATACATATTACAAAATGCGTATTTATTGAATTTTCTTTTTGTATCACATCAGCTACTTTTAAACATTTGACAGAAGTTACAAAAAAAAAAAAATTAAAATAGAAAAAAATAGAATAGAATGATATGATTTTTAATGAACATAATATGCTTTTTTCGGGGTTCAATTGGATGAAATTTGGCATATATTAAATATGCAAATTTTTATCCAATTCAGCTAATAATTAAAAAATAAGTATGGATGAATTATTTGCCTCATGATTACGTGGCCTCAGTTTCATCATTTAATTTTTGAGTTTAACTGTTCACTAGTTAAAAAAAAAACAGTTCTTAGTTCTTATGCGAATTGAGTTTATAACTTTTGGAGTCAAAACTGATCACGAATATATGGCAGCTGTACTAGTAGTAAATGTTTGGTATAATTTACAATCACATACTTTTGAATCACTTCGACGCCACACAGTTCTGACGCGAACTCCGTTCATTAGTATTGAATTTCTGATTTTGATCAACTACTTTTGCTGTTGACTGTACAAGTTTATTCATACCTAGGGGTCGATGATGTTTACTGCTGTGGCTAGTTGGCCACATCATGAACTCGAAAGGATTTATTATTACACAAAATATCTATAGACTTATTTTTGTTACCATAAAACAGCTTTGTTATTTTCAGTGATAGCAATCCATTGACCTCTTTAAAAGCCGTCGATGTGATTTTCAGCCTTACATTCAATCTTAAGTGAATCATCGGTGTGTCGTCAAGCCGTCGATGTGATTTTCAAAGCCGTCGATGTGATTTTCAGCCTTACATTCAATCTTAAGTGAATCTTAAGTGAATCATCCTACAGTAACACCTAGGTACTCACTTAGAACTGTATTAAAGCAGGTGCAATAAAACGACTAGTAGATTTCACAGCGCATATATTTATTCATTTACACTCAATATTGCATTTGGTAATTATTATTATTTTGCTAACATAACACTACTATGTACAGGATAATGATCAATCCATTTATTGTAAACAATTAATAATTGTCTTTTCGAAGATATTGTAAAGATTTAAACACGATAATGTGAGTCGGTAAGTACAAGGTATATTTTCAAGACTTCAACATTTCATAAAACTGTAGGTATCCCATCTATTGAAATCTGACTTTTATTTCAATAAAATTGTTAACAGCCCCCTAATAGGCTTGTGTCCAAAATAATGAACACGTGTTTTTTCTTTTTTGACGTAATCAAAAGATTACGGCGATACATTGAGTTAAAATGTGGCATGACGTCACGCCTTGCTAGATTTTATACGACGTTGTGACGTAGCGAGCCCCCACTCCCCAACTTTAATGCGTGTTTTCTAAGTTATTTTTGATTAATATGATAAAGCAAAAAACACATGTCTAATATTTTTTTTATTATCTGGAAGACGGACCAAATAGAATTTCTTTTTTTTTACCCAGGCAACTACCCAACACATGATCAATCAGAATCTGCTTCATTTTGACAGTTCAACAACATTCATTGCGTTATTTACGTTGTTGAGCAGACACATTTTTGGAACATATGAAGCAATGGATTAGCAATATCCTTCAAATTGATTCAGATTGTGATGTGATTCGTGTGCTACGCAATAGGGTGCTGGTACAAAATTAACAGTGGGCCTTTAGGACGAAAACACACTAAAAGATAAATGTGTAAGTAACTGTCGGTGATTATTTTATTTAACTATTTTTGCTTTGTACCTACTTAGATACCTACTTTTAAAAGAACGACGTAAAATAAACGAAGTCGATGAATGAACGATATCTAAACCCCAAAAATCTAAATTCCAAACGAAATCTAATGGCAGACACATATCTTACATATTCTGCTTATACCTAATAAATTATTTACAATATAATTATTTACAGCGAAATTCTCTACCTATTGTTATTCTTACATATACATAAATTCCAGATTTTCTACAAATATTTTCTAATTTTATTAAGATTCACTGAATGTTTCGACAGACGATGACGGTTTCAAATTAGGTAGGTTAATGTTTATATTCAAAGCCTAAAAAACTTCTCTATGAATGTCAAAACAGCGACACAAAACTCAAAGGACGGCTTAACATTAATACCTATAACCAAAAAACTGATCGATATTTCTTGAGAAATGATCACACATTACAGTTCTGTTCTAACATCAAATCCTGCATCAATTCACTCCTTGTTGTCTCCGTAACCATTGAAGTAACCAGCCCCGGGTCACAATAACTTTGAAAAGAAATTGTTGGGCGCAGTCATCCGGGAGGGATCCAAGATCCGAGGGTATGAGGAGCCCAGGAATGGCCTGAAAGCAACCCTACTTGCGTCTTCTACTGGGCTGGTTGTCGCTTCTTGGGTGGATTCATCTTGCGTGTCTAAAGAAGAGTCTCCATTGTTGGAGCTTCCAGCACCAAGGTGCAGTTTCCTTGTATGCTTCTTGAGATCAAAGTTCCGGCAGAAACCCTTAGCACAGATACTGCAGGTGAAAGGTTTTCGCTCGTTGTGCGTGTGCATGTGGAAGGTCAGGTTGTAGATCTGATGGAAGGCTTTGTTGCAGATACTACACTTATACGCCTTCTCCCCGCTATGTGTCAGCCTGTGGTTCTTGTAGTTGCCTTTCTGGTGGAACCCCTTGCCACAAAACTCGCAAACGAAAGGTTTGTAGCCCGCATGGATTCTCGCATGCGTGTTTAGAGTCGACGATCTGTTGAAGGCCTTACCGCAAGTCAAACATTTGTGAGGCTTTTCTGAAGTGTGTATGATCTTGTGTCGACATAGCGTGGATGCCTGTCGGAATCCTTTGCCGCATATCTTGCAAACGAAGGGCCTGGCACCTGTGTGGACTGGCATGTGTCTAGTAAGGTTGTAATGAGCGTTGAAGACCTTGCCACAGTCACCACAAGCGAAGCTCTTGTTTTTCGCAGGAGAGGGAGTAGGTCCTGTGGTGGATGAGACGGCATGGTCTGCCGCTGGTGGTCGAGGACTCGGTGGACGCTGGACGGGAGACGTCGGTGGTGGAGGCCGGGGTAAGTGCAGCTGATGAGCGTATGTGAGCGAGACGAGATCAGGCCCATAGTATAGCAGAGGATAATGTGATACGAGCTGTCTTCTCGCCGCTGGGATGTACTGCTTAAACGCTGAATCTAAAAGCTGTGCTCCGTAAGACAGGAATCCTGGCGGTGGCGGTGGTTCAGGAGACACTGACTTCTTTCTGTCAGGTTCCATGAGCCGCGCGATGGAGAAGTTGAGGACTGGTGCTGTGGGGGTGTCGGGAGACTTGGCTCGCTCGGGAGAGGACTCCCGGGGTCCCTCGGGCCGAGCTGTCGATTGGAACGGCTGCATTTTCGTATTTTGAGTGGAGTTGTGTTAAATCTGTAACAAGAGAGAATGGCGTTATTAGTATTATTGAAATACTTAACCCATTTTAGCAGCTGGGTTTAAAATGATCGAGGAATAAAAACATCGGTTGAAATCATGAAAAGTAAGGACATGTAAGATCAAAAAGGTCAGTTTCACCGCTGATGATGTACATCGCAGGCTTACGTTTTAGAATGGGCAACTATAGCTTCATCTTTTCGAATGACCGACTCCTTTGACAATCCAATAGTGCCTGTAAATGGTTTAATTGAACTAAATGCTTTGAGTTTATGTACGTAGCTTAAAAGATGACTAAGCAGTTTTATTTAGCAGTATCGTAATTATAGAGATGAAAGCAAGGCACCCAGTCGCCAATTCTACAAATCGACTTTGATTGTCGCTTTCAAACATCTGCGGGCGGGAGTGCCAACCCGCCCGCGCCGTGTGGCGTCAGCGTCGTGTCGCGGTCGCAACAAAGCGCGATCTACGATTGTGCTTGTTTTAAGTAAATTGGAAAGCGCCGCGTAGGGGCGTCGCGGCGCACAGTCGCTGCGTCTGACGCCACCCTTGTTCATACACAAACCTCTGCCATTGTGCTGAAATCAGCCGCAAATAGACGATAGAAATTATTTTTACGAGTGCTTTTGAATCGCAAAATTGGAAAGGTGCTTCTGAGATTGTGGAAAGGTTTTTTTTTCATAATAAGTTTTATTTCGGTGTCTGAAGGAATTGTGGAAAGTGCTTCAGTTTTTATTAAGATGTTTATGATGATGAAATTAACGTTTTTGCACACTGAATCTTATTTTAGTCGAGTTTGTGTTTAAGCATTCTTTGTCGTAGGTACCAATTGTCATGACAAGAGAGGTTTTCGTTTTTCTTCCTAAGTTTAATCTTATTTACTGAATGGTAAACGAAATAATAGATAAAATAAATTTCTTAAGAAATAAGCAGTACCTACCTAAGTAACTTTGTACTAAAACATTCTATGTCGTATCTCTATGTATTTTACTGTGTAGCTACATAAATAATGAAATAAATAGATAGGTAAATTGAAGAAAGATGATTGAATGTTATATAAATGTTCAAGAAATTGTCGGCATCTTCCCAAAGAAACAAACAAGAAAATAAAACAATAAATCTTAAAACCAAACCATCAAACAAATAAAAAACAAAGGGTCTTTCATACCCCTAAAACAAAGTAGCGCGGGAGGGTTATGTCACTTATATCGCGGCAATTACTAGGACAATAGTTCGCTCGCACGACTAACCCGCGGAATATGCTCGTGTGGTCGCCAATACCCCAAGTAATTGACGGCCGCAGGGACCCCCACTGTGGAGTGTTTGTTTAAAGAATTAATTGCTGGCGGACGCGGGTTACATCGAAGGCATTGAATTTTTGAATGCAAGCTTTTGATGAGGATTAAAATAATTTTAATCAAACGATAGTGTATGTTTTATTTTTCTTTGGCATGACTTGGTCAAAAGGACAGTTCCACCTGCTACCATGGCCATTAAATTCATTGCTCCTTCCATACCTAAGAGTTAGAAGTCCCAGACTTTCGGGAAGCCGACGGTAATAATTACTTATTTCTGATTTATTATAGCTATTGATTTGATTGCTTTTTTAGATCTAACGGTTGGAACGAACTCATATTTATCTTTTGTTATGTTATAATTCGTAGTATTAAGTAAGTAGGTACCTACGTACTTGCAATTTTAAATTGCGACCTGTATTTTAAAATAAAAGATAAAAAGGATGAAGAACCTAACCCAGTAAAGTGTAAATTATTTTTTATCTACTCTCATAGCGTAATATTCGAATGAACTTCAAAACGAGTTTATATTGACATATTTTATAAACAGAATACCGAAATTTTAAAATAGAATCATATTATAACATTTATTGTTTACTAACACGCTGGATCGTTGTTGTCCGATAAATAAAGTATAATAACACTTTTTCTCTAACAAAATAATACTATAAAACAAATTTTTTCTATTACGATACAGCGCTAATCCAAGAAGTTAATATCACCAAAGAGTTTCCATCAACTTTTCACCCGCTGTAGCGCATGTGCGGTGATGTGCTGCTGCAGGCGACATTCATTTGTTTTGTAGTACTTACTGAATTTCCTGGGATTTTTAAATTTATTCTTGATCTTTTCTTTGATCTTTTATTTAGTATTTGTTTAAATCCCAATGTTTGAGAGTAGATAAAGTAGTGTATTATAGTAGTGTAGTTACTGCTGGGGAGTTTGTTGCGCCACTTCTTCTTCCCAGCTAAAGGCACTAGGAAGTGGTGAAGGGTGGGCGTTTTTGGGGGACTGTCTTATGTAATTTTGACGTTCGAAAAGTGCTGATTCTCAGCCTAATTTGAATAAATGACTTTTGAATTTTGATTTTTTTTTAATTTTGTATGAAACTGCACATAACTAGGTATTAAAACATTCGTATGATACTATTAAAAACCTCGCCTACGGCTCGGTTTTTAAACACACACTCATGTTTTAATACCCCTTATTATGCAACAGTTTCATAAACTACTATTACTAAACTATTATAATTTTAATAGCCTTGAAAAATAATAAGTAAGTAGAGCAATGGTCCGACGGACGCAATTGCTGATAATGCTGGTGAAAATTCTTCACTACGATTTATTTTCGGGATTTGTCTTTAACTTATTGTCCTGGGCTATATTGGAGGTTGAACTTTGATTTAATGCTTTACTATTATAGCTGTGCCGCGCGGTGTCACCCGCATAAGTTAAGTATTCTATGTCCTAATCCAGGTCATAGTCTACCCCATGTGCAAAATTTCATCCAAACCTGTTCAGCCGTTCAGCGTATTTTTATTTCAGGTATGGCATCTCGTAGTTGACCTCTGAGATCATGACCACTTAACCGGGCTTTCCTGTGGGTGCTTTAAGCTACTACACTTAAAACCTCCAGCCAGGGGTTATTCAACTATGCTAATTAAAACTAGGTGAACGCTCGCTAAGGGCACCCCCTGTGTGGTACAAATCTCGGCTTAGGGCGTCAACCTAAGGGAGGACATCAAGGATGGGACGGGCTGGTCAGCGTGAAAGCGTAACAAACAATCAAGTTCACTTTCGCATTTATAACGTTAGTTAAGATTAAACTTTGTACATCCACCCTTAACAAACGTCACGTAAGACCGCAATACTGTCTGTCGGGGGTTCGAAGAAAACCGATAGGGAAATCGTGGCCCCCGGCAACAGGGCAACCGAAGGAACACGGGTGGGTTTTAGTCAGTAAGAGTCTGACACGCCCTCCCGCTCCACCCAGAGCGGGAGAAGTTATTTGATAATTTCCCACCCAAAAAAAAAAGGAAGTTGCTAAGACCTACAAGCCTAACAGTCCCTACGACTCTAAGCCCTATAAGCACTACAGCCCTAACCTATCATATACCTAGTGTGATAGATAAATATATTTATATTTATTAGTCAAATCACAAGTTACTTAGACAAAAATGATATTATTACCGATATTCAACATGGTTTTAGACCAAACAGAAGTACAGCAACGGCGCTAGCAAGATTTACGGATGATGTAAATAATTACCTAAATGATAAAAAAATAGTGGTAGCAGTATTTATAGACTTCAAAAAAGCCTTCGACACCCTGGGTCACGACGGCTTGTTGCAGGCCATGGATGAGTGTGGGATAAGTGGACCAATCAATAGATGGTTTGGTCAGTACTTGGAGCGAAGAACTATTAAAGTTCGGGTTGCTAATGCGGAAAGTATTGAGGGCGTTGTCAAATATGGTGTTCCTACCGGATCTGTTTATGGGCCTGTTGGTTATATTGTTCACGTTAATAGTATGTGTAATGTCATAAAAAAATGTAAAGCGTACATGTACGCCGACGATACATGTCTCCTATGCAGTGGTAACGACCAAACCTCCATACAAGAAGCAATACAAGACGATTTGGATAATATAATAAAATGGGCGCACGATAACGGCATAATAATTAATGTAAGCAAAACTAAGTGCATTCAAAAAAACATTCTCCATATTCACGTAACAAAAACGTTGACTTGAATATCAAAGGTCATAGTTATGAATGTCTTCACAACAGGAAATCAAGTTGTCAATGTACTAACTTAGAGCAGGTAAAAACCTACAAGTACTTAGGATTGACTATTGATACTAATTTTGCATGGAACATACACATAGACACGGTTTGTAATAAAGTTCGGTCAGTTCTGGGTAAATTGTATACCCTGAAGCCTGTAGTTAAGAGAGGACTATTGTATGCATTATACCATGCACTTGCCGACTCGATTATCAGTTATGGGTTGTGTGGTTATGGACTTACTTTTAAAACATATCTAGATAAAATTAAAATACTACAAATACGTCTTCTTAAAATATTAGTGAGCCAAAGAACTAAACAAAGCTTGAACAAGGAATATGAACAATTATTTAAGAAGTGCAATATATTACCAGTTGACATGAAAGTAAAAATGACAATGATTCTTGAACAACACAATATTAAAAAACATAAAAAGAAAAAGTACATAACTACCCAACCCGACTTGCAAAGAAAAAGAAACTACAGGTGCCAAATGTAAACAATTATTATGGTAAGCGTACGAGACGATGGATTACACCTACATTAATAAATGAATTGCCTGAGGGAATGATCGATCGCGTCACAAGTAAAAATCACCTAAAATATGTCCTAAGGAAGCATTACTTGTCGATGTGTCCATAGTTGCTGTGTCCGATCGGCGGCTTCGGTGGGCTAAGGTCGTGGGTACTAAGTTTGCTTACCTTATACTGAGTAGGTACCTACTATAGGATAGTGTCATGACGTTCGCTGACTGATGCCGCTGAGTATGGTAGTTGTAGAACTCGTAGAATCTGTGGCTGTGTGGGTAACTACTCTGTATTAACATACAGAGTGTTTGCCTACAGAGCCATAGCCATAGCCATCTTTTAGTTTTAACTTAGATTTAGTTTTTATAGTTTTTATGTCTACTCAAGCAAAGATTCGTGCTAAATCCACGAGAACCGACTGCCGACAAATTGCTTTGCAGTTTGGCAGATGTTATGTAAAACCAAAACTGTAATATTATGAAATAAATAAATAAAAAAAAATATAAATAAGTTCAGGATGTCTTCAGGATTTCCAGGTTCGGGAAGGGTACACTCACTGCCAGTCCCGCAGACTCACGAGACTGATCAGAGATGGCTAAAAGTGTCTTGGCCACTGTGAGGGGTAATGAGACAAGAATATAAAATTCAAATCTGATTTATTTACAATATTTTACAGCTTATATACTACAATTACTTAACACATACGATTACATAAATTCTTAGTGTTCTATGCGTGTGAGATGCAACCAAATCAATAATGTAACTGGGCCGCGCGTGAGCCGGCCGAGTGCTGAGTCAATGTCCAAAGGTAACATTGAACAAACTTAATGCAAAATAAATAAAATGTACAAAGGCGGACCACTGATTCATAAAATAATTCAACTTAATATAACGTATTTTTTTACAATTGTTTAAATACCGACTCTAACGACATGTTTACCCAACAATGAGTCGCGAAGCATATTGTTTAGTGCGCACTAAACTCGCGTATTGTTTAAGTGCGCCCTAACTCAGACTATTGTTAAGTGCAGCACTTGAAGTAAGAACTTGCGTTGATTGTCGTATTGCGTACTACCGGTACATTGTCGACTGTTGAGCGTAAGTGCGTACCGCTCAAAATAATGAATTTACAGTTATTGTTGTTCTAAGTTCGACTGGGGTTGTGAGTTGTTGATGTTAAGAAATATGTTTGCATTTGGAAATTATAATAATTCTCTATGGCATGAGTTCAATATTGTTGCTACAATCATGATTGGTTAAAATTATTTATGCATGTATTGTTTCCCTCCATACGTAGCAATCGTTACTTACTTACCTACAAAAAAAACTTTTCTCGGTTCATCAAATGCTTGCACTGGACAGGTCCAAATCTGTGTGGTTCTTTCCTCAAAAGATACTAATAATCTACATGGTCCTCATATGGCTTGACCAAGATTATGTCTGGACTTTAAAAGAGACTGCGCCCTCTGAGTTTGTTTCGGCCTTTTTTCTCAGAGCAGTCAGATAGGAAACGCCGACCTCATCTAGCCTATGTTTTATTTCGAAAGAATCTGATTACTGATAAATGTCCTCACCCAGTATCTGAATTAAGAACTTGTCTAAATCTACTTTAGTTTAACATTCCTTCAATATAGCGTCACGTGTAATTCAACATTTCTTACGTTTTTTTTCAAAGAAATGGATACCAAGGTACTTACCCACCTTTTCAACCCTATGTTTTCTGTTGTGGTACTTACTATGTTGTAGTCTTTATCCTCCAAACTAGTATTATAATTGCGAAACTGAGTTTGTTTGTAACGCTTTCACGCTAAAACGGCTGAACAGATTTGGATGAAATTTAGCACATAGGAAGACCATTACCTGGACTAGAACATAAGATAATTTTTATCCCGACATGTCCACGGGATCGAGACTTTGCGGGTGAAACCGCGGGGCGCGGCTAGTCCCTTGATAAATAAAATAGTTTGACAAGTTCTCCACTTCAAATTCTAATTCCGGATATTAGGAACCTATCTTTTTAATTACGAGTAGGTAGTACTTTATTCAAAACTAAGTACAAAGGTAGATACTGGCTTCCGGTCTACCTACTCTAATCAGGTAGGTACTAATACATTTTGATAACGTTATCTCACCATCCCCCTGCAGACTCTACAAAAAGAGCTAATCAGTAATCAGCCCTAATCTTCACTTCTTAACCCTTAATCTGCCATCATCATATCATCACACAAAGATATCACCATCTCGTCAGTCATCAGATACCATCCTTTGTGCGATATCAGTGTCAATATCATAATGACACTTGTGACGTGTTGCCTTATCGTTTGCCGGGATCGCATCAGATATGATAGGTAGGTGGGTACAGTGGGTGGCTCTTTAGATAATAAACTGATTAAGCACAGATCACTTGAGAGCAATGGTAAGGGAAGTTGGAATTTAGAGGTAAGGGTATTATAGGGTTTAAAATTGAATGGGCGGTGGAAGTTGATGATGGCTCGTTTTGTTAACTTGTATAAGATTAACTAAGTAATTGATTTGTGTTTCATAAAGAATAATTTAAATTCCTTGCCAAAGAGTTCGTTTGGGGCAGAGAGGAAGAGAGAGAACGAATCTATTACAATTCGTAGGTCTTTCTAACACCAAGCAGAATTACTGTGTGTTTCGCTATGAAAGTGAAAGATACAAGGTGCCAGTTTTTCGAGCGTCAAAATGTCACACATAACACATTTGACGACATATAAAATATCAGTAAATCTATTTATTTAGCTGAGTCTCCTTTTCTTAATGTTGGACCAACCAACCCTGACATCTTCATAATAGACTCTCCTCCATAACCTCCACTTAATCTAAATCTCCTAGCCTCACTCCTCAACGTCACTCTCTCTGACATCTGTCAAATAAACAACTCATTACCGTCCCATTTGGCCGGGAATCGAACCCGAATCAAAGCATCACTGTTCCCGACATGCGTCACCTCTAATCCCTAAATACGTTTAATCGCTACTTCCATCTCTTTCTAACATACGTCGAATAATACGTCTGTCTCGCTCTCAATTCTATGATATTTCTATTCGACAGAAGTCATTAGGACCAACCAGTTTGTTTAGTGCTCTCGTAGTTGGTCGTCGTCAAATAATTTGTGGTGAGTGAGGGGTGTGTCAGAGGTCTGCTTGTGTTGGTCTGTTTATGGCACTGTTATGGGGTGTTTATGTGGATGGGATGGCGTGATGCGGTTGATAATTGAAATGCTATGATTGTGCGGAAATTGCTTATTTTCGTGTTAACAAAGTATTTACGTTTTCGGTAAAGTCGATTAGGTGCAAATGTTACTTTTGAACAGAAATATAAGCTAATACAAAGAAGCACTTAAGTAGGTAAGTTATGGCTCTAAGCAGGTACCTACGTAAATAGAAAGTAGGTATCTTAGTAGGTAGGACTGTTTTTATAAATCAGTCAATAAACTACAATAAGCCAAAGAAGACATTGCTCAATTAAATGCGTTTATAAAATGCTTATTAGACCTCATCTCATCCTTTCCATTTCAACGACTTACGCACAAAAACGAAATCAAATTGCATAAGAAGCAAGTCTATCATAATAACGACGGACTACAATAAAAGTTTTACTAATGTCTTAAAATATCACAATTACTGTCATTGCCTTACGTCTGTCAAAATTGCGTCCCGTTCACACTTGACCGGTTCTCGTAACCCAAAGTGAGGAGAATTGACGTCATCTGGCGAGATTGACGAGATCGTCTCGACGTGGAGTGGCGAGGGGTTAGCCGCGGTTTATATTATATTTTTATTTTTATTGTATTGTTATGGCGGAATTATAAAGAGGTTTGTCAAGATGTCTTTACTGCAGATATTTTAAAAATGGGTACCTAGTTATAATGCGTGGGTGAGTGGATTTGCAGAATATTTGTTTTGTTGAATTGCTCGCTGCGACATAAGTAATTTGATATTTCTCTTCCGCTTCATAAATGAGTGCAATTTTGGGATCTTGTTATAAAAAAAGGGTTTCTCTAAAGACCAATATTTTTGTTACGACTATTAATTTGACTGCACATGTAAATTAAATTTGCATTTCTCTTATGGGTACCTAATTCATTATTTTGTGTTAATCAAATAAGTGAATTCGTTTTTTTTTTAAACCGGAATCATGCAAAGGATTTACGACTAGTGAACTAATATTGGCAATTAGTTCACGAGTCGTAAATCCCTCCCTAAAAACCTTTGGCCATTCTGGAATGTCACTCATACTCATCATTATAAACAGAGTTTTAACAACATACTGGTCATAACAAAAACTTATAAAACCACGAATATAAATCATTATTCTAGCTCTGAAACTCTCAGTAGTACGTACGAGTCCATACTTAAGCACATCGATTACTTTAATAGTCGCTTTTCGAGTCTGAACTCAAACTTTATTTCAATTAAACCATTTACAGGCACTTTTGAATTATCCAGGAATTGATCAGTTAGAAATATGAAGCTAGTTGCCCATTCCAAAGCGTAGTAGATACCTATGGAGAAGAACGGGCAAGAAACTCCACGGACACTCTTTTAAATAAAAAATTGTTACAAAATATTGGTTACATCATTCGTGTTGAAATTATACATGTGAGAACAATGTAGAAAGACGTGCACGTTAGAAGCGTCCGTAATAAAAAGATAAAACAAAGAACAATTCAAAAATTAAAATAAATTAAAAATAAGCCGTGGCAGCTAAGAGATGACCAGTCGCAACTGACGGCGCCCGTTCACGAACATGACGCATGGATTAGCACCATTCAGCTCAACCATTTTGAAGGGAGCTGTCTGTCTGACCGCGTTGTTCTTCTAAACTAAACATCGGATTTTGATGCTGTTTTCACCATCATTTAGAGAATTTATTCCGGAAGGTTTATATGTGTATATAATACCTACACTAGCTTCTGCCCGCGACTTTATCCGCGTGAAATTTCTTATCCCCCGACCCACCCCGTCGCATCGCATCGTCTGTCCGCGCTATTATTTCATTTTAGTGTTTTACTTTTTTCTTTTTGCTTCTAGCGTGATGTTAAATAGCCTTCCTCAATTGGGCTATAGAGTAAAATAGTAGATTGTTATACGAGGGGCTAAAATAACCCATTTTAACGAGGTAGTTTTACTCCCGAGCTTTAGCGAGGGAGTAAATAGAAACCGAGTTATTATGGGTTTTAGCGCCGTGTGTTACACTCTACTTTTCACTACGATTGCGAGAAAATAAAATAATCCAATACAATATTAAATAGTTTATTTTATTTAAATGTACAATTTGTACAATTCTGGATATTTAACGAGATGTTTTTTCTGGCAACTTAATTTCAGTCCTCTGTGAATATGTTCTCACTAGATGATGACAGTTTCACTGTTGTAAATTACATGACGGTCACCAATTCAATTCGTAATTAGAGAAAAAATCTAAAGCTTTCGTGCCAATGCCTTTTTTATTTCTTCTGTAGACGTAACGCAATGCACGCATTCTATCGAAGAGATAGCCGCATTTATAGTTCCACTAGCGGACCCGACAGACGTTGTCCTGTCAAAACATTGTCCAGCGGACAAAATTGTGAATCTAAACCATTCCCAGATCCCCTTGAACACACACAAAAAATTTCATCAAAATCGGTCCAGTCGTTTGAGAGAAGTTCAGTGACATACACACTCACAGAAGAATTATATATATAAAGATTTTCAAAAATAAAATATTCTTTTTTTTTGTGAGTAATAAGTCGAGTCCATAATCATGATTATTCTACATATAAAGACTTTTTCGTTTTTCAAGGCTCGTTGGACCAGACAAAAATTAAAAAGAAATTACTTTTTCCCCTAGAGCAAGAAATGCTATTTTTTCCCCGCTCTGGTACTCTACAATGACGGCCTTTTTGAGCAAGAGTGTAAAGATTTTTTTCAAATCCGTCTGGCGAGAGAGTTTGTTTGAACGCGCTACGTTCAAACAAACAAACTTTTCAGCTTTATTACTAGTTACAATAAAGAAATCTCGATGTTTTGTCAAGTCGTAAAAATGTGCGAAGCAGGGGCGGGTCGCTAGTGTTATAGTTACGCTGAGATCAATCATTTATTTTTATTATCTCGAACCAACCTAGGTCGTAGCCTCGTAGCAAAGTCTGCTACGACTCGTAGCACCAAGCGCTACGAGCCGTAGCCCCGTAGCACCATTGTCTTACAGTGATTGCAGAGATTCAAAAACTGTAGTGTATTTTTTAATATTAACAGCCTTATTGTCGTACTGCAGGGCAAATGCCTCTTCTCATACAGAGAAGGCACGAGCATTGATCACCACGCTTGCTCAAGGCGGGTTGGCGATTTCAGACTTATATTAATGGTGATTTCTTCTCGCGATGTTTTTCTTTATCGATATCAGTAATGTCCAAGATAAACTCAGAAAGCATATATATTTTTAAAAAACTCACATTTGTACTTGCCCGGATTTGAACCGAGAATATGATTACTTCTTCTTTTATTAATTATTTCATCTTAATGTGGGTGCATCTCTGCCTAACTCTGTTGTTTCGTACAGTAACTGTTTAGTTAGTAGTAAAACCTTAAATAATTTATAAACATTCCACGGCTTACAGTTAAATTAATTTCTCTAATTTTATCACCTAGTATTTTATAAAAGTAACGCAATTAAATAACTTCCTTTTGTCCACAAATACAATAATACATGTTCAAAAACGTACCGCCCACAATTAAACTATTACGCTAAACGTCTGCTAATCCTCGGTAATCTTCCCGCCTTGTGTTCGCCTTCCGACGGAAGTACCGCCATAGTGCTGAACCACGCTTTTGTATGAAGTGTTTGTGTCACTTTCACTAAACGATTTTGCGGAAGAAATGCAGGAATTTTATTTACAAAAAAAACTTTCGTTTATATTTTTGTTGTAACTTTGAAACGCGGTCGTGTGAATGTTTATAGAAATTTGGACTATTGAAGACATTGCAGGCGATATTAGGCTTATTACCTAAGTATACAGAGGTGAGCCAGTTTTCAAAAATCTTTGAATAAGTAAAGGAGTGTTTCCTTTGAGTAAAACGTCCGTTTGGTATAAATAAATTCATGTACATCTATCATCATTCATTAAGCTACTTTCCCTCTAGTGAACATCTTTTGTCCACCACATATATCGCACCCTTAGAAATATAAGGGCACAACTCGAAATATTGAGGTTTTGAGTTTTTGTGTTAAATGGGCTCAACATCAACTGTTCTACCACGGAGAGGGTGGTGTGAAAGAGACGCACAGTATTCTTTTAATATTGTCTTTTTTATCTTTCTGTGTAAGCCAAGAACGATATAACAGTTGATATTGACCCCATCTAACTCAAAAACTCAAAACCTATTATATTAATATTATTATGCATATTTCGAGTTGTGTCCTTATATTTCTAAGGGTGCGATATTATTATCAATGATTTTTACGTGCCGTCGAAAATGCTTCAAACGGACAGACTCAGTTTCGCATTTATAATGTAGTGAGGATAATCCTTCCAAAGAAAGTGCAAAACATATCACTTAAGGTGTAAACAGCACTACAATAGCCGAGATCATGGACACGGCGACACTTCCGCCGACACATCGCACACAGTCGCGCGCTCCGAGACAGTCTGTCGCCATGACGCTACTCGTAGAGACAAACATGAGGATTATGTAGGATTAGAAGCTATTTACGAATGTAATCTTGTATCTGTAACTGCCGTACGGAATTACGGTGCTGGTTATTCAATATTTATTTATTGAGGACCTCCAACAAAAGAAGATATTACGTAGTTACACCAAAAACTTCTTTCACTTACGGGGGCCACAGAATGCACAAAATCACCTCTTCATATAGCATATTCCCATCCCATTTATTTTGGGGTCGTAACATGTCTAAACAGTAACTAACGCCTAAATTAACTTAAAAGTAAAATGCAAAGATTTACCTAATACCTACCTAGTATTTTGGGAGGATATTAACATACTCGCAAAATTTGGAAGTACCTACAAATACAATACATCTGCCCAGTGCTCGCCCCTACGAGCATGCAAGCGCGATGGTCTGTTTCAATCATAGACAAATTCCCTTTGAAGCCTAGAACATTCTGTCCACAAGTTCTCGAGATTTCAGTTAGTTAGGTACGCTTTTTAGGTACCAATTCATGAACGTCTTGATCTAAATATGTAAGATAAGAAACCGTCGAAAACCTGCTGCTAATTAACAATATTATAAAAAAAAGTTATTTAAAAAACAAAAAACCCGACTGCAAAAACATAACTGAAAAGAGAAAAACAAGCATTATAATCTATAGAATTTTGGTATTGCAGGCGGGACAAACAAAATTTACACCATCATTTCAGGTTTGTCCCGCCTGCAATACCAAAATTCTATAGATTATAATGCTTGTTTTTCTCTTTTCAGTTATGTTTTTGCAGTCGGGTTTTTTGTTTTTTAAATAACTTTTTTTTATTTCAAGCTTTTTAGTTTTATTAAAATAACTAGCTTTTGCCCGCGGCTTCGCCCGCGTGGATGTCGGAAAATATCCTACAGGAACGTGCTACCGGGATTCAGAGTATCCTATGTCCTAACCCAGGTCATGGCCTATCCGTATGCCTATCATCTAAATCCGTTTAGCCGTTACGGCATAAAAAGGTAACAGGCTGATAATAAATCTGTTTTAGGGTTCCGTACCTCAAAATGAAACATTAAAGCCCTTAAAGGATGACTTCAGTGTCTGTTAAGACCCTTTTTCTCAGGAACACGTGGAGGCATCAAGTTGAAATAGATATTAAAAACTTAGATCTACGTTCTCTTGGAAGTGTAACGAAAATCAAATTTCCAAGTCAACGCAATAATGGGCACACCACAACTGTGGCAATAAGTTCCCTCATTGAAGAGTGGCTAGAGAGGCGCCACGGCGTCCATACCTTCCACCTGACGCAGGTTCTCACCGGACACGGTTGTTTCGGGAGATTCCTGTTTCGGATAAGGTGGGAGGAAACGCCCGGGTGAAACCATTGTGTGGATCGCCCGGAGGACACGGTGGAGCATACGGTGGAGGTCTGCCCGGCTTGGGCGGGACACCACCATGTCCTCGTGGAGACGATCGGCGGTGGTGATTTTTCGCGTCCGGCCCTGGTCCAAGCCATGGTACGCTAGGGCCAATGCCTGCCAGGGTCGCGGGAAAGTCCGAAAGGGTTACCGTGGCCCCTGGCAACACACAGGCAACTGAAGGAACACGGGTGGGTTTTTGTCAGTATAAGCCTAACACGCTCTCCCGCTCCGCCCAGAGCGAGAGAAGTTATTTGATAATTTCCCACGCAAAAAAAAAGAAAACGATATAAAAAATATAGCCATTTATGCCGCATATTTTGACACTCGCAAATAAACCAGTCTATTTCGTACTTCCCGTTGGTCCAGCAGCATGAAGTTTGGCGAGAAGTAAGGTCAAGTAAAGAGGATAATCCGAAAATTGGTAATTTATAGGTAGTTCTATAATGAACGGCAAAGTTAAGTTTTTTCTGCAATCTGAGATTAAAAATTCAAAGGCCGTGTCTTGAAATAACATTTAGTCTGTATTTAATTACTCTAATAAAAGTTCTTTTTCAATTGAAAAAGAACAACATTAACATTAATACATTACAACATAATATGTTGTTATTCATTTTAAGTTTGTCCTTCAATCCAGATTTGGAAATTTGGGCAGCCGAGCAGGCACAGCTTTGAAACGGGACCCTCAGGGCACAAGTCCTACTCACACTTGACCGGTTTTTTTAACAAATTTTATATGATTCTAATGAAGTTTATATGATTCTAAATGCCTTTCTTAAAATACAAATTGTTCGTTTTACTATTATTGTCACCATTGATTTGTAGTACCTACTCTTACCGCCATTGAACATATTAATACAGGACCTGCATGTTTGAAAAGTTAGTTTATGAATTTAAATTGTAATAACTTTTAATAAAGACTAAATGTTAATTCAAGATACAACTATGATTATGATTCCAATCAATCAAAATCAAAAAAAGAAGACACAAAAACACAATATTACATGTGAATTTTAAAATCATCCCTATTTTACCCTCAAGAGGGATGATTTTTGAAAAACGCTGAAATATGTCATTCTTTATTTGTTACCAAAAGCATAAATTTAAATTTTCATAGCCCTAATTTAAGAAATGATAGGTTTCTCATACAAACTTTCATCCCCTTTAGGGTTATTTTTGAGACAAAAAGTAGCCTATGTCCTTCCTCGGGATGCCTTCTATCTCCTTGCCAAATTTTATCGAAATCCGTTCAGTGGTTTAGGCGTGAAAAGGTAACATACAGACAGACAGACAGAGTTACTTTCGAATTTATAATATTAGTATACATGGATGAATTGATGATTGACTGCTTAGCTGCATAAAAGTACAGCGGATTGATAATCATTTAAAAGTTAAATCTGTAACTATCTGCTACATTCGGTCCTTATTCAGCCCAGTGAAGTATTGGAATAATTCAACTGTTGCATAGTATATTGTGTTCATTTGAATAATAGTAAGTACCTCATTAAAAATATTTTTCAACATACAAAGGTATACTTGTATTGTGTTCTATCTCCTCTCATTTCCTACGAAATGTATGGGAGTTATTTTTCAATTTCTGACTTTTCTCGTACTCAAACCTCAGTTGGCGATCCTAATAATAAATAATAAGAAATAGGATCGAATCCGGAACGAAGTGATCCGGCAGAGAACCAAAGTTATCGACATAGCTCACAGAATTAGCAAGCTGAAGTGGCAGTGGGCCGGCCATATCAGCCGTAGAACCGATGACCGTTGGGGTAAACGTGTTCTTGAGTGGAGACCGCGAATTGGCAAACGTAAGGTAGGACGCCCTCAGGCTAGGTGGAGTGACGATCTTCGAAGGGTGGCTGGTAGCAGCTGGATGAGAGTTGCCGAGAATCGAGCTGAATGGCGTGCAATTGGAGAGGCCTATGTCCAGCAGTGGACTGCTATAGGCTGATGATGAGGATCGACTGGCATCAAAATTTTTTTTGTGAAAATTGGCCATTTTCTTATTGACTGTAATTTTTTTTCAAAATGTTAAGGACAGTCTCCTAAGACCGTTTTCTTGTAGCGACAACGGTTAAGGTACCTGCCCTTATTGCTCCATCTCAAAATCCACCCTGTATATGCTATGATTGACTGCTTAGCTCCATAAAGGTACAAAAGGTTAAATCCGTAACTATCTGTAATATTCTTACCTTTTGGCTAGTCTTTTTACAATTTGCGGTAAACTATATAAGAATACGAACATAATGCTATATTGCTCATCCCTCATAGCAAATAGCGTGATAATAATTTTTGAAAAATCTATTGTGACGTTTCCATTATTTGACTATAAAGTTTATTTATACCAATTTTTAAGTTAATTAAGCTACACAGTAAAATCCTCCATTGTAAAAATTAATACCCCGTTTCACCCCATTAGGGGTAGATTTTCAAAAAACCCTGATATACGTTTTTATTTATTTTCAGTTTTAATTATAAATACTGAGTTTCGAGTTAATTAGATCGATCGTTAAAATTCTTCCATACAAACTTTGATACCCCCCAATCCTCCTTTAGGGGGTGCTTTAGAAAAACTAAAAGTGGCAAACTTTATAATTTACATAGATAAGTATTCGGCTAAGTTTCAAGTTTATTAACTCAAGGAATAAGATTTTTCATACAAACAAAATCCCCCCTTTTCACCCTCTTAAAGATCGAATTTCCAAAAATCCGTTCTTAGCGGACGTCTACTAACTATAAACTACCTTCCTACCAAATTTCATCTTCATACGTCAAGCGGTTTTCGATTTTTCTTGATGACTGAGTGAGTGAATGAGTGAGTGAATGAGTGAGTGAGTGGGTGAGTGACCTTTCGTTTTTATATATTTAGATTAGATATTAGCTTTTATTTGATACCAATAATGTTTTTTTTTTTAAACCTACCCCTCCCTTTTTTTCTATTTGCAGATGCAATATATAAATATTATATAGCCTATGACACTCCCACAATTAATACGAATCTAACGACACCTCACATGTTAAAATCCATCAAGCCGTTTAGGCTACAGAGCGTGCCAAAGAAATAGACATACATACATACATACAAACATACATACATACATACTCTCGAAAAACATTACCCTCCTTCTGGGGCAGTCGGGTAAAAACAGTGGCACTCCGGGAGTGCCGACAGAAGTGAAAACTTGAACAATTTTATTGTGCAGGAAATAATGTATCGCGCGTTGATATCTTTTTAATGGTCAAAAGCTGTAGTCGCAACGGTGTCGCGAAATCAATTGTTTAGTCCCATCTCAAAAATGCCCAAGGCGCCTATAGCAGATTTCACTTCAAAAATTTTTCTTACATTTGAAATCTCAGTACACTGTCATGTAGGTGAAAAAAATGTAATTAGATAAATAAAAGTATGTAGGTATATGACGACCATAGAAAGCCGGTAGGCAACCGATCAGTTTCTACAGTTTAATTCCTTGCGACATACGGCAACAACAGACGCTCACACAGCTACAAGATTACATCAACAAATAGCTGATAATCTTCTGTAATCCTCATCTTTGTCGGTGTCCGCCTGTGTCCGACCGTGCCCGACTGTGTCCGATGTTCCGACGGAAGTGAAACCGTTTCTATGAGCTATTGTAGTGTGTTTACACCTTAAGTGATACGTTTGGCACTTTCTCTCGAAGGATTATGAGAAAAAATCGTTTTGGTTGAATAAAATGTCGGAATTTGTTAAGCAAAGCGTCAGGAGGAATTGTAATAATGAATATACTCTGTTTCAAAAGTTTCGGATGAAACTGTAATGTAAATAGATCAGAAAACTGTGGATGCCAATTTGTAGTGCCACAAATTGAGTGCTTTAGTTTGATTATTTGAATACTTAAACCCGATATTCTAATTAAAATCACCTTACAGATGTTTTTCATTTCACAATTAAGGTTCATTTTAAAACCGCATATAAATGATAAATGATTTTATTTCTGTAAGTAGGTTTGTACAAACACTTTTACACGTCAATCATATTTAAAAAACTAGATGAGGTCGGCGTTTCCTATCTGACTACTCTGAGAAGAAAGGCCGAAACAAACTCAGAGGTCACAGTCTCTTTTAAAGTTCAGACATAATCTTGGTCAGATCATGTAAAGGCCATGTGGATTGGTGTCTGAAGTGGTCTTTAGAGGAAAGCACCACACAGATTGAGAGGGTCTGTCCAGTCAGTGCACGCATTTGTCAGTTATCGTGTAGCTCAACTCAGAATTTAAGGAGCTCAACGATTCGACGAACAGTACCAAAAAAAGGACATTTGTGTAAGCCACATAAATTACTCAAACTGTCAGACCATGATTAGAACTAACTGAGAAAAGATTAAAAACAAAACAAAAAGGAATGATCCATAATAGTCTTCACATTCACAATAATTAAAATAATATAATACTTTAAAAGTAAATATTCATGTCATTGTATATATAAAAATTATTTACGTCAATGTGTATATAAAAATAAAAAAAAAACCCGGAAATAATCTTGGTCAGAACATTTCATTTGAGGACCATGTACTCGTAGATTTGTATCTGAAATGGTCTTTTGAGTTGATAAAGTTGAAGACTTCTAAATACATACATACATTTGTTAATAATTCCGTTTAGAGTGATTTCGTAAGAATTTCACCTGAACAGGATTTGTTTACACTTTCATCTGAGATTTTTGGAACAGATTCTAATATTAGAACTTTTCTTTTGGTCTAAAATTATTTGCAGATTGCCAAAATTTTGCGACCTCTATTTAAACATTCAAATAATCACAAGCGTCATCTAGAAGCCACATTCCAATTTACCACAGTAATGACATGTTCCGGAACGCGTGACGTCGACACCCTACGTGTCAACATCACCCGGGAGTCGAACCCGGGCTCGCGCCAATTACTACCCGCAAATATTTGAGCCACACATCCATTTTTATTTGCTAGAGAATAGATTATGCGTCTGGTGGGGTTTTGCTCCTTAGGGACGGGTGACGGGAGTTTAATCGGCTAAATCTGTTGTAAGATTAGTAGGTACTGTTTCATTCGCTGCATTTAAATAGAAAATTGTTATTATTCAAGTAACACATAAGCATGTATATAGATAAGTGAGATTTTAGTGGCTTCAATTCAATTCAATTTTATTTTAGGAACAATTCACATTGTGTTTGAAAACATAAATAAATAAAAACCTGTTCATTAAAATTATAAAACTAACACATTCATAGCACAATAAATTATAGAAAACAACAAAAAAAGAAAAATTCAATAACATTACAAATTAAATATATAATACAATTAAAAAAAAAAAACAACGTCATAACTTCCTTCATATACAGGGTTACTGGTAACTCGACGTATTCCTTGCAGGACGTCATAGTAGGGTTAAAATGCAACAAATTAAGCCACCAAATGTTCTACCGAAATTCAGTAGTTTTTGAATTAGTTAAGATTATTAGTTTTTTTATGAAAAATCCCAGATTAAATCATTTGAAACCAATTTAAAAATGATTTACGGCGCGACTGTACTGAAATTTAAGTTATTATCATAGTTGACGCCGTAGCAGACCTTTGTTAATAATTAAAAGTTCAATAATGCCTAAAACTTTGGCAAATATCACTAACCAAACATTTAATTTTTTGTAATTTTTGCTATTACTTCATAAAAAATGTAGTCTAGTGCAAAAAAAAAATGCTACACCTGGTGTACAAATTACTAAGAAAATATCCTTGTCTTATCAGCTATCCAAAAAGGTATGAAAGTTAATACAAAATCATAGACTACATTATGAAAATCGTTTTTGATTTAGTACAGGCGTGCGTTTCACAAAAAGGTGATTATTCGAAAAATCAAAAACAAAATCGTGAATATTATTATTCTTTTTAATCAATATTAAAAACTTTAATTACACACATTTCACACGTCTTGTTCGATGTGCTGCCCTCGGTTTCGAATACATGTTCTTATTCGCTTCCTTACTTCGGTTTTTGTTATTCTTGATGTGATTGTTGCCCTCATCTGGTCCGCCGCATTTGTGATTCTCTCCCTTAGTTCTTCAATTGAATTTACTGGGGTCACATGAACTAGATCTTTCATATGACCCCAGACGTAAAAGTCTAGCGGCGTCAGATCAGGGCTTCGTGCAGGCCACGGAATCGGCCCACCGCGCCCTATCCATATCGGTTTGGATAGTTTTCATCCAGCAATTGTCGAATTGTGATTCGGAAGTGGGCTGGACATCCGTCATGTTGGTAAATCATGTTTGCTCTTCTTTCTTCCGGTACATCCGTGAGCAGTGCTGATAAATGATTTCTGAGGAAATCTTCATAAAGTTCCCCATTTAGTGTTCGGGGTAAAAAATGTGGGCCAATTAATTTGTCGTCAATAATACCCATCCAAACATTAAGCGAGAACCTTTGCTGGGATGCGGTTGGTTTCAGTTTTTTAGGGTTTGCTTCTGCTTTCGGTGCCCAGTAATGTAAGTTGTGGTAATTTGTGATACCATCACGATCAAAACATGACTCATCGGTCCACAGAATGTTTTTTAAAAAGTTTTCGCTGTCGGCGTCGGCACTTAGCATAAAACAAGCCGTCTCGGCGGATCTCCTTCTTCTAATGACTGGACTGGTTGGTAATGGTATGGATGTCGGCCTGATAAGTGAACTACAGACCAGACTTTCCACTGTGACATACCAAGCTCACGCGCTACGATGTTTGTCGATGTGTTAGGATCGTCAATAAAACGTTGAAGAATAAGCTCCTCGTCCTCAGCCGTGTATCTCCGGGAACGACCAGTGTCAACTTGCCTGCTTCTTTGGACGCTGCCAGTTTCAGATATTCGCGGATAAGTCGATCCGAAGACACTAACGTGGGGGAGTCGGCGGTTGGGAAAGCGAAGTTGATATTCTTGCCGCGCCTCAGCAACGTTACCGTCACAAAGTCCGTAACAGTACATTATGTCAGCGTATTCAGGATTAGAATATGCAGCCATAGTCAGCGCTTATGAAGGCACAGCACAGCACAAGAGCAAGATACGCAGCAACAGTTAGGGAAATAGCTAGTAACAAAACACGAGCTTGCGCGACGTAGAGTTGAAACTAACTAACGCTGACGACCAAATTTTGCAAAATCGCACCCCCTGTCATGCCGAGAGAACAATAGCGACCAATCACTAAGCTCCCCGAGTGTTTGGAGTTCAAGCGCAGGTAAAAACTACGAATAATACGAATACGAAACAATAGGTTGACCGTCTCGCAATTTTACCTGCCCCCTATAAAACTCTTCTCTTCCCTGGCACACATGCAAAAGTATTGACAATCATACCTTTCTGAATAACTGATAAGACAAAGATATTTTCCTTGTAATTTGTACACCAGGTGTAGTATTTTTTTTTGCACTAGACTACATTTTTTATGAAGTAATAGCAAAAATTACAAAAAATTAAATGTTTGGTTGTATATTTAAGTAATAAAACTAATTAATTATTTACAAAATAAAAATAGATATTATATACTAACTTAACTAGAACTATTTACAAACTAAAATATAGCGTCGAAAAATTCATCCGCATCGCTGTCGACTGGTAATGTACCCAAGAGACTGGCCGCATTGCCACGTTGTATGGCAATGCTTAGCCTCTGGCCAAGGTAAAAACCAGCCCTTGGGTCACGGGAAGTGTCAAATAGCCGTTTTGAGATGTCACGGAAGAGGCCATGGGCACTCGGACCCCACGGCCCGAGGGTTTCAACCCAACGGCTCGAAAGTATAGTTACCAATGAGGTTATTATACTTACGCCGCTTGAGGTTTTCTGCAGCCGCAGCAGCAGCACCAGCACAGCACGCAGAGCTAGGAAGATGGGACGGCGCAAGAGTGTCGACACAGGTTGCGTCCCACACTAAAGGCCCACCCACCTTCCATGGAAATAAGGACATGCCGTCCGGTCTCTTGCCATCGTCGCGTGCCAGGCCATTGGGTTCTAATACAGCTGGAACGCCGGCGGTGACAAGAGCTCGTCGGATGATGTCGTTGATGTTTGCGTGCCGCGCTAAGCGGCCTGCACTTCGGCTGCAAGACAGGCCGTGATGGCCGAGACTGTTGACAACTTCGCCACAGTGACAGCGATGAGGAGAACAACATGGAGCTCCTAGTCGTAGGGAAGCAGCGAGGCGGAAAGTGGTGTCGTCGAGCAAAGTGCCTATATTCGACGACGGTAGTGCATGAAGCCACAGACCCGATTCCCACTTACTCACAGCCAGCAGGCGCGCACGCTCCGCAGTAGTAGTAGACGTGTTTGGTTAGTGATATTTGCCAAAGTTTTAGGCATTATTGAACTTTTAATTATTAACAAAGGTCTGCTACGGCGTCAACTATGATAATAACTTAAATTTCAGTACAGTCGCGCCGTAAATCATTTTTAAATTGGTTTCAAATGATTTAATCTGGGATTTTTCATAAAAAAACTAAAACTCTTAACTAATTCAAAAACTACTGAATTTCGGTAGAACATTTGGTGGCTTAATTTGTTGCATTTTAACCCTACTATGACGTCCTGCAAGGAATACGTCGAGTTACCAGTAACCCTGTATATATTACCGAGTCTCAATAGTTAATATATTTTGTTTTAAACGTGAATATGTCATCGACTATTGAATACAGACATTTCTTTAATAGGAATGCTCTGAGTCTTGACTTAAAAGAGCTCTTATAAATTATAGTTTTTAAGTTCAATGGCGACTTGTTAAAAATCCGCACTGCTTGATATTGAGGACTATGTTGAACAATCCTAAGTTAGGGTATTATTTTACTTTTAAAATCTTTCCTGTGCGTACTTTCTCTCAACTGTCTCTCCTCATTTGTTTCATAATTATGCAGGTATTTTTTTAAATTCACCAACAATACTAAAACATAGAGGCTGGGCACAGTAAGAATTTTTAGATTTATAAAGTGTGGCCGACAGCTCTTATTTGTGAAATCCGGACCATGGTTCGTATGGCTCTCTTTTGGAGTACGAAGGCTCTCTGGCAGTTATATTTAAAACTATTCCCCCAAAACTGAACACTATATCTCAACCTTGATTCTATTAGAGCATAGTATACCATTTTAAGGTGTTTTATGTCTATTTATCCCTAAGACTGCGTAAGGCATAACACGCTGAGGAAATACACGAATCAATGACTTGCAATTCCCTTTTCCAATTTAAATATTTGTCAATGTATACCCCTAGAAACTTTACCTCATTTAAAATGTTAACTATAGCTAGGTTTCACAGGCCAGTGGGAACTGACACTGATTACGTGTACCTATTTAGGAATATACACATACACAGTAGATACCTAAATTATGACACATGTAGGTATTTATTTACCTACACGTACCTATCAACAAGATGATAATACCTAGCTAACATCTCCCTCGCTCATTATAATCCTCTCACAGTCTTCATTAAACCATTCAAAGGGGTGTCGTGATCTTCACCAGATGAGTTCACCCATAGTCGCTCATTACGACAATGGCTAATTTGTCACCCTCTGTGGGCCTCTGTCACCTGATCAGGTAACCCTCTCGGAGGGAAGAGGGCAGTTATTAGATTATAACTCACAGACGACCGGAGGTAATATTGTGCAGTGATTGTGACAATTTGTCGTAGCCTCGTAGGGGGCGCTAATCGCCTCGTAGGGGTGAGAAGAAATTGTTTAAAAATATTTTATTTATGCTCTGACGCGTCCGCATAAGTTGGGCTTTCACGCGGCTTTAAAATTAAAGTATTTGCTCCAGTGACCTGCGTAGGGTTAATCTGGGAGATAGCTTGCGTGTTGTGATTTTCAGCCCAACTCGTAATGGCAGCACTCACTATATTTATAAGATTTTTACTAAGTAGACAGATTCGCGTTTCGTAAGTTTGTTTTATCCATTGCATTTTCTTCCGGCACTGAATCTAGGACAAGGAACTTACTTCAATTAAGTAGGTAGCTCCTACATATAAAACTTAAGTTAGGCATAAAACGAAAGATATTTTAGTGAAAGAGATGCGTTTCGTATGTTTTACATAATGTAGAACCATTACTTGTGTAATAAATCATTTAATCATTACTTTTATAATAAACTTCTAAGCCACGTACAAGATCTAAGCCTTAATAAATTCAAATCATTCATTAAACGTAAGTTGTGCCAGAAAGCTTTTTATACCGTTAAAGATTACATTGAGGACAAAAAGGTTTGGGATTGAGCTGCTCCAATTATTTTTTTATTTTTTACTTTCGGAACTTTGTTGATATTGCTAATCTTAAAATTATATACTTACACAATGACATGAATATTATTATTATTTTATTCTCTTTATTTCATTTATAAACTATACTTTTTACATTTTTAAATATTCTTATAAAAATAATTTTAAAAAAACATTTAAAAATATAAAAAATAGTAGCCCACCGGTGTCGGGAACAGGGTCCAAGCCACCGGTGGTCAGGGCTCCTGAGAGAGGAACCTCCTAACGATACGCGCCGTGTCCAGGAGTACTGCTTTCTGGATCAAGCCCTTGATCCAGCTACCTAACGAGAGCCTCCTCAGGTGTTTGTCGAGGCTCTTAGCTATTATGCCATTGGCCGTAACGATTATCCGCACAATGATTGCTGTATCCACATCCCACAAGTCGACAACCTCGTGAGCCAGATCAAGATACTTAATCTGTTTATCTTTTTCAGCTTTCACGAGGTTCTCGTCATGCGGGACCGCTATATCAATAATCATTGTGCGACGCTCTAATCGATCTTTCACCACTATGTCTGGCTTATTGGCAACAATAGTCCGGTCAGTGATGATAGATCGATCCCAATACAACGTGATATTGCCATTTTCGAGGACTGGGTCGGGCACATATCTATAGTACGGTACTTCCGATTCCACAAGACTGTATTTCAGAGCAAGTTGCTGGTGGATAATCCTGGCTACAAGGTTGTGCCTATGCAAGTAGTCTCCGTTAGCCAGACGAGAACAGCCAGAAATAATGTCTGATTGATTCTCCGGGACGGTGGCATGCCCGACAGATGTCAACCGTGCCGTCCTTCACAATATATTTCCGGTAGTTGTTCGTCATCATAACTTCGTCCATAATCGCAAAGACAAAACCTTCGGTTTCCCCAAAGAGGTCACCGAATCGCAACCAGGATACGGACGCTAACAGGTCTACATCGGGCCCATGTAAGGCCCGGTAAAAGCGCCCGTGAAGCTCTTTGCTCTGCCATACCTCCCTGCGGTTTGCGCCAGTTCTCGTTAGCCAAGGATAGCGGGGTGAGGCCCTTGTCTACGGAGACCACATCACGGTGCATCCCCACGTCGGTTTCTAGGAAGTATTCCCTGAGACTGCATACCTCACGGTTGTTATTATTTTAATTATTGTGAATGTGAGGACTTATATGTGGGTCATATATTTAATGATAATCTCAAAGAGTAGGTACTTTATGCGGCCTACCCAAATGTCCTTTCTTTGGTATTGTTCGTAGAGTAGTTGAGCTCCTTTTAAGTTCTGAGTTGAGCTGCACGATTACTGACAAATGCGTGCACTGACTGGACAGGTCCACTCAAATCTGTATGGTTCTTTCTTTAAAAGACCATTTCAGACACAAATCTACATGGTCCTCAAATGAAATGCTCTGACAAAGATTATTTCCCAGTTTTTATATACACATTAACATTAATGAATTTTATATATACAATGACATGAATAATTACTTTTAAAGTATTATATTATTTTAATTATTGTGAATATGAAGACTTTGTGGTAGCAAAGCTGAAATTGAGAATAGATACTTTTGGGTACATTCAAAACGAAATTTTTTGAAGTCTCTCACCAAGCCTTTCATGAAGATAAAAAAAAAAAAATCTTTATTTCACCAAAAGCCATCACAGTACAAGAACCAAAGAACTAAGAGCATATTATAAGGCTTATAACTAGGTCACAATAATTTAAATTCCCTGACTCCTAAACTGGTGTGCCTGTATCTTAGGAGTCAGAAAAAGAAACAAAAAATTAAAAGATAAGATGATAAATTAAATCATCTTAACTCCCATGAATGTTTAGCGATTGTTTATAGGAATTTATTTAATCGAACCTCTGCTGCATCCGGTTAGACTGGAAGCCGATTTAATCGAACCTCTAATAATTACCATTTTGCGCTCCTAACAATATTGTAGAATACTAATACAATGATTGCGCCTCTTTTTGTGAATCTCAAATAATTTTTATTTTGAGGTCCTAAAAATACTAAATAGCCAAGCGACCAACAAGGATGTAGTGCTCGCTCGGCTCGTACGCTGTTGGTTACAGTTTACCTAACCCATTTGGCCGGGAGCCAAGAGGCTCAATTATTTAAAAAACAACAGCCAAGTGCGTGTCGGACTACGCACAATAAAGGGTTCCGTAGTTGAGATGAGAATAATATGAGTTGAAAAACATATTCTCCCATACATTCCAACTGCAAATGTAAGTATGTACGCACAATATTAAGAGATTTACCATGATATTTGAAAACCATACACTTCTTAGGTTTTGAACGTAGGTAGGTAAAGAACCATTCTCTGTATAAAAAAAAAACATTGGCTCAGTGGTTTCGGAGATAAGGGGGGAATGGTAAATTTTCATATCTTAAGTATCTTTAAAAGTGTTAATTTTAAAATTATGAAAAAAAGAATATTTCAGATCCTCAAAAAAAGCCCTTTCATTTGATATGTCACACGGTACCTATAGTAAGCAACATTTTTTTTTTGCTCCCTAACGTGACCCCGTATTAAAAATTCCTTTATTTACGTTACACGTCCGTGTTTGGGTCACAGAAATACATATGTGTACCAAATTTCAACGTAATCAATCGGTCGATTAGATTCACACGACTGATTCTATAAAGGTTCCGTTTTTCCCCTTTGAGGTACGGAACCCTAAAAAGCGTTATCATTAGAAAGTCAATAAGTTTTCAAGGGATCAGTTAAATACTTTCCTTATTATCATTTTTAAAAGGGAGTTGTGGCAAAGACTAAAAACTACGGAAAGTTTTTAAAACTTCTATGAACCGTTGTGAAGGGTTGCCTGTTTTCGGATTTTATTTCATAATACTATAAACAATTTCAAAAACATTGGTGCCGATTCTCTTGTACACCGAACTAAACTAACTAAAATTCCTTACTTTTAACTATGAGAATCTTAAAGCTACCTAGGTATTCTGCAAAATAAATTCTCTAAATTTAAAAATAATTTTGATACATTTAAATCTAATTTGACAATCGCGACTCCACGTGAATCTTTTTAGAGCCGGAGGCGCGCAGGGGGGGCAGCCGCGACGTGTTTTATATGGAATTATATACTTTTTGTATGGAAAATAAGAAAAAATATTACCTACATGTAGAGTGTTAGGGGTTTAAGGATTTTACGAAGGGGGTCGCAATTTTCATTATTTTTGCTATTGGACACACCGTTTTCGAGATTAATATCTCGAAAACGGTGTGTCTAATTATGCAAAAGAAAAAATAAAATCAGTACTGTTTTTGCATCTGAAGTCGAGATGTTGGTGTTAATTTAAAGTTCATGACAACTATATAATTGTATTAAACACGTTTTTAGTCGCGATTAAAACTAGTCAGATTTAGTTAGAAAATCTATATTTTGGGTGAAAAACGTCAAATTCAGAATAGCAAAATTGCCATTTTCACTAAATTAATATATCAGTACCATAGATAGAAAGATAGAATATTCTTTATTATGTACACCATACAAATTACAGACATTAATTACCATCCACCATTTAGTACCATCTTAGTGTTGTCAAACTAAAATATAGTTAAGTTGTCACTTTAGTCTATTTCAGAATGGGGAATCGTCGTTTGACAGGAATAAACTAAATTTTGGTGATTTTTAGTCTAGTTTAGAGGCATTTGTGACAAGAGAATCGGTACGATTGTCTTTCACACTAAAAATGTCATTAGAGGTAAGTAGTTAAGAGTACAATTCACTCCGGATATAGATATATACGTAGGTATACATACATACATAAATTCACGCCTTTGTTTCATGGGGGTAGGTGGAAACCAAGTAGGACCTACTTAGGCAGGTACAGAACGCCACCTGCTAAGATCCTCACATATCTATTCCTTTTGCTTCGTTTACGTTCATACATCTGAACATTGTGAGTCACCCTTCATTCATCCTCTCAACGTAACCAAACCATCAGGTAGTACTTACTCTTTACAATTTTTGTCATGCACTACATCTTCATTAAACCACAACGTTGCCTTATCACATCATCGTCCCTCAGCGTATCATTCATAGTCACACCACACTGTTTAGCATGGAATGCATTTCCACAGCATTTATTCTACTTTCATGCCTCTTTTCCACATCCAACATTCAGTTCCATTCATTGGCGCAAGCACCAACACACCATTGTGAAACGCTAATCGAGTCTTTTTGGACATCGACTATGTAGTTGGTCACGATCGCATGTATACAGCACCATTCTTAGTTCCTGCATTCACACTCCTTTCCATGTCTTAATCAATCTTTCCATCTTTTGTAAACAGGCTCTCCAAATATGAAAACTCTCACTCACTCTCTCTCACTTGCTCCACACTCTTATCATTTATTTTCACATCACACGTACCTACTTACACATCCTCTTCTCTTTCAAACATCATGACCTTCGTCTTATTAACATTATTTTTTATTTATCCCTTTCATCTTATTGGTATACCTGGGTAGGTACTTAAATCCCTCATCCGTGTACTAAATGTACACATGAATGCAATAAAGAGTTTGAGTTTGAGTTTGAGTTTGAGTTTGAGCTATTCCAAATTAAGTCTTAATTTCTTTTAAAAACTAGAGATTCTTTTTCATATGATGTTTGGATTGGTTCCCTGTCTCCTCCTGGATCTGGGGTCCTCATTTATGTCAACGCAATTATATCTTACTGGATATTTAAAGATTTGTCTATTAGATAGGTAGGTACAGAGTGTATACAAAGTAGGTAGTACCTACACTGCATAATTTATCCGTCAATCTGTTGTTTTTTTTTTTTGTAGTTTGGTAATTTTAGGTACAATAATTCAACAATAATAAAAATTTGGTGAGGTATGCAGTATAACTTTCGTGTTCATACACGCCACCCAACAATAATAGATACTTTAGGTACCAATGTAAAAGTCTGCGGACTTTAGGCACAAGTTATTGGTGTTTTGTATTTGTCTACGTGGTAAGGCTTATAGTTTTGGTATTATGCCTACCTATCAAAAATTCCTATTCTTAATAGGTAGGTATAGGTAGTAGATACCTATTCAACTTAGGCATCCAATCGTAGACATTCATGGAGATTATGAAAATTATTGATAAACTGACAAACCTGCAATCACTGTTGCCACTCCAAAGTTCAGCAGCAAGTGCTATCCATAGCAGCCATAGATGATAGAACTGACAACAACTAAACAACTGGGAACGGACAGTCCATCACAAAGTGAGCATCGCAACACCGGTCATTGCACTGCTCTGAACGAAAACCAAAAACTGGCTAAAGATGGCGGTTGCAAATTCAAAATTGGTGTGACGTCGGAAAGGCGCGCGGCAAGTGGCCGCGGCAAACACCCGCGCGTGCCCCCCCCGCGTGCCGCCACTCGCTGCCCAAAGGGCGGTCGCCCGCTTCAATAATTCACGACAGCGACCAACGGCAACACGTCGCGCGCCTCCCTCTCAACACGCCGCGCCCCATATCGCGCTGTCTCGCTCTCGCTGTTGCGCATTTACTACATTTTATACTCCCTCTCTCTTCGTCTTGTGGCTTCTACGTATTCATGTCTCGATCGCACTCATTAGGCGGGTCTTGTGTCGTGTATTATGCAGTGTTTGGCGAACGTTTTATAAGGTTTGCGCAGCGATGCACAGAGTAGGGGATGAAGTAGAGACTTCAGAATTACTTAACGTTACAAGTTACAAGGCAGACAGCCTTGTCAGCTATTGGTTAGTACATTTATTAGGTACCTACACACTAGACAGGTTCCTAGGATTCTTTACCTATTTATTAACTATTGCCTTTTGATACATTTACTTATGTAGTGTAGAGGGACCTACGTAGTATCTACATACCTATCTCAACGCGATTACAGTTGTTCTTTACTTTGATTTCAGAAAAGGGTTTGAGAAAGTCAATCATGTACCTAATAATGACAATGCTATTAAATAAGTATAACGTGTCGTCAGCAGTGCATTCGAGGCTTCGAATCGAATCCTTGTTACATCGCGATGAACCTAGGCATCTACCGGTAGATAATCTACCTATAACATGAAATTAACTAAGAGGTGTCACCCAAGGTTCAATATTAGGACCCTTATTATTTTAATTGAGATCTTGCGTTATTATCTTTCTTTCTTGTTTTCGCTAATGCCGCAATTTTTAAATAGGCATGTCATGATTAGGCACAAACAGTAGCTATGGTATGTTCCAAAAGTAAGTATCTTATGAAAGTGCAATCACCACGGCAATCTCTCACTAAAGGGAATTACCTAGTAACAGATTTATATCTGTAGGTGTTGGGAATCGAACCCAACACTTTGCGCGCGGTCTGCATGAGCAGGCTGCGTGATCAACGCGTCATCGACATACTGAGGCACGGCGCGGCGACGACGTGCCTCGGCCCGATGACCACTCGCTTCCACGGACTCCACCGCGACGGACGACATTCCTCTCTCATTTTAAACCTTTAATTGTTTGTCCGGGAAAGTATATATTTTGTAAAGAGCACGGCGAATAAACCATTGCCTTTGTAATACAGTCCACTCTTTTATTGCTCCACGCGCTAACAGTAGGTGTTTAGAAGGTTTCAACTTTATATCTTACCTTCCACTTCTTTCCGACGATTACCTACCTATTATTTGAATAACATTAAAATTGAGGATAGGCAGGTATAAAATTAACCATAATTATCAAACATGAAAAACATTGTTAAGATGATTTAGAATTAGAATTTCGTATTCTTATAATCAAATCAAAGCGCAATTAATTTGTAAGTGGCACTACAGGTACCACGTTTTAGGATCCATTTGTTTACATTTTTAGATAGGTAGGTACTTTTGGTACATACTGTAAGTACTCCTTGCGTCCCTCAATTGTTACGATTTTCAGAATTTTCAGTCCAATTAAAAATGGACAACAGTAGATCATAGCGACCATAGTTGGCTGCATCTACTTACCTCACTTCTTGCTGACAAGGATCAGACTAACTGCCGATATTTTAAAAATGATCAAATCAACTGCTTCCGTATCTATTTCCTTATGATTCATCTTTGGTAGTTCAGTATGATCTGCTGTAAGACCAGGGTTCCCAACCGTCCGGTTTTCGACCGGACTGTGGGTTTCAGAATGATTTGTTAAGGTCAGGTTGCTAACTTTCGACCGGACGCAATTTGTTCGGTCAGATAGAATTGTGGACGCGACGTTGCTAATTCGCCGGCGACGTCGGCGCAGTTAGCGTTGGCGCTGATTTCTTGTGGGTTTTATTTTTCAAAAAAACTAAAGCCCCAAATATTCTTAGAAACGTACCTACAAACAATATTTACAGTTTCGCCTTCAAATGCGTTTGTAGTAGCGTCATGAAAAATATTTGGCAGGCTGAAAGAAATCGTCTGAAAGTCGAAATGGTGAAGGCGGAACGGTGATGTTCAACTATAACATAACCTGTTCAGCGTTTGAAGAATTTCTAAGAACAGACAGGAAAATCACTTGTCAAAAATTTTAAAAGCAAGAGCAATTACAATTTTAAACAAAAAAAAAAAATGTTTTCCTACCCCAATTTTTTTTTTACCTTGCTGCAATGTTAATACATGTGTAATTTTCTTAATAAACCGCTTAGATTGATACTTTGAGTGTTTTTTTTTTCGATTTTTGCATAATGACCAGAATTTTGTTGTCCGGTTATGGCGACTGGAAAAGTTGGCTACCCTATACTTATTTAGACATTAGGGGAGTTGTGACAGAGGTGAGTTGTGACAAGGACGATTTCTCCCAACCTATTATAGGTAGCGAGCTGGCAACACCGCATGCATGACGCTTTCGATACGCGCTACTCGACTCAGAACTGTACATGCCGGCAACGCACGAGGTGCTGTTGCGTAAATACAACGGTTGTGTACAAAAAAATGCGAAAAGTAAGTTTTTCTTCAAAATTTTATTTGAATTTATATCACTTCTTATTATATGTGCTTTGCTTTCTTATTTTTTCTTGAGTTGTATGATTATTCAACTCTCAAAACGTTGCAATAACCTTTTGTGTGCGCATCGTGTTTAGAAAATATGAACTATTATTCAGATCAAGTCGTCATTTGAAACACCTAGGCGAGTTGTGACAGCCTGTCACAACTCTCCTATATTACTCCATTTTTAACCTTGGCTAATTCCTTAATGTTTTTATTAATTTTAGATGCTTGTTTATGTCTTGTAGGTAGGTACATAATGTATATAATGGCATACTGCATGCTGAATAGCTCTTTTTTGTTTCAGAATGCCTAATAACTATACACGAAAGACTGATAGAGGAACCGCTAGTGTCGAAATCTACGACCTGGCTTTTGAAGAAGTTAAGTTAAGAGGTAAAAGTTTAAGAGATGCTGCGGCCTCTTACAATCTAAACAACATGTCTTTATCAAGATATATTAAGAAGAATGAGGCTTTTCAAGCAAACCCAGAAGGCGAAGCTCCGTCTATGGTTTGCCTTGAAGCCTATGCAAACAGCAGATCGAATGAGCAGTGGGTCCAATGCCTAGAATGCAAAGGCCGGGCACATGTAGATTGTACTGGAGACGAGCGGCATTACGTTTGCCATAATTGTGAATCTGAGTAAATTAAGATTTTGGACTGATTATAATAATAATAATGATTGATCTCAAAGCGATGCCATATTAAGTTAATTAAAACTATAATTAGTTGTTATGAGAATGTTAATATATTAATTTTGTTGATACTTAAGCATAATAAAAGTACTTTTTCCTAAAAAAAACATGTTTGATTTATTAATATTAAGTGTAATGATATTTTTTATATCTAATATAATGCTGTCACAACTTACCTCGGTACCCGTCACAACTTACCTCGGTAGTAGGAGAGTTGTGACAGGGGGAGTGGTCTTTAATTTTGTCGATTTTCTCAGAAACCATAATACTTAAATTAGTTTTGGTGATTGTTTTGAAAACAGAAGGAATGCCGCTAAATTAATCACATGGGTCATAACTGTGGAATGTTTCTTGAGCGAAATATGGCCCCAAAAGTAAAAACTGTCACAACCCTCCTAGGTCTCCTACTTATTAGACGAATTTATATAAAAGAGCTTGGTCGCTGCAAAGCAAGTTTCTGGTAGTCGTAGGAAGAAGCTGGACTGCATCATCCTTCAGAAAATTGAGTGGAACTATGGATTGCAGTGAAGTTTTGAGCTCATTAGAGATTAAAATTCCAACCACTTTAAACTATTAGGTACCTATTAATATTTTAAATTTGTTAGCTTAATTGTTAACTTTTTGTGCATGCTGTGGTCTCCCATAAGTGAAGGAGTACATATTGCCCATTATGTATCTATAATGTATTATGTGTTGTAGGTACCTATATCTTTTGTTGGAAATCCTAATCTTCTAATAATTATATAAAAATCAACATTTGTTTGTGCGTATTTTGTGCGCTGCCATACCGTTAATCCGGTTGCCATTTAATGTATTATTATTTGTTTTTTAATTTGAGTTTTAATTTTGATTGTATTTTAATTTTGATTTTAATCTTTTTTTATTGGATTTTACATTAGTTTATTTCAATTCTATTTGAATTTTATTTGTAAACGTGTATGCCTATTCTAATAATAATATGAGTCTATGTTGCTCGAAATAAATGATTTGAATTAAACTTTGTAAACTTATTGCTTGCAATTGCGGCGAAAGTATAGTAAAGCGGGCATTACATTATCCAATTTGCAGAGCGCTAAACTGGTGCACTAGCTAGTGCACTAGATGAGCAAGCGTGGTAGAGCCCATACGATCGCACTAGGTTGGATCACTAACTGCCTTTACACCATCCAATTTTAGCACGCTTGCTCACCTAGCGCTCTGCAAATTGGATAATGTAATGCTCGCTTAACTTACAGTTAGCAATACGCCAGGTATCAGCTAGTACCTACCGACTTAGATAAATAAATATTAACTTAGCCTCAACACCATTAGGTACCATTTTGTTACAACTTTAAGTAGGTAGGTACCTGCCTAGATCGTCATCATCCAACAGGAAATCTGCTGTTCATAAGCCTCTTCAGTTGCACGCAATAGAGCTTGATCTTCGGCTAACTCATCCATATATCCCATTATCTTACGAAGATCTTCAAAGAAACCATCTTACACTAAGTTTGCCTACTCTTATCTATCTATAAGGTGCCATCCTCCTTGTGAATGTCATCGCTCATATGCTGAGCTGAGGGCAATAATTTCTATGCCAATTAATTTTCTTCACTCAAGAACAGTTTGGCTCAACGGCCCATTGCCATTTCAGCTTGCTGATCCGTCTATCATGCTGGATTCTCTGTAGTTAATCTAAGTGCATAACTACATGAATTCGGTAAAGTTTGCGCCGATTATTGTGTCAACTAACTTGTATGGAAGTGTTCAAACTGGCGTGGATTATTGTTGCGTGATTTCCTAATTATTATAACAGCCAATGCGCGCAGTTGCGTCACGCGTCCCGTACGGCATTAGCAGAGGTATGAGGAACAGGGTGTAAAGTACATTTATCCTCTATAGAAAAGAAAGGATACTCCAACTAGACGGGTGTCGTGTCTGGTGGGCAACTGCCCAACGATTGATGTCGGGTAAGTTATACACCGTGAAATTTGAATCATAGTTTTGCTAGAACAAACGTTATTCAAACCATGGTCTCCTACCATTCTACAGCATCCAATAAACAAAAAACACAATTGGTGTTTGAAAAAAGACAAAGTCAAGATTATCTACTGCTTACAAAATTTCGTTTATGTAGGTACATTTTCATGTAGACAATGCTGTGTCCCGTGCGTGGTGTCTGTGTTGGGGACTAACAATAATCTTGACATTTTAAACTTTGTCTTTTTTGTGTTTTTTCAAAAACCAATTATATTTTTTTATTTAATTGGTTGCTGTAGAATGGTAGTAGACCATGGTCTGAACAATGTTTGTTCTAGCAAAACTGTGATTCAAATTTCACCTGATCGCACGGTAATCTCTGTTTACGCCATGCAGGGTTTTATGTGACGTCAGGTCTTTGATGCGTAGTTCGCATGTGGCGATGTAGATGCCGCCACAAGCCTCTGTGTGGCCAGAGTATAAACGTAAAAGAGGGTTTATTGCGATCGCATTGGATCTCATTAGTCACACTGTTCACTCTGCATACACCTATCGGATAAAGGAGTGATACCTAGGGTCCTCTATTGTCAATGGATGAATACAGTGAGTCTAAATAGCTACAGCTGGTGACGTAGCTTTCTGTTTCCAATCAGTTTCAACGAACCCCAATAGATGTCGCTGCGTAAAACCCTATCGGCCTTTCCTATTACAAAACAAGGTATATTTTTAGACCCAGGTTTAAACCATCGAGCCATTTGTGAATTTAGAATTTTTTGCGACAAAGTTAATTTTATTTATCACAAAAACTGATGTCAACCCCTTCTACGTTGTCAGTTTTATATTAAGAACTTTACTACGCTTTGAATAAAGCTCAAAATACAATAACTGGCTGAAAGGATAAGATTGGACTAAAGTTAGAAGTCGTTTTAGTGAGCTGTGAATATTTTATTATTTTCTTGTTGTATGTAGCTGCATTCTGTAAGTGTTCATATCCCTACTCATTATTTTTGATTGTTTGGGTTTATGTAGTTTTATTCAAATCTTTTTTGTTAATTAAAATTATAAGGTATTTAAATTTGTGTAAATTAAATAACATGATTTGCATGCCCATATGACGGTAGAACATGAAGGATTTTTATAATAAAACATATATGTACCAATTACCCATGATTGTAAAGTAATAAATGAATTGATTTGAATTTTTGTCAATATTCTGATATTGTTTAGGTAATGTTTACTGTAAAATAACATGTATTAAGAGTGTGTATCAAATGAAATAAATAAAACAACAGTAAATATTTTAAACCAACTTTATTTTTAGCTAAAATATAATAATTCATACATCAAAGAAGTTCCCTAATTATACAGTAATAATACCGAGATAATACGAAAAGAAAAAAAAGAAAAATGTATTACAATAAAGTAGTTATAATAAAAATAAAAAAGAATATAAGTAGCTACCTCAAGTAATACTTTAGGACAGACTGAATGTTCAGGGATGCCTGCTTTGTGCGGGTTTGAGCTTGGACTCCAGAAACTGTTTCAGATCTTAAGAGGTAAGGAAAATAGGGGAAATGGGCACTGGACGGTTGTCGGGTGGACATCAACAAACAATAACTAGAACAACGAACAAATGTTTGGCGGAAAATAAATCGTTGTACGAAATATAAAATGGCACTAAAATTGTTCATCTACTAACGAAATAATTTAGAAAAGTTAACAAGTACCCAAACATATTGCTCGCTGCTCCTCGTGTGACGGGCTCTGTGTTAGCTAGCTGTCTATATTCTCAAAGATCTTAGCAGATGTTTTGTCGAAAAAAATTAAGTTATAGCTGCTCTTGATGTTTTATTTTTAAATATATTTCTCGACATCTTAGTCAAATGACATGAACTGATTGTGAGTCCTTTGAAGGAATATTTCGTTATTATTCGAGCTGTACCAGAGCCCGCCTCACACCAAAACTTAACGTAAAACACAACGCAGTCAGAACAGTGAAACAGACAGAAAACAACACGTGACGTCAACTAGAAGAGAACACCGATGATTATGTCCACAACATTGCTTACCATTGTACAGTCATATCTATGCTAATATGGCAAACGGTCCTTGATATGCAACGTCCGAGAGAGACAGAGCGAGGCGGGCGCCGCGCGACGGAGCGAGACAACGCCCAAGCAGAACAGTGGACAGAACAGAAACCTACCTATACTTACGCCTAAACGACGACGCGTCTTCGTTTGCCATTTCCCGTCAGCGTCACTAACACATAGCCACTTAGTACCTAATTGTTAGTAAAAATCCCTTAACGCATTCAAAATATATATATAATTAATATAGTTCATTATATAGTAGCTGATCCTAAACCGATACCATCTGTATAATGTGTATAATATCGTACATCTATTTTTTTTTTTCAAATAACTCTGTGCCTAATATACATTTAAGCCGATTTTGTCGAGAAGCTCGTAAAGGGTTAAGTGTTGGACATTTTTTGTCGAGAGACAAATATTTTTAAAAACTACACACATGGGGGAATCACGAAGCGTTTTGTACCGTAAATAAATGCGTCTTTTTCTCTTGTACTAAACTAAATGCGGGAAACTGGCGGGGATCCAAGATGGCGCGGACTTAACCTCAAAATAATAAAAGAAACGTCAAAAAATATGCCATTTTGGATTTCCCCGTTTTTGCAAATGAAAGGTGTAGAACCAGTGAAGCGTACATTATCTTATGTATCCAATAATATACAATCATAGTATCTGACCGCTTACATACTAATTATCTTCTTATGACCGATTCCATACGAAATTACAACGACTACGATTTAATACATACAGTTTTTTTTTCATTTGTCTTAAGTGTAGAAACGAATAGAAAAAGTGTAAGAGCTCTATATTTTAGAACAACGACATATTTCCTTCTACGAAAGCAAGCGAGGAGTCAAATTATATTTCGTTTTACGTATAAATTTGATATGATCATTTTTTAAAGACCTTAGAATAGACTACAAATAAAATGTATGCAGTCGCGACCAATGTACGCAAGTGCCTCACACGGGCGTTCAATCTCACTTTTTTATGATATTTATTAAAGTTTTTGACAGTTGATTGGCAGCTGGTGAAAACCTGAAGTTGCCAAATAAAAATACAAATCGTTTAGCCAGATTTTCGTGTTCCAATAATCTCATAAATGTAAAAATAATCTCAAATCGCACAGCTGAGAACCAACTGTCAAAACTTTAACCCACACTAAGGCCACGCCATGGTCACACGACGTTGATCTGTATTTTTTTTTAACTGTTAGATTTTGGATCACTTGGTAGTTTCATACAGCATAGTTTGTAACCGTATGAACAACGGTATGTTGACAATTTTTTATTACTTTTTTATAAAACGGCTATCGTCTAATTACATTCCAACTTTTTACCGTAAAATATTGTACAGTACAGCGCCGTCTGAACGGCCCCTAAGATATTTCTTAATGATAAAGGTGAGATTTTCCGCCAAGCTCGTGGTCTGTACGTCCATTGATCGCGACGTAGCACACCAAAGTCTTGTGCCACGCGTGTGTTTGTGCCGAAAGCTTCCATACAAACTACATAGGTACAACAACCGACTGACGCGGCTTATGAAATCAATTCCGTTTCCGAAATGTACTGAAATGTCTCGCTTTGTTTCGATATGCGATGTTTATATACACGTATCTAATATATGAGATATAAACAACCTCGCGAATGACGATGCTTTAAGTACGTCCGGCGCACTCTGGGCAGTCTGCCCTGCTACCTCGATGACTGCCTATATAAATTCAGCTGCCATTATTTCCGTCTTATTGTACAAATTCCTTCTAATTGTCAAGACGACCTTTGCTAAGTTGAGTTTGTACAAAAACAATTTTATTGAAGAAGGTATAGCTTGTTCGTTCTATTAAGGAATTTGGTTTCTTATTATTAACATCGATATCATCTAAATATATTAATTTGATCTTAATTTTGATCTTTACACTACGTTCTTCAGTAACCTTGTTTTTCACAATTAGTAACAATTCTCTTTTTACGCCTCAATGTGTCACGGGAATGCGAAGTACTCTAGCGAGATATGAAAGACAGAACATCGTAATCCATTGCGCTATTTTCAAAACATCAGTATTATAATGACGATTGAAAAAACGCAATGGATTTTAATAACAAGTACCTAATGAATGATAGATACATTACAAGAATAACAATAATTCAAACCACTTGTAACTTAGCGATAAACTCACTTGATAAGTTAATATTTTAAGTGTTGAAAAAGAGGCATTTTTTTCTTATTTCGAGTTAGAATATTGTAGAAGCCGTGTATAGAAACATCGCACGAGTCGTGTAGCCGCGGGGAGTAGACGGGGGGGGGGGGGGCACGTGTGCGCGTGCACATTACATCGTGCTGTTGTCCCACTCCAGCTGGCTGATGTTCCTGTACTTGTGCTCCTTGCCGGGCATCACTGGAAAGAAAACAGGAGTGAAAAGCGTAATTAAAATATTGAAAGACTACTGGCTTTAGTTCAAGTAAGGTTCCCCTCACGTTTAGCTAAAACAAGTAATCTTAAGAGGTCTGCGAACAAGGCTCGCAACTACAAATCGAGATGTTTGCAAAATTAAATTCCAAGCACGTTGCGCTAGTGTGAGTGCCTGTCGGAGCGATATACACCTACAGTGAGCAATACTACCACGCACACATTAACAATTATTGCTTGACGCGATAGCACTACTAGCTTTCGAAAATTTATGATAAACTTGGATGAGTTCCGTAATACCAAAAATTATGAATGAAACTTAATATTTTTCCATTTATTTTTTTCGATAATTTGTAACTTGATAATATAAGCTATGCTTCTGCAGAAATAATATTATAAATATTGTTGTTTATAATACAGAAAAACAATATGAAGACATGTCGATGACGATTTACCCCAATTACTTCAAAATCAACCGAAGATGGTGTTATTTGCAGATGACACATCATTGATCTTTAAAATAGATCGACGGTCACAAAATCTTGACGACGTGAATAACTCTATTCTTCAGGTCCAAGATTGGTTTACGGTAAATAATTTGGTACTAAATGAGAAAAAAACCAAGTGCATTAGATTTAAATTACCGAATGTTAAAAGTAGCGAATGTGACATCATATTGAATGGAGAAAAACTGGAATTTATTAATCAAACAGTTTTCCTAGGAATCACGCTAGACGAGAAATTACAATGGGGACCTCATATAACATCTCTTGCGGGGCGGCTAAGCTCGGCCGCTTATGCTATTAGAAAGATAAGACAGTTAACAGATGTAGAAACCGCGCGTTTGGTATATTTTAGCTACTTTCACAGCATTATGTCATATGGCATTTTACTGTGGGGTCGGGCTGCTGACATTGAATCCGTCTTTATTTTACAAAAGAGGGCTGTCAGAGCCATTTATAACCTATGTCGTCGCGAATCTCTCAGGGAACTTTTTAAAAGGATTAATATTATGACGGTACCTTGCCAATTAATTTATGAAAATATTATGTATGTAAGGAAAAATCCACATCTCTTTAATAAAATAAGTGATAGACATAATTTTAATACTAGAAATAAAGATAAACTAGATCAACCATTTTTCAGGTTATCTAAAGTACATACATCTTTTATGGGGTACTGTGTTAAATGTTACAACAAAATACCTTGTGACATATTGCAATTAAATGAAAGAAAATTTAAAACTCATATAAAAAGTACACTTTGTAAACAAGCATATTACAAATTAGAGGATTATATCCAAGATAAGAGTGCTTGGAAACATGCTGGTCCTGCTCCATAGGACAATTTAGAATCAAGACAAAATCAAACTGGTTGCTAATGTAATTGTAAAATTTATTACTTTGTGTTTTATGACATTGATTTTACATTCTGTAATTACTTCCTTACACACTGACTTATTAATTGTAAAATTTTAGGAAAATCATCTACTTTTACAATGTTTGTAAATATGTGAGAACCATGTATCTATCACAAATTAAATTATCTCTCGTTGCTTCATTTTTAATTGTTTTTACCTATTGTGGTATAGTAATTTTATTCTAGGTGCATCGTCTTCACATATAATAATTATTTAACAAATGTACGTACATATACAAACAATATTGTAAAACATTTTAAAAGAGTAACGGTGGAGTTTCTTGCCCATTCTTCTCCATACGAAAACTACCTTTTGGAAGGGGCGACTAGAATCAATTTTATTATTTTGTAATTTTTGACGTTCAAAAGTGCCATACATGGGCCTATTTGAAATAAATGATTTGACTTTGACTTTGACTTTGTCATTTACGCTATTAAAATGTGCGAAATTAAATTCGTATAAACTTCATTTTATTTCAGAAAAGTTTTTTGGAAAAAAAAGATGTAGGAGCCTAGATAAACACTGTCTAAATTCGAATAACAACATAATATGGTGGAAATATGCCCAAATTGCAAATGATTTAGGTATTACGTTTGTATGGACAATTCATGCGTCGCCGCGTTCTTAATCGGGTTCAATTCGTTATTGAAAAAATTATACATTTGCTCGTATGTTAATACAACTTCATGATACCGCGAGCCGTTCTATGTGTCAATTTGTGATGCTACGAGTATATCCGTGAATTAAAAAATCAGATTTCCAGTTATCTAAATTGTTTTGCAATTACCAAAAGTCAATGGCCATCTTCTTCTTTTTCGTGTGGTTAGTAGCTAGCCATGAAATTTTGTGATGCTGTGTCAACTCTTATATTCGGTTCTACTTCTATTAGGTTTCCAATTAGGGTTTTCATCGAAACTTTCCAAAATGTGAATGTAATGTACCGAATGTGAGATTTAATTTCATTTGATAACTTAAAAATGCAAAAGATTTTTTTTCGCTTGGTTCCACAAAGCAGGTACATAATGTACGTAGTTAGCTTACCTTCGTCATCGTCGTCGGAGGAGTCGTGCTGGTCGGAGTCGGTGTCGGAGCACGACTCGCCGTCCGAGCTGTCCGCGCCCGCGTGCGTGCCGCACGACGGCGCCGCTTGCTGGAACGTACCAGTTACAAATGAGTACCTAATTATAATATCCTCCCGACCGAATTTCATTATAGAAAGTAAAAGGAAAACCTAACCTGGGAATTGGATCCATAAGATGACTAGATCAATTAAGCAGTTAATGTACAGACGCCAGCACATCAAGCTACTACAATTTGTCAAATTTATTTAATAGATTGAGTGATTTCCGCTGGATGCGGAAAGCACAGAATCGGTCGAAGTGGCGGTGCTTGGGGGAGGCCTATGTCCAGCAGTGGACGTCTTTCGGCTGAAATGATGATGATGATGATGATGATGATTTAATAGATTTTCAACTTTATCGCTGAAGTTTAAGGTTCAAAGTTGATTGGAAAAATTTGACAGTTTCGGGTAGCTTGATGTGCTGGCGTCTGTACCATAGAAATAGTAAGCGCATCGGGAATCATCGTGTTTCCGAATTAGCACAAATGTCGTGCTACAGATTAACCTCCCACCGAGGCAATGTTTCTAAGTTGTATTGTATTACTGCGTTTCGAAGTAGTGCACCTATATTGCGCATTTGTATAAAGTTTTCTCTCTGTTGGGTTACCTACTCTGGTCTAAAATTTCAAGTTTTGTAAGATTTTTGGAATTGACAATTGAAATTAACAACGTAATTTTTGTTAGTTTATTGTTCATTTACAGTTTTGTTAACACGGTAATACAAAATTTATAGTCATGGTTGTAAAAGCTCTATAATAATCTCATCAGTGCGCGTTCATATTTCCATAGATAGAGACGATTCCGGAAGAACAATTTTTCGTTGGAAAGCTGTATTTACATTTTAGTTATCTATCAAAACTGGCAACAGTAGTTTCGGTCATATTTACAAAAAAAAAACATGATAAAAATGTGTGTAATGATCATGAACCACGAGGTTACACTTACTTCCTCCATAGGATTAACAGTGATGGTGAGCGCGGAGTCGTCCCAGGCCATCTCCGCGTCGGTGCGCGCGCGCAGCGTGTGCAGCGCGTGCAGCGCGGCGGGCGCGCGCGCGCGGGGGCTGCGCGACGCGCGCGCGCGCGCCAGCCCCACGCCACCTACCACAAGCAGCACGCCGCACGACACCACGCCGATCAGGAGCGCGACGTGGTCTGTGGAGAGGGTTGCAACTTGATTATTATAGTTGAGGAGTGATTTTTCAAAGGGGCTTATTTCTATGATAAACTATTTTTAACCGACTTCAGAAAAAGGAGGTTACTCAATTCGACCGTATATATTTTTCAGTAATGGAGTAACCCATTATAAATTTGAAAGTTAAATTAAATAAAAATTAAAAGTCATATTTTTCCAATTTCCAATCATTATAAAAGTAATCAAGAAATTCCTTTCTCCGTTAAAAATTCCGTCACACTATAATATGCCTTGTCTACTAAAAAATGACGAAGTTTTTTTTTAAATAACGTCAAGTTTAATTCTTTCCAGCTCCTCGGTAATTTATTATAAATTACTGGCGCCATCTAACAGACACTCTTGCGCATTAAAGTCGTTCTCGCACTAGGGAGACACAGCTTACTATTATCGCGCCTATTTCGTGGAAATAAGTCAGCTATGCGGTCAAAACAATTAGGGTTCAGCTTTACAAACTGCCATTTCTAAAATATATATGCGTGGTAAAGTTAATATTTTATTCTGTTTAAAATATGGCACGCAGCTATCAGTAGTTTGCAGTTTAAAAATGGACCGTATGCATCGTTTCTGTGCTTTAAATGCAGTTTCTCTTTCGGTGGAGTTGCCCAAAAAGATAACGCCGTATTGTAGGTGGCATTCGACTAAACCATGGTAAGTCGTCCTGCACGCGTAGCATGACCACCGTAGAAACGAGTTTTGTCGACGGAAGAATAGACAAAATGACAGATTGTGATTGTTTATCTGTCATTTTGTCTATTCTTCCGTCGACAAAACTCGTTCTGAGTGCGTCTAGATTTACAATAGACGACAAAGTATGTAAAGCGTAGGCGGCTGTGCTTATTTTTTTGCAAAGTGTCTCTATGTGTGCAAAAATGAAAATAAGCCCATTTGTAAAATCACTCCTCAGTTGTACCTAGATCTTTTGGCGCGTGGCCAAAATCCAAACTAACGCCGCCATTTTCTTTTTACAAATAATATTACACAATGTTTACCAATAGTGCTGGTATCGTCATTCGAGTGCTAAAAGATCCTTGTAGCACATTTTCATTGGAATTTTCACACACAAATTTTCACGCACACTTGCAATCATAATCCATTGCTTCATATTTTTGAAAAATTTGTCTGCTCGACAATGTTGGTGAACAAGGAAGTCTCGGGTCAATCATCGACGGGGGTGCATGTGTGTGGTGTATGGTGGATAATTTTTAATGATAGTGAGCTTTTAAAATGCATACGAGGGACTAATTGCCTGCCGAATGACAGTCCGAGCGACATAGCTTGACCCCGTGCAAGCTAATCTGGTGAGATCTAAAAAAAGGTCCATCTACACCAATGCATCTACTCTTTGCTGTTTCCAATGTCTTGGTCTGAGATCTCGTTGCTATCTGTTTCAGGAACCAACCTGAACCAACCTGGCGACGACGTCATAAAAAGATTCCCATCAATAGATAAATATCACCCCGTCTCTCCATTATTCTATTGCCTACCCTAGAGTGCTTATCCAGTACGGCTCGCAAATCCTTCCATATCCTAAGGGCACGTCTTCCCTACCATTACCGCGTCTCCCGGTCTACTCCTTCATATGCAATGGCTTCTGTAGCCCCATGAAGCATGAGGCTACAGGGGCTAGAGCAAATCTCGGCGTTCATTCGATTTATCGAGTCTGGTTAAACCACGCTAGGGTCGGTGCATTTTATTCATTCATTCATTCGACAACGTTAGTAAACAAATAATAATGGTTTAATTTTCAAAATGAATGGCATTGCCATTGCTAGCGTGATATGCACGCGCGTGTGTGTGCTGCGTTGTGTGTGTTTGGCTGTAGAACACGCTGTGAGTTTTGCATTATCAATAGCGTTCATAACAAAAAAAAAAAAAGTTTTATTTCAGTCTTCATAGTGGTAAAATTTAAACGGACTAAAATTAAAGTAGGTGGTTTTGAAAGACTAATAGTTATTTATATACTGACTGGTAGGCATCTGCTCGGTGTGTAGATCGATGAGGCGCGGTGCGGGCATGTCTGCGGCGTGCGCGTCTCGCTGCGCGTGCGCCGCATACACGCGCGGCGTTAGCGAGTGGCCCTCGCCGCGGTGATGTGCGTGTTCGGCCTGTGGGGGGAGGGGACATATTATTATGATGAACTGTTGAGATGAACAGTGACTTGGGTCTCCAGGGCAATAGGTAAAAGGCTGTGCATTCTGAAAGTTGAAAACATCGTAAATAGCTGTCAAATACTTACCTGTTTGATTAATTTGTCAATATTACTTTAAGGAAATATTAAATATCGATCTTTAGTGCACTTAAATATTGATTATGAAATACAATAATGAATGTCGTAACATTAAATGTAAAAAGTATTTAGAAACTTTCCGAATGCCCTTACTCCTAATACTGTTACAGTGTTATTAGCAATTCATATTTAATATTATAGTGCACTAAAGAGCGGTATTCCATATTAATAAAAACAGGTAAATATTTGAGTTATTTGGTACCTTGCCAACTTTTATTACGCAGGCTCTTAAGTACTTACATAGGAATAAATTTGCTAATATTTACCAATATAAAATTGCGATACCTATGATATGAGTCAGATCTTAGAACGTCTAACGATGCAGTCTCCTGTTAACGTCATCAGACAATTTTAATTACTTTTATAACAAATAGAGTTACGTTTATTTAAACCCGGTTTCTGAATTAACAATTTTCAGTGCTTAAGATGACTCCTTCAATGTGGCCTGCGAAATTCGAAAATTCTTCGAATTTTTTAAAATCTATTTTGAAGTTTGCAAGCTTTCACCTAAGTAATGCTAAGGTATTTTGATAAGTTGTCAGCTTCAAATTCTCAATTTAGAACTTATTAGTTAGTTGCTTGTTGAATGCGTTCTTGTCAGTTTCATACTAACGAATGTGTTTTGCGAATTTAATCCTTATTACTACAAGAAATTTTACAACTGACAGGTGTCAGGAATGCATTCTCTCGACGGCTAGACTGTAGTGTAAATAATTAAATAAACAATGTGGAGACAACAATACGAACATAAATGCAAACACTGGCAATTCTAATACATAGGAGGTATTTTGAAATTTAAAATAAATTCTAACATCGAAATTAAAAACAGTTTTTTTCAAACAAACTAAATAGTAGTGATGGGCCCACTATGGGTTTTGCCGAAAACTGTTCTAGCTATAGTGACTCAACTATTAAATATATTTGAGAGCGCCTAAGAACGTCTCCACCGTGTATATTAATTTATTACTCTATTGTTTAAAGTGAAATAAATCCTGAACAATACTTATTAACATTTCTAGTCCCTATAACGAAACGAGCGTGGAGTGTTACCTGCTTGTCCCTGGCGACGGCGTCCATCTTGTCGGCCATGCCGCTGGGGTGCAGCTCGCGCGGCTGGCCCGCGTCGCCGGCGCCCGACATGTGCGGGTGGACCACGGTCAGCTGCACGACAAATACATTTGCTCATTAAATAAACTTAAGCTCGCTTGTACCAAAAGTCACATATTAATCGTTTGAAAACAATAGAGATAGAATGATCGATCGATCGAATGATTGATTGATTGATCGATGATAGGATGATATTATGATGAATGATGATGATGACGATGAAGGTTGACTGGTAGAAAATGCCTTTGGCATTAAGCATTTTTCCACCTCTGTACATTTGTGTGCTTGAAGTATTAAATAAATAAATCAATGATCCTTTAAATATGTTTAGCGTTAAGCGCATTCGTGATTTGTGATGAAACTGGGCCTCAGGTGTCCTCTCAGTGAGAATGCCAGCGCTGATTTGCTGGATTCGTTTTCTTCTCTACCGATAGTTATTTTTCCTGACAGTTTATTTTGTTATGTATGTACTTATTTATTCTTTTATTTTATGGTTATTTCCGAGTTATGTATCTTGTGTTATATGTTGCATCTGCCATGTTTTGTTTCTGCATCACCCTAAGTTGCTAGACAATGCCTCAGGCATTAAGTTCGCCTTTGTACAGTATTATGTTACTTGTGCATAAACTGTTGTAGTCGTGTGCATACGTACCGTCTGCACGTATTCGTTGCTGGTGAAGCGGCCATTAAGCTCGGAACACGTGAGCTTGAACACGCGGTTCAGGTAGTACGCCGGCTTCTTGTTGCTGTATTCGATCTCGCGGAGTACCTGCGAATAAAACCAGAATTATTTATTGATAGTAAAAAAGTATGACCAATTGTGTGATCGGAGCATTCAGGAAGCGAGGCGAGCGTAGCGCGGCGCACGCGTATACTCGCGCGGTACTGCGAGCCCCACGAATGCAATGGTTTCCAAAATTTCCGTGCAACAGCACGCGTCCATAGTCTACCTAAACCATTGTTGCAATATCTATTCCTTCCGCAATAAATTATCGTTCTACATCATCATGGAATAGCCTTCGAAGTCTCCTGAATACAATGTGTAAGGTTGAACTTGTCTATATAATAAAGATCAATATTTTACACAACACCATGGCTAATTCACTTTCATCAGGCTTTAAAAGTAACCACCATTTCATACGTCAATTTCCGTGAGGACAAGCTTGACTTCCAACCTTGACGATTGTCTACCACAGTAAGTATGAAGTTTTTGTGTCGATATTAAAAAACATTAGTGTTGTGAAAAAAGGAGTTGGCTTGATACTTCAGCGCAAGGCATGGATGCTCCAACAAAACTCATAACACTCCGAGGGTTCTGATACTTGTGACAGTGTTAGATTAAGACCAATTTGCGTATTGGTGCGACCGATCGCTTTGGTTAAGAGTAGGTAAATGTGTGGAATAAGGTAAGTCATATACTTATTGAGAAATAAGTCAATGTTACTCGTTAAATAAAATGATGATGAGACCTTCTGGTAGTTGTGCACAGTGTCGGCCCCGGACAGGATGACGCCGTCGCGCGTGACGGCGGCGCGGATGTCGTAGCGCAGCGGCAGCTCGGCCGCGTCGCGCAGCGACAGCGCCTCGTGGTCCGGGTTCAGCGCCGGGTACACCGACACCACGCACGAGTCCAGCTTCTGGCTTTGTTCTAGGGGAGGACACGGGATTTAGCGAGGGGTTAATATGACTAGTATTACAGGGAAAAGAGAAAAGATATTTGAACTTTGGCATTAATAGTAGTTTATGAAACTGTTGCATAACACAGGTTTATAATACTATCAAACGAGTGTTTTAATACCTAGTTATGTGTAGTTTCCCATGCGTCATGTTCGTGAACAGGCGCCGTCAGTTGGGACTGGTCATCTCTTAGTTGCCAGGGTTTTTTTTAAATTTATTTTAATTTTGAATTGTTCTTTGTTTTATCTTTTTATAACGGACGCTTCTAACATATTTCTACATTGTTCTCACATGTATAATTTTTATTTAAAAGAGTCTCCGTGAAATTTCTTGCCTGTTCTTCTCCATAAGTACCTACTACGTTTTGGGATGGACAACTAACTTCATATTTCTGACTGACCGATTCCTTGACAGTTCAAAAGTGCCTGTAAATGATTTCATTGAAATAAATGCTTTGAGTTTGAGTTTTCATCTACTACTTTATCTAAACTCATGCAATTTCATTTAAACACAATAATATCGTAAATATCTCGCCCGAATTTAACATTCTGCGCGGGACTACGCGTCACAGCAGATTCCACCACAGATAAAATTAGGAAAAGTGTGTTTTAATAAAACTTTTTAATAATATTACAGTTGCACGTGGACGATACTATTTTTGATTTCAAAATAACAAATTTACGTTATGTGTGTAGATAAAGAATTACATTTTATGTTACAAGTTCGATAGTATATCGATAAAGAGTAATCGATGTGATTGAGTTATTTTCAGTTCTAAAGTATGGGATAAGTATTGCCAATGATCTTATAGGTAAAACGTTGTTTCTCTCACCAGCCATAGGATGTCCGTTCCCTCCGGCCAGCACCCGGACGGCCAGGTCCGGGAACACCGTGAGTCCGGCCCGGAAGTGCGTGTAGTCCCGCGCGAGGTCCTCGGAGCCGTTGAGCAGGATGCTGGGCGTCTGCGGGGCCAGCACCATGATGTACGACTCGGCCGGACGCGCCTTGATGATGCGCCCGTTGTCGCAACTGCGGAGAAACATGAGAAACATGTTAGTAATCATATCTTTTGGCGCTCGAATGGCATTGAGGGGCCTGCTGTTGTTAAATATTTTGTGCAATTGTTTTGTGAATTGTAAAAAAAAAAATATGGCAGCGTTATTTCCGATTGTGACCACGCGCAAAAATAACCTAATAGCGCTAGTTGTAGTTCTAAGTGCCATTTATCTATCAAAGAAACATGGCAGATAAACGCCATACGCCACGCGCCGCAACAAGTCTCCACTATGTATACATACGTGATGGTAGTAGCGACGTGCACGTTCCGCCGGCCGGGCGTGGGGAAGGCGCGCGCGTCGCCGTACGCCACGCGCCGCAACAAGTCTCCACTATGTATACATACGTGATGGTAGTAGCGACGTGCACGTTCCGCCGGCCGGGCGTGGGGAAGGCGCGCGCGTCGCCGTACGCCACGCGCCGCAACAAGTCTCCACTATGTATACATACGTGATGGTAGTAGCGACGTGCACGTTCCGCCGGCCGGGCGTGGGGAAGGCGCGCGCGTCGCCGTACGCCACGCGCCGCAACAAGTCTCCAGTATGTATACATACGTGATGGTAGTAGCGACGTGCACGTTCCGCCGGCCGGGCGTGGGGAAGGCGCGCGCGGTCCGTACGCCACGCGCCGCAACAAGTCTCCACTATGTATACATACGTGATGGTAGTAGCGACGTGCACGTTCCGCCGGCCGGGCGTGGGGAAGGCGCGCGCGGTCCGTACGCCACGCGCCGCAACAAGTCTCCACTATGTATACATACGTGATGGTAGTAGCGACGTGCACGTTCCGCCGGCCGGGCGTGGGGAAGGCGCGCGCGTCGCCGTACGCCACGCGCCGCAACAAGTCTCCACTATGTATACATACGTGATGGTAGTAGCGACGTGCACGTTCCGCCGGCCGGGCGTGGGGAAGGCGCGCGCGTCGCCGTACGCCACGCGCCGCAACAAGTCTCCACTATGTATACATACGTGATGGTAGTAGCGACGTGCACGTTCCGCCGGCCGGGCGTGGGGAAGGCGCGCGCGTCGCCGTACGCCACGCGCCGCAACAAGTCTCCACTATGTATACATACGTGATGGTAGTAGCGACGTGCACGTTCCGCCGGCCGGGCGTGGGGAAGGCGCGCGCGTCGCCGTACGCCACGCGCCGCAACAAGTCTCCACTATGTATACATACGTGATGGTAGTAGCGACGTGCACGTTCCGCCGGCCGGGCGTGGGGAAGGCGCGCGCGTCGCCGTACGCCACGCGCCGCAACAACGTCTCCACGTCCGCCACGCCGTCGCCTTCCACTGATACTGATTTCAGATCTACAACAAACAGTTTATTCTATTATAAGTACTAATCAAGATTGATATTATATTCACAACTTCCTCGTTCACACGTACAGTCAACAGCACGTCTATGGCAACAATTTGTTACAGGCAGCGGCTTTATGTCAAAGTAGTAATTTTAATTTTATTTTTAGTGACTGGGCAACTAGAGGTATTAGGATAAGTAGGGAAAGACTGTTCGAGCTGTATGGCCTTAAGCCTTACATTAATACTGAAACTTTCAACAAGTATGTTGCTACATATTCCAAAATTTTTAGAAATACTTGCAAGATAGCTAAAGCTCTGTATATTAGCAACAAGATTAAATCAGCAGAAAATAAAATAAAAACAGTTTGGAAAGTTATAAATAATGAAACTAATAGGAACAAAGTACGAAACACTGAGTACAAATTGGAGACTTCACGTGGTGCCATTAGCTCTAACTTAGAAGTAGCGCAAGAATTTGTACATTTCTTTACTAATATACCATCTAAAACGACAGAAGCTTTAAATTCCTCACCCGATGTCTCAATTAATTTATTAAGAGCGAACGTTCCAGGCTGCCCGGTTGAATTTCAATTTAAACATATAAACCCTATGATAGTTATAAAAGCTTTTCGGCAAATTAAAATCAAATTGACCGAAGATCTATGGGGATTATCTATCAAAGTTTGTACATCCATAATCGAGACTATAGCACCGTACTTAGCTTTAATATTTAATTTGTGTGTGGATCAAGGAGTCTTCCCGGATTTAATGAAATACAGTAAAGTTATACCACTTTTTAAATCTGGGGACAGTAAAGACACTAACAATTATAGACCAGTATCTGTGCTGCCGGTATTCAGCAAGGTTTTCGAAAAGGTAATGCTCAATCAAATGCTTAATCATTTTAACGCCAACCAAATCTTGCACGATCAGCAATATGGTTTCACCAAAGGACGTTGTACAACTGACGCTGGTGTCACCTTATTAAAACACATATTTACAGCGTGGGAGGAGGCCCAAGATGCCATAGGAATCTTTTGTGACCTCTCCAAGGCATTTGACTGCGTGAGTCATGAAACCTTGCTCTTGAAACTTGAGCATTACGGACTAGGTAAACTTGCGCTCAGTTTAGTAAAATCTTATTTAAATGATAGACAGCAGCAGGTTCAAGTAAATGGTGTCCATTCAATCGGTTTAAAAGTAAAAATGGGCGTTCCACAAGGCTCGATATTGGGTCCTTTCCTCTTTTTAGTATATATTAATGATCTACCCCATTTATTAAAAAACCAACCACAAATGGTGTTATTTGCTGACGACACTTCCTTAATTTTTAAGATAAATAGACGTGCATCAAATCTTGACGACGTAAATAACGCCCTACTGCAGGTTCAAAATTGGTTCACTGCTAATAATTTAGTATTAAATGGGAAAAAAACTAAATGCATAAGATTTGCTTTACCAAATGTTAAAAGTAGTGATTGTGACATAGTATTGAATAAGGAGAAACTAGAATTTGTCGATAAAACTGTTTTCTTGGGGATCACGCTCGATTCAAGGCTGCAATGGGGTCCTCATTTAACATCTCTAGCAGGACGGCTAAGTTCAGCAGCATATGCTGTGAGAAAAATCCGTCAATTTACTGACGTAGATACCGCGAGGCTAGTCTATTTCAGTTACTTTCATAGTATCATGTCTTACGGTATTTTACTATGGGGACGGGCTGCAGATATCGAGTCTATTTTTATTCTGCAGAAGAGAGCCATCAGAGCAATATATCGTCTCCGCAGACGCGATTCTCTAAGGGATTTGTTTAAAGATATTAACATCATGACGGTACCTTGTCAATATATCTATGAAAACATCATGTACGTAAGGAAAAATCTAAGTCTTTTCAGTAAAAGAGGTGATAGACACAATTATAGGACTAGAAATAGGGACCAATTAGTTCAACCGGGTTTCAGATTGGCTAAAGTAGACTCATCCTTCATGGGGTGCTGTTTAAAATGTTATAATAAAATACCGTCCCACATACTCCAACTGAACGAAACGAAATTTAAATCATGTATAAAACGCACACTATGCTGCCAAGCATATTATAAGTTGGGGGATTACATCGCTGATAAAAATGCTTGGCTCAGCGCTGGTCCAGCTCCACAAGGGCGCATAAACTAATTGATTAGCATTCGAAAATATTGTTGCAGCTGCTGAAGATTGTAAAACTATCTTTTCCTTGTATAAATTCAATCTCTTTGTATTGTATAATTGCATATCACATGTGTGAGCACTGTGACCATGTTGTACATTCCATAAAGCTACCATTTACTGGGTACGTCTTTCATTGACTTGAATGTGCTCTGGCAGCTGAGAGTATGTCATGCTCACTCAAATGTCTCGCTGATGGTGGCGTGTGTGTTGGATCATTAAGTTCCCTTCAAAATGGTTGAGCTAAATGGTGCTGATCCATGCGTCATGTTCGTGAACGGGCGCCGTCAGTAGGGACTGGTCATCTTTTAGCTGCCACGGTTTATTTTATTTTAATTTATTTAAATTTTTGAATTGTTATTATATTTTTATTACGGACGCTTTTAACGTGCACGTCTTTCTACATTGTTCTCACATGTATAAATTCAACACGAATGATGTAACCAATATTTTGTAACAATATTTTGATTTAAAAGAGTGTCCGTGGAGTTTCTTGCCTGTTCTTCTCCATAGGTACCTACTACGCTTTGGAATGGGCAACTAGCTTCATTTTTCTGACTGACCGACCCCTTGACAATTCAAAAGTACCTGTAATTGGTTTATTTGAAATAAATGGTTTGAGTTTGAGTAATAGTGATTTTTAACCGACTTCAAAAAGAAGGAGGATCTCTATTCAACTGTATTTTCTTTTTTCAGAAGTGAAAACTTCTTTAGGCGCGTTGGGCATTTTTGAGATAGGAAAAAACAATTGAACTCGCGACACCGTTACCGACACCTCATTTTTGTAAACGCGATTGCGCTCTTTATTTATATTACGTTACGGATCAATGTTCTATGCAAGTATTTTTATTTTAAAGGTTTTGGAAGTTTTTTTTTTGTAAACTCGATTGTGCTCTTTATTTAGATGAAGTTACGGACCAATGTTCTATACAAGTATTTTTCTTCCACTAAGGCGATCTTGTTCAAATTTTCATTTCTGTCGGTACTCCCGTGCCACTGTTTTTTTTTTCCAAAAAATACACAATAAAGTGAATTTAATTACTTTAATTTCGGAAGTCGGTGGCAAAAAACGAAAATTCAAAATCAAAGCAAGTGTTACCACTGGCACGCGGTGCTCCTAGATTTAATTTTAGAAACAGAGATAATGGTGCCGATTCTCTTGTCACAAATGCCTCTAAACTAAACTAAAAATCACCAAAATTTAGTTTATTCCTGTCAAACGACGATTTCCCATTCTGAAATAGACTAAAGTGACACACACTATATTTTAGTTTGACAACACTAAGATGGCACTGAGATATTAGTTTAGTGAAAATGGCAATTTTGCTATTCTGAATTTGACGTTTTTAACCGAAAATTTTGATTTTCTAACTAAATATGACTATTTTTAATCGCGACTAAAAACATGTGGAATAAAATTGGTTGTCATGAACTAAAATTCACACCAACACCTCGACTTTAGATGAAAAAACAGTACTGAATATTTTTTTTTCTTTTGCTTATATCTCGAAAACGAAAACTTCGTAGAACCTTTAAACCCTTAACACTCTACATGTAGGTAATATTTTTTCTTATTTTCCATACAAAAAGTGAAAAATCCATATAAAATACGTCGAGGCTGCCCCTCCGGGGCTGCCCCTGCGCGCCTCCGGCTCTAAAAAGATTCACGTGGTTAGGTATCACGTGTGGAGTCGCGATTGTCAAATTCGATTTAGATGTGTCAAAATTATTTTTAAATTTAGAGAATTTATTTTGCAGAATAGCTTTGAGATTCTCATAGTCAAAAGTAAGGAATTTTAGTGATAGTTTAGTTCGGTGTACAAGAGAATCGGCACCATTGTTATCTTTAAGATCTTTGCAATTCCAAAGTGTTTTTTTTTTTGCCAATTATACTACATTACAATCAATAATGATCATGTTGCGTTCCTCTCAGCAACTAAGCGAAAGAAGGTGCTCCTTGTGGCATTCCTCCTTTTTGATCCTTTAGGAACATTGATAGAATCAATCAATTTGTAAAATGTGTTAATGACAATATACTCATTAAACCGCTAATTTGACGATGATTTTGGACTAGCAAGCGGGCTTCTATGTAATGCATACGCACATAGATCAGGCGCCAGACTGAGTCCCTCCCGGCAGTGCGCCAGGCACGACAGCGCGCGCGCCGGCTGCACGGTCCCGCGCGCCACGCCCAGCCCCGCCAGCCAGCCGCGCAGGTGGTGCTTCATGTCGTTCTCTGTACCTGGGGACATTCCACCTTATAGTTAAACAGACAGGGTGTAGTTTACGTTGTGTAGGGTTGATGATAATAGACCTATTTTTATTTCATCTCAATTTCAATAGTGAAAGAAAGAAATTTATTTAGCACAGAGTAAAAGACACAACGTATTCTGCAAATTTAAATTAAATAAAAAATGTATTTCCTTGAAAGAAATTTGCAAGAATGTGCATCTCACGGCTGCTCCAAATAAATGATATTATTATTCCACTTTATAGCTAAGACAGTAAGGTACACTTTACCTTGCCAGCAGGCTCCAATGACTAATGTCGTGTTAACTCCATGTGCTGGGTGTAGAGGCCAGTCATCAATGACCTCGGGCCCCTTGCCGTCCACTGCACGGTAAGGCTCGCCGTCCACGAACAGTTCCACGTTCGGGAAGCGAACGTTCACCGCGTAGTGATGCCATTCGTTGTCGCATACCTGGGAATTAACGGAAATTTCAAGTAAAGTGATATTGCTTCCTTTTGTAAATAAAGATATTCGTCTGTCTTATAAGAAACGGTACATACTTCAGGCAGCTTCCACCTCCACTCGGCGGGTCTGAAGATGTTAAGGTCGCCCTCGCCAAAGTCGCGCCGCAGCAGCAGGATGAGCCGACAGTTGCGCACGAACAGCGCGTAGTGGTGCCGATTCATTTCTGGGAAGAGTAGAAGATGTTCAGTACTTTCAGGTAAGAGAGAATGTTGATGGTCTTTGAACTTATTTCTAGCTGTGATTCTTTTTAATTGGTCTTTCGGAAAGTTAAGTGGAGGGACTCAGACTTATTGGTTTGCAGCAACCAGTGCTCTATTATTAAACTGGACAGGTTGCATACTGGATATTATTCCTGCCTCCAAATCATATGGTCGTAGTACTCACTGTGGTCGTCCGCGAGACACAGCACGTGTTCCTTGCGGTGCTTGTCCGCGTCCGGGGCCGGCGCGTGCCGCATCCAAGTGCTGATGCTGAAGCTGCCGACGAGATCATGTGGTAGGATGGACTCCGGTACTACTGCTGCTGTCGTTTCGCCGTCGAACTCGAACATCTGTTCGCCGTCGCGACCTGGAGAACATTTTGAGGAGTTCAGAGAAGATTCGAGATGTGAGTGGTGTTTTATTGTTGGAAGATGTTGTTGTAGGAATGATCTCTAAATTGACTTTTGACGAAACCTACAACTAAACCCTTTTAACAGTTATTTTTTATCAAAACGTTAACTACCTTGACTATTTCAAATGGTATATGTGTTCAATTGCCAGAAACTCTATTAATCATGTGTTTCTGCTGTTGTTTATTTGCTAAAAATATGTGTATAGATACGGTGTTAAAATCTTGATTATTTATACTAAAACTAACCTGAATCTGGTTTCAGTGACTTCGCCCATTCGTTTCCGACTCCGGGGCTTGGAAGAAGGTCGATCGTTTTCGGGTCCAATCCTGCAAATGGGAAACATAATCTGATCAATGATACCTTTTTATTTTTCATTCCGAAGGATATAATTAAAATTGTCATAGGTAAAAATGTCGTAGATAAAATCTTATAGTTATTCTTACCGCAAATAGTCCTCTGCGAGTGCAGCGAATAGGTATCCCTGTCGCAGCCGCTGCCGGCGCGCGAGGCCTGCAGCGTGACGGCGGCCTGTATGCGCGTCACGCCCGGGCAGCGCTCGTCCGACGAGCACGTGTCCAGGCGCGCCGCCGGGAACAGGGCCAGCGGCCCGGTGCCGGGCGCGTAGTCCACGCGCTCGGCGACGCCTGGGGGGGACGAATAAGGTGGTGTAAGTACTAGGGGCTTTAAATTAAGTGATAATTCTGTTTAGTGATATAACCAAACGTAAGGCACTGTTCCTGCAGGCACTAAGAGGAAAGTTTCTGGTATACAATCAATGGGTATTGTATTTTTACCCGACTACGGCAAAGCTAAAGGAGAGTTATTATTTTTGTTGAACCTACACGAAGGATTTAAAAATAACGAAAATGTATTGGTTCTTCGAGACATATCTCCTCACTGTTTTGTTGGAAACTTGGCCTTAAAGAGGGTTTTTAAGTACACGTGTAGTCCTACAAAATCGATGTCTTTTCGCTAGTGCGTACTCATACTGCTCGATATGCTCCTACAACCCAGGCGATCAATCTGCTGAATGCTCTGAATCGGGAGCCGGATGTTGACATATGTTCAATATTTGCATGAATTTTTTTATTTCAATGTTATGTTGTTGGCTTGCTGCACGCTTTGTTGTATACTGTAAGTGCAGCAAGTTATAGAAATAAATAAGTAAAAGCAGAAATAGATTGACGAGAAAAACAGCTATTATTTTATTCTATTTAGTCTTTCTTTTCTATCATTTCCAATCAAAACCTAAGAAAAGAAAATTATATTCTTTTTACTTATATTATTTTCTTATCAAATAAAACTAGATCTGTGTGATCTAGGTACAAGTTTGTGTCCAAATACAAAGTAAGCATGGTAACTTGAAGTATAAGCAATTAATTAATATCGCCATTTCTGCGGCTTCGTCCGAATAGAGTTGTTAAAATAATCCCGCTCTAAGCCTCCCAGTCCGTAGTTCGGGACCCGGGCCCGGGGCGAGCCCCATCAATTATTTAACGTTTACATATTATAGTTTGTCGGTTTGTTGTGTTTATTGAATAGTGTGGCCCAGTTTGGGGAACAATAGTGTTTTCTTGAATACCCTCAAATACCCTGACTAACTAACTCGTTCGCTGCTACGTATGGACTCGAAGTTTTATTCAATATACTTGGTGTTTTACTTGAGTGAAAATACATAAATAAAAACAGTGTCACTCCGGGAGTGCCGACAGAAGTGAAAACTTGAAAAAAAATCGGCTTTTATTCCACGCACCGCGGTAATCAACGCGTTTATGTCTTTTACTCCACGGTGTCGGTAACAGGTCGCGAAATCAATGGTTTGGTTCCATCTCAAAAATGCCCAACGCGCCTAAGAAGTTTTCACTTCAAAAATAATTGTGAAGTTATTTTTCTTCATATCTAGGTAAGTAGGGTGCAACAACATATCTAAAAGCTAATGAAACAGATCATGCTCGATGTCAATAATTTTATACGAAAATACCGAAGCTCAAAAAAAATACGAGTGGAGATACTTATCGTCCTGCCTTGGGCATTCAGCCATTCCAACTTACTTACTCATTGACGAACTATTTAACTTGGCAAGACCTATTATTATTTCGTGCCAATACAGAAAATCCCAATTCAAAATATATTTATCACATAAATCTACAAGGGCACTTATGAAACGTCAGAAGCAGCCAAATGGTCGTTTCCTATGGAGAAGAGCCGGCAAGAAACTTCACGGTTACTCTTTGAAAAATAAAAGACAGTATATACGAACCTTTCCATCCCGCCCTGCAGGGCTTGTTGACCTTGATGGTGACCATGACGGGCGCGGACTGCATCATGCCGCAGTCATACGCCACCACCGACAGGATGTGGTTGTGCGACTTCTCGTAGTCCAGGGCTTCCGTGTTGCGGATAACACCTGGCGAGCAGAAAAATATATTACTTATTAATACAACATAGGTAAGTACAGTCAGAGAAATACATTGTTCCGCAAATTGACACCCTACGTCAATTTGCCGTGTTATAGCTATTTTGTACACCTGTCAAATAATAACAGTTGTGATGTACAATTACGTTCAATTTAAGTTAAGAAGTCATTTGCTTAATAATGAATTTTCCTGAATTTGCATAGGTTTATTAAGACGCAGATATATGATAGTGACCTTGAATGGTTAGCTTGCGTGTTCTGTACTAAGCTCACGCAACGCGTCGTACGTCCAGCCAGTAATAGGACTCGCCCATCAAGGAGCGCTGTCCCAAATTAGACGCATTATTAATTTATTACACGTAAAACAAAAAAAAAATTCATAAAACACGTATACTAAAAGATCAGTAATTTAATTATCTTTAATATGGTGAAGTTTTCAGAAAAATACGCGTGATGGATTTTGCGTCATTCTCAGTTTTTTTATCCGCGTTAGACATAACTTTACAAATTAATTTCACTACGTAATTAAACATAATCAAAAATATGCCTATATTAAAATATTTTAAAAATGCTCTAATTTAACATATTTTTTTTTTCCAAATCACTAACACTACTCGTTCAGACGTCATCTTCAGTATAAAATCATTAAAAGTCAGCTATCGTCCCCTTAATTGCGTCTGTGATTTCTGGTAGTCGGCTGTGGTATATGTGGTACCTACAGTCAGTTGGTGAACAATTCTAACAAACCCAGACTGTCTTACCCAGCAGGTCCTTAAAATGAACGTCGATTTGGCTCACTAATAAGGCCGTAAGCAGCAGTTTTATTGATTTTCAGATAGAATTTCATATAGGTAATGAAGCATTATGCGGTATAGTCCGTAAGTTAAAGATCTTAACTTTAAAATAAAACAATGAACTGTCGAATCGGAAGAGCATACTGCAGACTTTAAAAATCATGAATGTGACCAGAGACCAACACCACACCACCCCTCATGAATCCGCTCAAACCGTCCGCTCCACAGTTAAAATGGAATAGATTTATTAATAATATTCTAATAAACTACATAAACATTCCAACACCCACCTTCATTATCGATAGTGAAGGGCTGGCTCCTGTCGGTGAGTATCTCGTACTTGCACACGTCGCCGTAGCGCGGCGTGCAGTCTCTGTCCGTGGCCTCGACGCGCACGATCTCGTCGTACACGCGGCCCTCGTCCACGGCCTTCACGTACGCGGCCTGGCTGAACACCGGCGCGAACTCATTCACATCCGTCACTGTTATGTGGACTGGCACCCTGGGGGGGAAAGGGAGAGCTTTAAATATCAAAAAGTTTTAGGAAAGAATATGGGTTTGTTAATTTTTAACCGACTTCAAAAAAAGGAGGAGGTTCTCAATTCGTCGGGATATTTTTTTATTTTTTTTTTATGTATGTTCCCCGATTACTCGAAGACGGCTGGACCGATTTGAAAAATTGTTTTTTTGTTCAAGTTGGTCCCATTGTCCTTTGGTCACGATCTGATGATGGGATCTTGGAGAAATCGAGGGAACTCTTCAAATATTATAGGCACATCTGTAGCGATTTGGGTATTTTTGATGAGCAGTTGACATAAGGCTATTGTAACTTAGATAAATTACAAGCCAACCCACTAAAAAGTGAAAAAAAAAAACTTTTTTACAAAAAACATAACCGACTTCCAAACTACAAAGTGAAAAATAACTTTAATTTCGGAAGTCGGTGTCAAAAACTAAAATACTGATCTGATCCAAAGACACCGACTTCCGAAATTAAAGTTATTTTTCACTTTGTCAAACTCAAACTCAAATCATTTATTTCAATTAAACCATTTACAGGCACTTTTGAATTGTCAAGGAATCGGTCAGTCAGAAATAGGTATGAAGCTAGTTGCCCATTCCAAAGCGTAGTAGGTACCTATGGAGAAGAACGGGCAAGAAACTCCACGGACACTCTTTTAAATAAAAAATTGTTACAAAATATTGGTTACATCATTCATGTTGAAATTTTACATGTGAGAACAATGTAGAAAGACGTGCACATGAGAAGCGTCCGTAATAAAAAGATAAAAAAGAACAATTCAAAAAAATAAAAATGAAAAATAAAAATAAGCCCTGGCAGCTAAGAGATGACCAGTCCCAACTGACGGCGCCCGTTCACGAACATGACGCATGGATTAGCACCATTCAGCTCAACCATTTTGAAGGGAGCTAAATGATCCAACACACGCGCCACCATCAGCGAAACATTTGAGTGAGCTTGACATACAGCCGCCAGGGCACATTCAAGTCAATGCAAGACATATTACCCGGTAAATGGTAACTCTTTAGTACATAGTGCTCACATAGTGTGCTATGCAATTATATAATACAAAAGAGATTGAGTTTATACAATGCAAAGATGGTCTTACAATCTTCAACAGCTCCAACAGTATTTGCAAATGTTAATCAATTAGTTGTGGTTGTGGAGCAGGACCAGCAGTTGTAGTTTGGAAGTCGGTTATGTTTTTTGTAAAAAAGTTGTTTCAAGATAAAATTTACCTATAGGCGTAAACTAAGAAAATTATGGATTGAAGTTCCAAATGAATGTCTGGACTGATACGGGTTTTTACTGTTACAGTAAGCTGCTCTGATGTTCCCAACGTTTCTAACACACCTTTTTTACGTTCCGGTACATACCTAGGGTAGTGTTTTTGGGTCATTAATTATTGATAACCCTGTCCCAGGAACCTCATAATTATAGTTTGGGGTGATTTTCTAAGTTTTGTGCCAGCTTTGCGGTCGGTGAAAATGATAAACTATTCCCTGTGAGATCTTTCCCAGAGTCGTGTTTCTTGAGAATAGGGTCGTTTTTGATTAAACTCTTGAGGTCGGAGAAAACCAGCGTCGTGCCGTTTTGTTTGGGCGAGTTTCCGTAGAGACCTATTTGTTTGGGAAAACTCATTTTCGGTAACAAACTACGATGATCTGAGTATTGCTTAAGATCCACTGTAAATAAAACTTACGTGTTTGAGTAAGAGCCGTCGCACCCTACGGCGGCGATATCAAACTTGTAGTTGCGTCGCTTGTCGCAGTTGAGCGGGTAGCGCACGCGCAGCCGCGCCTCGTTCTCGTCTATTACCATAATCTGGAACAATAACCAAGGTTTAGATTGTGGGAAATGTCGTAGAATAGTTAGTTAAACGTTTAGTTTAGCCGCAGGACATGTGCCATTTCTGTGTATAGTTTCGATGCACACAAACATTGCTGCAGTCATGTGATGCGGAGACACTAAAGAGACAAATGCCGATCGTCCATCTTTATTTTGTTTTAGAGCTGCACAAGTTTCTGAATAAAAAACAAAACACAATCAACGTGCAGACATTCGCATACCTTCCTTCCTTGATCAGCAAAAATCATTCACGCCCGATTATACACTAAAGAAATGAAGCTGGCCCAAATAAAATCCTACAATAAAATAACAGGTCCATTATCAAAACACGAATCTATCCTATATTCCCATCCCATCCGGTCTTTTGGGCCCGACCTATCAACTCCAGTCGAGCGAGCAAAATAGAAAACTTATCCGAACGACCATAATTCCCATAAAATATTTGTAGGTCCTTTAATGAAAATGATTCCGGTCAGTAATGTACAATGGTATTGTTTGGTTGCCATGGTAACGGGTCCGAGGGTTTCTATGGTTTTGTGATTAATGTGGCACATAAATTTTATGTTTTCTTTGTTGGTAGAATGGTTGGAATGTGGGGTACCTGTCAGAAATGGTTACAGTACCCCTAAATGAATAATAAACTTGAGGTTGTTTATTTAAATAGAGCGTGCCCAAATAATCAAAAACTCTTTGAAAAGGTTAGACAGAACCACACTCATAGCAAACCAGGAGCAATTCGTTCTTGATTTAAAAAGTAGTTTTACTTTACTAGAAACAGAAGATGCAGATAGCGTTCAAATACAATTTAACAATATTAAAACTGTTATAAAAAGGTCATTTGCAAAATAAAAACAAACAATTACAGAAATAGTAAATTAAGCTACCAAACAAAACAGCTGATCGAATTAAGAGAGACAAAAACAAGCCAAGTACACACCAGCATACACAACTACGTAAAGATTTAAGAAACCGCAATAAACATCTCATCAAGATTGCTTTGCAACAAAATAAATCTTTAAAATAAAATCAGCCAAACAGGAAATTTCAAGCAAAGGACGTCCTACTATTGTCTGTTCAGGTGCGAGGAAGAATGATAGAGGCAAAATTTTTACATTTGTACCGAATTTTATAGAAATCTTTACAGTGAAGAGCCGACCCTCCAACCAAACACAACAATGTATTCATGCTCCGACCACATTCTACTTTTTACAAATTGGGAAGTCCACAAGGTTTTAAGGAGCATGAAATATTTAATCATTTATTTTCAGAATAAAACATTCCATACATTGTTAGTAAATAGTACTTAAAACTATGTTAGTAAATTATTATTATTATCTACAATTCCGCTATTTAATATTATATAAGGCACCTCCAGATCCGTAAACGGTGTTCCAGTGCCTCACAACCGGACAATCAACCCTTCCCAAAACAGCATTCAGAAGGCTGTTGGTGCTGCCGCACGCGGCGCATCAGGGAGGCAACTCTTTTTCTTACTATTGCCCTAAAGCAATCCGTGCTGGCCTTCGCAAACATACCTGATGCACTGCAAAAGCGAGGCAATCCCAACAGCATCCTGAAACCATTATTGTATAGGACCCGAAGGGCATTGAAAGATCTACGCGTATACCGGACCCACAGGCTGCAGGTATAAAATGTCTAGCAGTATGCCTTAAAAAGAGCAATTTAATATCGCAAGAATACTGAAATAACGGCTGATAGGAATATAACTATGAAAGAAGATATGAGGAAGAGGATAATGAGGATATTGTTATTGTTTGTGATTTGTTTTACAAGATGTTATAATATCGATTAAGTTAAGATAGGCGCATTTATCGCATTGGGTTATCCTGTAATGGTATAGATGTAAGTAGATAAATAAATAAATATTCGGGATCTGTATCAAAGGGTGGTAGAAATAAATAGGATAAACTAGAACTAAGGCAAAACTATTAATCATTCAATGAAAGTGAATATAATCAGCCGTACATTTAGTGTTTAGACTGAAAACCGACCACTAAATTGGAAAAGGACTAAAACCCGTTGGAATGGGCAACAGCAAAGTCCTAGTTAAATAAATAAATATAGATAGAACATCAAATTGATTCTCATAGGAGCTCTTAAATAACAGTGGTTTATCATACTGACATTGGAACGAGAATAACATATTTGTAGACATTTTCACCCAGAATTTTCTGTACAATCCATCTCTATCTTGCTACAAGCTGCAACAGCGAGATAAGTTCTAATCCGGTGTCTGCCATCGATTACCTGTCAGATTCTGTGCTGGCTAAACGAGGCTATACATGGCTATCCGTGCTTGTGGCTGGTCCAACTTGACAACGACCAGTAAATCACGGAAGTTCGAACAAGTTGCGAAGTTCGGCTTTAAAATAGATTCGGTAATGCACAGATTTATGAAATTTATTCTGAGTTATTGGGAAAATAATCTGACTGGATTTATTGAGTGTTTTTGAGGCGAAATGATTACTAAGGGTCTCCTCGGAGGCAATTTCTGTATTTTTATGAACGTTCCCATTCCAATTTCGGTCACAATAAACTCTCTAGTTTACCTACATTTTTGATAAGTTTTTGACACCAGTTGCCGCTGAGATGAGATTGCAACTTGAATTTTTACGATTTTTTTTGTATGACAATTAGCCGTCTAGGTTCTGAAAGGCAATTTCATAAAAAGTATTTTGGCAAATCTTAAGTTCTTCACGGCCATGTGGAAAATGACCTGTGCAAAAGAACGTCCTTGGTTCTTATTCGAATTTGGACATACTGAAACTGACCAAGATTATATCTGGACTTTGAAAGATACTTTAATCTCTGAGTTTGTTTCGGTCTTTCTTCTCAAAGTAGTCAGTAAGGAAACACCGAACTCATCTAGTTTTAAAACATCATTTAATTTTATAGGTAAGCACGTCCTTTGACTAAAAGACCTAAGAATGTAACTTGATACTTTGGAAACCAACTTTTTATTCATTTATAAAAGCACGCGCTTAAGAGTGTCATTGCCTGAACTAATATTTTAAATACTATTGTAGGTAAACATACCCATAAAACTAAAGACAAGATACATAATTCCGGTTCCGAATCGTAAACTCAACCACAGAGCCTGCTCAAACACAGTAGTTCAACACAATAAGGTAATATTACTGCCGGACACGACGACGTTGACATATAACTGTGTGCGGATCTTACGTCGTGTTGACACTGCACACTGGAACAGTTTGTAGACTGTGGCACATTTGTGGGGGCTCAACGGTTGAGATATGAATCAAATTCGAATAAACTCTCGATCTCTGTCGACTCGTGGGTTTATTCGAGTTACACGATGTAATGAGATTTGAAGGCGTTTTATAATTCATCATCTGCCCAGCGTTTTCCGAACTATGTTGGGGTCGGCTTCCAGTCTAACCGGATACTGTGCCTAGTTTGAGACCCGCTGTCTAATATTCTAAATCTTCTGTTAGTGAGAATTTCACACCATGTTAGGTTGTATACTTAAGAACTTTGTGTAAGGTAAATAAAATGAATTCGAATGTTAAAATGAAATGCTACCTCCTTCCTGCACAAGTGGGTACTAACAATATGTAGCTAGCCATTACTAGCAAAATTACTAACAATATGTAGCTTGCCATTACTAACAAAACAGACTTTGTAAGCATTTTACAGCTCAGCCTTGAAGTTGCAATAACGAAATAAAGCCGACAATGTAAAGTTTCAGTTATTGGCTCTTCAAAGTTGCCACCTGCCTCGCTACCCACCCCCGGCAATCGCAGCGTCGTGAAACTTTGCAGCCGGTGCTCTGTGGTGCAATCTAAGCTACAGAAAGTTGCTACTTTCTTAGCTTTATAAGTATGCTTGGAGTATGTGGAGAAGGGTTTTGTATATTTTTTTGTCTTAGGTTGTCTAGGCTAGGTTTTTCAATTCCATGTATAGTTGAACAAGTTTTGTTGTTCAACAAAAAATACTTTGAATTTGAAATTCAATATGATTCAAGGTCAGACGGTTCAAATCGCTTTCGATTTAGCAGTTGATCAATTTAAATTGAACCGTATGAACCCGGTATTACTTTTCTAAACGTGAATGTCACTTGTATTGTATGTCATACAACAACAAGGTCTATGTTTGCTTTCAAGACCAATGTGAAAGTTTAAGTCCAAGTCCGTAGCCGAGAAGGCGAGGTGTCGCCGCGACACTCGGGATTCTATGGTATTTCATCGAATCGAATTTCTATGAAATCAACTGCTGCTGCTGCCTGCAGTCGGCTACGAAATTGTACCTTTAGATAGTTCAGATAATCAACCTTAGTGCAGTTTCAATGTACTGCGAGTGTTTGTTAAGCAATGAAGATAAAAAAAAAAAAACAATAGAAGCGGATATATTTAGTAACCTGTTCAGCTTAGATATTTCTAAAGAGTCATAAAAATCCTAGAAGAAATCGACACGTGTTTCACCTCTCAACGAGGCATCCTCAGGATGACGATTGACTTGTCGAAACAAGCACTGACAGACCAAATAGCCGAACACGGCATAAAGATAGACTTCGGCTGCCTCCAATGAAACTAAAATTATTTAAGAAGAATGTATACTGCATGTCGATTATTATTTACAATCATTTACCAAATAGTTTTCAAGACTTACCGCTGACAATTTTTAGAAAAATACTTTTTAAACTACTGCTATTTAAAAGATATTATACCATTAAGGACTATTTAGAAGACAAAACAATAGAATCTGTAATTTCTAAGTTAGCTTAATTGACATTGCTGATTGTGAATACATTTGCACGCCATGTTATGGCAGGATATGCTGAAACAAACTTATGTACCATATTCTAGCAAAAAAAAAATTTGATTTGATTTGAACTCACCGCAACACGCCAACCAATGTCAATCGTCATCCTGAGGATGACTCGTTGCGAGGTGAAACACGTGTCGATTTCTTTCTAGCTTTTTTATGACTTTAGAAATAGGTAAGCGGAACAGGTTACTAAATATATCCACTCCTATTGTTTTTATAATGGATTTCCGCAAGGTCACGCCTGAACTAATTAACTAGCAATTAAGATGTCATCTATACATGCTTGGCTGGGCTTGTGATAGTTTCTACCTATGGTATTCAAAACTTGGTCATCATCAGCATTCTCATCTCGGTACTCACCCTCCAGCCATATCATCTTTTAAAGTTGTTCCTTCGGTACAAAACTCAACAAGTCAACACAGGAAAACTAAATCACTCGCTCACCCACTAGTCACAGAAATAGGAAATAATGTGACGAAGCTTCGGGAAATGCTTTCCGTACAACAAACTTAGTTATTGTCCGATAAAGAATTCATGGGCTCGCGTTGCCAGTTTCCTGAAGTACCAAGTTTTTTCAAAGTTTTAGGTAGAAAAAAACAAGCGAACAAAATGTAGAAATCTTGTGCTCCGCGACCAGTGGTCGCAGCGACCAGGTGAACTATGGAAACCGATACGAATTGCGCACTTAGTCGCAAAGGCCAACAAGCCGCACACCATACAATATCACTCACTATGTCTAGTGCGCGAGGTCCTTAAAGATACAGCTCAAACTTAACAACAACTACCCAAATACGACCGTTCCACAAAGCTTCCAATTCTTTATTTAAACATGGCAGATGAAAAATACGTTACTAAGTTAACTAATCGGGACGCTAGCGCCGCCTGGCGGCGCTTGACAGAGTCTACAACATAACGCTTGGACCGGCCGGAACCGGAGCTGAACACAGTTCACGGATGGCGGTCAAGCAGTGAAGACGTTTAGAAACCGTCGCGCGTTCCGTATAGTTGTGTCGCGTACCTACAGTGTGTGAATTGCTAGTGTGATTAATTTGATTGTAAATTATAATGTGATCTGAACTGCAAACGGTTTTTCTATTGCGCAATAACCAACACTACACACAGTACGCCCACAGTAGTTAAAATACGGCTGATAATAACGAAAGAGACACCCCCCTCTCCGTCATAAATAAAATGTAATGTAATGTAAAATAAAAATAAAATAGATGTATAAACTGCACTAACATTAGGCTACGTTTATTACAACTAACACCTATGAATATAATTTTTGAATCTGAAATAAATATATTTGATTTGATTTGATAAACATGTAACGCAGAGAGGTTAAAAGAAGACTAAAAATATAATGTTGGGTGGGAATTGCATTGTTATGAGTGGTAGCTCTGACACCTGCCAGCCGATGTTAAAAATACAATTTAAAAATCGTGTGTTTTTGTGTAAATTTTTGGTTCAGCAAATTTTTTATTGGAATACAAGCATGAGAGACGTTTTTTAATGTCTGGTGTTAAAAGAGAACTTTTTTCTTAACGTCTAAAGTAAATAATCTGCTGTAAGGCAGTGTATGGAATGACGAAATAAAATCTAGACGCTTTCAAGAGAAATACAGTAAACATTTCACTTTCACTAAAACACAAACATTCAAAACCACTCGAAATCTATCGAAAAAGTTGTTCGTATCAAAAAGTAGACTGCCAAATCGTTGCCATCGCCACCTCTAAAAAAGCCAGGGTTTTAAACAGTTTGTGATTTCAAACTACCTGCATTGATGCAGTTTATCGCTTGCAATCCCAACTTTTTCCATTTCTAGTTATCGTCTGCACAGAACAATAAAACTACGGTACACAATACAACGTGCGACGTTTATTACCACGGAGAGTTTATATCGCGTTGTGTGAGTTACATTGCTGCGCGGGTTCGTTGCAAATGGGGCTTGTTTACGAGCAGAACGCGCAATGTTTCTGTTGATTTAGTAGCGAGTAGAGGGCGGCTCGGCGCATAGTTCAGAGTTATCCTTCATTGGGATGCGTTAATGAGTTTACGACGTATCGTCACAGTATAATAAAGTAACAGTATTATGTCTCGGTGATGACCTTAAAATAATTACCTACGGCTGCTCGGTAGATAAATCTTCTGCGTCCGTGCGTAACTGCCGCGCACTCGAGACTGTTGCGCAATGATATTATTTTACACTGAGATTTCGGAGCGCGTCGTTTTCTATCAAGACATAATACTGTTACTTGTTTATACTGTGGTATCGTGGTACAAAGATTAGTGCGTGTGGTTTGTTTGTAACTTGGTACCTTTGTTTTGCTATTATCCTGGATAGAGTAACTCGTCAACTTTGACTTAGAGGAACTACTAAAACTATTCTGCTTAGCTGAATCTGTTTATAAAGCGTTTTCTTCTATAATGCAGTTGACTATCTCATTCATTTATTGAGGGATATCTAACAAGTTTTTGATTATTCGATTAATGAGGTCGCGAAACAAATCTATTCTTACCTGCTAGCATAAAAACCCATCATTTTTGTCGTTTGACAGAATTCCCAAATTCCGTCAGATATGTAGGTAGAGGTACTCCCATAAGACTAACTAGATGGATGATGATGATTAAATGAAGATGGATTAAATTCATCAATAAAAAATACAGTATTTCTATAAGGTAACCTATTCCTACCTTACTGAACTATTAAACACTTACAACAGTTCTGTGTACCTACATATCTGGACGACACAGCTTGCAACTTACCGCTCACAATTACACAGGTTCCTGGCGACCATTCCCAGTTCAGGCTAACAAGATTACAGCGATGAAAATATATGGCGGACCATGTCCAAATAACGTTTATTTGTTGTTGTGGACACAAGGAAGGCGCGACGGTTTTCTTTTGCAACAGTTTTAAAACTGGTTTATTTACGCCTGGAAAATCTCTATTCAAGGAATCGGTGTGCTGTTGTGCTTGAACGACTGATATCTCAACAGCCAACCATAAAAAGATGTACGTCATACCTGGTCAAAACAGTTTTGTTTGAATTTCGCAGTGCATTTTAACAAGTCAGTTTTGATGAAGGGTGTTTAACAGAATATAACATCATTGTTTTCACAGTGTTGTAGCCTGACTTGAAGACAGTTTTGTCTAGATCTGCACACGTTCTAAGTTGGAATTAGATTTGATTACAGGATCTTAAAAATTAAGACCAAAAATTCCAGCTAAATACCTTAAAGCTACACCAGAGTTTGACGATGGGCTGGTTCAAGAGAACCAACTTCGAACGGAGCCTCCCCAAGGTGTTTGTTATTGAGGAATAGAGCGGTCCTCTCGCGCGGATGGCCGGCGTCACCTCTCTTCCTAGATCAGTCCCACAGTGTACTTACTAGTTTGACTAACACTAACCTCAAAGGGAGCCTCCCCATGGTGTTTGTTGTTGAGGATGAGGAAGGAGCAGAGCGGTCCTCTCGCGCGGATGGCCGGTGTGACTTCCACCAGCGTCTCGTTCTCCTTGATCAGCCCGTGGTAGCCTTCCTCCGGCTCCGCCAGCTCCAGATATGGAATGTCTGGAAAGAAGAAAAGGTATGCTTTGAAAAATAAGGTATTTAAGGTATGTTTAGGCTGAAAATAGACGAGATCAGTCTGACCGGTAGGTCAGACTGATCTCACTAAATCATCGATTACTCTAAAGGAGTAACTTTCGGGATACAGTTTTTACTAGGGTTTTTATTTTTTCAAGAAATAAAAGACTGTAGAAGGGTTTATGATGTCTGGATTTTCTGAATGCCGTCTTAAATTAATTTCTTCAAGCAATGTAATAGCCGAAAATAAATTAATCATTTTAAAATAACTTCTCAAGAGTATATTTTTAATAACCACAAGCATGATTAATAGTTCTTTGTTCAACCTCACTTTACAATTTGAATACAAGCCGTGACATGTAAAAACGTTGTAAGGCAAAACTCATTTCATTATAATGAAGAGGGCGCCGCCATTAAATATTCAGTAATAAAATTTAATAATTTGCTCGAAGGACCAGGGTCTCAAGCTCCGGAACAGGCCATAACCGTTAAAGAGGCTATTAGCCACTCTGCCGGAGAGGGCTATCCGCAGATTTTAATGAAATAGCCTTTGCCTTACAATCCGATGCAGTGTAAGGCCCATTCTGGGGACACTGAAGGCCCATTTTTGGGACGATCTTGTGTAATGTCCGTTTGTGATAAGGATGGGGGTGATTCGAATCCATGGGGCGAATGAAAAGCGTTGTGGGGATTCTTTTGTGTAGAATTTATTTTGATGATAAATGTAAGCCTGGGATTTTAAATTAGATTTGTTGGAAACATTTCATTTTCTGATAAAGTATCGGTTTCATTTGAAATGTTATCTTCGAACTCAATCTTGCTTCAATACATTGCCTTCTTTTTAGAAAAACCGGAAGAAATCCCCGACACGGTTTAATTCCACAGCCTTTCAATATCGTATGATATCCACGAAACAAATCCCAACAGATACAGTCTTTAATCGTCTGATCAGATTCGAACAGTACCATGGTACAGTACACATAAAAAATACGCTCGTAAAATGCTGACCCGGATTCCAACACTCTACGCTGCGTTTACGACTGGGTGGCCACGCACCAGCTTGCATTTAATCCTGCCCAGGATCGCACGGGATCGCCTAGGATCGGCCGGGTTTGTTTACAATCTCGTATGACAAACATAGCCCGGACCTCTCAGTCTCTCGTTAAGGGCGCGTTAGATTCGTCCGCGGCACGCAATTTGTGCCACGCTGGCCGCATAAGCCAACGATCAAACGCGAAAGCCTCGACTTTTCCTGTTATTCTTGCGTTCTGTTTGAATAATGGAAATTTTTCTCGGTTTTACGGCCCGAAGGGTTGAAACGTTGGCAATTGTTTGTTGTTACAGAAATGTGACTCAAATTCGGGTTTCTGTGCAAATATGTGCTCGGTAAGCAAAAATGCGGGTCCAACGGTCGTGATTCTTTTGTGACTTTCGAAAGATCAGGTATGTAGGGCAACAGAAACGTAAAAAACCTGCTTCTGGGAAACACACAAATTCATGTATTATATAGAACAATTGAAAACAAGCTGAATTTCAGATAGAGTTGGATTTATGTCCTATCGCAAAATCTTTTGGCATAAAATCTGTTTACATCAACAAAATAAGCATCGGACACAGCAAGACATTGTATCAGAGTCCCACACAGCGTGTGCCAAAAGAGGCTTGACCTGCTTGACCCAGCAACAATATTAAAATAAGTAAGTATTTTATGAAAAACTCAAGTAGCGTATTTATAATCATGAAATATTATTTGTAAGGTTTTAAGGGCTACTTAATAAGAGTATTAGAATTCATTAATGAGTATTAATGAGATCCTTCGGGAACAAAAATAGCTTCTTACATTATATTAGTAACAGTTTATTTTCTGATGCGAACCGTGAATTTTGTGTTTTTGAGAATGTCTTATAATCTGTTAGAATTTTCTCATGTTTAGTAATTTTATGTTTGTGTCAAACCTTTTAATTTTGACAAGGTCATTTGGACTACTTTACAAAAACAAGTAACGCCCTGAAAGTGTTTAATCAGTTTCGTGAGGTGCTAACAATTCCTGCAACGCACACAGTGTAGTGTTGCTGCAAAACATAAATACTAACCATACTACCCACGCTGGCTAACTTACAACTGCGCAGGAAGATAGCAATTTTCATGTTCTAGATTTTTCCTCGAACCGAGTTTAGCATGGAACTTTGCTCGTACTAAAATAATACTCGTATTTCTCCTCACACAACACTTTTAAATTACTCCCGGAATCAACACTTGCTGGAAAAACGCAAAGAGGAAAAGGTTTTATTTCACAATCCGTTCCTAGAATACAGAAACTCATTCGACATCGACAGTGGGTACTTAGCATGTAAACTGCGCACTTTGAACACAAAAAAGCTTAAAATTTTCTACTACATTAATTAAAAAGAGGTCATTACGCGAAACGAGAGGTAATTTCGCTCGCAAAAAGGGTAGATTTTTTTATTTTTTATTTCGCTTTTGAGGGTAGTCCGTCATACTACGGGCCTTATTTAGTATTCACAAGCGGTGTCGCTGCGGTCTCGGCTTCGTGTGAACGTGGCCTTACTTACACCCAGTAGGTGAATTATTACGATCAAGTTAAGGTATTTGTTTCAACTTTTTGAGTGTAAATCATTGTAAATATGATGTTTTGGGATAATATTTTGTTTATTTGTTCATTTTGGATCAAAACTTTTGTCCAAATAAGCCCAATTTACGTAATTTTATTATCAAGGGCCTTGTTAATAAAGTGTAGGTGGATGATCCTAACTTTTCCTTTTGTGTTCGAAAATAATTATTTTGTCTTGTATTTAAAAATTAAGTTCTCTATTCATTGGAAACTGCTCTAGGCACTTTATCGTTACATTTAACAGCCGTCACCTGACCTCGGCTATATCTTAAGAAAACTAGGTTAGGAACACAGTGACACGTAACTATAAACTACTGCGACCTTTCACATCGAAATAGTTGTACAAACTTCACTGCCAGTGGAAATTTCGTTTTGCTTGGGAAATACCTATTGAATTATACATTTAACAACTGCTTTGTTGATTCCAGAAAAAGAAAACAAAAAAACATTTCCAATACCAACATTAACATTTACGACAGCAAACAAAACATGTATACTAACGATAAGCAATACATATAACAATAACTTATATTCTGACATTATGCCTGTAAAAATACTGCTTACAATAGGGCTTGTCGTAAAAAGAAATGGTACGTGTAGTTTTCGCATCAAATGGACTCGCTAAATACTGAAGTGACATACATTCTGGGAGGGTAGTCGACGCGTGGAAACGAACGGCCATTGTACCGATGACATGTAGCGTGCTGGTACCGACAAAAAGTTTAGATTTGTTGGTCGCACCCTGGGCGCCAATAGTGGACAGTGCGGGTATTCTGAAAATGTTAACACTTTCTGTAGCTGTGTTGGCGTAGTTTAAAAACATTTTATTTTTATCGCTTCGAGTTTACGCGCTAAGTGGACGTGTTGAATACAGCTCAATTTGGAGTGACATAAATAAACAGTACCTAGTCGAAAAGGTACAGCGGTTAAGGTATATAGCTTCTATAGTGATGACGAGTACCATGATGGTTCGGACAATACAAACATTAAGTACTGTTTGTTGGTCCCATGTTGGGACCCCATTAGTAGATTGTAAAACTGTATGTACAATTTATGCAGTTTTACTGTTGCGTATGTCCGTGCAAATTAAACAGCATTCGATCTTCATCACGTCAAAGTTTCGTACTAAATGGACTCGCTAAATACTGGTCGCTTTTTGGAAGTAACATACATGCACGGATGGTCGGCGACGCGTGGAAACAAACGGCCTCTAAATGATGACGTGTAGTATTGTGTGTGGTGGTAAACGTTTCGATATGTTTGTCCCACTGTGGGCGCCAATTGTGGTTTGTGAATGTAGACATACTTTGTACTGTGTACAGTGTTCTGAAGGGTAATTCCCGTATTTTTATTCTAATCTTAGTCTGTCAAAAATACAATAAATTTACCTACATTTACTACGCAGAGATGATATTAAGACTTCAATTTGAACTTTTTTTAAGTACGAAAATTGGTCTTCTGAATTTCTGATATAATAAGAAAAACATTCGTTTTATACATAAACCCTCAGTCCTCAATACAGAATGTCAGTAAAAGCTTTCCAAAGTAAATATACATAAAAAGGTTATTGAAAAGAAATCCAAATCACACGAACAATTTATCACAAACGTTGACTTCCAACAACATCCTAACAGACGAGTAAGTCGATCATTTATTTCAATTACTCATTCACGTGAAGGGAGCATAAAAAACCCTTTTTGGCGTAGCCTGCGATCGGAAACCGACAACCATTAATCTTAGCGCCATGTGTCAGTCAGAAAATGTACATAATGTGACAATTACGGCATCTGGATTTGAATAACAACGTTGTAGAGCCTCGAGAAGCGTTCCCCGTAAGAACTCCGAATCCGATCCCACGAGAATTGGTCATAAATGCAGATACGCCGCAAAGGGCGATAAAATCGGCGCTAAATTATTTAAAAGGCTGAAAACTGGGTAGTATGGTGCTCGTATGGGTGCTCAGCGGTTTTGTCGGTTTGGAAATTTGCGGTGAAGTGGTAAAGCTTTTTATTGTTACGCTTCGCTGTTAAATTTTATAGACTTTAAATTCTGATATTATTTTGCTAGAAATGGAAACATCAAACAGCTATTTATGCATTTATGTGTTTTTTCACTTATAAGATTTTGTGGTTTCTTCCATAATTTTTCTAAATTACCATCATCATAACAAAGCCACAAAACGAAGGTCACCATTAAACTTTTTACTACCTAACCTCCAAAGATAAGGCAAATATGGTGAACCCTTCGACACAATGGGTTTACGGCACTAACCGGTCATTTCGCAAAACTGCGCCGAAGTTACCTACAAAAGTTGCGTATTTTATGGTGTCTCGACTGGCAGGACTCATCATTTTCACTTAAGTTTGTTACAGAAACCCTAAAGTTGTGAGCTGCGGGATTTGGGGGATTATAAACTATGATCCCTGTTGATCCCAGCTGTGGGGGCAATTGATGAGCTTTGTTTGATGACAGTTTGTGGAAAAATTATAATTTATAGATATTTTATGAGGGGAAAGCAGAAGGGTCAAGACATTTGAATTAGTTCAAATCAAATCAAATCAAACTTTATTTGTGAACATAGGGGTACAGAAAGGTCTTAAAAATATACATTTTAGCGTGTTCTCTGGGAGAAGTTATTCGGTTCTATTACCTGACCGTTGTCCATCATGACTGGTTGTAAAAGATAAACTTAAAACAAAAGTATAAATTCTGTATCGCTAAATCGAAAGTAAATAAGCAAGATAACTATTTATCGATTCACCTTAGCAAAGGCCACAGATACACAGATTGGGTATATCAAATATTTATTTATGAACTCAGTTTCAAGCCCACGCTACAATTCCGTTTAGTTTAAAGACCGTTAGAATGTCAAAGCCTACGTATTTCTAAAAAAATACCAGTTCAGAGATAATATTCTATTAATATACTGAATCAGGCCCAGGACCGAGCTTGGGGCTTAGTTCAGGACTTTATATTTCACTGTTGCGTACACAAAGTGTAGTTAGATAGAAGTAAAAGACAAGTTAGCATTAGAACTCAGTTATCATGTGTGTCTGCTTGCAGCGAAATAGAGCTCAGTTTAACCACACAAAACCATTTACCCAAACGAAGAAACTTCGCACGTAAAGTCAGCCCCAAACGCTGTAGCAGTTTAAATCAAAATCCGACAACTTCTACACTACACCCGTAATGGTCGTGACATACATTATGCATGGATGTAAGCTGCGTGTTCTTCGCTCTACGCCATGTGGTATTGATTCCAGTCCTGAAGCAGGCATCACTAAACCTCCACCTGTCTCACTCTAACCCCTCAACTTTTGGAAAGAGTGACGAAGACGGGATTGAGGCAAAGAGGTCGTGCGATGGGTCCATGAAACGGCAGAAAGGCTGGTTACGGCGGAATTACTGTGTAACAGCACTGTCATTGGGAGTTCAAGTATTTTGCGTCACTTTGAAGTTAATCGAGTGAGTGGATAGCTACTTAAATTCGTTTGGGTGAAATCTGAACGCGGAATCTTCTTAGTTATTTGTTAAGGATTTTCGAGACTTTGATTTGACTAAGTTTCTGTGTTAAATAAGTCGATTGTAGGATATTTGGGAAGCTTTCTCCTAACAATTTATTTCCAGTGTATCAATTACTAGAGTTGGTGGAGATTCCTCCGAGATTCTGTCGAAGATTTATGGGAGATATTACTTCATAAATCTTACGCGTCCGGAGGAAAGCTTCGAAAGTGAGTCAACTGCTCTGTTTGGTGTATAGAAGTAGACAAATACATAACTGTTATTGTTGTGATCCCCAAAGTTTATGACAATAAGTTTAGTAACTTCTGAAACTGCCATAAAGGAAATAGTAAGTACAGACGCCAGCACATCAAGCTACCCGAAACTGTCAAATTTTCCCAATCAACTTTGAATCTTATATTTCAGCGATAAAGTTGAAAATCTATTAAATAAATTTGACAGATTGTAGTAGCCTGATGTGCTGGCGTCTGTACCTACTACTTATGTTATAAAATACCAATCACACGGCAAAAGAAAACCTAATTCAGAAATACATTACCTACCCTAATTAAGGTATTTGACCGAATCACTCAAAACTGATTGTATATATGCTGTTTTAGAATAGATCTAATCTTTCCGAAACCACAGAATAGTTCGAAGGCGCACTCCACATTTTTGGTATGAAGCTACAAGTACGCGGCGGGCCCGTTTTGTCGGGCCAATTTAGTGAGTGTAACGTAGTCAGAAGATATAAGAGTTACGCGATAGAAAGAGAGGTCTAGGTCGAATATAACTGTAGGTAATTAGCGCTGTGCGACCTGAATTGCACTTTATTGTGTCGTAGCAAGAGTCGCTTTTTATTTAAATGATTTCGGAGTGAACCATCTCTACAAATCTGTGCCAAAACGTATACACGTTAGCTAAACACACAACTCAATGATATAAGGGTTATATAATTGAGTTGTGTGTTTGCTATTATCTTAATTAATTGAAGATGATTGAGATAACATTACTCAATGAATTCTTGATGTTCTTGAGATAAGAGCTTGTCACTTAACGTAATACATTTCAATATCAAATGTCTGATATATTCGTCCTTGACAGGTGACATTTGTTTCGGATACATAATTATTATAGGTAATTGGTTTCTACATCCTCTTGGGTAATTTATACGTATAGTGCACTAGCTTTTCCCACGGCTTCAGCCGCGTTGAGGTCGGATATTATCCTACGAGAACTACTGAGATAAAAAGTATCATCTGCCCTGACCTAGGTCCTGGTCTACCTGTGTGCCAAATTTCATCGAAATCCATTCAGCCGTTATGACGTGAAGAGATAACAGATAGTTACTTTCGCATTTACGAGTATAAAGGCAAGACCAAATTAAAATGGACGTATTAGCTGAACAACGAGCTAATAACAATTTCTGTGCATTTTGAAAGTCCACAGGTAGGTTGGAGGCTAAGCCTGGTCTCGTGGCGGATGTGGGAGGGGTTACTGAGCATGGGGACATTGCTAATTTATTTAGAGATCATTTCAAAATGAGGTCTCCACTTGGCCCCTCAGTATCGGGAATAGATGTTGTATCTCATAAACAAGGGGATGAGCCGCTACTACGCTTCACCACGAAGCAAGTAAGGTCGGTCATAAATAGTATGAGTAGGGGCAAATCCCCTGGGCATGATGGGCTCAGCATAGAACATCTGAAATATGCAGGCATGCATATGCCTAGGGTCCTGTCCTTGTTCTATACGATGTGTCTGAGCAATTCGTATTTACCGGCAGACTTAATTAAAACCATTGTTGTACCCATCGTGAAGAATAGGACAGGAGACATCTCGGACATGCACAACTATCGCCCGATCTCTCTTGCAACTGTTGCGGCCAAGCTGTTGGACAGTATGCTTGACTCTTATTTGGCAAGATATGTTAAGTTGCACGATGCACAGTTTGGGTTTTGTCCTGGACTATCAACTGAAAGCGCTATCGTAAGTGTCAAGCATGCTGTCAAATACTACACTGACCGTAAGACGCCGGTGTACGCCTGCTTCCTTGATCTCTCCAAGGCTTTTGATCTCGTTTCTTATGATGTGCTTTGGAGTAAATTGAGGAGTAGGGGTATACCGGAGGAGCTGCTCAGAGTGTTGCAGTTTTGGTACCTTAGCCAGACAAATCGTGTCAGATGGTCTGATGCGCTCTCGGAATCATATGGGTTGGAGTGCGGGGTGAGGCAGGGTGGTTTGTCGTCTCCCCGGCTCTTCAATCTATATGTTAATGACCTCATTACCGAGCTCAGCGGCATGCGTGTCGGATGTTGTAACAACATCAGTTATGCGGATGACATGGTGCTGCTGGGCCCGTCGCTGGGGTCAATCGCCGAGATGCTCAAAGTATGTGAGACCTACGCTGCTGCACATGGACTGGTCTATAATGCCAAAAAATGTGAGTACATGGTCTTTGGAGTCGCTGGTAAGTGCCGGGAAGATGCCCTCGAACTTGCCATAAACGGTACGCCAATTCAAAAAGTCACAAAGTTTAAATATCTTGGGCATTTTCTTACCAGCGACCTCAGCGACCATAGTGATATTGAGAGGGAGCGTAGAGCTCTGGCGGTCAGGGGTAATATGTTGGCACGAAGATTTGCTCGGTGTACTGACCACGTTAAGATTACGCTTTTTAAAGCTTATTGTCAAAGTTTTTACACCGGTAATCTTTGGGTCAACTACCCGAAAAGGTCGCTGGATGTTCTACGCGTCCAATACAACAATGTATTTAGGATGCTGTTGCGACTGCCTCGTTATTGCAGTGCTTCTGAAATGTTCGCGGTAACCCATACCGACGGATTTCATGCCATCATCCGCAAAAAAACGGCATCACTCCTGAGCAGAATAAGAGGCAGTCACAATAGTATCCTGAAGGCTGTGGCGGCAGATACTTCCTCTGCCATAATAAGGCAATTTGTGAGAAGACTCATACCATAGTTAGACCAATACTATTTCTCATTGTGTCTAGATGTTGGGTGGTCTTCTCACAAATTCGTCTTTAGTTTTAAGTACTAACAATAGTGGTTTAAGTGCATACATGTTACTAACAATTTATGGATCTTTTTAGTTATCTCAAATAAAATGATTTTATTTTATTTATAATATTACTAGCTTCTGCCCGCGTCTTCGTCAGCGTGAAATTTCTTGTTCCCCCGTCCCACCGCGTCGCATCGCATCGCCCGCCCGCACTATTACTTCGTTTTTGCTTAGCGTTTTTTCTGACTTTTTCTCGGCTCCTAAGGGTCGTAGCGTGATATTAATATGCTATCAAATTCAATCCGAGTAGTAGTAGTATTAGCGCGTTCAAACAAACAAATTGTATTAAAATAAAATAAAAGAAATTGAAAATCTTAGGTGTTTCTAACTAGAGCTAAAGCACCCTATTATCCTTCACAACTCGAAATAGCCAATTCACGAAATAGGATTACTGGAAAATACAATTGTAAGATGCTTAGAAGTAGCGGGACAACACGTAAGTACACAATGTGTAGTGGCAAGCAATTCTGAGCTAGATAGTGATTGGTCCTTAGCTCCCCGAGGTAACAGAGCAGCACAGCTCCCAGCACAGAACTCAATAACGTCGGACGTACTAAGGACCAATTCACTTCACCTTCAGTTCTCTTCGCAGTGAATTTTTAAAACGACTCAGCTCACACGGCATTTGAAATAGCATAGCCGGAGGCTGAATTGCCATTCCCAAAGAAGTTTCCACTCTTACCCCTTTGACGTAGAGTTCCGTTTCAATTGGAGTGTATTTCGAGATTTTTAGCGCAAGATCTCGAATTGTTGTGTTGGTTATAACACGCTCGTATAAGTCTTATAGTTTATTGTGTGGACTGTATGAGTACGATATCGTGAAACCGGGAGTTTGTTAAACATGAAGCACCTATAATAATAAATAAAGCTTCTTACGAGCGGGATTAGAAAATCGTGGAAGCAGAAAAAAGAAGAAAATGATAAACAGAAATGAATACAAGGTATTGGCTTGTATCAGCCAAAATCATAAATATTTTAAGTTATTTAAGCTCCTACACCATTTTCCGTGGAACTTAGGAATAAAACGAATGAAGATAGGCATAAATAGCCGCTGGAAAACTTAAGAAAACTCATTATAAGAATGCTGAGACGAGACATACTTCTACAACATGTATCTTCATAGAGCCGCAGATTACCTCATACCTCCACGAACTTATATTACTTTTTACTTAAAGGTTACCTTACACAGTAGGTACAAGTAAAATTAATCTAAAACTACTAGCCTAACTCCTATAGACGACGTCGTAAACTCATCTGGTCCTAAGGAGCTAGGCGTAGGAGATCTAATTACAAACGATTAACTTAATGATGCTAGTAATTCTGTCGGACCTAACTCTAAAATCTAGGGTCTTATAGTCTTTGCTTGCACGTGTCTAGTAGGGCAATAGCAAAGATTTAAATCGTGAGATTTGCCCTACGTCAAAGGATAGATACGTTTCTGTTCGTTTTGGCACACAATGATACAAGTTCAAAGTTTGAATTAATGCGATTTTTGGTGATACAACAGGGTCTTAAAAAGACATTTGCATACTATTGTATAGATTTTTTTTTTTTCTAACTTGAACAGACAGCTGTGCTGCTGGGGAGCTAGTTGCGCCACTTCTTCTTCCCAGCTAAAGGCACTAGGAAGTGGTGAAGGGTGGGCGTTTTTGGAGGTCTGTCTTAAGTAATTTTGACGTTCGAAAAGTGCTGATTCTCAGCCTAGTTTAAATAAATGACTTTTGAATTTTGAATTTTTGACAAGTGACTTAGCTATCATGTTTTTTTTTAATGTGAATAAAAATGGCGTCATAAAGGACATGTCCTAAAATGGTTTTTTATTATTCAATAATTCTAACCAGGATAAGTTAAATATATTTGGATAGACATCCCAAAAACTAGTGGTTCTAACTATATCATACATTTTTAAAGACCTCCAATAATGAGAAAAATCTTTTTTTATTTTAGTAAGAATTTACTCCTAAAACGAACAAACCTTTCTAATTATCTAGGATTATATAGTGAACACACCCCATAAAATAGTAAAATTGTAAAAATTGACACATGTTACTGTCATTACTGTCAATTCATTGACAGTAATGACTGTACCATGTGTCAATTTATATCATATTTGTCATAGTTGCCATCAACAAATAAAATGTTTGTACTTTAAATAGTTTATAATTTTTCTCTTAAATGGAGGGGTCTAAAAATATTATTTCAGTGGTTCGTAGTTCCATATTTTGTCGTTTTTATTTAGATGTAGTTTGATGCTGGTTAGATTTTTCTCGGAATAAAAAACCAACGTCCCTACAAAAAGCGGACATCTCCTTTCATAATAGTTTATTATAAAATAGTAATTGATTTTCAAATAACATAAATATGTATATTGTTACACATGAAAAGTCATACCATTAGCTTGCTGAAGGCAGAAGGGCGCATTTTAACAGCTGTTTGTGTTGTATTTACCAAAAACAATGAAGTTTTTTTGGTGTATGTCATGCACTGCTTTCTTTAAGCGAATGATCCCGGATGTGTTGTGTCAATCAACTCAGTATTAACACTTCTCGTGCGGTGCAGGCACATCTAACGATTTAAATCTTTGGGCAAACTACTAGAGTAAGTAGTATATCAAGGGCTCCTGTGTTCAAGGCCCGTTTACCTACAAAAGCCGTCACGTCCCTGTGTAAAAAGGTTCCCGTAGAAGCCGTAAAGGTGTCGCTCTGACAGACAGTGTGATTTTATCGCCGCGATAATGCAGTGGGATAACGGGGGAGACGTGCTCCGCTTGACGAGGAGGCGGGTTCAGACGTGACTAGTGGTTGCAGCCAGTAGATTACTGGTACTGCTAGTACTGGCTTGGTTTAGTAGGGTAGTGCAGTGTAAGGTCGGTTAGTGTCTCGTTTACTGTTATTTTCTACTTTAGTGTTGTGAATGTGGAATTTGCTGCACTTCCTTTTAGGACTTTAGTATGGTTATCAAGAGTATTTTACATTTAGAAGCAATCCAGAACAGAAGTGTTTAATAGTACAGAAGAGGGGATAACTTCAAACTTAAGGCTCCTTTCCTTAAGATTATCAGTTTAATACTTCGCTGTCGCTAACCGTGAACCTACAACAGCTTGTTCGGGAATGAAAATATTTATGATCCACTAAACCTATTTCCAGCCTGCGGAGTTTATAAACCATCAAATATACATAGACATACACTCGAGTGTTTGCCAATAACTTGGCGATCACCCAAACGTTTACCGACGACAATACAACTAACAATACATACAACAGATCCAGTACTATTTGACCACTCACCTCAACAAATATTAGCGCACTGTCATCGTGTGAATACGGCGTTAAGAGAGTCTCATTTGGCAAATGGCCGGAGTTGTGCCTACTAGGGCTTTCATCCCGGGAATCTCGGTCTCGAAAATTTCGAGAGTCTCGACGATTTTTTGATATTTTCGAGACTCGATACTGATGTTTTCGGTCTCGGGAATAACGAGACTTTTGAGACTAAGTCACAAAATAAAAAGTACCTATAAAAAATAAAATAAACTACTAAACCAACATTATTTTTTTACTTTGCTTAAATGGCAACACTGTATTAGTGTTCTGTGGTGGAGATTGAATAACCTTGTTGAAAAACGACACAGATTTTGATATTTCTTTGTGAAATTGCGAAGTTATTAGCTACGATGTGTTCATTAGCAGATAAATTAAAAGGTATGTATCATAGTTACGTTAGAAGCTTAAGTTTTCACCTAAATTATAGTCATTATTGACTTGTGATATTTAATATGCATTTTATGTTTTACCTACATAAGTTTGTTACTCGATTGCATGACAACGCAGAATATTATGCTTTACTATATTTCTTAATTCATAATTTACTAACTATCGATTTAACATGCTATTTTACACAATATTGTTTTTTGCTAGTTTGAGGTTATATTGTAGTCGTATTCTGAATAGGGCGGTATTCTGGTATTTTGTACAATCGTTTTTGTGTGTGGTCATGGGCTTTTTTTTTCATTGTTTTAGACAACAGCATGCTTTATTGCAATGTACCTGCTAAAATGCATGATAAGTCTTCGGTATGGTGCTATTTTTTGCGAGCCAATGATAATGCTTCTGCCAAATGCAAAACATGCCACAAAATATTAACGACTTTAGGAGGAAATACAAGTGGTCTTCATAAACATCTTAAGAGTACGCATAACATGATATTGTCAAAGCAAGAAGTACGACTTGCTTCATCACCTGATAATATCGCTTGCACAACTTCCACAAGCAAATGCAAGAGTCAAGATGAAACTTATAAACCACCCGAAAAAAAAGCTAAGATGACGGATTTCTTTCAGAGAGTTGACGGAATTGAAGTTAAAGTTTCGAGAATGGCTGCTCTGGATGGAATACCATTTCGAACCTTTATCGAATCTAAAGATTTACGCGAGCTGTTCAAAAAATCTTAATACACACTACCATCATCTGTAGCTACCATATCAAGCATGGTCAAAAAACAGGCCGACTATGTCAAGTCTCTGATAGTAAATGAGATAAAAAAATTGAAAGAGAGCGGAGTTAGATTTAGCTGTACCTTAGACGAGTGGACCTCAACTCAAAACAAGAGGTACATGAATGTAAACATACACTCACCATTTTTTGAAGGTGATAAATACAAAAACTTAGGTCTCGTTAAGATATCTGGTACCATGCCTGCTGCTGTTTGTGTAGATTTGTTAAAAGAACGTTTGTCGGAGTTTGATATTCATTTAGACACTGACGTTATTAGTCTGACTACAGATGGTTGTAGTGTAATGAAAAAAATGGGAAAGTCAGTCAATGCTTATCACCAAAAGTGTCTGGCACATGGTATGCAGTTGGCGATACTAGATGTATTGTATAAAAAAACAAAAGTCGGTGAAATACAGAATGACTTACCACAGAATATAAAGGATGACGACGATGAAAATGAGGATGATGATGAAAAAGACGAAAGTGGAAGTTTTGAAATAATTGAGAGCAGCAAGCCGCGAAAAAATGAAGAAATAATTTATGAACATGTGATTAATAAAGTCCGAAAAGTTGCAAAGTTGTTCAGAAAATCACCAACGAAACAAACAGTATTAAGGAAATACGTAGAGGAAGAGTTTCACAGAGAACTAAAATTAATAATTGATTGCAAGACGAGATGGTCCAGTTTAGCGGAAATGCTTGAACGATTTCTAAAAATAAAGATATGTGTTCGAAAAGCTCTAATTGATGTAGGATCCGGAATAGAGTTCACTGAATCAGAGTATACTACACTGGAAACAATCTCAATTCTCAAATTCACTTGGTATCATGAAAGTGACCTTAGAAGCACTGTGTAGGCGAGACGCTACTCTTTTAACAGCAGATACTGCCCTCAATTTCTGTCTAAAGAAATTAGACGTACAACAAAATTCTTTGAACATTAGTCTCGCCAATTCACTGCGTATCCGTATTAAAGAAAATAGACTGATTGAGGCAAGTATCTTACAATACTTGCGCAGTCCTTCTCAGTTTTTTGAAAAGAAGTTGGATGCAAGAGCATTCCAAACGTTAAGCAACGATGAAATGACAGTGTCGTTGAAAGAATTGTACGAAAGGCTAAATAAATCCACAACCACAACTGAAGAAGCAACTGACAATTATCCCGGAAATACCAGTGATTCAAATGATGCGACGATTGCGGAGCTCACAAGTCTAACGACAGGTGAACAGTTGGAATGTGAGCTTAAAAATTTGCTTAACCCCCAAGAAGACAAAGTTCAGAATATAACTTCCATGTCTATCCATGACTTGCAAACAACCCTGCACGTGGAAAAAGCTCTCTTTGAAAATGGAGGCGACAGGGGGAAGTACCTAAACCATTGCTACAATTACTTAATATCTATCCCCCCCACTAGCGTAGAAGCAGAGAGAGCTTTTTCTAACGCGGGTTACTTTTGTAATAAAATCAGGTCCTCTCTATCTGAAACTACATTAAACGCCCTTTGTTTTTTACGTGCCCACTATAAAAATGAAAAAAACTCTTAAATAATTTTTATTCTATAATTTGAGTATGTTGTTTATTAAAGTATTTGATTGAAATATCTTGTTTTGACTACATAAATGCCTAGCCTATAATTTTGAGAGTTACTTTTGAAATAGTCTCGAAAGTCTCGTTTTTCCCGGGAATTTCGAGACCGCATCGAGTCTCGATTTTTTTTTTTCCCGGGACTCAAAAATGCAGCGAGACTGAAAGCCCTAGTGCCTACCCACATTGCGCCTACATCTCGATGTCGAGACGCTTCGGATTACTTTCAGTAATAATTCATTTTCCAAGTTTTGTTCAAATTCTGTAGACACTCATAATGTGTTTGGGAGAAATGTTGCTGCTATTACACGTGCGTATGTGTACGAGTGTACTTTTAGGAGCGTGCTAGTGATTTTCCTTGTACAGTATAATGTAATTTCGGTTTTCTCGTAAACACGTTTAATAAAACCTGAGGATTTCGTGGTGAATAATGACGTAGGTTTGCAAAATAAAAAAGCTCGAAATTTGTTTACTGAATGGAGTAAAGGTCAACACAAAACAACTAAACGGACAACAATGCCAGCACCAAGTACCACCTCAGTAAACATGATTTGTTTTCAGAAATGGTCGTCACCAGAAACAGACCTTTCAAATATGCAAACAAAACACCTAACTCACTGAAACTCTACTAATTGGGGAAATGTTACAAGTCAAGTTTTCGCTCAATAACTAAACATACAAAGGTTTATTTTCATAGACAAGACATAACAAGATCTAAAATCTGTTAATGATAGAAAGAAGTAAAATAAATGAAGATAAAGCAGGACTTATTGGTGATGTTCTTCAGAAAGGCCAGGTGCGTAACCGGCGTGCGTGTATGACCAGATGTATGAACGTAAACGAGGCAAAAGGAATATGTAAGGATCGTAGCAGGTGGCGTTCTGTAGTTTCTGCCTACCCCCATGGGAAGAAGGCGTGACTTTATGTATGTATGTAAAGCAGGACTTAGAAACGGAAAATAAGCAAAGTTAGTAAGCAGAACAGAGATCAGAAGAGACAACGAAGGATCAAATAGCTGCATGATACTACTGTACCCTGTGAATCCAATACACTGTAACTACGAAAAGTTGATTTTGAGAAAACGAGCAAATACATTTTTTTCTGTTTTTCGATGATTACTCTAAAACTTCTTTTGGAAAGTATTTAGTGTTTGGTATCAAGATAAAGGTAATTTTATGAGTTATCAAGCCTAGTATGTTTTATATATATGTACAATATACATGATGAATTATCAGGGATAACTTGTTTTACCGTAATAGTCATCAGAAGAGATAGAAGAAATTGTTAAGGCAATACACTGTATTTAGAGTTACAGTGTTTTGACTTGATAAAACAGGGCCTAGATATGTATGATGATAGGTAGTAAATAACTATAGTCAGTATTTTTATTAGATGGGAGTAAATTGATAGATCAAAATGCATTGGGAATTGCAAAAAAATGAAATGAGTTTATTAAATGACCGACTTGAATGATCTACTTTTATATTTTATACAAAATTTTATTATAGATTAACTGTTACAAAGTCAGTCTTACACAGGGACCGCGGAAGTGGGGGGCAGAGGAGGCCAAAAGTCCCCCTAAAAACAAAAAGGGGGGGGCAGCGCCCCCTATTTTGAAGGGGGTGACCAAGAATTTTGCCATCTCCGCCATGGAGTAATTCGTTTTTGGAAGGGGTGATCAATGAAGTTTGCCCTTCCCGTCATGGAGTACTTCGTTTTTGGAAGGGGTTGACCAAAGAAGTTTGCCCCTCCCGTCATGGAGTACCTACTTCGTTTTTGGAAGGGGCTGATCAAAGAATTTTGCCCCTCCTGTCATAGTACTTCGTTTTAGAAGGGAGTGGCCAAAGAAAAGAAGTTTGCCCACCCGTCATGGAATACTTCGTTTTTGGAACGGAGTGGCCAAAGAAAAGAAGTTTGCCCCCGTCTTCGAGTACTTCGTTTTTGGAAGGGGGTGACCAAAGAAGTTTGCCCATCCCCGTCATAGAGTACTTCGTTTTTTAAACGGAGTGGCCAAAGAAAAGATGTTTGCCCCCCGTCTTCGAGTACTTCGTTTTTGGAAGGGGGTGACCAAAGAAGTTTGCCCATCCCCGTCATGGAGTACTTCGTTTTTTAAACGGAGTGGCCAAAGAAAAGAAGTTTGCCCACCGTTTTCGAGTACTTCGTTTTTGGAAGGGGGTGACCAAAGAAGTTTGCCCATCCCCGTCATGCAGTAATCCGTTTTTGGAAGGGGGTGATCAATGAAGTTTGCCCCTCCCGTCATGGAGTACTTTGTTTTTGACAGGGGGTGATCAAAGATGTTTGCCCCTCCCGTCATGGAGTACTTCGTTTTTGGAAGGGAGTGGCCAAAGAAAAAAAGTTTGCTCTGCCCGTCATGGAGTTCTTCGTTTTTGACAGGGGGTGATCAAAGAAGTTTGCCCCTTTCGTCATGGAGTACTTCGTTTTGGAAGGGAGTGGCCAAAGAAAAGAAGTTTGCCCACCCGTCACGGAGTACTTCGTTTTTGGAAGGGGGTGACCAAAGAAGTTTGCCCATCCCCGTCATGCAGTACTTCGTTTTTAGAAGGGGGTGACCATAGAAGTTTGCCCATCTCCGTCATGGAGTAATTCGTTTTTGGAAGGGGATGATCAATGATGTTTGCCCCTCCCGTCATAGACTACTTCATTTTTGACAGGGGGTGATCAAAGAAGTTTGCCCCTCCCGTCATGGAGTACTTCGTTTTTGGAAGGAAGTGATCAAAGAAGTCTACCCCTCCCGTCATGGTGTACTTCGTTTTTAGAAAGGACTGGCCGAAGAAAAGAAGTGTTTACCCCCGTCATGGAGTACTTTGTTTTTGGAAGAGGGTGCACAAAGAAGATTGCCCCCTCCCCCCCCCGTCATGGAGTACTTCGTTTTTGACAGAAATTTCTCAGAAAAAACCCAAATTGCTCTTAATTTTTTCCCAATATAGGATCGGCTGTATTGCACAAATAATCACATTAATAAATTCGCCTATTACCTACTCCGGAAACAAACAAAATCTGTCAATCACGGCGCGGCGCGTAAGCATTTGTCAACAACAACAGATCGACCAATAATCATTGAGATCGATCGCCCGGCCTCGCTCTGATTGGCGCACCCGCGTCGCGCTAGCCCTTCTACTTCGTTTTGACAAAACACTGTATCTTGCAACGCGCGAAGATTATTTTGACAATACACTGCATCTTCAGTTGCCGTGTTTTTCTGTTTTAAGCTTGAGTTTTAAGTAGATACAGTGTAATTTGCCTTCTTATATCTCAGTATTTTTCATACAAAGTAAAAAAAACTATGAATGCTATAGCATGGAACAGGGTAAAAGAAATCGAATGAACGTTGTTAATCCAAAACACTGTATCTGCAGATACAGTGTTTTGGATTCACAGGGTACTACTGTACTATACAATAAAATGGATGATAGGATAATGCAAATAATGTAACGCTATAATTGTCAACCTTACCTTGCCATTGTTTAAGAAGATCCGCGATAATTAAGATCAAATCACACTACCATTTACCGTAGAACAGCACAATCAAGACACGTTCCTGATCAGTTACCTCACAGCTCAGGTATCAGTTGGAACAACTGTCCAACTTGCTATAGCTGATACTATCGTACGATACAAATTGTAGTTCCGCAGTAACTTAATGTTAGAGATAACCTGTGGTAGGTCGTTACGTAGGCACAACACGTGCATGGCGTTAGCAAATACCTATAGGCAGGCATTGCTGTGATGTAATCGGTGCGGCTTCCTTGAAGTAAGAATATAGATGCTTTGGTAGTGGTAACACAAAACGATAAGGTGAAAACCCATAAAATTATCAATATGGGACGGGATTTTTTAAGAGAAAGAGATCCATAGGAAGTACTAACCATCCAGTTACTTGTCAAATTATCAACACCACAAATCAAAACTCCGGACTGCTACTGAGAACTTCCTGACGGAAAACCCAATAAATAACACTTTGCCTGAACTGGGAATCGAACCTAGGACCTCATGCTCATCAGTAGCGCTTGCAACCAACGAGGTAGTCAACATAAAAAAAAGCTTCTACAAAAGAACAGCTTCGAACTAACAAAGGGTAGATAATATAGCCTCACCAATTTATTTGAAACGAATCCGTAACATTAGATAAATCAATCAACAGTCTGATCATGCAAAGCTGCCTTATCAAGCCAGGCTCTTAGTGCATCGCAGTTGAACCAATCGATTCACTCGATTCAGGTAGCGAGCCTGGATGCAACTGTCCAAGTTTCTATCTTGTTACTAGTTAACGTTGAAGTGATTCCGTTAGTAACCGCTAGCCACGGGGCTGTTTGAACAATATCTATAAGCTCCGAGTTCAATATGAGATTAATAGTTAAATGAGTTAAGCAAGTTATTTCCTTTAGTTTAAGCTAGAATTGAAGAAGACGCGGGAGAGGTAATTTGCCAAGTCCTTCATTTCATAAAAATATTCTTTCTTTGAAAGCGCTTATTTATTGTTCCCATCAGCCTATCTAAAGGGAAATGTTTTTACTTTCAGCTGAGGCTGCGAGTGTATTCTCCAGTTGTCATTATCCACAACTTCTCTGCAGTCATCTTCCCATTAATGTTAAAATGGTTTTACAATAATAACTATCGTTTATAATTTGTCTCCAAAAATATTATTACCTTTTTTGGACCATTAACAACATGCGATCAAAATTAATTTACGTGAAATTGTCAATCTTTTCAACTGTAAATACTAGAGCTTCATACATCTAAAGAGCTTTATTTGACATCACTTGAAATCCTACATCTCCTTCAGATAAAATAAAGGCGTAGATATTCAGAGCCAGGATTAACATCTTCATTAAAATTGAAGCACTGTGCGTGGGGAGCTTTTTAGATAATGACTTTTTACTAGGATCGCTATATATCAGCCTGGTTCACTTCGCTCTTTAGGATTCAAAATAATTGGGCACGCCACAATTGCGGCGATAAGATCCCTCTTTGAGGAGTGGGTAGAGAGGCGCCACGGCGTCCTCACCTTCCGCCTGACGCAGGTCCTCACCGGACACGGCTGTTTCGAGGTAGGTTCCTGTTCAGAATAAGGCGGGAGGAAACGCCCGGGTGTCACCACTGTGTGTATCGCCCGGAGGACACGGTGGAGCATACGGTGGAGGTCTGCCCGGCTTGGGCGGAGCATCGCCGTGTCCTCGTGGAGGCGATCGGTGGCGATGATCCCTCGCGTCCAGCCCTGATTCGGGCCATGGTACGGAGCGAGAGGAAATGGGAGGCCGTCACCTCCTTCTGCGAAGCAGTAATGCTCGCGAAGGAGGATGCGGAACGCGTCAGGGAGAGGCAAAATTCGCGCTGTCACGCCCCTAACCGCCGCAGGAGGAGACGCTCTGGGCATCGGGTATCGCGAGCCGATTTCCGGCCACCGTAGGCGCGGGCTTGCGGATGGTGAGCAATGGGTAGCTCGCCGTCCGATAAGGACCAGGCCCGGGTCAACGGCACGTTGTGTTCCACGCGCGCCTCAAAGAGATGTCAGCAGAATTGACGGGGTCCGCTAGGGCCGATGCCTGCCGGGGTTGCGAAGAATACCGAAAGGGAAATCGTGGCCCCGGCAACATGGCAACTGAAGGAACACGGGTGGGTCTTAGTCAGTAAGAGTTTGACACGCCCTCCCGCTCCACCCAGAGTGGGAAAAGTTATTTGATAATTTCCCACCCCAAAAAAAAAGGATTCAAAACAATTAAATGGATATTTGTTTTAATTTCAGTTTTAGTAATAATATTTTGCTGTTCGTTATTTCGTACTCGTACTTTTTGTATTCGTGCATTTCTGGTAAATATGCATTTTGAATGTGGTTTTCACAAAAGCAGATACGGTGGTCCTTTGTATATCGTCCTTTAGCACCTTTGAAATTATTGAGAAGATAAAAAAATTCAACACCGTTTAAATGTCTTGATCCAATAGAATCAATTAGTTTATCTAGTCAAGAGGCAAATTCCATTAAAAGGTATTTGTATTTCAATATTATCCTTAAACAGTTATTATTTGTGCCAGCCCTAGCATTAACAATTTCATCTGTCGTGACTGTGTACACTGGCGGACAGAATGTTGAGACAATTTGCGACAAGCTTATATCATTTAATAATAATCATTGAACGGATGTAAAGAAAAAATAAAGTCTATTTGGACACAGGTCGTGAAACACAAAACACAGATAACAAAATAAAAGGTGAAAATAATGTTTTAACAACAACAGTGTGTGCCTCACGGCTGTGTACACGACTAGCAACTGAGACTTACGTCATATTTAAATTATGCACAATTATCCCGTCCATTTATTTGTCTCCATGAATCCATTAAAAATAATGGCATGGAACTCAAACGGACTACTTAAACATCAACAAGAATTAGAAGTAGTCCTGATCACAGAAAACATCGATGTATGCCTTATATCTGAAACTCACTTTACTAAGCAGTCATACATAAAGTTCCGAGGATATAAAGTGTACCATGCATTGCACCCTGACAATTCTGCCCGAGGTGGCAGCGCGGTTGTAGTCAAAGAGAATCTCTGTCATCATGAAGAAATTAAGTATGAATGTCATGAAATTCAAGCTGTGGCGATTTGTATTCAATCTCAAGTGTATCCAGTCACCGTAGCGGCTATCTACTCGCCTCCGAGATATAACATAAAAAAAGATCACTATGTAAGGTTCTTACAGAAACTCGGAGAAAGATTTATCTTAGGTGGTGACTTCAACGCTAAAAATACGCATTGGGGTTCAAGACTAACCACCACTAAAGGAAAGGAACTCATGAGTGCCATGAAAGAGCTAAAGTGTGAAGCTATATTTACCGGAAAACCAACTTATTGGCCAAGCGATCCACGCAAAGTACCAGACCTAATAGACTTTTTTATTACTAAAAATATATCTAGTAATTATTTAAGCATCGATGAATGTTTTGACATGAATTCAGACCATTCTCCTATAATTTTATCAGTATGGCATCAGATCTTACGCGTAGAGAGCAGTCCTACACTTGTAAAAAGATATACAGACTGGGAAAGTTTCAGAATAGACTTGGATAATACAATACAATTAAGAGTTCCATTAAAAACTCCGGAACAGCTGGATTTGGAACTAAGTAAATTTACAACTATTATACAGCAAACTGCCTGGAACAACACACCGGAAAAAATACACCGGGTCAAAGCAACCGCCTACCCTGCAGAAATAAGGTGTCTTATAACCGAAAAGCGGAAACAAAGAAATAGGTGGCATCAGACCAGATGTCCACAAGATAAAAGATTGCTAAACAAGCTTAGTAAGCGTCTTACGAAAGAAATTGAGCACTACAACGACACCTTAACAAACAACTATCTTAGCCAATTGACGAGTGAAACCAAAACAGGCTACTCACTATGGAAGGCTACGAAGTACATGAAACGCCCGATCACACAAATTCCTCCTATTAAGGAACAAAATGGAAAGTGGGCAGTGACGGACCAACAAAAGGCCTTAAGTTTCGCTGAACATTTAGAACAAATATTCCAACCAAACGAAGCCCAGGATCACAATGCGAGGGTAATACAGAGTGTACAAATTAGTTCAGATATTAAGTTGGTTACCCCAAGAGAAGTATCTAGAGAAATTAAGAGTAATTTTAATCGGAGAAAATCCCCCGGTTACGACTTAATTACAGGAGAAGTTTTGCAAAATCTCCCACGCAAAGCCATAGTCAAGATTACCACGCTCATTAATGCTGCATTTCGATTAAAGCACGTTCCTGACTTATGGAAAGTAGCTGAAGTTATAATGACAGCCAAGCCTGGGAAGCCACCTCATGAAACAACATCTTACAGACCAATCTCACTTTTGCCTGTGTTGTCAAAGCTATTTGAGAAATTATTTCTAAAGAGATTGAAGCCCCTAATCGAAAGTGAAAATCTGATCCCCGATTATCAGTTCGGATTTAGAGAAAAACACTCCACGCTCGACCAAGTACACAGAATCACCAATATTATTGAAAGAACACTAGAGGAGAAGAAGGTGTGCTCCACGGTTTTTCTTGATGTAGCCCAGGCTTTTGATAAAGTATGGCATGAAGGCCTCATATATAAACTAAGAACGATGCTGCCTCAACAATTTTCAGACATCCTAGAGTCGTATATTACAAACAGATTGTTTAGGATAAGACAGAGAAACGCTTATTCAGACCTTAGGCAGATAAAAGCTGGAGTACCACAAGGAAGTGTACTCGGTCCGGTACTGTACCTACTATACACCTGCGATATTCCTGAGCTAGAAAATAATTTTATTGCAACCTTTGCTGATGACACAGCTATCATGGCTGTTGGAAGTAGTCACGAGGAAGCTGTAGAAAAGGTTCAAGATTCCATCAATCGTATCTATGAGTGGACTACAACATGGCGTATCAGACTGAATGAAAGCAAGTCTATCCACATTGACTTCACGAATAAAAAGTCAAAATACTTCCCGATATTCATCAATAACCAACAAATACCATTCGCGAATACTGCTAAGTATCTCGGCATGACCCTGGATGCAAAACTGCGCTGGAAAGAGCATGTCAAAAAGAAAAGAGCAGAATTAGATATTCGGTACAAAAAAATGTATTGGCTACTTGGTAGACAGTCACCATTGTCAATACAGTCTTCGCGCGAACTCGGTAACGTTCGGGTGCAGAAAAATGTCTTCCGAAAAGTTAAAGTGTATAAAGTGTAACATCGTTATAAATGAGTTATTATGTTTTGTGCAGAACAAAATTGACATAATGGACGAAGAAAGTTTAATTCGGTTGTGTGTAAGCTCATATACAACCGCGGAAATTACTGCAGCGAAGGATTTGTTGTTTGAATCAATATCTACGAGTACCCGCAACATTTCGCGACGCAAGAACCGGGAACAAAAAGAAACAGAGGATATTATCTGCATATTTAAGAGTACAGATCCTGATAAAACTCCTATTTTTGTTGCAAGGGAATTAGATAAATTACCTCCAGTGTCCTTCGATCACATTGATGTCACGGCTTTACTAAAGGACATCGTCATATTAAAATCGGAGGTCAGGTACTTAAAAGAATCTTGTGCTACGGTTGACCAACTAAACTCAGTGAAAGCAGAGATAAACGACATGAAATTTGCATCGCTGGTAGATCTGGAACGCACTGGCACCGCAAACGTAAACATAAGACGGGGTGCTTACTTACTGGATAGTGGCCGAGACAGTGGTCCAATCGGTTTGTTAAATATCTCAAACCGTAACAGCAGCAATAGTTCACCTGAGAAAAATGATCTAACTACTGATCAATTGAACTGGCGATCCCCGGTAGCCCTGCAAATAATAAACACAGGTAGTGATTGTACTACAACATCCGTGCGCAGTGCACTTGGTAACACGGCCGCTGTCTCCGCCGTTACTGTCACTGCCTGCGAGCCCCGGCCCCAGGTAAGTGGTGGGAGCGGAGCGGTCAGCTGTTCGCCGACACACAACGCGAGGCTTCCGTCGTCAAACCAGTTTGATAAAGATATAAGTACGTGTACAGCGCCGGCGGCTAGTAAGGTGAGTGTCACGATGCATGTAAACAAAGCGAAATCATTAGCGGAAATAACGCGCGATGGTGAATGGAAATCGCAGCATCCAAATAACGAGTGGATTTTAGTGCAGGAGAAAAGACTAAAAAACAGACGTTCAGAGTCTCAATTAGTGAGAGGCAAGGCTCCCTGTATGCCTGGGAATAAGTTTAAGTCTGCAAGTGTGACGATACCTCTGTTTCTTTCTAACGTTCACAAAGATACTTCAGAAAATGATATCGCACAGTACGTACTTTCAACAATAAAAGAAAAAGTCACGGTACAGAAAATCAGAATGAAGACAGAAAAAGAATATAATTCATTTAAAATAATGGTTCCGAAAACTAAATTAGACATGTTTTTGAGTGGCGAGTCATGGCCGGCTGATATTACATGCAGGCATTTCAGACCTTATAAAAACCCTCAATCTGTTGGCGTTGTAGAATCTAGAAAACCCGCTTAGCAAAATGCATAAGGTTAATTTCATAACATACAACTGTAAGAACATCAAGCGGTCTATTGAAGGCATAAAACAGCTTTGCAGTTTTGCGGACATAATCGCGCTGCAAGAGACGTGGCTACAGCCTGATGAGCTAGCGTACCTGTCCAGCGTGCATGAGGATTTCGGAAGCACGGGAACGTCTGCTATGGACACGGCTGCCGGCATCATCAGAGGTCGGCCCTTCGGTGGTGTTGCGCTATTGTGGCGTAAGGCGGTGTTCCCGTGTGTTTCAGTGATTGCGTGTGCTAATCCGCGTATTGCGGCAATACGTCTGACGACGAATGATAGACCATTGCTGGTCGTGAGTGTTTATATGCCAACTGATAGCGTAGAAAATTTATCGGAGTTCACAGATTGTCTAAGTTGTATCAGTGCCATTGTAAGTGATAGTGATATCGAGTCTGTTTTTATGCTTGGCGACTACAACGCGCATCCAGGTGAGCGTTTCTACCGTGAACTAATAGATTTCTCGATGGAGCAGGATTGGACTTGTGTAGATACTAGCAGGTTGCAACCGTCGTCAGGAACGTTCACATTTGTTAGCGAAGCTCACGGGAGCAGACGATGGATTGACCACTGCCTTGTGACTGACTCGGCTGTGCATTGTGTAACAGATGTGTTCGTGAAATACGACGTTTATTGGTCTGACCATTTACCGCTAGTTATTACTTGTAATCTCGATGTTGTTAGGCAGAAAACTATTGGCAAAAATACCGTTTGTAATAAAATACAATGGGGAGAGAGGAATGCAGACCAATGTATTGCCTATGAAAATATGTGTAATTCACAATTAAAGCATATTGACTTGTCAGTAGACTTACAAAATTGCTGTGGCAATTATTGTAGTGATCTTTGTCATAAAAAGTTAATTAATAATTTATACAACGATATTGTGAAAATTTTATGTTCGTGTGCTACTGCCACGTATGAAAGTAGTCGAGGTAAGCGAAAACCCCTGGCTGGTTGGAACAAGCATGTGAGCGAGGCTCACAGGAATGCCAGGACGGAGTTCAACATATGGTGTTGGTACGGTCAACCGCCCACTGGTCCCATTTTTGACGCCATGATGATCTCACGGAAGATCTTCAAGGGAAAGCTTAAGTGGTGCCAAAAACACCAGGAACAAATTAAAATGGATTTATTAGCAAAACACCATGCAAAATCAAATTTTACAGGATTTTGGAAAGCTACTAATAGATTGAATCCTAAGCCTGGCGTTCCTGTGAGCGTCGACGGGGTCTCCTGCCCTAGGGATATAGCTGAAGGGTTTAAAAACCAATTCGCAATTAAGTCGACACTGGGGCCGCCGTGCAGGGTGTTCAATGCTGGTCCTGAGCGTGCGGAGGTGTCCACTGTAATTGGTGCAAAGGAAATCAGGCACATTCTGAAGAAGATGACAAGAGGCAAATCCCCTGGGCATGACGGACTCAGCATTGAACACCTTCAGCATGCTGGTATCCACTTACCTCGGGTGCTGGCACTTTTATTTAATCTATGTCTGTGTCATTCACATCTTCCGCCTGATCTAGTGCGAACTCTGGTGGTGCCGGTAGTTAAAAGCAAGACAGGAGACGTATCAGACAAGTCAAATTACAGGCCTATTTCACTCGCCACCGTCATAGCCAAGGTCCTTGACAGCGTGCTTAACTCACATCTAAATAAGCATGTGCAGCTCTGTGATGCCCAGTTTGGATTTCGGCCTGGGCTGTCAACGGAGACTGCTATTGTTAGTTTGAAGCACGCTGTCAGGTATTACACCGGTAGAAATACACCTATTTATGCGGTTTTCCTTGACTTGTCCAGGGCCTTTGATCTTGTCCCATACGATCTTCTCTGGCAAAAACTAGAAGAGACAGCGCTGCCGCCAGAGTTCGTATTACTCCTCAAGCACTGGTATCTGAACCAAGAGACTCAGGTGCGGTGGGCGGGAGAACTGTCAGAGCCATGCCGGCCGGAGTGCGGAGTGAGGCAGGGAGGCCTGTCCTCGCCTCTGCTCTTCGGCCTGTATGTTAATGCTCTGATTGAGCAACTCAGCAGCACGCGTGTCGGCTGCTACGTGGATGGAGTTTGTTTTAACAACATTAGCTACGCAGACGACATGGTGCTGCTGGCTCCCTCGATCGGTGCTCTCCGAAAGCTACTCAATGTCTGTGAGTCATACGCTGCGACTCATGGGTTAATTTATAATAGCAGTAAAACTGAATTCATGGTCTTCAGGTCTGGCACCAGGTGTCCCACTACTGTCCCTCCTCTACTAATGAAAGGTCACCCGATTAACAGGGTATATAAATTTAAATATCTGGGCCATCTGGTTGCTGATGACCTGAGGGATGATAAAGATCTAGAAAGGGAGCGCAGAGCATTGTCAGTTAGGGCGAATATGCTGGCCCGCAGATTTTCTCGATGTACAGACGCAATTAAAATAACCCTTTTTAAGGCATACTGTACAGCACTGTACTCGGGAGCCCTGTGGTTCACATATACCCAAAAGGCTTACAATGCTCTGCGTATCCAATACAATAATGCATTCAGGGTATTGTTGCGATTGCCGCGCTTCTGTAGTGCCTCGGCAATGTTTGCAGACGCACGCACTGACGGCTTTGAGGCACTGTGGCGTAAGAAATCTGCCTCGCTACTCGGCAGGCTGCGTGGCAGTCGCAACACTATCCTGCAATCAATAGCCGCCCGGGCAGACAGCCCGCTAGTGTGGGCGCTTACAAACCGGACCCGTTCTGTTTTAGTTATTAAGTACTAACATAGGCTAAGCTTTTTTGTTACTAACACTATAGACCATTGTAGTCTGCAATAATAATAATAAATAAATAAATAAAAATAAAATAATACCTAACAAATTGTTGTTATACAAACAAGTTTTAAAGCCTGTATGGACCTACGGTATTCAGCTGTGGGGCTGCACCAGCCAAAGCAATCGTCAAATCATACAACGTTTTCAAAATAAAGTACTAAGGGATATAGTCAACGCGCCCTGGTACATTAGAAATAGTGACCTCCACCGGGACCTCAAGATGGATGTCGTGAATATAGTTATACAAAAATATGCAGAAGCTCATGAACACAGACTTCATCATCACGTGAATGTTGAGGTGATCCAACTCCTTGACAACACTGAATTAGTGCGAAGACTAAAAAGGGTTAAACCTTTTGAGTTAGTTTAGTGCAGAGTAAGTGAACTAAACTGTGATGCAAGTGCTGACTTTTACAAAGAACACGTGAATCAAGTGTCTTCCCCTTAACTTATAGTGAATAAGAAAGACGTTATTGGACGACTTCTTAATTTTATAGTTACTTAGCAGTTTAAGTTATATTTAAATTACTTATTAGCTAATAGGCTAGATTGTAATGTGAATAAAGTATCACCAATTGTGAAACTTTATAAAGGAAAAAAAAAAAAAAAAATTATTTGTCTCGTTCTTACTAATTGAGCGAAACGAATGTTGTTTTTCTTATAATCTATGTGAAAAAGAACATTATTTTGATAATGTACTCACAATTAAAATTAATTGCGAACCGTTTTATAAACCAGGAAAGAGTTAATGTATAATAAAATAAAAATTTACATAAAACACAGAGCGTGCAAAACAATTTATACACGCTCAAAATAAATGAATATTTCACGGAAAACCCATCTCAAATGCAAACTCCATAAAATTAACAGAATTCGCCCAAGGCTACATAAATAACCCAGGTTGGCACACAGTGAGAGCGTCGGCACGTTCTCGAGGCTCCGACTGCTCCGAGCACGTTAGCCGATCAAACATTTAAGATATCGGGTATCTGGCCACGTGAAATGTGTACACAGCGCCGAAAACCTATTGCTGTTGATAAACCCTGTGCTTGTCTGCACGTCTGATCTTCGATCACTTGTTTGCGCGAATTTTGAGGGTGCTACAGTTTCATGCGCCTCAAGTGTACGCTCCCATTATGTCTGGGTTGGTTCACGCCATTTTGAACTTTCGAGTTGTAGGTAAAAGTAAATTGCTTATAGTGTTGTGAGCACGTTGGAAGCACTAGAAACTCATCTAGGAACGGTCTGTATAAAGAGCTCCCGGTATTTCCATTGTGATATCATTTAGAAAGAGAATGCATTAGCCCAAGCCCTTTCGTCAGAAAAACTTCCTGCAGACTAAGCAGTATGGCTTTATTCGGTTGTTTTTGTCGTAGTGTTCCCCTAATTGTACGAAACTAGGAACAGTTTCTTCTTGGATGAGATGCTCGTGTTCGAGAGAGGGTACCTAATTAAGGCGTTTCTTTAAAAAGTCTCATTTCTCGAAGCTGAATGCTACTTTTACAGAAAACCTGCTGTCTGTGGAATGGTTTTCAAGCCGCGCTACAATTTTGCTAATAAGGTGCAAGAAATTGCAAGAATTAATTACGTTCTATCCAAAACCTAACAGTTTCCGTACAACACCTATCGAAAGAAAAACTTGGTAAAGTGAGAAATGACTCGATACTGACTCTGTCCATTTTCAATATTAAGGGGGAAGCGTCAGGGTAGCCCGCGAAATTCAAATTTTCTTACGTTTTTTGCATTTTGCAGGTCAGTGTCAGGTTTTATGTTGATTAAAATATAATTCGCGGTCGTAACAAATATAGCTTTACTCAATTATAATTATTACAATCAGCAATACAGCTCCATAAGTTAGCAAAAGTGTTCGAGCTTACGCCTGCTCGGTTAGAATGAGCAAATCAACGTTGCGTGCCAATTAGCTTGTAGTTAGATGTAAGAAATATTTGTACTTTCGTGTCATCTCCCCTTCCATTTTTGTTCGTCATCGACGCAATACATGTTTGACTAAATATCAGCATTTTTGGAGTTTCCTTGAAAAGTCACCTAAAATTCCCCAACATTTTGGTCCATTACCGAGCCGGATTGGTAATTACTTGAAGATTTACTAAAAATCAGTGGATTCGGATAATTATCGTGGAGTTTTGCCGAGGAGGTTATAAGCCGGCCGGCAACGTGATTGTGAACAAAGGACTTCAAGCAAATTTACGGTGTTAAGAATATTTTGGTTAAAAATCATCACCCAACACTCGTTCAGGTAGTACCTATCTAATAATTAAGGATTTTAAAAGGTTAGTGTTTTATTTACCTAAATGGCTAAATTATTGTTCAAATTAACATATTTTAAAATACCTATTTGGATTGTGAATAGTGTCTAATACTTGTCATTTATTTGATGATACTTATTCTGCAAATACGATTATATGTTCTTTCTGTTAAGTCCAGTAGATATTTACTACATTTATAATTGTATAGCAGTATTTTAGTTAACTATTCATATTAAATAGTTATTAGTGCGTAGGTTGGTGTTAGATGGATATTGCAAGTGTTAAACCCAAATTATTCAGTTAATTAAACCGTATTAGTCAATTTACTTGATAAGTATTGTTAGTGTATTGTTTTAAAGTTCGACGTTAGGTAATTAAGTGTTCAAGTTTTGAGAAATTGTATGTAGCTTAAATAAAAGTCTAAATTATAATTTGCAACAAGTAAAAGTCCCTACATATTTACAGTATTAATTTAAATTTTTATACCATAATAGCTAAACGTAGGTACCTTAAATTAAGTATTGTATAAAAAGACAACTAAGTTGTTATTATTAATTCCAGGTTGACTACATTCGATTCCCAGTATGTCCGAAGAAAGAGAATTAGTCAAAAAACGAGGAAGTTACAAGGGACGCTTAACTGCGTTCATTAATTATCTTGATGCATCCTGTGACAAGGAGTTAACCAGTTGTGAGGTCAAGGAATTGCAGTTACGAATTGGAAGAATCGAGTCTTTGTATGGGCATTACGATGAGGTACAGTTGCGATTAGAATGTCTGGTAGAAGATGTTAAAGCTCAATTTTCTGAGCGTACTGAATTTGATTCACAGTATTATAAAGCACTGTCTAGGTCACAGGAGCTGTTATGTAAGTATAACAGCGAAAATGAGTCTATGAGCAGTGAAAAATGTACCCGTATCAGTCAACGAAAGCCTGTTAAGTTGCCCACAATACAGTTACCTAAATTTAATGGGAATTTTAGCAATTGGTTAGAGTTCCGTGACACTTATACCAGCCTCATCCACAATAATGATGAAATCGATCAAATTAATAAATTCCACTATTTGCGAGCGACCCTGGAAGGATCTGCTGCTGTTGTAATCCATGCGATTGAGTTTTCCGCAAGCAATTACGAGACAGCTTGGAAGCTAATTTGTGATCGTTTTGATAACAAGAGGATGTTAGTTCAAAATCATGTATCATCCCTATTTAACTTAAATTCTATTGCAAAGGAGTCCTCTGTTGCATTGAAAGGATTGATTGACCAAATTAACAAAAATCTCCGTGCGTTGGAATCATTAGATGAACCCATAAAGTATTGGGACACTTTATTAATATTTATAATAACTCGGAAGCTAGATCAATTAACTTATCGTGAGTGGGAGGAGCACAAAGGTCGTATAGACAAAGATAGCACCATAACATTCGCTGCACTCATTCAATTCATTCGGTTTCGCGCTGATTTATTGGAAACTTTAGAAATAGCACGAAATAGTAGTAATCCCACCCCCGCTAAGCCTAGTTCAAATACTAATAAGATGAAATCTATGGTTGTATCACAAGATTCTAATAATTCCAGCACTGAATTAAGGAAGTTGTGCCCGCACTGTAAAGCTGATCACGTTTTAAGTAGTTGTTCACAATTCCTTGCACTTAGCATAGACGCCCGACTCAAATTAATACCTAACTATAAAGTGTGCTATAACTGTTTTCGTGCAGGTCACTTTGCTAACCGATGCAAAAAGCCGGGATGCAAGATATGTAAGCGCCGACATAACACTTTGATTCATTCGTCGGAGAATAAAGGTACGGCGAATTCTTGCAATAATGACAACAAATCACACGGTAGCTCGTCCCATTCCGTATCAACGTCATCACCCACTGACGCCGTGGCTAGCACTAATGCGAGTGCAAATAATTTAACTTTGTCTGCGGATCTCAGTTCGTTAATTAGTGAGCGTAAACAACGCGCTGTGTTATTGTCCACTGCTCTTATCAAGTTATGTGATCACAATGATCGTGAGCACATAGTGCGAGCCATGCTTGATAGTGGGAGCACATCGTGTTTTATGACGGAACGATTATGTACACGGCTTAATTTAAATACTAGTCAGATAAATGGTTCGGTCTATGGCATTAATAACGTAAGTTCTCGTGTAGGCAAAACATGTCATGTGAAAATGACGTCATTAGACAATAGTTATGTTACTAAGTTTTATTGTTTTGTTTTGCCATCATTAACGACTGTTGTGCCCTGTCGTGAAGTCGACATTTCTGACCTGAATATACCAGATAATATCTGTTTAGCTGACCCCACTTTTTACAAGCCTTCAGAAGTAGATGTCTTAATAGGAGCGGATCTCTTCTGGGACTTGGTTGGTTCACAAAGAATTAGACTAGGAGTAGGTAAGCCAGTGTTGTGTGAAACGTTGTTAGGTTGGATTGTTTCTGGCCCTGTTACCTATAATAATGGTAAATTAATGTCAAATAACATTTCATGCAATTTAACTCAAACTGATTCCCCTAGTAACGGTGATTTAAATAAAATTCGCACCGATTTAGAAAAATTCTGGAATCTTGAAGAGATTAGTTCACAATCCTCAAATTATTTACCCGAGGAGAAGTTGTGTGAGGAGCATTTTGTCAAGAATACGACACGTTTAGAGAACGGTCATTTTTGCGTTCGTATTCCTGTTAAGCAAAATCCTTCTATTTTAGGAGAATCTTTCCAAAGGGCTTCTAAGTTTCTATATTCCCTAGAACGCAGACTGAAGTCCAAGCCTGAGTTCGGTAAGTTATATCGTGACTTCATGTCTGAATATGAGACTTTAGGACATATGACCGAAAACCATGATAATGGCAGTCCCAGTGGATATTTCATACCACACCACGGGGTACTGCGTGAAAGTAGCACGACTACCAAGCTCCGTGTAGTTTTTAATGCAAGCTGTGCTACTTCTTCAGGAGTGTCTTTCAATGACGTGCAGATGGTGGGTCCTACTGTGCAGGACGATCTTATATCTATACTTCTTCGGTTTCGACAACACAAGTTCGTCTTGTCAGCTGATGTTGCGAAGATGTATAGATGTATATACGTCCACCCATCTGATAGGTATCTGCAACAGGTTCTATGGCGTGATAAAGCATGCGATCCTGTCAAGGTTTATAAATTGAATACCGTCACATATGGTACGGCTAGTGCACCATTTCTTGCTACACGTTGCCTCAAGCAAATAGGGATGGACTATCAAACCAATGACACTAAGATCACTTCGGGTTCTGTGGGTGAGTCATCCTCAGATAGCAGAGATAGGATTGTTGACGTCATCAAGCATGATTTTTACGTTGACGACCTGTTGACTGGAGCTGATGATTTAAATGAAGTTATGTTTATCCGCACAGAGGTCACCAACGCACTAGCATCTGCTGGCATGCCGCTTAGAAAGTGGAGGTCTAACGTTCCTAAATTAGTCGCCGGAGCATCTCAGTCGTCATTAGATTTAGATATGGGATCTAATGAGCCTAATAAGTTATTAGGGCTTGACTGGTTTTCTAGTTCCGACGAATTTGGATTTTCAAGTTTAACGTTACCTTCTACGGATTCTGTTACAAAGCGTGATATACTTTCTATCATTGCACGTATTTTTGACCCCCTAGGACTTTTATCCCCTTGCGTAGTCACAATGAAAATGTTTTTACAGCGAATGTGGTTAGACAAGCTCTCCTGGGATGAGCCATTAACGCCGTCACTTAATGCTAATTGGAATGCTATTATTAAAGCATTGCCGCTTATCAATAATTATCGCGTTCCACGACTCGTTATATGTAACGCATTTACTACACTGGAACTACATGTATTCACCGACGCATCTGAGCGTGCGTATGGTGCGTGCGTCTATGTACGTAGTGCCAATGATCAAGGTGAATACATGGTTCGTCTGTTAGCTGCTAAAAGTCGAGTGGCACCCATTAAGCCGACCACCATTCCAAGACTGGAATTGTGTGGCGCCGTAGTCGGAGCTCGTTTGTGTGAGAAGGTTATGAGTTCACTGCGACTAAAGTTTAGTCATGTTTATTGTTGGACTGACTCCACCGTCGTGTTGGGATGGTTGCAGATGTTACCTTCTAAGCTTCAGCCATTTGTGCGCAATCGCGTTGCTGAAGTTTTAGATAAGGCAGGACACTGTACTTGGCGACACGTCCCAACCGCCAAGAACCCTGCAGACCTAATATCTCGTGGCGTGGATATTAGTATTCTGCAATCTTTGGACTTGTGGTGGAGTGGTCCCAGTTTTTTGAAGCAAGTGCAGTCTCATTGGCCGTCTCAACATAAATCATTAGAGCCAGACAAGCTGCCTGAAACTCGACCTCATGTTTTATTGACTGCCAGTGTTAGTAATAATAGCCGATGCCATACATTTATCGATTTTAATCGTTTTTCTAGTTATTTAAGGTTGATCCGTAGTGTAGCAATAGTTTTAAGATTTATAAAATTGTGTAGGAAAATTCCTTCTGTTGATAAATTTCTATCACAAGTCGAGTTGCAGTATGCATTAAATATTATTATAATTAGAAGCCAAATTGAGTCTTTTCCTGAGTATGAATTACTCGTTAATAATCAGAAGTTGCCTTATAAAAGCGCCCTTATAAAATTTAACGTATTCTTAGATAATAATAAGATCATGCGTGTCGGAGGACGCTTAGCAAATTCAACCTTTGCTTTTGATAAAAAGCACCCTATTCTTTTACAGTCCACTCACAAATTTACAAAGTTACTATTCGAATTTGAACATGTAAAGCTGATGCATGCAGGCCCTCAGTTATTGCTGGCTTCGATTAGAGATTCATACTGGCCCATAGGCGGACGAAGCCTAGCTAAGAGTTGTTATCGTAATTGCGTGCGTTGTTGTCGCATGTCGGGTAGAACAGTTACTCCATTGATGGGTAATTTGCCACAGCAGCGTCTCCTTCCAGGCGGTTATCCTTTTCAAAGCACTGGTGTGGATTATGCAGGTCCCATCATGGCCGCTAGTAGGCAAGGTCGAGGATGCAGGCTAGTAAAAGTGTACATAGCCATCTTTGTGTGTTTCACCACTAAGGCTATTCACTTGGAGCTGGTGAGTGACTTAACTAGCAATAAGTATTTACTAGCTTTATTTAGATTCATCTCGCGACGGGGAAAACCCAGTGACATCTACTCCGACAACGGTACCTCTTTCGTCGGTGCCTGCAACGAACTTTCGAAGTTCCTTAAATCTAATTGCAATTCCTTGGGCGAGCAATTGGCTAATGACGGAATTAAATTCCATTTTATACCGGCGTATACTCCTCATTTTGGCGGACTCTGGGAAGCGGGTGTTAAGTCAACAAAATATCATCTCAAGCGAGTGTTGGGAAATTGTAACTTAACCTTTGAAGAGCTTAACACCACATTAGTCCAGATTGAGGCGATACTGAATTCACGTCCACTGACGCCGCTGTCATCCGATCCAGCTGACTGCACCCCACTGACTCCGGGTCATTTTCTTGTTGGCCGGCCGCTGACGTCACTTCCGCAGCAAGATCTACAGAACCACTTCACTGCTTCATTGTCTCGTTTCCAACGGATCGAGCAGCTACGTCAGCATTTTTGGGCTCGTTGGAGTAAGGAGTTTGTGTCCGAGCTGCAGCAAAGGACCAAGTGGCATACTTGCAAAGACACGCTAAAGCTGGGTTCTCTGGTCATCATAAAGGAGGACCACCTTCCTCCTCTTAAATGGAGATTGGGAAGAGTCGTCGCCGTCCATCCAGGATCAGATGGAATTGTTCGTGTGGCAGACGTCAAAACATCTGTTGGAGTCGTCAGAAGAGCGTTTAACAGGATTTGCCCATTGCCCATTGATTCTGCGTCTGGTTGAAAGTGCCTCTGCTGCTTTCAACGTCCGGGGGCATGTTCGAGCTTACGCCTGCTCGTTTAGAATGAGCAAATCAACGTTGCGTGCCAATTAGCTTGTAGTTAGATGTAAGAAATATTTGTACTTTCGTGTCATCTCCCCTTCCATTTTTGTTCGTCATCGACGCAATACATGTTTGACTAAATATCAGCATTTTTGGAGTTTCCTTGAAAAGTCACCTAAAATTCCCCAACAAAAGTGTTAAATGTCATGATTTCATAAAATCATGACATTTGACACTTTTATCTTCTTCTTAATCACTATTGCTGATTGTAATGATTATAATTGAGTAAAGCCATATTTGATACAACCGCGAATCATATTTTAATCAATATAAAACCTGACACTGACCTGCAAAATACAAAAAACGTAAGAACATTTGAATTTCACGGGCTACCCTGACGCTTCCCCCTTAAGCTAATAAATACCTACTCTATTTTAGATTCGTGAACTTATGTACGGTTCCTTATTAAACGAACGTTAATTAATTAACTAACACACCTTAGATCTATTTATATAAATTGTACAACTAAAACTCTTGTGAGTATCCAAAGACCACATGCCACATAAAGCCATGTTTAATTAAATCTATATTAATTCCGTGCCTATTACTGCCGGCCTACCTACCCACAAACAAAGGCACGCGGGACTTGGCGTTGTGTTCAGTTCAGTACCACGTTTGACAAATTAGTGTATAATTGGCGAGGCATTGATTACTCGCCCTACGTTTTGTGTCACAGAGTATGGAGGAAATGGATTTACAATAAGCTGGCAAAGGGCACTCAATCTTTTTCGGACATCTAAATGAAAGCTGCAACTGCCACCCAAATCGTGAAAACGCTGCATGAGAGAGAAAACCTCATTAAAAAAAAAACTTTAACATTCATAATGCATGCTGTAAAAAGAAAAGTGCTTACGGGTAAGCGAAGGTATCTTCAAATGGGCGGCAAGACACCCAAAAATAAAACAATACATTTGTCGCAGGTATCAATTCGACTGTATCATGCATACTTTGGAAGCTTTAAAAGAGCTTTCATCAACTCTTTGGCACTTACATTTTCTTTAATACCATAGGTATTGTACGAGATAGGTAACCTTTCACCACAGTCCTGCCGCGTATCGTTGGAGAACTAATTATATTAAGTGAGTCTTCCATGTCTTTCGTTACTACTCCTTGTCACTTAATCGATTGGACTTCAGACATACATTACGCGCTGCCTACTATTGTCTGCCACTATCTAGCGGTCTGGCCGATTACAACCAGCCCTACAGGCTTTGAACTGCGGCGTATTGATTGTGAGACTAACTGTTTACCGTTAAGTAATTATAATTTGTTTGAATTAGTCATATTATATGTATATAGGTATGTTTGTAAAGCCATATACTAGTCTTTTGGTGCTTGAGGGAGGCCTATGTTCAGCAGTGGACGTCTTTCGGCTGAAATGATGAGTCCTTTGGTTGGAGTCTATGTTTTCAAGTAAATATGGTTATAGCTTATGGAGGAATCTATGGATCGTGCGAGGTTCAAGAACTACTAGTATTACTCCGCGGTCACATAGCTGATAAATGGCTCTCGCAATAATATTAACGAAGTAAATTACTACATATTTACTCCCCTAATTTCCACTTAATTAAATTCAACCTTTCGCTACAAACGCTATCATATTTCCATTTAAAAACATCACAGAATGAGCCACTATTTTCCTTTGTGCCGTTCTCACAATTTGAGCACATTTGCATCCGCGCGGGCGACCACCGGCAGCTCAGATAAGCACTAATATCTAGCGAAATGGACGCAGCACCACAGAGTGAGGAGATACAGAAGTCCTATTATGAGAATGAAGCAGTTATCAATCACCAAGTAGACGATATACGTTGCGTTTAGAAACACAGCTAGAAACACTTTCAGAATAGAATGCAAAATACGCTTTCAAAGGGTAGGTAAATAAGAATAAATATTAAAGTCGTTGCAACGGTTTGTTCAACATGAGAATCAAGCTTTAACCTCTTGTATGTCGTAATTACAGAAACAATTAAAAAACCATTGTGTCTCACGTGGATCCACGTACGAATGGTTAACGAACACAAAATTCTTGGCATGTTTCAATCCTATGTAGCATCGAGTGGTGCTTCTGAACTAATCTATTCTATGGCTGTACAGGACGAGCCAGGAATACAGGTAAATCACTAATGTATTGCGTGCACTGCCGGTCTGTAAGGTCTGTTTTTAGTGGAGTTCCGTTCTGTGTTTAGGTTTAATGGACGTGCTTTGTACGAGGTCCAAATAGTGAACTGGGTTTAATTTTCATAATTTATGTGGGAGAATTTCCAAAGGTTGATATTTCCATTTGATGGTAAGTAGGTATCTATTTCACTGTTTGTACATAAATAAATAAACGAACTTGGGACCGCTTTCAGAATCAGCATCTATTTTTGCGTTTCTCTTATTAGGTACAGTCTTATTTGTTTATCGATTGTAACTTGATTTTTTGTTTTAATAACGATTATGATTTTACGAAATGTATATTTTATGACATTCAGACGATGTTACACTTTGACCTTTTTGGGTTATTTTATAGATTTATTCAAATAAGCTAGCAATTGCTAATTGTTATTACATAACAAATTTCCTTCAGTTCTTAAGCGCCTCGTTGCCCCTAAAACTATACAAGTTTGCCGAGTGTTCAGAGTTTCGTCAAATAGACTTATTAAAGTTTGGTTAGTTCTTCGATAGAATATTAATTACGGTAAAGAAGACCTATCGCTCGCTTTTAGCGATAAAACCGTCCATTGTAAATGATAATCATAAATGATTTTATTTTAAGTAGGTTTGTACAAACAGTTTTGCACGTCAATCATATTTTAATTTTAAATACTAGATGAGATCGGCGTTTCCTATCTGACTACTCTGAGAAGAGAGACCGAAACAAACTGAAAACTCAACAACTTTATTTGAATTACCAAACAGTCCCACTTATTGTAACTAAACCACCTCGTCTACCAGATCGTATGGTTCCGCGAGAACAGGTATGAGGAGGTGTTGCGTCAGCTGCGCGCGGGGCTGGCCAAGTGCCACGTGGTGGCGTGACCGACGCCACCGTGACGCCGCACACGCTCAACTTCATCAAGAAGGTCGTCTCCACCATCGGCATTGGTATAAGTGAGGACACATCCTTTTATGTGAACACAGATTTAATTTTGTTTTGAACTTTCTCTGTCTATGGTTTAAAGGATTAGGTACACGTAGACGCAAAGATACAGTCTGATTACACCGTTTGTAGTCTTTTCAGAGGTCACAGTCTCTTTTAAAGTCCAAACATAATCTTGGTCAGATTGAGTCTTGGTCTTTTGAGGAAAGAACCACACAGATTGAGTGGACCTGTCCAGTCAGTGCACGCATTTGTCAGTAACTTTGTCACCCTATGTAGAATTTCTACATTTATATTTGTAATTTTTGTGGTGTACATAATAAAGAGTATTCTACCCATCTGAACATCTCTACAAGAAAACAATTTATATATAATTGGAAAGTTATGACATAGCCAAGCTTTTTACGAAGGTACTTATATCTAAATTGACAAAAAATATGTTTTTTTTATACAGAAGGCAAATTACGAATTTATGGTGAGAATACCTTAGGGCCAAATATTTTACCGATGTTCCAGGATTACTTTTAATGCTAAAATATAACACTATCAAACGATAGAAGCAGTCTTAATGAGGATGGTATCCCCGCGGGGGTCGTTACAATTAGCCACAAAAATTAATCACTTCGGTGGCCTGGGCTAGGACCTGGCGGACTAATAGTTATAACAAATAAATAAATAAAACAATAAGTTAATATTGTACTAAAATTAAACTAACATTGTAAAATATTTTGAAAATCAAAAGAAGCTTTGAGTTTAACTTCTTCAGGTAGGATTTATTAAAGCTTTTATAAAGGTCAATAATTTGTGATTTCAATAAGATGGCGAGCCAGGTAAGATCTTCATTTAAACTAATTGTACCTTAGAAGTCAAAACCTAAAGAGACAATTCGGCGAAAAAAAAAACTAAACCTAGAACCGATTGCACATGTTCCCGATTTCCCGATACATGCATTTTTAAGACCCTAAACCTCGTACACAACACATTTCAGTGAAATCCTAACTGGCAACAAATTTAAAGTTAGCCCAACTTGGCCATTGGCGTCATAAAGTTATGACGCGAGTGCCTGCAACAGGAAAAACTTGGGAAACTGCGCCAAGTTACAAGTTTCGGTGCACGCTAGTTAGAAACTTGGCATCCTCTGCGCTTGACGTGTCGCCTCCGTACAAGATTCGGGACTCGACTACATTTTTGGAAAAGTTATTTTACATACATTTTCTTAAAAATATTTCGGAAAGAAGCTTGGTTTAACTATGTAGACGGTGGATGGTTTACTTTTAGTTTGGAGGATTTTTAAATGGATTAAAAATGCTTGAGGTAACTTCTTCTCAAGTTGCATGACGCAATAGCTTTCTGTGAAATTATGAATGGAGGCTCGCAAGTATTCACCCATGATCTATTCCGGATCTGAGTTTTTACCTACCCATGAGCTTTAAACTTATTTTTTTTTTGTTTCTTATCGAATCCATGATGGGTGCAAAGCAAACAAAATCTTAAAGAGAACATTCACGACATATTTTTTTTTTTACGTAAACAAAAAGTCCCCGCAATGTAACTCTTATTTGATTGTTACAAAGTATAACTTAGAATGATTGCTGAGAGTTATATAATAAAACTCACTATATCAACTCAACTCATTTAAGGCGATGTCGATCGAACTTAACATGAAATGAGAATAACTTGCACAAAAACTATAATTACATCAAAAACCTTTAAAATAAGACCTTTTTACTTAATTTGTAACAATGTATAAATTAATGTAATTATCAATAAATATTAATTAAACTATTTGATCGACATCTGCTAATAGTTTAATTACAATAATTTTAACGTTTAAAGCCCAAGTATTTATAAAAACATTACTCGATTTTAAAATGGAGTATTTCAGTACTGACAATCTTTCTGAGTTTGATAGTCAGCACGTCGATCAAAAATGTCGAAAGTTAACATGGAAATGAACTCGATTAAAATCGATTAAATCTGTATGCACCTTAATCTAAGCTACCTATACACTTTTTGTTATGTAGACCAAAATAATGATTCTGGCCTATATGTCTTCTATTTATAGAAGATCACCCTTATCACTTTCAATTACGGCTGCCATTACCAACTGCTATACAGCACTCTGCTTGCCCCTTAGGGGAAATGGCGTGAAGAATTTCTTCCAGGAATACGAGCGTGATATTATATTATATAACAAACAACTCGAGGGAATATAGGAGGAGAGCTTTAGGAAAGAAAGTGGAGGAGTTCACTGGCCTAGAGTACATAAAATGTAATAAACGACCACTTCATACTATCCAACACTTTATAGCTAACACTAAAACGAAACAAAACACTTCTCTAAACGATGTTCTTCGCTATTCGGGTGAATATCAATTCAAAATCTGTACTAATACATTCCCGGACTCCTAAGTCTAGCCACCCTACATATTTTTGTATACAGGTCTATTACCTTTTTAATTGATCGTGAATTAAAATTTGGAATAATCATGAAGCCAAAATGATGGCCAGTATGTTGACTTCGAGACTGCGTTATAATTATTTCTTTGACATTTCATTATTTTGATTTTAAGGCCTATAAATACCTACATGGAAATACAGTGGCTTGGTTTAGGAATCCAGAAGGTTATAATAAAGCTGAAGAGTTTGTTTGAACGCGCTAATCTCTAATAGACGGATTTGAAAAAAATATTTTTGCGTTTGATACCCCAACTCTTGAGGAAGGTTATAGGATATATAACATCACGCTACGACCCTTAGGAACCGAACAAAAATATAGAAATCCTACGTTACCTAGAAGAACTTAGGTAGGTACCTACTTCTTTATTTATACTTTTCAATACATGAAAATGTATCCCTTTCGCCTTTTTAAATACATACATCACAATTCACGACTTTAAATACATACATCTTTTTAAATACATACATCACAATTGACGGCACGGTTGGCGCAGTGGTTAAGCGGCTGACTGCTGCGCTGCGTGTCGCGGGTTCGATTCCCGAACGGAACAAATATTTGTATGACCTACCAGTAGTTGTTCCGGGTCTGGCTGTTTGTGTATGTGAGTTTATATGTTTGTAATCGCACCCACGATACAGGAGAAATTCCTAGTGTGGGGCAACGTTTTTTTTAAAAAAAAAAAAAAAAAAAAAAAAAAAAAAAAAAAAATTCAACCTCAAAACTAACAAAAGAATCCTGTCCCTACTTCATCTACCGATGAAAATGCTTTCAAAAGGACTTAAGTATACCCCAAAACATATTTACCGAACGCCATTCTACCCTCGTATGTACGTAAACCGATTTATTTTTAAAAGACCTTAGATATGCATGTTGTAAAACTGACATCGGATCGTGTTTTATTAATATTCTAGTGGCGGGAAACCTCAGTGGTGTTGCGGTTTCCAGTGAGGGTGGATGTGGAGGTCCAGGTGAGGAAAAAGTGCTAGAAAGGATAAATATTGTATTTATTGGCTTGCGTTTAACCACAATCTAACTCAATATGGTCACCGATGTTTTAGGCTTGCTTGAAGGGTAAACGTTGTATAAAAGATGTGACACGCTCAAAAAAGTTACACTGACGCTATTCGTAACAGTACTTCATGGAGATTTTATTAGTATAAAGGGAAAACTCCAGGGTATTTACCTTGGATTTTTCCACGAATAAATATTCATCCAATAACGTTACTTTACTTCAGTGGAAAATTTCACCAGTGCGGTTTTGACGTCACAAGTTAATTACCCAAATTCCGTGAATTTCCCACTAAATAGTGTAGGTAAGTTTTTACGGTTATTACCGGGTAACCGGGCTGCCAGCGTTGCCAGTGGGAGTGCGTTATGTGGGTAGGATCGAGGTTCGGCCGACGACGGGCCAATGTAGGGAGGTGGCGGTTAAGAGCAATCCCTTGTTCGCAAACCGCTTTGTTTACGAACTGTCACTTACAAAGGGTGTTCCTCCGAATGTCGTTCGTTTATAAATCCTTTAGGAGCATTTATTGGGAATTGTATTCATTGGTCTCACCTACATAACTGTCAGGAAGGAGATTGTCGTAATTGACACGCTTGACTGACTACTTATACTAACATGTAATCATCAGAAAAGTAAAATTAATAACACATGCTGAGCGGTACTTTACCAAGTAATAACGCCGCATATGAGCATGTTTTAACTCCAGCGTCCGCCCAGCTTTTGCATTCCGCAAGATGATTAAACTAATTACTTGCTTCCTGGATTAAAATCCCCAGGACGTCGTACCGCCGCACAAAATCGGTGTAAATATTTTCTCCTCGGGCTGCGCTAAAGGGCCAACATCAGAAATTATTTACAACACTATTACATGTGCCATTAAGCTACCATTATGGCCCCAGCGTCGCCATTTTGATGCCGAATTACATTTTACTCGATTTAGTATAATAGCACGCGCGGTTGCCTTCTCCACTTTGACTCGTAATGGTTGACTTAAGTTTCTCAGGGCAAAACGTACAATTACGTAAATTGCTTGTATTTAAATCAGTCCCGTGTTGGGCGCCAAGATCGAGGTTTTCCATATTCCTTTTGATCTTTATAAGTATCGACTAACGAGCGACTCCAGACTCTAATTTAAGTGAAATTGGAACATTCATGACACAAGGTCTGGTAACGAAATAATATTTACCATCTGAGGTTTCGTGGTCTACTTCAGTATTCAAGTCACTAAGTAAAACATGTTGTCATCTAGCTTTTATTGTACCCTACAGCTTTCAACAAAAACTTGTATACCCCGGTAGCCCAGATTGCGGCAAAAGAAAATCTTACGCAACCTTGTACGTATACTTTTCCTAGAATAAAAACTCTTATTCATAACAATTTTCATGAAAAGCTTGCTTGGAATACTAAGGGAGAGTGAGACTGAGAGCCCCGGCTCGTTAATTTGGAACAAACGTGGTACGAGTGTTTCACACGGCAACTGAGATTCCGTAGAGGAGGGTAGAAAGGGAAAATTAAGCAAAAACTGTTATATGTCGCGAGGAATTGATTCGGAGTGGCAATGTGTTTCGAGAAGATTGAGTTCGGGTGGGTTGTAACATATTTGAAATGAGGGGAAAATCTATGGTTTTTATGGCTGGCGGAATATGTGTAATGCGTACATTTTGTTCTCGGTCTATTTATTACCCTTTCTGCAAGAAAATGGGTACTATTTTTAGTAAATTTATTTATTAAATGGACGAGAACTCAAAAATGTTGGCGAAACCACGTTTTTTTGTCCTTTTAAGTACTAAAAGTAGGTTATAAGAGCACAGAGATCATTCGGAGTATGTTATTACAACTTTACCAGTAGCAAAAGTATTTAACTTCTCCTGCCAAACCAAACTTCTGTAAACTGAACTAGCCAATGAAACACTAACTCACTAACATTATTCGCCAGAAAGCCACCCCGCCCATAATGACTACATCGCCGCTCTGACTACGAACTACTAACTATCAACTATACTGAACTTTCACATAATTAATATGCGGAGAGCTCGCGTTGATAGTAATGAGGTACTAAGTGACGTCACTAGACGTAAGTTTTGAATTTGGAGCGGTGGTAACGTCATCATTTTCAACGGCTTAGATTTGATTTTAGTTCTGGCTCCCTGGTTACTTGGACGGAGTTTCTGGGTTTCAATTTTGGCTTAAGTTTCTAGTTTCGCCGGTTGCTACGTCACAAGCGGGCGTTATTTAAAAATAGGGTAAATTTTAGAAATATTTCCATTCCTGCGGTTAAGGACCAACCGCTTGAATTGGGTTTAGATTTTTGGCCAAGTACCTATCAAACAAAGAACTGAGGAAAATATACAGAACTCAAAATTTCATTTCAAAATAATTAAGTTCTAATAAACACGAAGAGCTAACTGGTAGTAGTAAGTCACTCCTATTATATGACGTCACAATACATAAATTTGGAGCCCCCGACATCATAATACACTACTGCCTCATTTTCACTTTGTTTCTAGGTTGGTATCCCTCGCAGAGAACAATAGCATGAGATGTGTGGTATTACAAACACTTCGTAAAATATGAACATGGGGATTATTGTGTGTATTATGAATAATCCAACTTTTGACTTGGTTTCTACACAATTGCTATCAGAGTAATGGAATGTGTACCTTATGAATACAAAAATTATCTGTGGTATTTAACAATTTTTTAGTTGTTTAGTTTTTTGAACCGCTAATCGGCAGGCAGCTTAAGACGCCTTTTCTTCTACATGATAAACCACTTTAGGGAAGATTGGATATGAAAGGCAAAATACCAGGAAAACTTTTATCCAGAAGTAGCGAAGGGTCGAATCGATTGATCAGTTTTACTTACTTAGTGAAAGTTCTGATTCCAGGAAACTAAATAGTTCCAAAGCGACTCTAGCGAAAGCTAGTCCCTAATTTAAATAAAACTAAACAAGGCTCAAATTAGAATTTCCCCTTCCAGGTAATATTGCCAAAAAACCGACCTGCTTCAGTCCCTAATTACAGATAGTTGTCGAAAACGGTAGTCTGGCTGTACTCACAACTTTTTGTGGGTAGTCGTTGAAAGTTGTTCTCATTAGTGTGTGCTGAGCTAATGTCCACGTGTGACGGACATGTTTCGTGAACAACCTTTTCGGGTAGAAGGACCAAGGTTTTTCGAAGGTCGAAACTATAAAGTTTAATATGTAAATGGGCTAAGGGATATCGGTTCTAATGATCTATTGTGTTCAAATAAATACTAACGAAATTAGGTCACACGTGGCGGTATTTTAAACCTTCCAAGGTAGTCATAAAACACAATAGTGGTCAGGTTTTCCTTATATTTTCCAATCTTACCTTCCGGTTTGGCCACTTTCATTGTGGTAATATTTCTTTGAGACAAAAGGTACGTTTTGCTTTTATCTAAACCTTGCTTTTGTGTAGGTACATTCCATATTTAATTGGCACACACTAGTTGCTATACTTAGACTATTTATACAATAAAGTGAATTAATTCGTTATCCCCCACCTGTTTTCCATATCTAGCGGACGCGGACATATCATGTCTAGCTTTCCAGTGAGTGGGGGATGGGTAAATACGCCATATTATCCACATTATCCACCTACAATTCCGTTAGAAACGGGAGATGTTCCGTTTTCCCACGAGACCCATATCGTATGCTACCTTCATATTATTTTATTAAAATGTACTTCAGATATTACTGTCTGGAGTAGCAGGAAACCTTTGTGTACCTGGAACAAATAAAAAAGGATTGTTAGTGTTACATTTCATAATAGCAATATTTCAAAGTTAAGTAGAGGTTTTAGGAACAGTAAGGGTTATAACAAAGCCAGTCAGCTGTAAACGACGGCTAAAGATGAATGTTTCTAATACCAAAGGCCCTATTTTGTAACCATACAATAATTTGATCGTTTCTCTAAAAGCAGGAAACCTCATAACCCACACCAACATATTATAATTAGACAATAAACTACACCACTTCAGATATATCAAAGTTCAACCGAGCACAATTTCATTCGATAGTCAAGACCCTATCGCGCCAATATACCATATTTAATAATCATACGAGAGGGTAATACCGCCAGGTTGTAATGAAACACACATCAAACGGGACCCGGCGATATTGCCACGTTTACTGTCAGACCCGACTCCAGGGGCAACGACACCTTAAACACCTTTGATGTGAAATGCTTACGACTGCGCCTTAAGTTATTACTTTTCTTGATATTCAGATTTAAATCTTGAAGTGGTATCAATGGTATAAAAAGCAATACGTTTTTTATGTTATGGAGTAAGATGAATGGCAACATTGAGTGATAAAATTTTAACAAAAATATGTAATATATTTTTTGTGTTTCGAGACGCGCAATAAAGACGTAAACTTTTAAATCGAAAACAAGAAGCTTTCTACCATTTGAGTATCGTAAGGTCAAATATTTCTATCGTCCCTAATCATTCAAGCCCAATACGATATTTGGATAGACTGTTCCGCTTCTTTTTCATCTAGGAGACTAATGGCTGATTAACTAAAAATCCGCCCTTAAGGGGACGATAGCTGACTTTTAACGACTTGTACTTGAAGATGACATCTAAACGAGCAGTGTTAGTGATTTAGAAAAAAATATATGTTAGAGCATTTTCTTAATATTTTAATATAGGCATATTTTTGATTATGTTTATATTACATAGTGAAATTAATTTGTAAAGTTATGTCTAACGCGGATAAAAAACTGAGAATGACGCAAAATCCATCAAGTGTATTTTTCTGAAAACTTCACCATTTTAATTAAATTACTGATCTTTTAGTATACGTGTTTTATTAAAATACTTTTTGTTTTACGTGTAATAAATTAATAATGCGTCTAATTTGGGACAGCGCTCCTTGACGGGCGAATCCTATTACTGGCTGGTCGCACTACGCGTTGCGGGAGCAGTACAGAACACGCAAGCTAACCATTCAAGGTCACTGTCATATATCTGCGTCTTAAACGCTTGCCACATGAGTCCTCCATTCTTTCTTACTCTGTGCCACAAATCAACCCGTTTTACCGTATCCTATTGCTAAGCTACGTGTGGGTAATATAGCAATAACGTGCAAAGGTCAGGTGTCAGACATATTATATCGAGTCCCTAGTGGCGGCTCTTATTTGGAAATATAAAGGTTATGCTTTATTCTTATAATTCAAGAACAGGCAGGCAGAACGAGACTCTAGTCGTAGGTACACCCGCATATCGTCGCTGCGCTTTCCATAATCGCTATGTGTTTTTTACACACTTTACAGGAGACGCAAAAAACTGATTTTCTCAAAAAATACCCAGAGTATTAAAATAATTTACTTTTACTTTAATACATATAACAAATTGACGTAGTTTTAGATTACTTTTGAATACATAACATTATTAACATAGTAACATCACGCCTTGTTTCCCCGAAGGGTTGGGCAGAGGTGTCTCTGTAGCATTAACATTATTAATAATGCCAAAATTAAATATGGTAGGTAAATTTGAATTTTTAGCTGTTTTTACAGTATGTGTGTATTGAAATAAAGATTCAAACTGCATAAAAAACCAAAAATCACGAAATACCACATAGCGACTTTTGCACGCGCAACGACGAAATAGCTGCAATGAATATGACAGACATAGATGTAAACTGCTATTCATGCAGAAGACCATTTTGGCTTCTGTCTGAAGACGCTTTCTTCCAAGTAAGATTTTCACACTGAACATTAAAGTTTCAAGTTATACCTAAAGAAGAGCAAGTAGCGGCATTGGCAAACAAAAGGAAAGCAAACCCTTTGTCCTAACATAAGCGACCGTCGCGTTTATTTTGTTTGGCGAACCCGAATGCGTCGCCTCATGCAGACAGAGGGCGCGTTGGTTCTGAACGAATTAGTGACAAACATAATTATATGAAGCAAGAATTAAAAAAAAATAGAAATACGTGCAGATAAAAATGACAAGTTATGTCGAATACGTAAAACAAAACAAAAAATTGAATTAAAAGCACTAAAAATTAACGCAATAATCGCGTAATTGCCCGAAGATAGCCTAACCGTGATAGGCATGATACGATGCACGTCTAAAATAAACTTTAAGTTTATAACACAGACAATTTCAATAAAATATTCTACGTGAATAGATGTTTCAGCTAAATTAAACCTAACATTATTTACCTCGCATTGTCTAACTCTAAAGTTTAGTTCGAAGTTACGACGGTCATGATTACAAAAGGGTTGAAATTGAGAAATAAAATGTAAAACAAACAGTTGATATCATTTGCGTAAAATGTTTTATTAAACCGTTTGAACGAGTCATCATAGTAGAATAGAATATAATTTTTCTTTATTCGAGTGACCAAGACTCAACAAGGTTGTTAGTAAAACTTACGACTATGTTAGTAAGCACAGACACTAAACAAAAACAAGGAAAACAATACAATCAATAACGGTTGGTCACCGCTGCGACATCCCATGAGAGACGGCACAACAGTGACCCACGTATTCACAGTCCAGGCGACTCGCAACCATGCTTAAGACACTGTTGGAGCTGCCCCACACCCTGCGCACCAGGGAAGCGCACGTTTTACGCATTGTTGCGTAAAAGCAATCTACAGCCGCATCTGCGAACATCCCCGATGCACTACAGAAACGGGGCAGCCCCACCAGTATTCTAAACGCATTGTTATATTGAACGCGGAGAGCGCTATACGATCTTTGCGCATATCTAGCCCACAGGCTGCACGTGTAAAAACTAGTACAGTAGGCTCGAAAGAGCGTGATCTTTACAGGAAGTGAGCATCGTGCAAACCTGTAAGCCAGCATGTTCGCTTAAATCGACAACGCCCTCCGCTAATGATTTGGAACAAGGTTTTCTGCAACCAAAACTTTTGCCACCATATTTTCGTTGGCTTGCCTGTGGTATACCCTAAAAGTTCATGGTAAAAACCTCGCGATGCGTTACCTCATGTAGTTCAACCAAACTGCACCCTGGAATTGCTCGTAAGGTTGGTTTGGTCTGCGGCTGCCTATTGTTACCTTTGGCCATAAAAAATCCTGGTTTAGGTAGACTAATACACTGGAATAAACGATTTTTTCAGATTTCTCTTTCTAGACCACCTGTTAGGTAACTTACTAGGTTCAGAAACTTCTCCTATAAGTCTTTTTTAATGAGGAAAGGACTATAAACTTCTTGAAAGTAATAAGCAAATTGCCTCCTATCAAGGCTATTTGTAAAGTTCGCAACACCAAGTTTCAGGCTTCTTGTGTATTCAATAAAGTCCAATCAAAAGTTGTCGGCTTATTTAACGTTATTAACTCTTAGGTTTGGCCGAGTCAATTACGGCAATGGCTGGAACTTGCCAAGTCCGTCACTTGCGCCGAACGTAAACCGGGATAATAATTTGTCACGGGTCACTTTGACCCATTGTTTGTATAGCGAGTCAGGTAATTGAGTTTGTGGTCGTGGCGACCGCGGTAGGCGCAGTGTTGACGGAACAACTTCGGCCAAGTTCGGTTAACTTCGGGAAAGTTCGGCGACAATACGGGCACATAGGTAGTCTTTGTCAACACACTCTTTGAAGTTTAGCAAATTGGGATTTTATTGGCGGGAATTAAAACCAGAAAACGGAATGTGGGATTCGGGTCAGAGAATGTTGAAACAATTTCGTGTTTTAGCACGGTACTAAAACATTTCAGATATCCCAAATATCTGAAATGTTTTAGTACCGTGCTAAAACGAAAGATTTTGAATAATCTTTCTAATTCGATAGCTAAAGTTTTGACCACTATCTTCTTTTTGTTTATCGCGGGCTTTGAGCGCGGCGACCGAATCAAGAAATTCCGTAACGTAACGAAAATAAAACCTAACACCCCCCACTCCGCCTACCATGTAATGACGGTTCCCATGACAACGTGATGTTGTCATGGGAACGTAATTTTTGTTTTATGTCATCACGTCATCATCCCAAGTGTAGCGTTGACAAATAGGAAGTATGGAGGTTACAAATGCTATGCAATAGCTTTACCGCGGCAGTCCCCGAGTGCCACACGTTTATTTATTAAGCAAGGCACACCAACATATTTACAAGGATAGTTATAATAGGTATCACGAGTCTTGAGTACTGTGTAAATACATCACTTATAGGCATACACAACATTCTTATTAAAAGGTGAACAATTATTCGACAAATTATTAAATCATTAAGATATTAGCATTAACATTAATTTGATACATAGTAAAATTATGAAATAAGATTAGACTATAAAATAAAATAATAATAAATTAATACACTTCGTTACATTGCATGAGAACAAACAACAATAAAAAACAATTTAAAAAAAATCTTCATCAATGTAAGGCGCAATCATTACTTCAGATAGCTCAATTATTATTGTTAGAAACATAATTATAATTGGCAATAAGTAAGCTTAACGAACTTCAAAATCTACCCTGAAACCGAACAAAGCAACATCCAATTCCTTTCCCGACACAATACGAAACCGATCCTCAATATTATTCAGAATATCATAATCTTAAACAATAAATACTGGGCACGTCCAGTTTCGAATCGTGATAATGTTGCCATACAAATAGCAGCTCGTTAAGTTGTCCTTGTTACCACGTTGTGGCGCCTGCGCCGGACTCAGCATTTATCGTAACTAATATTTTACTTTCCATATTACGGAAGGGGAATAAAAATAAAAGGAGAGGATAGGAGAGAGAGGAGAGGAAAACAATGTGATGTCTTATCTTTGTAAATCTTGAAATATGACTACGGGAAAGTTATTCTAGGTTTCCAACAGGAGGAAAATCAATCACTGGTATATCTGCGAAGTGGAAAGATTGAATTTTGTCACCGTATCAGTTTCTACTGCAGGGCACCTTTGCCCTTGCTTACCCACTTCTGAGTAAAGACCAAGTCCTTCCAGGTATTCTTTTCCCGCGCCTAGGCCGTCCCGAACTAGCCCTCACCCGGTGCCTACCCGTTTAAATATAAAATCGAATCCTATACTATTAAACGAGGAATATTTGTATGTATTGTTTAGGTACATATGTATACATATTATAATTTGTACTCACGTTCTTAAAATCGGCTCTAACGATTTCTTTGAAAGTTACAATATAGGGGTTTACGGGGTTTTAATCCAGCTAGGTCTCATATCTGGGAAAATATTTTTCTCCTTATTTTCACCCAAGCAGAGCTCGGTCGCCCTAAGTTTAGAATAATTTAACATGGCAGCAGGAAATTAGTAAGTATCTACTATCATGGCAACATGGAATAAGTAGGTACTATAATGGATTAGTTAGTATAAACTTTCCTATACAACGAGTATTATATAAGCATTCTCTATCATCACCAGAGCAGAGCTCGGTCGCCCAGGTACTTAATATTATGCCCTTTAATCAAATACCGTTCAATCTTATTGCATTTTCTAATACTTTATATCTGATTGTAACAATTCAATTCAATTTCCCAGAACTCACAACCATGATTTTCTTACGTAAACAAAACACGAACCAGGAAATCCCTGCAAGTGACAGAGGATGAGACAATACATGTTGTTACGGAAACGATAGTCAAACACAGCTAGACGCCGCAAAGTGGGCGCCGAAACATGGCCGACAAATAACCGATAGCATGTGTGACATGTGTCAAGTGAACAAAATGGCGGATGAGATTTATATTATTTTGTTTTTGGGATGTCAGTTGTGAATTATTTTTATTATTTGTAACTAGCGACCCACCCCTGCTTCTCATGGGAGCTATCTACTGATGTGGCGATATGTTGTCAAAATATCGACATTTCTAGATGATATACTAACTATTATCCCAATTAATAGAATTGCTGCTAACCCATTTATTTTGCTAGGTACGCTTGCAATTTTGTTTATTCAAAAACGAAATTCTGTCGTGGCTTTTATACAGATACAGAGTTATTTCCAGTAATTGTATGATATTTGCAAACTAACACGCAATCTGATAAAAGTATTCGAAACTCTTATAAGCAAAATCTGAATAAAGACCCGAAAAATTTATACCGATTTACGTTAAGTGAAATACAGAATCCATTTTATTTCGTTGTCCAATCGCCCAATCTTATTATTCGACAATATTGTTTATTGGATACTTTCAGGAAAATGTAGAACTATTGTTATACTTACGTATTCGAGATCTTATTATGACAACAGTTTCTCCGAAGCTATCTTCATTTTATCGTGAAATCTTAGTAGATAACACAGCAAACACTTCTTATAAAAGTCTTCCTAGACTTTATATTTCTTTGAAATACGAATATTTTACGATATTCTTGAGCTAGTAGTTAGTGCTGCGGTATTTTTTACATCTTCTTGATATTCAAAGGCACTACAATAAAAGACCGAGTTTGAATATTATTCTCCATCTAAAAACATTACTCGTAGCCATCATTATTTCTTTGTCATGTCTCTGCCAATTTAATTATCCTTTCAAATTACTTAGAGCGGAAGAACGTTGAGCAAACACAATAAAATCATAAACACACGCCATTTACCCAAGTTATTAAACCTACGTTAAGTTTGAACAGGAACAGCGTCTCCTAAAGAATAGACCATTTCACGTGAAATTATTGCTGCCGTAAAATTTCATAGATACACACACATGCTACAAAATAAACTTATACAGGTGTATAATAAATAACATATCGCTGCTGTACAGTAAAATTTTAATGTGTTGAAAACAATAAAATATTTTTTGTTGGTTCTCGCTTAGTTGGCGCCCACGTGGGACTCATTTCAATTATAACGGACGAGAGGAGAATAACATTTGGAACTGATGCTGTTAACTCTGTAACAGATTGTTTTATTAATAAAATAAAACTCAGTGTATTGTGTAAACTGTGTGATGACTTCAAATTAACAAAGTTTATTTCCATAACTTAAACGTGTTTGTTTAACTACATTAGTTTCTTAACAAGTAGTGGTTTAATATGTTATAAACGTTCCCATTATGGTCGCCGCAGCGAAAGCAATTACAGACAAGAATCATATTTAAACATATTTGCGGAAACCCCTTTCAACTACTAAATCAAACTTGAAGATATGTGCACACTCCTCGGTTTTAATTACTTTCCTCCATCCAAATACACGAAGAATTCTAAATATCCTCATATCTCGGTGAAGTTCCTACATGTTCGGACAAGTTGGAAGTTTGAAGAAGAGGGTTTAAGCCAAGATCCAGTTGCACCGAAGGGCAGCGAGGGATTGAACGCTGAATTAATTGAAATAGCGAGATAAGAGTTTGTGGAGCCGTCTTCTGGCGTGACTGTCAGCCTTAATCCGGCTGCTTACACGGATAATCCGGCGAGTTTGAGTGGACTGCTCCCTGTTAATCCATTCGTAGAACATGCGAGTTCACGCGACCTACCGAATCTGGTCGGCTTCCAGTTTTTGCGGGTAGGATTTAAAATGTTGACGCGTTCCGGTATTCGAGTGAGACAGTAACCTAAGAGGTTAATTTATTTATGTGGAGCATGTTTTTGTGGGGCTTTAGCTGAGGCTTATGTGGGATAATAGGAGTCCGATTGTTTAATGAAATATTATGCGATTACGTCATTCTTTTGTTGAATTATGAGGTGAAGTACTGCTTATTTTTTCCACGCATGGAAGCAATTTGAGCAAATATATCATAAACCTTTCATACTAACAAAGGATTTTGTAAGAGTCCTATTTCAAATATGAAACAGAATAGGTAAGTACAATTTTTGTATCGGATTATATTTATAGTAAGCCATCTCCCAATTTGTCTTTTTTTACACAAAATGAATAAAATCCAATTTTCTTAGAATTATTAATGTACAGAAATACTGATTTACTGTTCTGAAAGAAGGCAGCTTGATTGACGGGTCAATTCGTTTGGCTTTACTCAGGAAAGCTGAGCCTTTATCAGAAATATGACAGAATAACTTTCGCGATCGTTTTCTTATTGTGCTCACAACAATTATTATAAATATATTGCTTGCCCGGACTAAGTAAGTGCTGGTTTTATATTTGTTATTATATGCGCTGAAATTGAGTAAGTATCATTTTATTACAAAGGTCCTAAATATAATATCATTATAATGTATCCGGAGGCCGGTAAAAAAAGAGAATTAACTCTTTTAGCATATAATATTTGACTTTAAGAGCGAATTCAAAACCGTACAAGTCATATTGTACCACAACACATATCTAGCTAACCCTTTGGGAGTCCCAGGTGACAGCTATGAATGAATCATGAACATAAAAATATATTGGCGCCCAGCGTGGGACTACTTCATAACTGAATCTGACCATCGGAATTCATCTTATCCAATTTTTATGACGGTCACCGCGTATCCGCAAACAAAGCAATGTATGGGAAACAAAAGTTGCCAATATATCGTATTTTCCGTAAGACCATTAAGTTGCGTCCGTAAAACGCGGACAATGGGGTTTATTTTTCTTTATTCCAAACGTTTTGTTCTTCGTGACGGCTTTCATCCTTTATCTGGAAAAATGGATGGTACGGCTGTTCAGGTGGGCGTTGCAAGTGCACATTTGAAGTAATGTTGTGATAAGTCCCTTTTTATAGGAAGGGAATAAAATTAAACAATTTGTCTGTTCCACCCACTTTTAGTGGGCAGTGCCTTTACATTACTATTACAAAAGAAAAACTTTTGTGTTTACTTTATAACTCATGTATTCTGGAATAATTCCAGGCAGTTTATAATTTTTTCTTCTAAAATGGTTATGAATATTTTTGATAATAACATAAAACATTACGCCTGTAACCCCCGAAGGGTTATGCAGAAGTGTTCCTACAGTACACCCACATTTTGCAAGTTATGTTTCAGCCCCATGTAATAGGGGGCGAGCCTATTGCCATCAATCGTGCAGACTCCGGGCTGCTACTGAGTAATTCCTGATGAAAAAACCCAATAACACTTTGCTCGACCTGGGAATCGAACCCAGGAACCCATGCTCAGCAGTAGCGCTTGCGACCACTAGACCAACGAGGCAGTCAGATTTTTGATAAGATTTTTTTTAAAATTAATTAGTTGATCATCATTATCACCGTCGTGGCAAAAAATCGTTTCTTCTTTGACGTGCAGACGGAAAATAAATCCCTAAAAAGCCTAACAAGTGATTAACATTAACCCTTTATCTTGCATCAAGGGAAGGGAAACATTTCACTCAAGGTTACCTTACTACCCTTAGTCCCTTACTTAACCGACCCTATATCCGGCATGTGAGTTTTACACCAGTTCCTTTTTGAGTTAAAAGCAACATGAACCTCATCCATCTATCGTGTGAAAGCCTTAAGGTTGTATCAACTCAACCCTATAGAAATTATAGGATTTCTGTGTTCTTTCAATTTACAAACCTTCGACCCTTTTAAAGAAATGAAAAATATAACAATGATATATTCCAGACATAGACCTTTTGAAAGAAGACCTCAGCACTGCGTATTTTCTTTCAATTATAAAAATAAATAAAAGACTTTGAATCAAACAAAAATAAATTGGAGTGTTTTGAGAATCGAAGGGCACAAAATAAAATGTTTCGATGTAATTGATTCGAAACTTGTACCCATTTTCGTAAAATATAAATCTAAACTGAAGCCATGAATAGATTCCATTACCATATTTGTTAACACAGAGCCAACGAGCGTGAAACGTATGTACACAAATAACCCTATCTCGAGCTAGCTCTAGACGAGTACCTACTCAACATTCAACAAAGCCTAGGCCCTGAATCAGTGAACGATACAAATAAATCAGAAGTTGCCTCTCGTCTCCTATAATCCAGGATTTATCCGGCGGCTTATCAGCGCAGGGCACGCGACGCGTCCGCCCCGCGCGGCTTCCGCGCGATAAATAACGAACTTCGCCCGAAATAAACAACTTTAGCTTATTAAATTCGGATTTTAAATGCAGAACGTGGAACTAAAATAATTTAGGCTCGCTGATTTATGTGTTTTCGTTCGCATTTCTATCTTGATTCGTATATTTTGTAGACTGTATCATAGTCACGCAGATTACACAAAAAGGTAATAATCTGAGCTAATATTATAAAGAGAAAAAATGGTTAGTTTGTTTTTAAAAGGTAAACTCTGAAAAAACTGATATGATTACAAGAATTCTTTCACTAATAGGCGGCTACACCATTGCCGAGGCACAAAATATATATTTTATGGTAAAGTTGACTTCCAGGCGGACGTAAGTCTCTGGTGGAAGCGATTTTATAAAAGCGAGTGTGATGATATCTTTTTTCGCGCTGTTAAGTTTTGGGAAGTTGACAAACAATATGTTTAATAGAACCGCTCAAGGCGATGTGAACGACAGTGAACCGACTGTTGTAAGGGTTCGTGTGTTTACATACTTGTACTGAAACTACACGATATTTTATCGTATGAACAATCTGTTCCCTTGATAGATTTTGAATAGTATACTTAGAGCTGATAGTGACGCAAGTTTAGAGAGATGAAGAAGAATATAGACATAAATTATCCACTTAAAATCACTTTAAGTATTGGTTAATGACATCCCGGAAATAAACCATAACGACATCATTAACATAGCACCAATGTATTCATTTTAACTAATAACTAAACTACGTGGAATACTGCTCTCCGGTCCATTGGTTTGACAATGAACCCAACACGAGCACCTTTGACAATCGTTAGTGAACCCTAGTTGTTTCCGAGTCACTGACCGCCGCCATTCTCAAGTAACTAGTATTTTGGGTACTGACCTAATAACTACTATGTTAGTAGTTTATTAGGAAGATTCAGTTTCCGGAACAGCAGTGTCCATTCATAGGTTCAGTACTGCAGAATTCGTCATATCCTTAATTGGATGTTCGAGAACAATAGTGAGGGATTATAGAGAAGCAAATCATTATGTCCAGCATCCCAAAGCTGGCATTGAAAATGACGATCATGTTCAAATCACTATACCGTAGTTGAAGTGGTTGGATCATCAGCGTCATGCTATTGTTATAAGTACGAGCAGTAAAAAAACTTTTCAGAATCTTGCTAAAAAGAAGGATAAGAGAACAAGTAACTGAAAATACTAGAAGTGACATTTTATATATGTTTTATAAAACAAATTTGGACACATTGCCGAAAACCAACAAAAAGACGGAATCACAGACAGTCCAATCCAGACCTCTCTAATAGCTCTACAATACAAAACTGTCCAAGATACCAACCCTACACTGCCACTATAAGGACCCAAGGTTGAGATAAAATCGATCCCGCTTAACCCCCTGCCCGACCTTTTGTTGGCGAGTCGTGAATCAAAAGTAACGACGCGTCTGAGCAGATAGTGCTAAGTAATGGCGGTAGGAGATGCATTATGGAACGTTGTACAGGGTTCAAATCAGGCTAATGAAACTTACCGACAAAGTTAGACTGCGTTTCCTATTTACCGAGCGTTATCGGTTATAACTACGAATAGTATTTCTGGTTCATTATTAAAGGATACTCACAAATACCTTATACTTACGCGAAATTCCAATTGTGGCGCTCGTAGCTAAATGATAACAGCCGCATGGGTCAATCCAAAGTAAAGCTAAGCTTGCCGGTTCGTGATCTTTGACGGTCGGTTCTTGATATCGAGATCCCTCCGTGCCTCGAAAAGCACGTTACGCCGTTGGTCTCGGCTGTCATTCGTAGATTTATAATAAATATTAACATCTGACAACCAATCTTACCAAGGGGGTATTGTGTTACCCAGTAACTGGGTTGTAGAGGTCAGATAGGCAGGTATTCAGCTGCATCCGGTTAGACTGGAAGCCGACTCCGACATATTTGGGAAAAGGCTCGGCAGATTTCGGATGGTCTCGAAAATTATAGTATTTTCGTAAGCGTTACACTCAATAGGTGAAAATTGCTTTTGAATCTTGCGTAAATGTAAGGCATTAATGCTCGTGACAGTACTCTACTGAACCAATATTTTCTTAAATCCGTTAGTTACCATGCAAATGTAGCATTGGATTCCAACCTTGACAAAGAAAACATAAATTGTTACAATGTCAGAATTTCCCCAAGTATTTGTAAATCCTCCAAAGGATCGCTCTAAGCTCTGGATGCCACCCTTTTAAATGATAAATGATAAATGATTTTATTTCTGTAAGTAGGTTTGTACAAACACTTTTACACGTCAATCATATTTTAAAAACTAGATGAAGTCGGCGTTTCCTATCTGACTACTCCGAGAAGAAAGGCCGAAACAAACTCAGAGGTCACAGTCTCTTTTAAAGTCCAGACATAATCTTGGTCAGATCATGTGAAGGCCATGTGGATTGGTGTCTGAAGTGGTCTTTATAGGAAAGCACCACACAGATTGAGAGGGCCTGTCCAGTCAGTGCACGCATTTGTCAGTTATCGTGTAGCTCAACTCAGAATTTAAGGAGCTCAACGATTCGACGAACAATACCAAAAAAAGGACATTTGTGTAGGCCACATAAATTACTCAAACTGTCAGACCATGATTAAAACTAACTGAGAAAAAATTAAAAACAAAACAAAAGGAATGACCCATATAGTCTTCACATTCACAATAATTAAAATAATATAATACTTTAAAAGTAAATATTCATGTCATTGTATATGTATATAAAAATCATTAATGTCAATGTGTATATAAAAAAAAAAAATCCGGAAATGATCTTGGTCAGAGCATTTCATTTGAGGACCATGTAGATTTGTGTCTGAAATGGTCTTTTGAGGAAAGAACCATACAGATTTGAGTGGACCTGTCCAGTCAGTGCACGCATTTGTCAATAATCGTGCAGCTCAACTCAGAACTTAAAAGGAGCTCAACGATACAACGAACAATACCAAAGAAAGGACATTTAGGTAGGCCGCATAAAGTACTCAAAACTGCCAGATTATCATTAAAAACTAACTGAGAAAAAAATAAATAAATATATATACATGAACTACATAGTCCTCACATTCACAACAATTAAAATAATAATAATGTTATACTTAACAAAGTAAATATTCATGTCATTGTGTATATAATTTTAAAGTTTGCAAAAAAAAACAAATTTCAAAAGTAAAAAATAAAAATAATAATTGGAGCAGCTCAATCCCAAGCCTTTTTGTCCTCAATGTAATCTTTAACGGTATAAAAAGCTTTCTGGCACAACTTACGTTTAATGAATGATTTGAATTTATTAAGGCTTAGATCTTGTACGTGGCTTGGAAGTTTATTATAAAAGCGTATACATTGACATCTGAACGATCCACCTATTTTTTTGAGCCTTGTTGTGGGTACAACAAATTTGTGTTTGTTCCTAGTATTTATGTTATGGATATCACTGTATTTTTTAAACAATTTTATATTTTTATGGGCATATAAAAGATTATCAAAAATATACTGAGAAGGCACAGTCATTATATTAATCTCCTTAAATTTATCTCTGAGAGAGTGTCTCGGACTTAATTTATAAATTGATCGAACAGCTCTTTTCTGCAAAACAAAAATAGTCTGAATGTCGGCGGCATTTCCCCACAACAGAATACCGTACGACATTACACTATGAAAATAGCTAAAGTACACTAAACGGGCTGTCTCTATGTCAGTCAAATTACGAATTTTTCTAACAGCATATGCTGCGGAGCTAAGCTTTTTTGACAATTTATCTACATGTGGGCCCCACTGAAGCTTAGCATCCAAAGTTAAGCCCAAGAAAACTGTGCTATCATCAGGATTCAATTCTTCGCCCTTTATCAACACACTAGTTTTCACCTGCCTAATATGAGGTAAGGTAAACTTAATGCATTTGGTTTTTTTTTCATTAAGAAGTAAATTATTAACATTGAACCAGTGAACTACTTTTGAGATCGCGCTATTTACATCGTCAGTAACCAGCTGCTGACGTTTAAGTTTAAACAAAAGTGAAGTGTCATCCGCAAACAACACTACATCATGGTTATCCTTTCTGAGGTAAGGCAAGTCATTAATATAAATAAGAAACAAGAAAGGACCAAGAATTGAGCCCTGAGGGACTCCCATTGTTACTAAAGATCCGGGAGATCTTTTTCCATTAACGTCAACGCTCTGAATCCTATTACTCAAGTATGAAATAAGAAGATTCAGAGCGCTGTTCCGGATCCCATAGTGGCGGAGTTTCCTGATTAACGTTTCATGAAGAACGCAATCAAATGCCTTGGACAAATCACAAAAGATGCCCAAAGCATCGCATTTATCTTCCCATGAATTATAAATATGACCTAAAAGTTCAACACCGGCATCAGTAGTTGAACGACCCCTTGTAAAACCGAACTGTTTGCTATGTAATAATTTATGTCTATTAAAAAATCTTTGCAATTGGTCTAAAATTAATTTCTCAAAAATTTTACTAAAAGTAGGTAGTACTGAAATAGGTCTATAATTTGTGGGGTCTGATGTACAGACGCCAGCACATCAAGCTACCCGAAACTGTCAAATTTTCCCAATCAACTTCGAACCTTATGATTCAGTTATAAAGTTGAAAATCTATTAAATAAATTTGACAGATTGTAGTAGCCTGATGTGCTGGCGTCTGTACTACCTGATTTAAACAAAGGAATTATTTTACTATTTTTCATAAGGTCAGGAAACTCCCCACAGTCGATACAATTATTAAAGATAAGAGCTAAAGTAGGTGCTACAATGTCAATAATAGACTTGGCAACTTCTACAGAATTACCCCACAGATCTGCAGTCTTTTTTACATTTAAGGTGTGAAAGGTTTTAATTATGTCTCTACAGGTAATATGTTCAAAAGTAAATTCCGAATCGCAAACATTAACATTTTCCTTTAACAAAGACTCAGCAACAGAAGGTGAAGAGTTTAGGGATTTAGTAGTTGAAACGGGAATATCTGAAAAGAAATTTTCAAAGGCCGCGGCGACTTGTGAGTCTGATTTTATTATGTTGTCATTAATAGACAGGCTGTAGTCAGCATTTCGGTTATTAGACCTTCCCGTTTCACTATTAATAATATTCCAAGTCGTTTTAATTACATTACTACTATTTTTAATCTTCGAACTCAAATAACGCGACTTGGCCATACAACAAACTTTTTTAAATAATTTTGAATAATTAATTACTCAATATACATGTTCCTGCTGAATAACATGAAAGAATAATAACATTGATTGATTGGCACAGGAAAACTACTCTTTATATATAGGTTACAAGTTGTGAAATTAAGTTGGATTCTATAACTACAGTGAATTCTTCTTATACCATGTAAAGGAAAAGTTGCCGGAAACAGCTATAAAATAAGTGTTATGTCAGCGAATTACACGTCGTACTCGTGTGACATTACGGTGACAAGTGACATATACTTAAACAGGGTGTCATATTTTATTGCGACAATTTTGACGTGTTTTGTTCTGAGGATATATTGAGTGGGTATTCGGTATGGCCCCTTGGGATTTCGCAGTTTGAAAATGTTTATAAGAAGAAATGAATACATAGTGCGATAGCTCGATTTTATATTTTAAGATTATCTGTTAAGCCTGAAAGTAATTGGCTCTAGTTTATTGTAATCCTAAAGGTTTTAAGTAACTGAAATTAAATTCATAGTGGGATTATTTATTAAATCTAGCTTTGATTTCATTGCTTTTTATTTTCGAAGACTATATTAGGCTTTTTAATGAGTTTTTTGAACTAAAAGACTTGCTTTCTATTCTAATTTATTGAAGATTTTCATCAAAATCTCAAGCAAAATCAGTTTGAATAATGTTAAATCAAGTTTGGCTTGAAATAATTTTTCAAACCGATTTTACAGTAAGAAATACGCTCACTCAAGACTTCATGAGGTCAATATAACCTTCAATCCCAAGATCATATTCCTTGGATTTCGTGTTAATAAAGTGAAAATCTCCGGCGAAACCTACTAGTCTAGCACTCAGTACATTAATATTTCACTAAAGTGTTCCTCCTTGTTTTTACGGGGCCGTCAAAGAACACCTTATTTATTTATGGGACGCGTATAAGTTAAACTTTTGATCCTCGCGGATGAAGGTGGAATACTAATCTTGATCTTCAAGACTAGTGACATAACATATGTTTGAAGAGAATTTGTGGGATAAACAGATGCAGTAGTAGTTTTTAACCGCGGTCAAAAAAAGGAGGAGGTTATGCATTCGGGGAGTTTTTCCTTACTATTGCACTGACATTCATGTTGTTATGTAATGTATGTGGATTTTAGATGTATACAATGCTACAAGGACATTATAGGAGGTCGCTGTTGGTAAATATATGTGAAATTGTATTGAAACAAGTGCGTGTCGGACCACGCACAATTAAGGGTTCCGTAGTTGGGATTGTAGTTGAAAGACATGTTCTCCCATACATCGATATACGCCACGGTCAATTCTCCAACTGAAAATGTAAGTTTGTAATTTTCTGTTTTAAACCTACAAATTAACGATTTTTTCCTTTACTTGTGCTGTGAGACCTTGCTTCTTGCCAAATTTTATGATTCTAGGTCAACGGGGAGTACCCTATAGGTTTTGATTGATTTGCGAGTATCAAAACATATCGCATATATGACCGTATTTTTTTTATTGCGTTGACTTAGAAGCTTGATTTGTTTAGAGCTCCAAGGGAACGTAGACCTACATATTTGATATAAATTTCAACTAGATCAAACTTGACAACGAAGTGATCCTATAAGGATTCCGTTTTTTTACTTTTGAGGTACGGAACCCTAAAACAAGATGGCGGCTGTAGTTCCGATTTTGACCATGCGCAAAAATATCCTTTTAAACTATACCGATGATTTTACGAAAGTAGATATCGTGGATAGGACGAGGAAGACCTAAAATTGGGCGGTGTGACACAACAGCCTGTGTTAGCAATTTAATAAGTAATCGTCATAGGGCTGAACTAGATTTGTAATGCAATGTAAATGAGTTGTAGTGCAAATTCAGAACGCCTCATCTAGCAGAATGGATGAATGGATTATTTAAATGCAATCGTCTAGCTAGGAACTAGTAACGCCACGGTTTATAAGTTCTTGAGCAAATTTTCCAGAAAAGAAAATAATTATTATAAAGTGCATCATCATTTTCTGGAATATAAAGTTTTCTGAAGTTTCTAGAAGGTTCTATTATTGTAGAGAGCTTACTGTTTGAGCAAATACCTATCTAATTAAAAATTGTGCTAGGAAATGGATTTAAAGAGAACAGTAGGTAGGTACTCTTGGAAGCGTATTATTTTTTAAATAGGTACGTACGCAAAATAAGAAATCCTTATAAGTATTTTATGGAGTAAAAAAAAACCTGCTTCTTTTTAAAAGCAAATGCAGCGTTTTATCAGAAAACAATGAGTATTTTGTGGAAATTACGAAGAATGCCGTAATCTTTAAAATCAATAACCAAAATACTAAATTTGTGAAGATATTTTTCACTGAAACACGATGGATGATATTAGAAAACTTTGTGTGTTTTATACTTGTTTAAAGATCCCGTTCATTTCTAACGAGTTTTGAATACACACTTCAATCGTAAAACACGATAAATGAACAGGCAACAAATATTTAAAAACTCGTTGGTTTCAAACTTGCAGCTGACGTTTTACAGCGTTATTACTTCAAGACGGTGTCGTAAAGGTATCTAACGCTCCTCGATTTCCCGGAGGCGAGGGAAAATCAAAGTGCGTTTTTATTAAAGTCTTTAAACAAGTTTTTAATATCTTTTTCTGAGGAATAGCAACTGTGTTGGGTAAAATTCTAGGTTTATAGTGATTGGTTTTAAAGTTTTTCCAATGTAAGGCTGAAGAATAGTCGCGGTTCAAAATTTATAAAATATTTTTTTTCTTTTATTTATAGTAATTTGTCCATTAAGTTATTGCCTACAAAGATTTTGGTTAGGGGCTAAAGTATAGTGTGTATAGTGTACAGACGTATGTTTCCTTATACTTAAACCAACTTATATTTTGAAGTCGCTTGTAAGTAACGAAAAAATCTTTTCCCCTGCCAACCTATCAGTAAAATACTATCTCAACTAACATTTTTAAGAAAATACCAGTTAGTGGTATAGGTATTCTCTATGGGCGGAAGTCGGGTGGCGCGCGTCATCCGCCACTAATGGCAAGCCGTCATGGCCGCCGGCGCTTCCGGCGGAACGACCGCAACTATTTGATACGTCTCTTAAATTGTAAGGGTATTCTTTTTGCGAAGACTGAAGGTCGTTGCTAAAAGAAATTACATTAAAACGTAAAAGTTTCACACCTTGTCCACAAAAGACAGCAGTAACCAGAGTGACTGATGACAATTTACATTGAAAAAACCATAAACTTGTTAGTTTACTGGTGGGTGAGGTTAGCTTTTTGATAATGTATATGGTCAAATCAGTTTTATCATTGGTCTTTGCCATCATTTTCTTGCTAGCACATGATCAGACAATGTCTGTCTTTATTGATACGTGTTTCAACATCCATCTGTGTAGCCCAAAAAATAATCTCAACACCAACAATACAACAAACCACAAAAGATAAAACCGTAATCTACCCTACAGCCAACAGAACGATATCATATTTAAGTGGTCAAACACACAACACAAACACTACATCGCAATTCAATCTTCGTGCAGTACATGGAACTAATGGTGGCAAATATTAAGTGTCGGTCCGGCCATCCGTCTCCGTCGGCCTGTTTGTCCGAACGCCGCCATCACTCACCGGCCAGGGGTGGGGGGAATGTGTTTGGCAGTCGGCTTTCGGCAGCCTAACGAGCTGGACGTCTGTTGATGTTATAAAATGGTTGAGGTTCAAAGGGTTTAATAGGATATGGTCTGCCTCTAGTAGAACAATATGATTTGCTTGTTACTGTTCATTGATATATGTACATGAAAAGTTAGTGCCATGCAGCTTTCGTTTTATATGAGGTTTGATAGTTAACCGTTAACGCATTTGCATCTAAAACAATATGTAAAACTTAAGCTGACAATATGCAACAGATGTAAAATTGAAGGGAAAATTACTTAATAGTGGCCCGCAGCGATAAGAGCGCTGTCATTATTTGAACATTACCATAATCTTTAAAGCCATTATGTTAATACTCTAAGCCGTGTGTTGATGTTGCCCGGAGCACTAACGCTTAAAGGTTAATACAACGCCTATTTGGTTGTACCCTTGACTTCGAAGGGTTAAACTGGTAGCCGTGACGGTTAAGATAATGACGTATTGATTGAGCCAGATTTAGGGAACTAGGCTTGATGGCCTAAAATGCGAATTTGATTAACTAAAGCACCTCCATTATTTTCGCAGTTGTATTTATCACCTTAGGTTTATTTATGCATTCTACTATGAAAATAGTTTCTATAATTTCCGCCGATAATCTAACTTAATTTTTTCTAAATAACATAACCCAGTCACATAATGCCATACACAATGACTATTACCAAATGCCAATACGCAATTTCCATTTCTAACAAAAGACATCTAGCGACTAAATTCGGTTGCACGCTATCCATTGCCAGCTCAGTACGGAGAGCATTGTGCTTAATGAGCTAATTACAACGCGACGTAGTGATGGATCGCTGTCTCGCGAGTGTACGTTGATGAGTTGCTGCTGGATCACAGCTTCGGATTGAACGTTATGTTCGACGCTGTGGGGATTAGTGCACTGATGTTGTGGAAAATATTGGAGGGAAGGAAATGTGGAGAAATATTAGCGTACTTTTCAAAACAACTGCTATTCCTATATCTGCGAGACCGTGATGTAGGCAGTTAGGTTAAGATAGTACTTATTCCTTTACTTTTGTATAACGCAAAAGACGTAATCGATGACAAGAATTTCTGAGAAGTATTTCTATTGCCAGTTATAAGCGAAGAAATCCAATCCAATCTTATTTTCTGACCATATTCTATACATGCGAATACTGGCCAACCAACTTAGCGAAGCACCGGGATGTGATCAAAATAATTTAATCAGATTGAAGCATTGTGTCTGACACAGCTCATTAGCTGTTCACAAACCTGAAACAAGTTTATAACGAGCTCTAAAACATGCTCGTTTGAGCTTTTCAGGAGCATTCTCAGCGATGCGTGTAAACAAAGACATTACCAAAGTAAACAATATACCCATAGCGAGATAATAAGCTTGTAAGATTAAAATGAAGTCAAGAATGTTCTCATTACGCAACTTCCAAGTTTCAAAGAATTACTAATATAAATGAGAAAAGTTTATTTTTTTCATTTGTTGTCTGATATCGAGATAAAAATGTGCAAACTTTGTTTTTAGCGAACACTTTTAAATGAAAACTAACGTTAACCAGGAATAGTTCTGTAATTCAATTTAGAATATAAGAGGATGAAATATGGATGGATGATAAGAATTTAAATTGATAATATGACATCTCTATACTCCTGACTTATACTAAATCATTTTAATGTAACTGTATTGACCTCGAACTTGACGAATTTATAAACTTGACATTATGTATTGTTTTGCTTATTTCAAATTAATTGTAATTGTTTTGCTTATTTGAATTTCATCTTGACATGATAAACTTGTATTGATATGTATTCTAACCGTAAATAATTGGGTGCGTTTATTACCCGAGCCACGCAAGCAAATTTGGAGGAAAAATAAGAATCGAATAAAAAAAAATTAAATCCGTTCTCGGCTTAAAACCTCAGCAAGTAATAAAATATATAATACGACTCAAAATATAACTGTTATTAAGATCTAGATGAGATTACAGCCAAATATCAATTTTAGGAAGAGTCCCACGCTGGGCGCCAACAGGAAAGTTCGAGAAGTTTCGAGTTTAATTAAGTTTAATAGATTATATTACAACACTAAATTATAGGTTTAACGTTGTTATACGGCATTTCGCAGTATCGAATTATATTGGACGTGTTTAAGCTCGTAAATCAACTACTTAGAGGGGATAATAATAAAGGAGCCATTTGTTGCTAGGTTCTTTAGAAATTATGCGAGTCTTTTAAAAACGCAAGACTTGATTTTAAAAGTAATAACGTGGGCAATGGATATCATAAAGGTAATATCTGAATTTAATCCAATTTATTTTGCTATTGAAGAGTCGTTAATATGAATTGTATAGTTTATTGGATATAAATCTACCCTCTATTCGAGTATTATTGTAGCCCTCACGTTGAGATTGCTAGAGACTACTTACAATTTTACTTTGAACGTCGATATTGTCAAGTGTCATGAAGAACCACATAACGAGTAATGGTTCTAGAATTTTCTTACGTTAAAAGCTATTTCCAATCTTACCTGTGTGACATTAAGCAAGTAAAAAGCGCCTAAAATTGCTATCATTTTCAAAAATACTCCAATAAAAGAGAATATTTCGCACAGTCGACATTTATCTAAATGTGTTTTTGATGTGTGCATGCTTTTCAACGAGCGTGCAGTGTAGGTTGCTATCACAATCTTGTACACCACCTGTGTTTCATGCGGGTAGACTGTATTTTCCATTTGACAGAAAAGCTCTTTTAAATTGAATTAAATGTTTATGATGCAAACTATTGATGATAAAACTAAAGTCGAAGTTTCAGTATTTTCAGTAACATTAATAAGGTTTCTTCAAAAAGTAGTCAGCTAATGCACTTTTTATTTTTATTTGCTCGCTTCGACATCTTTAAAATATGAAAGATCGCACTGAAATTTTGCCCAAGTGTGTCTGTTTTGTAACATTTCAGTTGTGTCACGTATGTCAATTGTAGATGAGACTGTTAATTAATTAAGTAAGTAACAGCAATAACAATAATTACCTTAGAAACACGCACATTAATATTTCAATCACCACTCTAATTTATTAGTAAGTGGTGTGACCGTCAGACTGCCAAGTCATCGGTCTTGAGTTCGAATCCAAGGCACGCACCTCTGACTTTTCGGATTCAAGTGCATATTGTATAATTATCACTTGCTTAAAAAACGGTGAAGGAAAACAGAAAATAGAACCGGCATGCCTGAGGGATATTTCACGACGGCATGTGAAGCCAAGTCAGAGGCCCATGAGCGGCTTTAAAATTCTTGACACCAATACCCTAATTGCGTAATACACGATCAATCACAATCTGTTTCGATTTGAAACAGATTGCTAATCCATTGCTTCATAAGTAGGAAAAAAAATCTGCTCAACAACGTAAATAACGCAATGAATGTTGTTGAACTGTCAAAATGAAACAAATTAGTTATAATCGTTTACGAAAATAAGTTACGTAATTAGGGTACAGGTTAGTCACCAACCGCACGAAAATAAGAAGATTTATTAGTCGCTAGTCCTTTTCTACAACCGACAGAAACAATCAGGAGAAGTCAGTTTCCTTACAAGAAATATTCTCAAACGTCATTAAGACCCCGAAAGCCCATCGGAGGCTCCATTAGATGACCGGAAGTACCGGCTCAAGGCTTGTTAGAGGCTTCTAAAGCACTTCCGGCGAACAGGTGACCTGGGTTTATTAGATTTACTTCCTCTACTTCCTCTTAATGTACTTTTCTTTGAAGTTTTCTTCCGCGTGTTTGTTTACCTGGAACAAATTAAGGTAAATTAAATATTGCGTACTGCAGTGTACTCTAGGGTTAATTAAAAAGTATGTGTTTGTTTAGGAATGTGTTCTGGCTTTGTAAGTTATTTGTTCATTAAGGAGTGTGTGGCTTTGCACGCTTGAAAATAATATAAGTTCAGAAGAATTTTCTAAATTAACTTCGTAATGAAAATTGAATAAGCATTTTCGTGGTTGGCCCCATTTAGGATCAATTTAAAATGAAATCAAGTATGTATATCATCAACTGCAAAGTGAAGAGTTTTTAGGATATCTATATTTTGTATGTGATTAAAAATCTCTTTGGCACAGTAATTCTTTTTAATTAAGTAAACTATCTCAATTACAGTTTTGTGTCGTCACAGCGAACGTTCGGGAGCGACTGTCCGCAACCGTTATTCGTAGGAGCCATCGTACAGACAGTGTCATATGTACATGTGGATAAATCCTATCCCTATAAGTTCATGAATATGGGTTTCGATTGAGTCTAAAAGTAGTAAAATATACAGCTACAGAAGATCGCAAGGAAGACCTGGATAAGACACGCACAGAGCAGGGAAGCATAGCACAAAAGAGAGGACGCCTATGCTCAGCTGTGGAACAATACCGTCAATGATGGTGATGACGATTTTTGTGACGTGACAAAACCCTAGGATGCTAGCTACTGAGAACAACTCTAATAAACACACACAGCTTCTAAATACAACTGTGCTTGAATTAATAGGTTCTTCACACATCCATTTCAAAGTTCAAACGACTCATAAAAGGTAATAAGAGAATGGATATGAGTTTTTAACTCTCTGAACATCTAAATAGTCTTCATAATAATCAAGAAACAAACTGCTATTAGGACGCGACTTTGTTGACAACTTAATTGCAGATGACCGTAAAACAAAGAAGTTTTATTAGATAAACTAAGGTAGACTTGGCATCAATTTCAACCAAATCTCATATGGGGGTCATACGAAGATTTTGTCAAATCATAAATTCTAAAACACAGGATGCGATCGCTCAGCAACTATCAAACAAGATTCACCTTGATCCAATTTGGCGAACGATCTGTTTGTCAAATTGGACAGAATCAAATCACGAGAGCCATTACCTAGTAAAATGAAATCTTACCAACACATATTAAAAGAAACAATGAAGGCAAACATCGTGAGGAAACTGGCATGTCTCAGAAAAGAAAATTCAAAGACATGGGACATCCACCAACCCGCACTGGGCCCGCGTGTATTTCGGCCCTCTCCCTCTCACAGAGAGGAGGCTTGTGTCCCAGCAGTGGGAACATTACAGGCTGATTATGAACGTATTAAAAGGGACCTTCTCAGCAACTTCAGTTACATCAATTCGCGTTACGCTACCGCTGCTCCCAAAGCCCAACGCCAAACTGTCGTTTAAAGCGAACATTACAGTAAAAAGCTTCATTTGCACTGAAGAAACAATCAAGACAAGCCATTAACTTAAAGCGCTGCCATCATTGACGGGATACAGCTGAGATCGCTTCCAGCGCTTTATCGCCACCCGTATCGCTTCAAAGCGCTTTATCGCTAGCCTGTAATGTGCACTAAGTAATTTCATTTTTACGACACGTTACGTTGTCTCAGCGATGTTTTTTTTTTTGCTTTTAACTTGTGAAAGTCGATTATATAACGCGTGTTGATAGGAAGGTAAAAAGGGATATTAATGTAATAGATTACCGGGAAACACCGAAATATACCGCTTTTCGGCGACATCTGGTTACATGTCCTAGAGATTACGCTTCTTTCGTGAATAAATATTCTGGTTTTTCAACCGTGATATTATAAGGCAGTTGTCCCACCGTCGGCGATGAAACGACTAACTATCGGCTATTTTCTCGCTCAAGAAACGTACAATAGATTTACATTCCGTGTAAACAAAAGAAATGCATGTATTAATAGTTGATCGCTGACTATTCACACCGCCGGCGAGGATTTGCTCCAGTAGTTTGTCGCTGAGCGACAAGAGCTATCAAACATTATACTCGCTCAGCGATACTTGCTCAGCGATGCTCGCTTGGCGGTCAGAACTCACAGCGAGAGACCATACAGCGGTAATTTCGCCCCGAGCCAATGGTGCGATTAATCGCCCGTCGCACTCGGACACTCGCTGATAGCCCAGCGACAAAACTATCGGAACTACACACTCGCTGCTCGCCAACTCGTTTTTAGTTGCTAGCTCTACTAGCTACACGTTAATCGCCGGCGGTGGGACAACTGCCTAAAGTGTTGTGTGTAAATGGTAGTAGGTACTTAAGCGACTCCTGGAAGGACAAACGATTCTATGCTTCAACCATGATGATGCAAGGTGCAGGTTACAATGGAGTAGGCCAAGCTGTCTACTAATTATTCTATTTTAGGTTCTCATCAAAAAAACCTCCCGTCGCTGGTGTAAAAGATAAGAATGATCAGGTTAAGAGGATAGGCAGTAGTGCCATTGCCAATCTACCTGTCAGAAACGACGTTATGTTTGTCTATGGACATTTACAGGCGAATAATATTGTCTAACAAATTTATTAATTACTAAAAGCTTGTTCAATCTGACCGTTTTGCCTCGAAGGCTTAAGGAAAACTAGGTTCCGTTTATCTTAACTGCTTACTTACCAACTTGAAGTAGAGAAAGGTAGAACATACTAGACTGGTTCTAAGTACCTAAGTACCTATCTACACAGCCGCTGTTTTCTTAACAGAGTAGTTTCCCGAGTCGCCGATAGATGGCGGTGTTTAAGTTATGTTTAAGTTTGGAACTATTAGTAACAGAAACCGAAGTTAGTTCGTGAGACGGCATAAATTATACAGTTTGTAATGTTAACGGAGTATCTACTTGGCCCAATCAAAGATTGAGAATAATGGCCAGCCAGAAAAAAAGGAAATTTTGTAAGAAACTCTGCAAAAATACTCAAACTCAAAGCATTTATTTCAATTAATCCATTTAAAGGCACTTTTGAATTGTCAAGGGGTCTGTCAATCAGAAATGATGCTAGTTGCCCATCCCAAAGCGTAGGAGGTAGGTTCCTATGGAGAAGAACGGGCAAGAAACTCCACGGACACTCTTTTAAATCATAACATTGTTACATAATATTGGTTACATCATTCATGTTGAAATTATACATATGAGAACCGTCCGTAATAAAAAGATAAAAACAATTCAAAAATTTAAATAAATTAAAATAAGCCGTGGCAGCTAAAAGATGATCAGTTCCTATTGACGGCGCCCGTTCACCAACATGACGCATGGATCAGCACCATTTAGCTGCGAGACATCTGAGTGAGAATGACATACTCTCAGCCGCCAGGGCACATTCAAGTCAATGAAAGACGTACCCAGTAAAAGGTAGCTTTATAGAAGGTCACAGTGCTCGCACATGTGCTATGCAATTATACAATACTAAGAGATTGAATTCATACAATGCAAAGATAGTTTTTGCAATCTTCAGCAGCTCCAACAATATTTTCGAATGCTAATCAACTAGTTTATACGCCCTTGTGGAGCTGGACCAGCGCTGAGCTAAGCATTTTTGTCAGCAATATAATCCCCCAACTTATAATATGCTTGGCTGCATAGTGTGCGTTTTATACAAGATTTAAATTTGGTTTCATTTAGTTGGAGTTTATACATGTTTATATTTCCTAACTCGTGTAATTCCATCAAATCTAATCTAAGAAACAACCTAATAATTATTTGTACGGATATAACATTCCTTTTGCAGATATTATCCTGCAGCAAAGATAGGGAATCCTCAATTCCGGGAATCGCGATACTCCCTCTCTAGGGATTAGGGGAGTGGCTCAGAGTATAAGCATCTAATATTACTTCGATAGCAGAGCTTAGCACTGCGCTGCAGTTATTAGGGATCCGTTTTCTATTTACTGAACAGAACAATGGGCCACCTGATATTGTGTATTTACAACCCATTACTACCCATATTCTGCAAAATAAATCGAAGATGTAGAAGGAATGATTCATTATTATCTACCATCAATGCCATTTAATTGCAATAAAAAATTCAAAGATTTATTTATATACTTAATTATTAAACTTTATGCGATATAAAAGGAACAAAGGCGAACTTAATTTTATTTATTATTTCACATAAAACATTTGAAGTGAAAAGGCGTTTATGAAACGTCTGATTTTAGGCGCAGATTTTCAAAATTGACGTTTTTTAACCAACTTCAAAAAAAAGGAGGAGTTTCTCAATTCGTCGGGATACTTTTTTATTTTTTTTCATGTATTGTCCTCGATTGCTCGAAGACAGCTAGACCGATTTGAAAAATTATTTTTTTTTGTTTGAAAGGGTATACTTTCAAGTTGGTCCCATTATCATTTGGTCACGATCTGATGATGGGATCTTGGAGAAATCGAGGCAACTCTTCAAATATTAAAGGCACATCTATAACGATTTGAGTATTTTTGATGAGCAGTTGACATAAGGCTATTGTAATTTAGATAAATTACAAAACAACCCACTAAAAAGTGAAAAAACAAACTTTTTTACAAAAAATGCAACCGACTTCCAAACTACAAAGTGAAAAATACCTTTAATTTCGGAAGTCGGTGTCAAAAAACTAAAATACTGATCCAAAGACACCGACTTCCGAAATTAAAGTTATTTTTCACTTTGTAGTTTGGAAGTCGGTTGCATTTTTGTAAAAAAGTTTTTTTACAACTGAACTGACTCCTTAGTTCAAGAACATTGTGTTCTTCTAAACTAAACTATACTCAACCCTTATATGCATTTCTCTAAACCCTTCAGCATTGTTGTCTTAAAATATGGCGCCATTACTTACTCCCAAATAAAGTAACTTACAGCAGGACGTCGGCGGCCTGTGCACACAATTTATATGGTAATCGTCCGGGACTCGAACCTGCGGCTATTCGCGTCCTTATTTAAGTTACGGATTGGCCAGTTAACCAGAAGGGTTCTCGGGTCTGATGGTGAAAGATTTCTCTTGTTTGTTGAGGTGGTACGTTATAGTAGGTACGCGTTGTGACTGTTTACGTTTTTTGAAAGAAAAGGTGATTGCGTGCTAAGCAGCCATTTAACTTCCTTGAATAAACTAAGCATAGGAAAAAACTTAAGACTTTTTAGGCTCGCCTCCTATTACATGGGACTTTACATATCTGGGTAATTTGGGTGTGCTATGGATACCTTTGCCTAAACCTCCGGAAAAAATAGGCGTTATGTTATGTGTTGATTTTAAGCTATTGCATAGCTTTTATCGCGGGCTTTAAGCGCGGCGACCGAATCAAGAAATTCCGTAATGAAAATAAAACCTAACACCCCCCACTCCGCCTACCATGTAATGACGGTTACCATGACAACGTGATGTTGTCATGGAGGTTACAAATGCTATGCAATAGCTTTATCGCGGCAGTCCCCGAGTGCCACACGTTTTTTTTTTTTATTATAAATATTTTCTTCTGGGGTAGGAGCTATAAGATTTATCTAGGGGGCCTTTACCGTCAAGAGTTCCAAAACAATCAAAGGTCAACGTTGTAACAGGATCGACTATATGACTCGTTCATGTCAATAGTGAACCCACAACCTCTGCTTCAACCGTCCTACAAACATGCCTTTCTGCTATAATAACTTCTTTTTTAAACTAAAAGAATAAACCAAAACTACGAAAACCCGCTTTCCGACTTGAAAATTTTAAGTTATGAACTTCCAAATTTCTTTGCAGAAAACAATTGAAATTGAAGGAATTAAGTAATGCTAATATTGACTTTGACCTATTCTCAACTTCAAATGAACGATTCGAGAACTCAAAGTGATCCTTGCGATAGATTGTTTGCACCCGGTGTGGTGCAAACAATCTATCGCAAGGATCACTTTGAGTTCCCTGCATTAGTTATAGAAAGGATCAACTAATACATTTCAATGAGCACCTAAAACCCCTGACGTTCTTAAAAGCATGGTCCCCATAAAATACGTCACGTGTCCCATGGACCCACGTCACAGTGTGGTGGAAGGGTGTGACGATCTCATTGACGCTATTTCAGGCATTCATACGGTCGCCCATTATTGCTCCGGGCAAGGGGTCGTGTACCCCATGGGATGGGCCCTTCGATATAGCCCGTATTCAACGTTGAATGATATAGAATGTTGGGTTTATGTGTAACGAGAGTAACCATTGCATCTTTTATTCAGAATAGGTAGAGATAGTAAACGAACTGACTTATAATATTAGCTTGTTTTCTCAAATATCAATATAAATTTATGTCTGTAATTTTTATGGTGTACATAATAAATAATATTATCTATCTGGTATCATCAACATACACAAAGTGAATTAAATATGTACGTTTATTACGTTTACGTTTTATTGTATTCGTTTTATTGATTCTATTCTTTTTTTTTACCTATATTGTCCCACTGCTGGGCAAACGTCTCCCCATACTTCGCCATTCATCTTCGCCCGCTGCCTTTTCCGGCCAATTAGTCAAGAAAGAGTAACTGCTTAAGCAAAGTTAATAATATAAGACCCCCGCGGGGGCTTCTTTAACCGAATGGCGAAGGCGTTTTGGGGGACTGACTTATGTAATTTTGATGTTCGAAAAGTGCTGATTCTCAGTCTAGTTTGAATAAATGACTTTTGAATTTTGAATGAAAAAGGAATCACGTAAACCGGCCCAGTACTCACAGAGATATCGATGTATATTATATGGAAAAACCTCGTTTTTGTGAAGTCGGTTAAAAAATTTATTGTTTTTCCTACCTTAATTCTCTAGATAATCGTATAAGTTGGCAATCTATTTACCTCTCTATATATTTACTGTACTAAACAAATCCAGCAGAAACACAAACAGATCTGACATAACTCAAATATTGAAACAGCACTACGTTACATATGTATGAAATCTCTCAATTAACCAAACCAGCCGATCTCTGCGTATTTCGGAAACCGATTATGATGATCGAGTTGGGCTGCACTATCCGATGCAGTGGATACTCGACGCACAACACTAGGTAGGGCTGCTACTCGATCTTAATAAAATCATGACATCAGTGCAAGTTATAACAATGCATTTGCAAGGCAGATTGAAACTTTACACAGCCAATGACGCCATTGTTTTGCATTTAATAGGAATATCTTAGTGTTGGCGCAATTTGTTCAAACGTGTGTTAGATTATTCAAAGTGCATATAACATCAATTATTACAATAAGCTGAACTGTTGAATACAGACGAAGTAAAATAAGAAACAAAGCAAAAAAATAAAAAGAGCAAACCCAGCGATCCCATATTCATATCACAAAAACAGTATTTCAATTTCTAAATCAGCATTTTTTCGATAAAACCCTGCGACATTTTACCTCTTTCTTATATTAAAATACAAAATCGTATTTCTGCCAGCCCTGAAGCAATGCCTTCGCTCCATTGGTCCGTACGAAATCCGTCAATTTGCCCCGCGGACCGCCCAAAATTAATAAAATGTAATATCCAATGAGCGACCTGAATTCCATTTTTAAATAGTCCCGCGGGATTCGCTGAATAAGTTAGTGCTTGTCCCGGAATTTATTAATAATTAAATTAAGAATGACTGAATGAATGAGGAAATAAAAATTTATTGGCGACCGATAAACTTAGAATTTTGGACCAAAGCTGGCCTAATCAGAGAGAAGATTATACTTAGCAGTGGGTAAAGTCAGTCTGTGGACGATGATGATGATGGATATTAATTAGCAAACGAAATACCCAGAACCTCCTGCTTGGAATCTCTCAGCAGCCCGGAGTCTTGATTTGTGCCCGATTGATGGCAATAGACTCGCCCCCTATTACATGGGACTTAAACATAATTGGCGAAATGTGGGTGTACTATAAGTACACCTCTGCCTAACCCTTCGGGGAATACAGGCGTGATGTCATGTTATGTTGTAGCCAGAACCAGAAATCACGACACAAGCAATACAAATATCCACAAGTTATCCTTAACAAAATTGTTTCCTTCCAGATAAAGTTTTACGCTGAAGGGTAAGATTTCGCGTTATTTTGTTTGATATACATAAATCTATTCTTCGTGGAACTCGTAAAACTGTTACGAGGAATCCGTTTGGGCTCGTAAGTCATATGAGGCTCATAACTGTCACTCGGTAGGTCACATGCCGTCTGGAGAACCTAACATTACTCATTCCTGTCGTATGACTTTCAGATGCTGAATCTATGCTAACTTCTTAAGATATTTACCTATAGCTAATCTTACGTGATATCTTAGAGCATATTTTAAAATGGCTTTTGTACCTAATGAATGGCGATTACAAGGTAAACAAGCATAAGTTATTAACTGCTCAGTACCTGGTTTAGAAACTCTAGAAATGAAGAAGCCTATCAGTACCTTCTTGTAGACGTTTACTGTTGAATAATGGAATGGTTTATTCTTAAGAATTGGTCTATGAAAATTGCACCACTTAAACTTCCTTTTATTTTATCTGAAAACCCTCCAAACACAATACTTTTCCAACTTCCAGCGACCGCGACCACAGAGCCCACACACAAAGTTATCTCGCACTGGTCTACCGCAGTCGGAAGAACAGTACAGAGAACTTCACGACTGTGGTAACAATTTGACATCGACAGCGCCTTTATGTCGTAGCAGTAAGATTGTTTTTCGTAGCTCAAGTGTTACTTACGTGCGGTTGGCCAAACAACAGAACACGAGGCTACAACTGTTGTTGTTAGAACTCGTATGATAACACACAATATTAAGTTTTGAGGGTAGGTTGACAGCGATGACGTAGTGTCGGTTTGTGTTGTAAAGTTTAGAAGTTGTCATTGTTGTGGTAAAGAAAGTCAGTATCATACTGCAGCAAGCGCGCGAAGTTGTGTCAGTTTGGCGAAATATTTATTTAAAAATTCTAAAAGTTGATTGATTCATCAAACATAACGTTTGTATTGTAAGTACGAACTTGTGTGGTACAGTAGGTACTGTTTTAATCAATAAGCGTATGAATTGAGCGAAAAAAATCGATGTAAATGTAAAAATTAGAAATTCCGCGTTTTTGAAGCAAAACTACCACATTTTCAATTTCCTCATATGGCAACACCTGTGTGGTGGATTCGAGCAGGGTTAGACATGCTTGGATGAACTGTGAATTAGAATATGATAGTGAATTTATGTTTTTATTACAAATACAGCAGCTGTCTTTGAAGATCAGTGAAAAGAGTTGACTATACCTATAGTTTATTCTAAAACTATCTAATGGAAGTGTACACTATCCCTGTTTAGGTTAAATTCTGAAGCCGTAACTCACTCAAGGGAATGAGTAACACATTCATTTGTATTTAGAAGGTTTCAACTTCATATCTCACCACATTTTCCGACAATTAAGTATTGTTTGAATAACATTATTCAATTGTAATTGATAAATCGTCGACGTAAATTGGGGTTATAAAATAAACCTGAATTGTCAAATAAAAACATCGATAGTGTGATTTAAAATTGGAATTTTGGGTTTAAGAAGTATTCAAATAATTAAATCGAAGCATTCAATTTGTTATTGGAACGAATTGGCATCCACGCGTAAGTTTTCTGATCTATTTGTTTACATTTTCACCAAATAATTTTTGAGCAGACCATTTTATGTTATAGCTCAGTCTTCAAGTCATACATAAATAATATCAGGGCGCGGTAGTCGTACAACTCAAAACAAACTGCCATAAAATGAAATAACGTAATAACGTGCATTGCAAATGCAATGCAAAAACGTTTCATATTTTTTTAAGCAAATATCAACTTTACTTTGTTCTTCTAATTGAACAGACAGCTGTGCTGCTGGGGAGTTTGTTGCGCCACTTCTTCTTCCCAGCTAAAGCACTAGGAAGTGGGGAAGGGCGGGCGTTTTGAGGGACTGTCTTATATAATTTTGACGTTAAAAAAGTGCTGATTCTCAGCCTAGTTTAAATAAATTTTAGGCTTTTCACTCAAGTGTTTCTCTTACTATTTGAAACCTGGGCAAATTAACTGCTTCCATAAGTTTGAAAACGCTTTGATTAATTCTGCGCATTATTCTTCATTACGTCTGAGAAATCCTTACACGCGCCACATTGATTAAACGTCCGTTCATTACAAGCCATCGAATTAGATGACCTCGTCCTCATACTGTAAGTAATTGACGTCCTATGTCCGGTGCCTAAAGCTAGACTAATTAGTTCTGGAACCTATATTAATCAGTGTTAGTTCCCTGAGGACTGCGGGTTATAATGTGGGTCCTTGTGCTGAATGTTGTCTGTAATTATTAGTTTGGAAGGGAGAAATCAAACAAGGTCATGTTGGATCACATTTTGGTCAGTGGGTCGGCTGAGGGGCGGATTTGTAGGAGTTGGAGTATACGCTTAGGGGCACTATGAGCAACAAAGGAAACAAAATAAAGTAAATTTGAAAAATGTTTTTTTTTTTTCGGAAATCTACCAATTTTATTGCAGTATCGGGTTAACCTTGTCCATAGAAACCATTTGAGGCGGAGTCAAATGGGAATATTTCAGAGAAATATTAACTTTGGTGCCGATTCTCTTGTCACAAATGCCTCTAAACTAAACTAAAAATCACCAAAATTTAGTTTATTCCTGTCAAACGACGATTTCCTATTCTGAAATAGACTAAAGTGACACAACTTAACTATATTTTAGTTTGACAGCACTAAGATGGCACTGAGATATTAGTTTAGTGAAAATGGCAATTTTGTTATTCTGAATTTGACGTTTTTAACCTAAAATTTAGATTTTCTAACTAAATATGACTATTTTTAATCGCGACTAAAAACATGTGGAATAAAATTGGTTGTCATGAACTAAAATTCACACCAACACCTCGACTTCAGTTGAAAAAACAGTACTGAATATTTTTTTTTCTTTTGCTTATATCTCGAAAACGGTGTGTCCAATCACAAAAATAATGAAAATTTCGACACCCTTTAAAAAAGCCTTAAACCCCTAACACTCTACATGTAGGTAATATTTTTTCTTATTTTCCACACAAAAAGTGAAAAATCCATATAAAACACGTCGAGGCTGCCCCCCCTGCGCGCCTCCGTCTCTAAAAAGATTCACGTGGTTAGGTATCACGTGTGGAGTCGCGGTTGTCAAATTCGATTTAGATGTGTCAAAATTATTTTTAAATTTAGAGAATTTATTTTGCAGAATAGCTTTGAGATTCTCATAGTCAAAAGTAAGGAATTTTAGTGATAGTTTAGTTAGTTTAGTTCGGTGTACAAGAGAATCGGCACCATTGGCAGACTAAATTATTCATATAAAAAACGTGATTTTATTTCGATTGTCAAAACGGGGCATTCTGTCATGGCAGCTCAAGTGACTTCAAGACTTTCGTTCTGTCAAATCTGCGAGTTTTTTTAACAGTGTTGCTCGCACACAAACTATTATTGCTTCTGTTGGAATATTATATTCGGTACAGTTCGTTTTTTATTCCCAGACTTATTTGACAGGTGCAAATGTCAAACGCCAAATTGAAAAAACAAACAACAATCACTCGAAATGTCAAATTAGTGTCTGGAATTAAAAAACGAACTTTAGATTTAACTTACAACTTTTAAATATTTAAAAAGAAATAGGTAATATTTAAAGCAGACAATTTTTTTTTTTAATGTCTACTTTCACAGCCGTGTAGACGATTTACATTTCATATTTTTTTATATGCCTGCACAAAATATGACTAAATACTACTAATTTAGCAGATGAATAATAAACACTGCCACATTGTGCGAGAGGGACACACTAATAATAATTAGTGTTGTTCCTTTCAACACCATTCCTTTCGTACGTTTTTTAGTTATTACAAAAGAAACTTTACGTCTGACGTATAAAGTTTGTTTCTATTTACAACTTGACACTGGTGCCGATTCCCTTGTTCACAAACTAAACTAAATTTAAGTTCAGTGCATCTTTTTCTTTCTATTTCATTAAGAAAAGGACAGAAGATACATTTTAGTTTAGTCCTGTCAAATTAATCAGCGCTTGACGTAAATCGACGTAATTTTAGTCGGCAAGTTTTTAATCACGTCTAAACTTATATGGAGAATGACAGGCGCTGATTAATTTGACAGGACTAAACTAAAATTTATCTTCTGTCCTTTTCTTAATGAAAAATAAAGAGAAAGATGCACTGAACTTAAATTTAGTTTAGTTTGTGAACAAGGGAATCGGCACCATTGTCGTCTGAAAGTCGTGACGAAGAATTAATTTAAAATCATTTCCAAAATTAAGTTGATATTTGATATAACCATTCTACCATGCAAAATTTATAAGTTATTTTACTTACTGTCAAGCTAACCGGTCAATGCAATGCGCCCCGCGGTTTCACCCGCATAAGTCTCGATCCCGTGGGAGTATCGGGATAAAACTATACTATGTCCTAATCCAGGGTCAAGGTCTAGGTACCCGTGTCCAAATTTCATACAAATCCGTTAAGCCGTTTTAGCGTCAAAGCATAAACAACGACTCACTTTCGCATTTATAATATTAATTAAGATTATGTAGTTACTCTGTCCTTTGTAACTGCCTTATAAAAAGAACACAGCCATGTCCCTTGGCGGCAGAAATAGATATAAAAAGGTATTATTTTCACATTGATTTTCCAACCTACTTTCTAACTTTAAGTTTATGGCATTAAGTCCGCCTCTGTACATTTTGGGTGCTTAAAGTATTACATAAATAACATGAGCTACTCTCCTAGTATTTACGAAACTGTGTCTAAACTTGATAAAGCAAACAAAAACACGAAAGAAATCATCCCCAATCACGTTCCCCGCCAACGTTCTGTCAGGTTGACAGTTGACAGCACATAAGCTTGTGAAATTACCCTCCTCATATATCAGTCACGTTCTCTACTATACCCACGTTTTTCTTACAGCGCCACGACATAATTTAAAGACAAAAGACCCAGTCATGACAGTCAGCGAAGAAACCCTCCCATATTTCTGGAATTCCTACAGATTATGGATGCAGCAATTCGTGAAATACGGGAGGGCTGTGACACTTGTGATCTACACCCTTTTTTTGGGTGGGAAATTATCAAATAACTTCTCCCTCTCTGGGCGGAGCGGGAGTGCGTGTCAGACTCTTACTGACTAAAACGCACTCGTGTTCCTTCAGTTACCATGTTGCCAGGGGCCACGGTATCCCTTTCGGACTTCCTCGCAATCTCGGCAGGCATCGGCCCTAGCGGACGCCGTCAGTTCTGCTGACATACCTTTGAGGCGCGCGTGTAACAAACGCGCCGTCGACCCGGGCCTAGTCCTTTATCGGACGGCGAGCTACCCATTGGTCACCGTCCGAAAGCCTGCGGCTACGGTGTCCGCGAATCGGCCTGCGAATCCCGACGCCCAGGGCGTCTCCTCCTGCGCCCGTTAGGGGCTTTAGGGCGCGAAATTTGCCTCTCCCTCACGTGTTCCGCCTCCTCCTTCGCGAGCATTACTGCTTCGCAGAAGAAGGTGACGGCCTCCCATGCCCTCTCGCTTCGTACCATGGCCTGGACCAAGGCCGGACGCGAGAGATCACCGCCGCCGATCGCCTCCACGAGGACACGGCGATGCTCCACCCAAGCCGGGCAGGCCTCCACCGTATGCTCCACCATGTCCTCCGGGCGATCCACACAATGGTGACACCCGGGCGTTTCCTCCCGCCTTATCCGGAACAGGAACCTCCCGAAGCAACCGTATCCGGTGAGGAGTGATCTACACCCTACAGTGCAAAAGCATTACCAAAAGGAGTGACTGTCGAAGATAACGACAAATGCTTCCATAAGAAAACCACCAGCAGATGCTATTCCTACTAAGAGGCTTCTGTAGCAAATAATAATAAAAAGTCATCACTTTTACGGCAATTACCTACTTTTTGTTATTATTATTATTTATTTCATTTTTTCCAAATTAATTGGTTCACCTCAATTAATAATTGTTTGCCTTACTTGGGAAGAGACTGGAGCCCACGACACAGGGAATCCTAGTGTGGAGTCCAGGGTATTTGTATTACTCGTTTTTTATATTGTACCGTGTTTTTCTGAACTGAATAAAGCTTTTTTACTTTTTCTTTGGAGACTAATGTTCATCGCAAATAGTCAAGTATATCATAAAATGTCTCATCTAATCTATGGACATGGGTCTTATCCGGAACGATAAAATAGTTTTCAACTTGGAGTAGACCTTCTGTTATCAATTCTTTATTGTTATTTGTCACAGAAAGTGCCAAATTCGGTGTCATACAAATTCGTTACGGAGTGCGTCTCCTACATGCAAATTACTTCCCTTCCGAACTTGTCATGACAACGAACGAAGATGACTAAAGTTCCGATTGGCACGATCGATGTGTAAGGTTACACCTCAACCGAAAATAATACCACTACAATAGAATTGGACAGGTTTCAGTAATTAAGGAGAAGCCTGTTTGAATATATACAAATAGATATTATTTCTTGAGAATAGGTGGAGAAACATGCTGGCATTGCTAATTTAATGTAAGAAGGCATTATCAATTCCCATAGCGGCTGTAAGTGATCACAAAGAGCGAAAAAAGGAAGGATTTGATATGGTCATCATAGCTTACGATTTTATATTTTACTCCAAAGGACATTTTTTTGCATTTGTTTAGTTTTACAGCCCATAAATCACTACAAAAACAATATGGCTGACCGAGCGTACTTACACAGATAAAAAATAAACGTGTTCTGCTGCAAGTTTCCAAATTCAAAAAGTTCTCATTTCCCTAACCCTCCCTCGGCGCGTTGTTCGGCAGCGTCGCTCTCGTCAACAAGACTCGTCGACACGTCTCGTCACCGAATTAATTTCCTTCCCTCTAATTGGTTCGCGGCGTGCAACTCCTACAAACTTTACACGCGTAACGCTTAGTAATTGAAACTGGAACATTTTAGGGTTAAGTTAGTTTCATCTAATGATTTATGTTGTTTACGCGGCCCTTCCTCGGCTTATTGTATTTGGCTGGCCGTTAGTTACAGTTAAGGCCTATGTAATAGGGAGAAAATGGACAGCCAGCTATTTCCAAGGCACAGTGCTAAATTGGTCAAATCTTAAGATACTTAGTTAAAATTGCTTTGTATCTTTTTGATTTCGCAAATATTTGGGCGCCTTGTCCCGCTGCAGAACCCCTGGGTACATCATACATATGCCTCATTATATCAAATTCGGTTCGTTATAAAAGTGTAAAAAACAAAGAAATAGAATAATTGAGCCAAAATATTTACAAATAATAAAATAGCTTTTCACGCTCTTATTTAAAAATAAATAAAGAAAAAGGCTTAACTTTAGTCGACAGGTGTCGTCTTCTACCGATCACATTTACTTGAGAGGCTATAATAATGGCTGATAGGCTATTTTCCACCATTTCTTATTATCACACGTGTGTTGTTCCCATCCTTTTGATTAAAAAGACAAATGAACTGTAGGCGTCAGTTCAATTTGAAGACTTCAAAAGGGTCTTTATACAAAAAGGGAAAGATATTTATTTTAATTTAATGTGTGCGTGAGGGGTTAGCAGAGTATTTGATTAAACTTAATTTAATTAAGGTTTTCGACATTAAAAATAAAACTCTCCTAAAAAATATTCCTCCCACAAGTACTAAACACCCGCTGCCCAAAATCATACTTGAAGCAATACAATTCGTTTTTGTGTGGGGATCAAAGCAGGTAGCAATAACAATATAGTTCGTCACGTTTGCCCGAACTTCAATTGTCCGAAGAACGTTCGCCCGAAAGAACGATTGTCCGAAAAACGTTTGACCGAAAAATAGGCTCACTAACATGAGCTTCGACACTTTAAGGGATAAAAAAGTCTCAAAACATGGCATATGTTTTTTTTTTTCAAATTACTGAAAGGAAAAAATAATAATAATAAACGACCTGTGCGAGGCCAAAAAGGCACCTATCTCAGCATAGGCTGCAATATATAAAAAATAAATACCGCAGCGCTGGTATTCTGATAGGGCCTGAGTTTAAGAGTCAATGTTTATTTTCCTATCACTGTAAGAACAACGATAACCAGCAAAAATATTACACCATAATGCCCATCCCATAGACCGCACAAGCCTTAAACGCCATCAAATAATAAATGTCGGCACACAAATACTAAGGTAGGTAGCCATTTGATAAATGGGGTCTGTTTGATTTATGACTCGCTACCGTCTGCCCAGCCCCATCGCGCGGAACCTTGAAGGTATGGCGATTATATCTAACGATTACTAATGTACTCATTGAATCTACGCTTTGATTAAATAAATATAAATTATGATGGGATGTGGTTAAACTTATTAAATATCCGAAAGCCGAATTCTTTATAGCTGTTTTGTAGCCGAAAAATATTGCGGGAATTTATTACGGATAGGTTATTTAACGAACAATACTTGTTCAAGCCTTGCAAGAGAATGGATCTCAGTTGAATATTTTTTTGGTGTAGTGTTAGTTAGCTTGTCATTTTGGCAAGCTTCAGATGTTAAATGACTCTTTAATGACAACAAAGTTATGGCGCCTTACGTTGTCATTAATAACACCGCGGCATGAACAATGCGGCAGGAATACTTATGCAAAACTTCAGGCGGTAAATATTCGGCCTTCGACTTGCGTCATAATTTAAAAGCCTTGTATTTTCGGCGCCTGACCGGCCCTGAACCGGCTGCGATGCAGAATGCGGTCGAATACATTAGAGACACAGCGCGAGGTCGCAGGACGATCGGTTTTCATTTCTTTACATATTTAAGGGTACGTATTTCATTCTTGCTTTTAAATAAATTAAGGCGCTTATTCTCTTGACATTTTGGTACGTTTTTAGACGTACAGAAAACGCGAACAGCGTTGTCTTCTTCTACAATAATGTCTATTATAAAGACAACAGATTTTTAATATTGTTTGTAACGAATAAACTCACACGGGCGAAGCCGCTGGCGGAAGCTAGTGTGTGATTAATAAAACAACAACAGTCGGTGTTAATTGTGAGCATTTTGAGACTAAATAAAATACTAAACAATGGCGACTGAAAGGGTGGAATGGAAGGAGGGGTCTAATTTAAGTTTTCGTATTTTTGTTTTACACAGTGTGTCTACGTTTCTTATCCAAGTCGTCTGTCGCAGGTCAGCTGGAAGAAATGTCTGTTGAAATAACAGTACCTTTGTGCTCTTGTATCTTTATGTATTTTTCTCTATTAGTTGCTTTTTTGTGTACCAACATGAATAAATTATTAAATGGTGATGATATTAAATAATGTCTGTAGGGTTTAAACTAATATTTGTAAAAAAAATACCAGTGGCAGTGCCAATGACCCAGCCAAAGTTTAGTCGTCGAACGTTAGCAAGAGTCCTAAGTGCGGTTAACTTCACCCTCCCAACTTTTTGCAAATAAATGTTTCGTGTGATCTACGGTCATTACGCTACTACCGCTATCCTTTTATTAAAATACCAGTCATTCAACCGAAAATTTTTATCCGCAAAAACGCGACCGTCAATACCAGTCTGGAAGCAAAATTATTTATAGCTTCGGACATTTGATATGAAATCCCGAACGATGCCGGATGCGGGCACAGACAGGGTCGGACAACAAATCAATCGCGGATAACGTTGCGGATACGGATACGCTGCAATTAGAGCCGGTATCCGTCGCAGCATTATTTATGTATGGCTCAACCCTAGTTAGATGTCCATTCGCGATTTTATTTTCTGTTTTTGTGAAGAAAAAAAACAGCTTATTGACCCGCTGCAGGGCAAAGGCCTCTTCTCATACAGAGAAGGTACGAGCATTGATCGCCACACTTGCTCAAGACGGTTTGGCGATTTCAGACTTATATTACTTAACTATAAAGTCCAAGTTTCCTTACAATGTTTTTGTTCACCGATGTTAGTAATGTCCAAGATAAACTCAGAAAGTTTTTGTGAAAGTATTTGAAAAATGTAAAGCAGTGGGTGTTTATTAGCGTGGGAGTGGGAGAACTTGGGCGTGTCGTCTGCTATGTTTTACAAGTTATTTTCAATTACTAAATAGGATTTAGATGAAAAACTTTTGCCTCGTGTCGTTTTCAGACGATGGCCTTGTTTCACTAAGTGATTAATCCTATACTATTAAACGAGCAATATTTGTGTATATATATTTGTACTCACGTTCTCGAAATCGGCACTAACGATTTCGATGAACGTTGCAATATCGGGGGCGAAAAATCGATCTAGCTACATAGGGTCTCATATCTGGGAAAATTTGTTTTTTCCGTATTTTCACCCTTACAGAGCTCGATCGCCCAAAGTTTAGAACAAGATAATGAATGATGCCATGACAATAATGACATTAGAATAATGATCATGGCAGCATGGAATTAGTAAGTACCTACTATCATGGCAGTGTGGTATTAGTAGGTACTATTCTGTATTAAGGCTCCTACAAACAGTCGCGACACAAAGACACCGCCCATCGCGCGACGCCTTTGTGTTGCATCGCGTGTCGCATCTGTTTGTAGGAGCCTTTATTAAATGAGCATTCCCTATTTTCACCAGAGCAGAGCTCGGTCGCCTAGGTACTAATTTATTTTTGGAAACAACAGGAAAATGCCATTTAATTGATCAAATTTTTTTTAATCGTTTCGTTGCTGTCTATAAATTAAATAAATTAAACCTACGATTTCCAAGCAACATTATTTAAATACCTAAACCTAATACAAACCACATCAATTTCAAACTATTCAATTCTAAACGTTGCTTCAATTAAAATAATTGTTTGCCCCAACTAAATAGTGTTGAGGGCTTCATTACGTATTATATTAATTAATTTGCCCGTCTATCGCTACCCACTTGACATATTTAAACATATAGTTATACATAGTTATAAACTGCATCTATTCACGGTGCAATTTCTCTGAGCAATTAGGCGTGCGCCGCACAGAGCATCGCGCGAGAAAACGCGACGCGCGACAGCGGAGACGCGTTTGAATGTTTCAAACGCGCGCCAATTAGCGTTCAGTGTGAAGACGTTATTGAATAACGTGCTTCGTCTTATTTCATAGATAGATAATAATTGGTTTGAAACTTGTACGTATTCATGTTGTTAGATTACCTGCTGAAGCCCACGGGATAATTAGAGCTTGAGATTAAAATACATTATTGTAATGGGAGTGTTTACATGTTGATTGGTTTAGTTAAGGTGTTTCTGTTTTCATTATTTTCTTGCCTCTGTATGAGAAGCGGCCTTCGGCCTACAGTGGAACAATAATAGGCTGGTATTATTACTATTATTATTTTCTTGTTAGAATAAAGAAGGTAGGGGGAGTCCCCCTAACGCCGGACGGCACCTAGCGCCGGACACAACTACTATCTCAGCAGGTCGAAACGCTTTCGATACGAAGTTATAGTGAAAGGGGTGCGGGGGCGCAGCAATACACGCACACGGAACGCGTATCGCCAGTCTCACTCAAGGACAAGCTGGGAGCCGTCGAATGCTGTATTTGGCGGAGAAATACTGTATCGGATAATATCAAAGTGAGTGTTACTGCTAAGTTTTTGTGATTAAGTGTTTATGGTAATCGTTGCTTGATGTCATGTTCCTTATTTTTATAAATACCTAATAGTTTTTGTTTGTTGTCTAAGAGGTTTTATAATATAAACATTATTTTTTAGAATCGACTGTCCCCTGGTACCGGACAAAAAGTTGGTCCTTAACACCGGACAGTGATTATGTTGGTTTTTCGTGTCTATTTCATACTTTTTTATAATTATTGTCATATATTATTTCAGAGGATAGCCGATTGCAGCGAAAATAAGCATGGTAGAGATAAAAGAGAAAGGAGGATGAGACCAGAAAAGTTTTAAAAAAAGGCTCTAACAAAGCAACTAGTTAAGAGGACCATGACGAAAATTGGATCCAGTGCTGCAGCTGTCACGCGTGGGCTCAAGAAGCCTGTGCTGATATTCCAGAATATTATGATACCTGCATATGCAATAGCTGCAATACATTTACGTATGTTGTCCGGCTTTAGGGGTTTCAGAATTGGTGTGTCCGGTACTAGGTGCCACTTTATGTGATTTAAAAATCATAAGCACAAGTTTGATTGTTGTTCTTATAATAATTACGCAGAAGTTACCTTTTTTGTTCATTTATATTGATTTTAAATATTCTTAACTTAATTAATTCATAATTAAAGTAAGATATCTTAGGTATTATTTTAATTTATCGCCAAAAAACCTTAAGTGTCCGTCACTAGGGGAACTCCCCCTACTGCATCAGGTTTCTTTCGGCATTTACTTACTGAGGAGATTACAACTACATATTAGCGTTTTTGTAAATACTCCATCTAAGTATTAACTTGTACATAAGTTGTTGGTGTGCCTTATAATTAAATAAATTATGTACCTACCAAAGTCAAAGTCAAAAGTCAAAGTCAAATCATTTATTTCAAATAGGCCCATGTATGGCACTTTTGAACGTCAAAAATTACAAAATAATAAAATTGATTCTAGTCGCCCCTTCCAAAAGGTAGTTTTCGTATGGAGAAGAATGGGCAAGAAACTCCACCGTTACTCTTTTAAAATGTTTTACAATTGTTTGCATATGTACGTACATTTGTTAAATAATTATTATATGTGAAGACGATGCACCTAGAATAAAATTACTATACCACAATAGGTAAAAAGAATTAAAAATGAAGCAACGACAGATAATTTAATATGTGATAGATACATGGTGCTCACATATTTACAAACATTGTAAAAGTAGACGATTTTCCTAAAATTTTACAATTAATAAGTCAGTGTGTCTTCTATTTTGTGTACAACCGGCATTACTATTGGCCTATCTAAGAATATCGTTCCATTAAGAGTGTGACACGAGATTGCAGTAGTCACGTTCGCATTATATCGCGTTTTCTTCAGTGCATGCAAGTCCTAATTGCACCTGCATATTCCTGCAACTCTTTGTGAAATTATCCTAGGATTTATTCTCAGTAATCATTTTCATTTTGTATTACGTTTGTCTGTATTTCGAGGTGAAAACCGTGGGTTTATGTATGTTTATGAGTTTTCGGTGTATTTATTAAGAGTGTTTGGTAACTCTATATCGAGTCTTAAAGAAGCAGTTTTATAAAGCCCTTAAACGGCAAATGCTAAAGACAGATATTTAACTTAAAAAACTACTACCACCTTATCATCACTATACACTTCCAATACATTGACATAAGAGACAGAAGAATAAAGAAATTATTGATTTGTCTACTCCTGGAACTGAGACTAATCTTGGTAATCAGGTAAAGCCACCTAACTTTTTAAAACGCCACATGCAAAGACTGCAAATGCCCTTATTTATACTCAATAAAATACCCATAAAATCTCTGCCTATTCACGCATCAACAAATTTCTACATATTCCCCTGTTTATTATGAGACAGAATCTGTCCACCGCAGTGTAAAACACAGAGTAATTAGCGTAATCATCTACTTAGTCTAAACGTGTTTGCTGGAAACAGATTCGCCACAATGGCGGCAGATATTGGAGGAACAATGTAACGTGTAACATGTAGCGTGTGTCATGTTCACGGTACAATGAAAATGTAATTATAATTTGTTCAAAGGGAAATGTGGAATGGAGTGTCAGGCTTGTGACGAGTTTGGTTTTGCATCAGGAAGAATGTTTATAAATAGTTGATTTTTCTTTTTGTTTACTGTGTTCGCCTACTAAAAGGTTAAAATAATCTATCTTCTACATAAATAAAAATTAAAGGCTGTTCGTTGGTAAGCGCATCATTTGAGAGCGGCTGCTGGACTGATACGGGTATATTTTGTTTTAAAATGTTCCTAATAGTTTCAATTAGGTTTTTATGGAAAATTTCGAAAACTTGCCGCAAAATTAAATAAGTAGGGAAAAACGGAGAGTGTTTTTTTCTATAGATTGAAATTTTGGCCGGATAACGTTTATCGTGTCCGGTCAGCTAGTTTGTTAATAATATCTTAAAGATTACATGATGAGATATACACACAACACTGTTTTTGGGGGGCCTGGTTGCCTGTGACAGGTTTTCCTAGTGCTGATTCCAGTCTCCCAGAAAAGATTTATCAGATGTTGTAATCTTCATATTTTTAAGGCACCTTTGCAGAAGAAAAATAAATGTTTATTATTATTAATAGTTTCCTGAGGTTTATTTGTTGTTTACTACTTAGTAAAAAATAAAAGAAAACTATGTAAAAGTTAACTTATTCGAACTTGGGAAAAACTGCACAAGTTCCTTCCCTTCAGCTTTTATGTGCGACTTTTCCGTTATTTTTTTTAATAAAGGAAAAAGCAACTGCGGCACTGTAATTTAAAGAGTAGGTTCCCACTTCCTGAAACCACTTATAAGCATTTAAAAATTAAATTCGTTTCCGTCCCAGACATAAATTCAAGAACATTATGTATTCATATTGTTCAGAACCACACCTTTTATTTACCGTCCAGTGTTAAGCACAGCCGGGCAGGGTACAGGCACAGAATAGATAGGTACAGAAGATTGGCTCCATACAGCGAGTGAACACGCACGCACACATAGACGCGTACGTATGGCGATCTCAAACAAGCGTTGGGTAACTCATAATTTTTATATGAGATTGAGGGAGTACCTCATTTTACCTCGTGAGGTCCTCACGAGGTACCCCTCATTTGAGGCGAGGAGTCGTACGTCGGCGTATTAACCTCACGAGCCGAGCCCGAGCTGAACTCAGCCGATAGTCCGAGGTAACGGGGCGGACGGGTGCGTCGACTCATAAGTACTCACGATTTCGATTTATACGTCTCCCTCGCACACATAATTTTCTTTCGCTCATAAAATTTTTGGTCGCCAAAATAAACGAATCAATGACACTTGATTACCAATCTAATGCTATTGTTTTTAGAGTTCAGAGTTAACGTTTTTGAAATAAATCAGCTCATTCGCTCACTGAACTCACTCAATACTCACTCGCGAGTACTTGCGTCAATAATGTCAATGTCAATTTTTTTGTGAGGACGCGTGAACGAGTGATGTGGTTCAATGTTGAAATTCGAGTAACTCTTTCAATCTGCGATCACGAGTACCTCAAATGAGGCACCTCATGAGTGAGGGACACGTCTCTATCTCAAACGAATGCCAGCCGCGAGTGCGTATGCACGCTGTACATGAAGCGTGTTTATGTGTCGGGGTCTCCTGTTTTCGCTCGTTGTATGTAGCTGGCCTTCTGTACCTACTTCTGCTGTGGTACGGGCACGCTGGGCAGTGTCAACAGTAGATTATTGTCGCTCGGTAGAGTGGAATAATGAATGATATTAACCACCGATATTGATTTCGTTGACGAAACAAGACTAAAATACTTCCCCCTCTAAATCTATTGGATTGAAAGCGACCTCCGATAATTATAGGACAGTCCCGTAATATCTGAACAGTGATAGACAAACAAAAATTATAATTGTTGTTATTTTATCTAGGGTTGTACCGAAATGGTGAATATTCGTTATTCGATTTAAGGCAAAGCGAATATTCAGTAAAACGTGACTGCTTCAAAATAGGTTTTAGTGTTTACTCTGGTCCACGTGTCCCTACAACGTTATAAGCTGATTATGGGTACTCTTGAAGTCAGTTACATTTTGCAATTCATTAAAAAATTCGTCTTCCAAATTAGTTGGTCCAACATCGTTCGAAAAAGGCTTACTCAAACATACTTTGAACCTTTGAACAATACAAACAACAACAACAAAATATATAAAAATTTCTTGTAAAATAAATACCGTTCAGAAGGCTCCGACAAATGACTATCACCCCCCCTCACATTGTGAACCCCCCCCCCCCCGGTCTTATATTGGCAATGGCTTTGTTTTCAGCGTCGTACAATGGTGGCGGGATGAAAAGGATGGCTTTTTGCTGCCCATACGACGGGGTTTGATTGGATCGGAGTCTGAAATAAATGAGGTTTGTGCCTGTAGGATTATTAATGAAAATCAGTACGTCCTTTTGTAATAAGAGGTATTTAAACAAAATTAATAATGACAGCCAGAGTAGCTACCGCCGTATCAGCGATATCAGTGATACGGGGCTTCCAAGTTTCAGGGCTACGTATGTAAGGTTTTCCAAAACCTCAAATTGTCATTGATAAGAGCCCCGTAATGAATGAATGCCTATTGTAAATATGAAAATTAACGTTCCTGATTTCTTTATGGATTACAAAAGCCTGAAGCTAAAGGCACAGCCCAATTCTCAAGCTCTTGGATTCATTTAGTAAAAAAAACACAAAACTATGCTTTCACAGTCAGGATGCCATTTTGTTTATTTAAAAAAAAAAATCTATACCCTCTTTTGGAACTTCGCCACAGTCGGGTAAAAAACGCTCTCAACAATTTTTTAAACAGCCCTTTAGGACTAGCATGCCAGCTTGATAGAGAAAGCTTCCGAAAATGTAGTAAAGACGTGGTTGCTACGGGGTCGTAGCATAGCGCGTGCTACGCCGTAGATCGCGTAGACGCGTAGCATCTAGCTTCTGTTAGCTACGCAAGAAAGTTGTTCACATTTTGAATAAAATGGCTTATTGTTTTATTCATATGCCATCTTGAATTATTCCGAAAGAATAATTATACAGTGTGATTCTTCATAATGTGCACATATCGAAATGAGTGAATCTATGCTTAATTTTAACGACCGCGACAGAAAAAATATATAAAAACAACTAAATATTTTTCTTATATTTTTTATTGAATTAAAAAAAAAATGTAACAAAACTGTGTAACTTTTAAACTGAATCATCTATCGCGATGAAACAAACTCCATAATGATTGGAAGTAATTAGGCGTCCACATAAAATGAAAATTGAGAAAAAAACTACCCTCAATTAGAAAATAAACATATTTTTATAGCAAAAATCTGTTTTTTTTTCATCAATTTTACAATAATTGTAAAATTTATAAATAATATGCCAGAGATCAAACAAATTTTTTTTCCTCGATAAAATTAAGCATAGATTCCCTCATTTCAATATGTGTACATTTTGAAGAATCACACTGTATATGTTTTTAATTACAAGATCTTTGTTTTAACTTACATATTTTATACCGAATAAACGACAATAAATTCTTCATATATCTAAATAACAACGTTCCCAGTCTACAACCAAAAATTCAATCGAATTCATTATAATTATCCAATTAGTCACTATAGTTGGTCGGCTGATTGAGTCAGCCCATCACTATATTTAGATTGTTTGGAGAAAAAAAAAACATTTAAATAATTTCGATGTTTGGATTTAGGTATGATGATTTCAAAATACTCTGCACTAGACATACATAAGTTGACATCTCTACCTTTCTCTAGTTAACATTGACATCTGTACTAACTGTCAAAAAGAAACTCTTTAGTGTTATTATGCAAAAAAATATTAATCTTACTATCCTACTTAATATTATAAATGTGAAATTTATGAGGATGGATGGATGTTTCTTACTCTTTCACGCAAAAGCTACTGCACGGGTTTGGATGAAATTTGACACACTGATAGTTTATAACCTGGATTAACACATAGGACTTTTTATCCCGATATTTCCACGGGATCGACACATATGCGGGTAAAACCGCGGGGCGCTGCTAGTAACTACACTAAGAAATACATTTTTAATAATGTATTTCCCGTTAACTTAAACAAAATTACTTCACAGACATTTTCACAGTCATCTCTCTTCCATTTCACCACATTTCAATTCATTGTACCAGCAATATAAAGGCACAGTCCACTCGCGAGCTGCGCAGTTATTGCACCGACCACTATATCTTCCGCTGCGCGCACAGAATATCAAACAGATAACGAACATCTAATACTCTTGAAGAGAGGATAATAGCGTTATGCACTTGGTTTGATGTAGTTCTGCTTACCCTAAGCCGGACTAAGCTTTATTTTATTAAATCTTTACTAGGTAATAGTCAGTCTCTCTCTCTCTCTGTCTTTTTAGTTAGATTTTGTAATCCCCGACGCAAAAAGAGGGGTGTTATAAGTTTAATCGCTATGTGTGTCTGTCTGTGGCACCGTAGCTCTTAAACGGGTAAACCGATTTAAATACAATTGTTTTATTTGAAAGCAGGTTTTCTAGCGATGGTTTTAGACAGTTTTATCAAAATCGGTTCAACTGTTTGAAGATCATCAGCTCTTTTCTAGTTGATGAATGGATGTGGTTCACTTCCACAGGTCTGATCGATTTGAAATTTGGCATCTGTTACAAATTACGTCCAAACTCCCATTAAACCTGAAAATGCTGCTGAACTAGGATATGTAAACGAATATACATACCTACTTAGACCAAATAATATCTCCAACGGACATCACAACCAAAAAAATTTAAAATAGAATAAACCTAGGATGGAAGAGATACTGGGCTCTAAAAGACGTAATGAAAAACTCGGATATACCAATAGAAGGGAAGAAGAAAATATTTAATACTTTCATTCTACCAAGCATGACCTACGGCCTACGGATGTCAGACATGGAGTTGTACAAAGAAAAATATCAAATCACTAGAAACTTGTCAACACCGGATGGAAAGAAGCATACTCAACATAAGATCAAAAGACAAAATTAATTTAAAAACAATCAGAAAACAAACCAAGATTATAGATATAAAATACCAAACCAAACAACTGAAATGGAAATGGGCAGGACATAGTTTACATGCAGGTGAAGCTACCATACCAAAGTAGGTCACATAAAAGTTCTGCGATGGCTACAAACTATATCGATGTATTAATTTAAACAAAACTAACATTGAGAGCTTACAAAATGATCGATACGATATAAAATGGTCTCGGATGGGTTCTGCCTTTACATTGCATGTGGTATTTCTGTTCAATATTATTTTGACCGAATAATTAATTAAGATGTATGACTGTTTCATGGGCCGTAGCTTGTTTCCACAGCGAGGGTACAATCACGAGCACTAACATGTATACACGTAGTAACTCTAAAAAGTAATTTTTAACCGACTTCCAAAAGGAGAAGGTTCTCAGTTCCATAGTATTTTTTAAGCTATTGCATAACTTTTATCGCGGGCTTTGAGCGCGGCGACCGAATCAAGAAATTCCGTAACGAAAATAAAACCTAACACCCCCCACTCCGCCTACCATGTAATGACGGTTCCCATGACAACGTAATGTTGTCATGGGAACGTAATTTTTGTTTTATGTCATCACGTCATCATCCCAAGTGTAGCGTTGACAAATAGGAAGTATGGAGGTTACAAATGCTATGCAATAGCTTTACCGCGGCAGTCCCCGAGTGCCACACGTTTTTTTTTTTTGTTGTTTTTTACGTTATAACTCCGCCAATTATTGTTTTTGATGATTCCTTTTTTGTTTGGGAGGTCATACTTCAGAGGTCGTCTCGTATAAATTTTATTAACTTTGCTTGTGTAGTTTTTCAGTTAGTTTCAATAATACGTATTTTTTAAAAGTGATAGAAACTTATCATATGTGGATGATATGATAAGTTTCTATCACTGTTATTCGATTGGGACTTAAACATAACTGGCGAAATGTGGGTGTACTATAGGTACACCTCTGCCTAACCCTTCGGAGAATACAGGCGTGATGTTGTGTTGTATTGATTGTAATTTTATTTTGTTACAAACATAGTATTCTGGAACCCATACCTACTATTATGCAATAGATTTTATCTCAAAGTTGCAATCATTATTTCGCGAGAAAATCGCTTTTGAATTTTGCTAAGTAGGTATACTATTCGTATATAATCATGGTCATTTATTGAGTCAAAAAAAACCTAGTCAAGTGTTATATTATTTGGTAAAATAAACACTACTTCTCAAACATAAACACTGCCTAAATCAAACATATCTAAAGTTTTCTAACTCTGAAAGGTCTCTAAAACGGTTTTCGACGCACTTTCTAAGTGTTTGGCTAAGAGTCATCAAGACGCCATTATATCTTGAGAGAGAACTCTTAGAATATCGATTCAGTTTATACTTTACTGTGTAGTCGTGCCTTAAGAGCTAAGCTTTGTTGTACACTTTGCCTTAATGTGTTTAGAATTTGTAAACAAGCAAATAATATCCCTTCCGCTGGTATGAGCTGATCTGTCAAAATTTGCGTTAACCAAAAAAAAATCCTGTTACGTCTCCATATTTTGATGAACAATGTTAATTACCGCACAATATCAGCTTAACGAATGAAATATAAATAAAGCCATCAAAAAAATCTTCACAGAGCGAAAAAAAAAGGTAATTTAAACACAAAAAAGCGTTGCTCATCATTCACGGATGAATATTTCATTGTAGTCACAATTCACACGTTTATGCCCACTGACCCAGATTGCCCACATTGCCCCGGTAATGGACAACGACAGGGTATTATGGGCAACGTCGAGGGATATTAGTTACCTGTGTTCCTGTTAATTACATTAGTTTCCAATGCTTCAATAAATGATAGAATAACAAATGAATGTGCGAGAGCCAATTAGGTGCTGCCGGTGTTATTTCAATAAATGAGGGTATTGTTTTGTTGATTTTATCACTTTGTACGATTCATTCAATTAAACGTATTTGTGTTACGGAAATATTGTTGTGAATAAACGATATTACTGGCTGTTTCTGTCATAATAGCACATTTATTTGTTAAAACGGGCAACGGAAAATGTTTTCTGTAGGTAAATAGACTTATGTAGAGGAACAATTTCCTAATGTCAAACACAAAGTTGATTCCTATTCTTCATAGTACACACAACATAAGATCCATTTGTTTTACGAGATCCGTTCCGTTTTCCTTTTCAAATGTTTGTCAAAGAAAATCAGTGCAATAAAACCTTCAATATTGACTATCTATCCTTCCCAGTATCACTAGGATATCTATTTGAAAACCTGTGCAAATATTACCGATCGCTTGCCTTGGGTATGAGTTGGGACTTATTTTCATTGCACTCTTCGCTCCGGGGTAGACTCTGATGTTGCTGTAGAGTACATAATCGTGTGCTCGGAGAGGTACGAATAAGTAATGTAAAGTTCGGTTTGAGGTTGTGTTTTCAGTTTTCATTTAAATTCAGCATTGAAATATTATACCGTTTTTATTCAATTTACAACTTTCAGCTTTTTGTTTTAGAGCTACCATCATTCAAACACAAAAAATATTTTCATCCGTTTCCCGGTGCATATTGAATCCACAAATCAAGATCGAACTTTAAAACGCAATACAAACCTTTGAACGCATAAATCCGAAGTTGTGGACGACACCACTATCCGCACTAACGAAATTATTACCGACTAAATGAAAACGTGTAGTGTAGTGCGATCCACACATACGCAATGCACGTACGTCATTGGTTGATTTATTGCACGAATGCCGGCCGCGCAACCACACGGGGTGGTTATTGCAATCGTATATCCATGATTGTTAACGATACTATTTATTCGCTAAAATATTAAAAGGTTCTTGAAAAAGAAAGTGCGTGAATCTATTACTCTTAATGGATGCGTAACATATTACAAGGAAAATCCATCAGTAGAATAAATGAATAATGTTTTGAGCCAATTTACGAAATGATTTCGTATAACGTAAACGTAGATAATAGAATAGACAAATGTACATGTTGAAAGCATTTAAATATTTCTTTGTTGTTACTTTTCAGACTGGAGTCCTAAATCAACACAATCTTGAGTCTTTTAGGTCTCATATCGCGGCGCACGCCTATTATTTCATATTATGTCAACTTTAATGAAAATTTCGAGAAACGTGAGGCCATTTTACCAAGAACGACTTCAGTCCTTATAAACTGTCTCCAAAACTTACGGTACGGCTTTCATGAGACGAAAATTTACATACCAAGAACATAATTATTTTAAGGTTTCGCTACTAAACTGAAAACGTGAACAATTTACTGATTTTATGAACTTTTGGGCCTTTATTAAATGGCTACTATTATGTGAAGGCCCTTTGGCTATTATGGCCAGGTGATTTAAATATGGCGCAAACAGCAACAAAATGGCGGGTGTATTAGTGAACAAGATGGCGCGAGTGCTCTCGTAAAATTAGGACGGCGGCCATTAGAGTTGATGAGATGAACATGTCTGGACTTTATAATAACTCATTATGGTAATTACGGGTGTATGTTTTAATTAAACATTACGTCTTTATTATTCTTCACTGGGTAAATTTGAGTCTTTTGCGATATTAACATTTTAATGTTTTCATCATGAATTTGAAACTGAAAACTTAATATGTTGCAGTACAACATTACCAATATCTAGCAAAAAATACCATAGCATAAAACAGACCACCAAAAATATCCAAAAACGTATTCAGACGGGATCACAGAATGTCCCTATAAACACAAACTTGTGACAAAAGAAAGGCGACGGTTTCGCTCCTGATAGCCGAGTGACGTCATTCTTATAGTAAACTGCGATCGGTATTGCACCGAGCATGGCCCTTATTGCCCGGGTCGCGGCTTATAGCGTCACTTTTGTATCGCTCGCTCCGTAAGTTCGGCCGTTCCGGCGAATTGGCGAAGCGACTGAATGGATGCCGCATGTATGGCGTCGTATATGGCGAATGTATTGGAAATTGGTATATTGGTATTGGGGATCAGGGCGGAAGATGACTTGATAATCGAAGGGAGATCGGAAAAGTTGCGAATTATGTGTTGGCGTATACGATGATGGTAGGTGTTACTTACTATGAAAGGTATGCGTTCTCACCCTTTTTTATGGGAATTACCTAATGCGGTCTTTGAAAACTGTGGGTTTATGGTAATAAGTTTCCGAGGAATGGGGTTGGTGTTATCATAATTGATTAGAGGTAGAACTAAAAAGCTTGCTGCCTATCGCGTTTTCTTATTCAAGGTTCTGGAAATGATTCGTTTTGTACCTTGCGGATTGGATATTTTCCACCTTTGTTCTACATATATTTTGTGGTAGGTATTACAGTGGACAGATGGATCAATATAACGACGTAGTCCGAGTGGTTTTCACATTTTCCAATAACATTCAAAAGGTCACCGAATTTTATTTACAAATAAACTCAATCTACCGATGTTCGCACAAAATAAACTCGATATTAATTTGAGGTATGTGTTAACAGGACTGTGTCAAAGGTACACAAGCGGACACCACACAGACAGGTACAGAAGGGCCACCGGTAATTGTTAATAAGCTTATGGAAACTACATGCTCAGTGAACCCGAACTTCCTGCAGTGTATTTTTGTTTAGCTCAGGTTTGGAAGAGCGTATTTTTGTGACATGTTATTGTGATAATTAATGGATGAATGTCGTGATGGTCCAGTGGGCTTGTCTCTCATAAGCGAGTTTGTGAGTTAAAACCTGGGCAAGTTCAAATGTGACTTTTTAATTTCACATGTAGATACTTTCTGAGTTTATTTTATACATTACTGACATCGGTGACAGAACGTAAGGAAATCGGGATTTATAGTTAATATAGTAGGTAATTCTGGAATCGCCAACATTGAGCGCGCGTGGTGATCAATGCTCGTGCCTTCTCTGTATGAGAAGAGGCCTGTTTCCTGCAGTGTGACCATAATGGCTGGTATTATGATTGTGATGACGGGGAGATGAGATGACATAGTCTTAAGCTGAAGACTTGATGCACCAGTAACTTGCGATAACCTTACTTACTTGCCTCATTGCATGTTGCACCGGTCGACGTCATAACGTCAACGCAGGCGGTCGCTGAAAACCAGGCAGCGCTGGGGCTCTGTCTTGCATAGGGTCGCAGCATTATGCTGAGCGATGGCCGTTTTGCGTGGGTGTGAAGCATATTTTCCCCCAACTTGTTTTTTTTTGTTTTATATTCTTTTTTTTGCGTCATGTTTACCGCAAATAAACGTATTTTCTTTCTTTTTTTTTAATCTGAAACTTTTATTACATCGTCTCAAACTTTTTCGTCTGTGTGTTGCATGTCGCGTGACGGTCGGCCGCGGAGTAAGGATAAAGTGAAAGGCTCTCGTCAGAGCAGCCAAGGCCAATATGGCGGCGCCTATAGTTCGCTTAAAAGTTTCACTTTTACCGTGGTTTCATAAAACCACACAATCCTTTTTTAAAGTGAAACTTTTATTACTTCGTCTCAAACTTTTTCGTCTGTGTGTTGCATGTCGCGTGACGGTCGGCCGCGGAGCAGGGATAAAGTGAAAGGCGCACGTCAGAGCAGCCAAGGCCAATATGGCGGCGCCTATAGTTCGCTTAAAAGTCTCACTTTTACCGTGGTTTCATAAAACCACACAATCCTTTTGACGTGACAACGTCTTATAAATTGGTTTGCCGGGTGACACTTCAAGAAACTGCGTTACGCTCCGCTCACGTTATGCGCTCACAATGAGAGCGAGTGAGAGGCACGCGTCCCTTCCACTCGGGCATGGTTAGCCCGCCTAAGAGCGAGAGAGACAGACATAAAAAGTGAAAGGCACGCGTCCCTATTGTATGTATATTTGTATATAAATACGTATGTATGTGTAAAGGTAAAAATAAAATTTTGTTAATATGAAATTCAGTGCGAGATTCTTTGTATAAATTAATGTTTTAAATATAATTCTTTGTATAAATAAATGTTTGAAATTGTTACTATTATTTCATCCTTCTTCCTACTATACGAATGAATATTCACATTAAAATTATTTTACCACTCAAAGTCGTTGTCTCGTAAAACTTTCGCCCGTATACCGACTTTACAGGCAACCAATTTTTTTAAAGTGAAACTTTTATTACATTGTCTCAAACTTTTTCGTCTGTGTGTTGCATGTCGCGTGACGGTCGGCCGCGGAGTAGGGATAAAGTGAAAGGCGCTCGTCAGAGCAGCCAAGGCCAATATGGCGGCGCCTATAGAAGTTTCACTTATACCGTGGTTTCATAAAACCACACAATCCTTTTGTCTTTCTTTCTTTTTTTCTTTCTTTCTTTTTTTTCTTTCTTGCTGAGTTAGTTATTGTTACATTTTGCGTCAAGCATATAAGAGAAATTGAGCATCGGTATTGCCGCGTGGTACCTATCCAGACCTTGTAATTATCAGTGTTACTTCTACAAAAGGTTTTAAGAGTAGGACTTCTGCATGTCTTTACATCTGTGTGATAGTTACACAAGCCGTGACCCAGGTGACCACACGCACGATAAGGGATTCAGCGCGAAATGTACTGGATTTAATTAAAAGAGAGAGTTTATTTACATGCATGCGGTTATTATTGGTTCTAGATTACTTCTAAATGTAAAACAACTTACGTCTACTTCTCTTGAGGTTTGCTGTGTAAGTGTGAAAAATATTTACCTGAAAAGAGAAACAAAATAATTTAGTAACGAATTAAAATGTATCAAATTTCGCCTATGAAACTGAATGCAATCAGCACATCTAAACCGCATTCAAGAGCAGTAATCTCACATCTGCGTGGTTCTTTCCTCAAAAGACCATTTCAGACACAAATCTACATGGTCCTCCAACCAAGATTATTTCCGGGTTTTATACACATAGAGTTAATAAATTTTATATATATAATGACAAGAACATTTATTATTTTAATTATTGTGAACGTGAAGACTATGTGGGTCATTCCTTTTTGTTTTGCTTTTAATTTTTTCTCAGTTAGTTCTAATCATGGTCTGACAGTTTGAGTAATTTATTTGGCCTACCCAAATGTCCTTTTTTGGTATTGTTCGTCGAATCGTTGAGCTCCTTAAATTCTGTGGTGCTTTCCTCAAAATACCACTTCAGCCACCAATCCACATGGCCTTCACATGATCTGACCAAGATTATGTCTGGACTTTAAAAGAGACTGTGATCTCTGAGTTTGTTTCGGCCTTTCTTCTCAGAGTAGTCAGATAGGAAACGCCGACCTCATCTAGTTTTAAAATATGATTGACGTGTAAAAGTGTTTGTACAAACCTACTTACAGAAATAAAATCATTTATCAGTATCAGTGTCAATAGTCCACATTAATGGCTCTGACAGCTCTTTGACCGCGGTTTAAAACTCCAAATAGGTACATAAACTATGTAAGTAGGTATTTTCGTTGTATTATCTACTCCAGATTAAATCGTCTTGATTAATTACTTAGTTATTGGAATCGGTTTTGTTTTTAAGACGATTAATTATTAATGATGTCAAGCTTTTTATCTTTACTAACATTAATCCATATTTTACAATATTATTTTAAGGCCAAAATTATTTTTTATTAAGCTAATGACCTGGCTTAAAGGTTTAAGTACCTAAAATTCTTTTGACCTTGGATGTCTCTTTTGTATTATTTGAAACCAAAGTCAAACAAATGAAAAAGCTTCAGTTTATTAAACAAGCTATCTACTTAATTGCGTAAAACAATGATTAAGACTATTACTGTTTCATTTTTAACCGCGACGCAAAAAGAGGGGTGTTATAAGTTTGACCGCTATGTCTGTCTGTCTGTGGCACCATAGTTCTTAAACGGGTGAACCGATTTGAATGCGGTTTTTTTTTGCAAGCATGTTTTTTAGCGATGGTTCTTAGATATGTTTTATCAAAATCGGTTCAGGGGGCCAGCTCATAAAGCAGTATTATTTTAATATTACCTACTTCAGTGGGAGAAAGAGATGGAGCTATTCGTCCTGTAGAGCTTCATCTCTTTCTCACACTGAAGTAATATTAAAATAATATTGCTTTATGAGCTGGTGGCAGGCCCCCAGTAGTTTAAAGATTATCAGCTCTTTTCTAGTTGAAGAATGGATGTGAGTATCTTCCACAGGTCTGATCGATTGGTTACTTCAATGATATTAGAAGAACATAGTAAACTTGAACTGATGCTGCAGCATGATACCCAACTCCCTTACCAATTTACAGCACAGGTTCGTGTTTGGGCTCATTGGAATAGTCTCAATGAATAGGTTATAGATAGATAGTGAACAGGGTCTGGTGATGGAGTAGGAAAGAGAAATGAGGAAATGTTTGCGTCGGGGTTTAAAAATTTTGACTGTTAAAATTGTACTTGTGACAGTTAAACAACATTTATTGCGTTATTTACGTAGTTGTGTAGATTTTTTTTTTTCAGATTGTGACTGATCGTGTATTACACGATTAGCGTGCAGGTTTCAGAATGTTACAGACATACATAAACTCATGCTTTTCCTATCCACGCAGTACCTGAACTACTAAATTACAGAACACCATGTTACGACACTTACCTAGGTATTTCATTCTTGACAGTATTTTGCCAAATCAATTAAGCTAATCTCAAGTTTAATTTGTCAATGCAAAAGTAACTCGGAGGTCAAGAGCAGGTACTTTTGGCATTAAAAAAATTTGGGCGTGCAGCACCGTACACAGACAGAAATAAAACTTGAAAAAAAAAATCGGCACCGCGGTAATCAACGCGTTGATGTCTTTTTAATGGTCAAAAGCTGGAGTCGCCACAGTGTCGCGAAATCAATGGTATAGTCCCACCTCATCTCAAAAATGCCCAACGCGCCTAAAGAAGTTATCAATTCAAAATTAAGAATAAGAGAGATTAAGTATGAGAGACAGAGAGAGTTATATCTCTTTCATGTAACAAAATGTGTCTAAACATGACGCGTCTTTGAAATTTCACTCTAAATTTTCGTCGCTTTTCGAATCGCCGCCTTAGAAGTTTCACATCAAAAACAACTGGATTGTTCTCCCTATAAAAATCCATGTCCTCCAACTGCCACCTAAGCTGTAAGTAGTTCTTATTAAAACTATTAGACGATGTGGTCGTAGCTAATTCGATAGTGGTCGGTGCGACCCACAAGTAGCGGCGGTGGGGCTGACCACTAATTTTAGTTATACCCAATAAGCGCAGCAGACTAACGGGACTGTCTTAGGAACTTATAGAGATGAGGTTTCAATGTGTCATCATTTTGTGATTTTAAATACTAAATATAAAATTAAAAGCATGTGATTTGCCTCAAATTATTTTTATATCAATGTAATCATGAAGTTTCAAAGTATCTCATTTGACAGTTACCGTAAAAGTACTGGTTTTTTAACGGAACGGAATTGGAAACATGATGTTGGGAGCGTCGTTAGCTTCTAAAGCAGTTCGATTTGAGCCTTGGAACCTAAAGGTGTCTTCAAGAAGTCTAAAGTCTATAACGTTATTATATTAAGTACCTAATTCAATAGTTTGTTAAATGCCTAATGCTAAAAGTGTACCAAATGTTTAAGAAATAATTAATAGGAATAAAGGTAATGGGATATACTCGTAGGGTGGATTTCTTCCTGCGTCCTGAAATGAAAAACTTCAGGTTTTAAATTTTAATGGTAATAAGGTCGCGGTAGATGAAGGCAGTTAGAGAGATGTGACCACTTTTGAGCAATCAAACTTGAGAATGACGAACCGTTTTTTGAGATATCACAAGTGCTTCAAAACCGTCTTTGATTTGCAACATTTCACCGGCAATTTTTATGTACTTATTGGCCATGGTAGCTTCTTCTTCAATTGGATTCTTGGTCAATTAAAATCTTTTTTTATTAACCAAGTAAAAATCACAACTTTTTATACTCAAACACACAAGACGTCATCGCTGCATCGGCCTGCCAATTCATTAAATCATTTCTACGAAAAACACAACCCTCTAGGTGCGGCTCGCGGTCTCTCCTACCACAGTACCCACCTGTACCCCTCCCGCACCCCGCACTTAGCTAATGAAACCGCTACCCCGGATTATCGGATAAGACCAGCGCTCTTATTTAGTGCACGTACCGATTAATTCCCACACACGGTAATGTATGGCCTACAGGATTTATTTACCTTATGTGTGGTATACGAGGGAAAAAATTGTGGCTGTTTTGTTTATTTGTAGAAGAAATTGGGTTGATTTAAGTTTTGTTAAAGGTCTTAGGTTCTATGGGCTAAATAATTTATTCGAGAGAGAGAAAAATACTGAAATATTTATTACGTTTTTGCTGGTTGGTGAATATCATTCGAAAATCTACGCAAGGTCTTATAGTTGTGGCTGAACCTGATACCATAACCCATGTAATGTTCTATGTAGGTATTAGAGGGATTACTTAGAGGGCCCACAAAAGTTGTAGGGTTAATTTTGATAACTTTATTAACAACTTGAAAGTAAGTAATCAATTTGATACTACGTCGAAATAGGAAACCGATGGATGGCATGATATTAACACATTCTGTTAATTCTTGGAAATTTGGAATGTTACACCGGAACAAGGGAAAACGCCACTTTTTTATGACCTGTGTTTGGCTTCAGACACATCTGTTAAATATGCTCCGATCGAAAGGTTTACAAAGGGCTAGGAATTATATTGTATTTACAGAAGTTCTAAAAATACAACAGCAAAATGCTATAATATTTAAATCAAATAAACAATTGAATACCTAAACAAAAGAAGCGTGGTCAAAACATGGAGGCTTTGTAAAAATATGAAAAAGTTCTATAATACCACCCTTTGTAGGATTGTAGGCGACCGCCCCGGGCGATCTTTTGGCGTAGAATCATAACAGCCCGTCGCAGATTTGAGGACCTCGTAAAAACTAATATTCAGCTAAAATGTCGGACGGTTTACTTTTTAATTCGACTTCCCTTTGCTTGAAGCACGGACATTTGTAATGTAATACAATATTGGGGGACTTATCAAAATGCGGTCGTAATTTTTACGGAGCGAGAGGGAAATTTGCGAATTTCTGCTTTTACTTTTATTCCTTAAGCGAAAAGTTTATTCATAACTTAGTAAATGCCGGGAAAACTTGCTATTGTGTTTTTAAGTTTCGTGTGCCATAACGTTTTATTTTATGCACATAAAATTATGCGCCATAAAATATTGCGTTTCGTGCCAAATTCTTTGTGTACGATAATTAAATAAATAATTTGGAACTAGGTTTATGTCTGACATAATAATGTTACCGCTATTAATTTTGTATTATTATCTTCTTCTGAGAATGTAACAATAAAATTATAGTATCTAAACTGCAGCTAACTAAAATAATAACAAAATTAAACATTTAAGTTAACCCTCCAACGCTGCGTATTATTATCCAATCAATATACCTTCTGCCGTTATTATTAGTATCCTCAAAAATAAATATACAATTATAAATATTCAAGCAATGGATTTAGCCACAAGGTCGCTTAACTCTTAGTACATATTCAACCCACCTGAGCCTGAATAATAGATGGCAATTAATCCTTTTACCATCAGAATCAATTCGGCGCGTCTAATTCTGACAGGCGTCTGAAGCAGCGACACAATACTGCTTTACTGGGCATCAATAATTCAGCTCCTGATCTGAAATACCTTTCAAATGGGACAGTGGGGGCTACAGTCGGGGGGACGAATTTAGGTATTTAAAAGTGGTAGGGTTGGTGGGCTTTTAGTTAAATGTTTTAAGGGTTCGAGGGTTACAAAAATTTGAAGATGGTGGTATTGTTTAGTTTTGGAAGTTAAAAATATGCACCTAGCTGTTTGAATAGAATATATTATATTAATTTGAATTGGTTCTGCCAGCGTTAATTTATTAGGGTTCCGTACCCAAAAGGTGCCAAGAGGAACTTTTTACAAAGGTTCCGCTATCCGTCCGTCCGTACGTCTGTCACAGGGCTGTTCCCATAGAAATGTAATCTATGGCTGTACCTTTTGAACCGTAACAGGTAGACACTTGAAATTTTCACAGATACTAATAAAAATTAAAATAAATAAAAAATTAAACGGGGTTATTTCGGCGTGTTTTGCTCATGGTACAGAACTCTTAGAGTGCGAGTCCAACTCGCACTTGACGCTTTTATTTTAATTAACAGCCCAGACGATTCTACGATACTGAGAAATTCCAGATGGAAACACCCAATACCATTTTGCACAACCCGGGAATCCAACCCAGAACCTCATCCCCAACAGTAGTGCTTGCGAGCACTAGACCAATGCGGCAGTAAAATATTTCCAGTACTTAGGACTGTATTTTCTACTAAGTACTTCTCTTTCTAATTTTTTTATTTAATTCTAATTTATCTTTCTTTCGACCGGTAGGTCGGTATGGTAATGATTTCCACGAACATCTGCAACTTATTATTCACCTCGAATTTCAGATCAGCTCAGTTATTACATAATATACTTTAATAAAAGTCCTCTATATTAAATTCCCTTTAAGTTGCTTTAATAAAACACTCCTAAATTGTTTTAATAATTGATTCCTCTCGGCTGAATTTCAATGGGTTTGAGACTAATTCAAGTGAATCATAAAATACCAATAGATTCTAAGTTATTTAAACTAATTTCAAGTTAAAGCGATGCCTACAATTAAATATAAAAGTGTAATTAAGTAGTGAATATGGCGCTCGGTTCAGTCCGGACACTGTGATGTTATTTTTAAACTTCTTTTGATCACACAGGAACATCACGCCTATAATCCCTGGACGGTTAGGCAGAGGTGTTCCTATAGCACACCCACATTTCGCCAGTTATGTTTAAGTCCCATGTAATAGGGGGCGAGCCTATTGCCATCAACCCGGCACAAATCCAAACTCGCCCGGAGTTTGAATTTGTGCCGGGCTACTGAAAAATTATTATTTTTTCCTGGATCGTTCTGATAAAAAAAAGCAAAATTGAGATGTTTTCAACGTTAACCTTATCATGCGCTATATTGTATTACACGTTTTGCAAGCTCCGAAATAAAAGACAAAGGTTGGCTAAGCGCCATTTTTATAAGCCAAATGCACTAGAGCATGTAAGTACGTAATTATTATATTAATCATACGAAATTCTTCATATGTGCAATGAAATAAAACACTAAGATTTAACTTTACTGCAATTTATGAGAGTTAACTTTTTAAACATGTGAACGTTACGTACATAAAGTACGCAGTCATCGTAAAAGATTTTAATTTAACCCGTATCGTGTCGTTGTAATAAGTTGAATTTAAATATTGAATATATTGAAATCTATTTAATTCTTATTGGAATGCGGTTTTTTACTGGAATAATAATAATTTTATTGTAAATATATCTCAAAAACTTTCCATATTTATTTATGAATTATAAGTTTTTTTTTTTTGTTTAATTGAAAAAAAAATACAATGAAAAAATTGCGGTTAAATTTAAACTCGTATATAACATTAAAACCAAATAAATCCTTTCCAAAAAATGTAGGAAGTGTACACAGACCAACCTTCGAAGATGTCGGTTGATCAAATTAAGCTTCCAACTATCTTGCATGGAGTTGCAGATGAGTTGACTATCGAATAGTCGACTATCTATGCGTCATGCTTACCGCGAGAATCGAACCCACGATCTCGGAAACACGAAGCGAACAGTATAGCCGATGGACTGAGCGACGAGTTAAGTCACACGTCCAATTTTATCAACACTAGCGAAGTGGGTGACGTCATCGGCTCGCGCCGCCGACGGCGCACATGATTTTTTGTTTACGCTGCGCGGGAGTCATTGTGATACAGTCTTATGCACCGAACGGTAAGCTTGGTTTTCTACCTGAGTTCTATTGGTAGCATTCGTTACTTATTGTTATTAGTTTAAACATATTTTTTATTAAAATGTAATTAATAATATAAATAAATAAGTGGGTCCTTATATTCTATCCAAGTATAAATAAAAATGGAATGGAACAACGAGAACCACTGGAACAAAAAGTCAGTTGTTTATCTTTTTTAACGGCCTTCGTCCTGATATACGAGAGTAGGTAGAACATTAACCATATTTCTCAGGAAATACTTTATAAAGGCATTTCAATTTAACTTTGTTAAACTTTAATTAATGGGTTTTGTACGAAAATATAACAAACAAACTTCACGTTTACATTATAACAACAACAACGAGGAAATTTTAGCAAAATTGATTATTTGGGAGCTTTATTTCATTAAACAAGTTATAAAATCAGCAGAGGAAACATTCGACAAGTCTTACTACTATGGAACTTTAAAATTCTCGAAGTTTTAAGAGTTTGGAGGCTGGAAAACTCGCCAAGTTTTTCAAATTGGAAAAAATCTCAGATACTGGCAACCCCATCCCTTGAGCGGCTTCACAAGTTCGAGGGTCGCAGTTTGAAAGGTTCGCTGAAAGTAAGCCTCGTTCGAGTGCCCTAGAGTGTTTGCCTTGACTGGATCATTGAATTGGTTATACCCGTGGTTACTAACTTTCAGACTTCTAAAGTTTTTCCTTTGTGAGACTACGAGGATTCTTTTGTGATTATTATTGAATAATTGAACGTAACAAGATGTAATAAGTTGATTGTTACTAACATACAAATACTGGTGCCAAGTTGCCAACGATTTAGGCATAATTTGAATATTAAAAAAAACATTGTTAAGATAATGAGCTGCCAACTGTAACGTAGATACAAATATTAATAAAATAACAACTAACTTAATAATAACAGTAGGCTAGGTAAGCCCACAATAACAATTTTACCCGTACATATCCGGAATATTACAAAAATGTCATAATAAACATCAATGAAGGTCTTTATATGGCATATTTTTGGGCAAACCGATGATAATGGCCGCTGATCCCTTCCGTATGAGGGTCGCGGTGGCACTTCCACTACTGTTTTGAATATATTAAATTGAGAGTTATTTTCCGACAAGGGTATGAATTGAATCGTGGTTTTATTAATAGATAAGTAAACCTTTTCAGCCAAATTTGAATGGATACGTTAAAGTTATAACAAGTTGAATAACATTTACTCTACGGAAACAGTTTACTTGTAATATGGATTTAGATCAGCGACAGAAAGACATGACATAAATATTGTTTATGAACTGCAAAGCAAAAATGAGTGTCGTTGGTAGTTTTGGTACACACGGCTACACATCAAGCTGTTTATGCTGATCTCGCATCATATAGGATTTCCGTACAATGCGAGGTGAGCTTATATCTACTGGAAATGTATAGCTTGATGTGTAGCCGTGTGTACAGGCATAGGCCGTATGACACTTATACAGTGCGAGTCTTTATAATGTGCACATATCGAAATGAGGGAATCTATGCTTAATTTTATCGCCAGAAAAAATATTTAGAAAAATCTTTTTTATATTTTTTTTTGGAATTAAAAAAAAATAACAAATCGGTGTAATTTTTAAACTAAATGATCTATCGCGATAAAACAAACTCCATAATGATTGGAAGTAATTAAGCGTCCTCATAAAATGAAAATTGTGAAAAAAAAACTACCCTGAATTGAAAATAAACATGTTTATATAGCAAAAATCTGTTTTTTTTTTCATCAATTTATACAACAATCGTAAAAATTGTCAATAAGACGCCAAACAGAACGAAAAAAAATCGCAAGTAGTTTTTCTTTGAATTACTTTAGTCATACGTAAATCAGGCTTACACACTTAATCTATAGTTGCCGCATGAGAACAGCTCGACCGATTTAGCAGTTTTTATTTTTTTGTTGTCTTCGTAATTGTCAGGAAAAGGCTAGTATGTTTTTTTTTATCCACCTATATAGTTGGAAATATGGATGGTATTTTTGGATGAAATTCACCCGGGCAACGACGGGCGCGAACAGTCAGTAAGAAATAAATATAAAAATCCACATTTCGACACATAATAATAATGCTTCTGAAACGAACCTATGACAATCAACACACCCAAAACGAAGCCTCACGCCCGCCATCAACGTGAACAAAACTAGTACATTATCAAAATAAATTAGTAGCTCTCTTTAGAAAATATAATGAAAACCAACTTCCCACGCGTGTTCGCACGCAGTAACATAACATGACACGCGACGGGATCGTTACGATATTTGTACAGCCGTACGTCACCGCGACGTGCTGCGACGTGACGACGTGAAATATTATTATTTTGCGTTACCTTATTATCGCTCGCCGGTGGAGGGTTAACGTCGGGTTTGTAGCTACAGCGTGAAACGTTGTGTGCGACGGAATTTCGTAATAGATAATGTTACTTTATTACATATTTGTTTATGCTACCGGTTTAGTCCCGAAGGGTGTAAGCACGTATATAAGTAGGTTAATATGTTGTAAAAATAGGAGGTAATTTAATTTGTTTCAGAATTTTAGAGCATCACCCTGATGTTTTATCGTTATTAACGTAAAATTAACTTAGCACATAATATAAATTGAAAAAAGTTACATGAGTACAGGTATACTTAACCAGATGTATCAACGAAAACGAAGCAAAATGAGTATGTAAGGATGGCAGGTGGCATGCTGTAGTAATAGTTTCTGCCTACCACCATACGAAAATGGCGTGATTTTATGTATGTAGTGCCTTCTTGCTAGTTTTTGAACCCAAAAGCTAATGCCATTTTTTTTTTGGTGTTCTTTCCTCGCAGCCCACAAACTTTGAAACGCACCAAATAAACTGCACCAAAAGTATTCCTCGAAACGCACCAACGATGAAACATAGAGAAGAGTATGAAGGATTCATATTAAACGATATCGATAAACGTTTTAAAATTCAACTGTCCTAATTGTTTATTTATTAAAACTACCAGGAAAGCAGAAATGAACTGGAACTAGGTGCTTAAGCGCAAAAAATGAACTAGAAGTAGTTGCATTTTTGAGCTATTAGTAACTACTAATAGCTCAAAAATGCAACTACTTCTAGTTCATTTTTGTTTTCCTTGTATTTTTAATAAATCAACAATTAAGACAGTTGAATTTTAAAACGTCTATCGAAATCATTTATTACGTACGAATCCTTCATGCTCTTCTCTATATTTCATCGTTGGTGCGTTTCGAGGAATACTTTTGGTGCGCTACATTTGGTGCGTTTCAAAGTTGGTGCGCTTCAAAAAATACCTCATTACTAAAAATATCGATTCTCTCAAGTTTAAAACAATACTCTGAAGCATGGATACAGCACGTCGGCCATCAATATTTTCTTTCGCCTGTATAAAAATAAATTCAGGTAACAGTTCCAATAAATTCGTACCCGAATACAACTGAATAAAACATTGCACTCTGGTATTTTTCTTCTCGTTTCTGTTTCAAAAACACATCGCGGAAACATGTTGCTGAAATACAAATATATCCTACATGTTTTAATCAAAATATTTGTGTGAATATGTATACAGATACAGTAACATAACATCACGCCTGTTTTGTTGCTTTTCTTTCTTTCTTTCTTTCCTGTATTCCCGAAGGGTTAGGGAGAGGTGTACCTACCCATATAAATTATACCTATGGGTGCACATACCTATAGTACACCCACATTTCGCCAGTTATGTTTAAGTCCCATGTAATAGGGGGCGAGCCTATTGCCATCAACCGGGCATAAATCTAGTCTCCGGGCTGCTACTGAGAAATTCCAGATGGATAACCCAATAACCCTTTGCCCGACCTGGGAATCGAACTCAGGACCTCATGCTTAGCAGTAGCGCTTGTGACCACTAGACCAACAAGGCAGTCAGACGAATATGTATGTAACATGAATGTAATATTTATGTAACATGAATGTAATATGTATGTAACATGAATGTAATATGTCATGCTGTTTGACACCTATGTCAGTACCTATACTTCAGCGGAAATTTTGTTCTAGCAGGACAATGAAGATTAAAAAATGCGGCCATTTTGTGTTCTACTTTTTCTATTCTATTGATTTACTCAGGAACAGAGCTTTAGTTCAAAACCCAGCAGTTAGCCCATGTTCGTACGGACGTAAAAATATCGTGGCGGGATTTTATTGCGCATTGGATTTTCAACTCTCGGTGTTAAGCCGAGCGTTGAGAATCTAATAGAGTGCGTTCCAGCAGGTTGTAAAACACACTGTTGGATTTTCAACTCTCGGGGCTAAACAGAGCGTTGAAAATCAAGTGCACGAAAAAAAATCGCCCTTGCGAACCTGTACCCTAATTGCGTAATACAACACAATCTGTTTCGATTTGAAACAGATTGCTAATCCATTGCTACAGACAAGTTGAAAAAAAAAAAACTGTCACTCCGGGAGTGCCGACAGAAGTCAAAAATAGACAAAAATCGGCACCGCGGTAATTAACGCGTTGATGTCTTTTTAATGGTCAAAAGCTGGTGTCGTAACAGTGTCGCGAAATCAATGGTATAGTCCCATCTCAAAAAAATGCCCAACGCGCCTAAAGAAGTTTTCATTTCAAAAATCTGCTCAACAACGTAAATAACGCAATGAATGTTGTTGAACTGTCAAAATGAAACAAATGAGGCAAAATTATTGTTTACGAAAATAAGTTACGCAATTAGGGCACAGGGCTTACTGAAAAACTTTCTCAGTGTTTTTTTTAGATGGTTGGTTATACCTATTATCTGCATCTACTTTACAGATGGAGGGAACCTAAAATCAATATCTGTGAATCATCAGTCGATGTACTGTACATTCGAACACCTTTGCCCTCTTCGGGGATTAAGACACGTGTCGATTTTATATAAGTATACACGGAGACAATATGGCTTATTTATAAACGTTGTAGTTTATGAATAACGTCTGCTATAGCTTATATTTTTTGACGGTTAAACGACTGAACTTTAAGCAACGTTTATTAATAAACTCTAACTTGTAGAGTAACGTAATTAGTAACTATTTGAATAAAAAGAAAATTTTACCAGCATCGCATTAAGGCCCCCGCAGACAGGCGTGATTCGACACCAGCAATTGATCTATCGTGAAGTTTTCTTAGAAATTGTTTTATTAGAGTCGCGTGGCGCCTGTTTGCGGGGGAGCGTTATATATATCGATACTGGAAATTTCAACTGTCGTAAAGGACATTGTATTCTGTCCTTTACGACATTTGAAATTTCCAGTGTCGACATGTACCTATCTATTACTTGTACCTACTATACAGATAATAATAATAGGTACCTACTTATAGCCATGTAAAAAGTCGAGGTGTCGTGGGACACCCGGTCGGAACGAAGTTCTTTTCGCTGTATATTATGTATTAACACAGAGCCATCTAGTATTAGTTATATGTCTTCTACATGGCTCTATTAACCTTTAAACTGACTTTTTCGGTCATAACGCTTTTTCGTTACGTGACGTTTTCCACCAGTCAATTCCGACCGCAAGCCGCGTTAAAGAACTTCATTCCAAAACACATTGAGAAATTTTCTCAGAACTTGCGAAAATTACTTGTCAAAATAAATGGAACTAGCTCGCTTGAAGACTAGAAACTTAACGCCTTCATTTGTTTCAGACCACAAACACTTTCATTTGATGTGGCTTTTATGTAGAAACTTGTGGTGGGTAGTTTCTTTATTAACACATATACGCAAATTCACGCCTTTTTTCCCTTGAGGCAGAAACTATTACTAATTTATTAATTAAACTATAATTTACTGTGATATTTATAAGTTAAGCGTTGTTAAGCTATTGCATAGCTTTTATCGCGGGCTTTGAGCGCGGCGACCGTATCAAGAAATTCCGTAACGTAACGAAAATAATACGTAACACCCCCCACTCCGCCCACCATGTAATGACGGTTCCCATGACAACGTGATATTGTCATGGGAACTTAATTTTTGTTTTATGTCATCACGTCATCATCCCAAGTGTAGCGTTGACAAATAGGAAGTATGGAGGTTACAAATGCTATGCAATAGCTTTACCGCGGCAGTCCCCGAGTGCCACGTTTTATTTTTGATAATATTGCTTTTGATCAATTAAAATACTGTTATTATTAATTACGTTATTCTTCATGTTTCGTTTCAACGTCAAAAAAATTAGGGTTAAGCAGACATTAATTATTCAAATTCAAACCATTTATTTCCATTAAACCATTAACAGGCTCTGTTAAATGATTAATTCAGAAATATGAAGCTAGTTGCCCATTCCAAAGCGTAGTAGGTTCCTGTTTCTCCACAGGAACCTACTACGAACGGGCAAGAAACTCGTTGACTTGAAAGGGCATGGCAGTTGAGAGCAGGGTTGTAACGGATGTCATATAAGGGATGAGGATGCGGATGAGGATATCGAGATAATCGGGTTTGAGGATGCGGATGAGGATACGGATATTGGAAAATTCCTTATTGAGGATGCGGATGCGGATTTCGTACAAAAAATAGCCCTTGTTTTTATAGTATTTATATTTATATTATAGGTAGTAGGTAATCATTTGGTACCTAGGTTACCGTAGCGTAATTCGCCTGCAAAAAAATTCACTTCTACGAACAAACAAAAAGTAAACAATAACACACCACCCGGCACCCAGTAACTCAAATTGTGACATGTGACACCACAGTCGTGTCACCACTGCCACCAATAGGAACGCGTAACTCACTTATCGGCCCGCCCATTTAGCACGGTGCGTGTTTCTAAAAATTCACTATTTGTGCGAACAACGTAGGGTCACATCCTCATAGAAATTATGAGGATGCGGAGCTTTTAAAATCAAAAGTTGAGGATGCGGATGTTTTGCGGATATCAAAATTTATGCGGATGCTCCGCAGTTGCGGATGCGGATACGGATATCCGTTACATCCTTGGTTGAGAGTATGTCAAGCTCACTTAAATGTCTCGCTAATGGTGGCGAGTGTGTTGGATAATTCGGTTCCCTACAAAATGGTTAAGCTGGATGGTGCTGATCTACGCGTCATGTTCGTGAACGGGCGCCGTCAGTTGAGACTGGTCATCTCTTATCTGCCAAGGCTTATTTTTAATCTTATATTTTCAATTGCTTTGATTATTTTTTGTACATTGTTCTTACATATAGAAGCAACAAGAATAATTTACCCAGGATTTTGTAATATCTATATTTAAAAGAGTGTCCTTGGAGTTTCTTGCCCGTTCTTCTCCATAGAGATCTACGTTTTGGAATGGGCAACTAGCTTCAACTTTCTGACTAACTGACCGACTCTTTGACAATTCAAAAGTGCCTGTAAATGATTTAATTAAAATAAATGCTTTCAGTTTGAGTTTGACTCTTTTAAAATATATTGTTATAAAATATTAGTAACATCATTAACGTCTTAACTTTAAGCAACGCTTATAATATAAACCCTATTGTCTTCGTGTATACTTAGGTAGTATCGACACGTCTCTCATCCCCGAAGAGAGCAAAGGTGTTCGAATGCACATCGACTGACAATTCACACGTAATGGTATTAGGTTACCTCCCAGGTGGTTTGGGACGAACCTGTTCTCGTCCTACTTACATACTTGTTACCTAGTACCTACTGGCAGTTGTCCTATATCTGCACTATGGTAAAGCCTCTAACAAAACAATTTCTAAGAAAACTTCACGGTAGAACAATTACCGGTGTCCCGTCACGCCAGTCTGCACGAGGCTTAATAATTTCTGAAATCATAATATTAGTTAGGTAGGTATACCTACAGTAACAGTGGTCAGATCTTAGTACAAGTTCCCGCAGACAGGCTCGACGCGAGTTTGGTGCAACAATTTCTATGAAAACTTCACGGAAATTGTTCTACCTGTGTCTCATCGCGCATGTCTGCGGGAGCCTTAACTTGTGTCTGTTTGTTTGTTTTTATTTCGGTCAATCAATTAAAAGAACTAACGTGAGATATGACAGATAACTTACTTAACTAGACTTTATCAGAAATCAAAGACACCGTATTTTTGTACAAACGACATATTGTTCATTTACCTAAACTTCTCCAGCCTGGTTGGTTAATGACTAGAAGCCATCACTGTTCCTTAGCGAGAAAAAGATAGTGCTATTCGTCCTGTATAGCTCCACCTCTTTCTCACACTGAAAATATGATGGCTCGGATACGTCACAGTAAGGCACTCAGCGTCAATGTGTCATTGCAATAGTAAAATCATACTATGGGTCGCTAGAAGCGTGTCACCTAAGCACTAAGGCAATGATCTAGCTGTGAGTCTTCGACCTAAGGCTTCAGTCCCTAGAACAGGTCATAAAAAAAGACTTGTTCAATGTTACAGTGCCTTCATAAGTTCAATAACAAAGTGTCCTTGTTAAAATAAGGGAGGGCCGCAGAGAACGAGGTCGAGGTCATTTAGCGATCGATATTATGAAGAAACAAACGACCACTCGTTTTGTTACTTTGAAACATATTTATATAAATTGTGTTTCATGGTCTGCTTACCAAGTTGTTAAGGAAAATGTGAAAATTACTTAGAAGCAAAGAACCGTCCTGGTCGGATCTAGCTTAGTTGGTGTCATGTTTCCTGCGACTCCCGCCATCGCCCTCCAGGTATTCTGTAACATTTACCTTTACCATGTACACTCTGTGCCCTGAAAGTTAATACGGACAATTCTTCAGTTCTACGAAAATCTGAAGTCCAATTCCCGTAATTAAAAACGTTATAAATCTACTCGCAATCTCATCTCAGTGAGAAACAAAGTCTGAGTTATTTTTTTATTTTTACAGAATACTACTTCTTTTCGTGTGGTTAGTGAGTGAGACCTGGTGTCAGAGTTTTTATGCCGCCCATGGGCCTGTGACATGGCTGCACATGCCGAGCCGCCGCCGTTCAGTAATATCTCTGAGGTAAGCCGGTTTCATCGCGATATTTTTGATAAATATACAATACGCACATAAATCCGAAAAGTCAGAAGTGCCTGTCTTGGGTTCGAACTCGAGACCTATGACTTGGCGTTCCGACAGTCACACTACTTGCACTAGACTATCACTGACTAGGCCATCTACAGAATACTGAGATTAGAATGCGAACGTTCTTAAAAATACAGGAATTGGCCCTCTATTGTTGGTATACTTAGTATACCTACACCTGTTTACTAGCGCCCTCTCAGCGGAGTTTAAAAGTTTTGAAACACTGCGCATCAATGATGCAAGTTTTTTGTTATATTAACAACGAGACTTGGATAGTTACGTCATAGTCACCCAAAGGAATACTAGGTGAAGTATGAAGACTTGCCACGTAGAGGTGAGGTGAGGTAATTAAAAATAATAAAAAAAACTCAAGCGCACAAAGTATTTTACTTACTTACTTACGTGAAATACTACGGCGCCTCAAGAAGCCACTCTTATAATTACCTGCAAACAATTAAAAATTTATGAAAACACTCGTTTGACTGTTTAAGAAAATAAACGTGGTGCTTTATTAAGCATTTAGGTGTCCATTCTGACAAAACTTTAATTAATATTATTAAATTGCTTTGAAATACAGGTACTTAACATTTATTTTAACTGCATATTGCAGACACCTTTAATTAACTTCTTAATCGTACTAAAACATAAGCAAATAATTAAGTATAAAATTAACAACCAATTTGCAACGGGCCATAGCACAGCAAACCGTCAGGGAATGTGCAGTTCATGTACAGCCGGACACAAAATGTACAGGAATAGCATTCATACTTATTTAAAGCATCTTTCGCCATAATATCTGAGGTATAAATCACGGCCAGCGTCTGGGCCCGTAAAGCTATGAAATAAAATACGCCCATTCCAAAGTTTATGACTTTTCAGTTCATGCCGGGACTGTCCGTAATACAGGCCAATGTCATTGACAGCACATTTTCTGGACTGTATATGTGGTCTAAGCATTCGTTCGAAATTTAAAATTGTTAATGACAGCTGTCAAAATAATTACAGTTATTTTGACAGCTGTCATTAATAACTGTAAGTAATTATTTTGACAGCTGGATATTTTTGTATCATCAAATTACAAATTAAGCTATTCTTTTTCATGATACCTGTGACGTAATTTATTTACTCTAGAAGAGGATAACTCAAACTCAAAGCATTTATATAATTAAACCATTTACAGAAACTTTTGAATTGTCAAGGAGTCGGTCAGTCAGAAATATGAAGCTAATATTCCCATTCCAAAGCGTAGTAGGTACCTATGGAGAAGAAAGGGCAAGAAATTCCACGGACATTCTATTAAATTATATTGTTACAAAAACATTAGTTACATCATTAATGTTGAATTTATAATTATGGTTATGTGAAAACGATGTTAAAAAGACGTATGCGTTAAAAGCGTCCAGAGTACAGCAAATTGATACAAAAGAAAACAAATTAAAACAGTGGTACTCCGGGAGTGCCGACAGAAGTGAAAACTTAAAAAAATCGCCACCGCGGTAATCAACGCGTTGTCCGTTGATGTCTTTTACTCCACCGCGATAATCAACGCGTTGATGTCTATTAATGGTCAAAAGCTGGTGTCGTCACAGTGTCGCGAAATCAATGGTTTAGTCCCATCTCAAAAATGCCCAATGCGCCTAAAGAAGTTTTCACTTCAAAAAACGATTTATCTGTATTAATTACATAGGTAGGTAATGTTAATGACACAGATCCAATTCAGGCCACATCCGTACATTATTGGCCTGACAAATAAGAAAAAAAAAAAAAATCTTGAAACGATTACATACTTTATTTATAGCTTTTGCCCGGTCTTGTAGCTTCGCCCACGTTATCAAAAGTATTCCCTGGAGTACATACCTCGTAGTTATGGTCCTCTTTACATAACTAGCTTCATTTAATAGAATTAAATGGACTGTACAAAGGTAAACATTTATTTAGTTTTTAATTCTAAGACTTTATTAATTGCATTTTCCTGCTGTCTCGGGGATAATAACTATATATCTATTTATTTCTGGAACAAAACATAATTATTAAAAAATAGCATATTATATTTGACGGATTCCCGTCGACTGTAATTTCTTTAGGCTGGAATGATTGATTTTGAAATTATTTCGGGCCAGAAATCAGTAAGACAGTCGAACCCCCATTTTCTCAATTATAATAATAAGCTATTGTGTGCCAGAAGGCCTGGCCTCGAATCTGCCCTAAATAATTGTACCGTTGCTTAATCAAATATTGAAATGTATGAAGCCCGGGGTTGTATTTATTGTTCGTTATATTGTGGCCTGTACTTATTAACGTGGCTGTAATTAATGTTTGAAAAGGCTTTTATAAAATTGGGTTCGTGATATTTTATTATTACATATTTCATCTGTTTGTAAATGTTTTGGTTCGGCAAACATACAGACCGTGAGGGCGCTCTCCCGATTTTAATAAGCCACCCTTGTTTTTTTATCGTGGTAGTGGGTGGGGGCAAGGTAAATTAAAACACTAATAAAATTAAATTAAAATTATCATATTAAAATCTCTATCATTAACAGTAAGAGTACCTACTTAAGACGCAGATATATGGCAGTGACCTTGAATGGTTAGCTTGCGTGTTCTGTACTGAGCTCACGCATCGCGTCGTACGTCCAGCCAGTAATAGAACTCGCCCATCAAGGAGCGCTGTCCCAAATTAGACGCATTATTAATTTATTACACGTGAAACAAAAGGTATTTTAATAAAACACGTGTACTAAAAGATCAGTAATTTAATTATCTTTAAAATGGTGAAGTTTTCAGAAAAATACACTTGATGGATTTTGCGGCATCCTCAGTTTTTTATCCGCATTAGACATAACTTTAAAAATTAATTTCACTATGTAATATAAACATAATCAAAAATATGTCTATATTCAAATATTGATAAAATGGTCTAATTTAACATATATTTTTTTCCAAATCACTAACACTACTCGTTCAGACTTCATCTTCAGTATAAAATCATTAAAAGTCAGCTATCGTCCCCTTAAATCCTAACCTAATCTTCAGCAGTTTCCAAAACAAACGCGACTGATGATAAAAAAAAATATGCCATTCGTGCAAGAAGTGCATTTACCCAAGAATTCTTCGTGCAGACATTTTTCCCCTGATTCAAACACCTTCTCTAAATGGGAAGCCTTCAAAATGTGCCATTCCTTTCCGTCATTCACACACTTCGAATACAAACACTCCTCTTTCACCATCTACCCTCAACCCTTTATTAACCTCCGACCTCGCATTACCTCAGCTACACTCCTGCCTGCCCTAGTTTGACAGATAGCATGTAGTTTACTCCGCGCCCTCTCAATGGGCCCTCAGATTGCGGGCACAAATGTGGGTAAACTATCAGAGGAACCGACTGTACTTTGTCAGGGTTTATCTGATTGTGGCAAAATGGCCGGACCTTGCTGGTTGTGTGATGAGGAAAATAAGTAATGAGATCATTTATTTAGTGTTATTAATGACTGTTTAGGTTTATGAAATATTTCTGTGTCTTGAAGAGAGAATGTCATTCAATTATTAAAAAACTTTCTGAAGTGTAGTCAATCATGAAACGTGATAGAAAATAAGTAATTTACTAAGAATAAATTATTTCTTATTTCATTAAAGTTGTCATATCGTCACTCATGACTGTGCAAGGAACTTCGGGCGCGTGGCCAAAATCGGAACGAACGACGCAATCTTGTTTTATAAATACATTTAATTAAAAACCGGCCAAGTGCGTGTCGGACTACACACAATGAAGGGTTCCGTAGTTGAGATGATTTTATTTATCCCAAGAACAAACTTAACATTGTAGTTGAAAAACATGTTCTCCCATGCATTCCAACTGCAATTTAAGTTTGTACGCACAATATTGAGAGATTTACCATGTTATTAAAGTAAGATCATAGACTTCTTGTAGGTTTTCCTGTAATCTATGAGTAAAGGGACTTTATTTCAAAATTTTAGGTCGAGTAATTTTGGGTGGGAAATCATCAAGTAACGTGTTGCCAGGGGGCCACGATTACATTCAAAATTCATTTATTTACGTTACACGTTCGTGTTTGGGTCACAGAAATACATATGCGTACCAAATTTCAACTTAATCGGTCCATTAGATTCGGAGCAAATTGGCTGTGACAGACAGACACACGAGTGATCCTATAAGGATTCCCCTAAAAATTGCAAAAATGTTTATCAACAGCGCGCCCCTGTAATTGTTATTGAGCTTAGTAAAAACTAGAAATATATTAAAACCTTCGATTGGTCGAAGCTTAAAACACATAAAAAAATGACACAAAATTGCTTGACAAAAACATGACGACATAGGACCATTGCTTATAAAAAAATTACAACACATTTCATATTCCTGTAATAGTCAAATAATTCTGAACACATCACACACGTACTTGGTTTGATGGTCACATAAAAGGTTCATTTACACTTGTACGAACGTGCGTAGTTGAACGATTGCGTGCTATTAAGGACGAATAGCATTTAAGGCTTTATATAATTAAAAGGGCAAGAAACTACGATTCGTGTTTGTTCTTGAATAATAACTTTTCGGCCTTTGACCCGGCCGGTCAAACTGTGGCGTAGTAATTTAAAGGTTCAGGTAGGTAGGTTTCATTGAACTTGGACTTACTGCCTTTGCTATCGGTAGTTATCTAAATGACTACTAAATGGCCATCTCGACTTTAATTAATTTAGAAGATTATGCTCTGAAAATTGAACCCATCGGGCGGGTAGAGGTCAAGAGTAGCCCCATCATCATCATCATCACCATCATCATCATTTTCTTCCATATTTCTCTATTAGTCGTCATCTTGGTACTCCATCCATCGTTTCTTTTGTCTTCCCCTACTCTTATAACCGTCCCACATTCATTTTAGAAAATACAGGTAGAAATGTATAAAACATTCAAGGCACTCTAGCTAAATTCTGTTGATCAAAACAAGATCTTAGCTCGAGTCATTTAACAGACATTTAACTGTATACCAGTATAACTTAACTATCAATTTAGGTTCCGTAACCAACTTGGAAACGTGTTTAATTAAAACAAGCCACAGATATGTTAAACTAAACCTGTCGGTTTATGAACGCCTGCGGTTACTTCGTTCTACATTCGATGTAGCGTCACTGCTTGCTATGATATTTCTGACAGGCGTTCGGTTTCATTAGAAATGGACATGGACTGTTTCATACATCGTGTTATTAAATGGTGTTGCAAAAGTTTCAAAAACAGACTTTAAAGGTAAAATAAAAATTCATTTGAAAAACTTTGTGAAAAATATTTGTATAAATACGACCACTTTGCGAAAAATATATTAAAGTACCTACTTAACTATGTACGAAGTAGAAGTATCTATACTTAATGTATTGTGACATTGACCCAACAATGTCAGACATAAAATGAAAGATAAGATGGTGTATCAACAAGCGGCCAATAAAAACAATGGCTCGTAAAAATATGGCCGCAATATATTGTGGCTGAAATTCAGCAAACAATATAAAACTCAATGATCATAGCGACCGTCTGTCTTCACAATGTAGATAAATTATATTAGGCAAACCTAAAACAGTACAAAGCTATATTAGGATATTTTTTAGGGTTCCGTACCCAAAGGGTGCCTACGGGACCCTATTATATGTATATAGGTACTAAGACTCCGCCGTCTGTCCGTCTGTCACAGGCTGACACTTGAACTTTTCACAGAGTGTGTACCTACTACTACGGCTGCTCTTACAACAAATAATACAAATACTTACATGAAATACAAGGAACGTGTCTTTTAGGTGTTTTTAGAAAATAGTGTTAAATATTGTACGGTGGTACGGAACCCTTCGTGTGCGAGTCCGACTTCGCACTTGGCCATTTTTAATATTAAACATGATTTTATAGATACTAAGGTTAAGTTTGCACTGCAAATTAATTTTCGTGAGCAATTGTTATTGTAATAAACTTTAGAAGATGTCGAACAGTCAACATCAGAAGCGTTTTTCAAAAAACTTTAAAAGGTCGTTTTATATGAAAACTTGTTAAGTAATTTTAAAATTAAATAAGTACCTTTGTCTTCTGAAGAATGATTATTAAAATTTAAAAATATTTCAAACAGTTTCAATACTTCGCGAGTTCATAAAAATAGCGTTTACTTTCACTTTAATTTTAAAAAGCAACAATTTAAAATAAAAATAAGTACCTGCCCCTAAAACTAAGAAAAAAAGTTCACGTCCAAGTATGTCATTATTTACTCAAAAAACGTGTGGAGTTGAGCTGACATTGTTCGTGCAATACTGTAGATTAGAAAACTGTCTACAATAAAAATATTATCGTAATATTTCAGCTAAATTTCAGGGCTCTCAGTGGAAAATGAAACTCGATAATGATAGCGCAGTTACCTTAAAAATGTTGGGTCACACTGCTAGCGGAGCGATAACTGAGCGGATTCAGATATTATAGAAATTAATGCAGATGAGAAGTTACCTAATTTGTAATGTATATATTTAATACTGATCGATAATGATCTAAATTCTAAACTGTTTAAAAGATGTTTAGTTTCTTTCAAGAAACGAAGATTTAGTTTTGAAGAAAATAACAATAATTAAATCAGATGCCTTGTGGTGATTTCCACAGAGACTCATTAGTTGACTTGTAATACTCCTTGCTCCATAATTTCTCAAGAGACTGAGTCAACTGTACATTCTTCATAAGTTGAAAACAACTAGCAAATACAATCAAAGTAATGAAGCAAGAGAGTAACTGTGTTTAAACATCTTAGTATAAACAGAAAAGTTTTACAGTACTGCAAAGTCCTTTTACTGGGTTTCTCGTCTCGTTACAAACCGTTACGATTTCTGCCCTGAAATTCCTATTACCTAAGTGCCATACCAACTGACACGCAATTTTGTTACTAAGCCCACTTCATTACGTAAGTATTTACCTCTAGGTATATTTACTGTTTTCTCTTGGCACGATGGAAGTTTATATATGTATGACATGACGCCTGTAAACCCTGAAAGGATATGCCGAAGTGTGTACATTTCGCCAGTTCTGTTTCAAACCCGAAGTATAATAATCGGAAGCGAGACATTAGCAGTAACCATTCATATTCCGGGAGGTTTCTAATGGATAAGCCCTACATTTACCGAACCAGGAAGCCACGATCTGGCTCGGGATCGCTGACTAATGAGCCTGTCACTTACTATAACAGTTCTTTATAATAACTACAACTCAATACTCCGAGTATTATATACCTTTGACAAATAAATCAATTTTTCTCTACCCCGCTAATCGCCCACACTGTAACCCCACCCTAAGTAAAACAATAGCTCAGATCGATGCCGCTAATGGCTGCGCTGCTTAGCAGGCGTTCCAACAGTGTTGTTAAACACTCTTCAGCCCCGAACACTCCACAGAACAGTTTGTAATGATAGCAGTGTGCAGTGTAATGATACCAAAACAGATGAGTCATTTCGGAAGGAAATATATAGGGGTTATAAAAAACAAACTTTATATTTTGAGAGCATTAATTTTATTATTATGGTCGCAGTTTTCCTAACGAGCTTGTTTCGTATCTACTCCAGAAACTTTTATTATCTACATTATTAGAAACTCGAGAAATAACTAGAATAATAACGTTAACCGACTTAAAGTCACCTATACTCCTTTTGAAATAAGATTAGACATTTAAATAAACCTTTTTTACAGTTCGTTCAACCGATTTTGACTTCTATTGCGTTGTTGGCATGACAAATGGCAGCTGCAGTAAGCAGTTGGTATTGTAACCATTTTTTTGCTTTTAATGCCATTCTTACGCCTACGGTATAGAAGTCAAAATCCGTTGAACGGACTGTAAAAAAGGTTTGTTTAGATGTCTAATCTTATTTCAAATGGAGTATAGGTTCTGAATTTTTAAGACCGCAATTTGATATTCTTACGAAAATTCTAGAGATTTCCGATAAAGAGAACGCCACATTCTGGATGGCAGAAGTAGAATGTAGATTAAATTAATTATAGAGCGCCTGGCAGGAAAAACTTCTACCTACAGTAAACAAAACTGTCAATTAATCCCCAAAGAAACACAAATTCGTAAAAGTACCATAAATAATTAATAATATAGAAGTAAACTAAACAAAGTTGTTTGACAGCACGACTGAAGTTAGGCAATAATAATGAGTTCGTAAACTAAGCAATAATGGTGCTAATGTCCCCAATGACAGTTAATTAGAACCGCTTTGTAAAACGTTATGGCTCAAGTTTCGTTTTAGCTCAAATATTTATGTATTAAAAGTGATTGTAGAACTTGAGCGGTTTAGGGTACATTAAAACCCCAATATTTCAGTTTCTTCATTGTGTTTCTATAATGATCTCACAATAAAGAAACTTAAATGGAAGTGGGCAGGGCATAATATCAGAAGCAAAATAGATAAATGGGCCAAAGACGTCACTGATTGGTATCTGAAAAGAGGAAGACCACTGTGTAGGTCCGGATGACCTGAGATCGTCAGCAGGTGCGACTTGGGACAAGGAAAGCTCCACGATCGAAAACTGTGGAAGAGTCTGGGGGAGGTCTACGCTGGAAAGCAAAACAAACTTACCGGTATTTAAAATATTTGTAGAATAGTTTGTTAATAATGGCTATTTGAATTTGAAATCACGTGGAGGATTCCACGTGTAACTTAAATGTACGATGTATAAAGTTCATTATGATATAGAACAAATAATACTTACATACATCCAGTTATAATCATTTCATAATAGCAGCGCCAAAACGATTTAATGCTTAAATCATTATCTTTTGTTGCTTCTCAGTCTCACTACTGTGTTCATAAGAACTGAAGTAGAATCTACGATTTCTATCGAGGAGAGGAGAAAAACTATTTGAAATCGACATACCTAAAACTAACTGAGAAATCAAATCATTTCTATTCGCCGGCAATAATTAGTATTACTTTCACCACACGAAAATTCAGGTCGTAAATTGGTGAAGTATCTGAATTTATGATACCCTGAAAAAATACGCCAGTCAGTTTTAACCATCCATATTTAGCTGACCGCCACCCACCTGCTCCAAAGCTGTAAAAAACCCGCTTGACACGAAAACACCGAATAAAAACATGCACAGCACAGGATTACAGGCAAAGGGACCAATTAAAAATGTTCGTTATCAAAGGCCCGTAGTGATCCATGTATTTGGGGGTGTTAATTTCAGCCCGGGGATGAACTCTCCCCTCAAAACTGTGTAAATGGCGAGTACCCTTGGCAAGTGCTCTCAAAAATGTTCTTAGCATTTTTTCTTGCCGTTGAGCTGTAATGAATCTTGAATTCAGTGGTTAAAGTTGATTTTTGTGTGAAGTGGTTGATTTAAAAAGTTGCTGTAAGCTTGTATTATTATAGTGGAGTTAGTCGCTTAGTTAGTAAACTACTAAGCGGTCTTATATTATTTTATACTAAATTCAGTGCACCTAATTGGGTTAATCACCATAACTTAGTCTCAAGGGACTGAATTAGTACTCTATCTACTCTATGTACCTTCTGTACCCTATAACCCTGTCGCAAGTAGAGCATAAGAAAACCATTATTATGAAAAATAAATCCAGTTCAGTATAAAAGACGTACGTGATGTTCAGCTTTATCGATAAAAGATTTAAGATCCTAACGAGAATTAAGTTCTGTAAAAGTTTCTTAAACCAACAGGAATAAAAACTTCTTCAATTGCTTTAAAAGAAAAGTTACGTTCCTACTGAATATTTCAAGAAGCTGTCTTTTTCCAGACTTCAAACTCCATACTCCTAATTGCCAAATCCGTTAAGCCGTCACGGCAATGATCGAGCGTCGATCGCATAAAACATGATCATTCGCATCTATAAATGAAAATCATTATTAAATCAGCATCCCCAAAAGCAAATCTACAACCTCACCAAAACGTAGACATACAACACCCCTACTTACTACGAGTAGACATAGATGTCTGCACATCACATACACAGGTATAAATCCTGCGTATGTGTTTACAAGATATTTGTCATACCATACCAGATGCGGTGCCGATGCGTCTGATCGGTACCTCATCAGATATGGTACTGACGTGCCTGCCGCAAAAGGGCGCCCTCACTGAGTCTGCGGGGGGAGGTGAGGGAAGCAAGGGAGGGGGAGGGACGCGGAGGGATTCATCAGAGAAGCCGGACAGTTATTAATTTTGAACCATAATGGACGACGCGATTGATTTTTGATGTTGCAGTTTTGGTTTTCAGACGGAATATTTTCCAGATAGCGGGATTAACGAAATTACTCTAAAACTTTACTAATAAACGTGACAATCGAAGTGTAAAAAGGTTAAGAATAACCAAATTACACCTGGACAATCTACCAACCCTTAATAGTTATTAATATTAAAACAATAATCACGACTACAAGAAACTGTCCCGTGCTTTTCTAAACAAGAACATGCAACAACAAAATAATAGACGGTGACGTCCAAAGCGTTCCACCTACTATTTGTTACTGACGCTCGGGTCGCGCTCGGGTGGCGGAGAGATGTACTACCGGCCGGCGCCGAGGGGTGGGGGTGGCGGCTCCTTCACTCCCATCCTCACATCTATCTCGCTCGCACAGCATACACTCACAGATCAGCTGACGTTATAGCAAAATAGAGCTAATTGGCTGGATATTCTATAACTTCAAAGCTGGAAATGTGGCACTGCACACATATATGCAGTGTTCGATGAAAATGAGTACCTAATAGAGCGCTTTGTGAAGAAGTAAGCACCATACCAATTAGCATGCCTGCTTTAGCCGCCAAGCAGTGTCCAGTGTTCCAACTTAAGAACGTAATTACAGGCACATATTAAGACATTTCAGTTTTTTCTCTGAGATGAAAATGCCCCTATGCTTGTTTGCTACCCAAAAACAAATCGTCCAACAAGAATAGAAAACTATTATCGGTGACATTCCAGCCGACTGGACAATTTTCGGCAGCAGGAAATTTTTGCAGGGGAAGAGCGTTCCTCCGAAATGTCGTGTCAATAATGTACATTATTCGAGGACACTACACACAAACGGGTAAAGTATTCTGGTTACTCATTAAGTTACTATGATCACAAATAAAGCTAGAACAACTGGGTCTCTTCCATTGATTTCCACAATGGCCTTAGCTTGTCTACAAACACTACCCCTGGTTTCTTCAACCAGAGCCTTCCAAAACTCTATTTCAGTCAAGTTGTCCATTGAGTAACTACAGTATAAAAGAAACTGTACCACATACTGTTTTAAAGGTGCCATGCTTATAAAGGCACGTGAAGAGAGGGTACATCGAAAGAACGAGATAACGCCCGGGTAATAATTAAGTTTGCTCTACCTCCGCACTCAACACGAGCAGAGAATGTTCGCCACATCAAATTAAAACCAGCAGAATTTCCAATCTACAACATGGTTCGTTTTAATGGAAAAAAGAGCAAAAAATATTTTGTAAATACTGTCAATATTCATACATACGATATTGCTATTTGAATTCCAAGTACTTTTTGGGATGCGGGATTCAGCTATCGGTTTTAAGCTTTATAAATATTGAATGTTGCATCGAGCTAGAGCATATTATAGCGGCAAAAACTATAGTTACAAGCCAGATACGAAAATAAAGAGTCTAACATGTTGCTAGATATTTTGGCTAAAAAGTAGTAAAAAGCTAAGCTACAGTTTACTTTGCACCTAGTTTTGTAGATCAGCAAAAATAAAGTTTCTGTATTAAGGGTCGACTATAGGAAACCGTGTTATGGGTTTTGATAAGTTTATAAATCAAATCAAATCTTTATTTGCTTGAATATGGGTACATAATATACACAAAACATACATACATATATAGAAAACAGTTGAAGTCTAGGATTGAGGATAAAACTTGTAGATGATTGTTAAAAAAAAGGAATATCACTAAAAACGTTCAAAAACACTACACTGTATTTTGATATAACTTTAAGAAGTCACCTTAACTTAAATTAGTTTGGATACAAAAAGCCCAATGAAAGATTGACAGGAGCACTCTGAAAAGCCTAACTTGTTCAGTAAGTTTGAAAAGCAACAACTACTAAATGAGTTATAAATAATGTGCACAATGAACACGTCCATAAGAATGTAGTTTCTAATGCCATTGTTGTTAACAAGCAGGCGATCCATCAGATGGTAAGTGGTCCTGGTCTTGGCCGCTTCATTGACATCTGCATCTCCAGAGGCGTCGCATATATGTTGCCAAGTTCTATATTCTTTATCTGTGATAAAACTGAAAGGTTTAATGTGCCTGTAATTACTCTTAAATGCTGTTCAAACAAAAACATATATCAACGCTTCTTGGCGATAGAAATAGGCTTTGGTGATTAGTATGCGAAAATGGCGCTTAATTTTGAGACCGACTCCTTTCATCTTAAGTACAGTGCGTGCCACTAAAGATAAGACTTGACGCACCACGTGGTTTAACTTGCGCAGTAGACGATTTATAGGTCTCATTAGCGGTATGAAGTCTGAAACAACAGCGCGGGAGGTCAAGTCTCAACTTTGAGTACTTCCACTTTGCCCCACCAAGCCGCCCCACTGGTGGGGCAAAATGGAATGTCTAAAATTTTGCAGTGGAATCTGCCCCACTGGTTCGACTTGGTGGGACAGATTCCACTAGTTTGAAATCTTGTGGATTCTGCCCCACTAGGGTTGGCACCTTAGAATGTGTGTAGGTGCTCGTTGTTTATATTTTGCAGTGGAATCTGCCTCACTGGTTCGACTTGGTGTCGAATCAGTGGGGCAGATTCCACTGCAAAATTTTAGGCATTCCATTTTGCCCCACCAGTGGGGCGGCTTGGTGGGGCAAAGTGGAAGTACTCTCAACTTTCACGACACGTATTGTACCCGCATGAATCGTTCTTTAAAGTTTTTAAGCTATTGCATAGCTTTTATCGCGGGCTTTGAGCGCGGCGACCGAATCAAGAAATTCCGTAACGAAAAAACCTAACACCCCCACTCCGCCTACCATGTAATGACGGTTCCCATGACAACGTGATGTTGTCATGGGAACGTAATTTTTGTTTTATGTCATCACGTCATCATCCCAAGTGTAGCGTTGACAAATAGGAAGTATGGAGGTTAGAAATGCTATGCAATAGCTTTACCGCGACAGTCCCCGAGTGCCACACGTTTTTTTAAAACTGCCAATACTTACTATTCAATCGGTGTCAATACCTGGCATCAGTTGGAATGCCAGCTCACTTCACTAAAGTTTTCACGGTAAGATTTTCACAAAATAGTTCGGCTGATTTTAAAGTAGACCTTCTGGTCTTAGCTCAGTGACTGTACCTCATAGTGAACATCTACTACACACGAATGTGTACTAACACTACCTCTGCACTAGAAAACACAGGATGATTCAATTTCCTCTTTTATCGCCACCTTTAATTTTGTTTTGGATTTACGTTTTCTACTGCGACTTACGTCATTACTATGAAAAAGACAAACGTTATCCTAATAATGAAGTGTTTTCGACTATTTTCGTTTATGTTCGTTCTCCGCTTATATTTCTTGTGTTTACCTGTTTAACATAACATATCATCACGCCTTGTTTACCCGAAGGGTGAGGCAGAGGTGTTCCTAAAGTACACCCACATTTCGCCAGTTATGTTCAACTCCCATGTAATAAGGGGCGAGCCTATTGCCATCAACCGGGCACAAATACAGATTCCGGGCTGCTACTGAGAAATTCGAGATGGAAAAATCCAATAACACTTTGCCCGACCCGGGAATCGAACCCAGGACCTCATGCTCAGTAGTAGCGCTATATAGACCAACGAGGCGTGTTTACCTATTTATTTGATTATTTATGAACAAATAGTAAAATACATTGAGAAACGACATACTTTTCTTTGTTAATGCACCCTACGAATCTTAGCCTACATTGCTATTTGGTGTGGTTTGTATCACGTCTTAATCTAGTCTTTGATTATGTGAATATTGCCTCAGGAGAGATTGGTCATATCAGCAAGTATTTTTTTTTAAATTAATATGATGCGTCACCCACCTGTCCTTGAACTCGCCTGATAGAAAGCGATGGATAAGCTCTATGGTGAAACAAGCGTACTCTGAAGATACGTTACCTCTTTTCCACGCTAGCACTTTTGCAACTGATTGCACCTTTTCTCATTTTGATAGTAACGTGGGCCGAGTTGCAGAATGAAAATATTATTTATTTTGATTTTCTGCAAGTCGTCCTAAATGGGACGTAGGCTTGTAGGACAACTTGATGAATTACTCGGTTTAATGTACAACACACTACAGATTCTTTTGGCGCGTGGCCAACGCCGCCATCTTGTTTCGTCAAAACAATTTTTGACAATTTCACAAAAGTTTACCAGCCAATGTCAATGTTAATCAGGCGCCCAGACACCCTTGTAGCACTCTCCCTCACAGACTGTTCCTAGATCTCCTGAAGTATCTCCATAACTAGATACATTAAGTTTTCATAGTGTTAGGTTTCAATTTATTATACTGGCAGCACTGAAAGATTTGATGAGGCCATCTTGGTCGGGCGCTCGTGAGGGTAAGACGTGATTAGTTGCTGTGTTTGTAAAAAGATAGATTGGCATAGTATTGGTTGGAGATCTACTATAAATTAAGGTAACCTATTAGTTTTATGGTAAATATTAGAATACTGATTTGATTGTGAAATGAATTGTTATTTTATGTGGCGAATAGGAGATGTGGTGGTATGGTGTAGAATATTGAATTTGATGTTGGCAAAGAAATATAAATGACTGACAGATATCTTGGTGTTTCATATTATTTCCTTATCCCTGAAATATTGTAAATATGTAGTTTTAATAAACAGTTTTAGATTATGATATTAGGGTAACGACTTTAAGATTCATTTGAGGATTAGTATCTATTTTGAGGTAAAATAATTATATTCGGCATTAAATTAGTTAAATTAGAGATAGGATAGTTTTAATTATAATAGTTTAAATAATGAATATTTGACACTATCATTATAATTTATGATACCAGCAGTAGTTGATACGACAGTTGCACGTGGTCGTGGTGCTACCTTCGCTTATCAGTAGTTTGCTACTCTAACATTAGTTATCTGCTATCGTAAAATAATATCATCTGGTTTTCTCACAAATAAGGTGTCTACCTACTGATAAATTACTAACATAATTAGAGTTTAATTGTTATATTACTTAAGTAAAAGAATACGAGTTGACTGCACAATGCACGCCAAACTGATTGATGAGATAGTTTAATGTAGTTTTGAGGAGATGATTCGCCCGTTTTGGGCGAATTCATTTCGTGCGAATCTACAAATAAGATATTTTTTCCAATAGTTGGTACAAATCACACGCTGAGTTTCGGCTTATAACAGGAAAATCTAACATAAACCTATGACATGAAAAAAAATTAAATGAGCACTTTATTCAGTCATACTAAAATAATCCTTATTTCTTAAAGTCAAAGTCTATTCCGTTCTGATCGACAATATTTGTGCCACTTATCATGTCCACAACTAATAAGATCTTTAACAACTAGTATTTAACGATCATTTTCGATTGACCCACATAATATTTCTAGACGAATATTTTTGGTCGCATGGTAGTTTCTTGAGTGGAACCACGTGTTGGTGGATTCTTACTAAATATAATATAAATATATTTACATAAACGTGTCAACGATCTTTGTTGCATAAACACACAACGTAGAAAAATAAATAGAATTCTTTACTTCAGAAAAACAGGCAATTATTGGTAATGAAAACTTAAAGGCAGGAAAATAAATAGAATACCAAGAATTTGAGAAAGTAAGTCGCCATAATTCGAACCTGGAACTAAGAAGCTATCTCTATAGAACTGATAGAAAAAATAAGTTTCAATTTGCAAGACCAAATTTTTGACAAAATTATGACAAAAGAACATAACATTTTAGAAATGCTGACATTAACGAATTGAATTGTGACATTAATTGTGACATTTGATTGGTGATTAATAGGCATGTGTAAATTAGAATTTTAATGTTTTTGATAATTTGTAACAGGTTCTGACATTTTTGTTATTATTTAAATTACTTATTTGTGTTTTTATTGTTATTATTTAAATTATTTGTGTTTTATTGTTATTATTTAAATTATTTGTGTTTTTATTGTTATTATTTTTAATTACCTTGTAAAACATTCAGACACAATGTAAATTGTTATTGAATAAATAAATGAAATGAATGAATGAAATGAATGACCCTAATTCTGATGTCTATGACAACAATGATTGCAGGAGGATTGCAAAAGGAGTGTGTAAGGGTCGTAGCAGGTGGCGTTCTGTAGGTTCTGCCTACCCCCATGGAGAGAAGGGCTGAGTTTGACGAATGTTAGGTTTTATAAGTTAGCCACGAGCACAAAACAGAGATGAATGACATGCAAAAGATAGTTCGCCTGCTGTCCAAATTCTAGACTCCATAACAATATCCGGCTCGAAGGACCATGCTAAGACTATCTCCTTTGCAGTTTTTAGGTACTATTAGCTGGTCATTTAAATAAAATGCTTGTATTCTTCGAACTTTTGTAAACTGTTGTTAGACTTAACATGCAGCACTTCAACCATAGTCCTTATTATTCCCGTTGATTTACCATCAACAACTTCTATTTCTGCTCCTGACTCACGCAAGCCCTTAATGGTACACACAACGTGAGATAGATTCAATGTAAACAAACAGCCAAGGTTACTACAGCTAATTGAATCAACCGCTAACGAATATATAGCGCTACTTTTGTTTATAGGATGAACAGTAGTTTACATTACACAATGATCTTTTACGACTTTGTAGTGGCGACGACGAAACCCAAGTCTAAAGTGGTGGTTTCGTTCGTATCTTATTTAAAGCACTTGGGATTTTAGTCATCATCATCATCGGCCTATAAATGTTCCCACTGCTGGGACACAAGCCTCCTCTCTGTGAGAGGGAGTGGGCTGTAATCCACCACGCGGGCCCAGTGCGGGTTGGTAGATGTCACATGTCTTCGAATTTTCGGTTCTAGGACATGCCGGTTTCCTCACGATATTTTCCTTCACCGTTTTGAGAGCAGTGGCGATGAAATAATTTACACAACGTAAAGCGCCTGTCTGGTTTCGAACCTACGACCTACAACTCGTAAGTCGCGGCCGTTACCACTAGGCCACCACTGCTCTTTAATCTGGGATCTTGAATCTGCTCTGGGATTTTAGTGGTTCCCCGCAAAAAATGCCATCCCTATGTCACCAGTTAGGAAACCTATTTAATTTCGGGATCGTCCTAATGTCCAAGCTGCTGACAACAATCCATCTGCCCAAAACGTGATGATAATTTTTCTACTTTGCAGTTTATGAGAAGGGTTGGTCTAATAGTGGTTGTTTTATTACAAAGTTATTTGGTGTTCAATGTTTGTAAGGATAAATGCATGACCGATACTAATTCTGCCTACCTAGTGTTGTCAAAATTGTATTAAGTTCAAAGAACATATCATGAAAGCTAATCCTAATTCCACTAAACATTGATCCAATGGAAACTACGAATGTACCTACGTAAACACTTCCACAATCCAACATCATAATTGCTTAACAAACTCACAAGTTGGACAGAAATAGTATCACACGTGCCTACATTTGCGTATATTTGCATCATAAGAGGCGTATAGAAATATTAGTTAGTACCGTCATTAGAGAGGACATTGAGGTTAACCTATGTGACTAGAAAACCACGCAGTTTCTGAAAGTGGATGTCAAAAAATAGCACGAAGGTATTGAATTAGATTACAGGAATATTTAAGATTTTAAAGGTCATGAGAGGGATGCCATAGGATTAGAATAATTTGTTGGCGACAAAGAGAAGGATCTAGATGTGGAAGTCTTTGTACCTACTCAAACTGATCAGATATTTAAGATAATTCCGACTAATACTGCACCCTAATTGCGTAACACACTTTCAATCACAATCTGAGAGTTTTGAACGTTATTGCCAATCCATTGCTTTTAGGTTTGTAAAATTGGTCTGTTCAGCAACGTAAATAACGCAATGAACGTGGATTGACTGTCAGAATGAAAGTCATTGCGATCAATTATCATTTTATGTGTGTTACACATTTATTCAGCTGGTCTATATCCAGAATTGGAATTCAACTTAAAATAAATCTTGAAAGACATGTTACCTAGCCAGAAACAATAGTGAGGTAAGCAAAGACAAATTCTTCATTTAAATTACAAATAATCTACTTTTGGAAACATAAGAATTATGTGGAGAAAATAGCAATTGCAAAATACATATACAGTGTGAGTCTTCATAATGTGCACATATCGAAATGAGGGAGTCTATGCTTAATTTTATCGACGGAAAAAATGGTATTTTTTTTTTTAGTTAAAAAAAAAAAAAAAAAATTTTACAAAAAAATTTTTTTTTTTTAAATTTTTTTTTGCTCTCTTTTTATTATTATCTTATTTATAAATTTTATAATTAAAAATTGAAGAAAAAAATACAGATTTTTACTAAAAAAACATGTTTATTTTCAATTGAGGGTAGTTTTTTTCTCAATTTTAATTTTATGTGGACGGCTACTTACTTTCAATCATTATGGAGTTTGTTTCATCGCGATAGCTGATTCAGTTTAAAAGTTACACAGTTTTGTTACAATTTTTTTTTAATTTCATAAAAAGTATAAAAAACAATATTTAGATTTTTTAAATATTTTTTCTGTCGTTAAAATTAAGCATAGATTTCCTCATTTCGATATGTGCACATTATGAAGACTCACACTGTAGTTTCGTTTGAAGAAGAACGGTTTAGAAAAACAATAGATTCTCTTTTGAAAGGAATCGTTTAACATAATAATTCTCGTTTACTTACACAATTTTTATTTACAAATTTTCGTTTTCCAGTAGTAGTTGAAAAATAAAAAAACACTGTCGAGCAGGCTAATATAAGAATTCCATATAAAATTCCCGTACAATTTATCCAGTAAGTAAATCCCTTGGCCTTAGCGGACCAGGCAGTCTCGTTACCTATTCATTAGACAAGAATTCAATGATGGCGGCCTGTCCCAGCTTAATTAATATCAGCAAAGAAATCCTCTGTATTCCCCATAGAACGGAGCCTGACGTTCAATTAATGCTCGCTTATTTAAGAATTGTTCTAAAGGCTCTTGTGAATTTGTATAGATGAAGGACAGACAATAGGTTTTTATGGAGCTATTTTAGAAATATAGTAGCTTTGAACGTCTGTGTTTACAGATGCTGTTCTGCGTTTATTGGCTGAATAAAGTTCACCTTTAAACATGGCTCACTAAATAACTCAATCAATCTGCCTAACTTTTTCCCAACTATGTTGGGATCGGCTTCCAGTCTAACCGGATGCAGCTGAATACCAGTATTTGACATGGAGTGACTGCCTATCTGACCTCCACACAGTAACTGAAAAATTGTCAGGCTTTCGGACATCTGACGACCCGTGACGTCTGTCAAAGATCCATGAATGACAGCCGGCACCAACGGTTTAAAGTGCTTTCCGAGGCACGGAGGAGTCTTGGCATGTAAAGATGGTCAGCCATCCACGGACCAACCCCGGAAGCGTAGCTTAACCTGATGGCTCGACCCGTGCGACTGTTATTACTTAGCCACGAGCTCCGCATTAAATAATATGTCGAATATGTCAATTTATTTGGAGCTGTAATTTTATCCAACTATGTGTTCCCGAAAATTCAAAGACATCTGACATCCACCAACACGCACTGTGCCCGCGTGATGGATTACAACGCACTCTCTCTCACAGAGAGGAGGTCTGTGTCACAGCAGTGGGTTGATTATGCTATGTGTTCCTTGTCAGAATTCACATAAGGTTGCAATATTAAATAAATACACGCACTTAGTTCTACACTGACTTAACTTTTAAAGCATGACCTACGAGCACCAGAACATTCAAATATCTAACCCGACTTAGAAACTAAACTACCACAGCAGGCAGTCGCTTAACAACTACATCTAACAACTGGAAAAATATCATTCTCAAAACAGGTGCAGCGTCACAGTTCCCAGTAAAACTGCATAATTTGGGCAACCACATCGATTAGGGTTTTACGAAAACCGCGTTGGTGACAGAATTCCCTAAAGTTGAGAACATTACTAAGCTCGTCAGGCGACGGTCATTAAGACCTCGTTAATTAATAATTAGATTTGGATATTATAAAGGTATATAAGATAGGTGTGTTGTAGTTTTGGACATTGTGTAAACCGCTGTGATACAATAGTGACAATGAAGTGCATGGTAAGTTGTCTCTCACTTTATAAAAATATTCTACATGTACTCCACCAGTTTACTCTCTCAGTACCTATTTCAAGATTACCTTTCCAGTTAAAGTGTTTCATTTAACTACTCCATCGGTATATTTGATAAGTGAATTGATAAATTACTGACTTACTGCGTTTCAGTTTTAACTTTTCGTTTAGACTATTAACTTCATTGTACATAGCATCAGGGGGCCTACCACCAGCTCATAAAGCAGTATTATTTTAATATTACTTCAGTGTGGGAAAGAGATGAAGCTCTATAGGACATATAGGTTCTCTTTCTCCCACTGAAGTAATATTAAAATAATACTGCTTTTGAGCTGGTGGTAGGCCCCCTGTTCTGCTATTGAATGTTTTGTCTCCAATAAATGCAGTCATTGATTTTTACGTAACAAACTCACAATTACAGTAGCTTTTATTTTTGCTTTCATTGCTATTTTAATCATGGAAATAACTGTCAGTAAGCAAACCTAACATTAAAACTGCAGTTTTCTCAAATTTGAACAATTACTTGCAACTTCTTCAACTAATTCTCTATTTTTTTCCACCAGATTATCGCAGCTTTGGCCATCGTGGCCGCGGTCCAGGCCAAGCCTTACGGTGGAATCGGGCTCGGTGTCGGGCTCGGCGGGGTCGGCGGTGGGCTTGGTGGGCTCGGCGGCGGGCTCGGTGGCGGGCTCGGCAGCGGGCTTGGTGGCGGGCTCGGTAGCGGGCTTGGAGGAGGTAATTAATATATTTTTCTTTAAATTAAAGTGCTGGAGGGACGAAAGTTACCTAAAAGAATGAGATTTGCTAGCACTGGCCAGTGGCCACAATACGTGGAGGTCACTACAGAGCCTGGTAGCTGTCCTGATCATATTTGAGCTACCTTCTTTATCGTATTCAGAAAAGCCAACAAACCTATGTACTAATATTCGAATGCTTGCAAAGTAATGTCCCCTACTACTTACTAACTGCTAAAATTGCTGTATCTTTAAAAAAAAAATCGAGTTCCAGTAAACTTTTGAGGGATAGAGAGATAAAAAATAGTATTAGATACTGGTGTAGTAGCCTATTCTATAAATTAAGACGTTCTCAATTTCTTCTAGGTCTCGGAGGCCTCGGAGGTGGTATTGGAGGCGGAGCAGGCCTCGGAGGACTTGGTGGTGGAGGCCTGGGAGGCATCGGCGGAGGATACGGTGGTGGCGGTGGTTACGGACAATCCGGCTACACTGGGGGAAGCAACGGCTATGGAAACAGCGGCTATGGTGGAGGCGCCCTCAGTAGTGGCCAAAATGTTGGTCACCAGGAAAGCGATTTCGATCAGGTGATTACTTGAAACTATTATGTTAATGATGTAGCTTAATAGTTGGATATATTAACGAGAAAATCAATCACGTTATAAAAACGTGGATCTCTTCTGCGGGTCTAAAACGGCCACATTAAGCAATTCCGCTAAAAGCAATTAATTTTCTGAATTCCCAGCAATTCCTCTATGATGACACATATTTTAACTCAATCATATTCAATTCATATCAGAATCATATTTGGTGTAAATATTGCCGCATGAAAAAATTAAGACCGTAATTTTTCTTTACAGTTTTTATTCATCAAATGAGATTTTTATTTTTTATTTCTACAGTTAAAATATTATTTCATAATATTACAAAACTGTCAAACAGATGAATGGCGTAATATGAATTGAATGCAGATAATATTATGAATTGTCAGTTTGTGACAGTTTGTGTGATTTATAATATTATCATATTATGATTCTGCCAAAGCGGTCGTTTTAGACCTTTACCATATTTCACTTGTTACTTGTCAATTAATGTAGGTATCTCTTTTGCTTGTGTATTGCATTGACGCGTCAATTTTGTCAAAGTCATTTTGCATGACCGACTGCATGTATGAAATTTTCTCCGAGAATGTAGTCATCATCATCATAATTGGCTTTGTTCCACCCATTGCTGAGTTATAGACTTCCTCCCTAATGTGCCGACTTCCCTGGTCTATGAAAAATGCAATATGAATCCTTTTTCCTCGTTCTTAGGAGACCCATCACCACCAGTCCTCTGGCCATGCAATCGGAGGCGCCTCACAGATCGGCCAGGGAGGCCACAGCCTCTACGGCCAAAACCAGTATGGAGCCGGCCAGGCGGGTTATGGCCAACAGTACAACCAAGGAGGCTACCTCGTCTAAATACTTGAACAACTACGTGTTCCGTTGACAGTGTCGACCCCGAGTTTATAATAATAAATATTTATGCATATTACTTTTTACATCTCTGATTCTGTTATACACTCTCCATCGAAAAGGCATTCCCATTTTGGCAGTTAAAGAATGTTTTTTGACATATCAACACAATTTATATTTTTGGCCTGTTTGCCTCAGTAACGGATCATGGGTTGAAGAAGTCCTATTTGCTGAATAGGGCAATGACCCATACACTAAACTCAATGTATTTTTAAAGTATGTACCTACTATGTTATTGTAAACAGCTAGACGATCGTCACTCCTTTGTAGGTTTTAAAAATAAGTACCTGAAACAAAACAAAAAAAAAATATATAATTCATTTCTTAATTGACACTTAGCACACGTTGAAATGATATAACCTAATCGAGTTATTAAAAATCACTTTAATCAACATTATAATGCAATTTTGTTCGTTAACTAATTAAGAGTTGAAGCAAATTAGATAGGTAACTTTTACAAATACTTAAACATCATCAGTATTTTCATTAACATTATCAAATGAGGCAGTAAAACTAAAATTACTTTTTAACTGACGAAAAAAAGAGGAATTCTGAATTCGACGCGTATTTTATTACATTATTTTTTAAGCTATTGCATAGCTTTTATCGCGGGCTTTGAGCGCGGCGACCGAATCAAGAAATTCCGTAACGTAACGAAAATAAAACCTAACACCCCCCACTCCGCCTACCATGTAATGACGGTCCCCATGACAACGTGATGTTGTCATGGGAACGTAATTTTTGTTTTGTCATCACGTCATCATCCCAAGTGTAGCGTTAACAAATAGGAAGTATGGAGGTTACAAATGCTATGCAATAGCTTTACCGCGGCAGTCCCCGAGTGCCACACGTTTTTTTTTTTTAGTTTGGGAACTCCAGTCACCTAACGAATACCATAACGTTGAAATTTATTTATACCTTGAAACCTTTACTGAGAAACAAAACAGAACTAACCAAACCGACATTCAGGCATTCGAAAACTTTTTTTTTAACAATGTTTCACAGGCACCATTTCGACACATATTATATGATGTCACCTCTCCCTTATAAGGATCCAGCGACCACACTGAATCACATTTGGGATTGGAAAACGAGCCATTGTCGACCGGCTTTTTTGAGGTCAGTTCTTTTTTTTTTGGCGCCACTTTTATGAGTCTACGGCACGACCAGTGTAACTTGACATTTTAGAGTCGCGCTACTTACTACGGCGAATTGTCAATTGTGTGTCAAATTCAGTACATTTTATTTTGGTTCCTGATTTCGCCACATGGCAGTTTATACCGGGCTGCCTTTTGCCCTGGGGGCTTTTTATGTGTACAATTTTTAGCTTGGTACGTAATTTCACTTGTTTTAAGTAACAATGGTTGTGATTTCATATTGGGTAATGTAGTAGAGTTCCATATATGGAACATTGGAACTATTGATTTAGTTAGATAATCAAAAAAAAAAAAAACAAAATAAGATTGTACTTTTTTATTATTATAGTAAAACCCCGTTTACTAGAAGCTAGTTTTGAAAAAATTCAAACCTAGAATTATGTAAGCAAATCACGTAATATAAAAATGAGGGCATTTAAATAAAACGCGGGAACGATGAGACACGTAAATACAGCAGCTGACACCTTGTTACTAAATGCGTAAAGTTATTCGTAAAAGTTTTATAGAAGTTCTGAAACTAAAACTATTGCTATTGGCAGGCAAAGTTCAGAATTATTTTGAGGTACCGACGTACCGAGTGGTTTATTTATAAGGCTGTACGTGCTGAATCAAGAAACATTTATTTTTATTTTTTGTAAGTAAGTAAGTTGTTGTTGTACTTATAAATAACTAGGTATATACACCTCAAATATTATTTAAAGCTAGCATTCGGTATACCCAACTCGTATAACCAATTTTCACTTTTATACATAGACTTTTTATATATTTTGATCTTCGTAATTAGCGTAGAAACCAATCCTGCACCTTAATTGCATAATACACGATCAATCACAAGTTGAATCATTTTAAAAGAGGTTGCTAATCCATTACTGCATAAGTTCGAAAAAAAAAATCTTCTCATCAATGTAAATAACGCAATGAATGTTGTTGAACTGTCAAAATGAAACAGATTAGTCTTAATTATATACGAAAATGTATTACGCAAATAGGGTATTTATTAAGACGCAGGTACATTAGGTGATCGATGTAACAAGTTTCAGTCTAAGTAAACGATGCTTTTCTGTAAGTATATCTTTTCACTATTAAAAGCACTACATTCGGAGTTGACAGAGTAACTTCCTCTCTTCTTTGTTTTAGAATTTCAAAATATATTTTGCTTATTAAGAAACTCCATGCCAAGTCACTCCAATACTCTACAATTGAAGATGTAGTAATAATAAATAATAGTACTCAATTCTATTGTAATAAACAGGAGTTTATACGAGAGACGCCATATACGGCAAGACGTAAAATGCAATAATTGCTTCATACTCAAACCAGGCGTTGCTGAGGGTCAGCAGCCAAGTATGATGGAACACGATGGGTGCACGTGCGATGCAATAGGTGAATAGGCTGTAAAGAAACAGTTGAAAGGTAGTGTGACATATATGTCCCATACATATGCATGTGTCGTCGCAGCTGTGCGTAACTGATTCTGCATGTGCCGCTATGTTGCTTGGGAATTTATGTCACTCTGGTAATTCGTTGGGATTGATCAGGAGTTACGGGTAATTCTGGTAGACATAATTGATCATCTACGTCCTAAATTCGTCTTAGATCGTATTATAAAGTAAACTATGTTTAAAGTTGTATTACTAATAACGTGAATCAGTTTTAAACACGCGTTTACATCCATGTACAAGTTCTGGTACTTGTTTAGTTTTGGACAGGCTTTCTACACGTTTTGTATACAACGAGGCTTTATAACTTGTTTTAGGTGTAAACGATAAACGAAGACTGTAGACAATGTGTAGAATATTATGTTTTATATCTTGGTGTAAACGCGGGTTAACAGTAGACAAACGACAAATAATCAAATCGAACCAAACAAGAACATCTTCGATTTATTTTAAACGGCACTCGTTACTTGAAAGATTCCTATCTCGGATTGCAACGCATTCCGAATTCCGAACCATACTCCACTGGACTTTCCTCCAAATACGAGTAACTCAATTCCTACATTCTAAACGGTCCACAATAAAATTCTGCATCAAAGCATTCATCATACCTATGCTGCCTTCAACTGTAACTATACTAGCTTACTATACTTGTACACTTTTATACAACACCGCATTGCTGTCGGCTAGTCGCTAGTTCTGACGTCAGGGACTAAATAGGACAGACAGACAATACTACGGTTCTAGCTTAGTTTCTTTACGAATTGTAGAGGAACTATTAATGTTAACTCTATGCTTTGGGTTTATTGGGCTGAGTAGGTCAGGCTGACAATCTTTATGAGATATTGTTGTGGAACTAGAAATATTCGAACTCTTTCGTGCCATGGTGCCCTGGTATTTATTATTGACAATGCTTCGTGTTATCTGGCCTGAATACTTAGGCAAATCTATAGCTAGATTATAGTGGAAAGTGGATTTATTGTTGAGGAGCTAGAAAAATTACTCATTCGTGCTTTCTGCATAGGCAGGTATTATTGACAATGTTTCACCCTTTGAACTGAATAGGTCAGACATATAGCTACCAGAGTTCGTCTACCTATTGCGTGCACTTTGAATGTAAGCACTCTGTTTTTTGATGGTGCCTTGGTAGTTTAAAAGTTATATCAAAAGCTCCGTCACCAAGCGATGAACTTGGCCCGTCTCTCACCAAGTGAAGAAGTTGGTCCGCTTATGCAAAATGTTTGCCTGGAAAAGACAGTCTATCCAGAATAAAGCACAGACAAAAAGGAACAATACAGTTACCATTTCCCTAATTTATTCATTGAAACCAGGACAAACTTCACGAGCATTGTTCTATCCGCTAATCCAAACGACGCAAACACGGCAAATAATTGAACAACATTAATTAAAATAAGTAAAACTCCGAATCTGATCATTAATCAAGTTGACGCGGCTGTCCCAGGTGTCCAGACTTAGTTCCAACGAATTAGCATAGATTCAATTATTAATTCCATTAATACCAAGGCTTGGGGTTAGGAACTGCTTATTTACAATGAAAATGCGAAATTAAAGCTTTGCTTCAAATATATTTAAGCTTAGATAAAGGCGGTCTTTTGTTCACTAGAGAGAAACCTCATGATGGTTATATTGAAAAAGGTTACAAATGCTGAAACAATATACCACGGATAATATTAAGAATTTATTATAAAAGTAGTTACGGTAAAATATGAGTCTGACTTGGAAATCTAAGACGAAGATGAACTGAAAGAAAAATGTAAAGCATAAGCAGTTAAAATTGGATAGAGTAGTGGAAATTACCAACTATAAAGGATATTTCAGCTATTTTTGAGTACTAGAATTAATGTACACATGGCACAGCCAGAAGATGAGGTAATTCGACTAGTAGAAATAAAGAAAGAAGGAGAACGAGAGAGTGGGATATGAGTCAGTGAGTCCTGAAAATCAGGGACGTTAGGATTATCAATCCATTGCTCAGATGAAATTTAGTCAATAGTGACAGTTGATGTAAGTCCGGATGATGTAGATTCTCATGAAGTACAACAAATAGTAATTTGGAATGTTGAATTTATTCTAGATGATGGCATAGCTTCGTTTGTAAAAGTGAACATCCATATTTTTTATTTTAATATAAACTTTAAAATAACTCTGTCTGTCAGACTGTGACCTTTTCACGTCTAAACCACTGAACTGATAGTTATGAAACTTGACAGGTAGGTAGCCTGAAACCTGGAAAAGGACAAGGGCTATTTTTTTCATATCGGATATTTGTTTTAAAAAATGATGCCCAGAAGAAGTTGCGCACAACAGCTAGTTTTATATTTAGATTGGCCAGCAGTTTAGACGTGAAAGCTTTTTGAAAGATGAAAGATATAACTGTATTTTTGAAACTAATAAAATAAAAATAAACTAAAAATATTAACACTATAACAACCATATCTTTATATATATAATTCTTCTGTGAGTGTGTATGTCACTGAACTTCTCTCAAACGACTGGACCGATTTTGATGAAATTTTTTGTGTGTGTTCAAGGGGATCTGGGAATGGTTTAGATTCACAATTTTGTCCGCTGGACAATGTTTTGACAGGACAACGTCTGTCGGGTCCGCTAGTATCGTGTATAAAGACATTTGTAGGCTCTAATGAAAATAATACAACATGGGAGCATCTGCAGCCGAACTAGTGAAAACCGGACCAAAATATCGTTACCACTATCATTGGGCTTGCAGATTCGACAAGCGAATCGGGATCAATTAGCGGCGTGTAGATTCTATTTGACATACGAAGCTTCGAGGCGCGGTGCTCGAAAACCTGGTATGTATTTTTATTGTAGGTAAGTGTTATTTTTGGGAGCTGTTAATCCTGAGAGTAAGTTCTGCTTTTACCAATAAAGCCAAAAAATTCATCTCACTCCAATTTAAATTCATTTTCGTGCCTAAATAATAACTGCCGCACGGGTTGATTGAAGAGGTCGGTCCGTGGATGGGTGACCATCCATTACATACCGAGACCCCTCCGTGCCGGAAAGTTGCCGTTGGTCTCAGCTGTCATTCGTAGACCTTTGAAAGTCGTTACGGGTAATTAGAAGCCCGTCTTACCAAGGCGTATCATGTTACCCAGTAACTAGGTTGTGGAGGTCAGACAGGCTTCGCTTCATGTAAAATACTGGTATTCAGCTGCGTCTGGTAAAACAGAAAGCCGACTCCAACACAGTTGAGAAAAGACTAGGCAAATTGATTTTAAGTTAAAGTTTCTGAATAATGTTACCCAAATAATTTTAGACCAATTATATAATTAGAAAAAATATAATGTGGTGTTGTCATGTCAAGTCTGGGTTTTTCTTACTTGCCATTTAGAAAAAGCTAGAAATCACGTAATTAGTCCACAAAATCCATTGGGCTATTTACCTAAGGAACTGAAGATATAGGTGACATGACTCACGGCGCGTTTCAAAACGGGTTGCCTTGAACCGAAGCTCGTAAACCCGGTTGCCTTCACCCATTTAATATTTATAATATTCGGGCCAGCACGCTCGTAATTGCTACTGTTCGGTAATTATATAGACAGTATATTAAAGTAAGGAGTTTTTGTTTGACATCATGATTAAATTAGACTTGGGAGATCCTATGTTCAGTGGGGTTATTGCGTCACATACATACAATGGTAATGTTTCAATTTGACAATTCTTCAACTTTCATTGCGTTATTTATGTTGTCGAGCAGACGAATTTTTCAAACATATAAAGCAGTGGATTAGCAATTTCTTTCAAAATCCGTTGGATTATGATTGAAATTGTGTTACGGAATTGGGGTACAGGCAGTGGCGTGCGTTTCATAAAGACAGAAAGACACTGCCTACCCTAGTTCTGATAATAGATCTAATATTATTTTATCAATAAACAAAACAAATCATAAATCAGCTCCATCTATCGAGTGCCGGTGGTATCATCATTCGAATTTCGCATCATCTCGATTCGCGCTGCACTAGCGCCGCCTCGCCTCTGCCACGGTAAAGACACAAACTATTCGTCTCTGAATGTTTTTATGTGTGCTCTCGTGGTAAGTCGTATTTAATGTGTGTGCGTTCCTATAGCTACGTGGACTTTGCTGACACACAATGACAAAAATCACGCACACAACTGCAAGAAAAGTCAGTGTCTTTTTGTAGTTATTCTATACAGCTAAGACGAAAAATTACGACTCGTACCGAACATTACCGAACGAAAGTTTGTTATGCAATGCAATGCAAATATTTTAGGAAATAACATTGTTTCATTGAATTTTATACATTTAGATGACCATAATTTTTTGTCGTATTACTTTTTTTACCCTTTAATGCTCGTTTTACTATAGTCGCCATATTGTTTGACGTGTGTTGTGTTTGTGAATACGCTATCAGGTAATTAGAATTTGATTGTTGTTATTAGTGTAAAATGGATAATATTGTCTGTGAAAGTTGTTCAGATGGTGTGTGTATTGAGAAAATAAAACATGATGCATTTTCAAAACTATCTTTCGGTGAAAAAAAACAAGTTATCGAGATAGGTCGTGGTACACCGGATTTGCAATTAATACAAATTAAAGGTAAAGTTAATCGTAAATTCAATAAAAAACAATATGATTCATATCATTGGCTGACAGGTTGCATACACAGTAATCGGTTATTTTGTTTCGTTTGTCTACTATTTTCAAATAATAAAACCGTCTGGAACGACACCGGTTACGCTGATATTCATAATTTTCCTACCGCCGCGAGAAAACATGAACAATCTGAAAAACACTTAGAAGCTTCCCTTAAATATCACACCTTTGGAAAAAATCGTATAGAGACGCGTTTAAACTCTCAGATACAAATAGACATTGATAGACATAACGCGAAAGTCGATCGGAACCGAAATATTTTTCAGCGACTAATTGACATTGTTTGCTTTTTAGGGAAACAAGAGCTTGCTTTTCGTGGACATGACGAATCTGCTTCGTCAGTGAATAAGGGCAATTATTTAGAAATGGTCGACTTGCTCGCGAAATACGACGGAGTGTTGGAAAACCATTTACAAAATTGTACTAGCTCATTTACGGGTTTATCAAATCGTATTCAAAATGACCTAATCTCTAGTATAGCGTCTGTAATGATCGAAACAATAAAACAACAAATCGCTTCCACTGATTTTGTAGCTGTGATGGTCGATGAAACACCAGACGTAAGTGGCAAAGAGCAACTAGTACTGGTTTTAAGATATTTTCATAAGTCAGAAGTGTTTGATCGATTTATAAAGTATATTGACGTAAGTTCCGACCGCACCGCGAAAACTTTAAGTGCCATCATACTGCAGATTTTATCAGAATTTAACTGTTTGTCGAAATTAGTAGCTCAGACATATGACGGTGCAGCTGTCCTGTCATCTGAACGGAACGGCGTTCAGTCGCTGGTTCGCCAGCAATGTCCTCTTGCTGAATACGTTTGGTGTTCCGCCCATGTCCTTAATTTGGTACTTTCCAAATCGTGCGAACGTATTCCAGAAACTAAACGTTTTTTCAATCTCATAAAAACATTAGCAAGTTTCTTTAATAATAGTACCAAAAGGCAAAACCACTATAATAAAATAGCTGATATGAAAAAATTGCCTCGCGTTGCTGACACTCGATGGACTTACAATTCGCGTACTGTAAATGTAATTTTCAATTCTTCTTTACATTTAATTGATTTATTTGAGGATATGGTTGAAAACGAAGACTCTTGGGATGGCGAGACATTAAGTCAAGTTTCGAATTTGTTACACAATTTAAAAGACTTTCAATTCCAGTTTTTACTTACTTTTGTGTTTAACGAAATATTCGCAAAAACTGATGTGCTTTACGAAATTATGCAAAAAAAGACATCAGATGTGACTTATTGCATTAAAAAAATTAAGGAGTTTGAATCGTTTTTAGAATCATTCAGATCTAGGTTTGAATTAATTTTTGAAAGCGTAAAAATAATCACAGGGCCGCCAAAACGAAAACGTAATGTTGTAGACGCAAAAATCAATTTTAAGCGGATTTTTATTGAAATTATAGACAATATATCCAACGAATGTCGCGACCGGTATAAAAATCTGAAAGAATTAAATTTTTTTGGACTACTTGAATGCGAAAATTTCAATAAATATAATGACAATTTTCCGGTTGAACTAGTATCGCAATTCGTAAATGTTTATAAATTATACGACTTTAACTTAGACCGCCTTATCAATGAGCTCAAATGTGTTTATAAATCTGCCGAATTCAAAAACCTTAGTATTTACGAAATTATAGAACATTTTTATGAAAATAACATAAATACAGTTTTTCCCGAAGTGCTGCGTTTGGCAAAATTAATTGTTACAGTTCCCGCGAGCAGTGCTTCAACCGAAAGGTCATTCTCGTCGCTAAAACGTATACACACCTACTTAAGAAATACACAAGGCCAGCAACGACTTACAGATCTTTCTATGATTTCAATAGAAAAAAATCTTCTTACGGAAATAAAACGCCTTCCCAACTTTTACGATTCCATATTGCACACATTCTTACAGAAAGATAGGCGTGTAGATTTAATATACAAATAAAACAATCCTATATAGTATACTCACATCCATCACCATCTTTTCACTGCTTTTATTTAAATTTTGCAAATCACACAAACACTACAAAACATCAAACAAACGCGCCGATAGCCCACTTTGAATATCCGTAAATTGATGTGTCTATAAAATCAGTCAATCTATTGATATTTGAGCTGGAATTTGGCAATTACCTACATCATCAATCGACAAGACGACGCGACGAACCAAAACCAACGTGCAGTATTTTTGGTGAGTAAAATTTTCTGCCTACCCTGTCTTAAAACTGTGTGCACGCCACTGGGTACAGGAGTGGACTTAGGTTAAGTTACTTCTAAGGAAGATATTGATGAACATCAAAACAGTATAGACCTAAATAGTTTTAGTTATTGTTGATTTTTTATTGAACTGTGGTAAGTTCTTTCTCATTAAGCATTTATGTCACAGAAACGTCAATTGCCCATTATGTTTTAAGAGTTTTGAAGTTAGTCAATTATAACATCAATATTAACATGTTTACAAACTCATGTAAACAGAGTTCAATGAATTGGGTTAAAACGACAAATTCCTTTTAGCGGAGCTTCTAATTGTAATAGACATCAAAACAAATATACACTTCGTTATAATCTTCAAACCATTACAAAATGTATTTCTTTGAAATAATCTTTCAAGAGTAAAATTTAAATGTAAAAGTAATATAATTTCTTTTGAAACAAGTTCGCCTAATGTGTTCCAAGAATCATTTACATGAGCTTTATTTCGTAGTTGATCAAAGGTGACATTATATTCTCAATCACAAGTAACATTAATATGTGCACGAATATCTTTTTATTTTATATTGGACTGCGTCGTTGGTCTAGTGGTTGTAAGCGCTACTGCTGAGCTTGAAGTCCTGGGTTCGATTTCCGAGTCAGGCAAAGTGTTATTGAATTTTTCCATCTGGAATTTCACAGTAGCAGCCCGGAGTCTGTATTTGTGCCCGGTTGATGGCAATAGGCTCGCCCCCTATTACACGGGACTTAAACATAACTGGCGAAATGTGGGTGTACTATAAGCTATAGGTGCACCTCTGCCTAACCCTTCAGAGAATACAAGCACGATGTTATGTATCTTGAATTGGCGAAATTTTAAGATCCCTACACAATAACCACTAGCACTTTCATTTAATTCTCAGAAACACAAGAGAAAGCCAATGTAAAGCTAAAGTCGTAGGTGTACCTGTGATTTCTACGATCTGCAGTGGCAATATAGAAGCTGTGACAACATTGCACAAGCGCTTACACGACTAAGCTTACGGTAAGCAGCTTAGCCCACGCGGTGACATGATTGGTGAAACTGTATGGCTAACTGTCGTTATGGAGACAGACGACAAGTTGGAAGTTATTGTGGGATTTGAATCAATTAGGAATACATTTGAAGAATGGAGAAACAGGATGGAAGGTTCCACCATTGAAAAGGGAGGATCCTCCGACCAGGCGGGTGTTGTCTCTGGTGAGCTAATGCCCGGGGGTTGGATGTTTCTGCTATAATCTATGATATTATTATGCGGAAGATTTCGCCGTAAACTTTGCTTGCGCGATATGTATAAGAAGTGTGCAGTCAGATGTCTTGCGTAGCTCGTATGTGGCGGTACAGTTGCCGCCACACATTAATTCATAATCATGTATGACTTCATTTGCATGGGCTACTTTGTTATAGTCAAAGTGAGATCCTCAGGCGAGCTAGGGAGGTCAATTTAAAGGTAGCCTGTCCATTTGGGAGGAGAGCAGTGGAGAAATGCAAACAAACAAAATAAATTCCACGAGATAAACACTTCATGTTTTAGTGGAATTATACTGGTTAACGTTTGCACTTCTCTGCTCCAGTTTTAAGTCCTCGCATCAAAAGATATTTAATATGATTCACCTCGCTTGAACACTTTCATTAAAATCTCTCACATGCACAATATCAGGCGCCAACAGTTAAGTCATACAAATGTCATCATTCCACCAAAGTAAAGCTCAAAATTCTACCTAAATCGATTTATATCTCTGGCTAAATTAAATTAATCATTCAGCCACCGCACTCAATTACCAATCCTTTTAGTTATATTTTAAGAACGCATAATCGAGTCCTCCAATCGTAAATGAACCACCCTCCTCCGTATGAACCAGTAATTAGTGGCATACTGTCCATTCCACCGGCTCATAGTGAATGCCTAATACCAACCAGCACATGCAGGCCCATTGTCTTAAGATGGCACGCTACGGTAGATGCCCTAATGATCTGGCTGGCTACCAAAATGGCTGGCTGATATAATTATAGCCTCCTGATTCACTGGGATAGCGCCCATATTGGTGCGTTATTAACTGGAAGATATTCTTCAAAGTGTGATCCATTTGGTGTGAAGAAGTTTTGAGAATTTAATAAAAATTACTTCACAGATTGATTCTGCGAGATTCTGCATTGCTATGGTACTTTATTTCTTTTGGGAAGACCTTACGAGTTATTAATACTTGGAATGAACTTTTACTAAGCACTAAATATTTTTGACCAATGCTTGTTCATTGCAGAATTGCAAATAATATATCCCCTACTTGTTTTTAAGCCAAGTCCAACTTCTACCATAGCAATTATCATTTCCATTATATGTTTCATTTTCTGTTTTTAGTTTTAGTCGTGGGCGCCATAATAAACAATATTTCTTTCTATTTCTTGAAGAATATCGTCTAATCCAAATAAAGATAGTTAACAATGATAGAAACTTGAGTGCGGACACTCGACCTACTGACTCAGCCTCGGGCACGTCGATAGCTGTCCATTGTCTTGCTTGTTTTATAAACCCACTACATATGTTAGTGAAAATGTTATTAAATTAGAAGTAGAGGATATAAGAATGACATAGTTTTGATAACATTATAATGTAATTCCATCACTGCAAGTAAATGAATTAAATAACAAGGGTCAGCCGACAAAAACAGTAAGAAAAGGAATAATAAGAAAAAGGCGAGGAGATGATCGAAGAAGAAGGCGCGGAAAGGATGGCCACTTTTGTTAGCAGCTCACATATATTCTTTATTAGATATGTGAGGTTGAGTATCTTTAAAGAGGCTTTTTTGCAGCAGTGGACTACGATAGTCCTAAATTGGCTAAACTACATTGAGATCATTTTGAGCTAGTCTCTTCGTTTACCTCTTTTAGTAGCGTTGTTGATATACCAACCTGCACTAGGCCCGCGTGTTGGGTGACGACCCATTTCTTTACGATAATGCTATTGATCTACCAAGTAGGTACCTGACCTTCACCATTATATCTGCGACTGATCTATGCGATCTACTCGACCTAGTGACTCAGACTTGTCGAGACAAGTCCATAGTCCCTTTGTCTCTTGTTGCTTGTTTTAGAACTCAATTAAATTGTTACTCGAGTTGTTTTCATTGGTTTCATAATAACTTGATTCGTCGAGCGACTATATTTGTCGTGGATTTTAAGCTCTTATTTATCCCAAAGTTCCACTATTATAGCCGCCTTCGTGTCCACACTATATTCTTGAAATTCTTGTTATATTAACTTTATTAAGTCGTCGTCATCATCATCATTGATCTCTTGCCCATTATCATCCTTATCCAATTTATTCGGGGTATTTTAAGTCATGCATCATTTAATCACTTCAACTCATCTCCTGACTTGTCCTTACACCAAGCTTGCTGTTTCGCTAAGCTTTTCAACGTGACTTGAGCTTTCTTGGAGCCGACAAGACAAAACTATATCCTTTTCTTTCCCATGTCCAATCTAATCAATACCGCTTACACACTTAATCTTTTATCGTAAGTAAATACTCGTAACAGTCGCTAATGTATCATCTAACCTTGATGTCACACGCTAAAAACATTATTAAGTCATGTTTGTGAACTCTGGTTAACATGATGTCATGCTTACGCAACTATTCTGCTCTGTGGCTTATTGAATTGTTACTGGGAGTGTCTGTAACTTGTCTTGTGAAGAAAGGCTTATTTGTGGTCTATTTACGGGTAACTGGCCCATTGCTGTGCTTAGACCTTTCCCAAATTACATCGAACCTAAGGTTTTGCACAGCTGAAGCCTAAACTGGTATTGTGGAAACCGACTTAACTACGTAAATTAAAAAAATGGCTTTTGACATTGAGAAAAGATTTTTATAATGACACTTTTTTCAGATTTTCACGCTAATTTCGAAATAAGAGCATGGATTTTATTTAAAGTTTTTGTTTAATTTTATTAACTCTATTCCTTCCATGTAACTGGTTAATTTTAGCACATTTTCATCAACACCTTATTGATACACTTAGAGCTAATTTTACCAATGAAACTGAACCCGATCAACACATCTAAACTACGATCAACAAAACAGCCGTCAGTGTCATCATTGTCGTGAAATATTGACAGCTCTTGAACGCAGTTTTGATGCTTAATGCTTTAACGCTGATCGCGATTAGTTTCATTGGTGAAATTCTCCCTGACTCCCACACATTCACTAAATCAAATTTCAATGCAGTTTCTCTGTAAACCGCAATTATAAATTGCTAGTGATCTAACGCCCATTACTGCATCTGAAGACCAAGTTATTGGCCGAACATTTGGCTCAGCAGTTTGGTCCAAATTGATTGGCAACCATTGGATGCTGGTGAAGCGTGTTTTGATTACTATGAGTGCAATAAGTTGGTGGCACTGGAGAATACATTATTTTAAACTATTTTTTGCCCGTGGCTTCTCCCGCGTGGGGGTCGGAAATTATCCCACGGGAACTTACTACCGGGATAAAAGTATCCTATGTCCTAATACAGGTATTGATCTACCTGTGGGCAGTTTCACCGTAATCCGTTAAGCCGTTAAAGTAACAGACAGACAGACAGATACTAATTCTTTCGCAATTATAATATTAGGTAAGTATGGATTACAGATAATTGCATGATATAGAAGGTGTCTGGGGTTGTATAGGGAAAGCACTTTTAACAGACCTTTTTATTTATTTAAAATATTGTGTGTAAAACTTTATGCACAAGTAAAAATACTGTACAAAGGCGGACTTAATGCCTAAAGGCATTTTCTACCAGTCAACCTTAGGGTGATGCAGAGACAAAATATGGCAGGTGCAACATAAATGACAGATAATTTGAAAATTTATACATACTAATAAATATATACATAAATACATACATTTAACCGAATAAACTTTGTCAGGAGAAATAACGATAGGTAGAGGAGAAAACAAATCCAGCAAATCAGCGCTGCAAAGATTTTGCCAACTTTTCACGAATATGTTCACGTGCTTTCACTTTGAAAGAAAACCGACTGGTTGCCATCCTGATGTTCACAGGGAGCGCATTCCAAAGAAATACCGCCTGGACAAAGAAAGAAGAGTGAATAAAGCCGGAGCGGTGAGAAGGACAACGTAGAAGACGATTGTTGGTAGAACGAAAATTTTTACTATGGGCAGAGCATAGGTATTGAACATGGGAAGTGAGGTAAGAAGGAAAAGTGGGTTTGTCGAGTATAGAATACACCATAGACAGAGCCATCAACTCTCTGCGCTGACGTATGGGTAACCATTTTAAAAGCAATTTTCATACTTACTTTCTTTTTTACAACGTTTGGAACATGTCTGATGGTAAATTATCATAGGAATCAATAATTTCGTTCAAAAAGGGCCTTCCTTTACAGTTTACAGTCAAGATAGGTTACTTTAGCTACATCAGAGCTCACGCCCGTAACTTATAGTCGTCGGAAACAAAAATAGTCAACTCAGCTGAAATCGGCATGGGATCTCGGACCAAATAAAAAAACCAGACAGCGCTGCGAACAATACAGTGAAGCATGCCAAAACTACACCTCCGCTCTGTGCAAACACGCTCACACGCATTTACAAATTCAAATTCAAAAGTCATTTATTCAAACTAGGCTGAGAATCAGCACTTTTTGAACGTCAAAATTACATAAGACAGTCCCCCAAAAACGACCACCCTTAACCACCATTTAGAATTAAACTACACCTCACTAAGTGCACAAATGTTTACGAAACCGGCTTCACGTCATTGTTGACAGCACTCTGTCTAAGTTTTTTATTTGGTCTGAGTATGGGATGTATATTTTTAAATAATAATATGTATAGCTATATTCAAACAAAATAGTCCTCTCTGAATTCATGCAAACTTCCTTTTATTCCACAACATACTCACATAAATTCTGTTTCATGTTGATTAAATCAAACACGTCATAGTTTAAACATAAATATACTGAAAATATTAGTTGGTTTATTAAATAGAAATATGTGCAGAATACGTTGCAATGTTTGCAGTCCATTTCAAATGTGTTGTATCCCAACTGTGTTTCTGATTTGTAAATTAAAATTTTATCATATCGATCAGGAGGAGCTTGTGGCTAAAAACTAACAGCCGAGGGGTCGATCGAAGGTTAAGCTACGCTTGCTGCGGTCGGGTCGTGGATGGGTGACCATCCATTACATATCCAGACCCTTCCGTGTGTCGGAAAGCACATAGTCCCGGCTGTCATTCGCAGATCTTTGACAGTCGTTACTGACTAGCCTCAGAAGCTCAAAAATTCAAACAACCAGTCTTATTAAGGGGTATCGTGTTACCCAGTAACTGAATTGTAGAGCTCAGATAGGCACTGGTATTCAGCTGCATCCGGTTAGACTGGAAGCCGACCACAATATAGTTGGGCAAAGGCTAGGCAGATTGAATCACATTGACCGATCACGAACTAGTATTTTATTTAGTCTACAACAAAATGGCGACTACAATGATTGTGTTTAACGTGCCAAGCCTTAGCTTAGATTGACTTTGGTTACGTCAATGGTGAGACCATCGTTTAACCAAACCGACAATTTAGTTTAGCAGACCGTTTACAAAGTAATTGGATTACTACACAATTTAAATAATTCGCGTCTATATTGTTTGATCAAAATAGCGTTTTCCTATCTTAAAATAACAAGATTTGTGTAATTTCAACGCCTTCACATTGGCCTTTAGAAAAAAAAACTCGGTTAAAATAACATCGTCCCACAGGTAATCTGGAAATTTCTGAGAACGGTCAGAAAGGGTTAAAAGTTCTGACACAATTAATTTGAAAGACTTAGTAAATTGTACAACGAAACAAGCGAATACTAGATAAAGTAGGTAATCTATTCCATCGTTTCGAAATATTAACTTAACTAGAAATTCCTCAAGTATCTAGATAAAGCCATTCGCAAACCGCATTCCTTCATTATTGTAGGTGACATTATCATCAACAATCTGTCTAAAGAAAACCGAATGATTTTATTATAATAGCCTACTTATGCAATTTCTGGGAAAGTCTTGATGAGCCTATATTTCTTCAACTCCGTACAAAAATCGGTGTATTTCGTTACTAATTTTATTATAATAATAATAAATTCATTTATTTCAGGTAAAAAATAACACCCATAGCCAAACACAAATTAATAAATTACATCAATAAATTAAAATACAATAAAATCCAAGATCAATTAAAATAAAATAAAATGAAAATAAGTTATGTTGAATTGAAGTCAATTAAATAAATGAAAACAAAATAAATCAAATTAAATTAAATCAAATAATATCAAAAACAATAAATACATATTACATACATAACAAGCACAGACAAAAATGAACACTTACACAGTAACAATATGTCTGCTGCAGCATTGCCGGATGTAAGGGCAATCCAGTCTGTTGGCAATCATCGCCAGGACCATCAGGATTATAGACCATCTCCGTTCCGTATAAATATAAACATACATACATAGACTGCTAAAATCATAACCCTTCCTTTTGGCTTTGCCGTAGTCGGATAAAAAGACGCCATGTTCCCGCGCGGTCCCATCCCTAAGATCCCGGGCAGGACAGTGTTTTCTCCGTGTTATCTCTTTAAACGGAATCTAAATCACGGGTACAGGGCCCCGGGGAAATTAAAACGAATCAACTATTTATTATACACACTAATGATTTTGTTGAAGATACTTTAAGAAGGAAAAATGTTGAAAATGTCAGCTGGGCTTATATAAGATCTGGATTTGAGTTTGAATTTTCTAAATCTGTGATACCTTGGTTGTATCTACAAGCCGGATCTATGTAAATCTGCCAATCAAATCACTGTAACTACATAAGCTTTGAGAGCAGAAAAAAAAATCTTCCAGGAATTTGGTAAGACTTTTCTAGATAGGTAATCTGTCCCAATCTTAACGAAGATTGGGACAGATTACCTATCTAGAAAACCTAATTTTGTTTATTATATCACTTCAGTGCCCCAACTCAACACAAAAAAGCTAAACCTTAGCTAATGCTTTAATTAAGATGTTTGGACGATCATGGAAGAAGTCTTCCACAGCAATGGGCATATTAGTTGATGATCAGCAACTCCGCATCCCTTTCTCTAAACGCAAACATGAAACTAAGTTTAATAGAAAACCTAGATTCTATAAGAGAAACAGAAGTCTGAAAAATATAGTACGGTTCTGATACTGTTTGATATATTGGCAAAGACGTTGGAGCGACATGTTGCAATGTATCTTGTTACTATTGATACCATTTCTAGAATTTTCCAAAAGAACCTATTCATGATAGCTAGTCGAATACCACATGAATGTACTCCAGCTTTTGGATGCTAAATAAATGCAAATAGTTTTGACTATCATCGCCTTGGAGTGAAAACCCCATACATGCGAAAAGCAACTAACTTTACATGAGTAAGAATAAACTGCACCCTGTAAAATTTTATTAACATAGCTTTTCCAAATGTGTCTTTAAGGATGCAATTTGGATACATTTTCAGATGCATAAGATACATATTAAATTTTACTATCGAAAAAGCGTACAATGTTACTTGTGAGCTTTTCTTAAAAAAAACATGGTTTGCTAGTGGCAGTTACAAGTTGATCAATGAAACAAAGAATAAAAATCGATATACTTTTTTAATACGTTTTATTTCGTTGCCTTATTTAACTATAACTTATATTTAATTATATATAAGTAACATTTGAAATGTATGTGCAGTAATCATCAAAAAAATCCTAAACATAATTCATATTTAAAAAAATCAAAGTGTTGGTAAATTGAAAACCTCGTATGTTCGTTTGCAAGTTTTTCAAACTCGTCATAGATGGCGTTACAGGTTACTAAACTTTTGTTGTGACAAACAGGGCGTGTGTTGCGAGGCTTTCTTTCCAAATATGTAATAAAATAAAAAAAAGTCCAAAATTTCATTCCCGAACTTTTCACTCTAAGGCGATGCTATGTATTTTTATTTAAAGGAAGAGTTGACGATACCATTTTAAGGAGTTGGTGTAAAAATTACTTAGGGACCTCATTTGTCGTGGTCAAGTTAACTTTCTCTAAATTCCTTTGTTTTCACCCCAGACATGTATTCATGCATAACTCCATGCGGTACAGGTAAACAAAGTAGTAGATTACGATGAATCGACAAAGCTGCAGTAACAGAATTTAGCACCTAGTCAATAGAACAGGCAGCAAAAGCAAATCACCTTTTTCCCCGAGATTTAGAAGAAAACAAAAAACAGTAGCAATTTAAAACAAACCCAACTCATTAAGGGTTTCAAAAGGTTTCGTGTGAAGACCAAAAAAAGCCACTTAAGTCACATTCCGGTAATATATCGCAGGCAATTGGCTATATCTATTGCCTCCAGGCCACTTTAAAAGCCTCCGAATAGATTCGCGAATATTTTTACACCTGGCAACCTTTTTAACTGCTTAAGAGGGAAGCGTCAGGGTAGCCCGCGAAATTCAAATTTTCTTACGTTTTTGCAGTTTGCAGGTCAGTGTCAGGTTTTATGTTGATCTAAATATGAATTGCGGCCGTAACAAATATGGCACCTTTGCTAACTTATGGAATAGTATTGCTGATTGTAATGATTATAATTAAGTAAAGCCGCAAATCAATCATCATGTTACGGCCGCAAATCATATTTCGATTAACATAAAACCTGACACTAACCTGCAAGATGCAAAAAACGTAAGAAAATTTGAATTTCGCGGGCTGCCCTGACGCTTTCGCCTTAAGGTGTTAAGAGAAATGGGTTGCCAATAGCTCTTCTCTCGTACAACCCAAATTAGCGAATTGATTTTGACATATTAGGTACTTGTCCAAGTCTTAAAGTATTTCAAGATGGCCGACTCCTAAACCTAGTGTTTATAAAGTTTCTTTATAACTTAAGTCCGGAACCTACTTTGTTAGTTAGTCTGAATTACTTCACTCTCAAGAGATATGGGGTAATTTTTTAATCTAAGAAAGATAATAACTTCGCAAAGTTGCAATCAGTTACCAGCATTTACTTCAAAAACTTTATTCTTCTGCAAGCACTATGATTTAAAATCAAAGAAAGTGAATACTACAGTTTGATAACCTCGCTAATACGCTACTTTCCGTTTACACAAAAAAAAGTCGTATCGATGAAAATTGCCCAGTTTTATTTACGCTAGTGATGTACTGAAACTCAATATCGATAATGCGATTAGGGGAGTCGCTCACAGCGCGTTATGTCCGGGCTATTGCCTCAAAGGGTTATTATCGCCATCCAACGCAATAAGCATTTTCATTTTAAGCGTTTGCACGTTGTTGTGATCCGGAATAGGATTTTATTGGACGCAGAAATTGGTTGTAGGTGGGATTTAGTTTCGGAAAAGGTAATAGGAAAATGTTACGTAGTGGCGGGCGTGGTGATCAATAGGTTTTTGATTTGCCGTAAGATAAACCAACATATTTCATAGATGTACAATCTTAATTGTGTTAAGGCGACAATAACAGACTTTTAATGATTTTATACTGAAGATGACGTCTAAACGAGTAGTGTTAGTTATTTGGAAAAAATATATGTTAAATTAGATTACTTTCTTAATAACCTAATAAATGAATATTTTAGATTTTGTTCATATTACATAGAGATATTAATTTGTAAAGTTAAGTCTAACGCGGATAAAAAACTGAGATCACGCAAAATGTATCAAGCGTATTTTTTGTTTGTACAAAATTACTATTGCTTCCAGTGAAAATAATTTCTATATTTCTGGGCACACAGGAGGGCTTGTACTACACTTGAAGCCAAGCTTAGAGCCCTAAAAACAGACGGTAATCAAAGCTTGAGGGTGTAACTTGACTTTGACACGGCCGTCTGTGGAGCTCCGAGAACACATCGTTAAGCTAGTTCTTAACCTCAAGGCAGTTGTATTGTTATCTCATATTTATAGCCCAGTCGTTATTTTTATGTATACGAAAATTTGTTTTGCAGCAAGAAAGATTTACAGTCGTCTTCATCAAAAAAATCTATCAATAAATCTGCCTAGCCTTTTCCCAACTATGTTGGGGTCGGCTTCCAGTCTAACCGGATACAGCTGAACACCAGTATTTTACATGAAGCGACTGCCTATCTGACCTCCACAACCCAGTAACTGGGTAATACGACCACGGTCACGGTCGTCTTGACCATTTATACTAATTATTTTAAATGCGGACGTAACTCTGTCTGTCATCTTCTCACGTCCAAACTACTGAACCGATCGTTATGAAATTTGACAGACCGGTAGTCTGGGACCTGGAGAAGGAGATAGGCTACTTTTCATCCTAGATATTTGTATTTAAAAATGATGAAATACGAAATACACACGCAATGTTAAATCTCGTTAGTCTATGACAATGGCCTCTATGACCTCATGTACAATAACTGTAGCTGCAATACAAGCAGGTGTTTGTGCTAAATGTTGTGGAATATCAGTTGGCTGCCAAATATCACGACATTAGGTAATCTGTGGCATTGCGCAGCAGCCCGGTTTGCGGGTTATTAGGTGTAGCGATAGGATAATTAATGTATTAGTTTATGTTGAGTGATTAGATGATTATTAGGGATGGGCCGAAATTCGGTTCACATTCGGTTCAACCGAATTTCGGCAGCTTGAACCGAACTTCGGCATTCGGCCGAAATTCGGTTCAGATGCCGAACATTCAGCACAAGAAAAATAATATCTACTTGCACTATTTTGACTGAAATTTAATAGAATTAGAATAGCATTACTGTAAAATAAAATTATGTCTTTTACTCACTCATGGTCGTTTATTTTGGTTAGGAACATTGTAACTGTAAACCTTAAATTAAATCAGTTCTTATTGGTCTTGAAAATCTGTTCTTATTAGGCCACGCGGTGGAAGCGCGGGTGCTCGCGGGGTACATCGAGAAAGCGCACGAAATTGAACCGAAATTCGGCCGAAGTTCGGCCGAACTTTTCATTTTAACCGAATGTTCGGCCGAAATTCGGATTCAGTTCAATCCACATTCGGCCCATCTCTAATGATTATTAATCCTATTCAAAATCAAACTATGATATTTCACATAAACCTACATGGGCAATTATGAAACGTCAGAAGCTAGGTGCTCGGTTCCGGTAAGAGCGGGCCAGAAATTCCACGGTTACTCTTTTAAAAATAATTGGTTTTTAAAATGTTTTCAAACTACAATGTTTATGGGTACCTATGGCACGTGAATAAAATATCATGTGCCTTTTTTTTTTTTTTTTTTTTTTTTTTTTGGGTGGGAAATCATCAAATAACTTCTCCCGCTCTGGGCGGAGCGGGAGGGCGTGTCAGACTCTTACTGACTAAAACCCACCCGTGTTCCTTCAGTTGCCGTGTTGCCAGGGGGCCACGATTTCCCTATCGGTTTTCTTCGAACCCCCGGCAGGCATTGGCCCTAGCGGACCCCGTCAATTCTGCTGACATCTCTTTGAGGCGCGCGTGGAACACAACGCGCCGTCGACCCGGGCTTGGTCCTTATCGGACGGCGAGCTACCCATTGCTCACCGTCCGCAAGCCCGCGCCTACGGTGGCCGGAAATCCTCTCGTGACTCCCGACGCCCAGGGCGTCTCCTGCTGCGGCGGTTAGGGGCGCGAGGGCGCGAAATTTGCCTTTCCCTCACGCGCTCCGTCTCCTCCTTCGCGAGCATTACTGCTTCGCAGAACGAGGTGACGGCCTGCCATTTCCTCTCGCTCCGTAGCATGGCCCGAATCAGGGCCGGACGCGAGAGATCACCGCCGCCGATCGCTTCCTCGAGGACACGGCGATGCTCTGCCCAAGCCGGGCAGACCTCCACCGTATGCTCCACCGTGTCCTCCGGGCGATCCACACAGTGATGACACCCGGGCGTTTCCTCCCGCTTTATCCTGAACAGGTACCTCCCGAAACAGCCATGTCCGGTGAGCACCTGTGTCAGGCGGAAGGTGAGGACGCCGTGGCGCCTCTCTAGCCACTCCTCAAAGAGGGGTCTTATCGCCGCAATTGCGGCGTGCCCAGCGCTGGGTTGCGACAATCGCACTCTCCATTCCGCCATGAGATCCCGCCGGAGCTCCGTCCGCTGCGCCGCAACTTCTTGCGGCATCGGTGTTAAGCCCATATGGAGTAGACCTGTCAACTAGGGATGTTAAGGAGCTCCGTAACCGAATCCGTTATAAACGTTTCGGATAATTTCAGATTGGGGCGGTGTCTAAATGAGACACATCATGATAGGTTTTTCTGCCCAGCCGAGCCGATACACTAGCCGCGCGCGTCACTTGTAGTTTATTATTGCTATTGCTTAGTCATTACTAGTCAGTCATTGCGGGATAATATTATAACATTACAATTTCTTAAAAATGTAATAATCCGTAACCGAAACTAACGGATAATCCGAAATAATCTCATATCTGTAACCGTATCCGAAACCGGTATAATATCGTTTCTATATCCGTATCCAGATCCGAAATTTCATATCCATAACATCCCTGCTGTCAACAAGTACCACTTTCCTACATCGAAATAGAAAATGGCCACTATAATATCGAAATATTTATGAGTCTACATTGCCTTTGTTTTTTGGACTGTGAAGTGGTTAGATGAAAGTGTAGGTTGTGGTATTTTCTATCAAAAGAAAGGTAAAAGATGTCTAAATTGGGACTGCGTCCTATAAGGAATTATATTAGGCTCGCGCACATGACGTAGGAAGATACACCGCTATTACCAGAATTGAATGATTTCTATTTCTGGGAGACTTGTCATTTAGGCAGGTAAGTAGGTACTGCACCATATAATGGGCATTAAACTTTATCTAGGTACCTAACTAAAAAGCGTTCAGGAAAAAAGGAATCTTTTCTTTTAGATACAAAGATAAAGAAAAGACAGTTCGCGACGGAAAACGAAGACAGCGTCTTAAGAAAAAAATCCAGCAAATTAGTTTAAAATATCTCTTTTTTCCAGTTTTTCATTCTCAACTAAGTTTTTCTATTACGTACATTTTATTCAAAGACTTGAGAAGTAGTGTTCTGAATAGTAATTCATAGTTTAGCACCTGTGGACGACAGTTACTTTCACAGATAAAAATCTAATATCTTTTGTATTCATTGAGCAATCCTTTTTCCAGAATATTGCAGACAATAAAAGGCTTTAAAACTTAGTACCTTTGTTCTCGATGAAGCTTTGGGAAAACCAATAAAATGGTGGTCTGACGTTTACGTGGGAAACATTTGAAATATGTTACGTTGGCTAGTATTATAATTTCATGCCCAGCAGAGTTTTTATTTTTATAGTTAGGTATAGACTACCAATGTACTCAGTTTTAAATCAACCCCACATTAATAACTAAGATTAATTAAGTATACAGTGTGAGTCTTCATAATGTGCACATATCGAAATGAGGAAATCTATGCTTAATTTTAACGACAGAAAAAATATTTAAAAAATCTAAATATTGTTTTTTATACTTTTTATGAAATTAAAAAAAAATTGTAACAAAACTGTGTAACTTTTAAACTGAATCAGCTATCGCGATGAAACAAACTCCATAATGATTGAAAGTAAGTAGCCGTCCACATAAAATTAAAATTGAGAAAAAAACTACCCTCAATTGAAAATAAACATGTTTTTTTAGTAAAAATCTGTATTTTTTTCTTCAATTTTTAATTGTAAAATTTATAAATAAGATAATAATAAAAAGAGAGCAAAAAAAAATTTTTTAAAAAAAAATTTTTTTGTAAAATTTTTTTTTTTTTTTTTAAACTAAAAAAAAAAATTACCATTTTTTCCGTCGATAAAATTAAGCATAGACTCCCTCATTTCGATATGTGCACATTATGAAGACTCACACTGTATAGGTACTAAAAAGTATTTTATTCATTTTTAGGGTTCCGTACCCGAAGACTGCCAAACGAAACCCTATCACTAAGCCTCCGCTTCCGTCTGTCAGTCAGTCTGTCAGCGGGCTGTATCTTATGAACCGTAATAATTAGACAGTTGACATCACAGTTTGTGTATTTCTTTCTATTGCCGCTATAACAACAAATAATTCAAATTAAGGGGGTCCCGATACAAGAATCGTGTTTTTTTTGGGGATTTTTGCTCGATCTTAATGCAGTACAGAACCTTTTCGTGTGCAAATTAGACTCACACTTGGCCGGTTTTTCTCATTAATATAATTTCATCTTAATTTTTTTTATTTTTTATTATTCACAGAACAAGTTTATTGCCTATTCAAAACATATTGGGTACTTAGGTATATTACGCAAGTTACTAAGTTACTTTGCGAGACAAAAATTATGAATACCGATTCGATATTTTAGTGAAATTGTATAAACGTGGAAAAATACAGATAAGTACCAGTATGAATTTTATTGTTATTATTCAAGAAATATGACCGTCTTGCGAAAACTGTTGGCGTAGTGTATTTTATGCTGATATTTATCATTCGATTTTATGTTAGAAATACGATATTGTGTAGAAAGTTTATTGAGGTCTGCCTCGTTAGTCAGTGGTCATACTACCTGGGTTCGATTCTCAGGTCGAGCAAACTGCCATTGGATTTTTATATCAGGAATTTCTAAGTAGCAGCTCGGAGTCTAGATTTGTGCCGGTTTGATGGCAAAAGGCTCGCCCCCTATTACATGGGACTTAAGGTGATACATTGAAAAAAATGGGCTTTTTCTTTATCGTGTAACTTTCAAAGTATTTGGAATAGGGATTTCAAATTTTGGTGTATGATTTTTGACTATATGATCTAGTATCCGGAAAAAGGAATACACGATACAATGAAATTTTCTCGATACAAAAAATTTGCAAAGGTCTATCTATTTTTATCTTTTTTTGAGTATCATGGCGCAACGCTTATGAGTTATTCAATGGAATTTACTTTAAAACATAGAGAGTAAGCGTTTCGAGTTTTAAGAAAAGCAGTTTTTTTTTAAATAATACTTTTCATTTACAAAAGACGGCATTTCGTTTTGGCACATACGTTGTTTTATTCCGAGCGGACACACATTATCGTCATCTCTTCTTTCGCCTATCAAAAGTATTGTCATCACTCTCGTTCATTCATAGATCAGTCGCCCGATGGGGCTCATCGACGAAGAATCTATGTCACTTTTTTGCAAATCGGTGCGATCAAATTTACGTGATTTAAAGAATTTTGTTTACAGAAAAAGTTAGTACTTCAGCAAGTTAAACTAATTATTGAATGCGATTAGTGTTGAATAGGTATTCAGACTGTGTGTGTGTGTATTCTTGTGAGTCCTGCGAACAATATAACATTATTTTTCTATTATGATTTCGTGGTGACATTTAAATTATTTGTAAATATAGAAAGAAATATAAAATCAAAAATGAACAGTACCTGCAACGTTTGGAGTGCACAGGGCTATCAATGAACTCATTTTACAGGAATTCAATAGTAATAAGATGATGATAATAGTGAGTCGAATTCTCCACCTTCACTAAAGCACAACCAACACAATCTATTCCCGCTTTTTAATGTATTATTATGTAAGCATTTTATTTTCTAAGAACATCTATTTTTATACCTACAACTTTTAATAATCTTTTATCTAAAGAAATAGGCTAAATAAAATTCGTTTTTAGGTTTTGAAATACGTCAACAGTACATCAATATGTCAAGTACTGTCACTACGAACCATAGATCACAAAAAAGAAATGGAGTCGCATTTGAATTGTAAAAAAGGAGAGTTTTTACCCGACTACGGCAAAATCAAAGGAGGGTTATGATTTTAACATGTATGTATGTATGTATGTAACAGGCTATCAAATGCAAAATAAAATTCAAGTCAGACTAGCAGTTCCAGAGATTAACGCGTTCAAACAAACAAGAAAACAAACTCTTCAGCTTTATTATTAGGACTAACTGCACTCCACGATTTCACCCGCATAAGTCCCAATCCCGTGGAATATCGGGATAAAAAGTATCTTATGTCCTAAAGTCTAAACCAATTTATCATCACTGTAATATTTTCAACACAATGTATTTTGTTATGAAATAAATTACTTATGATTATGACTTAACCAGGTCATGGTCTACCCTTTGCCAAATTTCAAATATTATTTCCTCAGAACTCTAAAAAAATCAAGCTTCTAAGTCAACGCAATAAAAAAATACGGCCCTTTATGTGGCATATTTTGATAATCGCAAGAAATCAAAAACTACAGGGTACTTCCAGTTGACCTAGAATTATGAAATTTTGGCAGGAAGCAAGGTCTCACAGCACAGGTAAAGGAAAAAGTCCGAACATTGATAATAATTTGTAGATTTATCACATGATTATTTTTTTTTTTTGCGATTACAATCTTGCATTTGAAATTGGAGAATTGACCGTGACGTACCTATCGATGTATGGGAGAACATGTTTCTCAACTACTAAGTTAAGTTTTTTTTGGGATAAATTCATCCCAACTACGGAACCCTTCATTGTGCGTGGTCTGACACGCACGTGGCCAGTTTTTTTTGTATGTTTGTTTGTTACGCTTTCATGCAAAAACGGTTGAGCGGATTTGGATAAAATTTCGCACATGGATAGACCATGACCTGGGTATGATAACCCATAAGATACTTTTTATCCCGATATTCCCAATGGATCGAGACTTACGCGGGTGAAATCGCGGCATACAGCAAGTATTATACAGGATGTCTCAAACGTAGTGGTCCAAAGGCAAATGGGGTAAAGTAGAGGTGGCCACCCATCATTTAAAAAAATTAAAGTTTCGATATTCTCAATAGTTCAGAAGATTTCACTAATTTAACCATTTTCAAGAAACTTTACATTTTCATTTGGATTTTTCGGCCCTGTGGACAACATTTTCGACGTAGCGAGTTTAAATCGTAAGTACGAAAACATAGTGGGAAAATTGTTTAAAATGTTATATTTAAGATATTGTGACTATTTTTTATTGTGCTACTGTTTGTTTTTCCTTAAATAAATAAATCTGGCTTAAAGATGCCTTGATAGTGTAGGCTGGAAGATTACGTTCCTATTTACGTTTAGTGTGGCTCTGCAGCGCTCAGATTTTATTTTTACTTATCTTTTCTAATTTTTCATTAAACTTTATCGAAACTTTCTAAGCCCAGATTTAAAAAAGTGCACATAGCACATAGCTTTAAAAGTACCTTAATTATTAATAGTTAGACTGGGAAAATTTTACAAAGATAGTTTAATGAAAACCTTTAAAAAAAAACCGGCCAAGTGCGAGTCGTACTCGCCCATGAAGGGTTCCGTAGCAGCAAGTAACATTGAATGAAAGGTAAATTGCGGTTTACGATTTATGACGTATTAAAAAAAAACTACTTGTTAGATCTCGTTCAAACCAATTTTCGGTGGAAGTTTACATGGTAATGTACATCATATATTTTTTTTAGTTTTATCATTCACTTATTTTAGAAGTTACAGGGGGGGGGGACACACATTTTACCACTTTGGAAGTGTCTCTCGCGCAAACTATTCAGTTTAGAAAAAAATGATATTAGAAACCTCAATATTATTTTTGAAGACCTATCCATAGATACCCCACACGTATGGGATTGATGAAAAAATTTTTTTTGAGTTTCAGTTCTAAGTATGGGGAACTCCAAAATTATTTGTTTTTTTTTCTATTTTTATGTGAATATCTTAATGCGGTTCACAGAATACATCTACTTACCAAGTTTCAACAGCGTAGCTCTTATAGTTTCGGAAAAAAGTGGCTGTGACATACGGACGGACAGACAGACAGACAGACAGACAGATAGACAGACAGACAGACAGATAGACAGACAGACAGACAGACAGACAGACAGACAGACAGACATGACGAATCTATAAGGGTTCCGTTTTTTGCCATTTGGCAACGGAACCCTAAAAATGGGTTTCATGACATGGTCGAACTACCCGCAAAACTTTATGATCTAATTTTACCGAAACATCTCAGAAAAGCGTTTAGTATTAAAATTTAACATATTTAAACGTGTTCGTGTTCCTTCGGTACATGTGTTTAATTTTTAATTCTTTTTTTTTTTACTTTCTCTGTTGACCTTCGTAGGCCTTCACAACTTGTGTTGTCATTATCAAAAGCCATCATAGCCCATAATCTGCCTATAGGCATTGGGCATGGGCTTATATCTACACTATCAAGACATCTTCCAGCCATTGAACTCGCTACGTCAAAAATTTTGTTCACAGGGTCGAAAAATCCAAATGAAAGTAAAAATTTTCTTGAAAATGGTTAATTTTCTGAACTGTTGAGAATATCCTAACTTTTAAATTTTTAAACAATAGGTGGCCACCTCCACTTTACCCCATTTGCCTTTGGATCATTACGTTTGAGACAACCTGTATACAGGTTGGATTTTTGAGATGGGGCAATAAGGGCAACTACCATAACCGTTGTTGCTACAGGAAAACGGTCTTAGAAGACTGTCCTTAACTTTTTAAGACATTTTGATCTGCATTCACAGATTTCGAAAAAAATATTAGTCAGCAAGAAAATGGGCAGTTTTCACAAAAACTTTTTTTGATGCCAATCGAACTTGTTTCTTTTATGGAACAAAAAACTTAAGTGGCCAACTCAGAACCAAGTCAGAAATCGCAAAAACTTTTCCCATACGTTTTGTGTGTGGGAATGTCACTCTGTAAACAATAAATATTTTTGCTGATAATTAAATATTTTGTATTATTTGTCTACTCCATAGTTCGCAAAATTTCATAGACCGAGATACTGACTTTGTTACTTAGCACGCGCTTTTTTCTTAGATATATTTCTGTCTTTATCATGCACTTTTAGTATGACAGTTGTGCGACAGTGACAAGAATAATGCTTAGCCAAAGCCCATGCTAAGTAACTAACGTTTTCAAATTCCGGTCAGTTATTTCGTTAGTTCCACTTTTTGCTACTGGTTCAGATACGTTTGTGGCAGCGCGACGATGTGGCGGCCAACCATCGAATATAGAACCGCCACTCCCCGCGTGCGGGGGCAATAAGCCACGCCCATCAAACTACTGTTTATTTTCAATATAGGCCCTTAAATATAACTGGCGAAATCTGGGTGTACCCCGATCAACATGTTCCGTTGATCGGGAAATAACATGAAATATGTTTATCGCTAGTTGCTCTTCAATAAAATTGATAAGGGTATTAGGGTAATGTAGGTACCAAGAATATCTAGGTCAAATAAAAGTGGTTTCTTGTGAAATAGCTCAGACAATGTACAAGTACGAAGAATACGTGGCACAAATAGAAAATTCCTTTGAAAAGACTGTCAGCTGAGGAGGTGGGTATAAATACTTTCAGCTTTCTGTCAGGTATTGTTGTATTCAAGTTCGTAGAATCTGAACACCTGGGAAAATAAAGACAAGTGAGATTTGAACGTCGTATTCGTATCGAAGAACCGGAATCGGTATTTTTAGAAGTTGGACATTTTGGGAGTTGGTGATTTTAGGAAGAGGACATTTGATAAAATAATGTTAATAATAAAAAGTGTTTATTCAGACATGTTTCACTACATATTACCTCTGACAAACTGCAAAGCAGTTCTTTGGCAGACGTAGTTCGATTTACAGTACTTACATAAAAATATTTTAAAATAACACCTCTTCACATATACCTACCAAGGCTTTTTTATTCATGAATTCTTTAAAAAAAAAACATTTGGAATGGCCATTTTAGGAATAGGTCATTCTGAACTTAGAAGCGATAGTACTTTAGAGGTATAACAAATAGGGTGTAAAGTTCACTCAATTCTCTTTAGAAAAGGGACGATCCTCCGATCAGACGGGTGTCCTGTCTGGCGGGGAACTGCCCAACGATTGATATCGGGGAAGCTATATACAATGGTGTTCGCGCGGTAAACTTTAATTGCACGATGCAGGATTTGTGTGACGTCAGGTCTTTGATGCGTAGTTCGCATGTGGCGATGTATCTACGTATTTTCCATCAGATGAGTACTCAACCAGTTTTCATACCTACCTTACTATTACATAAACTACATAATAACCTATTTTTCCCATGCGTGACGAGTAGGAACAATAGTACATCACATTATGCACCACGATGTTTACATTACAAATTCCTTTTTTACCATTGCCACTCGAAAAAGGGCCATTTTATTCATCGATAACAGTGAATAAAATTCTCTTTTACTCACTGAATGAATAAAAACATTTTGAATTTGGAAGACGCACGAATTGTACGAATTATGTACAAACAATGAATAAAACGTGCTGAAAGTACATACTGGCTGGCTAAATGGAGCTATAGAGCTACACATTTTTTTTTTTTTTAAATCTGCCTTTATCGTGGTTGTTTTATGTTATTGGAAAATCTATACTTATTTAATTATAATAAAATGAGTTCTTCCAGTGACGAAAATGAGATACTGACTTCGGAATCATTTCGTTCTAAACCAGCAATTCAATCAATCTGCCTAGCCTTTTCCCAACTATGTTAGAGTCGGCTTCCAGTCTAACCAGATGCAGCTGAATACCGCTATTTTATATGGAGCAAATGCCTGTGTGACTTCCACAACTCAGTACCTGAGTATTAGGATACCTCTTGATAAGACTTGTTGTCAGACTTTCGTGTTTCTGACGACCCGTAACGACTGTCAAAGATCCATGAATGACAGCCGGGACCAACGACTTAATGTGTTTTCCGAGGCACGGAGAAGTCTCAGTATGTAAAGATGGTCACCCATCCACGGACCAACCCCAGCAAGCGTAGCTTAACCTGATGGATCGACCCGTGCGGCTGTTATTACTTAGCCACGAGCTCCTCTAAAGCAACAATTATATTAGATTATTTCGCTGTCGCCAAAAATGTGATTATAAAATACTACTTATACTACTATTTATTTTCTCGCGAACAATGGTTAAAAGTAGAGTTCACAACTCGTGAAAAAAAAAATTTTACTCGGTCTTTGTAGCCCTCGAATTAAATTCCCTTTTTTTTCACGAGTTGTATAATCTACTATTACTTCTTCTAAATTCATGCATAGTTTTATAATATGTTTGTGCGCACTTTTAAATTCAAAAAGCAATAGCATAAATTCTTCCTAGTCTAGCTTTACCACGAAATCTAACCAGTACGTTGACTCTCACAAGTCTCATATCAATTTTCCAGTCGATCCTTACAAAAACATTCTTACAAGGAATATTTTCTATCGCCCCATTTAAATTTGTATTCAAACATGCAATATTAGAAATATGCAACCCTCACGACATTAAGCAGGAGGGGTATAACCCGGCTTCGCCTGGATGCACCAGCTTTCCAATCGTTATTGCACTGTGAGAGGCCTCTCATATTTTGCAGGATTGCACGGATTGAGGGGCTTTGTACCAATATCGGAACGCTTGAAATCGCCATGTTGGATTTATAGATTTGTATTTGAAAACGTTTTTATTTATTTATTACATATATTATATCTGAAAGTTGGGAGTTTGTTTAGAACTTTAGATGAAGGATTGTATGATTTTATATTTATTTTTGAGTTTTTAAAAAGGAAGCCTCTCCCCAGCTCTACTTTTGAGTCGGTTTTGTAGTTGCTATTCCACCATAAGCACAAAACGAATCCATTTCACTAATAAACTTTTCGAATAGTTCTTTCGAGACGGGTTTAGAAATAACTTAATTAGTTTGTAAGTGTGCTGACCATGGAAATAGCCTGCAAACCTCAATACCTAGATAAAACATAATACGCTCAGATTATGACTCACTGCGCGCAAGTGGTTTATTCTTGAAGATAATTATAATTGAGGAAAGTAAGTACTGTACTCGCCCCACTCATAGATAATCATCGCTACGTCAGACCTATATTAGGTCATCTACTGTGAATAAAACCTGGCCCAAAGGGCTTACGAAACTGGGCTACAAAAAACCCGCTCCATCGAAAACTATCGATAAAGAAAATCGATTATATCCGCCCATAAGCGGTAGTAATCCGGAAAATTCCGGTTCAGAGCGGCTCGCGCCTGAATAAGCCGACGCCGGCCGGAGAAAGCCATGAATATGCATCGCTTTTGTGATTTAATGCCCACGCTTAGTTCAATTTCGATAATACGAAATTCTGAAGGAGAAATATTAACTTTAGCCTGTCGGTAAACAGGGAAGCTAAAGTGCTAGCAAGTAAAACAAATGGAGTTTGCAGCCAATCATGTGCAAAATAGTGTAGCCTCTGCCTACATCAAACGATTTCTCAGTTCTAGTTCATTGAATGAAGTGATTGGCACAATATGGACTCCGATTTTGCGGAAATTGTTGCCCATGACAAAAATTAATCCGACTCCTAAACACTGTTGCCAACGCAAAAAGAATGTGCGTAATAACGCCGGTATCACTAAAGGTTGGGAATCTATTCAAAGGCTCGAAGACAAAAGCTCAATGTATGAGCAAAAAAGCAAATTAAAAAAAACCTTTGGGTGCCTTTCAATCCGCGTTTTCATTAAAGCAGGAATTTGTAATTAATCCATCTTAAAAAAGGGTATTTTCCTGTTTAAACCGGTTCAATCTGGTTTGCGGCGGTTTGAGCAAGCAGAACAAATGCTAATTGTACGACTAGATAGATTTAGATTTCACAGAATCTTAATTAAGTAAATCTGTGTTTAGCTAAATGAGTCATTGACAGATGTTCAAGTTTGAAGGCCAGGTGTAAAACATCTGTTCATTAATGCATTCATTTAATTAAAATCTTCGCTATAAAGCTCTTATTAATGAGGTCGTTGTCAACTTAATTAGTTATGCAAACGTTAATCGAATAATAAATATCGAATTACTGATATTATTAGGCTTGGCAGAGGTTACATCATCATAAGCCCAGTTTAACAGCGGAGCATCATCTTAGACATCAATTAGAAATCATAGTAGATGATATCTTAGTTGAGTTTCACGAAGCTTACAAAAGAGGTCTCATACTTATTTCGTGCGAAGAAACTAAGGGCACAATATTAGACTGGTCGAGACACCCACAAATAATATACCAACCAGACTAAACAGAGGACCACACAAGTATGGTAGTGCATAGTTGTGAGGTCCTCTGTTTAGTCTGGTCCAACTACGGATTTAATGGACTCGCATTTAGGTCAGACATGTCGATATACCTTTCAGAATACTAATAAAGGTGTGGCAAGTCTAAACACGAACCTATGAATCAGACGCTTACAATGCACAGGTCAATGGCAGGTAACCCGAAAACCAGCGGCAAAATCAAACAAGTACATAAACATAAATAACTAACACTGAATTATAAAACTGCAGAAGGACTGATGCTATGGCCACATTGTCGGGACACAAGCAATTTTTCACATCGCGAACTCTAATGCGAGCCTGCGAAGCTTTTTAACAATGTGATCAATAGTTCGTCGTAGATCGAACACGAAGTTGTAATCGCGACAACGTGACACAAATCTATGCGTGACAATGTGGCCGTAGCATAAAGAACTTTGCGCAAAAATAAACGTAGACCAAAGAGTATTAGATAAATGGAGTGTTTAATAACGTCTTTTTCCATCGAGGCTCAGACGTGTCATATGTGAAGCGTGGCGGGAAATTAAACGTCTGTCATTGGACGATCGCCGGCGACGCGTCAAACGGCACGTTTCCGATTGGCTAGGGGCAGTGATATGAGCAGTTTGCCGTATATGTAGTTACATAATCAATGTACTGTACTTGTTTATTTTAGTTACCAAAAAGCGGATGGATTGCTTTAGCAGTGGTTTGAAGTTGTTCCGATTCCCGTGTTTCCAAAATTTGCTCATAGCCACAGTAGTGTCAATTAACGAATTTTGTTAAGATATGATCTTTCTGTCATCTACACTTATTCATAGTTAAGCTAATTTAGCATGCGCAAACGCCGCCTGTATGATATCCTGTGTTAGTCATTCCGCGTGCTGAGAATACACTGAATCTACCTGATATGCATCTACTTACCGACGTCAGTATTCTTATTTCCTTTTAATAGCTTTAGTTTTATAAAACCGGATAGTTGCAAGTATGGAGATTGTTTTGAAGTGTGTTTGTGCACTCGTTGAATTTCTAAGGACGATAAATAATGGAAATAGACATTAATTTGCGGAAATGTATGACAAGAAGATTGTGCCTCTAAGGACTTAGATTTAATTGCTAGTTACTATGTTTATGCTGCTATTGTAAAATGTTCAAAAGTTGATTGTTTTAGTAGAAATAAAACTATTTCATTTTTCAATCTGGCCTGAGAGAGAACAGATTTTTTTGGTCTTTGGTGTCAAAATCATTGTTACAATCAGTACAGTCATTACTGGACCTAGCATGCTGCTCTTTTAAATTTGTATTAAACAGAAACTTTACTCCAGTCCAGGCCTCCTCTCACCGTGAGTACTGCACTGTCCCAGCAGTGGGAACATTATATGCTGATTATGCTTATGCTTACTCCAGTTGTCTCACATCACCCGGCACTCCGCCTTCAGCATCTATTTGCAAACAGCTGCCTCCACAGAGATTTGAACAGAAGGATATTTTTAGAAAACTGAACGAATACGGAATGGATAGATATTTTTAAAAATAGATGTTTGCGTAGCGTAATACGGAAAGGTATGGCGAGCCATCATGCCGAATGGATACTTTACATATGAGATTGAAAATTGAAATATCTTTTCCTTAGTAATACCTAAATGTAAACCTTTTTATATGTTAAGTACTAGACTAGGAATAAAATGTTAGTCCTTAAGGAAATTATGTTTGAAATGTTACCTACTCTTTTCAAATTGATATGATGTGCACTTATTGCTGCAAAACAGACAAGTACTTTAAATATCACAATCACAATACATTTTTGGTGGCAAAGCATTGTGCTTGCATTATGATTCGTGTGCTCACAGGAAGATACACCATCTAACATCGTGCCATCCGCGTTTAAAACACTCACAAAAACAAGAACGGTCCATTAAACCCAAAAGCACAGTTTACTCACACAATATTTAACAAATTAATCACTATTAGTGGCCCAATTACTCCACGTGGTCCTTCCCCCCGGTCCGTTCCTTGTCTCCAAAGCTCAGTGCAATACAGATTGATTGTCAATTACAGCGCCGGGGCCCGGACCGAAGGGCTGTTAAAATGACGAACACTTATCGAGATTCGATACTCTGCCATGTTTTTAATTAATGGAAACTTAATAACTGTTTACAGTTGAGTGGACAATTTGTGAGTGGATCAGTTTACGTAATTATTGTGTGTTTCATGTTTTGGGGTTGATGTATGATGTCGTTATGATATTTAATTTACTAGCTGCAGCCCACAGCTTCGTCCGCGTGGACCCTAATACTTTTTCTAAAATAAAAGTAGCCTAAGTTACTCTTTATAACATTTAAATCTATTTGCCAGTGAAAGTTCCGTCAAAATCGGTCTAGCTGTTTCAGAAATTAGCCGGAACAAACAGACAGAGACAACTGTTTAAAAATTGTTTTTTTTTAACCTACTTCTAAAAAGAGGAGAGTATTTTCGGGCATGACTCCATCATATTGTATAGACGGATTTGCAAAACTAATTTTTTTGTTTGAAAGGGTATTCTTCTGAGATGGTCCCATTGTCATCAGGTCAGGATGATGGGATCCTGGAGAAATCGAGGGAACTCTTCAAATATTATACGCATACCTATAGCAATTTGGGTATTTTTTATTGTAACTCGTGCAATTGCTCTCGGAAAGAACCATTTGGTAAAGTGGAACTGATGATGAAAAATTATCCCAATTCCATTAAAAATTGGTAAATTTTCAACGGGGGTCATAAGTTAATGACTTGTAGACACCCGCTAAATGACGGCCGCCCGCGTCCTATGCAAATAAACCGGCATAATTTCCCATTGAAAAAAAATGCGGCGATGTTTTTTTTGTTATTTCCAGAAATTTACCACCTAAACACACTCTCTTCTTAACAACACCCTCACGGATCGAACAGGGTTATTGTTACACGCTGTGTACTATCATAAACATTTAAATTTTTACATTACAAACAGACACTTCAATTTATTTGTATAGATATAGAGATTTATTTACTTTAAGCCATCATATTTTATCAAGTTTAACTGTTTTAAAATCCCACTGCAGTGAGAGGGTCTTCCACTTTTCGCAGTGTTTTTTGTATTAGGAGACTCACTGCTACTATTTAGCTGACATTACTAATACATAATACCGTGAGCCTCTTATTTTATGATTACCATTAGTAAACACGCATTCCAAAAAAATCTCAGAAAAAGTATAGTTCAGGACGCACTTGAGCCATGATTTCAGTCGTTACTTCTGTGTCAAAACTTTTAGCACAGAAAAATTAATAACACTTCGCAACGAAGTCCGCTCAACAATTCAAAATTGGCATTCTACTTATCTAAATAATGCAGTTACAGAAAAGTTCCGCGACGACGCCATTATCGAGTTAGAAAATACAATTTCATCGCGATTCTAAACTCGAAGTAATTTAATTACGACTAATAAGTGAGGAGGCGCCAAATATATGCGTACAGAAGGACCACTTTACAAAATGTATCGCTCAAACACACACAGTGTACGATTAAAATAGTGGTGCATGTTTCAGTGCACAAATAACTAAATACGAGTATCCTATGGCCATTGGCAATATTCCCTTGGGCATATTATTTATTTTATTAGTGACCTATTTTAGAAGACGAAGTTAATCAGTTAGATATGGACTTTTACAAGTTGAAAGAGTAACTAAAGATCACGGAGCGGTGTGAGTCGAGAACACAAGCCAGTCTGTTTTGTAAAAACCGCGAAATATTAGGCGAAGTGAGCTTAAATTGAACTGTCATTCCACCTAATGCTAGGGATTGACACTATTGACAGGTTTTCAGGGTGAGTTTTGCTACAGAATAGATCGTGATGACTACGTTTGTCAAAAATAGCAGTGAGCCTTCTGTGTTTTCTTATTCTGTGGTCTAGTGAATAACAACGAGCACAATGACAAAGTTTGTCTGCGTTTTGGGCAGAGACAACATTGTAATCCTTATAATATGCGATGAATGCGCTGATACCCTTTGTTAGAGGGACAATGTTTGAAGTTGAAGAATGGTTTAATGACTGCGGGCGAAGATTAAAGTTTCAAATCTTTCTGTATGTGATCCATAGAATCTTTTGTTAAAGAGACGTTTATGAAGTATATGTATTTTCAAATAAGAGCAAAATCATCTTTGTATATTCCTTTATTTTTAACATAATTTGATATGTAAGGATAAAAATAAACAATTATCAAGTGTCTATTTGTAGGAAACATTGTAAGAGTCAACTGGGGAAAACACGACCTCGGTATTTTTTTCTATCTTTATTATGGAAGAAAAAATTATATAATAACGCTATAATAATCACAGATGCTAAATTTCAAATTCCACATATTACTTTCATAATATTTCCATGGCAACGTTTCACACGCATTTCACAACACACATATTTCAACAAAAATAATAATTAAATAACCCAATTTCAACCTATGATATCCTGTCATGTAATTCCCTAGACTGGGCAAAGCAAAGAATCTCCGGGCAAAGTGCCAACTAGTCCTTCCGGTACCAAAAAGTACCACCTGTGTATCATCTGTCACTATATGACACTGTTTAGTGTCAGGCACTGCTTGTAAACGTTATGTCAGTCTCAGGTAGTTAAATTAACGGCAGGGGAGATTTTTTTTTGGTTAGTGTCAAAATGTTTGTCAACAAAGAGGTTAAATGGATCCCATGTGGTGATTTGTAAGGAAATGGTGTGTGGTTAGAATTTATGCTGTCAAGTGGTCAATTTATGGGATATTAGGTTATAATAGATAGCTCTGTTAGTAACCTTTTTTTTTTGTAGTTTCTGGAATTAAGTTCTTTGGATTTAAGATGGTTATTTGATTTGAAACTTAGCTTCTAATAAATGATCAGAAAAAAAGAATAGGCACCTCTTTTATTATAAGTTGGTAGACTGTAAGTTCCAAGAAATAATCAAAATATTGAGTTGATATTTTCCAAGTATTATTACATTGGATCCAAATCATTTTCTATACTTTATGAAACCATTTCATAGAATAAGTATAATATTAATAATAAAATTACTTTTTCCCCAAACATTCTTCTTTTGATACAAGTATTTAATTAAATTTGTGATTTACTACTGGGGGTCTATTCAAATTAGAATAATTAAGTCTCATCCATACTCGAGATGGCGACTAATAGAGAAATATGGAAAAAAAAGACATGTTACGCCGACCACAAATAAATTGGGAGGAGAATGATGATGAAGTCTGATCCATAGGTACATAAATTACATATACTTAAATGAGAATCTGTCTGCCTGTTACCTACCTTTTCACGCCGTAATTAAGGGCTTATTTTAATTTTTGAATTGTTTTTATATTTTTATTACGGACGCTTTTAACGTGCACGTCTTTCTACATTGTTCTCAGATGTATAATTTCAACATGAATGATGTAACCATTATTTTGTAACAATATTTTGATTTAAAAGAGTGTCCGTGAAGTTTATTTCTCGTTCTTCTCCATAGGCACCTACTACGCTTTGGAATGGGCAACTAGCTTCATCTTTTTGACTGACCGACCCTTTGACAATTCAAAAGTACCTGGAATTGGTTAATTTGACGTAGTTTGAGTTTAGCTGAACAAATTTTGACGAAATTTTGAACACCGTTAGACCATGTCCTGTGTTAGGACATAGCGTTTGGTTTAAAGGACGTCCCCGGGGGATAATTTCCGACCTCCTCGCGGGCAGAAGCTAGTTTCTAATTTATCTTTTACGAAAATTTACCGTGTCTATGTTTATGCTCTCATAAACATAATATAATATAATACACAGTAGATACAAATCCCTCATCAGCATATGAGATCCATCTCGTGTAGATGAGGCGCCTGCGGATTATTGACGGTATTTGGCAGCAGGCTCTAATTACAAATATATTATAAGTAAAGCTGTCGATGGTAATATGAAGATAGAATTAATTCCTGGTTTCCGATGTAGTCATAGAAAGCGCGACAGGCAAATCTTGCAAGTCAGGTCAAAGTCTACTACAGTTTAATTTTCAACTCAGGTTTCACATATTAGGATTTAATACAGTAATAATTTTAAAGCAGTAACATGTGTGAAACCTCATCTAATTCTAAGAATGATACACCGACTTTATAATTCACCTGTTATGATGTTTTCTGCGACCAGTCTACCTTGGCACTGCATAGTGGCGCCACTAGTAACAGCAAAAGACATACAAACTGTCAAATGCGGTACATTTACAACTTACTTCCTTACTTCGCCACGTATCATGATATGCTGGGAGAGTCCTATGAACAGGATTCACACGTCTGACACTTAATTACGAGTCTCTGCTTACAACTTACGGAATTATAAACAAGACTGCCGTTTTGTGAACCCACCTGCTTGTGGCCACAGGTATTATCTTCGAGGTAAGAAACTTTCTTGGACAACTGAGACGTTTAAAAGGCTCAACTGGCGATAGAAAAGAAAGAATAGAAATGTTTATTTACATAGAACCTGTAAGTTTGGTATACAGCATGTAAAGGTGAGTTGTTACAACAATCCACGTATACATTCTACCATTTGGAATACAAAAACTTGTACTTATAACTAATACATTTCTAATTTGTGATTCTTATTCTTTATTAAAAACAAAATAACATGTCTAACATTAAAAAACGAATTATAAACTTGAATTGCATATGGTCCTTTTTGTCTAACAAAAACACTTAGCAACAGCAACTATAATAATAGCCCAGACCTTCAGAGCCATGGTTTTTGTCCCATTTCCAGCATTTCCCCCTAAATAATGCGAGCCATTAGTTATCACAACGTAGACGTGAGCAAATGAAATCTACAACTCTGTCCAAACTTCCGACACTCATAAATACACAGAAAGTAGTTGGAAAACTCGATTTGCACACGCAGAATGGCACAAAGCGACGTTCAGAATGTCAAGCACGCTACGGCACCGTGCTTCGTTAAGTGTTAAGTCAACAAAAAATAGGGGTGAAGTTGGGAAAACCGTCGAACAGAAAATGCTCGCTTTTTTGAGCAAATAACGAAGTTTTCTTGATCTACATATTTCTGACTTAGGCTTTTCCAGATTTTCAACATAAGTATTTACTTAGGAATCTTAGTGAGTTGAAGCAAAATTCCAGAAAGGTTGTCGTGTAGGTAAATATTTTTGGCTGAAAATGTTGTTGCTTTTGTAACGCTAAAAGACTAATGAAACTTTACATGGTAACAGAGAGACTAGGTAGTTTATAAACACGGCAGAATGTTTCGAGACATTAACGTTATCAACTTGATTCTGCTTCTAATTACCTTTTTCTCCAGACTTATTTTCGAGCAATTCCACGAGTTTAATGCTGAAACTTTTCAAAGGAATTTTTATCTCGAAACTTCCTAACTGAACAAACTTTTAAGGATTTTTGTATAACAAAAGCGTCGAAAAAGAAGAAGAGGAACGACCTCACTGGTATTCTTATTGTAAAAATTAGCTCGGAGAAAACAGAGTGTGACAATAGACAAAAAAAGTAAGGCACTCCAAACTTTAGACACAAGTAATGTTTTATTTAGATGTTCCTTCAAAACAAAGATAATATAACGTCTGTTTACTTGCGTATCTCTAAACATAAGAAAACCTGAATAAATAACAGCAATTAAACATACAAATAGTAATCTCACAAAAAATAACCCTTTTAGACCGATAGACATTTATAAATTGTCAAATTTTCTCGAATCGGTCTCGCGGGCGATGCTCAGAGCAATTTTCGTGATCAACTGAGTGGATGATTGTTTAAATTGCTCGTCTTGTCTTGATGCGTAACAACATTACTTTAGGCAATTTATGTAGCATTTTACGGTTTTTCTTTTATAACTGAGTACGTTAAATATGACATACCATTACTTTTTGAGAGCTTTTAGAACAGAATTGAAATTATAGGTATTAAATGAATAAATTACAGTTGAACGGTTTATAGTGACCATCGGAATATTTTATTACACTTTTATGACAGACTTTCGATATTAATGACCGGTACGTTTTGCCCGAGTTCACCCGAAATAAAATGCATTGTGCAAGAAATTAATGAGATTTAAATTATTATGGTTACTATTTTTATTTTCAAATTCATTTCAGCTTCTTGTGAGATGATGAATTATTGATCCATAATTTTGTTTTATGAATGTAGATGGCTATAGGAGTAGAGGAAGACCATAGAAACGATCGCTAGAAAGGGGGTGACTACCGATATGACAATTGATAGAGAAGTATGGAAGAAAGAGACATGTTGTGACTACATAAATAAATTGGGATAAAGGCAAGAGAATCATAATGATGATGTTGACTATAGTTATATTTTTAATCATTTTAGTTTCTTGTGCCCACACTTTATATTGCTAGAAAGAATTTACTGACCAATCATTTTTCCTTAGACCGCGCGCACTTTGGATGCGATTTCGTACGAATTTCATTCGTGCGTACTCGTACGATCATGGTCGTACGAATTGAGTGCGGTGCGCACACTGGATATGTTTTTCTGCGTCAAATAGAACAAATCCCAGTAAAGTTCGGATTGTTTTCGGACGTCGGAACTATACGTACGTATACGTAAGACTAAGCCGACCTTCGCACGGACGTAATAAAATCGCGGCGATTTTTTTTCGTGCACTGGGTTTTCAACGCTCTGCGTAGCGCCGAGAGTTGAAAATCCAGTGCGCGATAAAATCCCACCGCGATTTTATTACGTCCGTGCGAACTTCGGCTAAGTCGCACCCAGTCTGCGCGCTCGGTTTGTACTTGGAAGGTCGGGATCGTTCGTGCGTGTTCGTACGTGTACGCACGAATGAAATTCGTACGAAAACGCATCTAAAGTGCGCGCGCCCTTAGTTTCCTGACAGATTATTTAGATAGGTAATGGAGATGACAAACTACAGATACCCACATAATTTTATCCTGAAAAATGCAATTTCCTTACATTCACCAATTTCCTTGGCCACCTAGCTGGTTGTAAAACAAATAGTTCCCGGTCCAGCAGATTATGCAAAACGGTTTATTTAAATTTTATACGCGGCCGCCATTATGATAATGTTTGAGCAGTTCCCTCCAAAAACCGAAGGATTCAGTTTGTCCGATATTTTGTCGACATTAGTAGCGATGACGTCACGGGTTCAGGATGTTTGCTTACCTGTAACAAGAAAAATAAAATGTTAAAATCATTGGACATCGTTTTCTGTTTCGCCTTTGCAAGCAAGATCATGACAGGGGTCGCAATATATTCAAATTGTTGTTTATTTATCGTTTCCTTGTATGAGTTTGTGGTTGTTTTTTTTCCTCGTTATTCTAGGCTAAAGCTGGGTCAGCAATACAACCTTTTATTACGGGGAATGTCCGAATACCCTAATCACCTTAGACTAAACTAAAACGACTGCTAAACCTTTAATAGGTACATGAGCTTTCCACTTATTTGTTAAAGTGAAAATTGCCAACACGCTGGGCAAAAAGATTTTTATCATGCGGTTCCATTATCAGCTAGACCCTGTTAGTAGACCGAGTGTCGACCCCAACAGTTCTCAAAAAAAAAAAATAGCAGGCTGCTGATGCACCACAAAGAATGATCAAAAACCTAACCTTGTTCCAAACAATTTTACTCTGCACATCTTTTCAGGTAAACAAAACCACTATTCAGTACATTAATACTAATCACTGTACTTAAAGCGACAAACGCGTACAAAATCGCGTTCTGTTAATGCAAAATGCATCTCACCTAAATGGCTTTATGCATATTATTAATGCATATAGCAGCGCCATTAGACATGTCGTTAGACAGATTTGCAAGCAAGCTTCTTAGGCTGTGGTTTGTTATTATGACGTATTAAAATAAGCCATGGCACCTATGATGACCGGTCCCAACTGACGGCGTCCGTTCACGAACATGACGCATGGATCATATCTCTTGTGCCAATCCTGAGCGCTCCTGTGCCATCTCATCAGGCTCATCCAGGTTTTGCCCGTAATGGTAATAATGTCGTCCGCCCATCTAATCGTTCTAGTGTATTGTGCAAAGTGATTTTTTTTTCTCATTTCGTAAATTACAAATGGTTCTGTAGGTAATCGAAATAACTTAATTTCCACGAAGTAAAGCTTATTCCAGCTCACTTATTTTCCATTTTCTGCTTAAATCGTAATCTTTTGAAATGCCTCAAAAGTTCTTTGGTAATTTTTTAGTGGCTTAGCCTACAAACGATTCAAAACGATGATTTGGTTCTTCAAGGTGTGAAAATAACCTAGTTTCGATTGGAAGATAATCCCTTATAGCATTATGTTCACCAATTTAACCAATAACGGTTAATAAAACTAGAAATCAAACATTCGTTTCTACCTTAAAAGAAAGCCCATAAAACTCCGCATAACTAGTAACTAGGGAAAACGTTTTACGTAACGATAGCTCTAACCTACTACATTACTCTGCGGCAGTCGCTGGGTGTTATCTAGGTACTGCGTTTCAATCTGATACTTTGCTGATTTACTGACATAATACCTAGCTACTGTAGATATACTATGTACAACGCTACAAGGTTCTTTTGGTGCATGGCCAGAATTGGAACTAAGCCGACGTTAGCACGGACGCAATAAAATCGCGGCGGGATTTTATCGCGCACTGGATTTTCAACTCTCGGTGCTAAGCAGAGCGTTGAAAATCCAGTGCGCGATAAAATTCCGCCGCGATTTTATTACGTCCGTGCGAACGTCGGCTAACACCGCTTCATCTTGTTTTGTCAATACAATTTTTATGACAATTTCACTAATGTTTACCAACAACCAATCTGCCAATATCATTCAGGAGCTAAAAGATCCTTGCAGCAGTTTTATTAGACAGCAGTGATATCCTAGTGGTGTGATGACCGTCGGACAGCCAAGTCATAGCTCTCGAGTAACCAACCCAAGGCATACCTCTGACTTTTCGGATTCATGTGGGTATTGTATAATTATCTTCTAAAACGATGAAGGAAAACATCGTGAGGAAACAGGAACAGGCATGCCTGAGAGATATTTATCGACGGCATGTGAAGTCAATTCAGAAGTACAGACGCCAGCACATCAAGCTACCCGAACTGTCAAATTTTCCCAATCAACTTTGAACCTTAGTCTTCAGCGATAAAGTTGAAAATCTATTAAATAAATTTGACAGATTGTAGTAGCTTGATGTGCTGGCGTCTGTACATGGGCGGCACACATCGTGAGGAAACAGGAACAGGCATGCCTGAGAGATATTTGTCGAGGGCATGTGAAGTCAATTCAGAAGTACATGGGCGGCACACATCGTGAGGAAACAGGAACAGGCATGCCTGAGAGATATTTGTCGACGGCATGTGAAGTCAATTCAGAAGTACATGGGCGGCACACATCGTGAGGAAACAGGAACAGGCATGCCTGAGAGATATTTGTCGACGGCATGTGAAGTCAATTCAGAAGTACATGGGCGGCACAAATACTCTAACACCAGATTAGTAACTAACCACACGAAAGAGAAAGAAAAAGCACTTGAATAATTACGGCATTCTACTTTTAGAAAAGTTCGGCTCAGCAGTGCTATTCTGTAAAAATCTCACCGTGAACGCTTAGGTGAAGTGAGCTTGAAGTGAGCTGTCATTCCACCAAATACTAGGGATTGACACAGTTGACAGCTCACTTTCAAGCTGACTTCACCTAAGCGTTCACGGTGAGATTTTTACAGAATAGCACTGCAAGAGAGCGTTTCTCCGTCACTCATACCTGTGTGGCAGCCTTTTTCTGAAGATCGATGTCAGATTTACATCCGGGTAAGATTACTATAGCTGTACGATACGAGCATCTATTGACGCGTGGCGAAAACCAGAACTAAAGTCGCCATTTTGTTTTTTCAATACAATTTCTGTGCCAATATAACAAATGTACCTATACCAACAGCGCCCCCTGTCAACGTCATACGAGTGTCAAGATCTTTGAAGCAATTTAATTTAGCTATACTTTGTTGTTTTACTGTCACAATACTTAACTACGACAAAATGGCGTAAGCTGGGCACAGTGGGTCGTGTGGACGGTCGATTGAACCTCGATGTCGCGCCTTAAAAGGGATTATTGTCAATTTGCTACAGGCTAACGATTGCGTAGTGTAGGTTTTTATTGGAAGAACTGTTTAGTGTATGGAAGCTTACTGGGCTCGACCATCCAGGAGATAATTATACCTCTATTCTGTAAAAATCGTACCTTGAAAACTTAGGTGAAGTGAACTTGAAGTGAGGTGTCAATAGTGTCGCGGGAAAGTCCGAAAGGGATACCGTGGCCCCTGGCAACATACAGGCAACCGAAGGAACACGGGTGGGTTTTAGTGAGTAAGAGTCCACAGCGGGAGAAGTTATTTGATAATTTCCCACCTAAAAAAGAAAAGGTGTCAATATCTCTAGTATCAGGTGAAAAGACGGCTCATTTTACCTAAGGGCTCGTGCAGACCAGCACGATATCGCGGGCGCGACAGGCAGCGCGACCATTGTAGCGCCCGCGATATCGCGCTGGTCTGCTCGAGGCTTAAGTTGTGATATTTTTACAGAATAGCACCGCTGGTTTCTGAGAGACGAGAAAATGATACACGGGGTTGATAAAATTCAAGAGCACATCAGTTGTCTGCTCTAACAAAGAACTCAATTATATGACGATTCTGTTGCTCAGTTGTAGTTTTCTCATAACTGTGCTTTTAGTTCAGTTGCACTTGCACTGTTACCTCACACCTACTGTGCTAGATTACTATCTGCAGCCAAGACAGTAACGTTCTACTGGGCATATAAAAGTACCTGAAGTAGGTACGTCGGTAAGTACTTAGTTAAAACTTTAGGTACAGATATACATAAAAGCGAGGTGTGTAAGTGGGGCGCCTCAAACTAGGCTATCGCGACATCTGATACCGAAGGAATGTCACTTGCCGACAGGGTTGCTACTTCGCAGGATAGAATATATTACTTTTATTTTCTTAATTTTTCACCGGAAAGTGCTAATTTGACCACACTTAGAGTTTTTCAGTAGGAACGTCTTTCTTTATCATTAAAGATAGTTAATTACCTACTATGCATGTGATTATAGAACACGTTCGCACGGACGTAATAAAATCGCGGCGATTTTTTTTCGTGCACTTAATTTTCAACGCTCTGCTTAGCGCCGAGTTGGAAATCCAATAGTGTTTTTTCAACGCGCTGGGACGAGAGTGCGTCCCAGTGCGTTGGATTCTTAACGCACGACTTCACACCGATAGTTGAAAAACCAGTGCGCGATAAAATCCCGCCGTGATTTTATTACGTCCGTACGAACGTGGGCTTATTGTTTTCTTTATTTTATTTGTAGGTACTTAATTTATAAAAGAAACGTATTAAATTTTTCTGAAAATGTTTGAGTACCTCCATAAAAGTTAAGGATAAAATTGTATTCAAGCAAATTTTAAAATGCCTAACTATTTAAAAACAAAAATTGGGAAAAGTACTTACTTTTTTAAATTGATAATTACTGTTTCTACTTTTTTGCTTATCAAGGTAGTTTTTTTTTTAACCTGGCAACCCTATCGGCTGCATGCGCTGCACTAAGTATACGCAGGTAGGTACACAACAACGTATGCGTCGCATTCCATTAACGCCTCGATTATACGTGAGGAGGAATAACTTATTCTGACTATTGCGTATTTACTTGTTTATGGAAGAAATAAAACAGTTTTATTACTTGGTAGGTAGAAGCGATGGTGACAGCCTTGTAAGTATAATGAAAATGACACGTCACTTCAAGTAGCTCGTTCTCAGAGTAGTTATTACTTTGAGAGCTCGCTATAGTCTTTAGTATATCTGTGTTTAGAAACCGAAGATTGATTTTATTTTATCTAATTTCTTAAACATTGTCGAAATGTGGGTGTACACTGTACTTTATGTAAACCTTTGTCTAAACTTCCGGGAGTACAGGTCAGATGTTATTCAAAATTCAAAAGTCATTTATTCAAACTAGGCTAAGAATCAGCACTTTTCGAACGTCAAAATTACATAAGACAGTCCCCCAAAAACGCCCACCCTTCACCACTTCCTAGTGCCTTTAGCTGGGTAGAAGAAGTGGCGCAACAAACTCCCCAGCAGCACAGCTGTCTGTTCAAGTTAGAAAAATGATTCTATACAATAGTATGCAAAATAACTTAATTATGCAACACAAAACATAATTCAAATGATAAATTATAGGCCATATGTCAGCTAGCATACGCCAATATACCAACTAAAAACATCGAGAACTATACTCAAGCATTTAAAAAAAAAAACTAAACGTAAACAGAACTAAATATCTAAATAAAAGTCTCCAGACATAAAGGGCGTGCCCGCTTACATAAAGCTGAAATTGGCAGTTATAAATGATAAACTAGGACCATCGAGGTAAAATAAATGAACAGTTAATTACTAATAACAATAACAAAACCATGATCAGCAAGACGACCAGTCACCACAAGCAGCACCCGTTCACGAGCATAACGCAAAGATCAGCCATTACCCCCCTCGCCATATTTGAGGGAAGGAGGCATGTTGTGCACAACTGCACACCAATGGCTAGGTAAGTGGACGAACTACAGAAGATCGCGGGGAAGACCTGGATGAGACACGCACGGACCAGGGAAGCATGGCACAAAAAAGAGGAGGACTATATTTACTTAGCAGTGAGTGGAACAAGACTGCCAATGATGATGATGTAATTTCTTAGCTTCAAGACTCATCACATTTGAGTTTTAAGTCTTTTTGGCTTTGCTAAAACCATTTTGAGAATCTACATAATTTCGATGCGGTTGAGCATCCCATTACTATGACAATTAATAAACTTAAGATACCCTGATAAAGCCAATGTATTAAACGGGGCAATGCATTAGCAGCACAGGCGACAATAATTCCAGATAGCTTCTTCAAACAACAACAGACAGTACTATTTCCGTTGACGTAGCTATAGTCTATGCCTCTCAGTTAACCGTTGTATAAGAAGCGAGAACCGTAGTTAATCGAGTCGAGATTTACGACCGACACGGGAAAAGATCTAGTCAGAAGCAATGCATATAAACTAACAAGACAATTCGTCAGGGGTCTGTACACGATGCTGATGATGGACGTTCATTGTCTATTTGTCAGTATTAGTTCAGCAGAAAGTAGCTATCGATGTAGCGGTTGGTAAGCTTGACGTCCAAATTGGATTTCCGGATGAGGAAGTTTCTTTTTCTGTAAGATTCAGTTTCAGTCGTTCAAAGTTGCCGTCCGGTAAATGGTGATATTAGACTAGTTCAAGATACAAATCTAATACTAACTAGTGATGTGCCGGATCGTTAAAAAACGTGATACGCGGATACGGATACGGATCATAAGGGTCTAGATCTGCGAATACGGATACGGATCTCAACTTTCTTCAGGTTTAGCAGGAATTATTTATGATCCTCATCGTAACTGACTTTTGGGGGACAAAGCTAACAAGTTACTCTTTTTGAAATACAATTTACCATTAATAATAATATTAGCCTTTATTAACAATCTTACAATCTAGTTACATATATTATTTAGATAATAAAAATAAAGTTATTTTTCAGACATCGGTTTCCGAAGATTGTTTTGCTTTAGCATAGGCCTCCCCCATATTCTTCCAGAGTTCCCGGTCATGGGTTTTCCTCTTCCACATTGGCCCGGCTGTCGCTTTAAGGTCGTCGTCCCATCTTCGTGTCGGGCGTCCTCTTTTCCTTTTACCTTCTCTTGGGTACCATTCGGCTACTAATTTAGCCCATTTCTCCTTTTTGTCCCTGATCAGGTGGCCCGCCCATTTCCACTTCAGCCTTTTCACCTTGCACGACACGTCCGCAATTTTCGTTTTCCCTCGGATATGTTTAAGGCTTAATTTGTCTTTTCTCTTAACATTAAGCATACTTCTTTCCATGTTGTGTTGGCATGTTTGTAATTTCTTAGCATTTTGCTTAGTTAAAGCCCATGTTTGGCAACCGTAAGTCATGGTAGGAAGTATGCACGAGTCAAATACTTTTCTTTTTAACGTCATCGGTATTGACTGATTTTTTGTGACTTCTTTTAGGGACCAATATCGCTTCCACGCTACATTTACCCTGTTGTGTACTTCTTTTGACGTATCGTTTGTAGGAGATATGATCTGTCCAAGGTAAATGTATTCATCTACAAACTCGATTAGATCGTTGTTGACCCGTATGGGTGGTTTCGAACGATTCGTCATCAATTTGGTTTTTGTTAGATTGATCTGCAGACCTACTTTTTGGCTTTCCTCTACAAGTTGTCTGAGCATAGTTTGCAGTTGATCCGGGTTATCAGAAATTATTATAAGGTCATCTGCAAATCGAAGGTGGTTCAGCATCACTCCATTTACCTTAATACCGTAAGTTGACCATTCCAGGTTTCGAAACACAAGTTCTAACGTTGCTGAGAATAATTTAGGTGATAAGGGATCACCCTGTCTGACGCCTTTTTTAATGGGGAATAGTTCTCCCAGTCTTTCCGTTTTAATTTTCGCGGTCATGTTTTTGTAGATGTTCCGTATGACCCGAATATATTTCTTAGGTACTCCTTGACTAGCCAGCGCTTCCCAAATCTTTTTGTGTTTTAGAGAGTCAAATGCCTTATGATAGTCTACAAACGCTAGATAGTAAGGTAATCCATATTCTTTGTACTTCTCTGTGATTTGTTTGATAGTAAAAATATGGTCTATGGTCGAGAAACCGCTGCGGAATCCTGCCTGTTCTTTTGGCTGGTTTTCATCTAAACTATTTGTAATCCGACCTAGTATAATTTTTGAAAATATTTTGTAAAGATTGGACATGAGACTTATTGGTCTATAGTTGTTAATGTCATCCATTCTTCCCTTTTTATGGAGCAAAGTAATTGTTGACGTAGTCCATTGTTTTGGTGCTTTTTCTTGTTTTAGAATATCATTAAATATGTCGTGCAAAGTATTAAGTAAAACATCTGAGGACCCTTTCAATAGTTCGTTCGAGATTCTATCTTCCCCTGGCGTTTTTCCACTTTTTTGTGATTGGATGGCTTTCAATATTTCACTTTCCATTATTTCTGGGGTCTCGTCTTCGTCCTCCATGTGGTTTAGATATGATAATGATGGTGTGGTTTTTTCATCGTCGTTGTAAAGGTTTCGATAGAAATCTGTTGCTGCTTCTAATATTTCGGATCTTTTCGTTTTATTCTTTTGGTCTTTCTGTTTATTCATTTCTGGTATCCAGTTTGTATATTCTTCCAACTCCTTCCAAGCTTTTTTGACTCCTCCAGTAAATTTAATGTGAAAAATAATTCGATCTTGTCTTTTTTGTTTTCTATGATTTCTTATGCATTCGTTGATCTTTTTACTTATCTTAATTATTTCTCTCCTGTCAATTGGTTTTTGCCGTCTCAAAATCTGTCTCGTTTCCACTAAATCTCTCGCTTCTTTTCCGATTTTATCTTTTGAAGCTTTAGTTGATTGCGTACCGTTTTCAATCTGTTTTAGTTGATTTTCTAATATATCGTATTTTTCATGTATAGTATGAGTTTCCTGGAGTTTGTCTTGTAAAGCATGTTTTAAGGTGTCTAAAATAATATCCGGTAAGGGCAATTTAAATGGTTGTTTACTATTTCGTAAATGTTTGCGTGAATGTTTTATATGGGACACAGTCATTGTTCCTCGAACCATGCGATGGTCGGTGTTGAAGTTGAGTTGGTTTATGACATCGACATCCTTGAACAATTTGGGTTTGTTCGTAATTATAAAGTCTATTTCATTTTTGACGTATCCGTTTGGCGACAACCATGTCCATTTTCTGCTAGGTTTTTTGTTGAAATAACTGTTCATGACACTAAGATTGTGCTCTTGTGCAAAGTCTATTAACCTCTGTCCGTTGTTGTTTCGCTTTCCAGATGTATATGGTCCCAAGTAATTGTTCTCGTTGCTTGTTCGATTTCCTATAATGGCATTTAGATCTCCAATTACAATGACTGTATTGTGCATTTTATCCATTACTTCTCTTAGTTTATGATAGAACAGGTCTTTTGTTTCTTCTTCTGCAATTTCGGTTGGAGCATACACTTGCACTATTGAAATGGGGTGTTTATATTCGGGAAGCTCAATATTCAGAACTGATATTCGATCTGAAATTCCAATGAATTCTAGTATATTGTCTTTGAGGTACTTTTTCACAAGGAATCCAACGCCGTATCGTCCCGAAGTTTCATTTTTATAATATAATATATAATCACCGTATTCTTCTATTTGTTCACCTGATCTTCTTATTTCCGATAAACCTATGATATCCCATTTAATCTTTTGTAGTGCATTGTCCAATTCGTATAATCTATCTTGTGTTTTTAAAGTCCTTGTGTTTTTAAAGTCCTTGTATTTAATGTTGCTATGCAATAATTTATTGTATTATTTCTGTTGTGTGAATTTTCCTTCTTTGATAGTATATCTGGGGGGTTTTGGTCTCTAACCCCACGGTGACCAACCGGGTTGGGGAGATTTTTATTTACTGAGAGTTTTTTATTTGTTGTGTTTGTTGTTTTTCTTCTTTGGTTACCGATGTCTAGCGAATCCTATGCGTTAGGTGTGTTTTTATTAGATAAGGAGTAAGATCTGGATCTCATATACTCAAATGGATCCGTTCGTTGTAGTTTTGCAGGAGCTATTAGAGTTTTTCCACTATCTTTTCGTAGTTGTGGTGTTGTAGTGGGCGATGTTGAAATGTCTCTTTTCCTTTTCTCGTTGTCTTTAGCTTTTACTAACACTTTATTGTTCTTGATATAGGCTTTGTTTCCCTTTTCTCTCTCTTGCTCAAGCTGTGGTTGCAGTTCTTTCCGTTTCTGTAATGTTTCTTTGGTGAAATCTTCTGTGATGTAAGTGTTCTCAGGCATTTTCCTTTTGTTTTTTAATACCTCAACTTTTTTGTTATAGGTTGTAAAGGAAATTAGTACAGGTCTTATTTTGTCTGTCCTTTGTTTACCAATTCTATGCATTTTGTTGATGTCATAATTCTCGATTTTCACATCCAATTTATGAAATAATTCTGTGATGTTTTTAGACAGTTCCGCATAGTTGGTGTCTCTTCCTTTTAGTCCGTGTACTATTACATTGTTTCTTTTATTTATATTTTCTAATGAATTAATTTTCATGTTAAGGACTTGGATTTCTAATTTTAGTACTTTATTTTCTTCTAAAAGCGGTTTAATTTTCTCGTCTATAGACACCATAATTTTATCGGTATTAGCAGTAATAACAATTTAAACAATTTACCATTACTCAATATATATATTTTTGAGGTTCTTGAAAACAACATAGTTTTAATTGATGTGTTAACTCACATAATTATTTCAATTAACATAGCACAAATATTAGAGGTTTGATCTCACTACAAAGATAGTTTAATTACTACCTTATAACTTAATTTGCTGGTACTTAGTCTACTTGAATTGTAATAAATATGTTTTTTTTTTAAATTTCGATTGAAGTTAACAGTATTTCATTGCTATATATCTTTAAAATTTCATATACGTAATGAAATGTATTAATGTAAAAGATCCGTTCAAGATCCGCCAAAAAGTAATGGATACGGATACAGATCTTTTTTCTCCCTCGGATATCCGCGGATACGGATACGGATATCCGGCACATCACTGATACTAACGCATTATCATGATATTACGAAGAATTGTAGAACCAATGATAAAGTTACTAGTGTGCAAGACCTTGCTATCAACGTTTTCACTTGTAAAGTCATACGTGAGAAAGTGATTGATGATCAGTGACAGTATTCTATTTTTATTTCTTGTGTATACAAAGATAAGCGATAAATGCGCAGAAAAAAATGTAACAGTGATCTAATTGTAAGGTCAATCACCTGACGTTTTATATGATTAGGGATTACATAACTCTGTGACCTTCAATGTTTTTATTGCTAAAGCATTTTACATTTTTAAATAGAGCACTAATTAATTATGTAGATAGAGCTACGTAGAAAGGCCACTTCTTTTCTCTGTAGAAGGAACTCTTTTCATACATAGAAGCAATTTTGTGCAATAATTTTTCAATCATGTTTGTTTTAGGGCCCTCGTACACAGGTGCGACGCGACGGCGCTACGCGACTCTGGTGGAACAGTTTCTATGAAAACGGGAATCGGTCTACCGGTGTCGCGGCGCGAGCCTTTAGTTCTCTTGCTAGCAAAAAGTATGAAAGGTGATGTATCAATTAGGTACCTACTCGAATAAACGAAAATATCCAAACACATTAACTGTGCTAGGACATCCATCAACATGACAAGTAGATGACGTTGTTGCCAGCGTAAAAAAAACTGTTCTGATACTGACATATGTGCCCAAAATTATTGTAATCAAAACAGTAAGTACCTATCCTAAATGTGAAAGTTTGTATATTTCGATGTTTGTTAGTCAATCACGCAAACACGGCTGAACGGATTTGGATGAAATCTGGCACACAGATAGGTTATAAACCTGAATTACCACAAAGGAAACTTTTTATCTCGGTAGGACGTTCCCGCGGGATTATTTCCGCCATCCACGCAGGCGAAGCCTCTGGCCAAAGTTAGTTGGCTAGTATTTAATATAAAAGCATCAAATAATAATCTGATGGGATCGTGCAACAATCCATTAATTTCGTAAAATCATTATGGCCGACACGCCAAACACAAAATGGCGGGAAATGCTTTTCACTAATGAGTTGCTTTCCATGTTAATGTGTAATTTCGGGTGTCGGATGTAGCAATATTGCTAAGTTAATCTGGGAGATAAATAAATAATATTTCTCTATGGACATAATAATATGTGAAACATTCAATGTTAATGGTTTGTTTGGAAATGCTCAGAACTACCAGCGTTTGATTTTCTCTTTTACTAAGGCAAGAACATGCCTAACGCACCTAAAGTTAAGGTGAAACAGACTTTATAAACACTGGTTATCAAGTAAAGTACCTACTTCGTCATTTCGCATTTTTTAATATTTCTGATGATTTCAGTTTTGACTTGAAAGTTTTATTGTTCTGGAGAGATCTTTATAACCTTCTAGAATTCATTAAAATGACATCCCTCTTCGAATCAGTCATTTTACTTAACTATACTCCGTTTGAAATAAGATTAGACATTTAAACAAACCTTTTTTACAGTCCGTTGAACCGATTTTGACTTCTATACCGTAGGCATAAGGATGGCATTAAAAGCAAAAAAAGTGGTTACAAACCAACTGTTTACTGCAGCTGTCATTTGTCATGCCACCAACGCAATAGAAGTCAAAATCGGTTAAACGGACTGTAAAAAAGGTTTAGTTAAATGTCTAATCTTATTTCAAACGGAGTATACGTATGTTTAGGTGTACTTAAACTCTGTAATTATTGGAACGTTTCTAGAAGTGGTTACCTACGGCTCTCGTTATTCGTTATCTTAACTGCATTAGTTTTGCTAGTTCTGTAATTGACTGGTTGACGTTGAGATATGCTGTAACAGACTTAATGCAACATAGACATTGGTCGTACTCGTAGGTAACAGATTCATTAGAGCTAACCGATGAATTTGTAAGGCTTGTCCACCTAGCTAGAAAAATACGAACCAAGACCTACTCTTGGTTAGCTTTAATGCTAATGTTGATGGTCGTCAAAATACACGGTGCAATTTGGCAAATACTGGCTTATATTAACAGAGACCAGTCGAGGAATCCCTGACAAAAAATAAAAAAGAATAAGATAAAGAAAAACGCACTTCCTTGCTCATTAATCGACTGATATTTCCACCAACCGGAACACGTTCGAACCAACGGGTATAAATTAAAAACTTTCATAAAACAACTCGTTTTTGCAATGGCGCCCATTAGCGATCCGTGATTTACGTGAACATATAAATTTTTAGAGGTTTCATGAATGACCATTAAATCATCCAATATACATTTCCAAATACATTTTGTAAATCTGGACATTTATGGGAAAAATAAATTAATCAACAATAGCTCCAAGCATAGGCAGGCAGACAAGGATATTCTCAATAGAAAATGTATTAGTACAAATGCAAAACTATCGATTGAAGGCGATTAGCTATAAGCCCAATCCCCAGCATTATTTAAAATTAAAAACAAGCCATTTTCACAAATGATGCAAAACATTTTTCATCAGTGTAAAAGCAGCTGTTTTAAGCAGTTTTTTTTAATGGATTCTACCTACTGTAAAACTGGGACGACTGGGAGTGAGCCCAAATAGGCACATTAATTAATGCTGACACATTTATTCCACAAAAAGCCAGTATACATTTTAAACGATGACAGTACTTCATTCATTAGTCCGATTTTCGGAAATGCTGAAATCAACGGAAAATGTCCATTCTTATCTGTCACTCCATATTATTTTCTTCGATATAATCATCTACTTAGATTATTAAAATTGATTCATGAATACTATACTAGGAAATATCCTGAATAAGTCAGAGTTCCATTATCTTTCCTGTGATACGACTAAATGCGACACGGAAATGACACAACTCCATGTTAATAATTCTGACAGTGGCTATTGTTATTTTTTCGTGTGACAACACTGCTAACAAAAGTGTCATGGCGTCGCTCTCTGTTATTTTAATTAATTATGGATTGCATGTTTTTTGGTGTTGTATCATTTGGTGGAATGTAAATTGAGGTTTTAACAAACGAAATTACTAATTAAAGCGCTATGTTTTTTGTTCCTTTTGAATTTTATTCGACAAATGTTTCGTTTCATTATGTTGTTTCCATCTGATCTCCCCTTTTCGACAATCTAAGCCAAAGCTCGTGTTTCGTTAAAGATGTCCCGAAGCATTCCTTCGTCCTTTGAACTGTAGGAGACGATCACAATGAAGAAACTCATTTAAATTCTCAGTATCTACTTGCATACGTGTGCAATGTAATTGGAAACGGGAAAATATATTGAGTTCATCGTAAGTCGTATAATGTATCTGGATATATTGGACATTTTGGCGATACACTTTTTAATATTAAAAAGGAGTTACAATAAATATTCCTGTTCAAGTAGCTGGAACTCCAACTGCCGATATATTCTAATTCACAAATGCGGCTGCAATACCACGGTATCCGGCTAAGCCTACTATTATTTCTCTCTAATGCCGGCTACCTACGTTAAACTACAGCTTAGATCCGTTTTCCCATAAATAGATATAACAAAGCCATGCAAATCGGTGGGTGGTCTACTTCGCTATTAGTTAAGCCTCAAAAACCTGCATTATTGTCTGTTGGTCACGCACCTAGGGTTCCGCAGCCAAGAAACAATTATTTAATAGTAGTATTAGATATGTACTGGTAATAAAAAAAAAACTTGCAGTGTTTGAAATACTGCATGTTTTTTTTTATTTTTTATCTATGGTTAGTGTAGAATCCTGTTGATCCCGTATTTAAGCTGATTATATCACTACAGTGGCGCATCACTACACCCAGCATCCTGTGCAGGCCCGCTCCACTTTTTACCACTACAGTTAGGATAGAGATATAGAAGAGAGAGTTGCGGAGCATCACACTTGAATTTGATATTTGTCATACGCCTACGGAACCCCACAAACCACTTTGTCAACTTGATACTGTATCGATCAAGTCGATCAGTCAACGAACTTTAGACCAAACGCGCCAGACCGAAAAGAATTAGAACTGAGCCGTGACTTTGGACGGAATTAGCAGACATTGAGTACAAAACAATACACAATGGTGTTAGTTGACAGCTTTGTAAACAAAGACAATTCTCTAAAGTGCTTTGTAGTAATAATTTTAATATATTTGTGGAACTTCAGTATTATTGCTCCCACTGGCATCGCCACTGGCGTGTGCTGATAGATAAGTAACCTTTTCTTTTACAGATAACATCTTCAATTGTAAACAAATTAAACTTGAATAGGTATATGATTTGCTATCAGCGATAAACGTTCACGTGATCCAAAATTGTCAGGACTTAGGTCAGTATATTATTTACTTAGGTATTTTTAATTGATGATTGTATTTCGAAATGATCGGAGATTATAATCCGTCAGACTACGCATATAAGTGTGGTATAGAAGCCATTTAATCTATTCCTATTATTTCTAAGTATCGTGACTCAGTTATTAATAAGACATTATCTAGCTTATTTCAATGCGGCAGCATCGTGTTACCTATAACAATTAAATCTATTTTCTCAAGCAGCCTCAGTATATCAAAGTACCGTTGCTGATAATGGCGCTACACTATGACTCAATGTCTAAAATCAGAACAATAGTAGCTTTAATTCCTATTGTTAGATGATTGTTAGTAACGACCAGACTGATCGTGGAGCTGTCAAAACTAATCACGGAACAATATCAGTTTGACATCTGACAGATTATGAAATGTCAGGCGATCGATTAGGTACTTAAATATTATTATGGGATGGCAACATTGGTGAATCGTGTTTTTTTTTTTTGCGGAAGTAGTGGACAGAAAACGTTCACGAAGAAGTACGATTTTATATGAAAACACTTAGTTCCCTCTGAAAAAAAAGAGAAAGAAAGAAAGAAAGAAAAAGTATTTATTGAGACTCGCACAGGAAATCACAAATTAATAACTAAACACCTTCAATAAGAACATTAATAAAAATAATAAAAAAAACAATAAAAAAACAAAGTAAAATTAAAATAAAAGCAGAAGGTCCTGTACGAGGCCAAAAGGCTCCTATCTCAGCATAATGCTGCGACACTTAAAAATAAATAAATGTCGCAGCGCTGGTATTCTGATAGGGCCCGCAGTGATGTCACGGATAGATAGATACAGAAAATAAATATATAATAAAATAAAAATAGATATGTGAAACACAAAATAATAAAATATAAGTAGTCCGCGTGTCTGTACCCGACGTAACATCAGTTACTTGTCTATGCCTTTAGTATCTGTCACAGAGCATGTATCTGTGGTAGTCTAGCTAGGCATCATTGAGACAAGTAAAGGGACGTAGATGCCGACACCGGCAAAAAAAAAAACTTATTTAAAAACATTACGGCATACTTAGTGAATTGTGTGAATGCTACAATAGTACAGTGTTTATTATAATGATAAGTGTTTTGTGGTAATCAGTTAACGGCAAATGGAGAAATACAGATAAACTAATGTTATGAGTGATTGAGTGGTTTATGAATTTCAAAATTCACCTATGACAAACAGTGTTATGAAAAATAAAACAAAATGCGAAATAACTGCTGTGTCTCAGTAAACCACAGAGCATAATCGTTGCCAAACATTCGCCACCATCGACAGACGCGTGCATATCAAAGGTAAGTTTAATATGTGGTATCCTTTTGAAGCTGAAGTAAATATAGTTAAAGTGGTAAATATAGTAAAAAAAGATTACTTATTGCTAAAAATAAGCACATGTGAAAAAGATTTCAGGTGTTATTTAAAGCCAGTTTACCCTTACTTTTTAGCTCATGGTCAATTAAACAGTCTGTTAGATACAAGTCTAAACATTACCTACTCATCATTATTAGTTAGCAACTTTTTAAACTTAACACTGAAGTGAAGCAAGCAAACAACATTAGTTCGGAGGTCACAGTTGGTAAAACATTGCGCTTCTGCCAAAATCAAATAAAGATGGCGAGGTTATGTCTCGTTCTACACTTGAACAAATAGCTCAATTTAATTTTACTTGTATCATCGTGGCTCCGCTCTGTTATCTTAATATCCGACTTACTACAAACCGTATTCTATAAGCATAAATCTCGATTGAACGGTAGATTTGATTATGAAATCTAAAAGAAAAGGTGGGTGGACGTCTGAAAGATGATGTGGCTCGAAAGGGGGTGACTTTTGAGATGACGTATGGAAGAAAAAGACATGTTGGACCGACCACAAATAAATTGTGATAAAGGCAGGAGAGATGATGAATGATGATGATGAATTGATGACCTATGTGACTACGGTTTCAAAGTAACCATGTGGCTGTAGTGGTATGTAACCCAAACATGCACACAACTTGCGAACTGATGTGCGTCGCCCGTCTGTGAGTTCAGTCAGTCAGAACTCAGAGACAGTTCGAGACACACAGTCAGTCATTAGCTGCTGTTCGCGTCACTCGCGTCATTATATAATCATAATCTTAGTAATTGCTTATGAACAGTGTTTAGTTATAGTAACTTCGTCATTAAATTCATTGCTTTATACCTACATGAATATTTCATTTCAACTACTATAGAACATATAACACACCCTAACAAAAATTCTTTAAAGCCTTTCCCGTTTAATTCCTATTACTTTTAAATCGAATTCTTATGTGAAAAGCTTAACATCTTTTTAAGAATCTCTCAACTAAGAACACATTATTAGATAGTCGAGATAAAATGGAGCAATATTCCGAATACCAAGGCGATTCCCGTCCGATAGTGGTCTAGCGGTATTTGATCCAATATTCAAAGAATTGTTGAACATTTTACAATCTTTTAAATAGTACTTTGCTGTTCATTGCAGTGTGAGGTTTAGTACAATGTAGGGAATTTTGTGAACTTTTAACATGAAAATTGTTAAAACACATAAGATTTTCTTTTATCTACTGAAATACGCGCAGAAGAGACAAGGGTAAGGGCTTTCATTTCCATATCACGAGGCACATAATAAATTGTCTCAAATTACACAAATATGCTATATTTTACATTGCCCATTTGTCGTGAAAGCTAACGGCGAACACAAAAGTACCATTATAAATAATATCCAGCAAAACAAAGGTCGGAGCCGCCATGTTTTTGACACTTTGTTGGAATCAAATTAGTTTCGCGGGAAAATTTAGTAACCTTATACAAAGTCCTGTCGTTTTTTACCTTTGTTACCGTCAAGGGAATCAGGAGCAGGCTATACTGTGGCTGAAGGGCCTACACAATGGCTGGGTATCGTGTTTCTATGCGACATGCAAGTATAATTGAGTTTATTTTAATAGTGAAGCCATGAAATTGACTCGACATAGATACCCTTTACGCGGCGGAAAATAATGAAGACAGATAACAAAATTCATCTCGGAGCAGAGACATTTTATCAATTGAAGATGATATAAATTCAGATCTTGTCTATGACGACACCCTGCTAGGTGCTTAGGACGACGCGACGATCAACTTAATTGCTACCAAATTCAATTAGGTACCTTCAAAAAAACTTGAGTTATTTTAATTGAATCCAGAAAGCGAAAACGTCTGGCTGAGTCCACAATAAACAGCTAACTCAATAAAGTCAAGTAAGTATTGTAACAAACTTATGTTCGGCCAAAACTGGCTAACTGAATAAATGGTAGGTACCTGCGACCCCAGTTAGAGCTGGAATACTTTTTATTCCGGAAACATTTACTACATTTATTCAGGAGCCCGTGAATAGTGGACTTAAAATAAACAAGGTTCAGGGTTGGTAGTTCAGAGCGCAAAGATTTGCGGGAACGAAAACAATCGACTATACTCGTAAAACAAATGTTTGCAATAAAAAAACATGGAGGAGACAATTTTATGTCTGTTTAGAAAGTGGTTATCCTGGTGTTGGCTGACATGACAACTTCAGTGTTAAGAAAATAGATTACTTTCTTGCAACATGTTATTCAGTCTACATCCCCAAAAACAAGAACAAAAACAGCCACTACACGGTCTCGCGATCATTTATCATCGGACCCGACTCCGGGCTGCAGACACGACTACTGTCAACCCTGCGGGTCCGTGCCTGGGTCCCGAGCCACGCCGTATTAACATTTCCGTTAACCAAACAAAACCCATTTTACTTCGGAACACCTGTAAAAACTCGCAACTCGATTTCGTTATCAGCGCTCCAGGGATGGGAATTGCCTTAACAATTTTCTCCCTAAAATTAAGGGCGTCCGCGCGTTAGTCGCAGATGCTTCTCGACTGGCGAAATTCGGAAAATTCCCGCAGTAATGCGCCTCGTTATACCTGAATAATCTTCCAGTCTTACAATTTTCTTGGACACGAAGATTGGAACTTTTAGAAATTCCACTGATTGGACATGTACTTTGCTTTCTAGAGACGACTACCTAAAGCAACGTTAGCATTCTAATAAGAGTCGAAAAAGTAAAATACACACGTAATTAATTATCAAGACGATTTTATTGCTGATATTAATTTTCGTTCGAAACATTAATCAAGGCATTATTAAAAGAAAATTCTCTCCCATGGGAAATGATCCCAAATTAGGACGGGATCAAATTAATTAGCTACATATTAAATGGCCGATGGGGTCGAAAGGTTCTGGAGTGGCGACCACGTACCGGAAGACGTAGCGTTGGAAGGCTTCCCACAAGATGGACTGATGACCTTGTGAAGGCCGCAGAAATCCGCTGGATGCGGAGAGCACAGAATCGGTCGAAGTGGAGGTGCTTGGGGGAGGCCTATGTCCAGCAGTGGACGTCTTTCGGCTGAAATGATGATGATATTAAATGGTTTCTTGGATGATTTCGTTGCGCAAATAAAGACGCATCTTTAGCCCTCCCGCTTACTTTGAAATGACGAAAAGATACTCGACTCGAACTTAGCCTACCACCCTTATCTTACCTTTTTATATATATCGTCTGGCTAATCCAGTTGGCAGTTGATGTTGGTTACCACGTGCCACTGAGCTCTCACTCTCACCGCCATCTTGCTTTACACAGTTAATTGAACAAAAGCATGATGCTTCTAAAGATGTTCCAATTAAAATTGAACGTAATATCTTACAATGTTCTCCTACCATAAACTTTATAATAATGACTGTTATTAGAGCCAGAACGCAGACATTTTATTACCTCACTACTAAATAAAATGGCTGTACATTTCAACGGTATAGTAATTAGAAACAGGGTATATTTGAGGTCTCAAGGGTCAGTAATCAGAGTTAGAGTCAGCCTACGACGTACCCTTATTTAGACCAAGCCTCTGAAGTACTAACTAACAAAACTGTTTGTACCTATTATTTCGCAGAACGTTGCTATTTCTTCTAAGAAAATTATAGAGCTGCAAAATGTCTCTGTAAATTGTATTCAATGAATATTTGATGTTATTTATGATATAATTGGGTCTTACGGCACTCATTCTGACTTTTATGATCTTCGTTGTGACACTTTAAAATGTTTGTTGGAATAGTAAGACCATCTTTTTCTTGAAAAAACTAACAATGAAAATGAGCTAAATTCCTCCTCCAGGTTACCTTTTTTACCGTACAGTTGTTAACTTATCGACACAACAAATGACTAAGCATTGCACAAACTAACACTGATTGTACACCAGTAACATTGAGTCTAAAGATCAAAAGGCGCAAATAGAAACTCGTTGCTATGGCAACCGACCTATGGGCATTGCAGGAACCCGTTTTCCCATACGTACTATTCATAACTTATAGGAAACAGCCATTTATTATTCGCTGTCGTAATATAGCACCATATAAATTCTTTTATGTCTTAGAATTCAAATCGAATGTAGGCCCTCAAAATAGATTGCTATGAAGCATGCCAGTGGTGGAGCTTTTAGTACGAACACCACCATTTTCTAAGTAGTGTGGTGGTGGTAGGATGCTGAACAATGATGATACTGTTAGGTACCGATCTTAATTCTGTCCCTGGAGTAGTTTTGTCATCACAAGTTAAATTTTAAAGCGTAATATAGGACAGTACCTATTAGTTGAACAAGAGAGCAAACAGCAATTTGACCTACCCGCAAAACAGTTAATATTTATGAATGCATACCGCATTAAATTAGCGATAGCTACCTATCTGGATCGTTGACCCAATAACAGGTAATTTATTTAGGTACGATAGCATCTAGTGTATTTTAGACATTAGCTTGTTTTATTAGAGTATCTAACATGTTATTGCCTTATACTGGAACTTAATCTATTGGGTAATGTCTATACTCCATAGGTTTAGGTAGTTATATAATGGTAAACAAAAAATACCACGTGACGAGACAGCTGTCAAGTAACCGACTAAACGTAATACCTGTCACTTCAGTTGTTATGCTACGTCACAGTTGAACTCTTCAATTTAGCAACGTTATATTTCGTTGACGTTTAGAAATTGGGCTCTTTACAATAGACAGATTACAAAATATTATAAATCTAACAAAAAAAATTGTACTCAAGCAGTTACATCTACGAAAAGTAGTTGAAGAATAAACGATAAAGTTTAACATACATTAATAAAAGAGGAAATAAATTTAATTTGGTTTTATTGTTTTTTTAACAAGAAAGTGTCATCTATAAAAACCCTTTTTGCGATTTGTTTACCTTTTTTTAACTACCTAAACCTACTTTTTTCAGGGTTACAATATGTAATTGTAGGTTAACGAGAAATATCTCCATTTTACAAGATGTCACCGACCAGTAAGACTGACTAATTAGGCCCAAGCTTTCGATTTGATCAGAATGTACGATTCTTAAATCTTGTTTGTTTGGGAAAAATAATGAAGCGAAACTATTTTTATGTAAGGACATTTTGACGCCAACACTGTTGAAAGGTATTTTAGCAGTATTTTTTTCTGAATTTGTACTTTGCTTCTCTCATGATGTAGCTGCGCGGCGCGGTGGGTGTGGTGTCGTGATGCGAAAGCTCAGTGATTCCTCAACTTGTAACAACTGTCACTCCTCTCGCACCGCGCACGGACTCAGTTGAGCGCTCGGCCTATAACTAATACTACTGGCAGGTAATTCTACCTTAAGACGACTATAAACACCCATAATTACCGAAAAATCGATAACCATAACTTATATAGATGAAGTCTAATGAAAAGACTAATCGATCTAATTTCCCTATCACCGGCAGACGAGCGTGAAATTACCTCTCAACGTCGCGTCGTCATAACTTACAAACACGTATAATAACATTTCAGACACTTGTTTATTTTTATTAAGATAAATATTCATGATACAGACTCAAAGCCCTTAATATTAAAGCTATTTATAACTACGACTTCCCGCGACGATGGTGTTTTCTTCCTTGTTACCCCATGATGATACACCATAAGCAGCTGTGACTTTACGGAAATTGGTTTCACGTTTGCAATTTTCCGAATTCGGCATTCGATTTGTGATTATTCGTGTTAAACCGTTTCGGATGCGGTCCTTACCGAGGATTTGCATGAAGTTTTGGTTCTTAAAAGTCATAGGACCTACTCTACGAATATAAAGCCGTGCATTTCACCGTAAATCGAAATAGTACCTAATTACTTCCGACTACGAATATGAATTTAAAGTACTTTCACTGTTATATATGACAACGTGGGAGTGGATTAATGGGCTAATATAAAATGTAGAGGTACGAGGAAAATAATAAAAGTCAGCTTATTAATAAATAACAATATAGGTATGAGAAGGAAATAAGGAAGGAAGCTTCAGTATGTAGCAGTGGGTTAACTGTATGAATTGGGGTGACTTAAAATTAGGAAAACCAACAAAGCGTAATAGGCTTTTGCCTTTTTAACCGACTTCAAAAAAAGGAGGAGGTTCTCAATTCGTCGGGATATTTTTTTATTTTTTTTATTTATATTCTCCGATTACTCGAAGACGGCTGGACCGATTTGAAAAATTCTTTTTTTGTTTGAAAGGGTATACTTTCAAGTTGGTCCCATTGTCATTTGGTCACGATCTGATGATGGAATCTTGGAGAAATCGAGGGAACTCTTCAAATATTAAAGGCACATCTACTATAGCAATTTAGGTATATTTGATGAGCAGTTGATATAAGGCTATTGTTACATAAACAAATTACAAATCAACCCACAAAAAAGTGAAAAAAAAAACTTTTTACAAAAAATACAACCGACTTCCAAACTACAAAGTGAAAAATAACTTTAATATCGGAATCCACCGACTTCCGAAAATAAAGTTATTTTTCACTTTGTAGTTTGGAAGTCGGTTGTATTTTTTGTAACAAGTTTTTTATTGACATGACAATGACCAACATGTGGAATTTGTAAAATAATATAAGCGTGTTTAAATGCACAATGTTTTTCGGAGACAATTCTGCAAGAAGCATGCAGTGCCTTTTCTAAAATCAGTGTTCTTTGGGGTATTTTTCAACATCTAACTAGATCGTGAGTCAACATTAAGTACTTTACCTAATAATAAATTACGGTCAATCTCACAATATGTCATCGAAGCGACCGAAATGCCTAACTAAAATAAATGTCGTGAAATAAGACGCCACTAAAAAACCGACATAAAGCGAGGAGGGAAACGAGTGATTTATCTGCAAACTTGGCGGCCATTTTGAAGCCGACCTCATCGGCATACTGCCTCCTTGATCAAATATTAAAAAGTATGAATATGGACGAATGAGTTTTTAAATATTGGGGTGCTGTATTTTTATTAATTTTCGATGAAAATATCGGATATTTACAACTGAACATAATCGAGCGACTCAATATCGCTCGTTATTCCGGTGTCAAATGCAAATTATTACTTTAATCAAAATGACGACATGTTAATAAAGCAATTTAGCCAGCGGAAACTTAATTAAAAGATACTTATTTTGACTTATCCTCCATCACCCAGCCTCAGAAGAATACGACTAAACAGTCAAGATACTTACTACATTAGTGCCCTCGAGGTTTTCGCTTTCGAGTTTTGAAACTTTTAATATTCTTATCTGTACATCAAAAGCAATTTTTTTCCACTCAATTAAGTTGGCGCAGCATTTTTTTTTATCCATCTCTATCACTTAGTAACGGAGCCATGATGCTTTGTTTTTTCCCGCCTCGGTGACACCGCGCCATTCTCGACGCCATTTTAAAAGCCTTGGACAGGCAGTGTTTTTTGACAATAATTATCTTGTAGAGTAAGTGCCTACTTGTAAATTAAGCTTTTAATTTAAAGCCTGTTTTATTAGCATGAAATTGTAAATGGTTTCAGTTGGAACGATGTTTTTTAGCGGAAAAGATATTTGTACAAAATAATCTGAATAATTTTATTGTCTTCATCCCGAGTGGAATAACATGGACTGTAAAAAGCAAATCGCATATTGCGAACTAGATATGAAAAGAGCTATAGTGTCCCAACTCAAAAGAGTAGGTACTCCAGCTACCGGGATCTGTTCCTGTTGATTTTATACATTGTGTGAGATACTAAGCAAGGTTATTTGATAACTTCATTTCATTCCCGTAAGCAGTTTTTCCGTAAACTCACTTTTCTTTATAATATTATTGTTAGTTAGAATCACAGATATAGATATACCTAGAATAACGCAAGAGCAACTACTTCGCGTGCCATTTTCGTGCCTAGCTTACGTACAAGCTGCCCCTTTCGCGCTCAGTCTGCATCGGTGCCACGCTTGTCGGAAGTCAGTTAAAAAATTTAAAATGGTTAATTACACTGTTATAAATTGTAAAAACTGCAAATGCGAGGAGAAAAATAAAAGAAATGTTTCTTAGTGCTTGTGACGTCATAGTAGGTAGTCAAAAAATGGCACGCTTGGTTTTCATACAGATCGTGATACTTGCGTTATCCAGGTCTATCTATATCTGTGGTTATAATTATACCAAATTTTTTGCGTCACAAATATTGTAACTTTTTACATTTCATTAAAAACGAAAACTTTTCTAGAAACTTTTCACGGTACGACGCCGACTGTACAGACCTTCATAACGAACGGTCCAAATCACTTTGATATTATAATTGTAACGTTCCCAAAGTTTTTGAACCTTGAAGTAGCACTCGATCCCAATCAACGTCTCTCAAGTTTACGATAAAATCCATCGTTTGGAGTTGTCACATCGAATAAGGTTCTAAGGAAAGTCAAGTGTATTAAAGTGCTGAGCGAGAATCTTCACAACCGTTAAGAATTGGATTCGTTATGAATATTTTCTTTGGCACTGATGAGATCCACTTTGCGCTTGTTAGGGGACATGTGATAAGTTTAAAACTTGGGAGTTCAGGAGATTGAGCTGTTTGAATTGAATATATCGGGCATGAATTTGTTTTGAAGATAACAGAAGTTTTATTCCTTTAGGTGAGATAATCATGTCATCCATATAAAGTTTAAAATTTGATGTTCTTTCAACAGGCTTCTTTCTTCGTTTCGCAGCTTTCACAAGAACATTATTAATCATTTTAATCTATGTTTTACCTCGTTTCCAAACCACAACAGCTAACTTCAAAGTAACTTACTTAACATTAATATAGTAAGTATTAATACACCAACTCCTAGGGGCATTTACAACCTGTTGGTTAAGAGTGTCGCAAGTCGCGGCCTGACCGCAAGTATTCCGATCTGGTCTAAGCCACTAGTTGCACTGACTTACTTAGGTTATCTAAAACAGGGTTATGCAGTAATATTTGCTTAGCCTAACTCTGTTTCGCCCCCATCTTCTTGTTGTCCGAGTTTATTGCCGGCATTACGTAAGGCATGCAGAGACAGATTGTGTGGCGACATTGCATTTATGGCTTAGCTTACAAGATAAGCGGTATTTCAAGCGATGCCTCAGGGAATTTAGTGTGATTAACATGTTCGTTTGTAGTATATTTTAACGTTTAACTTCATAAACGAGTTTGCTCTATTGAATGCTTGCTGTGCATTTTTTATAAGTGGAATTAATTTTGCACAAACTGCGGAGAAATCAAACGAGAAAAGAACTGCTTTTGTGCAAACAACGTTACTTGTTCTATCGACTATATGGTAATATTGAAATTAGGAATTCTATAATTGACCAAAGGATTCGTCCAGCTATTTATACAAAGAACGAGAGAAAAGCAAATTTATCTAAATATGATTCAATTCGTTCGTTTACTCGTTCATTCATTCATTCGGTTCTGCGTTGAATTGAAAATGACCATGTAATTCCATTTCAACGGTCTCAAAGGGTACATGGGTTTGAGCAAAAATTCGTCCGATTATATTTTTCAGAGGAGAAAATGTTAACTTCTTCAACTAATTATAATTGTAGGGAGACTTCAAAGTTGTAAGGAACTTCGTTACAGAGGACTTTTACAAATTTTAATAGGACATCTAATTTAGTTTTACGAGGTCACCAAAAAGTACTTACAAACCATCATAATGCAGAACTTAGTAGTCTCACGTCTCAAACTCCCCCCTACTTAACAAACACGAGCCGTATTGTTCTAAATTGTCATGAACTTAGCGAGATAAATTGCAGGTTTAAAATATTTTTTTCAGAACCTTTTCAAGCTTAATTTTTTGTCAAACTAACTGGGAGCTTCTGTTCTATTTACCCTTCAGGGTTTATATTTATAAAGATAAGGTATTTAGACAAGATAACTTAATTGCGCCCTATTTATTTCAAAGCAGACGGATAAAATTAACATATTTCGTGCTAATTTCACGCCAGTCGGGTCAGGGAACTGATTATGCAGTCCGCCCACGTTTCTGCTATTTTTTTATGTTTGCACTCATCTCGCTATAAATTATACGTCCCATACCTGAAGAGCTTATTAAGCTGAATTTATAAGGGCCCGGATCAAAGGTAGAATCGTTTTGGAACTCCATTGATGTTGGCGACTGAATCTAATGACCTGTTTGGGCATAAATTGGGTGATATACACGCTACCCGACGTCAAATTTATTCCAACTCCGATTGGATTGTGTCGCAAAATGTCAAGTCAGGGCCGAAATACTTTTTGGTGATTTGTCAGGCAACTCGTAAAAATACTGAAGAGTCATTAAGGTGGTGAGGGTCATAGGTTAGCAAGTCATCTTTATTAACGGGATTAGAGGTTAACACGTGACTTGCTTGCTGCTAGCAGCAACAGTAAAGTAATATTGCTTTTTGGACCCCAGAAGCGTTCAAAGCCACGTTTCGAGACAATACATTCTCAAAACAATACGGACCTGGATATCTCAAAGATTAATATTAGCCATAGGACAGTTTTTTATGTCCGAAATTAAGAATTTACCGCCCATTTCCAGAAAAAATGATCTGTCTTCAATTCATTGTGTGCGCAGAAAAAATTCAGGTCTTTTCATTTATGATTAATGTTTCTATAATTACAAGGTAGAATGAGACTCGGCAGATTGTAGGCGTATCAAATGTATATTGTTTATAAAGGAAAGATTGATTGTCTCTTCAGAGCGCTTCTAAACTGCCTGGAGGAACTGGATATAATTTCAAGACTTCTATATCTTCAATCTTATCGCCGAGGTCTTAGTGGAAAGGATGCGGAATTTCTAAGGTAACTGCAAAGTAAAAAAAAAAAATAACTATAGTGTTTGCTAATATTTCAAACAGCTAAAATGGGATGTATAGAAAAAAATATAAATTCGCTTTAGCATTATAATTCATATCCAATATTATCCATTAATTTAAAGCAAAGCTGTAAATCATGAACCATATCTTCAATGTCAGCTTAAAACTGTATACGACCCATAAAACCATAAACATCTACGCATAAAAATAAAATCAGTCAAAAAAATTTATAAATAAATCACTACTCTATTAGCCAGACCTTGTTCAAAACTAAAACTACAGAAACTTTTGTAAAATGAAATCAGACTACTCCAGCAATTTTTGCATAAACAACGCCCACATCTTTCTGTAGAAGACTGGAGGCGCAGTTGTTTACAAAAGCTATTAAAAGCACCAATTAAACTAATGAAATACATGGAACCATTTCGTCGAGAACAGTTTAAAGCTAAACAGAGTCTGAATACGTAATGATGTCGAGGAAACTTGAAGACACAACTAAAAGGTGAGGTCTTCGTCAATTACGAATTCAAAATAATGTCGTCTAATGAATTCGTTGGAGATTCGTTTGTTGGAATGATGAATAAAAATGTGTGTATTTATGTTTGGCTTAATTTGATAATAACGACATTGTATTTGTATTGAAAAAGATATAAATTAGTGTTGAATGGGATGGTGGCTATAATTAAATAAATCCCCCTTTCTTCTATATTATAGGGCAATATCACAAAAACTATAAACCCAATAAAAGAAGCCCAAACTACATTAACCATCCAAATTAATTGACGTTTATTTCCCCTTCCAATCACACAAGCCTTTAAAACACCGTTTACAAAACACAAGAGCAAGCAATGACCAGTGTTTCGGCACGAAGCCTCAATTCCAATCGTGATCAAGCAGGAATTTATTCAGTGAACTCGAAACACTTCGTTTTGTACTAAAATTACCAACACAATACGTTCATTGGGATAGTGAAGTCGCTGTGGCATTCGAAGCCACATTCTTTCCATTGATAATAATTAAAATAAATATTGAACACTGGAAGGAAGAGGCGCTTTAAGTTATACATACTTTTAAAACGATGCGTTATTATAGACTTAGCAATTAGTTTAAAATAAAATGTTTTCTGTTTCGTCTATAAAAGTTTACTTTAGCGAAATAAACATCAAGAATTGGTTCCTTTATCAAGACCTGCCAAATCTGTCGAAAATTTATTTGGACTACACCTAATACAAAAGGATTTTAGTGATACTAAAATGAATGCCGTGAATTATTCAACTTCATAAAAAACTTAATCATAAATAACACCCACTTTGCAATTTTTGTTGCGAACAAGCATAATATTTACGGAAAGAGTTTTCCTTTTAAAACTCCAGTCATTATACATGCAAAAGCGCTCGTTATTGCAATCAAAATTCACGGTGCATTTGTAACGAGAATCAAGTGACCCACAAGCGTAGCAAGTGTTAATTCTTGAAACTATGCAGCAAGCAGCTATTGGACCAAGCATTTGTTTGATCAATGCTCCACTGTTTGCTCAAAAAAGTAACATCAACTCTATTACTTACAAATATTTTCAACCCAACCGTAAAAATATATATGTTAGCAAAAAAATATACAAACGTAACAACTCAAATGAGATTCAGCATGCCTGATAAAATATATCAACACAAAAGATGGGGGAGAAAAAACTTCAACAAATAAAAAAACAGGTTCGGAGACTCGTTAATTCTAGGTCTCTTTTGACACACGAATATGATTTATGTGAATTTAAGTCGTATAACAGTGGCAATAACGTTTAAAGTCCTGATGCAGACAAAATTAAAGAATTCAGATTCAAAGACGTCTCTTAGGAAACTTTTGCGAATTGTTCCTTTTAGTTGGCGGGATTCAGAATACGTTATTATTAGGTCTAAACAGAAAAACTAAGAGCTTCAGCAATACAATTAAGTCTAATTCTCATGAAATGTTGATGATCTTAAGGCTGGGAATTACACCTGTTAAAATAAGCTTAAGTACTTTGTTGGTGTGAAACTCAGCAAGTGTTTTAATTTGCCAAATTACAGACTTAACTACTGGTGGCCCAACAAGCCAGAAACAAGTTATGGCCAACAATAACGCGGCTCCCTTCAAATTTGCTTACCACCGCAAAAACAACAGCTTAATAACTCCACCAACAAAAATAATGCATTTTAAAGTAACCTAAACAAATGGGTATGCAGGCGACGGGATCATTTAAATTCCATGGCCACGCCAATCTGCCACAGGACGAAGGCAATCAAAGTTACCAAATGAAAAAGTTGCGCTCAACCGATCCTTTGCACGGTTTGTTTGTTTTCTTATTCTGTCTCGTTTACGTTTTCTCTTTATTATTTTTTATAGGATTCTATCTTCAATTTCCACAAGGCTCTACTGTCGAGCATTTCTGGAGGGTGAATTTATCACCGAATGTGTAACAGCAGCCGGGTGTATACGGAAACCAAACTGTTTCATGTGACAAACAAGATTTATTACATCGACTCCCGCTGCATATACAAGTGGCTTTGGCTCGCATTTGTCAAAAAATCATTACATTTGGCTTCTATAGAAGACGAATGGTGGGCATGTACAGAGAAAGAAAAATGTACAGTTATTGACTTCTCTCTACCAAAAGCTTTCAGCAAAAAGTGCGATTCCAACAAGAAATGTAACGGATTTGGCAAGCACCAGTGGTTCCCTTTGATTTATAACCAGTCTTAAGTTTTTGTAGAGGTTGTACTCAAAACGTATTTCAGATATCTGAGTTACAGCGACCCCAAATCATAAGTTATAGTGATATTTCTGTTATATTTGTCTTCATCTGAGAGAAGGTCTGAGCATATTAACGTCACATTTATTCTAATAATGTCAACGTCTTCTATTTATTATTCCACAACCACAAACACAGAATTATTCCAAACTTAGAGAAAGTTCATAAAACTCATGATTTGAACGAGCAGGCGTGGTCATAATTGCCCGCCCACTAGTTATTCCATAACAGGAAGTATTGGGTGTGTGCTGACTATAAGAAAACCTTTTTACATCCATTATAAAATTGAAACAAAGTTCTGTTGCTGACGTGAATAAGAGATTCTTACGAAAGCAGTCACCGGAACCCACGCAAGCAATAATAAGCTAACTAGAATGCTTCAACACTTAACAGTTCAAATCGTAGAATCTTGGCATCAGAACAAATTCCTTATCAGCAAAGTCCTGAAATTGAAGCGGAAAAGCTCACCCCATTCCATCCACCGTTATTTATAGGGAGGCGGATATCAAGAGACACTACCCGTCTTTGTTTACAGGGATTCTCCTGAACTTAACCCAAAAGTATGTCCTTAGTTAGTTTCTTTTGTTTAAATAATTCTTGATAGTGGTTATGTGGTTTGGGTGGACAATAAGGCTAAATCATCGGTAACTGGGTCACGAGCGACCCACGCTTCTTCAATCTCTTGATTAATCAATAGTCGATCCGTAAGATTGTCTGTGGCAAGACAATTCTTTTTGAGCGGATTGTAATTATACCCCTGCAGACCCTGCAGTCAATTACCGACTTTTCCTATTAGCATTTTTTACAGTTCGAAAAAGGTGAGTAATTTTTCCGCTATTCAAATCGTTTGGTTAGCTTCTTTGCTATAAAAAGTTCGATGAAAAGAATAATCTTTTTCGTTCGGTTCTTGACCGTGACGTGGTATTTTAAGGAATTAATTCTGAAAGTTGCAAAGGCTAGGTCGAAAATTTAAATATTCATTGACTTCTGCGATTATTTTATAAGAGAAAAGAATTGGAACATTTTCTAATCTACTTTTCTATTTGATTATCGTTTAGCGAGTTTATTAGCGGGACTTTTTTCCCATGGACATTGTGAATAAGTTCTGAATAGCTCGTAATTAGTTCACGAACATATTCTAAAGCAATCACATCCTCAACATAGTTTCAAAGCACTTCAAGCCTGTAATATGTACATTTGACAAGTACCAGTGTAGTTTCAAACAGCTTCAAATGTTTTAGTTTGCTTTGAGCACTAATATAGTGCATACGGGCCACTTGCAACAACTTTGTCAAGTATTATAATTGTACTGCCACAGCAGTTCCGATTCGTTATTCAGTTTAATTTATGCTTTGAGGACATAATATTTGCAGTACCGCATGTTGTAAAATATGTATTTACATAGCAAGTTTCATGCAACGGTTAAATCAAGTCATTGCTGAAGGATCGAGACATGAAGCAAGCTTTTTGAAAAAGTATACACAAAAGTTGAGCCATAGTCATCATTGTTGTTGAGGTTTAGAAAAAGGAAATAACACCTTAATTGTCAATATCGAACAAAGGATTTGTGAGAAAACCGTAAAACTATTTTATTTATAGTCATTACTTTGTATGTATTCTCTTAAACACCAAGAACCTGATTGAGGTTTAAATCGATTTGACATTTTGCTCATTGATATTAAAAAAGTGGTTAAGAAAAACAAACTTAATAGAAGTATCAGATAGAATCCTGTCTGTTTACCCGTTTAAACAAAGATCCTCAGTTTCTAGTGACTCCAAAATACAAGTTATTTTCTAAAGGTAACTCTTAGCTGGTAATTACTGGCCCTGATAGCTGTAATGAAAGGTTTGTCCTACTTTAAGTAACGATAAGATTTTACAGGAACCCGTTGTTTTCAAACAGAAAACGAGCTAACATTGTTAAGACCCTTCGTTATTTACCTGTGAAACAACTATTATTATAAGTAATTTAGCAAAATATTCACAACGGCGGGAGGCTTTATTTCCAAAGTGCTTCTTTAGAAATAACTAGCTTTTGCCCGCGGCTTCGCCCGTGTGGATGTCGGAATATATCCCACGGGAACGTACTACCGAAATTTCATACCTAAAGCTAATAACAGAGGTAAAGGCCATTGACTCCTACCACTGCGCCCGCGTTGCTACGCGTAATTTTGAAACTGTGATAATTATCTTTTAAACTATTCATTTAAATGATATGATTTAAAGGCATATTTTAATCTAAATTAAATGCCCAATTTAAATAACATATTTTTTTTTTAATAAGGATTAATACTAAGCTTCGGAAATAACAATTACATTTTTATCAAATTCTGAAAGATAAAACCGGCCAAGTGCGTGTCGGACCACGCACAATGAAGGGTTCCGTAGTTGGGATGAATTTATCCCAAAAACAAACTTAACTTTGTAGTTGATAAACATGTTCTCCCATACGGAATGTATGGGAAAACATGTTTTTGCAACTGCAAAGTTAAGTTGGTCGAATATTACTCGATAACTAGTAAAGCCTACTTAGCTGTGATAGTTTCCCTTTTAATTTCGTTATATAAACTACTGTTGTGATTTTTTTCACACACCCAAAACCAACCATTTAGCCGGCAGGGGGGGGGACACTTGACTCTAACAAAAATGAGCACTTTAAAGCTTAATATTTCGCAAACGGATCCCTGAATCCAAAAATGGTTTTCACAAACTCACAATGTTTTTAAAGGACCTTTCCAATGATACCCCTTACTATGGGTTAATTTTTTTTTTTAAATAACATCACCACTTTACGTGTATGAGAGGTACCCTAAAAAAAAATGTTTTTCTTAATTTTATTTTACCACTTTGTCGACGTAATTAAAATATATACCTATGCCAAATTACAGTTTTCTAGTACTAAGGGTCTCGGAGCTAGACCGCGGACAGACAGACAGACAGACAGAAAGACAGACAGACAGACGGACATGACGAAACTATAAGGGTTCCTTGTTTACTACGGAACCCTAAAAATGGTTATTGTGGATCATCCTTAGAAGATAGACATATGCCATCGCGGACTTTTTTGTTGAACTTTTTAAGATGAATAATACCGTAGAACATAAATTTGATCTTTTTCCGTTATCGCAGCGCACGCCAGTAAAGCTCCCAGTCGGCATGATTTTTTCCGATTTCTTCAACAATAATCGTCAAATTTCAGCCAATTTACACAAAACTTTAATGAATTATACACTAAAACCTTCCGCATGAATCATTCTGTCCATTGGTGAAAACCGTTTGAAAATCCGTTCGGTGGTTTTTGAGTTTAACGCGTTCAGACAGACAGACAGACATACATACAGACAGACAGACGCGGCGGGGGACTTTGTTTTATAATATGTAAGGATGCAGATTTGAGGAATGAAAACTCATCCTTCTTTCTAATCAAACTAATTATGACAAATGTCTGAGCGCTCATAAATCAAATTTAGGTCCTCATCTTTGTTCCGAACAACGCAATTCTTTTAAAATAGAATTATATCATTACACAGGAGAATTCGAACCAAAGCCGACCGATCCGCCTACACAAATGGTTCGCCGTACTGTGACCACCTGCTATCCTGTCATATGAAAAAATACACGGTACAGGGGTAATGTAATTCAATACGTTGCGAGCAGATGCGGAACCATAAAAAAAATACGCCACCTGCTCGTTTGGCACTCGACAGGACGTAAAATCTGGGGCAGGCAAAGGTGCTGAAAGATCGCTCGCGTAACGTCAAAAACTGTCAAAGCCCTGGCTTTTGACGTTACGCGAGCGATCTTTCAGCAACAGCAAAATTTATCAATAGCTTTTCTATAAAACGACACCGTAGAAATTTTTTTGAAGCGCACTGATCGATTCTAAATTGGTAGATAGACAACAAGAGAGATCATCAAACCTGTGCTTCGGAAATATGTCAGGCTCAACTTTTCCTTTCTGACTACGAATAAAAGTTTTATATTTGGAAATCATTACGAGTTACCGACGACCGTCCAAACAATGATAATAATATTTACAAAGAAGCACCGTTCAAATATTCAAATATATTTCTCAGAATTCCGAATTCGCAAACGTGCAAAACCAACGCTAGGCGTCGTGACCTAACGTGGTTGGTTGGAAAAACATACTCGACATATTCGATGAAATAGCAAAGTTTATTGGGCAGCGATAGAACTCTTTATGTATTCAGTCAAATCCAACCAGCATATCAGTGTGCCAAATATCAAAGCAAAAACGTGTGCGCTACGAATCCGAAATATCAAGCTTTTTTTCACACAGTCGATAGATGAAAATCGAAAGTACGGTTTGGCTTTTTTTTCAATCTGTTTTTGCGAAGCGCGTGTATGCAACTGAAATTCATTTCAATTTGACACAATATGCAGCTCATCGGGACGCGTGAATGAATAGCGACGTTTCAGCACTATCAGTCTCATTGATGGGAACAGCGCGTTGACATTTATCTATTTTGAAAAAAATAGGCTATCGTTAGATCTATTTTTGATTATCGGATGCGTCAGACTGATTAACTACCTGGTTTTTGTATCTGGCAGCTCCAAATTTTGTTGATAGATTCTCGGCAGTTACTTTTCACGTTATCAATATTGACACAGATTTACTTATCAGATTTGAGAGATAGAGATTCAAGTTTATGTGATCGCTTTATGAATAATCAGTTTTATTATATCTATACTAATCCATACCAATATTATAAATATGAAAGTAACTCTCGTTTGTCTGTGTGTCGATCTGTCAGTGTGTTAATATATAATTATTTAACTAATGTACACAATGAGTTAAAGGTAGAGTTTCTTCTCCATACGAAAACTACCTTTTGGAAGGAGCGACTAGAATCAATTAATTTTTTTGTAAATTTTGACTTTCAAAACTGCCTTATAAGGGCCTATTTGAAATAAATGATTTGACTTTGTTACCTTTTTACGTCTTCAGATTTCTATGAAATTTGGTACACAGGTAGAACATGGCCTGGGTTAGGACATAGGATACTTTATGTCTCGGTAGTACGTTCCCGTGTGATAATTTCCGAACTCCACGCAGTCGAAGCCGCGGCCAAAAGCTAGTAGCACATAATGTGCCTCCTAGTTTAGGCCACATCATTTATTTTAGTAGTCGAGGTGCGAATTCAATTTAAAATACATCTTTGTAAGAACGATCTCCAAATGGATTTGGAGAAACCGTTATCAGCGACCCTTTGGAAAGCGAAAGGCTTTTTACACACTCAATGTAAGCCTCTTTTAAATAAATGCCCAGGTTATCAAACAGCCTCCAAAACGCTTTTATATCGTTCAAGTCTGAAACCTCAGGGGATATCGACTAAGCCAGTTCGGAATTACCTGTGAATTGCCTTCAACGCTGATTTGCTTTTGATACAACCGATATTGATGGAGATTTTTGCTGTCCTCAAAGGAACACTGGAAGCAGCCGTCTCGATACTGTTTGTAACATGTTATCTACATCTCTCCAATTAATTAATATGTTGAGCTTTCCTGAACGTTCTCAAAGCCATAAAACGTTTAACAGTTAAAAGTTTTAACTTAAGGTATCATGCAAAAATGCTTAAAATATGATGCCAACTTCAGAGAGGTGATAATCCCGACAGAGCCGCTTCACCTATTCGCAGACAAGCTTGACAACTTTTAAGCATTCTTCGACGAGCATTTCAAATTATAATTTGAACACACCCAAAATTGCTCGTATACCTACTCTAAAACTGAGACAGTAAATTCAACACATAATCTTAACTACAATCTAATCCTTTTACTTAGTGAAATTGGTGTAGCAATTAGCATAAATTTAACTCCAGCAGTGGCCCTTTCATCCCAGACTAAATTCAGCAATGTAGTAAGTTTATAGAGGCAACAATGGAATTGTCGACAATGTAGAAACGTAATACGAGTGTGTATGTATCGCCTGAACCATTGTTTGACGGAATGTTATGTAACTTGAATATTAAATAGTCGTTTTCATTTAAATATTTCTACATGGTCAGTAATTTGAACTTTGGCATTGTTTTTTGCGACCAAAATGCGTCTCCGGTACAAAGTATCTTATAATGTGAACAATCCTTCCATTATCTGTATTCTTAGCGTCGTGTTCAACGATTCCTATAATACAACTTGTTTTCATTTCCTTTAAGGAAAATACATTTTTACGAATAGAAAATTCAGTTGTGACTTTCAAAGAGTTCATTTATTTGATTCCCTTTAAGATTTTTATCTTCCGCGGACTTCGTTTATTCGGGCAGATACAATCTTTTCGTCATAAATTCTCTTATCTTACGGTACTTTGTCCACAATTGAGCAACCGTGTTGAGGACGCCAGGGCTCCGTGAAATTGATTTTGAGACCGTCTGAGATTGCGAGGCGGTGCAGCGGAGTCACGAAGATAGCGGGACACTTCAATGTGGAGGACGTGCAATCGTGCTTATTAAAAAATGCAAGAAAATCTCGTTCATCTTGTGTTGGGGACGGAAAACAGCTAGGAAATGCTATTTCTTGAGAATCAAAACAAATGACCGCTTCATTCCTTTCATATTGGAAGAATAAACATCAGTGTTACCATGAAAGACAACGAATCATCAAATATGTGTGTAGACTTTTACTTGACCATAACCCGAGGCTGTATCAGTATCATCACTTCATTACAGTGTACCTAGCGTTTACAGCTTATTACTATCGTAGACTCCCGGACGATCTCCGACTAAGTAAGGATTAGTATTCAGGATCCCCAGTCAGTTACGTGCTAATAGCCGAACCACGGATCATGGTCCTTTATTCGATTTAAAATTAGCTCCTTGATTTCCCTTTTTTTAACGTTTCGTAGTCTAATCTAATTACTTGCATTGTGTCTTCGGTTTCGACCGATATCTTTATTTTCTCCTGCCTCTTGGATACTCCTTAAAGTTTTTAGGTCATTTGTATCAATCGAGAAGTACATTTAAAGATTTGATTGATGACACATACCAAAAAGTGGTCATGGATGGAGGAGCTGGTACGGGATCCAGGGAGGAGGGCTGTGAATCATTATTAGGCGTATAGTCTAGTCTGGCTAGCTAGACGATTCTTTGGTAATTTTTCATTTCAAACATGAATAACAAGTTAGAGATGCAAGTTTTATCTTTAATCAAATTTACTATCAATGAAGCTACATTATAATGCCTGCTGACATTGTCAAATGATTTCGCATTAGTCACCGGTGTGTAGACATTCAAAATTATGCAAATATCAAATTAATTCGCGTTTAATGCTGCCATTTGTAATTTTCGACCACCTATTCGGCTAGCGAGGAAGTCTAGAATCTAAATGTTGCCAAAATAATGGGATGTTGGCTTCTATGTATGATATAATTATTTGCGATTGGAATATTGAGTTGTCAATCAATGAAACATTGACTAAGTGTCTCCTTTGTTATAAAATGTTGATGTAAATTGAATATATTTCTTATGCAGCGGTTTTGAGCTTCCTGTTGATGTTGCTTTATATGGTATAGTTGAGGATTATCTGTATTTGTAAGGTGTTGAAGATAATGATACTATGTATGTATGTTGCAATCTTATCGTGAATAGATGGGATGTTTATTAAGATTCTGGTGTCTTTGAATGAGACTTGATGTTTCTTCTGCCGACGTGTTTTACTGATGATAAATTCCTACAGTAGCACTTAATTTCGCACTTGCCTAACATATGATTATTGCATTCAAGATTGAAATTATTTTTTTAGGTAGAGTGCTTCGTAATTACGTCGATTTTATCTGCTCAGAATAAGCGAATGTTTAATACTTAAGTAAGTACCTATTTCTAGATAAAACCAACAATTTTATCATATTTCTTATTACGAAAAGAAACAGATGGTGTCTGTCAATTAAAGCTGAGTAAACTAAAAATATCCAAAAACTTCAAGTTTACAGTCACATACATACTCAATATTTACTTTTCTGAATCAGCGAATTTTACGTCAATGCTATTTATTCAAACTTCACATGGCAACAAGATTTTTTATACCCATTCTTTTGAGACGTTTTTGCTATTGAACGGACAAGAACAGATTTTTTTTTCTTGTAAGGAGGGTATTATATTATATAATAGAAGGACGTAATTATGGTCTAATTGTCCTGTTTTTTTTTTCTTGTAGGGAAGGTAGAATTATAACATCATAATTGGTTCTTTTGCGTTGTTTTTTTTTTGGTAAAAGAAGTGGTTGTATGTCCAGCAATCACTATTAAGTTCTTTGTATTACAAACTAGAATGTGGAAGGCAGAGTTGATTGATCAGTCGTCCCTTTCAAGGACTGTGGCTGATATTCAATACTTATTAAGTTATTTATGGAGGTACTCCCACATATTCTGTATAATAGTAATAAAGGTAGTGAATACAGCCTTTAACTTTAACCATAAATCAAATGAGCCTCTCACAGGCCAGGGGGACATAGTTGCCTCATAAATTATATGCAAAATGTATTATTCATGGCCTCAATATTAATAAAACCATCAAGAAACCGGCCTCTTAGGCCTACTACAGATAGTGTTAGTGTTTTTAATGATATTTTTTAATGTTTTTACTACTTATTTATTCATTTTTTTGTATATGGGTATTTTGCTTGAAATAAAACACTATTTATTTTATTTTTTACCCCTTATTTTATCACCATTTCACAAAGATTATCATGAAATCTTACTGTCCATCATAAAAATACCATTATGAAGACTACTTATATCTGATAAAAGTATTGTTTGGTATCTGGTTGCCATGGTAACTGAGCTACTTTGTAACATATTCATACTAGCCTTGAACTGTAAGTTCTAGGTAGACTAACAAAGTATCTTTGAGATCATAGCATATAAAAAATGTTATGATATAATATTAGACTACTTGATCACAAGGTATTTATGGAAGGAATAGATTATTATTCTCAGGTAAGTTGTTTAGCCTAAAACCTTGTGGAACAGGATTAATTTAATTCATCATATATTAGTTATTCAGCCTCTATTACATGGGACTTATAACATAACTGGCAAGATGTGGGTGTACCTCTGCCTAACCCTTCGGGAATTACAGCCGTGATGTTTACATGTAAATTGATTATTTACAAAAGAAATTACTTTGTCTGTCAGTTACAGAAACTACTGGTTTTAGCGCCTTTAGGTGGTCAACAATTAGTATGGTTACTATTTTGGTAGATAAAAACTGTTCTCTTTTACATCTTATCAGTCAGTTTTCTCAAGCTTTATAAACCCGTAAAAGAAGATTCCTATCTACATTATAAAACCTATTTTTTGGTATGGAAATGCAGTTCCTAATTGAAAGCTTTTTAAACATTTCATGTTAATTGATACAGTATTATGTGTTAACTGCGTTTACAAACAATGTCCGTTGCATCAATGAATCATGATTCCGTTTCAGTTCTTACAGACATATTTTAATGATCGTTGCTATGAGAAATTGTATTTGGAACTTACAGATGTGACAAGCACGTTGTTTTAGAAACTCTATTTTTATGGTACGGGTGAGGTACATATGATGATGATGCAATGAATAAAGGCTTGTTTTAATTGATACAGGTAACTTTCATACACCTGATTAAGTTCAGGCAGGAATTTGATATGAGGTTTTACAATTAATAAGTAATAAATGTTGAGTTGTGACCTCTTGAAGAAACCTAGATAGCATAGAAAATCAATTATCTTTTGATATACAAAAGATAATTGATTTTCTATGCTATCTAGGTTTCTTCAAGAGGTTTTAAAGAGGTTTTCTAAAAGTTCAGCGACAAATGAGTAAAGTGAGTGAGAATACTTGTTTTTAGGTCAATACCTCCTGAGAGCTTTTAAAAAGAGATTAAATACACAGAATTACGAAATTATATTCATCATGGTGATTTCACACATGAGCCCAGAATCCAGTAATAGACGCAGCTTCATGATAAAAACAGTGAGTAACATTCATAAAGTGAATGAATCAACTGCAAAAACGAAGCCAGCGGTCGCCCACGGCGCGAGAGGTGCCGCGGAGCCGCGCCGAGCCTGCTCGTGTGTGTGTATGCATTGTGCATGGCAAGAAGTCGTCAAGCCGGTCCCACTATCTAACACCCACTCGACACTCAAGCCTCACGGTACCGCATACACCTCCAACCAATCGCATCGACGCTTCACACACAAGTTTCAACCATTTTCAATATGAAAATAAATTCATAACACGAGAAAAAGGAACAAAACTACAACTCGTATTTAGATCACACAGCTATGTTATTTCTGAATGAAAAATTACTCAGGCCAAAAACAAAAATAAATTCGCCCCAAATTACTATTATACACACGCCGGTAAAATTGGGTAAATGATAACAAAATAAATAATGCACACGTAAAAATTACGTACCTTCATTGTCGTTGTTTCCCTCAGCGCTGAACACCGAAGTCGCCAAAACTCCGACGCACAAAACGCTCAGAAACCTCACAATCATTTTAACTGATTATTATCTTACACTGAGTTCACAGTTTTATCGAAATTAACAATTTATACACTCGACATAATCAAACCGATGACACTCGCGCTGCTGAGCAGCGATCAGCCTTTCGCAAATGGCGGCGGATGACGGATGTGTTCATCGATTGCACTCGAGCCTGCGCGTTTACAAAGCCTCTTTTGAACAATGATAATTTACTTGCAACACTGACCACGTGGGAGTATTTTCTATAAAAATGTACAGTGGATAAAATAAAAAATCAAAAACTTAGAATGAGTCTATCCATTTTTCTAAAACTCGTTTGATACGGGAAATAGTTAAATTCTGTCTACTGAATATATTCTAGTTTAAATCTTGGAGAATGAATTTTAAGTAATGGCAACTTTGAAATGTCTCACAGATTTCTATCTCTTTCGTGAGTATCCTACTGTGAATTAGCTAGAAAGAGACAAGACGTAGTTTTTGGTGTTTCTAGGGTGTCTACATTTATCCCGATTGTAGAAAAATAGGTTGTTAAAGTGAGCAACATTCATTTGTGATTCATGGTATGTGCGTTTACAGGGAAAGTTCTTCAAACTTTTCTTAATTTTTTTTCTCTTCACTAATTCTTGTATCTTGGTATTTTATGAGGCAGTGATAACAGTATTTGAATAATATTTCCTATTGTAAACAGTCTCCATAAAGATCATTGATTTTGGGCCAAATTATGAAAGTGGGAGTCAAACAAAAAAAAGTTATATTCCTTTAGAACATGTTATTTTCTTGACTTTTCACTATGGGACCAAATCTGTAGGACTATTCCCTGCGCTGTTATACGAGTTTGAAAAATACTGTTTTCTGTATGTTTTAGTTAAAAGAATAAGAGTAATCTAATTATAGTAAACAGTAACTGTAATAGTAACAGTAGCAGTAACAGTAGCTGTAATAGTAATTATAATAAGTAACAGTAAACATTACAGTTATTTATCACCTTTTACCACGAAACTAGGCTCTAGGATTATTCACAACATAACTACAATATGTGAAATAAAGTTTTTTTTCGACAGTACCTACTAGCATTAATTTATTGAAATGGGTATCATTAATATTATCTGGTTTTAGGTCTATTTAGTGGTTTCTATTCTCGCAAAAACAGTGAAATAAAATAACACATTATTTTAGATACATAAATGAACCTTGAACAGTCCAAAAAAAAAACAATAGAATTTTAATTGTTATCGATCTCCAGGAGAGCACCGGACTGTCAAGAGGATAACGGATGTAAAAGAAGCATAAAGAAGCCGAGAGGAGGTATTGATCACTTTTTTTCACGAAAACAAGTTTTCATCTAAGAACCGGATCCTGAAAAAGTAAGTCTAAAGTTTCCTAGTATGTCTGTCTCTTATGGGCATCCAGTTTTGGTCTTATTGAAGTAATAAAAGGATTAGAAGAGACGATAAGCATATTAAGAACATCCTCATTTGATGCTTGTCTGCTCTTCTTCCTCGAGAGGTTTTCTCTGAACCTCCTAAAAACTTTGTTTCGGGCCTCTGAAGCTTCTTCCGAAAGACTCCCAAATGGCACAATAGTATTTTCTGCGATTATGTCCCCTCCATGAATTAATAATTAATTTGTGCACGGTCGATGTCATTTTATGTAGACAGTTTTTGACGCAACGATGTTTAACTTATTCATTTCCGTAGGTTTAGCCAAACACAAGTAGCCAGCCACGTTTGATTTAGCTTTAGAAAGAGACGTACAAATACTGCCACAATTTTTTTTTACAACTGTTAAAATTAAGCAAATTGTACCCTAATTACGTAACAAACTGTACCCTAATTGCGTAACTTATTTTCGTAAACGATTATGACTAATTTGTTTCATTTTGACAGTTCAACAACGTTCATTTTGTTATTTACGTTGTTGAGCAGATGTTTTTTTCCAACTTATGAAGCAATGGATTAGCAATCTTTTGTTTGAAACCGAAACAAATTGTGATTGCAGGGTACAGGTTTTGCTAGCTAGAATAAAAATCCGAAGATGTTTGTGTCATCCACAAACTCTCTGTGGTGATTGTGATTCCCGAAAATTTTAAATTATGAATGGCTGGCTTTGTGGAAGAGACGGAAAATTTCGTCATAGTCATATATAATTAAATAATAATAAAATATAATTAAACAGTAATTGAAAATATGAAATCAAAATAAAGAACTTATTCGAGGATGGATCGAAACTTCGTAAATGCACCAGTTAAAAAATTAAAAATATTGTTGAGTGGGCAATGATTTTATTTTTCACATGGCAACACCGCAGTTTCGAAAGTTCAATTTCGCATGGCGGACGTGCAAGTGAACTCTGTTATTTGTTGGTGATAATTTCATTTATTATCTCGTTGTGATTCCCTATGGAAAGACAAATTCTGATGCTTCTATTTCTTTGTGGACGTGCTTTATTCATTCCTTAACATTAGATGATGCTAAAGTTTTATTTATAGTTGCATTTGTGTGAACTGCATAGTGTTTCTCAAAAATGGGAAAATGTGACGAAGCTAACGTCGAAGTTAGCATGGGGGACTCGGCGTCCCCTACTATGAAACCTGATAATTTCTCGTTCACCCCGCCTCCAGAGGCACCAGTGTTCGAACCCACGCCAGAGGAATTCCTGGACCCCCTGGCATACATCAGCAAAATACGACCAATCGCTGAGAAATCAGGGATTTGCAAGATAATACCTCCAGCGGTGAGTAAATTTCTTTGTTTCGACAAACAGTGTGTCACTAAATAGGCCTTACAAAGTGCGTTTCTATCGATAAAACACGAATATTGAGCAGTTTTCTAACCATAAAACCACTCGCGAATTACGTGTGATGCAACCATATTACCTCGACTTATTATGCTGCTCGTTATCTAAATTTAATTTTTACCTTCTAATCCCGTGTAATACGTGTCAAGTGTCGTCTGAATATGGTTTCAGGCATCATATTTTGTTTATTTAGGTCTAAATGCAGTTGCATATTGTATTGTGGAGGCTGGTTGCCATTTTGTGTCATGCCCTCCTGCCTACGATAGTTTAGATAAAAAAAGAACTATTGCGAGTTTTTTGTCGTGACTAACTGTAATCTCCACTGGTTGTTGAATGCATACTAAAATTTGACAATGAAGCCTCCTGTAGAAGGATTATTAGCATTTAAAATGGTTGCAAACACACCAAGAGAATGAATTTGCACTTTGCTATAGATAACCAACTGAATTATTGGTATGCAAGACCTACTTTCTGTATACTTGTCCATGAAATTGTATGAAACACTCACATGGAGAAGACTGCTTTGTCATCCATTTCTGTAAAACAAAAAATAATAGATGTTGGTATTTGAAGAAAAAATGGCAGATAATTACTGCACTTGAGTTGGTCTAACATTTATGGTTGCATAACATTTATGATAAATCAATGAATTAGAATTTATCTCCAATATTTTGTATACATGTAGATTATCTTGCATGCTTCTCAAATGTGCTTAATCATAAAACAACCATATTGATACATCATGTTCTTAATTATTTCAAAATTAATTTAAATTGGTTTATGATACCCATTCTACCTAACTGTATATAATAAAACAGCAATTTAAAAAAATCAAAAGATTTAAACTAGAAATGTAACAAAGATATTATCGCAAACACTACAAGAGTATAAAAATAGGTTTACTATTAGTTTAACCACCCCCTTGAGCATTCACCCCCTGGACAGTGGACCATCTCCAACCAAATGTTCTGATGTTCTATTATTCAACCTCAAAAATTTATTATTGAATTTTCAATCAATACCTTTTCTGCAACTAATGTAATCTGATTAAATATAACTGTATACGAAAATTACAATTACTGATGCTATTATAATAGCTTCACGTAATTATACAATTTCCATGTATTTCAAGTGCCAAATAATTAAAGAGTTTTTGACTATGAGTGCCAAAATCTACTAATCTTATATCAGTAAGCCAGTAGACTAATTATTATACTGGCAAGAAATAATCTGTAGTAATTAGGTTGTGGTTTTTCCTCATTAAAATTTACCCTATAAGGTAATTGTGTTGTGTTAGTGAAATTATGTCACTAGGTTTTTCACTGGAAGTGGCAATACTAATCTATGTGTAATGTGACATTTTAAAAGTAAATATTGTAATGTGGATGGTTTCTATAGCAACTGCCAGTAACTGGGTTGTGGAGGTCAGATAAGCAGTTGCTCCATGTAAAATACTGGTGTTCAGCTGCATCTGGTTAGACTGGAAGCTGACCCCAACATAGTTGGGAAAACGCTAGGCATATGATGATGATGGTTTCTATAGCAATACTACTTTAAATGTGATCCTACTATGATCATTATCAAAGACTGATAACATGGTAAACTATTACAGTTATTCAAATAAAAATAGTAATTTAACATACAGCATAATTTTAATTTGTAATAGAATTTTTAATTACAATTGAAGAATAGTATTAACGGAGGGCTGTATTTAAAGCTGATTAAATTTGGATCGTGGAAAAGATGTAAATATCATCATAGCATTATCTTTCTGCCTACCCCATTAGAAATAAGAATGATGTTAAGTATTAGAAACAGTTTAATCTAACACATCTCTTCCTAAACTTATATTTTATTAATTAAAATTGATGATTTTAAATCTACTTATACAATCAATAACTATGTTAAAATATAACTGTATACAATGTATTATTCACCATATTTTTTATATTTATCCAGACACATTAACACAGGACTGTATCATTTGAACCACATTTGGTTTTAAACATGTGGCAGCTTGTAATTAGCAAATTTTCCTACCTACAAATTATTTTTTATTTTGTTATTAGTCTGTAAGCTTTCTGTAAAATAATAAAAATTAAAATATGACAAAAACGATGTAGGGGGTGATGTCCCTATTTTGTGTTAAGATAATAAATATTGAGTATAAGCTAAAATAATTATATTTCTTAATCAATCTGCCAGGGTTAAATAGTAGGTCATTCATGTCAATTTATGTGTTAATTAGGCTGCTAACTCATTTTTGCTTCGTGACACATTTATGCAACAGGTTTTTGACATGAGTATTTATTATAGTAGTTATGCTAAAAGGTATTTTAACTGTTACTTATAGTATACAGTACTTTAGTAATAGTGATGATTATTTGTTTAAAAATATTGTGGTTGTGTTAATAAATTACTGAAACAAAAGACCTATTTTTATAAATAATGATTTTATTTGTATAAGTAATATACTTTGTTGGAGTTCTCCAATACAATTAAATAAATTAACAACAGAACAACTGTGCATATTATAATCAATATTGGAATAAATATTGTTTTGTATTTTTTTTTGTGATTTTTTGTTTTCTGGTTTAAAACAAACGTGAACCTGTATCAAGACTATGCATAATGCATAAAATAAATAAATAATAATAACTGTTAGCCTGTATCATCCCACTGCTGGGCAAAGGCCTCACTCCATGACTTCCAGTGCTTTTACAATGTTGTAATTAAATTAATAAAATGAGTTCAAAGTTGCATGTTGACATCATAGTTTTAACATTTTCCATTCTGTGGTTGTACAGGAAGCTTTTAGAACATTAGCCTTGAGTTATACTATCTCTCGAACTACTCTCTCTTATTATTAGCTCAAATCTCATTGACTGGATCCAGAGTATATAGAAGTTTGTAATTAATGATAGACTAGAACTTAATGAATAAACACCTTCTTTTCTTTATACTCTATGCCTCAGTGTCGATCTGTCTTGTAGATGTCATGTTCCGGCTTGGCGCCAAATTATATGTCGCTACCAATCTTGAGGGTTACCGAAACAAAGTAGTACATAGTATGTATTTATTCTTGTACCATAACACAACCTGTTTTTTCCTTTAATTTTCATGCTCGTGATTGTATGGTTGGTTATTTTTAATTCTGCATAAAGTTTTAATAAATAAAATCATAATAAAAATAGGCTCTGTTTTAGAACTCATTGGTGTTTCAATGTCAGTGACCTATGCAATAGCAGTAAAAAATATATGAAGGTTAGTTGATTGATAAGTACTTGCTGTAACCTACTGCCCGAATTTTTTGTATGACTGTTGAAAATTAGTACAGGAAAATGGGCAGGATTGCAGATTGTTGTTGTAAAAGTGTTACAACATATTTTTTTGAAATATATTACAATTATTCAGCTGTTTCTGGTTAGTTTGGAAGCCAACCTCAACGTAGTTGGGAAAAGGTTAGGCAGATTGATTGATTGAATATATTAATGCAGCTTCAATACAACTTACTATGTAAGTAGGGTAACCGCTATAGTTATTGCCCGGTTAAGGGAGTGATACACGCTTTTTTCTTATTAGTACCTTTATATAGAAATAAATTGACGAAAAAAATATATTTATGAAACTTAAATAAATCTTCTAAAGGAACATCAGTTACTAGATTCAAAATCTATGAAAACATAACAATAAAAAATTTAACAAAAATCACCTTCTAAAATCACAGTAATTGTCCAGTAGACATAGTAATTGCCACATAACACATACAGTTATTGACCACCTTGCAGTCATCAGTTAACACACCTTAATTTTAACATAAATAATTAAAAATTGAGATCTCGTCTTGCGTTTTGAACATTTAAATATAACTCTTCACAATCAGAATAACTATTATCATCAGAGTCATTAACTTTGTAACAAAAATGACATAAAAATAGCATAATATCGGCATCATCGGGAATGTTATTTTTGTGGCTATCTGGCACACATCGCAAATGAAAGAACAAATGACAGGCACTGCATACAATTTTGTGTTTAATGATGATGTGCTTGCACACGGCACAAACATCATTGGATTTTATGTGGACTTCCTCTAAAACGCTGATTCTTTTCGATTCTGGAAAAACATTGGCATTGACTTCAACATTAGTAGTAGCTTCTGGTTCCCTGTTTGTTACTTGAACTTTAGTAACTTTAGTTTTACCCTTGCTTTGTTCTTTCTTACTCTTCTCAGTCTTCTTCACCTCTCGCTCCTTTTTCTTTTTTTCCTTTTCTTTCAATTGATTTTCCTTATCTGATTGCTTTTTTTGTAATGTTAATTTGAATTTGTCTGATGTAATAGCGAACGGTTGTCTCTCTATTTGACGCTTACCTTTTCTTATAGGTGTTTTTGGATACGCTAAATATTCTCCAAAAGAGGACTTTATTTTAAGCAACTTCGGACTCTCAAGAACTGTAAGGTTGGTTGGGGTTACGGATTCAGACTGACTAGATTGACTTTGGGAGTGATCATACAAGGTATACATATTTAGGCCAGATTTGGATGTTCCAGGGAGAATATGTAGGTTAGAGGTAGTTTGATCACTTCTAGATGTTCCAGGGAGGCTATGTAGGTGATATGAAGTTTGATCACTATTAGATGTATTAGGGAGACTGTTTATTTGTGGAGGGACTTGAACTTGATGCTTAACTTGTACTTCGTCTAATACTTTAATCCGATTGCAGTCATCTGCACTCAAATTAGTGGTTGTTATAGTTGTATTATCACTAAAATTAAGAGACTGAGAAAATATTTCACCTTGATTTGCTAACTGTCTATCAGATGTATCAACTATGTCCTCATGGTTGTGAGTTTTTGATTGGAATTCTTTCCAAAGCTTATAAATTATGCATAAGTGAGGTTCCATTGTGTTGAATGAATCATCTTGAAATCTCTTGCAAAGGGAAGGTCCTGCTATATTTCTGAATGTCTCAAACGTGATTGTTGCAGTATCCGAAATTTCCTTTGAAATTTCTCTCTGACTAGTATTCTTGCCTAAGCACTTAGAATAGTTAATTGAATCAGGATTAAACGGGCAAAGACCACAAGCTCTAAAACCATTGACCAATATTTCTGGCCTCAGACTAGATTCAAGAACTTCATTGAGTACAGGAGCAAAATTTAGCTTAGTTATCCCCTTATTTTCATTTGATAGTTGCCATTTCTTTAAATATTTTCTCCAGCCTACTTTCAGGGGTCTAAATGCAGAGACGTCAGCTGGTTGAATTATTCTGGTTGCATTAGGGTACAAAGCTATTAACTCAATTTGAAGATGAGTGCATAACTGGCTCAAATGATAATTTAAATGAGTTTTATGACCGTCAACATATAGAATGATTGGGAACTCGACAGATTTGCTTACTAAATATGGATGAAAAACATTGGCTATAAATTCGTAAAATGTTTCGGTAGTCATCCAACCATTGTCTGACTTTCCTATACCCCACCCTTCTGGTAAAGACTCGCATACTTTTTCGGGTAGTCTTTGATAGGGATACACAATAAATGGGCAGCATATGTCACCAGCAGCCGAAAAAGTGAATAAAGCAGTTATAGATTCTTTAGCATTCGAGTGTTCAATGTTATATACATTTTTGGATCCCTTCTCAGCTATAACGAGTCCCGAACTTAGGCAAATCTGAAAATTGGTCTCGTCTGCATTAAAAATCCTGCTGGGTTGGCTGAGAACGTCAATCAATCCTTTTTCTTCAGCGTAAGCACGAATTTCATCAAACCATCCCCTTATATCTCTTTCAGATACGCTTGAGCTGGCTTTAGTCACTCCTTCGGATGTTCTGATACTTAATTTAGGGTGTCTTTTTAAAAAAGCCTTCCACCACCCAATACCAGGCCTGTTATTCGAAAACGGATTAGGTCGTGGATTCTCCACTAGAAACTTTTGTACGCTATCTAAAATATTTTCTTTATTCTTTGGAAAACCCTTTCGAGCCGAAGTTATAATCCAATCTTCAAGAAGAGCTTCATCATTTGGAGTCAAGATAGGCGATGGACCCAAGCTAGTCTTGTGGCCTGGGTTACGTTTATGAAACCTAAGTGTTGATCTTGGAACACCATATTTTTGAGCTATTTGACGATCAGACAACTGCTGTTCATTGTTTTGAACTTCAGCAATCGCTTTTTCAAGGTTTTCTTGTGTGTACTTTAATTTAGGTGCTTTTGGCATTCTGAAAGAAACGTTTTGTTTTCAGTTCAAAAATAAAAACTCAAAAATATACAATTATTGACCGGGCAATAGCTGTACCAATTGCAATATGGCAATAACTATGTAATGGTATGGCAATGACTATAATTATAAAAAATAATAATGCAGTGATTGCCCACCCCTTTTAAAACTTTACGAAAGAAGTAACGGTCAAAACGATATGTGATAAAGACACTAGAATAGCTCTTTAAACCTTTAAATTAATCACAATATACTTAAATACGAGAAATATAAGTAAATATTGTAAATTCTGAAATGCTGTTCTTAAGAAAAAACACAAGAAACTTACTTTTTTTGATGAGCTTCACAATTGTTACACAAAAATCGGCCGTGACACTTAAAAAAGAAAAATGTTGCCAGTTGTTGAAATTAAAAATGCTACCATATGTCTAATAGTGACATCTATCGCCATTCATTTGAACTAGCCCCTTTAGAAATTACAAAAAATGTGTTATTGCTTAACGTTGGCAATCACTGTATGCTGGGCAATGACTATAGCGGTTACCCTATATTATTTTATTTAAAAAAAAGCAAATATGAATTATGTATTGACTGTACACTTTTGGATTAAGTCTTTGTCATTTTGAGATGTATTGTATATGCTTCATAAAAATAAAACTAATAAATAATTTCGGCCATGACATATTATTTCCAGATTTTTTTTAAATTTCTGTTATTTCATTTTTAATTATTTTTGTACTCACAGTGTCTGACTTAAAGTAAAACATTAATTGTATCTTAAACAAAAATCACAACAAAGATACTACTCACAATGTTTTGTTTTTAAAACTATAAAATTTATCTAGGTGTGTTGTTAGGTCTCTAAAGTGTCACATTACTCAAACAGCTGTAGTGCTATAGCTCCACAGCTAGAAACCTGATCCTCGCAAGATCTAGTTTAGCGTTTATACATTGGCAGTAGGACTTACAGTTACAAGACCAAACTAGTACTTTGAAACTGCATGCACGCAGGAAAACATTTTGTGGTCGGTCATTTTTACTTCGGAAATTTGTGGCCATGTTTAGAGTTGTCATGCTATAGCATAAGATCTTCTTTTCTAGCAGTAGTGAATGCTTTTTTTTTTCTTAATTTAAAAATTCTTTAATAATAATAACATAATCATGAAGATTATTTAAGAGTGTTAGATAACAAGGCACTTCAGTATGTTGCTATTAAAATAAATCTTACTAAACTTATCCAATGTACTTCAAACATTATTTCCCTATTTTATGTATTTAGAGATGATAGAGCTGCCTTGATTTCAAGATTCCTACAATAGTATTATACTTGTTATAACAGTAACAATTCAATTACCTTCTAAAAATCTTGTAACATATTTATTTCCACCTTATAAATTAATAATAATAATTATAAGACTGTCTGTCTTATTGCATTTTCAAACAAATACCTCTTCTCATACAATAAGGAAAAAAATGCATTGATTACACTTGTTTACTTATTGCAAGTTGCAGTATCCATAATTTTTAGGGTTCCATACTCAAAGGGTGCCAACGGGACCCTATTACTAAGGCTCCTCTGTCCGTCCGTCTGTCTGTCACAGGACTGTATCTTTTGAGCCGTAATAATAGTTAGACAAGACACATTATTTTTTTACAAATTGTGTCTTTGCTATAACTACAAATAATAAAAATAAAATAAAGTTAAAAATTAAAGGGGGTCCCATAAATGAAGCGTATTAAAAAAAAATAGTGTTAAAACTGTACACTGGAACGAAACCCTTAGTGGCCATTTTTTTTTCCTTTGAATAAGCATCATATTCAACATTTTATTTCATTACAGCACTGGCAGCCCCCATTCGCAGTGGATGTAGACCGGTTACGTTTCACACCGAGGATACAAAGACTCAATGAATTGGAGGTAAGAACACTGAATACACATAGAATTATTTTATTTTGCAACTAACCAACTTATTATTAATCAATTAATAATCAAAGAAATCTTTAATCATCTATCAATCTCTTATCTAAACTAATATTATAATAAAGAATTAAAGATTTTTTGTATGTTTGTTTGTAATGAATAAACACAAAAACTACTGGACCGATTTAAAAAATTCTTTCACCTGTAGAATGCTATACAGTGTGAGTCTTCATAATGTGCACATATCGAAATGAGGGAATCTATGCTTAATTTTATCGACGGAAAAAATGTTTTCTTTTTTTGTATCAATTTTTTTTTTTTGTTCTCTTGGGCATCTTATTTATAAATTTTACAATTATTGTAAAAATTGATGAAAAAAATACAGATTTTTACAAAAAAAACATGTTTATTTTCAATTGAGGGTAGTTTTTTTTCTCAATTTTATGTGGACGCTTACTTACTTCCAATCATTATGGAGTTTGTTTCATCGCGATAGCTGATTCAGTTTAAAAGTTACACAGTTTTGTTACAATTTTTTTTTTAATTCCATAAAAAGTATTAAAAAAAATTAGATTTATTAATATATTTTTTCTGTCGTTAAAATTAAGCATAGATTCCCTCATTTCGATATGTGCACACTATGAAGAATCACACTGTATTATCATCACTGAATAACATAGGCTATCATTTATAAAAATATCACGCGGGTGAAGCCGCTGGTGGAAGCTAGTATAATACATATAAAACAACCAACAGACTATTACTTTAAAGTAGGTATACAACTTACTGTACTATACAACAGTCATACATTTCACAATATTTCAAATGAACTAAACAAATGTCCATTCAAAATAAAGAAATAAAAATAGGTTACTAATCGGTCGGTCAGTTAGTCTATCTGTTAAACTAATCTATACTAACATTATAAAGAGCCAAAATTTGTTAGTTTGTATGTAGGGGTAATCTTCGGAACTGCTTATCCGATTCCGAAAATTCCTTCATTAATGGGAAGCTACAGTACTGCCGAGTGTTATGGGATATATTTTATGTTAAAACAAGAAATTTCACGAGGACGAAGTCGCGGGCAGAAGCTAGTTTAAGAGGGTTTATCCTTAAAGTTGGCAACGTCGTAAATAGCTGTCAAATATTTATCTGTTTTGAATATTTGGCAATATTACTGTATGGAATTAAGAAATTTGGTTAACTAGGGAACTAAAATATTGATTATGAAATGCAATAATTAATATCGTAACACCGAATATATAGTTTTAGATAAAAAAAGTATTTGGAAGCTGTCCAAATGCCTTTTTTACACTTAAAACATCAAATTCAGTTTTATAATTGCAATTCATTATTAATATAATATTCTAGTTCCCTAGTTAGCCATATTTCATATTTCCATACAGTAATATTGCCAAATTAATCATAACAGCGAAATTTTGACATCGATTTGTGACGTTGCCCACTTTCAGAATAAATGCTCTTAACATAAAGCTACAAAAGGACAATTATTTTAAAGTAGGTATACAACAACAGTCATGTTAAATATGCTCATCCCACGATATTCCAGACATACTATACTCCATTTGAAATAAGATTAGACATTTAACTAAACCTTTTTTACAGTCCGTTCAACCGATTTTGACTTCTATTGCGTTGGTAGCATGACAAATGGCAGCTGCAGTAAACAGTTGGTTTGTAACCACTTTTTTTGCTTTTAATGCCATCCTTATGCCTACGCAATAGAAGTCAAAATCGGTTGAACGTGCTGTAAAAAAGATTTGTTTAAATGTCTAATCTTATTTCAAACGGAGTATAAACAAGACTCAATAAATAGTAAGGTAAAGCATGAATTTGGAGGTCTTGCTTGATGCCTGTATGCGGTTGTGGCTTGCAAGTGCAGCAGGCTGCTACCTACCCAAGTAGAAAATATTGTTCAAAGAAATATACCAACACCCTCGTGAGGGCACAGAGATATATTGCTTCGTGAGTTTGTCCTCTTTGCATTGTACCAAGTTTAATAATAATGTCCATATAAATAATAAAAATGAAATGCTATTCATAGCTTTTATCGCGGGCTTTGTGCGCGGCGACCGAATCAAGAAATTCCGTAACGAAAAAAACCTAACACCCCCCACTCCGCCTACCATGTAATGACGGTTCCCATGACAACGTGATGTTGTCATGGGAACGTAATTTTTGTTTTATGTCATCACGTCATCATCCCAAGTGTAGCGTTGACAAATAGGAAGTATGGACGTTACAAATGATATGCAATAGCTTTACCGCGGCAGTCTCCGAGTGCCACACGTTTTTGTTTTTTTTTGTAACGATCCGAATAAGGTTTCTAGGGAAAAAATATTGGAAATGTTGCCTAGATAATTGGAGAATTCGGGAAAAACTGAAAGTGCTTTTTTCTATGGGATTTTTGTATTTATTGGAACAGGACAACGTCAGGTCAGCTAGTTTTAAAAAAAGTCAATCTTATTATTGGCACACTAAGCGTGGGTTTTTTGTGGCTATTTTTATCGGAGGTTTATTTAGAATTTGATTAGTATTTTTTTAATCCTTCCGACTTTTTATCGTACAATGCAAGTTTGCGCTTGAAACTCCACATTCATTGTTTTATCACGATCATTCAAATCAGATAGGTATTTGTTGTATAATTGGTTTGGTTAGCTCGTGTGTGGATAGCGAGCGAGTTTAAACTTGTATAAACAGTTGATTAGTGAACTATCATAATTACTGTATAATCAGGGATTAGTTAAACTGTAGCTACTAATGCTGAGCGATGTTTAACTAGACTTCTCTACTACAAAGGTGCTTAGGTCAAATCGGCCTAGCCTTTTCCCAACTATGTTGGGGTCAGCTTCCGATCTTACCGGATGCAGCTGAATACCATTAGTTTACACGGAGTTCTGCCTATCTGACGTCCACAACCCAGTTAGGGTAACACGATAGGTACCTCTTGGTAAGACTGATTGTCAGACTTTTTGTTCTTCTGACTACCCGTAACGACTGTCAAAGATCTACGATTGACAGCTGGGACCAATGGCTTAACGTGTTTTCCGAGGCACGGAAAGTTATCAGATCTGTCAGTCAAACCCATCCACGAATCGACCGCGGCAACCTTCGACCGACCCGTACGGGTGTTATTCAAAAGTGCATAAATATAGAGTTGAAACCTTTTCATATTGATGTAGCTGTACTAACTATTGATTTTATTGTAAAGTTAGTAGGCAACACCCGTTCATACCCTGTTCAAGTAGATTTCATATTTATCTGAATTCAGATTTTTCGTAAATCTACGACCCACTTATTTTTCCCGGAAATACATAAATTCGTTGCATACAAGGGCACAGAATACATAATAGTACAGCACAGAAGATTCACTCCGCAAAATCATTTGAATAAATAGCGACTCATGCTACGACACAATAAAGTGCAATTCAGATCGCACAGCGCAAATTAGCTACAGTTATATTCACCTAGAAGTTGCCTCTCTTTCTATCGCGTAACTCTTATATTTTCTGACTTCAAGTTCCCTGGCAACTGAACAATTAATTTAATTCATTAACAAAACTATTGCCTATTTATTTAGTTACTAGGTAACCATATCCTATACTCGTAGCAATGTGTAAAATGACGTATTTGCAGGCTTCAGTTAGCTCATTTGTAATAATCATCTAACTGCCCTTGGAGTGTGCTAGCACTGTTTGAGTTAGTGTCCATATTAATTGTTACTTTTAAAGGCCATTATCATTAATTGCTGTGGAATTAGACACCTACGTGCCTCGGAAAGCACGTTAAGCCGTTGGTCCCGGCTGTCATTTGTAGATCTTTGACAGTCGTTACGGGTGGTTAGAAGCCCAAAAAAGTCTGACAACAAGTCTTACCAAGGCGTATCGTGTTACCTAGTTAACTAGGTTGTGGAGGTCATATAGGCAGTCGCTCCATGTAAAATACTGGTATTCAGCTGCATCCGGTTAGACTGGAAGCCAACATAGTTGGGAAAAGGCTAGGCAGATGATGCTGTGGAATTAGTCAGTTTAAATGTAAGTTCAGTCAGCATCCATCATCTACAGCCCGACTTCGCCCACTACTGGGCACAGGCCTCTCTTTGTTGTGCCAATGCCCACACTCCTGTGCCATCTCATCCAGGTTCTACCCACGATGGTAATATTGCCTTCCGCCTGTCTCGCCGCCGGACAAACAACACTTCGTCTTCCAATCCTTGGATGCTACTCGGTGATTGCCTTTAATCTCTTATAAATACGAACACCTTCAAAATCGCTCTATACCACTAGCCGCACATACATACACCTACCTACCCCTCAATCCGTAAACGGCTCGATCTGTAAGCGGGGCGAGGTAGACTACATATTAGACCTGTAGGGCGTCGAGTCGGCATCTCCGTCGCTGGTCGTTCTCGCCGGGCGTTCTCGCTGGGCCTCCTCCAGGCAGCTGGGGGTCTCACCTGGCGGGGACAGTCGTGAAGAAAGCGGCGCTACAGTAGTTAGCGTCGTGGCGCGCCTACAGAAATATTCAGAGCAACCAGTCACACCGACACATTATTGCTTAACAATATGTGGTCGTTTCTATTAGCCGTTCGAAGCCAACAAAATTGAGGGGCCCATTTTTATGGGTCAATGTAAAGCCTCCGCGGGCGAAGGGCGAAGCCCTGACCCCGCTCGCCACGCCCCGTTGCGGGGGTTTCGCGACATCTCTCGATGATCGCTCTATATACGCTGCAGGTTCGGGGCGTATCATACGCCTAGTTACTCATTTTATTTGCTATTGCTGACTGTGGCAATAAGCAACAAATAGTTATTGTTGTATTGAAATGATGTAAAAAAGCCATGTTGGTCTAGTCGTCCTATTGCTGAGCATGAGGTCCTGGGTTTGATTCCCGGGTCGGGCAGTATTATTGCGATTTTCCATCTGGAATTTCTCAGTAGCAGCCCGGAGTCTGTATTTGTGCCCGGTTGATGGCAATAGGCTCGCCCCTTATAACATGGGACTTAATAATAAGAAAATAAGTGATAGACATAATTTTAATACTAGAAATAAAGATAAAATAGATCAACCATTTTTCAGATTATCCAAAGTACAAACATCTTTTATGGGGTACTGTGTTAAATGTTACAACAAAATACCTTGTGATATATTACAGTTAACTGAAAGAAAATTTAAAACTCATTTTAAAAGTACTCTTTGTAAACAAGCATATTACAAATTAGAGGATTATATTCTAGATAAGAATGCTTGGAAACATGCTGGTCTAGCTCCATAGGACAATTTACAGTATAGACAAAATCAAACTGGTTGCTAATTCAATTGTATAATTAAATATTATAACATTTTTTTTTTTTTTTGCATTCTGTGATTACTCACACACTGACTAATTAGTGTCACCTGTAATTTTTTTAGGAATATCGTACCTACTTTTACAATGCTTGTAAATATGTGAACACCATGTATCCATTACATAATTATTTTTTCTGTCATTGCTTCAAGTTTAATTATTTTTACCTATTGTGGTATAGTAATCTTATTCCAGGTGCATCGTCTTCACATATAATTAATATAATTAATGTATACAAAATATTGTAAAACATTTTAAAAGAGTAACGGTGGAGTTTCTTGCCCATTCTTCTCCATACGAAAACTACCTTTTGGAAGGGGCGACTAGAATCAATTTTATTATTTTGTAATTTTTGACGTTCAAAAGTGCCATACATGGGCCTATTTGAAATAAATGATTTGACTTTGACTTTGAATATAACTGGCGACGTGGGGGTGTACTATAGGAGCTTACACCTCTGCCAATCCCTACAGTGATTATATGCGTGGCGTTATATTTCGTTATGTAAAAAAGTATGATTATTCATTCTTTACAGAGGCGCATAATTGTAATGGAGCACTATAAATACTTCTGTCACAAATAAACGAATTTGGTTGACTGATTGATAAATGTTTGGCAAATAGAGTATGAGATAAAAGTCGAAAATATTTTTTTTGCTACGTGAAATTAAAATTTTATCATATTAATAGGATTATCAATAAACTGCTTTCAACTTTTACCACAGTTTTTTTTTGTAATATACGTGTTGTGCCTTTGATCGCAGATGAATTTGTTGGTTTTTCAAGGTTAAATATACCTACCTTAAAACAGTATTTATAATATTAAAACTTAGGCCGCCTATTTTACATGTGGCCAGATATCGATGTAGTTGCCTATTGTTAGCTAGACTTCAATTCCTACAAACCTATTACTGTAACTATTCCTAGTATTTAGAATTTTTAAGAGGATTATATCTACGAGGTATTGTCATTACATGGCCTAAATGGGAGACCATTTTCACCATGGTTTCTGCATCGTACCTTGGATAGAACGTCGTTTTGGTGTCGTACGAATATCAGACTGGCTATTTAGATTCCCACAGGCTTAACCAGGTTCCCCAGTAACTAAATTTTGAAGTACATTATCTTAGCCGAAATTTGGCTATCTCCAGCAACGCTTCAACGGCCAACGATCATGCGCTTCCCACATCTAAGGCCTCTGCCTGGAATCTTGCGGGCAGCGGGGCGGCGGTGGCGGCGGCGCGGCAACGCATAGTTTTATATGGAACCGCTCGCTCCCCGCGCCGCTGCTTTCGAGGCCAGTTACATATAAATCTATGCATTCGAACGCGCCGCTGCCGCCGCCGCCACCGCCGCCCCGCTGCCCGCAAGATTCGAGGCAGAGCCCTAACGGATTTACGGGTCCTCCTTACGGTCGTCGGTCTACCGGGGGGTAACTCTGATAGTAATGGCTATGATACCATGTAAAATGACCCAGAGAATACAAAACTAGAAATGGTAGGAAGTCTTACCTGATTTTTTGAAAATAATATTTTTTTTTTTCTGTGCCAGGCGATAACTCGAGTGAAGCTGAACTTCCTCGACCAGATCATCAAGTTCTGGGAGCTGCAGGGCTCCGTGCTCAAGATCCCCACGGTGGAACGGAAGCCGCTAGACCTGTATGCTCTACACAAGATTGTCAAGGAAGCAGGTATGTGCCCCATGTCTTCATTTTCTTAGGGGTTAGTTGAGTACATCTGGCGTAAATTGGGAACCAAAAAAAAAGATGAATAGATTGCAGAAAATGACAGTAAAATGTATGGAATGTCAGTGAATGCTCAGTAACCGTGCCTTGTTGGACCCAGTTGTCACTCGTAATCGTCGACAGTCGTTACGGGTAGTCGGAAGCCCAAAAGTCTGACCACCAATACCAAGGGGTATCGTGTTAGCCAGTAACTGGGTTGTGGAGGTCAGATAAGTAGTCGCTCAAGTTTAGTAGATTAGTTTAGTCTTTAGTGGATTAGTTAATAATTGTTACTTTTGCATGCTTAACCTACTGGAAAAAATGGCAGAACCTATTCCCTATATCACCATACCCATACCCATATTTACCCATATTTGTACCCATATTTGCAAAATAAAATATTTTTATCTTCATGCAAAATACTGGTATTCAGCTGCATCTGGTTAGACTGGATACTGGAGAGGATTGGAGCTGACCCCAACATAGTTGGTAAAAGGCGAGGTGAATGCTCAACGGGAAAGAATCTAAATAAAAATGCAAGTTATCCGATTCAAGCCGCGTCTAATTAAATTACGTACAAAAATGCATCATCAAAGTATATATAAGCAAATAGTAAATAATCTCCTGCGCCGGGCATGAAAGCACGCCCGATTATAGGTGGCGATCAAAGTGCAAATACCAGCTTCGCTATCACCCATCATCATCACCAGCCTACAGCACTCCACTGCTGGACAGAGGCCTCCACCCGTTTGCCATTCGTCTCGATTCTCGGCAACTCTCATGCAAGCTGTCACCAGCCACCCTGCGAAGATCGCCCCTCCACTGAGCCTGAAGGCGTCCTACCTTACGTTTGCCAATTCGCGGTCTCCACTCAAGAACATGTCTACCCCAACGGTCATCGGTTCTACGGGAGATATGGCCGGCCCATTGCCACTTCAACTTCTGTGATCTATGCTGACTGAATTTAACATGGCGTGAGCATTTCTTATAACTTGTGTCAACACGATGGTAAATAAAGCATGTTACCTTGATATAAGTTGTGGAACATTGCATTAATTAATATGCAAAACCACTCGCAGCAAAGTACAAATTGCACACACATAAAGGAAAATGAAGGGAATGCTTCTTTGTCAAAATGTAAGCTTGCAGGGACATAACATGTTTCTTGACATGTGAACTCGAACTCACCTCTTATTCCAATGAGAATAAGGCGTTAGGCGGGTGCCTTACATACTCCTTTTGCTATTCATACATCTGGGATATTTCCGTAATGAAAAACGTTCAAAATCTAGCCGCAATTTCATCTTAGCGCAGTCAATATTTTTTCGAAAATATAGGTAAACTAGCGGTCCCGACAGACGTTGTCCTGTCAAAACATTGTCCAGCGGACAAAATTGTGAATCTAAACCATTCCCAGATCCCCTTGAACACACACAAAAAATTTCATCAAAATCGGTCCAGTCGTTTGAGAGAAGTTCAGTGACATACACACTCACAGAAGAATTATATATATAAAGATTAGAAGTATTTTTGTTTTTTTGAGATTAGAATGGAAACCTTCTTAAAAATACGAGAATTGTCCGTCTGCACCTTAATTGCGTAATACATGATCGATCATAATCTGAATCATTTTGAAGGATATTGCTAATCCATTGCTTCATTATTCGAAAAATTTGTTTGCTCAACAACGTAAATAACGCAATGAATGTTGTTGAACTATCAAAAATAATACAGATTGTGATTGATAGTTTGTTACGCAATTGGAGTGCTGGTGATACACACACGCCAGTTGCGTTGGTTGCGGTTGCTTGACATAACGTGCCAAAGAATAACCTTAGAACATGCTTTGGCAGCTTAACTTTTGGTTTTGTCTCATTTATTTACTGCTTATATAAACAAACGGTTAATTTAATTACTCCACGCGTAAATTAGCTTCTGAACTAAACTTGATAATTTAGCATTATTGAGGTAAACTGGTTTCCATATAATTTTCCTTGTTCATTGTCTTCGTTCAATTTAACAAATCTTGTTAACAGTAATTTGCTTACGCTGAAGTCTTAAAAGTTTAGTCAATGTTTGTAGGATGATTCACGTAGATAATTTGTTAATTAATTAAATTGATCAAACCCATCCTATGTGACTCAACAGGAACACTTTTAAATTGACTTTTTCGAATTAGTTTTTGCTGCATCATCAACATGGTACATAGTGGCTTTTGTGGTATATTTTTCTAGAAATGGACTGCACTAGGCTGAAATGACGAGAGTTTATGAGTTCATGATCAACAGTTTTGTCCCGTCTTTGAGGAGTGGCTAGAGAGGCGCCACGGCGTCCTCACCTTCCGCCTGACGCAGGTCCTCTCCGGACACGGTTGTTTCGGGAGGTTCTTGTTCAGGATAAGGCGGGAGGAAACGCCCGAGTGTCACCACTGTGTGGATCGCCCGCAGGAGTTTTAATCAGTAAGAGTCTGACACGCCCTCCCGCTCCACCTAGAGCGGGAGAAGTTATTTGATAATATCTCACGCAAAAAAAAAGAGACTTGGTTTCTCGTCTAAGCTGAAGCCATCACCATTAAATCCGCTGAAAGACGTCCACGGCTAAGCCTAAAGCATCGCAACCAGGGACCGAAACCGGTATGATCAATACGGGTATTTTTTCGGTTGAAACATTTATATTTTTGACAGGTATTTTTAAAGGTTACCTTAATAGAATTCAATTAGTATTAATACCGGTTACCGAATTAAAAATTGCCTCTATCTTAATCATAATCATTTAATCATTTGTTAACATAGGTACAATAAAACAGATTTTATTTATAAAAAAAAATACAAGCGCGCTATGTTATACCAGAAGACGTATATTATTTCATGGATGTCATTGATACTAAAAATTGATAACATAATTGATAATTGACTTTCTCAAAAATAAATGATAAGAAAAATATACATGTCAAAAAGAAAAAATAAGTTTACTACGTCAATATTCAAATAAAGTATAAAGAAAAAGAGAAAAGTAATGTAATAATTAAAAGGATACAAAAAATTACACGTGCAATGTTGAGTACCAACTACGGTCAAAAACAGTCATTGCATTTTCAAAAATTCCGAAATGCTGTAGTATTCTTTATTCAGTAGTAAAGATTTAAGCCTTTTGTTAAATAAGTTTATGTTTAATTCTTTAATTGAACTAGGTATGTGGTTAACGTTAAATATTTAAAAAAAAACTAGGTATGTGGTGACATTATTTATTTGATTTGTTTTAGTTTAATTGTATTTGATCTTGTTTGTTTTTATCTCTAAAATTTATATTAATTTATGTTTTGGTAATGGGTGTTATTTACCTAAAATAATAGTAGTTTATGAAACTGTTGCATAATAAGGGGTATTAAAACATGAGTGTGTGTTTAAAAACCGACCCGTAGGCGAGGTTTTTAATAGTACCACATGAATGTTTTAATGCCTAGTTATGTACAGTTTCATACACTACTTTATCTAAATAAAAGATCAAAGTTAAAGATCAAGAATGAATTTAAAAATCCCATGAAATTCAGTAAGTACTACAAAACAAATGAATGTCGCCTGCACCAGCACATCACCGCACATGCGCTACAGCGGGTGCTGCTGTCCCCCGCCAACAGTTGTTAGAGAAAAAGTGTTATAATATGATTCTATTTTTAAATTTCGGTATTCTGTTTATAAAGTATGTCAATATAAACTCGTTTTGAAGTTCATAATTCGAATATTACGCTATGAGAGTAGATAAATGAATTTTATTTTTTATTTTTATTTAAATATGATTGGTGCCATACAAAAAACACTTTTTGCATCAATGCTGTATGAGACCTTTTTACGCACAAGTTATTGTTCTGTGGTCGAAAAGGGCGCGCATCGCCGGTGTGTGTGTAACCGGTGCTAAGGCGCCTCTCCGACCAAAATGCCGCGCTAGCCGTTTTTTGTGCAGTTTTTAGGAGCTATTAACTTGTTATTTAAAAAGAAATATTAGTATGTGTATTAATCTCCTTCCAACGAAACCATAAAAATGAGAAATAATGATTGATAACAGCATCTCCGCGTAAATTAAACATTATTTAATGTTGCTACTACCACTGATAGACAATTTAAAATTAACATTTTATAACAAATATTTTTTTCGAAAGACCAAGGGATGTTACCAAAATCTGCCCAAACGAACTACCTCTACACTAGACTACACTGAATAATATCGCATTTATAAAAAAAAAAACTGGTATCCCGGGGACTAGAATAAAATAACTTTAACCTTTCAAGTGCCGATTATGATACACAAATACACAATTAATTTCCTATCGTTATTGAGTCGTGCCTGTTAATACCATATGGAATAAAACAATAAATATCTTTTAGTTTTTTTATTAGCGTTCTTCATTTTCAATTTCATCTCTCACTACAATATTATCAAGGAAAGTGGCAGGCGTTGTTATATTCGTAAGGAACGGATAAAATCACAGATATCAATTAAAAATGATCCAATTTCTCCAATGTGTTCCCTATAAATATGACCAGGCCTGCTTGACCTGGTAAGTTCCTAGTGCAAATAAAATTAACTCTGATATTGTCATCACTGGGAACTCTTCTAAAAATGTTATACCTGCATCAATACTATGAAAATGTGCTCTTGTTCATATTATTTTCAATTACAAATTCTGATAATATATTTAGTTAGATCATTTAGTTTTTGCTGAGCCCGGTCTAAAATAACACTTGCATCTGGCATATTTGTGATGGTGCATGAAATGCATTTATTGTAGCCCCTGCAATTCTAAAGTCCATCATTAGATGGGTAGCGGCATTATTACTAAAATAATTTCTTATTAATTTAAAATCTCTAACGTCCATTTACCACCTCCACTACCCATCTACACATGGCGACATGCCTTGATTTATTAATTTGCTCGTAATGTCGGCAACTGTGTTTCACCAGTTTCAAGGGATTCAGGTTTACAAACTGTATAATTTAATGATATTAACATTACAATAGAATCTTGTCTAGAATAAATACATCCCCTTCTCTAAAATACTGCCTCAATTAGCTGCTTTCATTTCCAAATAATTGTTTCATTATTTCTGCATCAGACACAGTTGCAGCATAGGGGCCATAAATATCTAATGTACGTCCATCTATGGTCACTATCAAAAATCGTTTCGTTAAATTGCGATATTTATGTAAACTGTAAGATTTCTTTAAAAAATAATAATTTGATTATTTCTGTATGTCCCTTAACAGATTACAATAGCTTTTCGCCTGTCACCTTCTTCACCACCAAACAGCCCATCAGGTATAGTTAGGTTGTGATTTACTATATTATCTTGCCTAAGCAAATGTGCAACACCCAAATATAAAAATTGTTCATTTAGTATCTCTCTGATCTTTTTAACTGACTAGAGGCATTTGACTAGGACATTCCAAATAATTCAGCCAACCTCGAATTTGGCTCCCGGTTAGCAGTTTCACAAGAAACATGCCTAAAGCACTTTTATATTTTTTATATGTTCACACAAAAGGGGTGTTTGTTCTATGATTTTTGTAAACTTTTGTTTATTGAGACCTGACCAATAATGACATAATTCATCTCGACATTTATTCGTTTTCAAAATACAACAATTAAGTTTCTTCCTTTTTTAAAGCAAGATTGATTACATCTTCTATTTCATCAACAGAAAAGCTATGTCCATAAAGTTGTTCCTCTAAAATTCCCCAATCATAAATGCCTAAATGCTCTCTGCAGATTCTGGCATGTTTTGGCAAGTACAGCTTATGCATTTTAAGTAATTTTACTTTTAACATCTGGGGAATGGTTAATCTTTCATTGTTATTACATCCTTGTACAAAACAAGAATTTGAAGAATTACCCGCTCTTCTATAATTAGGCAATCTAGTCGACTCATTTTGTGATGAAGTAGATGGCGCAGTTCCACTTCTGGTATTTCTGCGAGCTGCCATCCAGCATGCATAACAGACTCTACTGTTCGGTTCAATCTAACAAAAGAGAATAAAAATGAAAAACATTTCAAGATACACTACTATGTCATTAAGTATAGCAGCATATCAAGAAATATTTTTGGAAGCAATAAAAAAATCATTTAAAGCCTTACCTGTCTTGGTAATATTCGAGATGCAATGTCATCTCTTTCAGGTCCTTGAGGCAAAGAATGAGTATGACGTCCAACAATGGATCGTTGACACCATACACAACTTGATGTTTCATTTGATGCAGATGGTTGGCTTTCAATCACATCAATATGTTGGCTATCAGTATCTTGTGTGGCTGGTGATGTGCCTTGTCGGTCTTGTCTTCGTACATTCCTACGAGCTGCCAGCCAACAGGCATAGCAGACTCTATTTCCAGGTTGAATCTAAAATGAAAACAATAGATATCACAATCAAGATTAGTCATTAATTAATTTCAGTATTTAACTATTCATTGTTTAATGAAATAACTATGTATTTGAATTTGTTTAGAAGATCAAGGAATTAATAATATCAAACAAATCTTACTTGTCTAGGAAGTATGAGATGAGCTATATAATCTCTTTCAGGACCTTCTGGTAGGGAGTGAGTGTGACGTCCACTAACTGATTCTAAGCACCATACACAACGGCTTGCAGTCAGAAGCACTGTTCCCTGTGTTAGTCGATGTACAGTATTGTCGAAACAATTACTGCATAACACTCCATCATGATCAACCTAAAAATATATTGAAATAGAATTGTTTTTTTTTAATGAGATTTAAAATGTATTTTATTGACATTTACAAATTGATTTACATAGCAGAAACCCGCTCCTAAGACGACCCACTGACCGAAACAAGTTACCTCCTGGTTTAATGTTTCTTCCAAGACTACAGTCAGTTCAAGACCGACATGGGAGATATTGTAAGACTGCATGTTATCATCCAGTGCTCCATTACAAGAAACGCACCTCATGTTAGAGCCAGTCAGTTATGAGCATGAGGACAAACGGAAGTCCAGAAAGAATAGCCAAGTTTTCGGGATCACGGTATCAAAAACCAAATCATGAGATGACAAACAGAATACCAGAAAGAATAGCCAAGTTATTATACAAAATACACAACACAAACGAACAACAGACGAGTACTCCGAAACGCAGAAACGAACGGAATGATATGACATGTGACATGTGTGACATTTACGAAACCCGAGTGTCAACTAAGGCTGCGTTCCGAGTTACGCTGTAATCGATGTGAGTGTGCTAACACCCGTTCCGAGTTAGCGTGAGCGCGAAAACGATGTCCCGTGAATCGTCTCCGAGTTAGCGTGAGCGCGAAAACGATGTCCCGTGAATCGTCATACAGTGTGCATATATCGAAATGAGGGAATATTTTATAAAAAAATATTTAAAAATATGGAATTTTATTTATTTAAGTAAGGATTACCAACGAGTTACATTACAAATTATCTAAACGGTGTAAGTTTTAAACTAAATTATCTATACATAACATAATTATTGGAAGTATTATGAGGTTCATAAAATGAAAATTGTGGAAAAAAAACTACCCTGAATTGAAAATAACCATGTTCTTTTTAATATAAATTGTTTTTTTTTAATAAATATTTACAATAATCGTAAAATTTCTCAATAAGACTCCAAATAGAAAAAAATATATACAGGGTGTCATGGACATCGACGCGAAAACTTTTACCGTGTAAATTTTTCGTCGGTTATTAAAAAAAAAATAACTGCTGTTCCATACATTTTGATCGCGTAGGTATTGCATTTTTCTATGAAATAGCAGATTTTTTTTTCAACGCAGGGATAGGTCATAATCATGTATTGAATCCATGGTTACAGTATTCGCGTCGATGATGCCAAGCATATTTTTTTGGTTGGCTGGAAATTATCAAATAACTTCTCGAGCTGGCGAGCTACCCATTGCTCACCGTTCGCAAGCCCGCGTCTACAGTGGCCGGCAATCGGCCTGCGATTCCAGACACCTAGGGCGTCTCCTGTGGCGGTTAGGGGCGTTAGGGCGCGAAATTTGCCGCTCCCTCACGCGTTCCGCCTCCTCCTTCGCGAGCATTACTGATTACTGCTTCGTAGAAGGAGGTGATGGCCTCCCATGCCCTCTCGCTCCGTACCATGGCCTGGACCAGGGCCGGTCGCGAGAGATCGCTGCCGATCGCCTCCACGAGGACACGGCGGTGCTCCGCCCAAACCGGGCAAATCTTCACCGTGTCCTCCGGGCGTCCCTGCCACCCTGTATTTAGTAAATGTATTGAACATAATCATGGTTCTTTCCACAGGTGGCTTCGAAGTATGCTCATCAGAGCGAAAATGGTCGAAGGTGGCTCGTCGTATGGGCTTCCCGCAAGGCAAGGGCATCGGCTCCATCCTCAAGAACCACTACGAGAAGATCTTGTACCGGTACGACACCTTCAAGAACAATGGAACCGATAATAAGGATACGGTGAGTTTGTTTAAGTAGCTCATTGCTAAGTAATAACATCCGCACGGGTCGATTCATAGGGTTAAGCTACGCTTGCCGGGGTTGGTCTGTGGATGGGTGACCCATCTTTACATACCGAGACTCCTCCGTGCGTCGGAAAGCACGTTAAGCCGTTGGTCCTGGCTGTCATTCGTGTATCTTTGAGTCGTTACCAGTCGTCTGACAACCAGTCTTACCAAGGGGTATTGTATTACCCAGTTACTGAGTTGTGGAGGTCAGATATGCAGTCACTCCAAATAAAATACTGGTATTCAGCTGCATCCGGTTAGACTAGAAGCCGACCCCAATATAATTGGGAAAAGGCTAGGCAGCAGATTGATATCGAGTTTGTTTAATTAATTTTATTTATAGGACATCGTTTTTGATCAGTAGGAAGTATTCTCCTTAAGGTTGAACTAGTCGCGGGCTCGAACTCATTGGTGGGCTTGGTCAAAAAGCATGCTGTGTCACCTGGAATCGTGCCTGACAGAGATAGTATCAGTGATGAGCAGTTAGACGCTGGTCTACATGCACAAACTCTAGTTCGCACGCACACAAACACCGTGCAGAACGATTTTAGTAAAACGATCGCGTAAAAAATTACGAAAAGTCCTTTGGAAGGTGGAGTTTTATGAAAAAACTACTTTATAAATCAATTACGAATAAAGTTTATTATAATCTTCGACAATTGAGCTTTGTCGGAACGAGCTTTGTTTTGGAGATTTTATACTTCTTTTATTACTTATTTACTCCTAAAGTTGCGTTAAAAAAAGCAGGAAAAACGAATATTTGTTGGCTCATAACTTTTTAATTGCTTTTTTTACTATTCTGCTTCTGTACAGACAAAATTAATAATAAGACAAAACGATTTCATGTTTTACTTTGGATGTACAATGTGTAACAGTGGAGTAAAACCCCCCCGAAATTTGTATGGAAAAAGTATCGGCTAGTTGCGCCTTAAGTAAAGTGATTGACTGTTACTTGACCAGGGTTGTTGCTTCTTCTTTGGGAATAGGCTTTAGCAAGGGTACCACCAACTTATTATTAAAATATTTCTTGCTCTAGCCAGGGTAAACTGAACTTTAAGGGAAAGCTTAAAAACCGTAATTTTATTTCTGAAATACTTTTAAGTTACTAGCCTATATTCACGAAAAAGATCCTTAACTGTAAATAAATAAAACAAATCTTGACTTTTAATTCTTGTATAAATTGGTAAACATAGCAGCAACGTGTTTTGGTGTTGATTGAAACTTATTACTAACAAAATTGCATACTCAGTATGTGAGTGGAAGAATTTTCCAGCGACACAAAATTATGTTGCAGAAATCATGTTGCTCAATTATTATTTTTTGTTTAGATATTTTGAATATGATACGCTTTAATAATAATAATTGTTTATTTATCGGATAACATAGTATATGATCCAATAATTACAAAAAATACTTACTATTCTAGGTGTTAGTAAAAAATTGAACTTATATAACCTTTTATATTCTACTACAGACCAAGTGATTTTTTAATAAGATGCCTCACTATGTGGCTTTCATCATGCCTATCAGCAATAACTTTCAAAAGGCTGTTGCTACTGCCCCGCAATCTGGTTTTATGTCTTGGATCAGCAAAAACTTAAGTTCCTAAAATCACATAAACCTTCATCCCACCAGGAAATCAAAGTAAAAGGAGAGCAAACGCCTGAAAAAGCAAGCGGCACACGCAGCCGTTCAACAAGCAAATGCACGGCGGCCGCGACCCCGCCGCCGGCGGCGCGCCGGTTCAAGCCGGACCCGGACGGGCCCACGCCGGCCGACACCGTACCCGCCGACCGGACGCTCAGTCAGCTGCAGGAGGAGGCTATGAAGACGCCTGTTAAGGAAGAGAGTCCTGAGACTAGGAGGAGTGAGTATACAGCGTCATTTATTTGACTTGAAGACTTTTTCTTGTTAATCTCAATAAAATATGTCCAAATGCCTGATGAATATAGGATAGGACATCATGACTTCCATGTGATGAGCTTTGGTCTGTTCCAGTATATGATTAACCACTTTGCTCGACAAGATTTTGACATATGACATATCAGCTGACTCGACGAGATGTTACGAATTCAGAAATTTACATCGACTTTTAGCCTTCGAATTTATTAAGAAATATGTTACTGCAGCTATTTTATACAATAAGTTTGTGGCAAATGTCATTAGTTACATATTGAGGTTGGTCAAACCGCGTCAGTCTACTGCGAAATTTGTGTAAAATAGGTATTACTATACCTACCCAAAAGGTAGGCAACTGAGATTTGCTGAAAATAATACATGCCTAAACAACCTTCTCTCTTCATCAAAAGATGCAAAGTGCAAAATAAAGGGCTGACCGTCCACCCAAGTTTCTTATTTCGATTCAAAAGTTGCATTCAGCTTAATCGATACTTGTAATAAAATCCAGCTTAGCAAATAAAACTTTTTACAAAAAAAAAAAAAACAACCGACTTAAAAAAAACACTACAAAGTGACAAATAACTTTAATTTCGGAAGTCGGTGTCTTGGGTTTTGTATTTTCGTTTTTTGCCACCGACTTCCGAAATTAAAGTTATTTTTCACTTTGTAGTGTTTTTTTTTGAAGTCGGTTGTTTTTTTTTATAATTTTTTTTTGTTTTCACTTTTTAGTTGTGGTACCTACCCCACACACATTCGAATACCACTACCTGCTACCAGTGCCAGGAACTTATCATAATATATCATCTAAATACTAAGTGGGAAAAAAATACGTATTTTGTAGCTAACTCAAAAACTACCCAAGCAAAGTTAATACAATTTATATGGGACCAATTTGAGAGTGTGCAGGACGCCCACTCGCACCACAATGAACTCAAGGAAAATCAGTGATTAGTGAACAGTGAATAGTGATACATACCTATAAGTGATTTCATAGTTACACATTTGATTTGTTAATCGCTAACTTTGTAATGGTCGGGCGCAACTCCAGGACAAGTCGATGCAGGTTTAAACATGTCTAAACCTGTCCAGCCCCGAGACGCCTCTGATTGGTGGACCTGGAGTTGGGCCCGCCCACCGATTTATGAAAATTAGTTTAATTGAATGATTAATTTGTTACGCGGGACGTCACCGCCGCTACTTGTACCTATGTAATTTACTACAACTATGAGGCATATTGAGCGGCTGGCACTGGCTGTAATTTTCGAACAATTGGTGAAATAAGTAAAACAACGTTCTTCAAGTTAATGAGTTTTATTCAAGAATCCACGCAGCAGTATCCTCCAATCCAGCGCATCGAATGTGAGCCCCTTAAAGCTCACAGAGAGCATATCCTTTCAAATAAAAAAAGAATTTTCAAAATCGGTCCACAAATGACGGAGAAATCGGTGGACATAAATAAAAAAAAAACACGTTACGAACATATAACCTCCTCCTTTTTGGAAGTCGCTTAAAAAGTAGAAACTGAATAAAACTATTTGATATATTTTTCATGAATATGAAGTACATACAAGTAGAACGTAGTAAGGGGTGTAACTTTATAAGTTTAAATTGTACTTATTTAGATATTTTTAATCGACCTGTAAAAGGAGGAGGTTCGTTATTAATTAACATCACTACCAAATATAAACGGAATTATTTCTTTTAGGCTTAAATAGTCCCTATAATTTTGTCTGTCTATGCGCCTGCCAGTCTGTCTTGGTCCGTCTGTCACAACCTCGTAAAGTCTAGATTTTAACCAATTTTCAAAGTCCAGCAAACTCAAACTCAAAGCATATATTTCAATTAAACCATTTACAGGCCCTTTTGAATTGTCAAAGAGTCGGTCAGTTAGTCAGAAAGTTGAAAATAGTTGCCCATTGCAAAACGTAGGTCTCTATGGAGAAGAACGGGCAAGAAACTCCAAGGACACTCTTTTAAATATAGATATTACAAAATCCTGGGTACATTCTTGTTGCTTCTATGTATGAGAACAATGTACAAAAAATAATCAAAGCCATTGAAAATATAAAATTAAAAATAAGCCCTGGCAGATAAGAGATGACTAGTCTCAACTGACGGCGCCCGTTCACGAACATGACGACAGCCTTCCTTACAGTGGGGCAACACGGGCGTAGGTCTTTCGTGTAAAGTAAGCGGAACTTATGTCGATTCTCATAAACATCAGTTTCAGTCGATATCCAAAATAAATTAAAAATGCATTTTTAGGATTCCGTAGCCAAATGGCAAAAACGGTCCTTATTATTTCGTCGTCTCCGTCGTCTATCCTTCTGTCTGTCTGGATGGCACACAGCCATTTTACACTTGAGACTATTTGCACTATATCAACGGAAATTAGAACGAATGTGTTTTCTGTACACAGCCAAGCAAAATGGTGTACCAAAATTATGAAAAAAAAAAATCGTGCTTCCTGAATAAACAAACTACTCAGTGCAGAATTGCTTGATTTTTGGAACACAAGCAGTTGGTGATCATAGTATCTTAGATCTTAGCCTAGCCATTTCAAAGTTCATTATTTTGTGGAGTTCTATTAGCTGATAATCCCGTAATCAAAATATTATTTGGTCTGATCCTCATGATATTCTTCCTTACACTTCTCCAAACAGAGTCTTACTAGATCTTTTGTCCGCAGGTCCTCGCGAGAACAAGTGGATGTCTGCAGCTGGGTCCTGCGGGGCCAGATCCAGGGTAACGCGCGCCACGCGCCTGCGCGAGCACCGCATGTCCAACATGACGGTGTCCGTGACGCCCGCGCCGCCCTCCAGTCTTGCGGTGCATCCGGATGACCCGGTAACATATAGTTAGAGAAAACAGTTACAGGTTCTTCGCAGTAACAAGGCAGGAAATGGAGTCTTCACAAACACGAGGCCCTACCCGCTTCACGCTATGCCCAGATGATCCGGTAATCTTGTAGATAAGCGTTACATGTGACAGCTGCGGCGCCCGGTCCCGCGTGGTGGATGTAAACTACATTTTCAGTATCAGCACCTCCGAAAACATTAAAAGGTCACCTGTATCCAACTGTTAGCTTTTTCTATGGCTGCCATGTTATATCTGAAAGATCAGCGGTTTAATGACTTTAGAAAAATAGTTAAAAAACTTGACTTCCCATCATGTTGAATAAACAACAATCAAGCATATTCGAAAAAAAAATGTAAATCAATCTGATTGATGTTGTCTCCTCGGGTTCAGTTCCTATTCTTCTTTCCTATATGCATTTAAGATGCTGACCATTATCTAATGTAGGCTCCATATAACAGGAAAAACCCTTTCATAGCAGTTGCAGTAAAATTGGTGAGTCTTTATTCAACATAAAAGCCAAACAAAATTAATTTTATTTATGATATAATTTATACATATAATTGATTATTTTATGTTTTTTGACACTATCTTGATGTTCAATGTTGCATGCTTAATTCTGAATATTCTATTAGGACAGGTGGCACTCTATCCATCCACTTCCTATGTTCCTTTAGGGGCTTTTTCCAAAATCCTGGGTAAGAGTTGTCCGGTGAGGAGATCAAATGTTTTTGTAAATAAACATATTCAGTTTGTATTTTGTAAATATACAAACAGTTATTAAATATTTTATACATACATAACACTATATTATGAAAAGAATACTGTGTAAATTTTTTCTTTAGCTGTCTTTCAAAGCACTTTCTATATAATACTGAAAATATGGGATACATTAGGATTTTTTTTGTTGTAGTAACTGTCTGATTTGTAATTCTAAAGCAAAATGATGTAAAAACTTATTATCCTTTGTTTTTAAATAACAAATCGGGACATTGGAAACCCAAAATTTCCATACTTTGAATATATTGGTATATTTACTGCCATTCCCAGTATTCTTGTTGGGATTGTTCGGAGTGGGTTCATGTACAATGAGGTGTGTTAAATACACGTCCTTTCGCGCGCTTTACCGTTGGCCAATAATGGAACAAACGGAAAAATATATAAGAAAACAAATTTCTCTTTGCTCCAGCTGGCGAAGTACATGTGCCACGTATGCGGGCGCGGTGACGTAGAGGAGCAAATGTTGCTCTGTGATGGCTGCGACGACTCTTACCACACCTTCTGCCTACTGCCGCCGCTCGCGGACGTGCCCAAGGGAGACTGGCGCTGCCCCGTGTGTGCGGCTGAGGAGGTGGGTACTACTGCGGTTTAAGCTGAGACTAAACTATGAAAGTTGGACAGAAAAGAACAGAAAACAGTCTGCGTTAGTCGTGTATAAGTAAACTTGATGTTGCATGGTCTGGTGATTGAATTTTACTTTAAAAAGTGAATTTTCATTCCCACATATCTTTTAAAAATGTTCAAAATTTGTCGCAATAAAGTTCACTTTTTTTTTTTGTACGTCATTTCTGAACTCAGAAAGAAGTCTCATTGCAGCTTAACATCCTAAAACCCACTTGTAACTGAAAACACAAAATATGTTTAGCGCTAAATAAAACACAAAATACATAATTCTGTCTCTGTCAACTTCATATTATTGACAGAAATCGAATGATGTTTTAAATTCGTTTAGTGGTATTTAGTAATTAGTGAATACTGCGTCCATTTTCAGATAGAAATGTCTATTTTCAATAATAACAATTTGACTTCTCATTGCCACCAGGTATCAAAACCGACCGAAGCGTTCGGGTTTGAACAAGCGACGCGAGAGTATACACTACAACAGTTCGGAGAGATGGCCGACCAGTTCAAATCAGATTACTTCAATATGCCTGTACATGTGAGTTTTTTTTATTATACTGATTTACATTTGTGTATAAGAAATATAGGGAATTGAAGAACAAGATTGAAGAGTATCTTTTTTTCTCTTTAGCCTCTCTTTATCCTACCTTATTATAATAATTACATAAATTATTAAAATAATTTTGACCTATTATCTTGTCCTATTTCTAGATGGTGCCAACATCAACGGTAGAGAAGGAGTTCTGGCGCGTCGTGTCGTCATTAGACGAGGACGTTACCGTGGAGTATGGCGCTGATCTGCATTCTATGGACCATGGTTCTGGTGAGTAAACTTTGTAAATGGCTATTCATTGATAATAGCTTGGATTCAGAAAGACTGATGCTCATGTTCAAAAGAAATTAGGAGTGTATATTAAGCGAATAATCGCACGAATATAGAATACCAGCTATTTGTATGATCTCAATGCTAAATGCGGAAAACAATGTTACTGACACAGTTAAACTCTCGCTAAATATAGATGTTCTGCTTGTTAAGTCTTTTGTATGCTTTTTTAGTTAAATTCTGACTAACCTGTGTTACATTTGCATTTGCTCAGGTTTCCCCACAAAGACACACGCGCACCTGTACCCAGGCGAGCAGCAGTACGCCGACTCGTCGTGGAACCTCAACAACTTGCCCGTGCTCGAGGGCTCCGTGCTCGGACACATCAACGCGGACATCTCCGGGATGAAGGTACAGGGCTTCGCATATATGTATAATATAAACAATACTTAACAGTTACCTAGACATTAACGTATCGGAATTTATTTCGCGAAAACTTAAGCTGACGTCGCGCCCATAGGTCGAAAGCTCCCAGTATTTTCACCAATATATTATTTATGCAACACTAGCTTTTTCCCACAGCTTCGCCTGCGTGAATGTCGGAAAATATCCCACGGTAACGTACTACCGAGTTACGCGTAATATTGAATCTGTGATATCTTTAAAGTATTCATTTAAATGATTGACGGAAATAACATTTTATTAAATAAAATTCTGAAAGATAAAAGTGGTTATTATGGGTCACCCTTAGAATACAGACACATGATATCGCGAACTTTTATTTTTGAACTTTTTAAGGTGTAAAATCCTGTAGAACATTACTTTTATGTATCTCTTACGGTTTATGCGGCGCACGCCAATAAAACTCCCAATCGGCATAATTTTTTCCGACATTTTCAACAAAAATCGTCATATTTCAGTAAATTTACACGAAACCTTTGATGAATTTTACACCTAAACTTTCCTCCTCATCAGAGTGCCCCCGGGTGGCGTTATACTGTGGCCATCTTTTCCACTTCCAGAGAATCTTTGATTTGCTGTTGTAGCACTTGACACTTTGTGTCTTTGACCACCTCTAGCTAGACTTAGTCTAGACGTATAGATCCAGAACCGTTTCAAATTACATATAACCGACAAGTATTATGGGTGAATTAACATTGCTATATTGTCCGCAGATCCCCTGGTTATACGTGGGCATGTGCTTCGCGACATTCTGCTGGCACAATGAGGATCACTGGAGCTATTCCATCAACTACCTTCACTGGGGCGAGCCCAAGACTTGGTGAGTTAACCAATATAATTTCATGTTGTAAAAGTTAGCCAGTTGTCTTTTAAAATGTACCTAACTCTCGTCTAAGCTGAAATGTCGCGCCCCAATACTTAAAACGCGACTAAATGCCAGTGACCATGAGTGTTTAAGAAAAATACGCTTGATAGCAGGGTTGTAACAGATATCGTGTAACGGATGAGGTTATCGAGATAATCGGTACTCTAATTGCGTAACTTATTTTCGTAAACAATTTTGCCTAATTTGTTTCATTTTGACAGTTCAACAACATTCATTGCGTTATTTACGTTGTTGAGCAGATTTTTTTCCAACTTATCAAGCAATGCATTAGCAATCTGTTTCAAATCGAAATAGATTGTGATTGTGTTGTATTACGCAATTAGGGTACTGGTTTGAGGATGCGGATGAGGATACGGATTTTGGAAAATTCCTTATTGAGGATGCGGATGCAGATGTCGTATGAAAACTAGCCCTTGTTTTTAACACCTGACACAATCATGCCACCACTGCCACGTGTGGCCGATCGTCTGTCATAGGACAGGAACACTACGAATTTAGGCAATAGGAACGCATCACTCACACTCCGGCCCGCACATTTGGCTCGGAGCGAATTTAGCAAAATTCACTATTTGAGCGAAAGTGGGGTCACATCCCCATAGAAATTATGAGGATGCGCAGCTTTTAAAATCAAAAGTTGAGGAAGCGGATGTCTTGCGGATATCAAAATTTATGCGGATGCTCCGCAGTTGCGGATGCTCCGCAGTTGCGGATGCTCCGCAGTTGCGGATGCTCCGCAGTTGCGGATGCTCCGCAGTTGCGGATGCTCCGCAGTTGCGGATGCGGATACGGATATCCGTTACATCTCTGCTTGATAGTTTTTGCGTGATTCTGTTTTTTATCCGCGTTAGACATAACTTTACAAATTAATTACACTATTTAATATAAATATAATCCAAAATATTCACAAATTAAGTTATTAAGAAAATGCTCTAATTTAACATATATTTTTTCTAAATCATTAACACTACTCGTTTAGACGTGTTCTACACTATAAAATCATTAAAAGTCGTATATTCTCGCTTTAATTAGTATACGTACTCTACGGTAAATACGGTAGTGGGGCGCGTCATTATAGCTTAGACGAGCTCTACTTGTTAACCGATTTCCAAAAAGGAGGAGGATATATGTTCGTCGCGTATGTTTGTTTTTTTTTTTTTTATGTGTGTCCACCGATTTCTCCGTCAATTGTGGACCGATTTTGAAAATTCTTTTTTTGTTTGAAAGGGTGTGCTCTCGAATTGGTACCATATAAATTTTATTTACTTTGCTTGGATAGTTTTTGAGTTAGCTACAAAATACGTATTTTTTTCCCACTTAGTATGTAGATGATATGATAAATTTCTGTTACTGGTAGCAGGTAGTGGTATTCGAATGTGTGTGGGGTAGGTACCACAACTAAAAAGTGAAAAATAAAAACTTTTTACAAAAAAAAAAACAACCGACCTCCAAAAAAAAAAACACTACAAAGTGAAAAATAACTTTAATTTCGGAAGTCGGTGGCAAAAAACGCAAATACAAAACCCAAGGCACCGACTTCCGAAATTAAAGTTATTTTTCACTTTGTAGTGTTTTTTTTGGAGGTCGGTTGTTTTTTTTTGTAAAAAGTTTTTATTTTCATCTTTTTTTCCTTGCATTATTATATTTCACATTAGAGACTAAAAAAATAGGAAATTATCAACTGTCGATTGAAACTATTGGCCATGTTCAAAAATATAAAGGTTTCATTTTCAATGGACACATCTCGCATCACAGAAAGTATCTCGTCATTTTTGACGTTCAATAAAATGCTGAATGTTTGTAATTGATTGAATGCGTATTTTAAATTGATTAATAAAAAAGGTTTAATTTTTTGTAACCTAGTTAATGCCAATAAATAATTTATCATTAAATTGAATCCAATTGAGTATTGGATGTTATGGTATTCTTTTTCAAGTTTACATATTCCCTATAACTAAACCATGTATTCTCCCCAAGGTATGGAGTACCAAGCTCAAAAGCAGAGCAGTTCGAGGCTGCCATGAAGGCGGAAGCACCTGAACTGTTCCAGTTACAGCCAGATCTTCTGCATCAGCTGGTCACCATCATGAACCCTAATGTTCTCATGAAGGCGGGAGTGCCCGTGTACAGGTGAGTTGTTACAAAAATATAAATAAAATTTTCTCCTTTTGAATCAACAACAATCTAAATTATGCTAACCGAGAACTTGGCAAAGAGTGTTTTATTGTCAGTATATTTAATGTTCCTTCGGCGTGCAGGTATCAGTATAAAATAAATAAAAGCCGTACAAAACCACCAAATAAGTGCAAACATTTAAATCAAGGACTTAGAAAGTACTCATCTTGTGCCTCGAGCAGAGCTACTTCGATTCTTCATGAGTTTGATAATGATAATTTTTCTGCAGGAAAATAGTCCCGCGGAGGATCCGCAGCCTTTTTTTTTTGGGTGGGAAATTATCAAATAACTTCTCCCGCTCTGGGCGGAGTGGGAGGGCGTGTCAGACTCTTACTGACTAAAACCCACCCGTGTTGCTTCGGTTGCCCTGTTGCCGGGGCCACGATGTCCCTATCGGTTTTCTTCGAACCCCCGGCAGGCATTGCCCCTAACGGACCCCGTCAATTCTGCTGACATCTCTTTGAGACGCGCGTGGAAAGGATCCGCAGCCTAATAAGCAGGCAGTCTGGTGTTATTTAATAAAGTTACTAAATGATTATCCCTTTGTTTTTCTTGTTCAGGATGGACCAGCACGCTGGCGAGTTCGTGATCACGTTCCCGCGCGCGTACCATGCAGGATTCAACCAAGGGTACAACTTTGCTGAGGCTGTCAACTTCACACCTGCTGACTGGGTAAGACAACCATTTTTGGTCATACGGGGACCACCCTGTACAACTAATTCGGTCAACACTTGTAACCAACCGTGTTGACCAAATTAGTTGTATTAAATTCAGATCTTAACGCACATTTATTAAAGTAAATTGTTATTTTTTGTGTGCAGTCAATAGTGCTTGTATTAAGCAATATTAATTCTTATTGCATACATACAAAATCAATCCGACAGGCAATGTTAAAGACTTTACTAAAGATGTCGAACTTCAAAAAATTTAGCTTACGTATCTCTTTTGCCCACTCTACTTACATCTAGATCCAATCTAAAACTCCCATTCCCCTTCCAGTTAAAAATGGGTCGCGAATGCATCGCCCACTATTCGACTCTGCGCCGGAACTGCGTGTTCTCACACGACGAGCTGGTCTGCAAGATGGCGCTAGAAGCTGATGGGCTGAGCCTCACCGTGGCACTAGCGGCCTACAGGGACATGCGGACCATGCTGCATGATGAGAGGAAGCTCAGGAAGGGGCTGCTAGACTGGGTAAGTGGAATATCACGGACCTTCTGATGGACTTGTGTTGAATGCTACTCTCAACTCGCAATAATCCAAACAAACTAACGCTTCCAATAGCAGACTATAAGCTGTACCTTTTAGGAAGACTCAGCCCCATTAAAATCAAAAGAAAAATAAAAACAGTGGCACTCCGGGAGTGCCGACAGAAGTGAAAACTTGAAAAAAAAATCGGCACCGCGGTCAACGCGTTGATGTCTTTTTAATGGTCAAAAGCTGGTATCGTAATAGTGTCGCGAAATCAATGGTTTAGTCCCATCTCAAAATGCCCAACGCTCTTAAAGAAGTTTTCACTTCAAAAACATTTGACATCAGAAGAATTGCACTCTAAATAAGAAGAGCCATTTGTGAGCGGTTATTTTATAATTTTTTCACCATTTTATTTTGTAACATTGTCTTCAAACTTTACATTATTTTTTCCACCAGGGCGTAACCGAAGCAGAACGTGAAGCTTTCGAACTACTACCAGACGATGAACGACAATGTCAACTGTGTAAAACAACGTGCTTCCTATCGTGCGTGACGTGTGTGTGCACGCCGCACGTCGCGTGTCTGCGGCACTACACGCAGCTGTGCGACTGTCCCGCACAGAAGCACAAGCTCAGGTAACACTCTGACAACGACGTGCACCTTATCCTGCGTGATGTGTGTGTGCACATAATGGAAAATTAAATCAAATGTCAAAAATTATGACATTCAGTACACCAACTCGCTTATATAAATCAAAGCTCTGCATGGTCGCTAGATTTTGTATTAATACCTGCAACAAAGGTGCAAATTTTGTTGCAAACCTGATTTACTTCTTTATTAAATTGTTGACATTATGTTGAAATTATTTACTTCTAAATCTCTATAGTGTTTGAAAATCTGTCTTTAAAAAATTAATGGGGAAAGGAAATTACTTTCGGCAGAAAACTCAAATGCTCATGGGCACTCAAATACTTTTTACTAATCATCCCCTTCTTCACTCCAGATACCGCTACACCCTCGACGAGCTGCCAGCCATGCTGGAGAAGCTAAAGAAAAAATCCGAGCAGTTCCGAGAATGGGCGGAAGCAGTACAGAACGCGCTCGACCCAGACACGCCCAAGACTTGCGACCTGGACGGGCTTAGGGCGCATCTGAAGAGGGCACATGATCTCAAGGTAAAGATATCTCATCATCTGATCAATACTTTGTTTTTCTTGCCTAGTTCCTTTATTCAAGCTAAATTCTACCCTTTCACCAACAGATGCACAAAACCGAGCTCGTCCGAGCTTTAGAAACCGCAATAGAAGACGCAGAGAAATGCGCGTCAGTGATCCAGCAGCTGGACCTCAACAAGATGCGCACGCGCACGCGCCACCACGACCCCAAGTACCGCCTCACCATACACGAGCTCACGCTGTTCGCCGCCGAGATCGACGGGCTGGCCTGTGTGCTGCCGGAAGGTAAGAGATTACTTAAATAAAAATAAAACTATTTCAGATATATCAGTTCATAAGTTGTCAGTGGCGTCATCTCATGTGAACTACACATCAAAAACTTGACATCACACAAATCCTGCATCGTGTAAGCAAAGTTATCCGCGCGACTAGTATATATCTAATGTACAACATCCTGACATCAACCGTGGGGCAGTAGCCCCACGTACCTTCCCAGTAGGTAGAGACACAGTATCGAATAGAAAGTATCGATACTGTACTCATGAATAGTACCGAAAAAAAAATATCATACTCATAAAAGTATCGAAACAAAAGTATCGATACTTCAAGGTATCGAGTATTTTTCTTAGGGCCTAATGCGCATAGAGCGTAGGTCAATATCAGTCAGTAAATAACGTCAGTTTAACTTCAGTAGGGCAAGACATGAAAGAATAAATGACAACGATGAACGAGTGAGTGAATGAGTGTTTGATTAGTGTAGTAAATGAATGAAAGAAAGGTTAGGAATTTAACTGTGAACGGAAGGAACAATTTCGAGCAAAGATCGATGTAATGTTTAAGAAGGTTCAGAACGAGTGAACTAGATGGCGTTGGCATTACCATAAACATAAGCCATAAGATCGCAAGTTTTAAATGGGTAATTTCTAAGATTACCCATTTAAAATTTAATTTCTTATTCGATCAATACCTGCCAAATAGTACTCATTGAATAAAAGTATCGAATGCAAAGTATCGAGTACAAAAGTATCGGTATCGAATGGAAATGTACTCGATACCACAAAGTATCGATACTTTTTTCGTGTCCCTACCAGTAGATACATCTTTGCCTAATCCTTCGGAAAATACGGGCGTGATGAGTGTGCGTATAGCATAATCATAGGTAAATTAGTCGATAACGTAACCATGGTAACAGCAAGTAAAGTGATTCAACAAGCAATATTGGTGACGAATTTAGTGTATTGCGTATTTGCTGTGGTGGGAGTTAGGATTTTTTGTGTATAAATGCAGTGGAAGGGCGTGAAATTTAAAATTAAATGATTTATACATTCAAAGTTTACTGTGAAGAGGCAGCTGCATTGATGTGTCCATCAAAATAAAAAATTGCGCGTATATAACCGTACACGGTACAAGTGAAAGAAGTAAAACTTCTTAAAAAATAAAGTATAAGAGAGATATAGTGTAAGAGATAGAGTTATATTTTTTTTTTCTCTCTCATGTAACGAATAATGCCTAAACGTGATGTGACCTTGACATTTCACTCTTAATTCTCGCCCAATTGGCGAATCGCCGCCTAAGATTCACTTTAAAAATAAAAAATTGATATTTTTCCCCATCAGGTTCTGCAGTAAAAGAAGTATTGCGACAAACGTCGGAGTTTGAGAACCGCGCCACTGATCTACTCAACAAAGATCTAGAGAAGACAGATCAGGCTTACGTCAGGGAATTAGAAGAGGTATGTTCATTTTCGTTTAAAATGGTTGATTTAAGGAATCGTCTATATCCAACCCTTTTTGTACTAATGATGAAAGGAGAATCATCTTCGCTTTAGTAAACTTTAATATGCAGTTGGTTTATATAGATAGCTGTGTAAAATGGTGCATGATATTATAATTTTGTTTACCTCTGTCAAAGTAAGCAAGTCATAATTAAACCTTTTTTATGAACTTAGGATCAAATTCGTACAACGATACTAGAACACTCGAAGCACTGAGTAATTTTATAGTAATGCAATATTGTTTCAAATTACTTAGATGGTTATGCAGTGGTTTCAATATTTAAAAAAACAGTGGCACTCCGGGAGTGCCGACAGAAGTGGAAACTTGAACAATTTTACTGTACAGGAAGTCGGTAAAAAAAGGGAAATGTCAATCATGTCGTTGTCATGTCTCAATATTTGGAATGTCATTAATCCTAAAGAAAATGTATCGCGCGTTGATGTCTTTGTAATGGTCAAAAGCTGGTGTCGGTAACAGTGTCGCGACTTCAATTGTTTTTCCCATCTAAAAATGCCCAACGCGTCTAACGAAGTTTTCACTTCAAAAATACAGAAAAGAAGGGCTTCAGCTTGTTTCTTACTTCCAACCACTCTTGCAGACCTCAGAACTCGGCTCCCGCCTGTGCATAGTCCTGCCGCAGCTGCCCCCGCTGCAGGCGCGCCTGCAGCAAGTGAAGTTCATCGAGGAAGTGCGCGGCTACCGGGAGGACTACTCCACCCTGACGCGTGACGTCATCGACCGGCTGCTGGGCGACGCGCAGAACGTCGTGCCGCACCACAAGGTGGAGATGGAGAGGTCGCTGTTGTTCAAACTGAAAGGTATGTCACGTACATGTATATTATTTTTGCCATTTTATCTGCCTACGGTAGCACCCCAAAAGGGCTGTGAATATAATGGTAAATTATATTTATTTCTGTATATTTGTTCATAAAAACACTTACGCTACAAATAAGTCCACCAGTGTTCCTAAATTTAAAAAAATACTTTGAAGATCACTAAAACCAAGTCGAGTCTACGAATAATACTTTTATTATTCGTAGTTCCGAGTTCTTACTTATTCTTACTTTCGCTTGCTTGTCTGCGGTTTCTTGTGCTACCCTAATATTCTCAGTGAAAACTTTTAATTGGCTTTCTTTCACTAACTATCAACCTGTAAGTTTCCTCTAGCTGTAAGTTTTATTAAGAAAAAAAAAAAATCGCCTCCATTTTTGTTTTGCTTCATTTTTTTTAATGAAATGTACAACTAAAGGATAGTATGTACATAAGATACTCTGTTACCTCAACAGCTGGTTATGTGTCAGAAAAATACCATTAAAGCAATTTAATTGTAGTTGGGGATAAAATTGTATGTAAATCCATTTATATCCATTGACACATAAAATACAATATGGTGCTGTGGTAGCAAAGGGATTTTTTTTGTATTTTTGTTCGTACTGCGGTTTGGTTTTTCTTATTAAGGCATCAGTTTCTGGGGTTTTACATATCACAGTTTTGTACCCAGTGGTGCAATTAAGAAATTAAAAATTAAAAAAATATATATTTTGTAGTATTTATTAAAATTTGATTTTGTATATTTCGAACATTCTAAGTTGATTATTATAATCCTGTTTCAAGTAATAACCATTCTAATTTTTTCCAGCTCAAGTAGATGAATGGGAAACCCGTGCCCGGGTGGTCCTCCTCGACACTTCCAAAAACTCTCAAACGGAGCTAGAACCGCAGTACACCACGCTGTCAGAACTGGACATATTGTTATCTGATGGAGAAGAGATTGAGGCGGCGTTACCGTCCTACCACGCGTTACAGACTGCTGTGTCGCATGCTAGAGATTGGCTCAACAAGGTAATATTTAGCTGTATATCTTGGGAACTATTGGTTCTACGCGAATTTTGTGGAATATAAGTTATTATAAGTTCTTGCAGGTGTCCATAGACGTTGGCCAGCAACTTCTATGAGTACCTTAATAGAAGCCAAAAAGCCCGGCTTTCCCTAATAAAATCATAATTTACAAGAACAAACCTAAACCTACCAATAAAAAATAAATGAACCTTTTAACCGCCTGCCTAGGTTTACCTAAAAGTAGGTTTATAACGGATGTCATATAACGGATGAGGATGCGGATGAGGATATCGAGATAATCGGGTTTGCGGATGCGGATGCGGATGAGGATACGGATATTGGAAAATTCCTTATTGAGGATGCGGATGAGGGTGCGGATGTCGTACAAAAGTAGCCCTTGTTTTTTATAGTATTTATATTTGTGTTATAGGTTTTAGGTAATATAATCATTTGGTAGGTTACCGTAGCGTAATTCGATTGTAAAAAACTTCGCTTCTACGAGCAAACAAAAAGAAAACAATAACACGCCACCCGGCACCCAGTAACTCAAATTGTGACATGTGACACCACAGTCGTGCCACCACTGCCACGTGCGGCCGATCGTCTGTCATAGGACAAGGACATTGCGAATTCAGCCAATAGAAACGCGTAACTCACTTATCGGCCCGCTCATTTAACTCGGCGAGAGTTTTAAAAAAATCACTATTTGTGCGAACAAAGTAGGGTCACATCCCCATAAAAATTATGAGGATGTGGAGCTTTTAAAATCAAAAGTTGAGGATGCGGATGTTTTGCGGATATCAAAATTTATGCGGATGCTCCGCAGTTGCGGATGCGGATACGGATATCCGTTACATCCTTGCCTAAAAGTACTAAAAACGCTTCCCTAGCACAAATTTTTGTCAAATTTTTGGGTAGCCCTTCGGAAAAACGAAGAATTCGTCAATATACAGCCAATAACACGGCATATATTATCCCTTCCTGGCTTCGTTATGCGTTAATCTAATTAGAAAATGAAATAAATAGTGTATCAAAACTGACCTGATTTCGCAGCGATGTGATATGTTTTCATTTTGATAATTTTCACTCTAATAACCTTGAAATTTTATCACAATATATCGAATTCACACATTCATTCACCACACAAACACTTGATTACGATAGCAGAATAGTGTAGGCCACATAACACGATAACAGAAACTCATACCACTTGAAATACGACCTTTGTGATAAAAACTATTTGTTTACACTACGAAAAAACTTGGCGCCATCATGAGGTGCGAGGCGCACGGACCGCGTTTACTGTCAGCATGTTAGCAGCGAACAAAAAACACATATTTTTGTTCTAACTGGATTTTTTTGAAGTTTGTACATTTCTCGCCTACTATGAGCGCAGTGTCATGGTACGGGGGATTACGCCGAATTTTACTTTTGGAAATACCATTACGATAAGAATACGCAATATTGGTGCCGATTCTCTTGTCACAAATGCCTCTAAACTAAACTAAAAATCACAAAAATTTAGTTTATTCCTGTCAAACGACGATTTCCCATTCTGAAATAGACTAAAGCGACACAACTAAATTTTAGTTTGACAGCACTAAGATGGCACTGAGATATTAGTTTAGTGAAAATGGCAATTTTGCTATTCTGAATTTGACGTTTTAAACCTAAAATTTAGATTTTCTAACTAAATATGACTATTTTTAATCGCGACTAAAAACATGTGGAATAAAATTGGTTGTCATGAACTAAAATTCACACCAACACCTCGACTTCAGATGAAAAAACAATACTAAATTTTTTTTTTTCTTTTGCTTATATTTCGAAAACGGTGTGTCCAATCGCAAAAATAATGAAAATTTCGACACCCTTTATGAAACCCTTAAACCCCTAACATTCTACATGTAGGTAATATTTTTTCTTATTTTCCATACAAAAAGTGAAAAATCCATATAAAACACGTCGAGGCTGCCCCCCCCTGCGCACCTCCGGCTCTAAAAAGATCACGTGGTTAGGTATCACGTGTGGAGTCGCGATTGTCAAATTCGATTTAGATGTGTCAAAATTATTTTTAAATTTAGAGAATTTATTTTGCAGAATAGCTTTGAGATTTTCATAGTCAAAAGTAAGGAATTTTAGTGATAGTTTAGTTAGTTTAGTTCGGTGTACAAGAGAATCGGCACCAGTATCAGTATTTAAAAGCTAAATTATGTTGAAGAATATGGCGGCGACAGCTTCAAAATTTGTGCATTACAAAACATTCGTTATTTTTTCACGGAAATATTTATCACTTTTCGATAAACTAACACTCAATATGAAATCTACACTTATTTCTCAGTAATTCTGTATAAAATTCTAATAAGATTACTCACCGTTTTCGTCATATACACATTGCGAACAAATGTAAACAACACACACACTTCACCAGTTTTGACAGTATGGTGTCGTCGCGTCACACAAACCACAGATACATTTTGTTTGTTCATTTTAGTGGTGTTCCCAGTAAATTGTTACTAAAACCGGTCAAGTATTAATCGATTAGTCGAATGATACAATACAGCCAAATTATGTTGCAAGTGCAAATAAATGTCAAATATCATCGTCCAATGGCAAGCGGAATCCTTATGCACCGCATAGGTGCGTGCATACGACATTTGACGCGGTGTTGCCAACTGCACCGTAATTACGGTAAAAACATGGTAATCAGCATAGATTTACCACCTACCTTAATAATGTAATTACGGTTTCAAAAAACACCGTAAAGGGGCAGATGGATTATGGAGCGTATTTTTATGTCATAATATGGTAACATTTTAAATACTCGTAGCAGTGAACTAGGGGGAATTCTCCAACCATAGATAAAAGTTTAACCAATGTAATACGTAAAAACTATAGAGTTGCCTAATTTGACATACTTCTTAACAAAATTATAATAATGTTGTATCATGAACAACATAATGAAAATAAGTCAATCCCTCACTTGCAGATTTTTCTTGATCCCTAGGTACGCCACTGTTATTCTGTCGTCAGTTATTTTTCAAACGAAAAAAAAAAACACTGAGATAGACAATATTTGTGTTTACATACGTCAATTATTATGTTTCCCAGGTAGAAGAGATGCAATCAAAGGAGCTGTACCCGTACATGCACAGCGTCGAGCACATCGTGCGGCGCGGCGCGCACATCCCGCTGGCGCTGTACGAGAAGGACACGCTGCAGCAGGCGCTGCAGTCGGCACGGAGCTGGAAGCGGGGCGCGGCCGATATGTTCCTCAAGAAGGTAATCTGTACCCGTACATGCACAGCGTGCAGCACATCGTGCGGCGCGGCGCGCACATCCCGCTGGCGCTGTACGAGAAGGACACGCTGCAGCAGGCGCTGCAGTCGGCACGGAGCTGGAAGCGGGGCGCGGCCGATATGTTCCTCAAGAAGGTAATCTGTACCCGTACATGCACAGCGTGCAGCACATCGTGCGGCGCGGCGCGCACATCCCGCTGGCGCTGTACGAGAAGGACACGCTGCAGCAGGCGCTGCAGTCGGCACGGAGCTGGAAGCGGGGCGCGGCCGATATGTTCCTCAAGAAGGTAATCTGTACCCGTACATGCACAGCGTGCAGCACATCGTGCGGCGCGGCGCGCACATCCCGCTGGCGCTGTACGAGAAGGACACGCTGCAGCAGGCGCTGCAGTCGGCACGGAGCTGGAAGCGGGGCGCGGCCGATATGTTCCTCAAGAAGGTCGGATACCAGCACATCACACTAGTAATCTCCGAAGGGCTAGGTAGAGGTGTACTTAGAGTACACCATAAATCGCATAAATCTAGAATCCGAGCTGCTACTGAGAAATGTTTGATGGAAAAGCCCAACAACACTTTTGTTATGTGTCATATTATACGATATGTTGTTATTTTTCTCAATCATAATGTCTAACATGGGAGTCACTTTTACTTACTTCTGACTTGATTGCGATTTTAGACATCCTGGTCTGTATTTATAAGGATAAAATACGTAAACTAACTCGTGTATTTGTCCACAGAACTGGCCCTACTCCTTACTGGAAGCGCTGTCCCCGCGCGTGGAGGCGGGCGAGGCCGTGAGCCGGCGGCGCGCGCGGCCGGGCGGCGAGGGCGCGTCGTCGCTGGAGGCGGGCCTGTTCCTCAGGAACTTCAGCGAGGACTCCACGCCCACGGACATCGTGGCCGCCTTCAAACATGCCGAGCAGAGGGAGCTGCAAGCTATTAAGGAGTTGAGGTGAGGATCAAGCCACGTATTCATTGGATCACAAAATTACGCTACATTGTTACTGCAATAAGTTTTGTGCTACGGAAAGATGTTTCTAGCAACATAGAATGTTGTAATGTTGGCTAATGTTCGGTATTCATGATAAACAAAAGTAGCCAATGCTAAGCTCTTATACTTACCCCCTAAACATTTTGTTGTAAATTGTTTTGTCACAGAGCCCGTAATATGCGGAAAGAAGTCCGTGCGCCGGTATCAGCCGGCGTGACGTTCTGCACGTGTCAGAAACGACAGTATGGCGTCATGACACAGTGCGAGCTGTGCAAGGACTGGTTCCATGGTGAGTAAAGTAACTCGTTCGTTCTTATCATCAAGTCTAATTAGGTTACAAGTTGGTGAAACATAACATGAGATGTAACACACGTTGAAACAAATTCGGCTAGTCATGTAACGTTTCACTAATCTATAGCCAGCATAACAAGACACTAGTCACATAATACTGTGGTAGAGTGGAGAGACTAGAGCCCGTATTAATAATAAACTATTACAACGTGGCGCCTGAAAGTGAAATATTAAAAAGAAATGGTCATAATGTCGTCTCCATATCATACATATCTCAACACAACGTAAAGTGCTTCAAATAAAGTTGTTCTGGGAAATGGATGCGTAAAAGGGGTTCTCTACTGAAACTGTTTGACGTATTGACTTCAAACAATCGTCTTGTGTTATTTTTTTTATATTCTTCTCAACAATGAACAACATTGGGAAAGTTCCATAAGTTTACTTTTATGTTTCAAATATCTAACCATCACATTATTTACAGCAAACTGCATAGCAGCATCTAAAGAAGACCGCGAGGAGTCACCGGAGCGCGTCGAAGTTCCCTTCCCTAACACTGAACCCAAGTTCCTATGTCCCGACTGTATGAGGACCAAGAGGCCTCGTCTGGATCGCATACTGGCGTTATTGGTAAGTGGCTACAAGTTACATAATTATATTATTGGAACGAAGTTCTTTACCGCGGCTTGTAAACTTTCAGAAATCGTCACGCTAAAATGTGTTAATACTTGCGACTGTCTTCTTCTAATTCAAAGAGAAAGAAAGAGAGAGAACCCTGGCAGCAAAAAACAAAAGAAAAATAAAAGAAAATAATAAAGTGATTACAGTGTCGTGGGATGAAATTGTACACATCGGTCCAAGTACACTGCATGCAAGAAAGATAGAGAAAGTGTGAATTAGGTCAAAATGGAAATACAAGACACAGATAATATAATACTACGTACAGATACCCAATCCCATACAAAGAAATGAACCTCCCTAAAACTGGCTAATGAACTGGCTAATTTTTTTTCCTCCATTTTATTAACTGTGCACTGTAGTTTTAACGCCATCTAGGAGTCGACTTAGATACTTAAGATTATCTACATCGCACATCGCACAGTGCGTTCAAGGACAAGTGTAATAACAATACAACAACAACAGAGTTGGCGGAATAGTTTCATTTGTGTGAGTGAACTAGCAATTTTCACGCTGCAGCGAATGTCTCTTTAAGTGTTTTTTAGCATTTCAATCCTTTCTTAAATCTAGATTTTCTTCTCCTCGTTACCAAATCTACTATTGCTAAAACTGAAATCACGCCTTCTTCGTCCGAACTCATTTTGACAGTAAGCCGACGTACGCACGGACGTAATAATATAGCGGCGACATTTATCGCACACTGGAATTTCAACGCTATGCTAAGCACCGAGAGTTGAAAATCCAACAGAGTGTTTTTTCAACGCGCTGGGACGGGAGTGTGTCTCAACGCGTTAGATTATCAACGCTCGGCTTAACACCGAGAGTTGAAAATCCAGTGCGTAATAAAATCCCGCCGCGATTTTATTACGTCCGTGTGAACGTCGGCTAAATGTTTTTAGAAACATTAAATAAAAACCGGCCAAGTGCATGTCGAACCACGCACAATGAAGGGTTCCGTAGTTGGGATGAATTTATCCCAAGAACAAACTTAGCTTTGTAGTTGAAAAACATGTTCTCTCATACGGAATGTATGGGAGAACATATTTTTGCAACCGCAAAACCGCGTTGGTTGATTATTACTGGTTAATTTATAGAGCCTACTTAGCTGTGAATAGTGATAAATAGTTTTCCTTTTAATTTCGTTATAAATACTCATCGATCACTAATAAAGAACTAGATACACAATCAGCGCCAAAAAATGTCCTCACCGAATGAGCACCCAATTGAACATTTGGGTGCTCTTTTCATTTAGTAGCATTCGGACGCTCTGACTGTAAACAACTCGTAAAAAATTGTAAAAATCACACATCTAGGACGCTAAAAAAAGATGGAGTTTCATATTTTCGATAAGTATTAATATTATTATTATATAATTGTTATCACTGTACCGTAAATGCTGATATTTTGGCAAGAAATCATCGTAAAAACTTTTTTTAAATTAAGTCTTATTAAACAGCAGGAGTTAAAAAGCATCTCAATTGTAAAGACTCTTACTAAACCTATTAATCATATTATCGCATGCTCACTTAAATTGTTCAGGTTATGTGCGTTGACTCTGTTCCATTTGTGGAGACGCTATTGTTTTTTTATTTTTTATTATTAAAGGAGGATTGTTTTTTTGAAGTGAAAAATTCTTTAGGCGCGTTGGACATTTTTGAGATGCGAAAAAACAATTGAACTCGCGACAGCGTTACCAACACCTCATTAAAAGTATTTCCTGCACAGTAAAATTGTTCAAGTTTTCACTTCTATCGGTACTCTCAGAGTACCAGTGTTTTTTTTAGTTTAATGAGCCTTCTTTGCTGTTTCTATAAATATTATAGTATGATTTTATACATTTAATTTTGACTAAGTACATGTAATCAAATTAAAGATGTGAGATAAACTCACATTTTTTTTAGCTTTCCTCGAGATCCAGTGAGGTATGGAAAATGAATATCAATTATAGCACGTCAAAGATGTTGTGTGTGAGACAATGTCCCTGCCGCCCTGTATACACCATGGAATAGAATAAAATATGCTTTCACAATTTTAAAGTGAAAACTTCTTTAGCATCGTTGTGATTTGAAAGTCGATGAAACGAAAAAGCGACAGTAAAAAGAGACAGACACAAACTCAGAAGATTTAACGTGGGAGAAAATGAGATAGGAAGCATTATACAGTGTTTCTTATGTTCGTAGTTCTCTGAAGCTGAAGAGTTTGTTTGTTTGCTTAAACGCGCAAATCTCAGGAACTACTGGTTTGATTTGAAAAACTCTTGCAGTGTTAGATAGCCCATTTATTGAGGAAGGCTATAGGCTATATATCATCATGCTAAGACCAAATAGGAGCGGAGCACCAATGAAGAATGTTTCAAAATCGGGGGGTTTTATTTTTCCTTTTGAGAGCTTCCGCTGCGTGCGCTGCGTAAACGGTTAAAGTACGACAGAATTGTTCCCCTTTAAAAGTTCTAAAAAAAAGTCCGCGACAGCATATGTCTATCTTTTAAGGTTGGCTCACTATAACCTTTTTTATGCTAACCAAATTTGTTCTAAAATTTATTTGCGAAGGTGTTTTTATAAACACGATATTAATCCTTATCCAAATAAATACATTACTCATCAGAAGTATTTAATTTAAAACAAAATTTCTCTTTCCATCATTCGATTTCAATGAATATCTTAGGAGATATCGCAGTTTTAAAATAACATCGCAGTAAAATAATGATCAAGTCATCATAAATGCGCGCGCAGTAGATGTGTATCGAAAATGTAAGCTCTGAGTCTGAATAAATCTGTGTAATATACACGAATAAAATATAAATTAATTATTAAACTTTGTATCACTATGATCATTACTAAAACCTACAATTATCCTCTTCCTGAAATTTTGATTATCTGAAAGTCAACATTTTTGAAGGTTTCACTTCTACCACGTGTGAATTGCACACATGTTTTTTTATACACTAACTTAACGAAATTAAAAAAAAGATCATTTATAATTACAGTATAAACAAAAAAATATTGGACAATTCGACTCCACTCATTTCTTGTCCTAGTGGCGAGCCTGGGTCGTAAAACTTTATTCCTTTTTTTGGCACTTTGTAATTATAACTTTAAAACATGCGTGTAAGGTTGAATTTGATTTGATGTATGTTGATCAGGTCGTAAAAATTTATTGCTTTTTGTACATAGCTTTGTGAAAACAACTTTAAAGTTTGCGTTTAAGGTTGAATTTACATGAATGTATATTTATTTCAACTAGAATTACCTAAACACAATTTGATGACAGTTTTAAGAGAACTTTTGCTTGGCATTGTGTATCTAGTTCTTTATTAGTGATCGATGTAAATACTACTGTTAGGATTTTTGGAACGAAGTTTTGGAACGAAGTTTTGGAACGAAGTTTTGGAACGAAGTTCCTTATCGCGCGTTGTGCAAGGGGGCTAGACGGAAAAAATTAAGACCAAAAGTTGTAACGACACTTTTTTATTTTGGGGGGGGGGGTGTGTCTGCGGGTGTGTGTCTGAGGGTGTGTGTGGGGTTGTGTCTGAGGGCGTGTGTGGGGGTGTGTCTGGGGCTGTGTGTGGGGGTGTGTCTGGGGCTGTGTGTGGGGGTGTGTCTGGGGCTGTGTGTGGGGGTGTGTCTGGGGTTGTGTAGGGGTGTGTCTGAGGGTGAGTGTGGGGTGTCTGTGGGTGTGTGTGGGGTGTCTGAGGGTGTATGTGGGGGTGTGTCTGAGGGTGTGTGGGGGTCTGTCTGAGGGTGTGTGTGTGGGGGTGTGTCTGGGTTTGTGTGGGGGTGTGTCTGGGGGTGTGTGTGTCAAAGGGTGTGTGGGGGTGTGTGTGGGGGTGTCTGAGGGTGTGTGTGGGGGTGTGTCTGAGGGTGCGTGTGGGGGTGTGTGTGGGTGTATCTGTGTGTATGTGGGGGTGTGTCTGTGTGTTTGTGGGGGTGTCTGTGTGTGTGGGGGGTGTGGGCGTGTGTCTGTGTGTGTTCTTATGTTCGTGGTTCTCTTTACGCTCTGCTTCGTACCCCCTCCACTCGTGTTTACCAAGGCATAGTGGGAGTTTGCTTGGGCCTCAGCGTTGTACACACGGCTACACATCAAGCTATACATTTCCAGTTTATGCTGATCTCGTATTGTATAGGATTTCCGTACAATGCGAGGTCCGCTAATACTGGAAATGTATAGCTTGATGTGTAGCCGTGTGTACGTGTGTTAATACGTGTTCGTGCGCGTACAAAAACATTTTTTTTTAATTTTTGAAGGTTTCACTTCTACCACGTGTGAATTGCACACATGTTTTTTTAAATTTTACATATATCGGAAACGGCTGGGAATATCAAAGTTTTGATAAAATTCCCCCCCCCCCAGTACCCCGCTCTCAGCTTGAACCTACATTCAGTTAGACCCCTTAGACCCCATTTTACCCCCTTTTCTTTTGACCCCCAATATCTGTAATTAAGTATATCTTACAACTCTCTTATATATATAACCTCCCCCCGAAGACCCCCTCGATACACTCCCGCGAACCCCTGATCCCGATACACCCCCTGCACACCTCCCCCTTCCCTCCTCTTCCCCCTCCTCCGTGTCCCTTCAGGGTTACCTCACCCCCCCGGGTCTTAACTTTGGAGCCAGAGGTCGTAGACCTATCAAGTTTGGGGTCCCCGAAATCAGGAGAAAAAGACCTCTCTTTTGGCTCCATTAAAATTACGGGAAAACGCCGCATTATTCCCTATTTTGGTATTGTGTGGAGCTGCGGTGTACGCTGTGTGTGTGGCGTATGCACTCACTTACCTACTCATTTTATTACAATTCCTTCACTAATTAATCAAAAGGAACTTCGTTCCATCCGGGTTTCCCTTGACACCTCTCAAGTTTTTTTTTTCACAAACACAAGGACACCCCCCCACATACACACACAGACACACCCCCCCCCACACGCACCCTCAGACACACCCCCACACACACCCTCAGACACACCCCCACACACACCCTCAGACACCCCACACACACCCTCAGACACAACCCACACACACCCCAACACACAACCCCAGACGCACCCCCAGACACACCCCCACACAGCCCCAGACACACCCCCACACACCCTCAGACACACTTCCCTCAGACACACCCCCCCCACACACTATAATGCTTCCTATCTCATTTTCTCTCACGTGAAGTCTTATGAATTTATGTGTGTCTCTTTTACTGTCGGTTTTTCGTTTCATCGAGTTTCAAATCACAACGATGCTAAAGAAGTTTTCACTTCAAAAAGAAAAAAAGTGTCGTTCCAACTTTTGGTCTTAATTTTTTCCGTCTAGCCCCCTTTCACAACGCGCGATAAGGAACTTCGTTCCAAAAACAGAATAAAATAAATATTTAAGGGGACTATGCAACAAACGTAATTTTTTGCCGTTTTTATAGATATTGGTACGGAACCCTTCGTGCGCGAGTCCGACTCGCATTTGGCCGGTTTTTATAGAAAGTTTTAGAAAGATATCAGTAAAATTAAAAAATTATAATTAAATAGGTAGGTACTTGCCAAAAACATGTTAATAGATTTCTTTGAGTTATTATATTTCTATGTAAAGTAGGTAGGTAATATATTATAAAAAAAAAAAAAAACAATGGCACTCCGGGAGTGCCGACAGAAGTGAAAACTTAAAAAAGATCTTGGTGGAATAAAAATACTTGTATAGAACATTATCTTATCTAAATAAAGATCAAATTGGCGTTTAAAAAAAAAAAAACCAAAACCTTTAAAGTAAAAATACTTTCATCGAACTTTGATCCGTAATGTTATATAAATAAAGAGCAGAATCGCGTTTACAAAAATGAGATATCGGTAACAGTATCGCGAGTTCAATTGCTTTTCCCATCTCAAATATGCCCAACGCGCCTAAAGAAGTTTTCACTTCAAAAATTGTTTGATTTTCATTTTCCTACTAAATGTATAATAATAACAGATCATGTGATGACAAATTGAGTAAAACGCCATCTATTGCAAATAGCTCTGAACAAAATGACTAACTTTATCATTCTATGAGTTCGATTTGAAGTAAAAGGTTTAATTTGCCTTTTTTGTTGAAAATACATGATTTATGAGTTTAATTATATACATCAGCATTAAACAAGGAAGTTTTGATTTTTACTAATCTTACTTATGCCAAAATCTGCCGTTTATCGCTTTTTAGTGATTGTTAATTTCATCATTGTTACCTATGCTGCCATCTATGATTTTTTTATCTAAACTAATTATAATTTGTTCGAGTTGAGACCCCATGTACAAGATGACAGCTCTGAAAATTTTCAAATGTTTGATCATGGGTATCGTTTTCATGGTTTTCGAGGGTGTTAAAGCCGATAAGAGGTCAAAATGTAAATCCAAGATGGCGGCTGCAAAAATGTTGTTTTTGTTTTATGTCATACGTGAGAAAGAACTTCGTTCCTGACGGGGGTCCCACGACCGCACACGTTTTTTCTTTTTCCTTTTTCCAGGCCTCTTCTCTGTGAGAGGAAGCGGGCTGTAGTTCACGCGGGTTTAGTTTGGTGGATGTAGCATGGCTTCGTTTTTATCGAACATGGTTAGGAAAGCTGTACGACTTAATACAGCTTTTCTCACCATGTTTTGATGAAAGAAAATTTAGCAAAAAGCACCCACTTATAAGTTTGAGGCGATAATATTTAACAGATAACAGTCAGTCAGACGTTGCGAAAAGGTTAACTGCTACCTTGAACATTTTTGTAGATAGATTTTACCAACATCTATATGTGGGAATAAAGGCTGAGGTTAGAGCAAAATAGTAAAAAACATAGAAACACATCTTAGTTGAAAAATCACGTCTTATTGTCTTTTTCCGTCATTAAAAGCCCCTCTGACATTCTACTTTTTTAAATATCTTCCACGTCGTCTCAAAAATACATCATCTGTCTCAATTAAATCTTAGCATTCACCTCTTTCACATAGTCATGCATTCATTAGGCTAAGCGTATGCTGAAACACAGGTAACAAAGCACAGCACAGTACAGATTTAGCAGGGTAGGGCAGGCGAGGCAGACATAAGCCGCGAGCGCATGCTGCGACGCAGCTACACAGACGCGTTCGCGTCCCAGCAATGTACAAACAATCTGTCATTGAAACATCAGTGGTAAAAAACAAGTGAAGACCTGCACGCGCTCCGTCCCGCAGAAATCTGTGTCGGTTCTACAACGAGACGCAGAGCAGGACAGACGCATGTCTGCGTCGCACGTGCTTGCGTCGCAGCGTACGCAGTTCTCAGTACGTTGATGCATTAAAAAACTGCTCTGCCCTACGCTGCGTGGATCTGCGTCACCTGCGTCTTAGCATACGCTCAGCCTAACGTTCCATTCCTACATATTTTAGCTGTGGTCGCGACATGTGGGCTTTGTACTATGTTTAAACAACACGACCTATCTTTACCCAGTTTTTGCTAAAACTCTGACCAACTTTAGCCCATTTTCTCTCTCAGGTATGGCTCCAAAAGCTGCCCGTCCGCCTAGCCGAGGGCGAAGCCCTGCAGTGCGTCACAGAACGAGCCATGGCGTGGCAGGACGCGGCCCGAGCCTTACTCGCTAGTCCAATGCTCGCGTCACTGCCACTGCACGAACATGACACGTTACAGGCTAGCAGGGAGAAGGCTGATAAACTTAACGCTGAGTTGAAGAAGGCTACGGGGAGGGCGCATGATTCACATTCTGCGCAGAATGCTAGGTAAGTGTCTTCCTATAAGTAATATTATGCAGTGCTCGGGCGCTAATGTGACATATGGAGCTTAAGGCGCAACTAGCCGATACTTTTTCCATACAAATTTCGGGGAGATTTTACTCCACTGTTACACATTGTACATCCAAAATAAAACATGAAATCGTTTTGTGTTATTAATAATTTTGTCTGTACAGAAGCGGAGTAGTAAAAAAAAAGCAATTAAAAAGTTATGAGCCAACAAAGATTAGTTTTTCCTGCTAATTTTAACGCAACTTTGGGAGTAAATAAGTAATAAAAGAAGTATAAAATCTCCAAAACAAAGCTCGTTCCGACAAAGCTCAATTGTCGAAGAGTATAATAAACTTTATTCGTAATTGATTTATGCAGTAGTTTTTTCATAAAACTCCACCTTCCAAAGGACTTTTCGTAATTTTTTACGCGCTCGTTTTTACTAAAATCGTTCTGAACGGTGTTTGTGTGCGCGCGAACCAGAGTTTGTGCATGTAGACCAGCGTCTAACTGCTCATCACTGGTACTATCTCTGTCGGACACGATGCCAGGTGAGATAGCGTGCTTTTTGACCAAGCCCACCAATGAGTTCGAGCCCGCGACTAGTTCAACCTTAAGGAAGAGATTGGAATGAGTGACAGACAACACAAAAACTGTCTAAAACGCGATGTGTGAACTGTATGTGAGTGAAATAAATTAAAATTGACCATATTTTAGTTGTACTAGCTAGACTAACCGACAATAACTATTTTTTAACCGACTTCCAAAAAGGAGGAGGTTATATGTTCGTCGCGTATGTTTTTATTTTATTTTTTTATGTATGTCCACCGATTTCTCCGTCAATTGTGGACCGATTTTGAAAATTCTTTTTTTGTTTGAAAGGGTGTGCTCTCGAATTGGTCCCATATCAATTTTATTAACTTTGCTTTGATAGTTTTTGAGTTACTCGTAGCTACAAAATACGCATTTTTTTCCCACTTGCTATGTAGATGATATGATAAGTTTCTGTCACTGGTAGCAGGTGGTGGTATTCGAATGTGTGTGGGGTAGGTACCACAACTAAAAAGTGAAAAATAAAAACTTTATACAAAAAAAAACAACCGACCTCCAAAAAAACACTACAAAGTGAAAAATAACTTTAATTTCGGAAGTCGGTGGCAAAAAACGAAAATACAAAACACAAGACACCGACTTCCGAAATTAAAGTTATTTTTCACTTTGTTGTTTTTTTTTGGAGGTCGGTTGTTTTTTTTTGTAAAAAGTTTTTTTTTACAGCAAGTAACATTTGCGTGCAAATACGGCTATCAATGAGTGTGCACCAATATTATTATGTTCTACAAAACCGTACTGTACTGGAGCTCCGCGCCGCCGCCAGTACAGAGCACACTGCGCCTTGAAAACAGTGACTCACGCCGCACGCGCATAAATGTACACGTCCCAAAGGCAATCATCGTAAATGCAAGCAATTAAAAACATTTGAATCATGAAGAGGAGTTCATATGTTTCAATCGCCTTCAATGAGTAATGCACTGTTTTGTCAACGTGATATTTTACAGTTTTTTTGTAACGAAGCTGCCTTCATCTTTCTTAGCAATATCTAAGCATCGTAATTGGCTTGATTTCCTATGCCTATTCGGTTTTATCTTCATCTTACATTACTAAGTATTCGTTGATGTTGTTCTCAGGTCATCAGCGAGCGTAGAGCACGCATACAGCGCGACGCCGCGCTCGCCGAGCACGCGGGTCGCGCCCGGGCTGTTACAGAAACTAGAAGACTTGATGCTGGAGGGAGACTTATTAGAGGTAACGTTAGAATTGCAACTACTAAGTATGATTAGAGCTGGATTGTTGTAAAAAACTTTAATTTTTAAACAAATATTCCGTTAAATTGACGGTTGATGAGCGCTTCTTGTCATGAACTACGAAGGACAATATGAGCGTCACATCTGCATTATAGTCTTACGATGAGAAGGTGATGATGTTGCTTGACATGTTTAACTTCTTTGGAACGAACTAAAGAAGTTCGTGGCTTGTAAACTTTACGAAATCGTCACGCTAAAAAGTGTTAATACTTGCGATTGTCTTCTTCTAATTCAAAGAGAAAGAAAGAGAGAGAACACTGGCAGCAAAAAACAAAAGAAAAATAAAAGAAAAGAATAAAGTGATTAGAACAAGTAACGGTATCTAGTCGCAACACGGTGACGCTACAATGGATAAAAGGACACAGCGGTTCGCTAGGTAACGACGCAGCTGACGAACTTGCTAGAAGAGGTTCTGGCACGGCAGTCTGTGGACCCGAACCTATCGTACCAATCCCGTTCAACCAAATACGCAGGTGGCTACAGGAGTTCACCCTCACACAAGCGGAGTACTGGTGGACCTCGACACCGGGCTGCAGGCAGTCCAAGGAAGCTATGCCATCCCTGGATAGCAGGCTAACCAGGCGTTTATTACGCCTGGACAGGAACGGCCTGCGCCTGGTGACGGGAACCATCACGGGACACTGCTCGCTAAACAAGCACTTCCACACAATAGGCATAACGGACAGCCCTCTATGCAGGGCATGCATGGAGGCTGAGGAAACCGTCGCGCACGTGCTCTTCGAATGCACAGGCGTCACCCAGATTTGAACAGAAACCCTCGGGTCACCCAGATCGTTTACAGATGTTCTGAACAAACCAGGAGTTTTGATTAACTTCTGGAGGGAGGTGGGCTGGTTGGAATAACCACCAAACGGCCGCCATGGCCCACGCACAATGGTCTACCTGACGGACTAAGTGCGGAAACCAAACCCCATAACATAGAACATAGAACATAGAGAGAGAGAGAGAACGCCGGCAGAAAAAAATGTGTTGTGGTATAAAATTGTACATATCGGCCCGAGTACACTGCATGCTGGAGAGAGAGAGAGAAAGTGTGAATTTGGTCAAAATGAAAATCCAAGATAGCGGCTACGAACATTTTCAAAATTTTCGTCATGGGTGTCGTTTTCATAGTTTTCGAGGGTGCTAAAGCTTATAGTGAGGTTAAAATGTAAATCTAAAGATGGCGGCTGCAAAAAATTTGTTCTTGTTTTAAAATATACGTGAGAAAGAACTTCATGTCTTGTTGTCGAATATGAGGCTTTTGGCTACTTAGATTATTCTGTTTATTTGACTCTTATTTATGTCGAACAAACAAATTTTCTTATTTTTTAAATGTTGTGGAATATTGGCGTACAAAATAGTTATTTTTGAGGCTTTTTTCAATATTGTGCGTTGTAGTGCGACGTTACAAAACATGTTGAGCGTCACGAGAACGTTATGAGTTTTTTATATAGACGGTTGCAAAGAGACGCTATCCGGTACACTTTGAGACGTAAACGTTTCTTGTCGGTAGTAGAACTATTTAGTGCCTTCAGATTCAATATGGCGATGCTTAGTTGTAATGTAATTCCCCAGGTGCGGTTAGAAGAGCAAGTGCAAGTGTGGAGCGCCGTGGTGGCGTGTCGCGGCGCGGAGGGCCGGCGCGCCGCGCGCCACGACGCGGGCCGGCGCAAGCGCCACTCGCGCGCGCCCCGGCACCACCTGCAGGTCAAGCGGACCCGGACACGGCACCACCACGGTAAACACAGTGTTACTTCATTGTCGTCAACATCATTCAGCTCAAAAACTGTTGGACATATACCTCCCCAACTATCGCCGTGCCGCAAGGAATCCTTGTACATCTCGTATCCAACAGGTTCCCATAATTTTCACCAGATTATTCGTCCACCTTGGGGCGGTGTCATTGTACGGCGCCGTACCGAACAATGACACCGCCCCTCCACCCCACCGCTCACATACCTAAGGCGCGGGCAACTAGTTCCACGCGAACTATATCTACTTACCTGACTTATACTAATCCAATTATTGTGGACTACACTACTATTATTGTGGACTGTTTATACCTACCTGTATTAAGCAAATAAATAATTTGATTTGATTTACAAACTCGTATCATGAATTTCTTAATTTCCCATAAACATATTCTTACTATTTCTTTATTTTTCAAGTAATCCCAGAAAGTAATATTTCTCGTTTCATATTATTTCCAACAAACTCATGAAACACAAAAAATTTACTGTTGGTTTTTATTACAGTTGCACCAGTCGCTAAACCTACGCTCAAACGAGGCACAGCAACCACCACAAATTATTTAAATAGGAAACAGGTAAGATTTTAATTATATACTTTTGAATTTCTTCGCGTGTTTCGATATTTCGTTACATATACGTAGGTCATACGTTGGACGCGCTCTATGAAATGTCGCTTGTCCTATTTGCAATGTGAGATGAGCTATAGTTTGACCAGCACCGCCATTCCGCGCCTCAGCAATACGCGGCGAGGCGAGGGCAGCGTTGACCAATGAACGGCGGGCGGGACGCCGCGTGGCATGAGTGTTGATGAACGAGCGGCCTGCTCTGCTCCCCCACGAAAGCCGCACACATACACCAGGCGCGGAACATCGGTCTCGGTCAAACTATAATCTACTCCTATTACTTAATAAGATGCGGATTGTATTAATGCGACGGTTGTGTCCCCAGGGCATGTCGTCAGGCTCAGGCCTGATGATGCGCAAGCACTACATGGCGCGCCAGGAGCGCCGCAAGCGCGGCCTGGCGCCCGCCACGCGCGGGAAGCACCCGCGGCAGACCAGGATGGGTGAGTTATTTGTATAATTAGTACTTGAAACTTCAGCTTTCTAGAGCGTCGTGTCTGTCACTTATACCTGTACAGTATTTTTATCTCGCGAAGCGACGCGCGCTTTACTTGTGGTTACCAAGTGTACAAATATGCTGTGAATGTGCGTGTAAACGCAGGAGCTCTCAGTATTGTTCGAGATGGCGAAGTCGGAAATGTGTGTGTGTGTTATGTGCTGACGCCACTAGTCTTTATACACACATTCACAACGTCTTTATACATTTGGTGATCACAAGTAAAGCGCGCGTCGCTTCGTGAAATTAAAATACTATAACTTATGTGACTGTCTCTTTCTAAACCTCGATGTGCCATCGTATCCCCGAGTACCGTACGACATTTTTATGTTCTTAGGTATTTGTTGAGAAGTAACTTAAAAATTATCCATTATATTTGCATTGAATGATTGTGTTACAGCTATAATTTATCTATAAATAATTTTATATGACTTTTACACAGTTAGAAACTGAAATTGCATCATGCGTATCATTAGTCAGTCAGCTCCGGTTACCACCTTGCTGACGACTAAAAAAAAAACGAAGAAACGAGAAGTGTCATAATGAATCTGTTTTTTCCCGTCAGGTCAACGCGCAGCAGCCAGCAGTTCCGGCACCGGGCGCGGCGCGGGCGGCAGCCAGCGCCGCAGCAGCTCGTCGTCGGCGTCGTCCGCCGAGGACGAGGAGGACTGCGCCGCGCACAACTGTCTTAGGCCCACTGGTATGGATTCTATCTTCAGCAATACATATAACTGTACACGGCGGGCGGCAGCCAGCGCCGCAGCAGCTCGTCGTCGGCGTCGTCCGCCGAGGACGAGGAGGACTGCGCCGCGCACAACTGTCTTAGGCCCACTGGTATGGATTCTATCTTCAGCAATACATATAACTGTACACGGCGGGCGGCAGCCAGCGCCGCAGCAGCTCGTCGTCGGCGTCGTCCGCCGAGGACGAGGAGGACTGCGCCGCGCACAACTGTCTTAGGCCCACTGGTATGGATTCTATCTTCAGCAATACATATAACTGTACACGGCGGGCGGCAGCCAGCGCCGCAGCAGCTCGTCGTCGGCGTCGTCCGCCGAGGACGAGGAGGACTGCGCCGCGCACAACTGTCTTAGGCCCACTGGTATGGATTCTATCTTCAGCAATACATATAACTGTACACGGCGGGCGGCAGCCAGCGCCGCAGCAGCTCGTCGTCGGCGTCGTCCGCCGAGGACGAGGAGGACTGCGCCGCGCACAACTGTCTTAGGCCCACTGGTATGGATTCTATCTTCAGCAATACATATAACTGTACACGGCGGGCGGCAGCCAGCGCCGCAGCAGCTCGTCGTCGGCGTCGTCCGCCGAGGACGAGGAGGACTGCGCCGCGCACAACTGTCTTAGGCCCACTGGTATGGATTCTATCTTCAGCAATACATATAACTGTACACGGCGGGCGGCAGCCAGCGCCGCAGCAGCTCGTCGTCGGCGTCGTCCGCCGAGGACGAGGAGGACTGCGCCGCGCACAACTGTCTTAGGCCCACTGGTATGGATTCTATCTTCAGCAATACATATAACTGTACACGGCGGGCGGCAGCCAGCGCCGCAGCAGCTCGTCGTCGGCGTCGTCCGCCGAGGACGAGGAGGACTGCGCCGCGCACAACTGTCTTAGGCCCACTGGTATGGATTCTATCTTCAGCAATACATATAACTGTACACGGCGGGCGGCAGCCAGCGCCGCAGCAGCTCGTCGTCGGCGTCGTCCGCCGAGGACGAGGAGGACTGCGCCGCGCACAACTGTCTTAGGCCCACTGGTATGGATTCTATCTTCAGCAATACATATAACTGTACACGGCGGGCGGCAGCCAGCGCCGCAGCAGCTCGTCGTCGGCGTCGTCCGCCGAGGACGAGGAGGACTGCGCCGCGCACAACTGTCTTAGGCCCACTGGTATGGATTCTATCTTCAGCAATACATATAACTGTACACGGCGGGCGGCAGCCAGCGCCGCAGCAGCTCGTCGTCGGCGTCGTCCGCCGAGGACGAGGAGGACTGCGCCGCGCACAACTGTCTTAGGCCCACTGGTATGGATTCTATCTTCAGCAATACATATAACTGTACACGGCGGGCGGCAGCCAGCGCCGCAGCAGCTCGTCGTCGGCGTCGTCCGCCGAGGACGAGGAGGACTGCGCCGCGCACAACTGTCTTAGGCCCACTGGTATGGATTCTATCTTCAGCAATACATATAACTGTACACGGCGGGCGGCAGCCAGCGCCGCAGCAGCTCGTCGTCGGCGTCGTCCGCCGAGGACGAGGAGGACTGCGCCGCGCACAACTGTCTTAGGCCCACTGGTATGGATTCTATCTTCAGCAATACATATAATTGTACACTCGCCTTTTTATAAAAACCTCTCTTTTTCTCTCTATTCCTGAGAACGCTGTGAACTTAGTGGATTGTAGACCTGTTGACCATTTTCTATTTTGTTAAGTACTTGATTCTTATTGAAAGACCTACACTGTCCTCCCATACCAAGTAACACTGTTATTTGAAAGTGTTGTAATCTGTGGTAAATTTCATTATCTTGATTCATAATGTGGTAACACTGCGCCCTCTATTTCCTGCCTTTTTCTAATGCCGGTCATGGCGTCGCTTGCTTTTATTCTCCATAACGTGTAAAAACTATGTTAAAGACATTTGTAAGTAATAAATATACTTATTATGACTACTGGTCTGATTTATTAATGTCCACCACTCCAACATGGTAGCAGAGCGTGGTTGGGTGGTTAAATAAGTAAAATATAGTGAGATCAAGAAAAAGGTCCCTTGAAAAGTAGTTCGCGCCTCAAGTAATAAAAGTGAAGATTATAAGACGTTATCATCATCAAAATGGCTAAACAAGCAAAGATAGAAGACATTATGATGCCCATTTTTGATGGAGTAAATTATTCAAGCTGGAAATTAAGGTTAGTAACTTTACTAGAATACAAAGAATGTAACGAGCCCGCCATTAGCGCGATGCCTGCTAAATTTATAAACCAAGAGGCGGACTGGAAGAAAATGGATTTAAAAGCAAGGACTATAATAATGAGTACCATTTCCGATAAACAATTAGAATATATAAGTGAATGCACAACAGCATATGATATGATGAAACAGTTTGACAAGATGTATCTAACACAGTCTACTGCAATGCAAATAATATGTAGAGGAAAAATTGAAGAGATTAAATTAAATAATTACAATACAGTAGAAGATTTTTTTGTTGATTTCGAGAAAACAACTAATGATTTCAAAGCGGCTGGTGGAAATATAAATGAACCCGAGAAGATGAGATACTTGCTCAGAGCATTACCTCCTAGTTACAGTTTTATTGGAGATTTTATTGATGTAATTCCAGAAGAACAAAGAACAGTAGATTATGTAAAATCTAAAATAAAAGAAAAAAATATGACTACAAGTGACCCAGACAAGAAAAGCAATGTGAGTACGTTCTCAACCAAAACTAAAGCACAATGTTTTATCTGTGGAAAGACCGGCCATCTCAAGAAGGACTGTTGGCATGGTCAGAAAAACTATCAAGGAAGATATCCAACCGGTCAACGCCAGCAAGGACATCAAAGAGGTTACAACAGAGGTGGATTTCATCGAGGTCGTGGCCGAGGCAGAAGTCAATGTCATCCCAGAGGTGAGTCGACAAGCGCTCAGCAAGACGGCTCCGCAACGGAGTCATGGACAGCTCAGGTATGCAATCCAGAAGTAAATCAGGTGACGGGGTGTAGCGAAGGGGAACATGACAATAATAGTGAAATTAATTGGTTGTTAGATAGCGGATGTACAGATCATATCATAAAGAATGATACATATTTTTATAATTATATAGATTTAAAAATTCCCATTGATGTGAAACTGCCGGATGGTAAAATTTTAAAAGCAACCAAAGTAGGTACTGTTAAAATCTATTTCAAAAATTATTACAATGAAAAACATGTTGATCTAAAAAATGTATATTTTGTAGAAGGGATTAAGCAAAATTTGTTAAGCGTTTCAAAAATAACCAAAAATTGCACAATAGTAGCAAGAAATGAAAATGCTAAAATTTATAATCAATCAAGAGAATTAATAGCTGTTGCTAACAAAATAAACAATTTGTATTGTATAAAAAGTTTTGTTTCAAAAATTGATAACAACAAAATGTATGTGAATTCAATAAAATTAACTGATAAAGAGAAATGGCATAGGGCACTTGGTCATGTAAATTTTCAATATTTAAACAAGTTGATAAATAATAAATTAGTAGAAGGATTGCCAGATAAGATTGAAAGTACAGAAATGAAATGTTCAAATTGTATTGAAAGCAAAATGGCTAATGTACCTTTTGAAAATAATAGAACTAAGACTACAGAAATTTTAGAATTGATACATACTGATCTAAATGGTCCACATAGCACAACTGGCTATGGTGGAGAAAAATATTTTTTGACATTTATCGACGACTATAGTAAATGTACCAGAATTTTTTGTATTAAAAGCAAAGCAGAAACTGCAAATTGTTTTATAGAATTTGTTAATTTAGTAGAAAATAAGTTTAATAAAAGAGTAAAGAAATTACAGTGTGATAATGGCAAAGAATATTTAAATAAAGATATTTATAATTTCATTAGACAAAAGGGAATAGAGTTATTGCCATGTCCACCCTATGTCCATGAATTAAATGGAGTAGCGGAAAGGTATAATAGATCTGCCATGGACATAGGCAGATGCCTAATGAGAGAAGCTAAAATTCACAGAAGGTATTGGCCAGAAGTTATAAAAACAGCAGCATATTTAAAAAATCGAACAATTGCTAATACAGCAGAAAATAAAACTCCTTACGAAATATTTTTTGGTATAAAACCGAATGTTGAGCATTTAAAGATTTATGGAAGTAGAGTTTATGTCAGGGTTCCAGAAGTTTTAAGAAAAAGTAAATGGGACGATAAAGCTCAACTAGGAGTGCTAGTAGGTTATAATGAGAATGGTTATAGAGTTTTATTAAATAATAGAATAATTAATGCTAGACATGTACAAGTAGTCGAAGAAAATACTCAATTAATTTGTTTAGAAAAACTTGATGATGAAAAGGATAGGGACTTGGAAAATAAATCTTCAAATATAAAAAACGAAATATTTAAAACTGACATTGATGAAGACTATGTAGATGCAAATGAAACTAGGTCTAATAATACTGTGGAAGATTTTGTTAATGATGATAATTTAAGTAACAATAGCGATAAGCTTGTAATAGAAGAAAGGTCAAAAAGAAAGATAAATCCAGTTTCCAGATATGGTAATCCAGTATCACATTTTATTTATGTAAATTACATTGATGCACATGTACCAAATACATTTGAGGAGGCGATGAGCTCCAACGATTATAAGCAATGGCAGGTAGCGATGGACTCAGAAATAAATAGCTTAAACAAAAACAACACATGGCAAATTGTTGAACGGCCAAAAGATAAAAAAGTTATTGATGTCAAATGGGTATTTAAACGGAAAAATAATAATGTTTGTAAAGCTAGATTAGTTGTACGAGGATTCCAGCAAAAAGATTATCTTGAAAATGTTTATTCACCAGTAGGAAAAATGCAAACATTGAAAATTTTATTATCATACAGTTGTAAAAATAATTTATTTATAGAACAAATGGATGTTGAGACAGCATTTTTAAATGGTCATGTAAAGTCAGAAGTATTTGTAAATCAGCCAAAAGGTTATGAAACAGGAGATAATAAAGTTTACAAATTGCAAAAAGCACTCTATGGTCTCAGAGAGAGCCCTAGAGTATGGTATGATTGTTTCAACAAATTTATTGAAAAACTGAACTTTGTTAGAAGTAACTATGATTACTGTTTATATGTAAACAGAGCAAGCAAAGATCCAATATACATACTAATATTTGTTGATGATCTCCTAATTTGTAGTAAAAATAAAGATAAAGTAATAAAGGTAAAAACTAGCTTAATGGAAAAATTTGCAATGAAAGACTTGGGAAAAGTTAAAAGTTACATTGGCATAGATATTGATTATAATGATGATAGGAATAAAATGACCTTGAGTCAAACTAAATATATTGAATCTTTGGCTGTAAAATATCATCTGGAAAATAGTAAGTTATATGATACTCCAATGGAAACAAACTTAAAATTAGAACAAGCTAGAGAAGTCGATGAAAGTATAAAGTATAGAAATATAATTGGCGAATTATTGTATATTAGTACAGGCACTAGGCCAGATATTGCGTATAGTGTTAATTACTTAAGTCGGTATCAAAGTTGCTATGATCAAACACATTACAAATATGCAATGAGAATTTTAAAATATTTGTATAAGACTAAGGATTTAAAGTTAACGTACTATGATAATGTAAGCTCAGAAACATTAGATTGTATGGTAGACTCTGACTATGCAGGAGATAATGTAGATAGAAAATCTACAACAGGTTTTGTAATTAGATTGTTTGGAAACTTAATATTTTGGAAAACACATAAACAAAGTACAGTAACTAAGTGTTCAACTTTTGCAGAATATACCGCTATGTCAGAAGCAGTGACAGAAGTACTTTTCATTAGAAACTTGATAAGTGAATCATTCAATGTAAATTTTGATAAACCTATAAAATTATATGAAGATAATTCAGGTGCAATTTCGATTGCTAAGTATGGCAATTTTACTAAAAATTCAAAGCACATCGAAGTTCAGTATCATTATATAAATGAAAACTATGAAAAGGGTATAATTGATATTGTAAAAATTGATTCAAAATTTAACTTGGCAGACATGTTAACCAAAAGTTTAGACAAGAACAATTTTTTGAAAAATAGGTTAGGTTTAAAATTAATCTAAAAGAATTTTAATTTTGTTTTATTTAAATAATGATGTTTAACAATATTGTTTATGTAAAAGAATCAAGATTATAAATTGAAGGAGGCGTGTTGTAATCTGTGGTAAATTTCATTATCTTGATTCATAATGTGGTAACACTGCGCCCTCTATTTCCTGCCTTTTTCTAATGCCGGTCATGGCGTCGCTTGCTTTTATTCTCCATAACGTGTAAAAACTATGTTAAAGACATTTGTAAGTAATAAATATACTTATTATGACTACTGGTCTGATTTATTAATGTCCACCACTCCAACAGAAAGTATTGTAAAAGCCAATAATTTTAAACGAGTAATCGTGGAGTTTCTTGCCGCCTTTTCTCCATAGGAAACGACCAATTGGAACCGTGCACCTAGCTTCTGACGTTTCATAAGTGCCCATGTAGGTTTATGTGAAATAAATATTTTAAATTGAATTGAATTTTAAAGCCATGTAGTCAAGTTACGTTTTCTGATGAATAAAATCGTGAAACAAAACAGGTGGCATGACTTCTGATATCTGATATTTCTGGAGACGTTATGTATCTCGAGACATTTTGTCCCCTAGTGAATAAGTCACCACGCAGTGAAAGTTTTAACTTACAAATGCTAACAATTTGTGTTTACAATGACATGACTTTTCCTGGCTGATACAAAAAACAGTCATCGATCCAACCTTTTCTAATTTAATATTTCAGACAGCCATCATAACTTATAATAATTAATTCTTATCTATTCAACAGGCAAAGTAGACTGGGTCCAATGCGACGGCGGCTGCGACCAATGGTTCCACATGCACTGCGTCGGTCTCGCGCGCGGCGCTCTACGAGAAGATGACGACTACGTGTGCGGGACGTGTGCGCAGCGACCACGGGACTAAACACCGCAAGACCCATGCACACCCGTTAATGGGTTCTATGCATTCATTACCAGGATCTAAGCACCCATTAAACGGTACCATGCATCAAAATACGGGTGCTGTACAATCATTAACGGGTACTATGCACTCGTTAATAGGTCTATACACCCACCAACTAGGGGCCTTGCACCAGCCTTTGAACAAGTGATACGGTTTGGACTGTTTTGTTATGTAGTTGACCGTCAGTGATTATTTAAATGTGTTTTTTGAAGTTGTAACTGGTTGAATTTTAACGTGAAATATAAAATAATGGATTATAGTAAAACTGTTGAAATTGACTCAGTTGTTGTACTTAACTAAAAAGTTGGGAAAAAGCTAATGTTTTAAAATACAGTCAAGACTTTTTTATTGGATTTTGATTACTGAACAATTAATTAAATTAATGAAAGAAAAAAATATATAGTTAAAATAATAGATAAATCAAAGTTTAAAAAAAGGTTTTTACTGTATCTTAAAATCTTAGCAGTTTCGTAACTTTTTGAAAACGCAAATACATAATATATGAACATGTCCATAACAAAGATGAATAAATAAAATATTGACGTTCAGAATATTTCTGATAAAATTAATATAAAACTGAAAATATAGAACATTGTTGGTTGGTACAATTAGGGCAGAAGAGGGAGTTTCGAGAGAATCTGATACTTGTCATGCTGAAAATAAAGTTTATAATTACTACAGCATTATTAGAGACTGAAACCACACAAATGTTTAGTAAAAACAATAAGATCTATTACTAAATGCGTAATTAATATTAAAAGCCCTGTGTCCAACTAGGAAGTGTAATTAAACTTCCGTAACTGACTTGCACCATGGCGACGCCCAAGGCAAGTAGACTTGCTGTGTTTACACAGTCATAGTCTACTTACTCCGGTTGCGTTAGGCAAGTTGACAACTATACAGCAGTCAATTTGACTTCAGATCTACTGTTGTCCTAGAATGATCTCATGGCTCAGTACACAAGGTACTAGCTCAAAAAAAGCTTATCTACGTAAAATAAATCATTGGACGATGCGCCTAAAAACTGCTATGAAAATATCAAATTCCACAATAAAATATGTAGAATCAAAAAGGATCACTACTGGTTTACGCAGCAAAAGTCTTATGATAATAAGTCTTATGGTAATTTCCCACTGCTGGGAAAAAAAAACAAGTGACCAAATAATGCGTATATGAAAGTACAGTATCATCTTCACTCGACTCTCCCCCAGTTTACATAAGGGTAGAGAGACAAACGTAGGAACAACTTGACATAGCATTTGATTTACAAGACGCAATCAAATTTGAAGCTCATTGCAAAGATATACGATTGATTTCACAACGGAAACGTTCTCATGAATTTGCTAAACGCAAAGCATTTAAAACGAAGTAGTGCAGGCCAATTATTTTGCGATGTTAAGAGCGAGAAAGCCATGCGACAGAAAGAGAGGGAACGATGCCTGTCATGGCCGCCATCGCAAAATATTGAATCTGTAATTTAATTAATAATTTTTGAAATTATCTCAATGTGGTACAATGGATTTAAATCAAGGCTCAGATATGCTATGACACAAAAATCGCGTAACAACTTCATCTTTGCGGCCCCTAATGGCGCTATTTACAAATGACATTTGACAGATGTCAAATTCAGTACATTTACAATTAGTACTGCATTTAGCCTGTACGTTTATTGTGTCATATCAAATGGGGGCAGTAGTTCAATCATTCAATGTTTTAATAGAATATAATTCAATTATAACTGTTGTTCAATGTTTTCGCCATATTTGTGGGATTAGTTGTCTCGGTACACAGACGTTAGCGATTGATGTTTGTAGTGATACCCCTCCCTGAAGTTATAGGGGAACAATTACTGTAGCGGTGGGAAGAGGAATATGTATTGATGTGTCTTAGAAATGGTGCCCTAGGTTTAGTGGACTGTTTTCTTGGTGAAGTTCGCCGGAGTCTTGTTTAAAAACTACAGACAGACTTTCGGGGATATGTGACAGTTAATTAGGTTGTTAAGTCTTTCTGTCACAAGAAACCATGATTTAAGAGGGATTGGAAAGTTTTAAGACTTTCTATCAGTCAGGTTATTCATCAGCAGTTCATCGGAGTCTTAAAAACCGACCAAGTGCGTGTCGGACCACGCACAATGAAAAGTTCCGTAGTTGGGACGAATTTATCTCAAAACAAACTTTGTAGTTGAAAAATATGTTCTCCCATACATCGATACCTATACGTCACGGTCAATTCTTCAACGGCAAATGTAAGCTTGCAATCGCAAAAAAAAAAATTGTTTGTGACTAAGATACAAATGAAAGATTTTTGAACTCATTCCATTACTTGTGCTGCGAGAACCTGCTTCCTACCAAATTTCATGATTCTATGTCAACAGGAAGTAACCTGTAGGTTTTGAATTATTTGCGAGTATCAAAATATGCCTCTTAAATGGCCGTATTTTTTTTATTGCGTTGACTTAAAAGCTTGATTTTTGTGGAGCTCCAAGGGACCACAGACCTACGTATTTGATATTAATTTCAACTTGATACTTCCACGCGTGCCTGAGAAAAAGGGTTTTGACAGACTGACAGACAGGTAGACGGACAACGAAGTGATCCTATAAGGGTTCCGTTGTTTCCTTTTTAGGTACGGAACCCTAAAAAACTGCACACAGACATGTGATAGTCAAGTAGGCTGTTACGTCTTTCTGTTACAAGAAACCATGACATAAAAGAACGGAAAGTTATTGAAAGTTAAGGAACTTTCTACTAGAGTTAGTTAATTCATCAGATGGGGTACTTCTACTTATTTGAGCTACTGATGATATTGTTAAGAACGTAGATCAAAGGGAAATACTGCGTAAATAGTGAATTTAGCTGCAGCTTGTTGGAATCCTCCCCGGACAGGCCAAGATGGCGATGAAATAAGGGAAATTGAGATAAACCATAAATAAAGTGGCCATACAGTCAGGCTTAGCGACAAAAATCAAAATCTAAAACAGTCATGTCTGAATGCGTTTATCCAAAACAATAATGGTAGTGGTAACACCAAATATTTTTTATCGAGATGTAAGCCACCCCTACAGTAATTATTCCAATCTTAAATTAAATATCGATGTTAAACCAATGTTGTTGTTAAAGATATTAGCAAATTATACATGTCTCTCTCTCTCTTCACAAAGTTGGTATCTTCCGAACGCGACGCGAGTGGGATAGATAGAGTTTATTATTTTTATTACAACGTGACAAATAATTAAGGATTCGGGACTGGGAAACTTGTAAAATTATGTATGATATATAAAAAATATTGTATTATAAAGGACTAGCTGTATATTACGGGGGTGATCGCTAAACCGTGTAGTCGGTTGTAAAGATTTAAATAATAAGTGAGATTTGTAAGTTTGTCTAGTCCTTAACGATTTGTTTGGTATAAATTCTTATGGAGTGTATTATATGAATAGTTCAAAATGATCTTTCTATATGATGCGCATGAGTTGAAATTAGTGCCAAAATACTTCTTAACTTAGCATGGCATACAAAAACATGAAGAACTCTGGAAAGGCGCATGAAAGTAATGGTGCTCTCAGTTTTTATACCAAATGAATATTTTTATTACACAGTGAAAAATATATTTATCAAACATTTTCCAGTCCTGTCAATGTTAATATTGAATGTAGCCAAATATTATGTTGAGATTTTATTTACTAATTTTGTATTTTATTTACTTTGCTATGCCGTTGAAAATTAGTAAATCTTATTTCTTTTTATTGTTTTATTTAAAAAATTTAGTATTAATTGTATCCTTAGCCTAAATTTAACATTTTGATTTTTATAGTTTTTTTTAACAAAATCTTGTTTTATATTTGATTTTAGTTTGGCAACATTCATGTTAATATTACAAGAATGCTACAAGATGACAAGATTAGACGAGAAAATTTTGTAAATATTTTTTAAAAAAACGTTAGCGAAAAAATTAAAAAGTTTTTAATGTAATGGAATTTTTTGCAAGAAACTGATAGTGTAAGTAGTAGGTGTGTGTGAACTGTGTGTCTGTGTGTGTAAAATAAGGCACTGTCGTCGACTTATCGTAAATCACTAACTTAACTCAAGCTCGAAGTAAAACCTGGTCCGCAGTGCCGAAAATGTCGACATTTTCTATTATATTTGTGTAGACACAATTTACAAAATAAAAATAAAAGAATTTCAAGTATTACCGAGCTGAATAGTTAAATTCACTTTTCTATAACATTTTACATTGTTACACTAAAACATTATTAAGTTTATGTAAAATAATCGTGGTTACTCTGTAATTATATTACTCTGTGTATTTCGATTAACCTTTACGTGATCTATCAACATAAAAATTAAAGTAAATAATAACTAAATTATTCTTCACTTAGTTCAGCAAGTCTTGCTATGTACAGTTTTAAAGACAACACACACTACACATAACTAGGAAAGGTACATACGGAGAGATTTATTATCAGAAAAAAATAGCGGCATATCTTTTATGTTCATAGGGAAGTGAGAAACGATATTCTACCATTATTTTCACCTCGTTAGCTTGAGTTCCAAGACCAACTAGTAAACTATGTGTAACTGCTTCATATTGGTCGAAAGCGTTTATCATATTGTAAATAATGTTTAAATGTAGTTCGATGTATGTATATTGAGGCGTTGTCGCTATACTTGTTAGTGTAATGTTATAAGAGCTTGCGACTTGTCGCCTAACCGTTTGTAAGAATAAGAAAATATTAACGACAACTCGCATCTCACAGCTGTAGTATCACGTCACCGTACGATAAGTAGCTGTCAAGTGCGAGTTGGCCTTAAAATACATATTTTTGCAGATATTAAAAATGTCTTCGGAGAAATTTGAGGTATTTTAAGTATTTTTGACTGAGTTAGTATCTGTTCTAATATGTTTCTATGGAGAATATTTATGCACTGGCCTTTCTTTTGTGAATCAATGTTTATAAAATAGTTTATTATAAGACGATTAAATAAAGCTAATACCTTACCAGATACTCTTTTTCTATTCCATTTACTTCGGGACTACGAACGGGTTTCAGTCACGATTACTTACGATTCTGAATATCCCGTAATGTTAAAAACATAGTTGGGTATAAAAGATAGCTTTTTGAAAGCAGCATTTTAACTAAATGTGGCACTCGTGATACGATTCCTTGTATTAAACGAAATTATACTTAGGTGTATATTATTCTATTTTCCATAAATTAGTGTCTTAAATAAACATTTGATGGCTTATACATAATTGTACAAACATATAAATTATACATTTATTTGGTTACTAAAAATATAATTATCAAAACATTTAAAAAAAGGTCTTAAAAAAAAAAAACATAAGCCCTCTTGCCTTTGGAAGTGCTACCAAACAATACAAAATTGTAACGAGTTAGGTCCTAATTTAATTATATCTTTAAATTAAATAAATGCGATCATTAAATGAGGCTCCTCTGGCTTCTAAAAGCCCGTTCAACACAATCTGGTTTCAAAATATCGTTGCAACTTGTGTTGGCGGTTTTCTTTTTTTCCCAAACAATCAGTTAAATTCAGATTTGTTGATGGGACTAGAAAATTGGGGTTGGTCATCTGCTGAAGTCTCCCTTCGACCTAAATCTCTAAAATTACTTTCTGGTAAGGTATTCATAATATTGATTTATGTAACAAAGACCTGCTATTTATACTTAAAACAATACATTATTTACTATGCTATAAGTAGGTATCGGTACATAAACACAACTCTGCATGCAGACTTATTCAAATATTATATTAATTGAGACCTAATTTTATTTATTGATGTATAGAAAACAAATACTTAATATAATTTATACTCATTGATTCATCTTCATTTCATTATGTTAAGATGTAATATAAAATTAAATTCATATTTCGATATCTTTAACACTAATTTTATTCTCAAATAAATAATTTGATGATTTATGTAAATTATATCTCTAGTTTAATGTAGTATTTTTTAATTAATAAAATGCAGAGTTGTGTCATGTCACCATGCTGCTATATCAGTATGACAAATTGTAAGCCATTAAGAACTCTATCGCTTAGTAGACAAGATTTATATTTGTTACAAGACGGCTTTCGCCGCCAGCCATTTAGCGCTAAGTCTCAACCGTTACAAATAACCGTTTGGATTGTTGCTAGATTTAATTGACGAGGTGCCATTGGTTTGACTATAATAATTAGCAGGACGCACTGCACTTCCATAAGTCACAAATGAAACATATACATACATGGTTAAATTTAATATAAGTATCATAACTATGATATTTAACTGCGGTGCCTTGCTGCTTCAAAACAGTACGAGTAACTCATGCAAAAATTTAAACGAAGACATTCAGAATCGAGGGGCAAGATCTATTTTCACATCCCCGGCTATTGATAATAGAACGGTTCGGCAAAACTATCCTTTAGGACCATAATATACAAAAGTTAGTCAAACCAACTGCACCAATAAATTGGCTGTAATACAAAGTTGACCGCATTGTTGATCTCTGCCAGCCCTCGTTCGATCTGACGTTATGTTAAAATAATGTATTTATGTATGCCCGATATTTGCGCAGGCGACGATTTGGTGAATAGTCGATGTTAGGCCAATAGTTACGTTTATTTGAAAATGTAATGATTGTGTAATGTAAATTATTTATTTATTTGACTTTAAGAATTGGTATTATGATTGTGAATGAACTAGAAAGTGTTTATAAGTATTCATAAACTTTGTTGAATTAATTTGGCACTTCCAAATTTCATGTTTCATGGTACCTGCTATCCTTTTTAAGCACACTACAAAAAGTGCTATAGCACAATTACCAGTACCGGGTGCCAAGTTAACTCATCCAAGAAATAACCAACAATTAAATTACCACTTTATAGTTGAATAAATATTTTAAAACTCCTGTTCGACCAAACCATCGACTCGTGCGCAACCATAATTGTACAGATATATTTAGTTAAGAGGAAGTCTACGTTTGTCCAACAATACTGGAAGCTCATACTATACCTGATAGTATTCTAGTGTAAAATTAAATTGTTTAAATGTAAATGAATGGATGCCAGCCCGTATCGTTGGACAGATCGACGTATTGTGTACCAAATAAATATAGAAAATTATAGAAAAATGTCATGGGGTTTTATTTCATTTGCCCACTAGACATTAATTTGAGCACAGCTACATACATTCGGTCTTACAGCAGCAAGTTGAAATAACACAATGATACCCACTGCGCAGAAGTCGGTACGGTCAGAAACGAAAGTTGCACACTATTACCTTTTAAATATCATCTAAATAGACCCAAAATGGGTGTGGGTGTACCTCCTACAGGGACACCTCTGACCAACCCTTCGGGGAAACAAGGTGTGATGTTGTCATGTAGACCAAAAATAATTCGATAAACGGCTTCTCAGCATTTCGTTTAATTGCTAAGAATTTATAAGTACGATTTTAATTTTAACTGTTCCGGCTTTTTTATCATATATTATATAGGATAGGTATTACAAAACTTAAGTGTTAATCGACTTTCGTTTACTAAATGTACCTATAGATTACTATCTATCACGATCGCTCCGCTCCGTACTGTACTTTAATAAGCTTACGGTACAGTAATCGCGGAGTGGGGCGCGTCTTCGTGGATTGCACAATCTGTACACGTTATAAGTCACAACTTACAACACAAGATCTTAAGAATTCGGCGACGCATGAGTCCATACAAACGTAGTACATAAATCATTTGCAATTTAAGCATATTTCCACCATATTATGTTGATATTCGGATTGAGACAGTATTTATCTAGGCTCCTACGTCTTTTTATTTCCAAAAACTTACCTTTAAATGAAGTGTAAGCGAATTGCATTTCGTACATTTTTACAGCGTAAATGACATGTTTTCATATTGTTTTTTCTGTATTATAAACAAAAATATTTGTAATATTGTTTCCGCAGAAGCATAGTTTATGTTATCAAGTTACAAATGATAGAAACAAATATGGAAATACATTAAGTTTTCATTCATAATTTTTTGTATTACGGAACACATCCAAATTTATCATACATTTTCGAAAGCCAGTAGTACTATCACGTCAAGCAATAATTGTCAATGTGTGCGTGGTAGTATTGCTCACTGTAGGTGTATATCGCTCCGACAGGCACTCACACTAGCGCAACGTGCTTGGAATTGAATTTTGCAAACATCTCGATTTGTAGTTGCTAGCCGTGTCGCCGGCCTCTTAAGTATGAAATTATATCTACATTTGTGGTTGGCGATGCTGCTCATAAGGTGAAGAGCCGATCCAAATTTTTGCTGCAATAAGTTGTAACAAATCAAAGTAGGATAGATCAATCATTGTTATCATTTAATTAGTATACAGTGTGAGTCTTCATAATGTGCACATATCGAAATGAGGAAATCTATGCTTAATTTTAACGACAGAAAAAATATTTAAAAAATCTAAATATTGTTTTTTATACTTTTTATGAAATTAAAAAAAAAATTGTAACAAAACTGTGTAACTTTTAAACTGAATCAGCTATCGCGATGAAACAAACTCCATAATGATTGAAAGTAAGTAGCCGTCCACATAAAATTAAAATTGAGAAAAAAACTACCCTCAATTGAAAATAAACATGTTTTTTTAGTAAAAATCTGTATTTTTTTCTTCAATTTTTAATTGTAAAATTTATAAATAAGATAATAATAAAAAGAGAGCAAAAAAAAATTTTTTTAAAAAAATTTTTTTTGTAAATTTTTTTTTTTTTTTTTAAACTAAAAAAAAAAATTACCATTTTTTCCGTCGATAAAATTAAGCATAGACTCCCTCATTTCGATATGTGCACATTATGAAGACTCACACTGTATTAATCCGCTAATTCGTGGATGTTATCACTGCAGTAACCATTGTTGCACCCTCCGTGATACGTGACAGTAGGCAGTACGGCAGTGACGTCACTGAAGCAAGTGCAGTCATTTCACAAATACTGAGTGCTAACCTAGATTGCTTTGATAAGGTTGTTAGAAAAAGTACTAAGTCCAAAAACTAAAACCCGACTACTGAAAAATCACGCTCTAAAAAGTATGAAACAAGAAAATATTTCAGACAGAGAAGTCAAGACATATGTTTTAGTTTTTGAAGTTACTTTTTATTTAAATTATTTTGGGGTTATAATTTCGCGATAAAGTATTTACAGAGCAGCAATATTTTACTTCTATGTAGCCCACCTTGCAAACTTGAACTTTGCAGACCGCTTATAAAACACCGAAGCGTTTGATAGAAACGAAAGGAGGCCATATCATGGTAAGCAGTGGTGGCTTAGCCCAGTGGTAAACTGATCCGGCTTGTCCTACTGTCCTAAATCGTGGGTTCGAACCCAGACACGCACTTTGTGTAATTTTTTTCATCACTACTTCTCTCAAAAACTGTGAAGGAAAAGTCTAAAGAAACCGGTTTATGCTGGAACCAAAAATTCGAAAACGTGATATCCACCAACCCGCACTGGGCCCGCGTGGTAGATTACGACCCATTTCTCTCGGGGAGTAGGCTCATGTGTCCCAGCAGTGGGAACATTACAGACAGTGCCGTCTTTATCATAAGGGCACAAGGGGCCGTGCTCAAGGCCCTCGACTTCACGGGAGCCTCGTCAGCCTGATACAACGCTTGCACTCAAAAGCGTTTTATTTTATTTTTATGATATACGTTTTAGTTTTCTTTTTCAGTTAATGGTGCCGATTCCCTTGTTCACAAACTAAACTAAATTTAAGTTCAGTGCATCTTTTTTTTTCTATTTCATTAAGAAAAGGACAGAAGATAAATTTTAGTTTAGTCCTGTCAAATTAATCAGTGCCTGTCACTCTCCATACAAGTTTAGATGTGATTAAAAACTTGCCGACTAAAATTACGTCAATTTACGTCAAGCGCTGATTAATTTGACAGGACTAAACTAAAATTTATCTTCTGTCCTTTTCTTAATGAAATAGAAAGAAAAAGATGCACTGAACTTAAATTTAGTTTAGTTTGTGAACAAGGGAATCGGCACCATTAACTAATTAACAATAGATTCTGACCAGTTGACAAAAAATTCAAAGAATTTGCAGAAGATTACAATTTTAACACAGACTACAATTTTAATGAACTCAAATCGAAATGTTTTCTTGAAAGGAATCAGCAGAATTGAGTATAGATCTCAACCTTACAAAATCCGATAAGTTAGAAGAAACTTTTCCAAATGTTGAAGTCGCTACATGAATATTCTCCTTTACTTACTTGATTGTAGTGGAGAGCGCTCATTTTCACAACTAAGTGAATAAAAAATGAATTAGGTATGAACGACAATGGTGCCGATTCCCTTGTTCACAAACTATACTAAATTTAAGTTCAGTGCATCTTTTTCTTTCTATTTCATTAAGAAAGGACAGAAGATAAATTTTAGTTTAGTCCTGTCAAATTAATCAGCGCCTCTCACTCTCCATACAAGTTTAGACGTGATTAAAAACTTGCCGACTAAAATTATGTCAATTTACGTCCAGCGCTGATTAATTTGTCAGGACTAAACTAAAATTTATCTTCTGTCCTTTTCTTAATGAAATAGAAAGAAAAAGATGCACTGAACTTAAATTTAGTTTAGTTTGTGAACAAGGGAATCGGCACTGTTACCAGAACGACTAACTTATTGTCCATTATGTGCTTAAAACGTGATATCCTTAAAAAATAGACTTATTATATAATAGAAGATTTTTTAGAACAGAAATCCCGAAAGAAACCATTCGACTGCAGCAAATAACATTGTCGGATCTACATTTTTGCGATTTTTTAATTTATTGCATTAAAGGTATAAATTATAAAAATGTTCCCGCAAAGATTTGAAGCAATAAAAAAATCGCTTAAATGTAGATCCGACAATGTTAATTGCTACGGTCGAATGGTTTCTTTCAAGATTTCTGTTCTAAAAAATCTTCTATCCGAATATCTTCGAAATCAACTCAAACCTGCAGCATTTTATTTATAATATTTGATTTGTACCAATTGCCCATAGTAAATATAAAATCACAACAGAAAAATGTTTTCTTGTCATTGACTTTTTTTTTTACTTTCCAAGGGGGCCCAAATTCTTGTGTGCCCAGGGGTCCCGGCTTGCCCTAAGACGGCCTTGATTATGCAATTTATGCTTATGCTAAGACTACCACGGTAATCGTATGAAGATTAAGAACTACGGCTAAATTGTGCTCTACGAAACAAGAAGAGGTTGCATCAAAACGTAAGTACCTATTACAAAACGCAGCAACATCTGCGATAGATAGATAGATAGATGCTATACATACAGATGGAAAACAACATTAATATAGGTATCTATAATGTATTCGTATTAAACGACGACGATACGATCTATTTCAGTCCGCAAAACAAGTAAAGTACACACTTATAGGTGTCAATCGAATGCAAATCCCTTATCTAATACTTACTATGTTATCAGTGATTAGATTACTGCTCTCCTTTATCTCGTTGACTTTGATGATTTGTTAAAAAAATAGGTAAATCATCGTGTCTAAATATTGAAAATATAAAGGTATTGGCACCTACCAGAACTAATTTTGAACAACCGACTTCCAAAAAAAAAACACTACAAAGTGAAAAATAACTTTAATTTCGGAAGACGGTGTCTGTGGTTTTAAAATTTCGTTTTTTGCCACCGACTTCCGAAATTAAAGTTATTTTTCACTTTTTACTTGTGGTAGGTACCTACCCCACACAAATTCGAAAACGTGCTATGGATCCTTAAAGACTAAGTGGGAAAATACGTATTATTGAAGCTAACTCAAAAACTACCCAAGCAAAGTTAATAAAATTCATAATGGGACCACCTCTGAAGTGTGACCTACCAAATAAAAAAATTAAAAAAACATCAAAATCAATTCATAACTGGCCGAGTTATCAGTAGTTATCACGTAATAAACATAAAAAATTGAGAACCTCATTATTTTTGAAGCTGGTTAAAAAGAGGCAATGGCTCAACAGTTATAGTGTCGGATTGGCGAGCGAGAGGTCGTGACTTCGAACTCGATCCCCATTCGTTGCATTGTCGAAGTGAAACTACAAAACGAGTATAATAGTTAGGTCAGAGCCTCAGAGGGTTATAAAGATAAGAATACCAGTAGGTTAAAAATATCCATTAAATAGGTAATCTAAAGATTTTATAAGCAAAAGAAAATATTCACCCAGCACAGCAGCCTTCTGCACAATTTTTGTCATATAATTAAATTAAGTGAATGTTTTATCAGAAGTGGCTCTTCACAGTCCTCACTTAACTTCCTGCATATATTCTTGTTGTTTTCCCACTTAAACTTAAGTTTTGAAGAGAATAATATCCGCACTTGTGGACACTCGTGGGTGTGGTAAGTACCAGCTGACGAATTACAAATTTTCTAATACCTACATAGCAACTTAAGGGCCTGCTACACGGCTGCCAACCGCGTCCCCGACAAAGGTGACCTTGGTTGGCGACAAGCAGAGCTGTTTGAAATTTGGTCGTAAACCACCAAATACACGGTTGTAAACCACCAAGGTCACCTCTGTTAGGACGCTGTTGGCAACCGTTTAGCAGGCACTTTAGACATCGAATTTTCATAATCTAAAGTAGCACCAATTTATGATATCACTAATTATCTACAATTTACATAGAGCAGAGGTGTTTAACCTCATAAGACCTGTGTACCCCCCGGGGGTAACTTCACAAAGTTATCTAATTTATTGTGTCGCTGTGTGTTGCCTAGAATGACGTTAGATAACAGCGGAATTAAGAGATTGGTGGGTGAGAGACGGATGGTCAGCAAAGAGCCCGAATCACCTTTTGTATTGAAATAATCGCTTTAGTAAATTACAGCCGGTTTCCGAATTGAAAATTTTAAGTTAGTAATTTGTAAAACACTACTTTAGCATTACTTAAGGTGATTCCTTCAATCTAGCCCGCGAAAGTCAAAATTTCTTTAGTTTTTCTGCAAATTGCAACGATAATGTTAAAGTGTTACTACGCACGTGGTACGTACCCCCTAACGCGAGCGTCCTGGGATTTACCTCAGGTGTTGATCGATTGATGCAGGTATAGCAGGTACGCGATAATGTAGGAGAAAATTATTGAGGAAATTAATCGTTTTTGCTATCTCATGATCAGCTGATTACCTAAACACAATTGATTGTTGGCATGATGTTTTTGGCGATAAAGTACTAAGAGGACTAAAACAATGATTGGTCTGCAACAACTGTATACACCAGGGGTCTATCAAATTAAAAGACAAACAATCTCATTAATCTTATATTAATATGAACACAATGACATATTGGACACCACACAACAGCGTGCTCTTACATAAAACTTATCGTTACAATAAAAATTGTACTATTGTAGATAACTTATCTACATAATATCACTCCAAATCTTCGCGAAAGTGTAAACCAATTGACGATTATCTTGATAGTTCATAACTTAATGTAACAAAGGAGTGCTGAGTCTTCGTTCTGACATTTTCCTCTTATAAGTAAGGACAGGACATGATTGGAATATCATCCGCTCTTCCATCTCCTGAGGAGCCAACGGCCTACCTCTGAACTCATCCTCGATTTGCTGCAAGGTCTTTCCTTTCGTCTCCGGCAGTAGAACTGAGATCACCAGTAAACAGTATGTGAGAAGACTCGCGTAGATACAGTACGTACCGTATATACCCACGCTTTCAACTAATCCTAAGAAAGTTTTTAATACTAAGAAGAAGGAGGCTGACATCGTTGCTAAGCTGATGCTTCCTCCGATGCTTCTGTATTCTAGAGGGAACACCTCTCCACCAATCACGTTTGGTAATGGTAGCATTCCTGTAGCTACGGTGAAGAACTGCAGATTGATCAGCAGAGCTGGGATCCACACAGCATCGTAGGTGAGTAAGCCTTCCTTCTTCAGATAAGTGTAGGACGCTATAGCTAACTGACTGAAGACGCACAGGCCACCTGTTAGGAACATCATGGTTCGTCTCTTTATCTTGTTTATGAGAAAAACTGCTACTGTATTAGAGATAAACCTCTGTGTGTCTAAGAAGATCATCCAGAAGTGTGGGTTTACGTTAGGACCCATGATCAACGTTATGATGGTGGTGGAGTACGCCGCCATGGTGGTACCTCCAGCGAACTGCACCATCACATAAGCGTGGATCATAATGATTATTGGTTTGTAGAATTCCGGTTTGTGCATCGTCGCCATTGCATTCTTCACGCGGTTGGGTTTCTTTCCAAGCTTCTGTTCATGTTTTGCCTTTTCAAAGACCATTCGTGCGTGTATCATTTCTTCTAGTTCATTATTTTCTTCCTCTCCTCGCAGCCAATGGAAGACTTCTCGGCACTCTTCGTACCTTCCTCTAGAAACGAGCCAGCTCGGTGATTCAGGAGAGTATAGCGTCATGACAAGACTGAAGAATGAGAAGAACACGCAGATTAAAGCCGTCTTCTGCCAACTGAGGAGCGATCCCAGCACGTGGACAAAGAGTATACCGAAAGCCTGTGTCAAGGAGACGGTCGTGAGGAAGGCTCCTCTATTCTTTGGACTGGCGTACTCCCCGATCAAGATGGAACGTAGAGGAGAGAGCATGCCGATAGATAGACCTTGGAGTATCCTCCCGATAAGTAGGGGCTGGAAAAAAAACATGATTTTAATAAAGGTTTTTGAAATCCTAACACTAAGATTCAGATAGTCTCTGAAAATAATGAAATAAATCTAAGTGGATAAATGATTAGTCATCAGTGGTGGTATCTGTGCTTACCTCATAGCTAGCAGCCATCATAGTGACGAACCAACCGATGAGGACAGGCATGGTGACGGCCAGATGAGCAATCCTTCTGCCAAACCGTTGCATGATAGGTGGCGTGATGAAGCTGCCCAGTAACTGGGTCACGCCCAATACTGATGCTGTTAAAGAAACGACGATTATGTTAGGTTTTAACTGAAACTACTGTGGCATTTGGCCGGGAAAGTATCTTATTATTGGGGATGCGACTTACAAATCGCAATGTAAAAGTGACCTCCACATTCAAAAGCGTCACTCATAATAAAGCAAATCAAATCAAATCTAATTATTTATTTGCTTATTTACACACACACATAACATCACGCCTTGTTTCCCCGAAGGGTTGGGCAGAGGTGTCCCTGTAGCAGGTACACCCACATTTCGCCAGTTATGTTTAAGTCCCATGTAATAGGGGGCGAGCCTACTGCCATCAACCGGGCACAAATCCAGACTCCGGGCTGCTACTGAGAAATTCCAGATAGAAAAACCCAATAACACTTTGCCCGAGCCGGGAATCGAACCCAGGACCTCATGCTCAGCAGTAGCGCTTGCGACCACTAGACCAACGAGGCATATTGCTTATTTAATTATTATTTATTCCGTTTATTCATTTTGATTCCTATTAGGTTACATTTTTAAATATTTCTTAAAATAAAAGAATTAAAAAAACATTTAAAAATATAAAAAATAGAGGTCCGCCGGTGTCGGGAGCAGGGTCCAAGCTACCGGTGGTTAGGGCTGCAGAGACAGGAACCTCCTCACAATGCGAGCCGTATCGAGGAGTACTGCCTTCTGAATCAGGCGCTTGATCCAACCGCCTAACGAAAGCCTCGAGAGATGTTGGTCGAGGCTTTATTTATTCTATTATTAAATTATTTATAGCGTCATTTAAAGTGTCATCAATGGGGATTGTTATACTGGAAGCCAACTTCATAGATAACTAATTGAGTAAAGGCGCACTGAAGATGATGATGACTATGCTGATGTCATTGTAATATTACAGAAAAATAAGTAGCTGGGATGTTGGTTCTGCCGCTCCACTTCTTACCCAAGCTTGAGTGGGTTAGTTTCCGTTGAATGTCTTTGAAACTTTGACGTCAAACAGCTCTAATTTGAGTTCGCTAGCTTGTGTCAATAATTCAAGGCAAATTCACTTTGGTTAGCTGTTAATTGAAGTCTTACCTAGCCATGACGCTGCAGTATTGCTCATCGGTATCTCGGAGTTTGGCACTAGCAGCTGTGGCAGCAAGATGGCGGGGTAGCCGATCACGCAGCCGTGCCCGATGATGTTGCTGCCCACTGCTGCCGTCACGAAACACTGGGAAGAGATCTCTGTTAGTGTGTGCTATGGGTGGAGGGGAACTAAAGCTGTTTTGATAATACACAGGTTAGGTTTAAAAATTGGTATTGCTCTTTTTTTTGGCACAGCCGTTAGGCACTTCCTACAAATTTCTTTCAATGGAATGTTTCTCCAACTTCCAAAACCTACAGTTTGACTTTTAGTCTGTACTAAATCAATATATTTTTCCTCTTTACAGAATAGTTTTTTTCCGGTAAAATATTAGTCAGTCGGGAAGTTGCTTGCGGTACTGACTGCCCAGGGTAGGAACACAAGCATAATGGTAGGTAACAGGCTTTTGGCACTTTATCTGGTGTGACATTTTTACAATTTTAATTTGAACTACATAACGAAGAGACAACAGGAAAAACAAGAGTAGACAAGCCGAAAAGAAGGTGGGCTGATGACGTAATAGCAACAGCAGGGAAAGACCGGCAGTCTACTGGCAAAGACAGACATACATGGAAGTACATGGAGGAAGCCTTCACCCGAGGAGGGGTCCATATCCTACAAAACAACTAATCTGTACTAATACCTACCTAGAAAATAAGTAAAACTACTAACTTTTAACTACTAACAACATTTGTCTTGTAATTTCAGGATTTGGAAATAAAAGGCTTTTTTATTCATTTATTATTATTTAAAGGAGACTTCTGAATAACGTAGCTCTTTAATTTTTTTTTGTTTGTTTCGTTTTGTTATTGTTTTTACCCGACTACGGCAAAGCCAAAAGGAAGGGTTATGATTTTAGCAGTCTATGTATGTATGTTTGTATGTATGTATGTATGTATGTATGTTTGTTTTTACGTGTGTTCCACCGTAGCGCCTAAACTACTAAACTGATTTTGATGAATGAGGTATCAATAGATTTGTAATAATGGTCCGGGTGACATAGGCTATATAATTTTTCCCTAAATTTAATTTGGTGGACTTTACACGTAAATTTCTGACCTCGAAAAAAATTAAAATGGGATGATCATGACATGTTTGGTATCAAAAGAAAGGTCTTGACGAGCACGTTACAAATATGTACATAATATTATATTTTCAAAGTAAATAAATATGTTTAAATCGTTAAAAACAAGCAAAAGTGAGACTGCGCTACGTAGTATCGCAAGATATTACCAACGTGCAGTTAATCAAATCTTAATAAATAGTAACGATTTTTAATGCCACTCTTATGAAGAAAAACAAGTACAACAAAATATTTATTATTTTAGATTTCTTCGAAGCTCGATATCGATATATGGTGTTGACGTCGAAATAAATCGCTCTGTGGTTTCGTCCAAAGCACTATGCACTGCTATTGGAATTTAAAATAGGTTAATTACTGAACTATTGTATTACTCTTATTTACGTTTACGAGTATCAAGTGTAAAAACGGAAAATTATAAAATAAAATAATAAAGTTTAATAAAAACTGTAACCCGACTACGGGAAAATAAAAATGGTCTAAAAAGTACGAAACAAGCAAATATTTCAGACAGAAATCAAGACATAGGTACAAAAATGGTCAAGGTAAAGCCGTCGTCGCATGCCATTATAATTTTGTAGGTGTTCCTGGCACCAACATGGTATACAGGCATGCGACGACGGCTTTACCTTGACCATTTTTGTACCTATGTCTTGATTTCTGTCTGAAATATTTGCTTGTTTCGTACTTTTTAGACCATTTTTATTTTCCCGTAGTCGGGTTACAGTTTTTATTAAACTTTATTATTTTTTTTCTTTCTACTTATCTTTTGTTTTAATATTAAGAAATTTCTGTTAGATGAGATTTTACTGCCATTTATTTCTAAGGATTTAAAACAAATCTATTTATCTGATGACTTAATTCACTTGTACAAATAGATTAAAAAATCTTTATTTAACTCACTTGTCTCCAAAACGGTGAAAGTCTTCCCTTCCCCATCTTCAAAGATCACTTTCAACACAGTCTCATTTAAATTAACACATTAAACTAAAAACACTTCAGTTAAAGAATAATACTAATTTAACTTTAAAAATAGTATCACAATGAAAACATATCAGCACATTTTTATGAGGATTTGCTTAAAAAACATCAATTAGAACGAAAGCCCTGTTTTATCCGATTACGAGTTCCATGTTTATTACAATGACAATAAAATGTGAAATAAAGTATGTTTATCATTTTAACTGCACTCAAAGGATTATAGGTATGGAAATATCGGTATCTAAGGGCAGATCCGCACTGACACAAGATCAATTGTCCACTGACAAACGGTCCATTTTGTACATACATTACCTATAATTTTTTTAAGATTATGATTTTATGATCGATGGATAGCGTGTCACCGAAATGAGATATTAATACTAATTATGATAATGAGTCTAAAGTCATTAATTGCGTGTTGCTGGACTTTTGATACCGTGGTCGAAACATTGTACTTAATTGTAATACTTGTACGCGTGCCCAGAGTTTGATTCGTCTTTGTAACAGACTTAATTATGTTTAGATTTAGGTACCATTATAGTATTGAAGACCAAAGAAAATATTGGTGGATTGTATGAGGGATATTAAAGAAAATTTAGTGAACGATAGAGTGAGGGGAGATTGGAAGAAAAAAACGTGATGTGCCAACCCCACGTACCTAACATGGGAGAACGGTAGGAAGATGATTATGAGTATTTTTTTATCTAGGCACCTACTTGGTGTTGGTTAGAGCAGGTCTGAGCGCAAATTGACGTCTCTTTTATGATGGAATAAAAGACATAGTTACAGCGTTTATCTCGTCATTTATTGTGTAATCTTATTCATTTGTGTGGTGTATCTTTATGTGGTTATCAAAATTATGCCTGTAAAAATCTACATTTTAATGGCACACTGTCACAGTAATTTAACAGGCATTTAACTTGCAACCACTTTTAAATAATGCTGTGAATGTGCTGAGATAAATTGTCAATTCTTTTACATCGCTCCTTATGTATATATACCATACGCTTTAAAAGTTTTAACTCAGACTCAAAGCATTTATTTCAATTAAACCATTTACAGGCACTTTTGAATTGTCAAGGAGTTGGTCAGTCAGAAATATGAAGCTAGAAACCCATTCCAAAGAAGAATTCCTAAAGGGACGAACGGGCAAGAAACTCCATGGACACTCTTTTAAATTATATTGTAACAAAAATATTAGTTACATCATTAATGTTGAATTTATAATTAAGTGTCGTGGAAAGATTTGTTGGACTGTAGGTGCGTTATGTAATAGAGGAAGCCATTTCTGTAAAATATGTAGCAAAGGCAAAATAATTGCTGATAATAATCACCACATATTTACTGAGTAATACATATATTACACACATATTTACTGAACATTGCTCCAATTTCGTTCAAATCATCCGCAAAAACAAACTCAATTTTTTCTCTTTCTTTTTCTAATATTTCTTTGGACCACAAATCCGCAGTTGTCCCTCCAGCCTTATATCAGCACGCGATATCTTTTACAATACCGGCAGTGGAACGACGCGATACTATTGACGTTTATCTGTTAGATATCGCGACAATGATGCGTTGTGGTCCACGCGGCGCTCGGGTGCTGGGGGCTGATGACGTCTGTAAATCATGACAGTGCCAAATTTTCGAGGACTGTTTGAGTTCATGCTTAGTGTAAGTTAGGCTGCCAGTGAAGATCGGCGGAAAACATCGGTTTGGGGTTCGGGTTTTGATATTTTTATGTGGCGTGGACAAATGCTGACTTAATTTCTTGACATTCGTCATAAAGTACACCTTTTTTTTGGTTGGGAAATTATCAAATAACTTCTCCCGCTCTAGGTGGAGCGGGCGTGTCAGACTCTTACTGACTAAAACCCACTCGTATTCTTTCTGTTGTCTGTATGTTGCCAGGGGCCACGGTATCCCTTTGGGACTTTTTTTTGTCGGCTCTAGCGGACCCCGTCAGTTGTGCTGACATCTCTTTGAGGCGCGCGTGGAACACAGGGCGCCTTCGACCCGGGCCTGGTCCTTATTGGACGGTAAGCTACCCATTACTTACAGTCCACAAGCCCGCGCCTACGGTGGCCGGGAATTGGCTTGGGATTCCCGACGCCCAGGGCGTTTCCTGGAACAGGACCCTCCCGAAACAACTGTGTCCGGTGAGGACCTGCATCAGGTGGGAGAGGACGCCGTGGCACCTCTCTAGCCACTCCTCTAAGAGCCATAAAGTACACCTGGCATGGCGTGTCATGTTCATTTCAGATGTAGGTACCCCCTTTAATCTGAAACTAAAAATACTGAAACAGCCAGTTTCTACCCGATTGCAATTTGCAGCTTAATTTGTGCTGCCTGCCAACAAAATCTTAAGCTTTTCAACTGGCTTGAGAAAATCATTCCACCAATGAAACACATCCTGTACACGTACAGTAATCCTGCAGTATCTTCTCCGTCCATCTTGTGGGAGGCCTTCCAACGCTACGTCTTCCGGTACGTGGTCGCCACTCCAGAACCTTTCGACCCCATCGGCCATTCGTTCTGCGAGCAATGTGCCCTGCCCATTGCCACTTAAGTGCACATCATTATCAATAGTCATCGGTCCACAAGATGGACCGATGACCTTGTGAAGGCCGCAGGAATCCGCTGGATGCGAAAAGCACAGAATCGGTCGAAGTGGCGGTGCTTGGGGGAGGCCTATGTCCAGCAGTGGACGTCTTTCGGCTGAAATGATGATGATGATGATCTTCTCCGTTCTTCTCCATCATAATTATTGGAACCCTTTGGGACGGACAACTAGCTTCAACTTTCTTGACAAACTAATCGACACCACACCTTTAGATTTTAAAAGTACCTGTAATGTGGCAAAATTTAAATACCTAAATGCTTAAGGTTCAGTTTCATACTATGTTGTAAATTATACATAACATACAGTTGGAGTTTAGTGTTAGTTATCTAGAATAGTTGGTGTTAGTTATCTAGAATTGTAAAAGTGTAATTTATTTGCACTTTTATGACGGAGGATTGCCATAATCTTTATTGCGATCCATTAAGGTATCTCTATGTAATTAGTTCATGGGTAAAGTATTAAATAATGTAGAGCATTAAATAATTTAGGCACTTAAATGTTACATTTTAGCGTTACCAAGTTTTGTGATAAATGTCTGGCAATTGCATGCTGCATGCAGCTGAGTTGTGAATGCTAAGAGGGATGTGTGGTGTTACGAGAATGGACAGAATAAGAAAAGGTATATAAGAGGAAGTTTGAAAGTGGCACTGGAGACTGAGAAGTTGTGTGGAAATCAGTTATCGATATGGGCATGTGATGCGGAGGAATGAGGAAAATGTCGTGAGGAAAGTTTTGAGTATGAATGTGGATGGCTATAAGAGTAGAGGAAGACAAAAGAAACAATGGATGGACTGATGAAGATGGCTAGAAAGGGGGTGACTACCGAGATGACTGATAGAAAAAAAAGTACGAAGAAAAAGACATGTTCATTTGACCCCAAATAAATTGAGATAAGGGCAGAGAAGAGGCATTTGCCCAACAGGTGCAAAGATTCGATATTTACCTATTATTTTCTTATCATTGATTGACAAAGACAAACAAAACAACAAATACTGTTGTTTTTCTGAAAGCTATGGATTATTAGGACAATCACTTCTCTTATCAGCCGCCTAAATGTATTTTATCTATAGCTTAATAGATCATTGTAAACAATAGGATGACTGATATTGTTTCTATGGACAACTTAGTCAATAGGATGACTGATATTGTTTCTATGGACAACTTAGTCAAATGATATCAGTTCTCAGCAATCGTAGGTAAGTCGCGCCATTCACCAAACAATTTCTTTTAACAATTCACTTGCATTCTGTTGAATACCCAGTAGGTAAGCTGGTTTCCTAAAAAAAGATTCTCCTATCATATTACTTTTCACGAAGAATCCCCATTTTTTAACTACATTTCCGAAGGAGCAGAAAGGAAAGTTATTTTAGGAAATAAAAATACGTAGGTGATCTTTATTATTGTTTAAACATTAATACCTTAATATTAGTGTCCAAGTAAATAGAACTAACTATATACAGAGGAAAAACTAAAATAAAATATCGGAACAAATCATTGGGCATCAAAATTCATCCGCATCGCTGTCAGTGGGAAAGGTGCCCAAAAGGCTGGCAGCATTGCCACGTTGTATGGCAATGCTGCCAATAAAAATACTGTATTATAACAGAAATGAACACTTTTATTTTGTAACATATCAATTGGACTAGTTATTTTAACTTAAAACAATCATCTATGGTTTCGAACTTATCACTCACTATGATTACCTAAGTCTGCCACTTTTCTATTCTCCCCATTAGTCTTCAGTGACTGCCTCTCTTCCTCAACTCCCACCACTCCTCTATACTCATCCTCAATCTCCTGCAGAGTCCTGCCTCTGGTTTCTGGCATCAGAAACCATATCACAACCAGGCAGTAAGTCAGTAACCCAGCGTACACCGAGTAGGTTCCAGTTATACCCACACTATCTACCAGACCAGGGAAAGTTTTGAGAACCAGGAATAAAGTTCCAGCTACTGATGCTAAGCTTATGCTACCAGCTATACTTCTGTATTCAAGAGGAAAGACTTCCCCAGCTATCACGCTCGGTAGAGGCACCATACCCACAGAAACTGAGAAGAAATGCACATTTAGCAGTATACCTGGAATCCATATAGCTTCATAGCTCAATAGACCCTGGTCTTTCGAGTATACATAAGCAACTATGGCCAAATGGCTAGCGACACAGAGTCCTCCTGAAGCAAACATCATGGTTCTTCTTTTAAACTTGTTTATAATGTAAATTGCTAAAGTATTTACTAAGATTCTTTGACTGTCAAGACCTAACATCCAGGCATCAGCATTGACATCAGGGTTCATGACTAGTTTGATGATAGTTGTGGCGTAAGCTGCGGTGCTGGCTCCTCCTGACAACTGACCCATGGCATACGCGTGAACCATCAGAATTATCGGCTTATAAAACTCCTTTTTTTGCACAGTAGACATTAAATCTAACTTCTTTTGAGTTCTCATAGATTTTTCAAAGTTAACTCTTGCTTCAATCATGGCTTCTAATTCTTGTTCCTCCTCATCACCTCTTAACCAGTGAAATACTTCTCTGCATTCGTTATACCTTCCTTTGGAGACCAGCCAGCTTGGGGATTCTGGAGTGAAGAGTGTCATGACGAGGCTGATGAAAGGCAAGAAGAGACAGACTAGGACTGTTCTTCGCCAGCTCAGGAGGGAGCCAACGAGGTGGACGAAGAAGATGCCAGAGCCTTGGGTGAGGGATATGGTGGTGAGGAAGGCGCCTCTGTTCTTTGGACTAGTGTACTCGCCGATGAGGATGGAGCGAAGAGGCAGCATCATGCCAAATGATAGGCCGCCTATGATTCTTCCGAGGAGGATAACCTGAAACATTTAATGTTATATTTTAACGATTTGCAATGTAGTTTAATGTTTTGTGGTAAAAGTAGTCAAGGTGTCTATCGTGAGTGGTAAAAAGCGACTACGAAATAGCATCATGAAGATGAGTAGCGGTGTCTTCCTGTCCAAAAACAAAAAACTATGCTCTGAAGCCGTTTTTATCAATCCGTCAGATCTGCTGATCACCGCATTGCAAAATTCAATTGGAAAATCTTTTACGATGTTAGGAGTTATAGGTTTCTTGAAGTGGATTGATAAAAGGAGTTCTTTACCTCGACGCTATTAGCCATGAGTGTAGTCAACCAGCCCACGAGGGCTGCCACGCTGACTGTGTAGTGGGCTATCTTGCGTCCATAGTGGCCCATTATCGGAGTGGCGACAAAGCTGCCGATCAGCAGGGTTATGCCGACCACTGATGCTGAAACATTGAATTTATATATCTGTGAGGATTTAGACAGAACTTCAGTAGATTATTACTTACCTTTTAAAAGGGAGAGGTTAGAGATAAGGGGTAGTGAGGGAGGGGTTAGAGAGAGGTTATTATATTATGTATTCTATATATTAAACAGAAGAACCAGTGGCTGGGAAATAACATGGTCCTCTTTGCTTCTGTAACACCACATTTTCGATCAAAAAATTGATCACTCATGTGTGGTGATAACGGCATAAATTGTCTTAATACTTATTGCAGTTATCGACAGATAACGAAGGATGTAGCAGTTTATGCTGCGAATATTATTTACCTACATATTATTATATTGATTTATGTCGGTCTTTGCTGATGTATAACCAAGGTAATCATGTTCAAGAAGTACCTACTGTAGTAACTGACGCAAGCAGAAAGCTTAAAAGTCACGTATGCAAAATAACACCAACGACATAGGGTGCACTATACGCGTAGATTTACTTAAATGTAATACGTGGGGCGCATCAGACAGTCAGCCCCTCTTCCACCTGGCTATTTTGGATAATTCATATTAATACGAAAGAAGAAGAAAACTTACCAATCCAAGAGTCAGCTTCCTTACTGGTGTGTATACCGGAATCAGGCTGATGCAGCTGAGGTAGCAGGACTGCGGAGAAGCCCACCACGGCGCCATGGCCGATCAGGTTGATGCCCACCGCTGATGTTACAAAACACTGCAAGAAATCATATAATTATCATCATCATCTTATGCTTCACATATCCGTTCTCACAGACAAATCGACGGTTTTGTGGGGGTATAGTTTTAAGTTAATAACTCTGTTTAAATAAATGACAAATAATAATAAAGTAGGTGACGGAATACATTGTGTATCAAAAGTAAAAGAGGGGAGGTGCAAAATTGCATTACCTAATTACAAAATATTTCTCTATAGTTTTAACCAATTTTTTTCCAATGACTCCAATCAAATCAAATCAAAAGTCATTATTCAAACTAGGCTGAAAATCAGTACTTTGCGAACTTCAAACTACTAGTCTTAAAGACCATATTAAAAAGAAAGTGTAAAGTGCCGCAAACGGCATTGTATCACTATCGGTTATAGTGCTGTCAGCTTGCGGCATACTAGTAGGATCATTTTAGATAATTATATTGTAAAGTTCACGACAATGACTGAATTGCGAGCAGCTTGGAAGTAGCTGTTATTTTAGTGAAACGGGTTAGTTTTTTATTTTATTCGCTTTTTGGAACGAAGTTCTTTAAAACGCGGTTTGTGAACTTGCAGGAATCGTCACGCTTAAATGTGTTAATACTTGCGACTGTCTTCTTTTAATTCAAAGAGAAAGAAAGAGAGAGAACGCCGGCATAAAACACAAAATAAAAGAGTAAAGTGATAACAGTGTCGTGGGATAAAATTGTACATATCGGCCCGAGTACACTGCATGCCGGCCGGAGAGAGAGAGAGAGAGAGAAAGTGTGAATTTGGTCGAAATGTAAATCCAAGACGGTGACTGCGAAAATTTTCAAATTTTTCGTCATGGGTGTCGTTTTCATAGTTTTCGAGGGTGCTAAAGCCGATCGTGAGGTCAAAATGTAAATCCAAGATGGCGGCTGCGAAAGTTTTCAGTTAGGTTTTAAGTTAGGTTAGAACTGTGACCAACCACACGCGAGCTGAGCAAACGCTACTTCCAAGTTGCTCGTAATTCAGTCATTGTAGTGACTAAGTAGTAAAACAAATACAAATCAAAAGTCAGCAAACTAACCTAAACTCTCAACTAAAATAATAAGTGACAATGCAACGCTTACGGCACTTTAAACGGTCGCGTTACTTTGCCTTGCTCTTTACGGCAGTCTAGATGGCGCCACTATTATGCCGCAAGCTGATGGCACTATAAACGATAGTGATACAATGCCGCTTGCGGCACTCTGCACTGACTATTAAATAATCCCAAGTGCCTGAAAATAATTTTCCGCAACTCAGATGAATACAACAATGCTGTTATTATTACTAAGAAATAATTAAATGAGCCTAAGCAGAATTTTTCTGACCCGGCAATCAAACCTAAAACGGACTGAAACCTCATTCGTGCATTATCCCGGTTGACACGCTTTTTGCATAATGATCGATAAACAATCAAACAAAATGATAAAGCAAGCAACACTGCCAAAACGTGTGATCTGATAACACCCTTTTATCTAAATTACTTGCTGATAGTACTATTTAGCCAGACGTTGAGAGTATGAAAGCCCAACCCCACAATTGACGAAAAAAGACTTCGAATTCGAGTACAATAACTAGGGTAAGTACTAAAACTTACTTACCTGTTTTAAAAACGGCGAAAATCTACTCTTCCCTCTTTCCATTTTCACACGAAAAAACGTTCAATGCAGAGTGTAACACTCTCTTGCTATCTAGTCACAAAATATTTGCAATTATCTGATCTACATTTGGTATCAGACATGATAAAATTAAGACCAACACATACACGCCGAACCGAATACAGTGACAACACAGAAAGTGAAACTCGTTTCATAATCATAATAAGAAAAACTCAACACTCAGACACAATGCACGATTGTTTTACACTGATTCTTGTGAAACGGATTGGTGATTTGATCACAGTTTGATTGTTATTAGGAGACTGTCGTGAAATATCATCACCATACTTGAGAAACGGATTGGTGATCGTAGCTACGTTGTCGTTAGTAGATCACCACGCAAATTATAATCACCACACATGGCAAAGAATGGCAATCAGTATTACCAAGGGGTATCGTGTTACCCAGTAACTGGGTTTTGGAGGTCAGGCAGGCAGTCGTACCATGTAAAATACTGGTATTAAGCTGTATCCGGTTAGACTGGAAGCCGACCACAACATAGTTGAGAGAAGGCTAGGCAGATTTATTTTGACGTGGCAAACGTATACATCGATCACCGTTAACATTGTTATTAGCAAATCACCATGTGAAATACATAATATGATCAGTGATCTTGGCAAACGATTTGGTGATCACAGCAACATTGTTGCGCCAAAACAAATGATGATCTGTCAAACGTTTCATTGTAGGAAAGCATCATTCTAGTTGACACGTTTGTATGCACAGTTGCACTGAATTTTCACTGGAATTTGATCACTTTCACAGACTACTATGTAACACAGCACTCGGCAAAATTCATCAAACTAAACACTTCCGAACGAATGCAACTTGTTGAACTGATACGAACTTGTTGAACTGTCGAACTCGGACGCATTGTCTCAAGGACATTTATTTTTGAAACACGTGTGTGGAGCGAAATTAACCGAATTTGATGGCGTTCATTTAGGTTCATCGATGAAATTTTAAGGTTGTGTTTGTCGAGCACTAAAGTTAAATAAAGACAATTGAATGCAAGCTGCAGCCACAGTGACACGTGCTGTTTTTAGTTCACATGGTGACTGAACGAGTGAGCAATTATTTGAATGACCTTTCCTCATGTCAATAAGGACAATCAAGTTGGGTTCTGTACGGAATAATTTAATGACAGAGCCCTTAAATTAAGTTAATTTTAAAGAGAGCAAGATTAGGGTATATCTAAATGTTGATGTTATGGTATGTTATTAATATTTCTATGAAGAAAATAACGAGTTTCTGAACATTCAATGGAAAAAATTGAGATCGTAGCCTGAATTCTATGTTACGCTTTATTTTGTACATAATACCAAAGAACGATAAAGGAACCTTCGACAAACCAGTCTAACATGCACTCAACCGGCTTCTTTCTATTACAAAAAATCTTCGAAAAGTTTGCAAGAGGGAGTGGGCCGTGATCCACCACGCGGGCCCAGTGCAGGTTGGTAGATGTCACATGTCTTCGAATTTTCAGTTCTAGGACATGCCGGTTTCCTCACGATGTTTTCTTTCACCGTTTTGATAGCAGTGGTGATAAAATAATTTACACAAAGTAAAGCGCCTGTCTAGGTTCGAACCTACGACCTACAACTCGTAAGTCGCGGCCGTTACCACTGGGCCACCACTGCTCTTGCCTATTATTAATTTATAATCTGCCTTCGCGCTATTATTAATAAACGTGAGTGAACTGTCAACCATTATTCTTATTTGCCTTACATTTTTCGAGGTTTATCTTTGGCATAACTTTACTCCGCGTTTATTAAAAACGGTGTTTTCCCACACATCCAACCGAGGCAATGTCATCGTCGATCAATTAAAAATAAGATTAGCCCAACGTCGACTATTTCTAACGATTCGACCGACGCTCAATCGACCCACGTATACTCCATAGGTTTAGGTAGTTAAATAAAGGTAAACAAAAAAAACCACGTGACGAGACAGCTGTCAAGTAACCGACTAAACGTAATACCTGTCACTTCAGTTGTTATGCTACGTCACAGTTGAACTCTTCAATTTAGCAACGTTATACTTCGTTGACGTTTAGAAATTGGGTTCTTTAAAATAGACAGATTACAAAATCTTATAAATCAGACAAAAAAAATGTGCTCAAGCAGTTACATCTACGAAAAGTAGTTGAAGAATAAACGATAAAGTCTAACATACATTAATAAAAGAAGAAACTACTTATGGTAAAATACTAAAATCAATTTAATTTGGTTTTATTGTTTTTTTTAACAAGAAAGTGTCATCTATAAAAACCCTTTTACGATTTGTTTACCTTTTTTTAACTACCTAATCCTATGGAGTATAGATCTATGTTGACCTTTACTTGCAAGACCTCTGTTACACAAGTCTAGTTTGTATGACATTGACACAGAAAGTGGACGTTATAATGCATAATACTGAGAGAAAACCGGACAAATGCATAATCTTGACAAATAATAAAATACGACTTATTATTTCATTGAAACTGGATATTGACTTAACTCATCGTTACTAAGAAAATACCTTGGGACAGATCATATTACCACCCACCTAAATATATAATAGTCTTCTTCACCGTATCGGGCAACAGCGACCCAGACTAATTTTATTTTGTTTCGTTAGTTCTCTAATGACTAGCAAAACCAAATTTGGTTTTGAAAACCCGGACACACCGTGTCATAATTATTAGACATACCTTCATAGATCGTTGCAAGTAACGGCCCTCTCAGGATACGGAACTCTAAAAGTAGGAAGAGACCGTCGCTTTTTAGAAAATTCATGTTGTCCATACAGTTTTGTTTATTTTTTCATACAGAACTTATATAAAAACAATATTATACTAAAATGTACATTTAGTAAAACAATATCACATTTATTATTAAAAGAAATTATAATACTAAGTATTTAATAACTAAGATATTTTTTATTATAATTACAATTCGTTCCTTACTTAATTTGTTATCTATATAATAATTCGAATAGCCTATTCGATTATGTTATCAATGTATTATTACAATAATGCTGTATAATCTAGGTAATATCACTGCTAATAATACCTTTTCTTCTGTAAAAGTAGAATTTGCAATATTTACTTTCGTATTGGCCAGTAACATACTGGTATTCAGCTGCAACCGGTTAGACTAGAAGCCTACCCCAACATAGTTCGGAAAAGGCTAGGCAGATTGATTGAATGGCCTGTTAAGTCGAAGCTGCTAGTTCTCCATTACGTTTAATCTTTGTCATGTCATGAGGCAGAAGGAATGCAACGCCGTTTGGAAGTATTTCAAGTTTCTTCTAGGAAGCGGAAATTTAATTTTAGACTGAAATGTTGATTTTAGACAAAATAAAAAATAGAGACAAAATAACACCAATTTGGTTATAAGCTATCTGCACTATTAACCTAAAAATCACAGAGAGTCCATGAAACACCTAAATTCTACTTCCAGATCTATCAGCTGTCAACTTTAGATTTCTCAACATCCACTTTATCCTTCAATCTCTGCCTCACTTCCACCTCTTCAGGAACCAACGTCTTCCCTCTAAAATGCTCCTCAATCTGCTGCAAAGTCCTGCCTTTAGTCTCCGGCAGCAACCACCAGACTACACACAGATTATATGACATAGCTGCAGCATAAACTGCGTAAGAACCATGCAGACCTATGCTGTTAAGCATTACTGGGAAAGTTTTCGTGACCAAGAAATACCCAGAGGCAATGGAAACAATGCTGATACTGCCTCCAACACTCCGATACTCCAAAGGAAAGATCTCACCAGCAATGACGTAAGGGAGACATACCATTCCAACAGCAACAGTAAAAAATTGAATGTTGATCAGTAAAATTGGCAGCCACACTGCTGTGTAAGTTAGCCATCCCTGAAGTTTAGCGTATACATAGCAAGCAATGGCAATGTTACTAAGAATACAAAGACCTCCTGTGGACATGAACATCGTTCTCCGCTTCACTTTGTTTACTACATATACCGCCATAATGTTTGATATATTCCTCTGAGCGTCCAAAGCTATCATCCACACATGAGCATCTACTTCTGGACCAGCCAGGTGAGCGATGACTGTCGTAGAGTAACAAGACATAAGAGCACCACCAGAAAATTCTCCCATTAAATAGCTGTGTATCATTATCACTATTGGCTTGTAAAACTCCTTCTTTTTGAAGAGAACCATTAGATCTTTACAGTTGGAAATTGTAGCTCTATTCGATTCGCATCTAGCTCTGATCATTTCTTCTAATTCCTCTTCTTCTCCATCGCCTCTGAGCCATCGGAAGGTTTTTCTGCAGTCTTCATATCTTCCTCTCGCGGCCAGCCAGCTTGGAGATTCAGGGGTGAAGAATGTCATAAGGAGACTGGCTAGAGGAAACGCGATGAGGATGAGGATTGTCTTCTGCCAAGAGACCAGGGATCCTATGAGGTGGACGAGCAGGATCCCGAAGGCCTGGGCTACGGAGACCATGGTGAGAAAAGCTCCCCTGTTCTTCGGGCTTGTGTACTCTCCGAGGAGGGCTGAGCGAAGAGGCAGCATCAGGCCGAAAGACATGCCATGGATTACTCTTCCTACAATCATTACCTGGAACAGAAGATACGTTTTGATTGGTAATTTTCCCTTGCTAGTCTCAACTATAACTAAAGTATTATCGGATGGTTAGTTTTTATTCTGTATTTTTCTTATTTAAGACGGACACCACATTACATAATTATTCTATTCTATTCAACAAAAAATGGTTGAAGGATTTCGCCATCGCTATTATGAATTGACCGTGAATGAAATTATTAAGTACGGAAATGACGAAATATTGTACGATTCATTATTTAAATTAAGTTTATTTGTATTACCTAAATAGTCACCATGTCAAATGAAGCGTTTAAAATGCAGATATATGACAGTGACCTTGAAAGGTTAGCTTGCGTGTTCTGTACTGAGCTCACGTAACGCGTCGTACGTCCAGCTAGTAATAGGACTCGCCCATCAAGGAGCGCTGTTCCATTTTTTTTTTTTAAATTATTTATTTAGTTCATAATATTACAGTTTCCGTTTTACATAACATCTGCCATACTGCAAAGCAATTTGTCGGCAGTAGGTTGACGCTCGCTTGACAGATTTTGCGTCATTCTCAGTTTTTTATCCGCGTTAGACATAACTTTACAAATTAATTTCACTATGTACATAATATAAACATAATCAAAAATATGCCTATATTAAAATATTAAGAACACTACTCGTTTAGACGTCATATTCAGTAAAAAAAAAAAAAAACAAAAAAAAAAATGATAAAATCATTAAAAGTCAGTTATTGTCCCCTTAATCGCATAAATTTTATAACAATAAATTATGTTCCATAATGTAATGCACGAAATTATAATCGTAACTTTAAAAGCACTGCATTCTACAAGTTTGCAAATAATAAAGGGGCTTTTTATTTTATCAAGTAGCAATATTGAAGTTATAGGAGCTTTGCCATTTTCCTTAGCTCTAGGTATCTACTGTTCTTAAATAATTACCCTAGGCTGATATCGTTTTTCCTTGTTATGCTAAAATTAGGGTTAAGGTCGTAAAGAAAGAAAAATAAGTTTATTTTTTACAGAAACACGTGCATAAAAGAAGAGAACAATAAAATAAAACAAAAGATTTAAATATAATCACGAGCACAAAACAGAAATATGCGGTAGCTGCTGGCACGTCATGACTGTGACAAGAAGGCTTCCACTCAGCATAATGCTGGGCTATGGGAACCCACAGCACAGCGCTGAATTTCAGTGATCACCCACACACAGTGGTACACTTACTTCAAAACTCTTAGCCAGCAGTATGACGGTCCATCCGACGAGGATGTTGGCGATGACCACGAAGTGCGCCACCTTCCGACCCAGTCGGCCCATGATAGGTGGTGCCATGAAACTGCCCAGGAGCAGCGTGATGGCTGTCACTGATGCTGAAATAATTGAAAAAAAGTTAACGTATAAAGAGTTATACTACAATTGTTGTTGGTATTCGTTCAGTCGTCACGCGTTGGTTGCCAGAAGAGAGGCGTGGTCGCCGAGGGAGGCCTAGGAAATGCTGGCGTGACGACTTAGATGCTGGGTGGGAGATTGGCTGGAGTAGGCAAGGTACAGGGAACAGTGGAAAGCCATGGGGAAAACTTTTGCCCAGAACAGGGACAAGACAGATTGAAAAAAAATGGAGTTAGATCATAACACTAATATTATAAAGGCGAAAGTTTGTGAGTGTGTGTGTGTATGTTTGTCTCTTCTTCACGCTCAAACGGCTCAACGGATTTGGATGAAATTTGGCACACAGATAGTTTATAACCTGGATTAACACATAGGAGATTTTTTATCTCAATATTCACACGGGATCGAGACTTCTGCGGGTGAAACCGCGGGGCGCAGTTAGTACAACATAAGCCAAAGATCAACGATGATAAAATGTATGGGTGTGTTTTATATATACAAATCTTAGTATCTATTGGTAGACATACCCAAACCTCGAGCTACAAATAAGAGAATTCGCACTGGAAATCCAAGCGCGTTCAAAACCTGGTAAGACCATTTAGATTTCGTATGTCTTGAGAATATTCATGCGAAAACACATTGACTCTAAAACTAACAGTACTGAGGTAACATTAAAATTCTAACAATTTGGTGTGAAAAACTAGCCATAGACTTTGTTTGCGGTTCCCAGTCCCACACATTATTCTGTGGTTTATCTTTAAAGTTAGATCGTTAAGTACTGTCTGTCTGTCGGGGGATATCTTGATTTTAGTCCATTGTTTTTCTGAAACATACATTTTATGTGATTGACCTTTAAACGTGTGCATTTTCTTCCTGGATTAATATTTGACGTCATATCATAATGCATTATAAATAAATAACAAATTAGATTTATAGGTACGATTAAGCAAAATATGCATAATTAACATTTAAATGTAATAAAAATAGTCTGTATTTTGTTTCTTTGCGAATTCCATATTTGTACTTTGTAGTACCGCTTGTCATCTATATTATAAGTCGCAGGCAGATTGTATGATTCTTTATTTTATTAATGGCGCCGTCCGTTTAAAAACGCTCGTGAATTGGCAATTCGTTCAATTGTTATAATTTAGACATTGATTGTTATTGTAGGGTGACCATCATAAAACACAGGTTGGACAAATCATACTTTAGTTCAGCAATCAGGTACCTACCTAGTGACACTGTAAAATTTTGAAAACCGTTACTTTATAATTTATCGTATTATTTCCGTTAGAACTATCTATAAATCGAAAAATAATGCGTTAAATTATAAATTGTTTGTTGCAGTTCACAATTTTTCGACAATTTTGTAGCAATAATATTTCGCAGGAGTCCTCCGAGCACTAGATTCCACGGACACTTTCCGTTTTTTAAGTGCCGGATAACTAAATACTTCAATTTGCCGCGGCATTTTGTAAACGGCGTTTGACTTGTCCATCAAGTGTTGTGGCATATAAAGTGACAAGGCAATTTACATTTTGCCTTCGGCATATTTCATAATTGCGAGCGTTTGTAAATGAACAACGGCGTTTGTAAAAAGCGGAATCATACAAATTGCCTGCGACATATAAAGTGTGTCTGTTAAACGAGGGACATGACCCGGAATCATGAAAAAAAAAACAGCAGCTCCATACTTAACGTTCGCAAAACTCAACCAAATGTAGGGAACAGCGGATTGTCTTTCAGATTAATTTCAGAGTTGGTCTCGTAGTACATACATACATAAACTCACGCCTTCTTCCCACGGGGGTAGGCAGAAACTACAGAACGCCACCTGCTACGATCCTTACATAGTCCTTTTGCCTCGTTTACGTTCATACATCTAGTCATACACGCACGCCGGTTGCGAGTACTACGCACCTGGCCTTTCTGAAGAACATCACCAATAAGGTCAGTATATGTCCTCCTAGGGCATCCCCGCCCGGCCTTTCCTTTTACATCAGCCTTGTAAATACATTTTGTTAGTCGCCTTTCATTCTCGTAGTGAAAGTTGTTAATTTTCATGAGTAGGTTCTACACTCCCTTAAAGTATGTCCTTCGTTTAACATAGCACGCTGAATATTGTAGTACTATAAACATAGTATAATCATACAACATGCAAAGTTTAAAAAAAATTATGACAAGGAGAGTAACCGGAAGGCGGAAACACATAGATACGAATGAAAAAAGTTATAAAGCTTGTAAAAATAGGGTGCAACGATGGAGGTTTTAAGCAACTCTACAATTAAGCATTCCTTACAAGTAGTATCTCCGTGCCTCGGAAAGCACGTTAAGCCGTTGGTCCCGGTTGTCATTTGTAGATCTTTGACAGTCGTTACGAGTAGTTAGAAGCCCAAAAAGTCTGACAACCAGTCTTACCAAGGGGTATCGTGTTACCTAGTCACTAGGTTGTGGAGGTCAGATAGGCAGTCGCTCCATGTAAAATACTGGTATTCAGTTGCATCCGGTTAGACTGGAAGCCGACCCCAACATAGTTGGGAAAAGGCTAGGCAGATGATGATGACAAGTAGTATCTAAACGTTGCTTGCATATTAAGATTTTTTTAATTTTCAACATTGAGTAACCTGTCTCCATTTTCATGTCGGGAAATTATCTGACATGGATGAGTCAAGAACAGCTTGTTATAAAAATGATTGCTTACCTATCCATGACCCCTGGTCCTCAGTAAGGAAGATATGTGAGTTTGGTTCCTTCAGCTGAGGCAGCAGGATCGCAGGGAAGCCCACCACGGAGCCGTGGCCGATTGTAGTGAAGGATACCGTCGCTGACACGAAACACTGGAATTTGCAAAATGAGAAGAATTAAATGCAAGTTTCGTTGAGCAGTACCCTATTTGCGTAATGCAACACAATCACAATTTGTTTCGATTCGAAACAGATTGCTAATCCATTGCTTCATAAGTTCGAAAAAAAAAATCTGCTCAACAACGTAAATAAAGCAATGAATGTTGTTGAACTGTCAAAATGAAACAAATTAGGTAAAATTGTTTACGAAAATAAGTTACGCAATTAGGGTACAGGTTGTACAAGATGGAGACGAAAATATAGTAAATTAAACTTCATATACCCAATGACGTTCCCAGTCTGCATACAAAAATACAATCAAATATATCCAATTGTTTAGTCACTAAAGCTAGTTAAAGATTCGCAATACCATAGTCGGCGCATCGGTGTCCCCTTGTTTCGCAGATAGAAATTTCATAGAATATCGTTTCGCAGAAAATGTTTCATATAATATTTGGTCTTTGTATTTTTTTTTTTCGTATATTATTGTTTTAAAGACTATTTACTTTAATTAAATATATTTCACTGAAACACAATTCAATGAATTTTATAATCACATTGTTTTATTTAACAAACTTATCAAACAGTAGAATTATTTTTAACGAATATTGTTTGTTCGGTGCATTTTTCCACGGTATTTTATTTCAACGAAAATGTAAAAGCGTAACGTCTATTCATCATTTTATAAGGGTATATATTTGAACGTCGAAAATTAAGTGTCGAATTAAAGTTGAATGAGAACTTACGCTGCAAGAGCGAGCGAAGCGAGCTCGGACCTTGGGCACCCCGACTCGGATAGGTTAGGTTAGGTGGTGGTTCCCGGGGTTATTTTTTTTTAAACCACACAAAAATAGGAGCCCCACGAAGCGTGACTCCATCAACTAAGCTGACTAAAAAAATATATTTACCCTATAAAAATATAAAATATCGTAAATTAAGTGTCGAATTAAAGTCGGATGACAACTTAGGCTGCAAGAGCGAGCGAAGCGTGCTCGAAACTTGGGACACCCCGACTACTATTTTTCTGGACGGCTTCAAGTCTAACGGGATGCAGCTGAATCCTCAGCACAATCCAGTTACTGGGTAACTACCAAATTAAATAATAACAGGTTGGTAAGACTGGTTGACGGACTTTCGGGCTGCTGACTTCCCGTAACGTCTGTCAAAGATAAATGACAGCCGCGAGCAACGGCTTAACGTGCTTTTCGAGCAAGCATATAGCTATGATCTTCAATCGACCCGTGCGTCTCCGTCAATTACTCAAACACGGTAAAAAATGCCGAATGATTGAAGCCTATTCCAGTTACATTAGGCGCGGTATTTTCGTAATCTACAATAAATTGTAATGTCTGTCACGGTCGTGATGTGTCTCCGTATTATCTTTATTTGTCTAACCTAGCTTCTTTACAATTTATTTAAGCTTGAATACTATATCGTGCGTGTCCCAAATAAAATATTTTTCTTTCTTTCTTTCTTTATATCGCAACCTGAATTACGTTAATTCTTGACAACGCACAGTGGGTGTGTTTGATAAAAACAAAAATTTTCTACATACATGGAACAACTATTTTATTTTAATATAAACCTGTGTTGTCCCAATGCTGGGCAAAGGTATTCAATTCCTTCTTTCCACTTTTCTCGGTGTACTGCGATTGCGGAAACTACTAATTAATTATTTATTTATTTAATACTTCAAGCACAGAAATGTACTGAGGCGGACTTAATGCCATTTATCACTAATTTAAATGCACAAATAGTGAAATTTATGTAGTTGACAAAATTGTCTATTGTTTTTGTACTTAATATGGATCAAGGACCTGAAATAAATGTATTTTTAATTTTTTTTATAGACATTTTCTACCAGTCAGTTATTTAAAAGTGTACCGTGGTTAAAATAATCAAAATCCTAACGAATATTATAAATTAATGCGAAAGTGAGTTGGTTTGTTTATTACGCTTTTACGCAAAAACGACTAAATGGATTTGAATAAAATTTGGCACATGGGTAGACTATGATCTGGGTTAGGACAGAGGATACTTTTATCCTGATGTTCCTACGGGATCGAGACTTATGCGGGTGAAACCGCGGGGTGCAGCTAGTATGAAATAAAAAACAAAAAAAAACCGCTATCGTTTTGGCCGATTGACATTATCATTATACAAAAACAGGTACCTACTTTATTGACTCTTAGGTTATGTTAATGCGGTTTTTGTAAAAACTCGGTTTAAGACTTCCGCGTATCTTATGGCACTGTTTTTAAGGCTTTTTTTACTCGTCAAAAAAGGTTAAAATTAATGAGCTTTTTGGGCAAAAGTTGTGAAAAGACGAAGATCCCAACCATACGTAAAAATGTGGTGATGTAGAAGTTGATGCGTGTCAAACTGTTTGTTGACTGCCATAGGTACTCGTACATTGATCACTAATAAAGAATTTATTAGTAATCGATTGTGCCATATTGGTATATGCCTGCGGTAGAATCAATTTTATTATTTTGTAAATTTTGACGTTCAAAAGTGCCATACATGGGCCTATTTGAATTAAATGAATTGGAATTGAGAATTGTAGATATAAACATATACGGAATGCGGTGACTATTTTGGGATAGAAAGTAGATTTTTGGTTGTGTCATAATCCAGAGTTGTAAGCCATTAAGTCCTTTTTACACAGGTGTTTTGTGAGTGGGAAGATGTTGCGAACTTTATTTATTTTATTATAGAGGTAGCCTCCTAGAAAACAGAAGAATCGCCTGGAGAAGCACGTTGTAAATCTACTTAAGGACAGGTCGACAGGGTCATAGCGCCTCTTGCCGAGCATAGCTGTGAGACTGTAAGAAAGAAATGCGTGTTGTTTCAGAGTGATCTGTAACCCCACTTTTCCGGTACAGGGAGCCTACCACCAGCTCATAAAGCAGTATTATTTGAATATTACTTCAGTGGGAGAAAGAGATGGAGCTATACGACCTGTAGAGCTTCATCTCTTTCCCACACTGAAGTAATATTAAAATAATACTACTTTATGAGCTGGTGGTAGTCATATCATATCATTTTTGAAATAGGAGTTGTAGATAATTATGTTTTCCTCTGATCGAAGCTCCATTGTATGTTAATAAAAAAACAAAAATGTTAGGAAAATAAAATTCTATTCGTAATTATTTATTTTAAAATATCGATTTTCTGCCTGACCGTACAAATCACCGTAATCGGGAGTGAAATATCTGGTATAATTGTTCGGGTTGAGTTGACTCGGGCCGAGCAGACCCGAAATAGGACGCAACTGATAATGCTGTAGGTACTGACTGACAACATAGATTGAAATTTAAAAAAAAAACTGGCTCGAAAGAACTGGCTAGCAAATACAGTGTAGTATTTTTATTATACCGGCCCATAAAACCCATTATGTAACAAAAACCTACCCACTTAAAACATGATTACTCACATTTATCTTTTGGTTTTCCCGAAACCCCGGTATTAAATTAATATAATTGCAAATTGCTTACTTCTCAATATCTATTCGGATTTATTTTATTTGAGATAGGTTTATTACTTTTGCAAATACAGGTTGTAGTTTAAATCTTTGTCACCCTTGCAGGAGTAAAAGTCCAAAATGCAAGATAAAACGTGGATTTCAAATACATAACCACCATAAATTTATATCGATATACCACAGAAAAAAAGTCGTACCCAGTGGTTATTAAGACCGGTTGTGGGTTAAAATCCGGACAAGTACTTGTAAACAACATGTCCCGGAAGTAACGCACACCACCAAACACACCAATTAGAATTATTATGTTATTATAATCGTAATACATACATTGAATTATTACTATTATGAATAAAACACTGTTTATTTATTAAATTAGTTACACTGATTGTTGAAGAAATTTGTGGTCACTTTACAACTACGCACGCACACAGTCGCACACGTAAAGGGTTTAGCGTAGAAGGTAAAATAAATAAAATAAAAAAGCCTCTTTATTTCATGCAATCTTTAAATATAGTGCAAATAATTTAAAATTACGTTTTCTAATGCTAAATTTCATGCATTATAATTATGGAACATAGTTTATTATTAAATAAAATTGATACGTTTCAAACGCTACATTTGACATAATAACAATTGATTGAGATTCTTGAATTTACCTTACCTTCCTTTTATGTACCTTCTACGCTAAAGGAGGAGGTCTTTAGCGTAGATAGATCCATTTTGGTTTGTGTTGACTGTACAGAGGAAGTATGACAGTAATTTACGAATTTTTAATTATTTTTGGGATATTAAAATATCGATATTAAAAATGACAGATTTTGATTCAGTAAACGATTCTGAACAAATTACTTTGATAATGTGCATTAATTCAGTTACACATTGTGTAAGTTCATCTCGGACATTATTGACATCGCGAGGAAAATCACCAACCCGTCTTAAGCAAGCGTGGTGATCAATGCTCGTGCCTTCTCTGTATGAGAAGAGGCGTTTGCCCTGCAGCGGGAAGATAATAGGCTGGTATTATTATACCACAGACAAATAATTATTGTCAACGAAAACGAAACATCGACCTACCTATTTTTATTCCTATTAGTTTGAATTACTGCGTACAACTATGTATGTAAATGACGTATATAATCACAAGACCAGTGACAGAGCAATGCAGGTCAATTCACAATTCCTAAGGCTTCACGCAATCATTGCGGTGTCCATGCTGTCATCAAATGTTTTGAAATTCTATTATGTTTATCTAATTAATTTCACAGCAATCAAAGCGTAACGGTTGATTAAATTTTTTATGTAAATTACGCAATAAATAATAGGCTTTTTTGCATAGCTTTAAAAGTCACTCTGTATAAATGATGATTTTTAAAACAGGTTTTTATGATAGTAGGTATGCTTCGAATATGTATTTTAAATTGATAAAAATAATTGTTTTTCAAATCAACAGGAATAAAATTAAAACTATTTTTCCGGCTAAATTCAGGAAAAGTTTTTATTTTTTAACTATCAAAGTTGTATGGAGACATTATTAAAAAAATCTAAACTGACTAGAAAAAGTGGAAATTAATTATTATTTAGTTTATGAAAATTAATTATCTATTACCTAGTTTATGAAATATTTAATTATTTTTTATTTTTAAATTGACATATTGTTTTAGTTCATGAAATTAATTATTATTTAGTTCGTTGTTATTTTACAAGACACGTTATTATTAAAAAAAAAATATATTTTGTTCATCTTTTTTTCCGGATTAATTCTGACAGTGCATTTTAATATAAAGTATTTTAAATGTAGGTCAGCTTGTTATTCGTAAATTGTTAATTTTTCAAACATAATTTTAACGCATTGTTTATTCCCATTATCACTATTAAGGAAAAAAATACTCTTTAAAATAATCGCACAAAATGACGAAACACATGTTTCTTACGTAAAAATGAAATGTCACCAAACTTACTTGTTTTAAAAACGGCGAGATCCTTTGTTTTGACATAACACACAAAATTCACGACGTCAACTTAACTTTGCGACTCAACACTGACATAAGTAAATAATATAATAATTTTATTTTTGACATAAATGATATAATAAAATATATTACATTTAAAAAAAAAACTCGGTAAAATCTACATGTCACGCGAATGGCGATAGAACTACTGAATAGAAATAAACACCAGTTTTGTTCTAAGAAAGATATACTTAATTATAGTAACTTTCACTGCTTATTAATATTCAACTCTATCAGAAAGCAATAAGGTTAGTTTTAGTGTGCGAAACTACTATGGAGATATGTTCGGAATATTAATTCGACCGGTTTTGTAAAAACAACACGTGAGACATACTGCTTTTTGTGCCCGGATATGCTTATAAAAAATCGCCGAATCTTTGATTAGCATAAGTTATGCCAAAAAAACCGGCCAAGTCTTACATAATACATACACATACATAAACTCACGCCTTCTTCCCATGGGGCCAGGTAGAACCTACAGAACGCCTCCTGCACGCACGCCGGTTGCGAGTACTACGCACTTGACCTTTCTGAAGAATATCACCAATAAGGTCACTAGGTATATAATATATTCTCCAAGGACATTCCCTCTCGGCGTTTACATTCAGATTTACTTAACATATTTTTCTCTTCTGTCACAGTTTTAAAGCCGCCAATGGGCCTCTGACTTGGCTTCACATGCCGTCGAGAAATATATATCTCTCAGGCATGTTTGCCGTTTTTCTCACGATGTATTCCTTGACCGTTTTTGAAGCAAGTGATAATTATACAATACGCACATGAATCTGAAAAGTCAGAGGTGCGTGCCTTGGGTTCGAATTTGAATACTATGACTTGGGAGTCCGACGGTCACACCACTAGGCTATCACTGCTTTCTCTTATATTCTGTAAAGGTGTTACTTTTACCTACTTATGTAATAAAAATAAACATTATGTAATCTTAACTAAGTACTTACATTTTATTATGCACTTTTATCGTTTATCCATGATCCAACACACTTCCAATCCGGTTAAATACTTAGTACGGTGGGCTATATCAATTGGGTACCCCAGTTGTATTACAATTTTAATACAACTGGGGTACCTAATTGATGCAGCCCACCGTACATAAGTACCATCAGTATTTTGACTGACTCGTTGGTATCGTGATTGCAAACGCGGCTGTTGAGCGTGGCATCCTGGGTTCGATTCCCACGTCGGGCAGTGTTATTGGATTTTGCCATTAAGATAGATAGATAGATAGAATATTCTATATTAAGTACACCATAAAAATTACAGACATTAATTTAGAAATTTTACATTGGGTGACACAATGGGCGGTCTTCTACAGACAACCTTTGGATGGATTTAAATGGAAAAGGACAGACAATACTGCAGGAAGTCAGTGGTGTACCATTTACATATGCAACATTAAGATTTAAGTTTTTTTTTGTAACAGCCCGAAGTTTGGAAGTTGTTGGTGTGATACCCCCGTGCCTCGGAAAGCATGTTAAGCCATTGGTCCTGCGCCTGATCTCTCTCCGGTCGTGTCGGATTGCCGTCCCATCGGACTAGGAGAGTGAGGGGAGAGAGTGTGCACCTGTGTCTGTGCACACACGTATGCACTATAATGGGCCTACTACACGCACAAGCTTTACCACAGTTTTGCCTGCGCAGGCCGGTTTGTACACGGAACACCGTGCGTGTGGTTGGTAAAACTCGCCGATTTGTATGTACAGTGAGCTACATCAATTACCCAATTGATGCAGCCTGTGGAGAAGCTTGAGCGTGTGGTAGGCCCATAATATCTCCTACGCTGAAGGCTGGTCTCCGCTGAGGTTGGTCGCCATGGCCAAAATTATTAGGTACCAGAAAATGACGTATTGACAGATGGATCGACGGACAGGCATCGTCATTGAAGTGATAGTTATACCTAACGCCGTTTTACCATCTAACCAAAGGACCCTAAAAATAAATATTAGATGTTTTACAACATTAGTTCATTAACATGGACCATCATTATAAAGAGCTTGTGATCCACCTGACAACCGTGGTGTGCGATCACGAAAAGTTCAAAATAAACACGTTTCTTGTATGGACCCCCTTTGCCCCCATCATTAACTTTGTTAAATTTTTATTACTTGTTATTAGCGGCGGCACTAGAAATATGCGATCTGTGAAAAATTATACCTATTATTACGGTTCATGAGATACAGCCAGCTGACAGACAGCGGAGGCTTAGTAATAGGGTTCCGTTTGGCACCCTTCGGGTATGGAACCCTAAAAAGGCTGGTCAAGTGTGTGTCTTTCAAGACGACCTTACTATTTGAAATGAAAAAAAAAAGAGTCTGTGGCGAGAAAAAATACGATTAAGTATTACTAATCGATCACTGTTTTTGTCAGTCTGTGCGCGTCAGGAATCAGTTCTTTTTCTCTCCATCTTTTTGTAATTATTTTGTTGCATTATTTTTTGTATTATATTTTTGTAGTATCCTTTGAATTTATTTGTAGCATTACCTATACTCCGTTTGAAATAAGATTACACATTTAACTAAACCCTTTTTACAGTCCGTTCAACCGTTTTGACTTTTATTGCGTTGGTGGCATGACAAATGGCAGCTGCAGTAAACAGTTGGTATTGTAACCACTTTTTTGCTTTTAATGCCATCCTTATACCTACGGCATAGAAGTCAGAATCGGTTGAACGGACTGTAAAAAAGACTTGTTTAAATGTCTAATCTTATTTCAAACGGAGTATAGTTACCTACAACATTATGCGATTGGTGCTGACATTATCGATAAAAATGCTGTTGGAAAAAGTTGCATAAAAGAAAATAATTTTCTTGTAGAATAGAAACACGCCTGCAAACATACAGACATGCAAACACAAGCTAAGTATTGAAAATGATTTAATTCTGATTATGTAAAATATGCAACAGTGTTGAACGACACAACCACAGTGTAACAAATAACTGGCTGATGGGTGGACTGCGAGACTGCGACATTTACATGAATAATTTATTTAGTCTGTGATTTGGATTTTAATATGGCGTTTAATGGTTTGACAGTAGGTATTTCTTAAGTTGGTTTTCGTAATATTACTAAGTTCAGTCGGCACTGGTTTGGCCCTACCTTTATAAGCAGGCAGTAAGGTACAGGCAGCCTCAAAAAGACATAAACATAGTCTACAATTTGTGTTACATAATAAATATTTTATTAACATGTAGCTAGTTAACTTTCGGTAGCGCTGCGAGAGGTTATTTTTTAAAGCAAACGAGGATTATTGCTTAGACGATGGTTTATAGAAGACTGAAGTTTTAAATATCTTAATCTTAACAGTGCACTTATCGCTATGGTGAAATTTTACTTACTTATAGCCTAAACAAACTTATTAATATAAATCAATGTCAATTACTTATTATCTATCGTTGTGTTGACGGCGACACTTGAGTATAAGAGCGTCCGTCCGCAGCGCACCTAATATAAATAAAAATCTAAGTAGCTAATTCCTAAGAAATGTACTTTACATAACTAGCTACTCGTACAATTAAAGACTCCATGCTATGCACATTAACATACTGGTGACACACGGGTTTTTACTAAACCTACATCAGGCACCAGCTCTCACAATATGAATTCATACAGTTCAAAACTGTTAAGTGCTACAAAACCATTGTAAGAGAAATAAATAAAAAACTTAAGAATGCGGCGACGCATAAATTGTCCATACAAACGTAGTACATAAATCATTTGCAATTTGAGCATATTTCCACCATATTGTTGATATTCGGATTGAGACAGTATTTATCTAGGCTCCTACGTCTTTTTATTTTCAAAAAATATCCTTTAAAAGAAGTGTAAGCGAATTGAATTTCGTACATTTTTACAGCGTAAATGACATGTTTTCATATTGTTTTTTCTGTATTATAAACAACAATATTTGTAATATTGTTTCCGCAGAAGCATAGTTTATGTTATCAAGTTACAAATTATCGAAAAAAAAATATATGGAAATACATTAAGTTTTCATTCATAATTTTTTGTATTACGGAACACATCTAAATTTATCATAAATTTTCGAAAGCTAGTACCTAGTACTATCGCGTCAAGCAATAATTGTCAATGTGTGCGTGGTAGTATTGCTCACTGTAGGTGTATATCACTCGCCGAGTTCCACAACTCCCTTGCGGAGTTAAGAGTCGTCGTCGTCGGGTTTGGTTCCCTCCCCGTGCTCGTACTCGGGGACTTCAATGCCAAGAATCTGGCTTGGGGTTCCCGGTATACGGACACACGGGGCAGGATGGTGGAGGACTGGGCTCTGGAGACAGGCCTGGTCGTCCTAAACCGGGGTTCTGTCCCCACGTGTGTGCGGATGCGGGGCGAATCGGTGGTGGACATTTCGTTCGCCAGCCCCGCTCTGTCGCCGCGTGTCATTGACTGGCGCGTCATGGAGGGGGTGGAGACCTACTCCGATCACCGGTACATCCAGTTTGATGTCTCCACCCAGACCTCGAGTGCGCCGGTCCGACAGGCACCGAGTGGTCCGCGGTGGGCGCTGAAGCAGCTGGACCGGGAGCTTCTTCTGGAAGCCTCGATCGTGCAGGCCTGGGTGTCATCACCGGACAGGCCTGCCGACATCAACGACGAGGCGGAGTGGTTCCGGGAGGCCATGTCCAATGTGTGTGACATGGCAATGCCCCGGGTCCATCCTAGATGTGCTTCGCGCCGGTTGTACTGGTGGTCGCAAGAGCTGGAGGCTCTGCGCAAGGCGTGTGTTGCTGCGCGACGCCGGTACGCCAGGCATCGCAGGCTCCGTATCCGCCCTCCGGATACGGAAGCCATTGAGGCGGAGCTGTACGAGGGGTACAGAGCGGCGAAGACCGCCCTCCAAGCGGAGATCCTGCGGGCCAGGGCGCTAGCCCGCGAGGAGTTGCTGGAGACTCTCAACAGGGACCCGTGGGGGCGCCCATACAAGATGGTGCGGGAGAAACTCCGCCCATGGGCTCCCCCGCTGACGCAGAGTCTCCGGCCCCAGCTTGTGGGGGACGTGGTGAGCGCTCTGTTCCCCTCTAGAGGGGATCATACCCCTCCGCCCATGGCTCCGCCTACTGCGGTGCCTGATGCGGACCACACCGACGACGACGATTCTCCTGAGGTGACTGAGGTAGAAATGAGAGTGGCGGTACGTAAGATGAGTGCGAAGAATACCGCCCCAGGACCCGACGGCATACCTGGAAAAGCCTGGGTCCTGGCCATGGGGGCTCTCGGGCCTCGACTGAGGGGGCTCCTAAGCGCATGCATGGAGAGGGGCCAGTTCCCACTTCGTTGGAAGACGGGGAAACTGGTCCTCATCAAGAAGCCGGGGCGCCCAGCGGACTCTCCGTCCGCTTATCGGCCCATTGTGCTGCTCGACGAGGTGGGCAAGCTCTTTGAAAGAGTCATTGCAGACCGCCTCGTCGGGCAGCTGGTGCGAGTGGGGCCGGATCTGGCGGAGAGCCAGTTCGGTTTCCGCAGGGGGCGCTCTACGGTGGACGCCATCATGCGCGTGCGGGCCCTCACGACGGGGGATGCTGTGGCCCGGGGTGGGGTCGTCTTGGCGGTGTCTCTAGACATCGCCAATGCCTTCAACACCCTGCCCTGGAGTTGCATCAGGGAGGCACTCCGGTATCACCGGACGCCGACCTACCTCTGTCGTGTGTTCGAGGCCTATCTGACGGACAGGGCCGTCATCTACCCCGGTCACCAAGGAGAGTGGAACCGGCAAGAGATGTCGTGCGGTGTCCCACAGGGTTCGGTCCTGGGGCCGCATCTGTGGGACATCGGATACGACTGGGTGCTGCGCGCCGACCTCCCTAGCGGCGTCAGCGTCGTTTGTCCTGGCGCAGGGGGGGTCGTACCAGGCGGCGGCCGATTTAGCGACACGCGGGGTTGCGACAATCGTTGACAGGATCCGGCAGCTGGGACTCGAGGTGGCCCTGCACAAGTCTGAGGCCATGGGTTTTCATGGTCCTCGGAATGCGCCACCGTCGGGTTCCCAGGTAATGGCGGGAGGGGTTCACATCGGTGTCGAGTCGACGATGAAGTATCTGGGACTCGTCCTCGACAGCCGGTGGAATTTCGTGGAACACTTCCGACGTTTGGCTCCCAGACTGGACCGGGCCGGGGCTGCATTGAAGCGGCTCCTACCCAATCTAGGGGATCCAAACGCCTCCTGCCGGAGGCTCTATGCGGGGATCGTGCGGTCCATGGCCCTTTACGGGGCACCGGTGTGGGCGCGTTCATTGAGGCTGCGGCCAGCCCGCCGGTTGAACGCGTCCCAGAGGGTCATGGCCATCCGGCTGGCCCGAGGATACCGCACGGTCTCCTGCGAGGCGGCGAGCCTCCTTGCCGGATTACCGCCATGGGATCTGGAGGCAAAGGTCCTCGCGCACGTCTGGGAGTGTCGCGAGGAGGCGAAACGCCGGGGCTTAACTCCGATGCCGCAAGAAATCGCGGCACAGCGGACAGAGCTCCGGCGGGATCTCATGGCGTCATGGAGGGTGCGATTGTCGCAACCCCGCGCTGGGCACGCCACAATCGCGGCGATAAGACCCGTCTTTGAGGAGTGGCTGGAGAGACGCCACGGCGTTCTCACCTTCCATCTGACGCAGGTCCTCACCGGACACGGCTGCTTCGGGAGGTTCCTGTTAAGGATAAGGCGGGAGGAAACACCCGGGTGTCACCATTGTGTGGATCGGCCTGAGGACACGGTGGAGCATACGGTGGAGGTCTGCCCGGCTTGGGCGGAGCAACGCCGTGTTCTCGTAGAGGCGATCGGCGGCGGTGATCTCTCGCGTCCGGCCCTGGTTCAGGCCATGGTACGGAGCGAGAGGAAATGGCAGGCCGTCACCTCCTTCTGCGAAGCGGTAATGCTCGCGAAGGAGGAGGCGGAACGCGTGAGGGAGAGGCAAATTTCGCGCCCTCACGCCCCTAACCGCCGCAGGAGGAGACCCCGGGGCGGGAATCGCGAGCCGATTTCCGGCCACCGTAGGCGCGGGCTTGCGGACGGTGAGCAATGGGTAGCTCGCCGTCCGATAAGGACCAAGCCCGGGTCGACGGCGCGTTGTGTTTCACGCGCGCCTCAAAGAGATGTCAGCAGAATTGACGGGGTCCGCTAGGGCCAATGCCTGCCGGGGGTTCGAAGAAAACCGATCGGGAAATCGTGGCCCCCGGCAACAGGGCAACCGAAGGAACACGGGTGGGTTTTAGTCAGTAAGAGTCTGACACGCCCACGAAAAAAAAAAAAAAAAAAGGTGTATATCACTCCGACAGGCACTCACACTAGCGCAACGTGCTTGGAATTGAATTTTGCAAACATCTCGATTTGTAGTTGCGAGCCGTGTTCGCAGGCCTCTTAATTGATACAATACTATGGAACGCAAATTGATGAATTCTTGTCAAGTATTACATCTTTTTGAGGCTGATTGTACGTAGAAATAGAAATGCAAGGACATTTAAATACCAGTGGCAAAAGAGGAAAGTTATCGTAAAGGTAGTCGGTTCAAAAATGTTTGTCTAAAGTAGTAGGTGACTAATTTAAATGCTAGCAAGGGAAAACGAAAAATAATGACCGAATTAATTCCGGCTATATAGTTAGTTGGTCATTTAATTTAGTACCTACCAAAATAGTTGTATAATGGTTAGCAATTTAATGTTAATTAATACTAAAGTTTATATTCCGATCCGAATTAATTTTAGAATGATAAATGAGGGGCTTGTGGCTAAGTACCTAATAACAGCCGCACAGGTCGATCGATCAGGTTAAGCTACACTTGCCGCGGTTGGTCCGTGGATGGGTGACCATCTTTACATACTAAGACCCCTCCATGCCTCGGAAAGCACGTTAAACCGTTGGTCGCGGCTGATATTCGTGGATCTTTGACATTCATTCCAAGGGGTATCGTATTACCCAGTAACTGGGTTGTGGAGGTCACAAAGGCAGTCGCTCCATGTAAAATACTGGTATTCAGCTGCATACGGTTAGACTGGAAGCTGACCCCAACATACATAGTTGGGAAAAGGCTTAGCAGATGAAATGAACACGAAAATAATAATACGTTACTGTTGTTATAGTTAACGAGAGTACGTATGAAACTTAACCAAAGTAAAACTGTGCTTTAGGCAATGAAAGTCTGCTTCCCCCCGACCGTTGCTCGAAAACGAGGTGCCAGCAGTTGTTGCAGCTGAGCACGTAGCTTTAAATACCCCGCATAATAATCAAGATGAAAATCTAAGTTTGATCCAGCCTGTCCCTTCTTGCTGTCCTCCCCTCAGCGATGCCCTAAGCCGAGGTTCGTACCCCACAGGGAGTGCCCTTAGCGAGCATTTGCTTAATTTTAATCTGGAATAGTTTAAACGCTCCTGGCTGGAGGCTCTAAGTGTAGAAGCTTAAGGCCACCACAGGAAAAGTCCGGTTAAGCAGCTTGCTCGAAAATGTTCTAAAGTACCTATTGTAAAATTGGTGTAGGACATTGTATATACCATGAAAAAAAGAAATTTAAAAAATCACAGAATGCATAACCTCTTCCCTTTTTGAAGTCGGTTAGAAAGCAAATTGCTGTCACCGACTTCAGAAAGTCACACACAGGCACACAAGGAATATTTAATTTTACTTTAAAAATATTTCATTCATATTTGCCTACTTGGTAAGTACTCAATGTACTCACCTACTTGGTACCAGATATTAGGTAATCTAATGCTAAGCAGGTTAGTGACCGCGAGTCGTATGCGCACGGTCGGTACGATAAACTGACCTGACCAATAATACAACAGGGGTATTTTGTATTTCCGTGAAAACTTTGGTAAAGTGACCTGTCAGTCCACGCGGTGGTATTCTGTAAAAATCTCACCTTAAAAACTTTGGTGAAGTGACCTGTCACTCCACGCAGTGGTATTCTGTAAAAATTTCACCTTAAAAACTTAGGTCAAGTGACCTGTCAGTCCACGCGATTCTGTAAAGATGTGTGTGTGATGTGTGTGTTGTTAAAAGTGTCAATCCCTAGCATCAGAATGACAGCTCACTTCACCTAAGTTTTTACGGTGAGATTTTTACAGAATACATCGGGTTTTCACCTTTCACTAATACTTAAATAGATCTATATATCGTAAAACTTGACAAAATAGACAACTAGCCAAAATAACGTCTTCTCATATAATTATATAATTAATGTACCTATACAAAATATTGTAAAACATTTTAAAAGAGTAACGGTGGAGTTTCTTGCCCATTCTTCTCCATACGAAAACTACCTTTTGGAAGGGGCGACTAGAATCAATTCTATTTTTTGTAAATTTTGACATTCAAAACTGCCTTTTTGAGCCTAATTGAAATAAATCATTTGACTTTGACTTTGAATATTATCCTAGTATATGATTATAAATGCGAAAGTGTGTTTGTTTATTATTTTTTTACGCAACAACAGAGCAACGGGTCGCCGTGATTTTTTGTATGGACCGTAGAGTAAGTAGGCAAAGGCATTTTTCTAGCAAAAATCCCCCACAAGGGAGCAAAGTTGCGAATTAAAGCTAATAAAGTGTTGGGGCTTCAGTGGTCTTCAATGAAACTCCCGTATCGAGGTATGGTTGTTTAATTATGGATAAACTGTATTTTACATTAAATATTTGTGGAGCGTACAAGTTCGTGAAGATGGTGAAAATTTTGACTAAAATAAATAATTTGTGACGGTATAAGCAAAATAAAATCCGTACGGCGCCTGGCCTGTTAGAATAGCAAACACGACACACGCGCACACACACTGAACGTCTTCAATTAATATGCAGGCGTAAACATCCTCCCCCCGTTGAAACTCAGAGGTTTCAACCCTTAAGTAGCTCCTCTTCGGTCGGTAACGGGCAGATGCGAACAAGAGCACGCCGTATAGTTCCTCTTTGCGTATTGATGTCGGCTACTCGTGCAACCCCATCCAGTCCTGGGAAGAGCCGAGTAATGCGTCCAAGTCTCCAACAAAGTGGTGGGATGCCATCTTCTTTAAGCAGGACCATGTCCCCAATTTTTACTGCGTCGGCGTTGGTCTTCCATTTACGGCGAAGTTGTAATTCGGCGATGTATTCGCATTGCCAGCGCCGCCAAAAATGTTGGTATATTTGCTGCAGCCTGGCGTAGCGCTGCAAGCTGGTTGAGTGGCAATCTTCCAAAGCAGGTTCAGGTAGCGCGGTAAGAGCCCGGCCAATGAGAAAATGCCCAGGAGTAAGGCAATGGAAATCATCAGGAGAGGCGGATAAAGGACAGAGAGGTCTACTATTTAACACAGCTTCTACCTGAGCGAAAAGAGTTTGAAGTTCCTCAAAACTTAAATGAGAATTACCCATTACTCGCCTAATATGAAATTTTGCCGAACGGATACCGGCCTCAAAAATGCCGCCAAAATGAGGAGCGTAAGCTGGTGAAAAGTAAAACTTAATGCCTTCCGAACATGCAAAATCAGATAGATCGGTTTGGTAAATCTTAAAAAAATCATTCATTTCTTTAGCTCCTGCGACAAAGTTGCGTCCATTGTCGCAGAATACCTCCGCTGGTCTGCCTCTACGTGACACAAACCTTCGGAATGTCATAACGAAAGCGTCCTTTGATAGATCGCTCACAGCTTCGAGGTGAGAAATTTTATATCGAAGGCATATGAAAAAACAAAGATAGCACTTGACTAACGAAGCACCGCGTCCCTTTCTGTTTACAATAAGGAATGGGCCAGCGAAATCAATTCCCACGGTGTGAAATGGAAAGTTTGGCGTGACACGTTGTGAGGGTAAATGTCCCATTATTGGCGCAATAGTTTTGCCCTGCAAGCGTCTGCACCTGGAGCAATTATGAAAAATGCGTCTAGCTAAATTTCTGCCGTTAATCGGCCAAACGTATTCCCTAACAACGGCCAACAATAGTTGTGGACCAGCATGTAATCCGCGTTTATGTTCGTACTCGAAGATCAATTTGGTAAAATGATGCGAAGCATGCAAGAGAACAGGGTGTTTTTTATTATAGTTATAATCAGATGAGTCTAGTCGACCACCAACTCGAATGACCTTGTCGTCACTTAAAAATGGAGTCAATGATAAAATATTTGATTTGGAACTTAAGGTCTTATTGTTGCATAGTAAATTATACTCACAGAAGAATGATTCTTGCTGTGCGAGACGACACAAATAAAGAAAAGAATTATTTAATTCATCAACAGTCAGATTGCCAAGAATTTTATCTTGATTAGGTTTTAAATTATTAATAAATCTTAGCACGTAAGCGAAAGATCGTTTTATTTTAGTTAAGCTAGAAAAATCTTTAAAGTTAATTATAGGTTCATTTTGAGTAGCAACATGAGTGGTAGTACAATTAGGTTTAGTTTCCGGTAAGTCATTAGTATTAATTTTATTAGGTTTTAAGATAGGCCAATCACTTTCAGGCTCGGTGAGGAATGGCGGGCCTGACCACCATAGCTGGGTACTGCCGAGCTTATCTGGACCGATTCCTCTAGATATGAGGTCTGCAGGATTGACAGATGTGGGCACATAGCGCCACGAGGAGGCGTCTGTTAGCTCACAGATCTCCGAAATCCTATTAGCTACAAACGTTTTCAAATTTATAAAACTAGTGTGGAGCCAGGCTAGCACTACTGACGAATCGCACCAGTGTACTTGATGCTGAACTTCATATCGCAGTGACTTCCTGACAGCCTTGCATAACCTTGCTGCCAGTAGGGCAGCGCACAATTCTAGACGAGGGATAGTTGTACTTTTAATCGGAGCTACTTTGGACTTAGAACAAAGCAAATTGACTGTTACCTCATTCGCGGCATTAACCGAACGTAAATAAATGCAAGCTCCGTATGCATGTTGGGACGAATCACTGAATGAATGTAATTCCACAGATGCGGGTTCATTACAGAGCACACGCCGTGGAACTTCTAGAGCTAACAGAGAAGGTAAAAACTGTATAAAATTGTTCCAGTCTCTTTGAACTTCATGTGGGACTGGAGAGTCCCAAGTTAAATTATACAGCCACAGTTGTTGTAACAACATTTTCATTTTAATTACACATGGACTAATCAGTCCTAAGGGATCAAAGATCTTAAAAAGAGACGATAGAAAAGATCTTTTGGTTAAATTATTGTTAGAGGAAAGTGGGCATTTGATAGGGAAGTGTAACTGATCGGTTGATGGGTTCCATCCCATGCCTAGTGTACTAGTTGACTCGCTTAATAAAAGATTATCATCAGTTTGATTATTTGGATCGAACAATGATGGTAAATTAGTCTTAAACTTACGAAGATTAAAGCATCCCTTCTTCAATTCTTCAGTTACTGATTGGTGAATATAACGTAGAGTATCCTCACTTTCAGAACCAGTAATGAGATCGTCCACAAAGAAATCATGTTGAATTATATTCTTAACCATAGGATCGGAAGATTCTTCACCAATCTGCCACAGACACCGAGTGCTTAAGTAGCTGGAACTTGCCATTCCGTAAGTCACAGTACCTAGCTGAAGAGTTTTGATGGGCAAAGACTCATCCTCTCTCCACAAAATAAGTTGAAGATTGCGATCCTCCTCATGGACACGAATTTGACGGTACATTTTCTCAACGTCACCCGTGAGGAGGAACTTATGTTGTCGAGCTCTTATTAAGATGGAGAACAGTGAGTCCTGCATATGAGGCCCGACCATGAGGATGTCATTGACAGACTGGCCTGATGAAGTAGGAGCCGAGCCGTCGAATACGACTCTAATTTTCGTAGATTCACTGCTGTCTTTGAAGACAGCGTGATGGCAGAGGAAGTAAGATGTAGAAGGTATATGTACAGAGGACTCTGAAAGGTGACCTAAGTCTGCGTACTCACGCATAAATTCTACGTATTGTGATTTCACATGTGGTTGTTTGCGAAATCGCCTTTCTAGATTTAACAAGCGTTTTTTAGCCAGTGAATAAGATTCACCAAGACAATCAGGTGTATCTTTTAAGGGTAAACTAACTGAGAATCTACCGGTTCCCAAACGAAGAGTGTGCGATAGAAAATGTGTTTCGCATGCCTTCTCGCTATGACTCATATGTGGTTTAGTTTGGGGAACATTTTCTAAATCCCAGAATTTTGTCAATTCTTGATGTATTTTGTCAACAGATGACACACAAGAAACGACTGAATGATTAGAATCTATATTATTATCAATTTCCTTAAATTTATTGTTTGTGGGTAAATTAAAATACATAGGACCTGAAACTAACCAACCGAATTGAGAACTTCTCAATACAGGTGAATTAAGGCCGAGAGAGAGTTGATCGCGGCCAATAATGTCCCAGAAAATATCGGCACCGATGACAACATCAACAGGTGCTGGTTGGTGGAACTGAGGGTCTGCTAAAAAGTAATCACTTGGAATATTAAGTTTTTTAAAGTCAACGGGTATCCTAGGTATATTACCGGTCAACACAGGTAATACCAGAAAAGCCGAAGTGACGGTGAAGTGCTTCATCAAAGATTTCAACTGAACCACGCAAGTTTCTGTAGCCTGAGTGGTGGTTTTATTTCCTATGCCAATTATATTGACATGCAAAGTGGTAGTCGGTTCTAAAAGTAGTTTTGTTTTAAGAGATTGAGTAATAAATGATGACTGACTACCGCAATCCAAAAGAGCACGAACCTTCTGTGTTTGATTATTCGTAGGATTAGCTACCTCAATATAAGCAGTAGACAATAGAACTTGATGGTTACTTTGATTTGAAAAATTAACGATAGTGTCATCAGTGAGATCGGGTGAAATGGTGACAACACTGGAAATATTTTTGTTACTAGATTGTTTATGCAAGAGTCTATTGTGCCTTGTATTGCACATGCGACACGGATGCATGCGACAATTGCGTGCAGAATGGCCAGATCTTAAACAGTTGTGACAAAGCTTCAATCTGCTTACTTCACTGATACGGTCATCCACACTCTTAGCCAAAAAAGTGGGACAATCATAAAGGCGATGATTACCATTACAAACGCCGCACGATATTTCAGAAATATTATTGTCTTCACTATTAGAAATGTATGACTGATGAGATTTTATTTTATTGTTAGAATCCATAGGCTTTGACGTTGTCTGAGTCTTAGGTTTAGAGTATGGATGGCTGCTATTGATTGACTCAAGTACATCAGCGCGATCAATAAGAAACTTGAAAAAGTGTTGCAAATTTGGTATATTAGTATCCAACGTGCCACGGTATTCTTCCCACTTGGCTTTAGTGTGGCTGTCAAGCTTGGGGCTCATTATGTGAATGAGTAAAATATCCCAGTCACGTGAACCTAGACCAAGACTAGTTAAAGCACGTAAGTTTTTATTAATATGATCCACAAGGAATCGTAATGATTTATCAGACTCACTTGTAATTGGTTTTATGTATAATAATGAATTTATATGATGAGTTATTAATTGTCGTGCATTGTTATATCTGTCACACAATAATTTCCAAGCACACGCATAATTTGCGCTGGATACCTCTAAATTAGCAATAATGCGCGCTGCATCGCCAGTCAAGTATGAAATAAGATAATGGAATTTGTGAATGGGAGCGACGCGGTCGTTATTGTGTACTATGGATAGGAATGTGTCACGAAACTCAAGCCAACGAAAGCAAGATCCGTCGAATTTAGCAACTTGAATTTGAGGTAATTTAAAACCTATATCGTGATGATCTTGATTACATGGACCTGTAGGTATCTGAGTAGAATTTAAATCCTTGTAATTACTTTCATCATGACGACTTGAGTTATGTTTTTGTGTAACACTTTGAGCAATTGCAATGTTGGATATAAATAGTTGTTCAATAGTATCACGTTCATCAATCTCATTAGATAAATTGTCAGAGTTTAATACTTCTATCTGATTTTGCAAGTCGTCAAAACGGTTGTATATAGATTCAAATTTGTTTAGTTTTAAGGTTAACTCCGCTAACTCAATGTGAGTAAGCGATTCTTTAGAGGTAACATTTGATAAAAAGTTTCTAAATTTAGTGATTTGACCTTTTATGGAACTACGTTTCACTAAAAGATCCTGTAATTCTTGAGGATTGTTTGTGCTAGATTCACCTCCATAATCCTTACCCATTGTGAACTCAAACCTTGCCAATATTGTAAATGTTAAATCGGATTGAATAAACAATTTGATTCCAAGTAGGTTTGATTATGGAAATATACAGACACAAACTAAGTGATGATAATGTATAAAACTAAAAACTTAGCTCACGCTCCTCGCCTAACGTCACCTGAGGCCGGCCCGGCGCAGCTGTGGGTAGGGCTCCGCTCCGATCACACGGTGACACGGTCGGCGGCCCGAAGTTGCGTTACACGGAGAGATCGGCCTGGAATGTTCGGCGAGTTGGGTGATATATATGCTTAAAGTAACAGCTATAAGTCTGTTGGGAAACACGGATAAAACGATGATAATATCATAAGAAAATAGACTATTATTTTATTCGATTTGACAGTAAAAGCGTTTACCAATAGATAATGGAATTTACTTTAATGAGCTGCGTATGGTGTAGGTATTGATGTTATTATTTTAAGACACTACAATGACTACAGACACCAATGCACTCATAGTAGAAGCTATTCTAAATAGGTATTGGATAGATTTATTTAGGGTAAGGGTATAAAAGGTAAGGGTGAGTAGGTAACAGGGAATTCACAAGGAATAATGGGCACTTAGCTGCATTGGCCGAGGCTGCGGTGCGATGCTGAATGCTGATCGTTAACCGGCGGTGGCTGCAATGGCTGGTACACCTCCAGGGAACCCAGGTATGATGGTTGATTTAGAAGAAAAGTATCTGCGGCGCAATGACTGCACCGGCAGCGCGTGGTCACAATGATCGAACTTGATTTTCGCCAAAATTGCAGGTCCTGTCACGGTCGCCAGATGTTGGGGCTTCAGTGGTCTTCAATGAAACTCCCGTATCGAGGTATGGTTGTTTAATTATGGATAAACTGTATTTTACATTAAATATTTGTGGAGCGTACAAGTTCGTGAAGATGGTGAAAATTTTGACTAAAATAAATAATTTGTGACGGTATAAGCAAAATAAAATCCGTACGGCGCCTGGCCTGTTAGAATAGCAAACACGACACACGCGCACACACACTGAACGTCTTCAATTAATATGCAGGCGTAAACATAAAGAATATTTGTTTTACTTTTTCTCTCTTTCTTTTTCTTTATACAGCGTGGCGCTTTAATGGTGACATTAATTTAACACACGTATACGGATTAACGTTTTGTTTTTATGGAGATATTTTAATTTCATTAAATGTTATTATTTATTGATTTATTTTCAATTTTCTAAAATAGCATCTTGGTGCAATCACTACTTAACAACTGTAGCGCAGAGGTCATTTACCGGGATCACGGATCATAACATCGCATCAATGAAAATAAAACGAATAACATGCAAAGAGAAGGCGAATTGAAGGAAAGAGAGAGCACTATGTCGGCGAGCGTTTGAAAATTTTAATTTTTCGATTTACGAATAATTTTTTCTTATTATATTTTTATGATTACTGACCACTAGCCCTACCCGTGTGTTAAATTAATGTCGCCATTGTGGCGGCACGTTGTATAGAATACTTGTTATTTGTTGACACTGTAATAACAGTCACGAATACAAAATAAATACCTTACACTAACTTGCAAAAGTCAAATACGATTGCAACTTTCAGAAATGACTTATTTCATAAAAGTTTAACAATAACAAAAAAATAACACTTAACACTTATTAACACTTTTTGAGTATAAGTTATGTATGCTTGTGACTGTACCTCTATTTAATTAGTAATTAGTTTGTAACATGACAATAAATAAATTAATTGGTTTGCATCATTGATCTTGCAGCCGTATGGTCTTCGGCCTTGAGGTAGTGGGTTTGATGTCGATTGAGATAAGATCGTCAATTGCAGCGGGACATGTTTCTTTAATTACGTTTTTATTAATTGCTTGTCAACATTGGTTTAGTAGCTAGATGTAAGACTGGAGAGCCTTGAGTTCATTGATCAATTCCGGATCGAGAAAATGAAAACTGTTTTTGAAGTGAAAACTTCTTTAGGCGCGTTGGGCATTTTTGAGATGGGAAAAACAATTGAACTCGCGACAAAACATGGCTGGGTTTTATAATAGTTAAGAGTCTGACACGCCCTCCCGCTTCGCGCAGAGCGGGGAGAAGTTATTTGATAATTTCCCACCCAGAAAAAAATAAAATAAACTAGGGATTATCGTAAAAACCTACAATTTTAAATATGCATTGACGTTATAACAAAATGCTAAACTTTAATCTTTCTTTTAAGATTTTTGTGACTGACTTTAATGAAATATATGTATTTTATAGGTAATTATGTAAATGGAGCAGTTTGAGAATTGATAACGAATAATCGGTGGAGTACTTTGAGAATATCAGATACACTATGAAGCAGAATGGGAAAAAATTATAAGTATTTTTAAATAATAATAATTCCTTGGAGTAACTCGGGAATTAATGTATGAGATTCTTATCTTTTTAGAACAAAAGAATGGAATACTTTGGGAATTATCCAAAAAGTTATTGCTATTTAAAAATCACATTTTGATAACCAAAAATTACCTCAAATCCATAAAAAAAACACTAAATTTTCGCTAAACGACGGCTGCCCGCGCCCCATGTAATAAACCCGTACCCTAATTGCGTAACTTGTTTCATTTTGACTGTTCAAAAACGTTCATTGCGTTATTTACGTTGATGAGCAGGTTTTTTTTCCAACTTATGAGGCAATGGATTAGCAATCTGTTTCAAATCGAAACAGATTGTGATTGATCGTGTAGTAAGCAATTAGGGTATCGGTCAAATACCCCATTGAAAAAAAATGTGACGATTTTTTTTTTTGCCTACCCCTTTGGCTGCTCTGTATATGTTTAATTAAGCTGAACCATAACTATGTTGCAAATTTTGGACTTCGTGTTGAAACCGGTGACAGTAAAATAAATTCGTATTGAACCGAGATTTCTACCAATAAAAAATACTAAGACGGTAACTGAGCGGATTGGATTTTGCTTGTTGAATGGCAAGAAACTTGTGTTGCTACGACTATTTATATTATCTACTGTAGGCGACACATGTGTGTTCCGTGTATATATACATATAGGTATGTGAAACTAAAGAAAGAGAAGAGAGAAAGAGAGGTAGACCAGCTGCCCGGTGGACTGACGGTATTACACAAGCGGCTGGCAATCAGTGGACGGAGACAGAGAAGAACAGGGATACTTGGAAAAATCTAGAGGAGGCCTTTACCTTCAAGAACGAGGGGTTCTTACATAAACAGTAAAATATATATATCTATAAATATAAGGTATAAGTTTAAACATAATACTCGAATTAGAAATAAGTTTACTTATTTTGTTTGTTAATTTTTTGTAAGAAATATAAGACATTTTTATTTTTTTTTTTATGAGAAACTTATGTACACTCAGCGATATAAGTAAATCTTAATTATTGAGCTAAATATCAGAAGTAAACTTTTAGCTGAAATACAATGTATCAAATAATTTTGTGTTCATTTAGATAATGTGTAAAAGCATCTGAATTATACTTTTTTCGTCGACCGTACCATGTCCTATTATTGCAATAGAAGCTTTTCGTCAGTTTTGACGGCAGCTATGAAAAGGAAAATGGTATAAGGTATTTTTTCTATTCTCCCAACAAAAGATATTCATAAAATAAACAAAAATAGTTATATTTATATTTTATTTTAATATTTGTATTTTTGTTTGTAATGAATAAACTCAAAAACTACTAGACCGATTTAAAAAATTATTTCACCAGTAATAGAATGCTATATCACTGAGTAACATAGGCTATAATTTATAAAGATATCACGCGGGTGAAGCCGCTGTCGGAAGCTAGTATACAGGATGGCAGGGACATCGACGCGAAAACTTTTACCAGGCATTCAGTATATGATTCTGAACCCAATTGCGCTAAAATTTTTCATCGATTATTTAAAAAAAAACTACTTATGCATAGGAAAGTGCAATATCTACGCGGTCAAATGTATGGAACAGCTGATATAACGAAAACTATGCTTGTGCAGACTTTAATTTTCCCTATCATCGACTATGGTGACGTGTGCTACTTTGACTTGAATTCGGTTTTGCTAGATAAGCTCGACAGACTGCTCAACAATTGTATCCGGTTCATATTCAACCTCAGAAAATATGATCATGTGTCGAGCTATAGGTCTGAGCTCAAATGGATGTCCATTCGCCAAAGAAGAAGTTTGCGCGCTTTAACCACGCTTTTCTCCCTTCTCAACTCTCCCACTCCTCCTTCTTATCTTGTATCTCACTTCCAATATCTATGTTCTTCACACACAAAAAATCTGCGATCTTCTAACAATCTTCTCCTACTTTGTCCTTCTCATACTTCTGACTTTGTTCATTCTTCCTTTCATATTCAGTCCATTCTTCTATGGAATGCGCTTCCTCTTGATATCAGGACGGCTACCAGTCGGTATGCATTTAAGCGGAAATTGCAGAGTTTTTTTTTCAAAATGAATAGAGTAGAGTCATCTCAATACCACTCTCCCTTGAATTTGTATATATGTATAAATATATAATAAATATATGTATATTATATAAAATATGTATGTATGTGTATTATAAGTTATAACCTATTTATGTACTGTTATTTTATATCTAATGATATATTTTTAATAATTTTTTTTCTTTGTTCCTCTCAAACAGAGCACCTGCCATCCAATCTCTTCACCACCCTTGGTTGACTGGTAGAGAATGCCTAAGGCATTAAGTCCGCCTTTGTACCTTTTTGTATGTGAAAAGTTTAAATAAATAAATAAATATAAAAAAAAATAACCGACGAAAAATTTCAACGCACGGGGTTTCAGAATCATATACTGAATCCATGGTAACAGTTTTCGCGTCGATATCCGTGCTACCTTGTATTTCTGCTCCAACACTGCTGGACCGATTTTGATGCAATTTTTTGTGTGTGTTTGGTTGGGCCCGGTATGGTTTAGATTCACAATTAGGTTTGGTAGGTGACGCTGTTCGGGCAGGACGACTTCTGTCAGGTCTGCTAGTTAAATGTTAAGGTACCATTCCGTACCCGACCGCAGGAGGCATCCTGCGGTCGGGTACGGAATGGTACCTTAACATTTACATTCAACCAAGAATCATTTACACACTGCAGGCGACGTGTTGCGGCGTCATGTCGCGGCAACACGTCGCGGCGTCATGTCGCTGCAGTCATGATTCCAAAACCGACCGCGGGCGGCGCCCTCACGCACCTAACCGCCGCAGGAGGAGACGCCCAGGGCGTCGGGAATCGCGAGCCGATTTCTGACCACCGTAGGCGCGGGCTTACGGACGGTGAGCAATGGGTAGCTCGTCGTCCGATAAGGACCAGGCCTGGGTCGACGGCGCGTTGTGTTCCACGCGCACCTCAAAGAGATGTCAGCAGAATTGACGGGGTCCGCTAGGGTCAATGCTTGCCGGGGGTTCGAAGAAAATCGATAGGGAAATCGTGGCTCCCGTCAAGAGGGCAACCGAAGGAACACGGGTGGGTTTTAGTCAGTAAGAGTCTGACACGCCCTCCCGCTCCGCCCAGAGCGGGAGAAGTTATTTGATAATTTACCACCCAAAAAAAAAATGGCGGCAACTGCCCGTACTCCAGTCGGTAGACAGAAGGTAGAAAAACGTGACTATCGCTCGAGCGTTGGCGGCACTACTGGTCTGCGGTCAGGCTGCACGTGTCGCCTGTCACTCGCCCGTAGCTGCCGACGACGTGTCGCTAGCTACGGAAGGTATTTCATAGAAATTCATAGAAATCAGTCGTGTCGCGGCGACATGTCGCCTGCAGTTGCCTTCTGCGGTCGGGTACGGAATGGTACCTTTACTGTTATAGTCTGCATCATCCCACTGCTGGACAAAGGCCTCTCCTCATGACTTCCAGCTCTTTCGATCCAAGGCTAATGCGGATCGCTGGTCGTTTGTATTCTGCTCCTCTTCCCTCCATCTCCTTTTTATATAAATGTATCGACATGTAATAAAAATCACGTAAGTGTACTGACGCAATTGAACGTTGCACCTAATAAATCTAAAGTAGATACAATTATTTACTCGCGTTTAATGATTTTGTATTGTCATTCTCATTTATCTTCGTTGGTGAATGATTTTATTTACTTATGTATAAAGTAAGTATTCGTTTCGTATTTATTCCTTGACGAGGTCGTTCTGATTCGAATGTAATAAGAATCATCCTTACTCTAAAATTACTGATTTAATTTCGAATATAATTATTTAACCTCAAAATAGATACTAATCCCCGAATGAACCTTAAAGTCGTTACCCCAATATCATAATCTAAAACTGTTTAATAAAACTACATATTTACAATATTTCAGGGATAAGGAAAATAATATGAAACACCAAGATATTTTGTCAGTCATTTATATTTCTTTGCCAACATCAAATTCAATATTCTACACCATACCATCACATCTCCTATTCCCCACATAATTATATATATATTAACAATTCAATCCGTATTCTAATATTGACCATGAAACTAATAGGTTACCTTAATTTACAGTAGATTTCCAACCAATACCATGCCAATCTATCTTTTTACCGACACAGCCACCAAGCACATCTTACCGTCACGAGCGCCAGACCCAGAAGGTGGTTATTACCCCCATTTTCACATATCAAATCTTTAGGTGTTGCCAGTACAATATCCAATAATTACGTGTTAATAAATTGAAACCTAACACGAAGAATTAACATTGGGTTCAAATACTTTGGGTACATGAACTGAGAGATATTTCTTGATGGCATGTGAAGTCAGAGGCCCATGGGCGGCTTTAAAACTCTGACACCAGGTTAGTCACTAACCACGCAAAAAGAAGAAAAATGGATAGATAACATTGTTAGCTACACCTCTGCAAAGGCTTCGTTAGAAAACCTGACCATAAAGCTGTAAAATTACTAATGGTCTTGGCATTGATCATGCTTTTTAACAGACTTCCAAAAAGGAGGAGGTTAAATGTTCGTAGCATATGTTTTTTTTTTTATTTATGTCCACCGATTTCACCGTCATTTGTGGACCGATTTTGAAAATTCTTTTTTGTTTGAAAGTGTATACTCTTAAATTGGTCCCATATAAATTTTATTAACTTTGCTAGGGTAGTTTTTGAGTTAGCTACAAAATGCGTATTTTTTTCCCACTTAGTATGTAGATGATATGATAACTTCCTGTCACTGGTAGCAGGCAGTGGTATTCGAATGTGTGTGGGGTAGGTATCACAACTAAAAAGTGAAAAATAAAAACTTACAAAAAAAAAAAACAGCTGACTTCAAAAAAAAAACACTACAAAGTGAAAAATAACTTTAATTTCGGAAGTCGGTGGCAAAAAACGAAAATACAAAACCCAAGACACCGACTTCCGAAATTAAAGTTATTTTTCACTTTGTAGTATTTTTTTTTTAAATCTGTTTTTTTTCCACTGTGAGTTCCGTTTCATTCATCTGCGTACTTTTTTTTTCTGTTATTGGGTTTTGCTATCACGAATTTCTCAGCAGCAACCCGGAGTCTGAATTTGTGGCCGGTTGATGGCAAATAGGCTCGCCCCCTATTACATGGGAATTAAACATAACTGGCAAAATGTGAGTGTACATGTAACAGAACCAGATGGAGCGAGATCGTGAGGCGGGAAACGACTACACCTGCGATTGGACATAGTTTATTGTGACCACGATCGCTCTGTCAAGAGCGATACGAAAAAGAAGAAATAAGTAACCTCTGCCTAACACTTCGGGGATAACAGACGTAATGTTATGCCAAAAGATCTATGTGTTCTGAAGGGAAACCGGAGTTAATGCTTACCGGTGCTAACCTTCACCCTAATCTTCAGTTAGAGTGCGTTACGTCAGCGGAATGTTGTCGCTTTTCAGGATTTCGGCTTGACAGATAATTAGTACCCCAACTCGTGTAAATGTGCCCGAAATTTAGAATTTGTGCGTCCAGCCGATACAAAGATATTCACGAAAAACAGATTCCGCTGGAGTATCGTTACCCCAGCGACATGTTTTTTAACCGGTGGTCGTAGCTGAGTACAAACTAGCTACTTAGATAGATCACATTTGTGCCTAATTGTGCCCAGAAAATTAAATTTGTACGTCTTGAGTTTTCAGAGTTATTCAAGATGCCGCTGGGGGTAACGTTTAGCAAATTGCTGTACCACTCAAATGGCATGACATACAACTACGATTTTTTTTACTACGGTGGGACTTAATTTGTGCTTATACTGTGCAATTTTATTTTTTCTATAATTGACACCGTTGGAAAATAAGAAATTGATTTTTAAAAACCCTAAGATCGATCCTTGCGCTTCAATGAGAAACCCTAGAAACATACCAATTATGATGGTTTGTACCTTTTATAAACTCAAAGCATTATGCGAAATTAGATGTTTCTATTCCAACTCCTCAGAGAGCTATTCCATTTCAAATCTGGCTACGCTAAAATGTAACACTCAAATACATGAGTTATTATTAAGTGACGGTAATTATGATTCGACAAATAATTAGTACCTTTATTCAATTGCTTATCCTTAAAGTTTCAGCTGAAAAATCATTGTAATTACACAGATATAAGAAGAAAACCATAGGAAAAGAAATTTCACGATTAACCGAACAAATTCGAATGACTGTATAAAAGCGGCCGCGCAGTACATTGTGCCAACCTTCTTAAATTTGTAGTATTATAATTAAATTTTGATGGGTACATATCACGCCTTGTTTCCCCGAAGAGTTGGGCAGAGGTGTCCCTGTAGCAGGTACAGGTGTTTGACGGGTACAACGCACACGTTAGAATGAGACTCCACTTTAGATTGCATGACATTTCTGGTTGAGTTCTAGTACCTAATAGTCTCGTAGGTATGTTAATTCAAAAACTAATTAAGCGTAGCTCCAATACTAGTTTTTTAGGGTTCCGTACCTCAAAAGGAAAAATTGGAACCCTTATAGGTTCTTATATGTCAGTCTGTCAAGAGCCATTTTCTCAGGAACGCGTGGAAGTAAGTATCAAGTTGAAATAAATATCAAATACGTAGATCTGTTCCTTCGAGCTCTAAAAAAATCAAGATTCTAAGTCAACGCAATAAAAAAATACGGCCATTTATGTAACATATTTTGATACTCGCAAATAAATTCCCGTTGACCTTGGCAGGAAGCAAGGTCTCACAGCAAAAGTAAGGACAAAGTCCGAAAATTGATAATTTGTAGCTCTATCTTATAAAAAATATTTTGTTGCGATTACAAACTTACGTTTGCACTTGGAGAATTGACTGTGACGTATATGACGATGTATGGGAGAACATGTTACTCAATTACTAAGTTAAGTTTGTCCTGTGGATAAATTCACCTCAACTACAAAACCATAGAGGAAAGTAATATATTACGGAACCCTTCATTGGCCGGTTTTTAACACGCTCTTGGCCGATTTTTTTAATCAAACCGCTCCTTGATTTCCTTGTAGATTTTGCAATCTGACACTACACGCCGCGTCTTGGTGATAATCAGTGATAATGTATGCAGCATCTGTGTCGCGTTTTGTTTTTGTTATCAGCATCTGATAATCTCATGAATGCATGTAATGTCAGATTAGTTTGGCAGGTCGGTAGCTGAGTAGCATCTGCCTCTGAAGTGATAGATAATCTAGGTAGGTTACCTACTTTACTGCATAATCAGCTTATAATATTCCCACTGCTGGGACACAGGCCTCCTCTCTGTGAGAGGGAGCGGGCTGTAATCCACTACGCGGGCCCAGTGCGGGTTGGTAGATGTCACATGTCTTCGAATTTTTGGTTCTAGGACATGCCGGTTTTCCTTCACCGTTTTGAGAGCAGTGATGATGAAAAAAATTACACAAAATAAATAGCGCCTGCCCGGGTTCAAACTTAGGACCTCCGACTCGTAAGTCGTAAGCCGTATACCACTGGACCACCACTGCGCCCTACTTTACTGCAGTTTAAACAAATCCCTAAGTAGTTACCAGATAACTATGTAAGGACGATTGTAATAACTTTGCATCTGATGGGTGACCTGTTTAGGTGCCTCGGAAAGCACGTTGAACCGTTGGTTCCGACAATCATTTGTAGATCTTTGATAGTCGTTGAGGTCGGACAACCCAGTCTTACTAAGGGGGATCGTGTTACCTAGTAATTCGGTTGCGGAGGTGAGATGGGCAGTCGCTCCACGTAAATTACTGGTATTGAGATGCATCCGGTTAGACTGGAAGCCGACCTCGACATAGTTGGAAAAAGGCTAGGCAGATAATGATGAGATTAAATAGCAACTGAAATATCAACTGTTAAACATTACAGACCTTCTTTTCCTATCGTCTACTAGTGAGCAGATCGCAGACAGATTATAAGTGAACAAGAGAAAGTGGAAAGAACATTATTAGGTGCTCGAAAGAAGACACTTTTCTGACATTCGTCCTAACTAGATAATAGTACTCCCCAGACGCCGCTGCCCTAAATGAATTCATTGGAAATGGAAAAAGTGGCTTATGTCATACTTTTTTGGGAACCATAGTTCTATAAGTTGTATAATCATTTCCCTAAATTAAAGATCCCTGTCCCAACGAACTTTCCATCCCTAAAAGCTCCTTGCGGCTTTGATGTTTTTTATTCGTATCAATGACATCAAATTATGATGATTTTTGTGTGGTTTATGATCATTTATGTACATATTTAATAATATAACTAACAATAATGTTTATCTGTTTGTTTCAGTGCACTACTAATACCCGTCAACAAGTTTCACATTCAGTTCAATGACAGTATAGTTTTTTTTTGTTTCCCTCCTTCGCACGTTTTCTCCTAACACATCTGTCATTGGCAGAATTGTCGACATCGGCACCATTGCCATAGAGAAAAATAGAATAGAATAGTTCTACAAGAGTATGTTGTTGGTAAACATTTGTGAAATTGTCACAGAAATTGTATTTAAAAAACAAAATGGCGGCGGTTAAATCCGGTTTTGGCCACGCGCCAATAAATCCTTGTACCGTTGTTTACGATCATAGGTAGGTATAACAAACATCGATTTTCAGAAGTTAACAAAAAAAAAGAGCCAGACGCACGCAGAACCCGCAAAACTTCACGTTTTACCATTCCCACAATGGACCCAAAAAAATTGGCACAGTTCATTAACATCGTAACGTATATCGATCACCTTCAGTCCTTCAACTTGGGGGATCGGCAGAACGAGCGGCTATGCCACCGTCATAGATCATTGACAACTTATGGGCATTTCATCAAAATGCGTCACTATAGGTTATATCTTAAGAAGCTTACATACAAGGCTATTTGGATTAATAGGCGAATAAATTGATTCCGAAGTATTATACGTTCAATTTGTATCCGAGGTAGGGGTGATTCATCGGCTAATCTCTACATGTACCTAGCTAAGCGCAGGCGGTGCGATGGTACTATTTTCCATCAGGTGGACTATCGGTTTTCCAATTCATTATAACAAAATGTTACTAATTAAAAAGCCAACCACAAATGGTGTTATTTGCTGACGACACTTCCTTAATTTTTAAGATAAATAGACGTGCATCAAATCTTGACGACGTAAATAACGCCCTACTGCAGGTCCAAAATTGGTTCACTGCTAATAATTTAGTATTAAATGGGAAAAAAACTAAATGCATAAGATTTGCTTTACCGAATGTTAAAAGTACTGATTGTGACATAAGTATTGAATAAAGAGAAACTAGAATTCGTCGATAAAACTGTTTTCTTGGGGATCACACTCGACTTAAGGTTGCAATGGGGTCCTCATTTAACATCTCTTGCAGGACGGCTAAGTTCAGCAGCATATGCTGTGAGAAAAATCCGTCAATTTACTGATGTAGATACCGCGAGGCTAGTCTATTTCAGTTACTTCTAAATTGTCTTACGGTATTTCACTATGGGACGGGCTGCAGATATCGAGTCTATTTTTATTCTGCAAAAAAGAGCAATCATCAGATCAATATATGGCCTCCGCAGACGCGATTCTCTAAGGGAACTGTTTAAAGATATTAACATTTATGACAGTACCTTGTCAATATATCTATGAAAACATCATGTACATAAGGAAAAATCTAAATCTTTTCAGTAAAAGAGGTGAAAGATACAATTAATTATAGGACTAGAAATAGGGACCAATTAGTTCAACTGGGTTTCAGACTAGCTAAAGTAGATTCATCCTTCATGGAGTACTGTTTAAAATGTTACAATAAAATACCTCCCGACATACTCCAACTGCAATTAATGAAACTATAAAACGTACACTATGCTGCCAAGCATATTATAAGTTGGGGGTTGGAATTACATCTCTGACAAAAATGCTTGGCTCAACGCTAGTCCAGCTCCACAAGGGCGCATAAACTAATTGATTGGCATTCGAAAACATTGTTGGAGCTGCTGAAGATTGTAAAAACTACCTTTACATTGTATAAATTCAATCTTTTAGCATTATACAAATGCATAGCACATTTGTGAGCACTGAACACTCACCTCGTCTTTCATTAACTTGAATGTGCCCTGACGACTGAGTGTATGTTATACTCACTCAAATGTCTCGGTGGTGACGTGTGTGTTGGATCATTAAGTTCCCTTCAAAATGGTTGAGCTAAATGGTGCTGATCCATGCGTCATGTTCAAGAACGGGCGCCGTCAGTAGGGACTGGCCATCTCTTAGCTGCCACGGCATATTTTAAATTATTTTAATTTGTTTCTTGTTATTTTTTAATATTTTTACTACGGACGCTTTTAACGTGCACGTCTTTTTACATTGTTCTCTCATGTATAATTTCAACATGAATGATGTAACCAATATTTTGTAACAATATTTTTATTTAAAAGAGTTTCCGTGGAGTTTCTTGCCCGTTTTTCTCCATACGAAAACTACCCTTTAAAAGAGGCGACTAGAATCATCCCCTTGACAATTCAAAAGTGCCTGTTTATTTGAAATAAATGCGAATCGAAATTATTTTATCAATACAACTGCTGACTCAGTGGATTTTACCTACAATTACAAAGTAGGTATATTGTTTAACAGCTCGCTCCGTATTTAATTGTATGAGGTTTTCTCATTTTGGTGTGAGTGGGTGGTGGGTTTTATTCAATTGTTTGTAAAATTGAAACTTGGGTATTACCTTTAATTGTGTATAGGTACAACCTGACTATCAAATTAAATTTAAATTATTTATCGTAGTAGAATTAGGTAGGTACCAGTGTTATTTATTTGGTAATCTACTTAAGAGTACCTATATTATAAGATGAAAGTGATAAGTATAAATATTGAAAAAGCTGTGTCTCTATTGCGTTTATTGTTCAGCTCGTCCGTGTACCACAGCTAGGTAAAAATCTTGACAATATTTTTTACCTGTCTTTCTAGAGTTTCATTATGCAACCTAAACTTATAATACTTATATATATTGTTAGAGGGATTAGTGATTAAACGCATTGCTAATTTAATGTTGAAAGCATACTAAGTTTATACAATGATTGTTAAGTTAAAAAACTAAGACGTTTGATGTGTAAGGTCCTTTATATCAAAGCTATCTCGGTTACGACATAACGATATAGGTACATATTGATACTTACAGTAGTTCCTGTAATAAAAATTAAACCAAAACTGTGGAGTCGACTCTATCTTACATAATTTAAAGTTCACTTTTATTTTTTTTTGCAAAGAGGCAGGTATTTGGGGTAGTTTTTTTATTATTCTATCACATTATGGAAATATGAGTGCCTACATTAGACAATCAAAGATTGAAAGTAAAATCAGATCAGTCGGTATAATACCTGCCAAGTTATCAGGATAAAAAGCCTTGATTCTTTGAAAAGGTACTTAGTATCTCCTGCCATAAGTTTATTTTCTTCATTTGGCATAGTTAGTAATGCCATCTATCGACAATAAACCTAAACTTTTAGCTGACTATACAACAGTCGCCTGATAAATAATGAAGAGCAAACAAATGCTAGAGAAACATTATAAACATCATAGATAGGTAAGGTTTTTATGAGCAGCAATAGCACCAATCCTTATTTTACACCTTGGCAGACAAAAGCAAAATTAACTATTTCAAACTAGCCTTTAAAAATCCACTGGTATAAACATTTACCTATATTCTAAGTCGTTTCCTACAGTCATAGCTACAATCTTCTAATAACAGAGGAAAACATTAGGTATCACACAAATTCTCAAAACTCAAACCTACACAAAAAAAATCTAGCCCCAACACGACTCCACCGCCTCCGTATTCCTCCAAGCATAGGAGTGGTCTTCCACGCATCAGTAGCGCTCATTCTGCAACGAAAACAGCGGGCGGCCGAGCGTCCTCGTCAGACACAATATGTCCTTAGCAGAAGGAGCTTCAGACACCGAGCATAACAAGCAGGAGGAAGAACCCAAGAGCTCACAGCACACCCCCACAGGGACCAAGAAGAAGAACAACGATAAAGGAAGACAGGTTAGTTCTATTTTTTGTGTTAAAATACCGATTTGTTAAAGTTTTTCTTCAAAGGGTTTCTTGTAAGAAATAGTTCGAAATACTGGAAAAAAATAAGTTTTATAAGACCCTTAGAAGGTTGGTGGTCCCGGTAAAACAGTGTTCCCTTTGATTTTTTTTGCGACAAATTGTGTAGTGCGTAAGAAATTGTGTATTAAAAAGTTTTGTTTAAAAGCTTTCGTGCTTTTGTAATAGTTCTGTAAGTGTCTTTTTTGGTATTTTAAGTTGTAGAAATAAATGTCTGTCATTTTTTTCATGGAAAGTTTTGAAAAGTGCAATCTGTTTAAGAAAGCTCTTGATTCTCACTCGATTAAAAAGGTGTATTTTTTTGTGATCACTGAAACTAAAACCATTTCAATTGAATAAACTCAATTTTGTAATAAATATAATATCAATTTGACTTTTGAATTGTGAAAGCAATGATACAGCAATTTAAGATTTTCTATTTGAACGTTTCAAACATCAAACAACAACAAAACATTATCAGCTCGATTTGCACCAATCTCAGTCTTCAAATAGTGTATTCGATAGTATAATTATGTTCTTGTATCTGAGATTCTCTTCTACACAAATTATAATATCCATAGCACAACTAAACAATAAATCACACGTGCTTTAAAGTTCAGAGGCTCCATTTGATAATAAATACAGCAATATTGGGGGATTAGAAAAATGTACTCGATTATTTCATGTTTGAAATGGCCATATAATTTAGCATGAAACAGACTCATTTAAACTGATAGTAAAGAAACAGCTGCAGTGCTTTTGTAACTGGTAGATATTACGTGAAAGATAATCTCTACTAGAAATCTCAGTTAATAAATAATAGTAAATTAATAACATTAGCCGTTTTAACGTTAACCAAAGAATTCATCGTTTTAAGAATGTTCCTTTTAACTTTAAAAGCTCAGGAAAACTCATTTAATTAATTTGATTATAATCATATTTTTTATCTCATAAAGTTTTCACAATACCAAGACATCCTTGACTTCCATATATGTTTAATTAACACAAACTAGTTCTTCCGTTGGACACAACAAATAAATTTTTACTGAAATCGTCTTACAATTGGTCCAATTTGACCTCAAGTCACACCATACGTATTAACCAATTAATGAATATCACCAATTTATACCATATTAGGTGGTATAGATCCGTGGGGCAGCATAAGGCAATTGATGGCAATTTTGCCCGTTTCAACCTACTCGCCCACTTTAAAATGGCGTAATTATACAATGCCTGTTTTGTTGTACGATCTCTAGTAATTGGGTTGACTCCTACGCATTGTATTGCGTCTTAACGATGGCATTAACTTCAATTTATGATTGCAATTTTGTTGTTTTTAATTAGGAGTTTTTATTTATATCATCAATTTCAATATTAGCTTTAATGGTGTCTTCTGATTTGATTTTTAATGAAGGAAATAAAAAGACTAATAAGAAAACTTTTCCATATAAGGCTTACATCTAAGATTCCTGCCACTACTCATATTGTGATAATAGAAGTACCTATCCAAGTGGTTGTTACTGATTCATTTAATAAAATCCCCAGTATTTTTACAACAGTTCTATTCATCATTTTTATGCTAGCCAGGGCAATCATTAGGAGGCTTAACTCTTTCAACTGGAAATTCTAACAAATAAAAATATTTTTATAACCCACTTTCCCTACTGACAGACTTTTCAATACAAACTTATAATGAAACGAATACATTTTCATGACAATTCCACTAAACACGTCTTATAAAATAAAATTAGGTCATTCTCGGCTCCAGTAACACAGTAGGTGCCACAAATATCCGACTCATAAATCCTCCTGAAACTTTTGACAGCCGGAAACAAAAAGAACAATGCTACAATTAAGCTCGCAACATTTCTTGCGTGTGCGCACCCTATGCCCAGTCAAGCAGATCGCAATTATATATCATTACTGTCGCAACACTATTCATGGGATCTATTGTATTCTTATTAGGATTATTTTTCTTGATCGTTCATAAATCGATTGAGTTAACGATTTAAAATTGATGGGCGGATTGTAATGATTAAAGTATGTTGTTGGTAATCGTTAATAGTTTGGCTATGTACTTATCTGTTTATTGACTGGTAATCCTTTATAGAGAAAATTTTAGAAATAATATGGTTAAGATTATTGTTTAAAAGGCAAAGGACCCAATACAGAACCTTAAAGAACCCCCATTAATCATTTGAATATCTTGGAAATTTTGACTTGTTTTTTAAAACATTTGGTAAATAAAACGAACTCCTTGCCAGATGTCAGACTCTTACATGTGGAAGGAACAGATCCATACTCTGATGAAGGGCGGAGAGAGTGAGTCCGATATCTCGGACTCCGAGCACTTCCTGACCAAAGGCGCCTTCCTTCTCACTCCCTCCCATGGCCTCAGCATGGAGAAAGCTTCGGCCGTCTGCGAGAAGATGGAGTTCAAAGGCTGCTTCTCACTTACCAAGACAGCCACTGGCATCCTTTTCAAATTCTCCAGCGTTGATGACTACCAGATGGTCTTCAAAAAAGGTTTCCATAAAGTAACTGGATCCAGGTTTTATAGGAAGGTAATTGGTTTTTGTTTCTAAAATATTTGCTTATGACAATGCTTTCTTTTGTTATGCTTTCAATGCTTCCTTTCCTGTTTCCTTTGATTGTTTACTTTCTCTCTCTTATTTTACGTACCTAGTTGATTCTCTTCGCCCTTCTTTCATATCTTTATGTGAAATTTAATATTATTTCCAAAATAGAAGCTTAATACCATTCCATAATTTAGGTTTTTTTTCTGTCAATTTTACTTTCCATAATATGTCTTCGTAACATTTAATCTAACAAGCATATTACTTAGAAATTTTGTTGACCATCTTGATCGTTCCTTTATTAGAATTTCTAGCTAAACTTCGTATAACTCACCCTTTACTAATTCAATTCCTTGCGTTTCCAGATCGCCATTCCCTGCAGACCTCAGAAGACATTCACCATCTATGTGTACGACATTCCCGATGAGGTCCCCGAGGAGGACGTCCGCCACGCTCTCTACAAGTTCACCTCCGTCGTCGAGGTGGTGCGCCTGCACTTCTCCGGGTCCCCCAAGGATGGAAACACTGGTTGGTATAGCATAGGTATCAGTATCGCACCTTTCTTTATCTGCTTTGATAGCAAGACGCGCTTCGGCGTTTTTTAGTTCTACCAGGCGCTTTGAGAGTTGGAACAGAGATATATCACTGGACATCGTTTTGAATGGTATTGGAGCTGTTTCATGTCTTGCCATTGTAAACTCTTTAAATAATTTTACATTATTACATAGTGACATCGGGGTTATAATTGTACACCCTAGACTGGTTAAATATTACAAGAGTATTGAAACATTAACCATTAGGACGCACCTTTCAAAATTTACTAACACCCGCTAGTCTCTGTGACTTTATACTCTTTGCTTCATAACTCCATACCATACTCTCCAGCTATATCTCCATTCATCTTTCAGGAACCTCCACTCCTAAACCCATGGAGAAGTCATCATCCCGTGCCCTCACGACTATTGATGGCGAGCTGGTCAGCAGCATGATCCCCAAGGAAGCCAACAGCGTGATCCGTGTCACGTTGGCCAACATTGAGGAGGCTAACATCCTTCTGCAGAATGGCCTGGACTTCTACGGAGCCACGTTCTTTCCTACTGAGCTCGCGACGCCGGCTCAAGCTGCCAAGCTCATCAAACCTAGCAGGTATTTAATTTTCTTTGATAATGATTAGGTAGGTTTTTTTTTGTTTGCTTCCATGCATTTTTGAGGGTGACAAAACAAAGGTGCAAGTGCATGAGATAGTTTCTGCAGCACCATGGTTGGTTGATATTTGTAGTACAAAATATGGTGTAGATGTAGAGTCTCATCATTCTCCTAAATCCCTTTTTGTTTTTGGGATCGGTGCAAAGATCCTGAGGTAAAAAAATTGCAAAATTGCAGATCAATATGCATTAAGTACGTTTGTTTTTTTTTAGCACAAGCACATTTTTTAACAGAATGTTAAAGTTTGGTTGTCCCCAGGGTCACAGGCGGCACTGTCTCAGCCAGGGTCCGTGATCTACTGCCGGTGTTCGACCAGCAAGGCTTCACTAAGTTCGCGCCACCAGCCTCGCGCCTGGTCAAGCCAAGATCCAAGTAGACAACCAAAATCCCGCCTGTCATTGCATGAGATCTTTCAAATCACAGCGAGATATGATTGCGCTATCGCCAGAGTTCGCTTGCCGAGTCAGAGATTAAGCGATCTCTGACTAAGCAACCGCTCGCAACAGAACTCTAGCTATAACTCGGTTTTTACTTGAAGTAATTAAAAATGTGTCTGATATAACAGAACATGCAATGACAGGACCTAATGGAAGAACGCTTTGGACAAGGAAATCGAAACGAAAATAAATAACAACAATAAAATTTCATATTGTAGAATGATTGTATTAATATCAACTAATAATGTACATATAAACAACAGTTTGAAAATACAATACAATGTATGATTTTAATAGAATCCATGTACTTAAGTACTTACTTGTACGAGAGAATGAGTACCGAAATGCATTTAATATTATATTTAACTTAACTAAATAATGTGCCATTTCATAGACACTATTTTTGTAATCTGTTTTGTTACCAATTTGTAATAATAAATGTTATTTTCTACAGTTAGTTGTTTATTTGAAATATTCCCAAACTCTTTGGCGTTTGACCCATTAATGTCTTTTACATCAGTGTTATCCAATAAAAATATTTTTTGAAAGGTAAATAAATTATGTTTTTTGTAAACGAGGGCAAACATTGTGGCTTTTCGGCATCTTTTGCTTCATCATCTTACAATAACTCCTTTATTATAGTAACTTTCAGAATAGTTCTTGAAAACGCCCCACGGAAGCCGTTGAATACAAAATCCAGAAAACTAGATCTACAAAAGTATTTTCTAACATTTTGTCTTTAACATGGAATGTTATTAAATCTCTTAAAATATCTCAATCATCCATAAGTGCAAGTAGATAAAAATAATATAATTTGGAATATTCTTTTAAATATTGTACAGTTATTTAAAATCACTTTATGTCTTTTGAAAATATTAAGCTACATATATTTCATTAAATTATCTTACACTTCTACAATCATAGTCCTGTAGATACAATAGCACCGATCTTAATGTATCGATCTTAATTAAATTGACTACCTAAATATCACAGTTTTTATTATTATCTCACTTATAGCGAGCAGCACATTTTATATTTGTACATTGTTCCTTCTAACAATATGGCTTGGTCTGGTCATCAACACAAATAGATACCAATATAACTATTATACTTTAGGTCCACTACTCTGCTTCCCATTTCTAAACCTCTCCTCTATTTCCTGTAAGCTCTTTCCTTTAGTTTCTGGCAATATGAAGTACATAACAACGGTACCAATAAGTGCTACAACTCCATAACAGAGGAAGGTTATAACTTCTCCAAAATTGCTCATCATTCCTGGAGCTGTTTTGACCACAATGAAGAAAGCAACAAATGTTGTTGCGGAACTGATACCAGAGCCCAAGCCTCGCACTTTCGTTGGGAACACCTCCCCACACATGATCCATGGTAAAGGAACCAGGCCTATAGATATAGCACAGATGTAGAACATTAAAAACATTAAAGGCAGCCATGACATGTTCTCAGGCTTCCAATAAAGGAACATTGAGAGTCCGACCATGGAGATCGAAGTCCAAATACCACTTATGAAACATAAAGGCCGCCTTCCATATTGTTTACATATTACACAAGCGACAACACTCATGAGGACTCTTAATGAATCTATAATTAGCATTACAAGGTAATGATCGAGACCCTTCCCGACGGCTTTCTCAACGATTTCAATTGAATAAAATGCGACTGCGTTCACTCCAGAGAATTGACACGTGCAGAAGAACATAATCATGATCCCTAGAGGCTTTATCAACTCAGGACTTTTCAAGCTTATCAGCTTTTCTTTCCATGACATCTTCGGTGCACTATCGTATGCCTTTTTACTGTCAACAATCCCTTTCAATTCTAATTTTGCCTCTTCACCGTATCCTCTCAACCAGTAGAAGGCTTTTACTCCATCTTCTATCCTTCCTTGTGATATCAGCCAGATGGGACTTTCAGGTACAAAAAATAATAAGCCGAAAGTTAATATTGGAAAGACAGAACAGATGATTGCAGTCCATTGCCAAGTTAAAAACGTTCCTATAACATGAGCGACTAGTATTCCTAGAGCTATGGCTAAAGATACTGCTGCGAGGAAGAATCCTCTGTATTTTGGTTCTGTAGTTTCTCCGATGTAGACAGGAATGAGGGGGCCGGAGAGACCAGCGCAGAGGCCGGTGAAGAACCTCCCGATGAGCATGAGACCGAGGTTGGAGGAGGAGGCGATGAGGATCCAGCCGAGGAGAAGAGGGACGCAGGTGATGTAGTGGGACGTCTTCCTTCCGAACTTCTCCATCATCCAGCCGGACACAAGACACCCTGGAGCCATTGGTAGTGCCGCCATTGCCGCTGTAATGAGAAAAAGAGATGATGTCAATAATGTACGGGACACGCACGGTAATGCACGGTGTCTACATCTCTTTGTATCCTTTGTCCTATAGCAGGTATACTGGAAGAGATTTCTTTAGAAATAAGCATCACCTTTGTACATATTTTTCTGTTCCTTTTGTCTTGTCTGTGTAATGTGTGTACATAAATGGTTAAATAAATAAATGAAAAAAAAACATGTGTGCGATTCACACGTGGTAGAAGTGAATCCTACAAAAAAAAATAAAAAAAAATTGTACGCTCACAAACACGTATTAACACACGTATAACGCTGAGTCCCAAGCAAACTCCCACTATGCCTTGGTAAACACGAGTGGAGGGGGTGCGAAGCAGAGCACAAAGAGAACCACGAACATAAGAAATACTGTATAATGCTTATTCCTATCTCATTTTCTCCCACGTTAAATCTTATGAATTTATGTGTCTGTCTCTTTTTACTGTCGCTTTTTCATCGACTTTTAAATCACAACGATGCAAAAAAAGGAGTTTTCACTTCAAAAATAAAGTTACGTAGTACGAACCTATATTTTTGAAAACATATTTATTTAAGAACATACGAGTAAATACAATAAAATGTTATCTTTTAGTTGTTATTTTAACAATTCCAAACTTTGTTGTAGAACAAACGTGATAAAATAATCGTCCCCAAAAGATAATAATATCATTTTGAAAATATATTTTTCTAGAATACTTTAATGTTTTTCAACCTATTTCATGGCGCGGCCCCCTTAGTATGGAAAAATATTTCCCGACCCCCTACCCCTCCGCTGTTTCTAACTTGGAATTCAAGTCACTCACACACACAGTCAGTAGTCAGTCTCAGTCACTTTGGGTACATCTTGTTTAAAAAGAAATATAGAATACCCACAATTACCCACAGAAGCTTTGAAGTTTTTGATTTCATTTGGAACCTCCTACTTGTGTATTTGTGTTAACGTTTTCATCGATGGCTCAAATAAAAGGCAAACAGAGAAATCGCCAAAATTTAGACAACGTGTGGCGGTTCCGCGATGGAAAAAAATTGCCAAAGAGAAACAGGCGTAACCATCACATTAATGTGAATGGGTGCGTCTGTTCATTCTCACATTAATGATTCGTGTGAATTGTGGGTATTTGTTGATTTGTGTTAACCTAAGCCTTTAATTAACTTTTTTCAAATAAATATAACGTTTAGAAGTAGTATGGTTTATATTTATGAGCTTTAAATTTTAAAGTAACGGCGACCCCCTTATAGAGGCTTGAAGACCCCTTAGGGGGTCGCGACCCACACGTTGAAAAACACTGCTTTAATCTAAGTAGTACGAAAAAATACAAACAATGTAATTAATGTTAATGTAACATAGGAGCATAATGCGAAATGTTATCAATTAGATATAATCTTCTGTTCCATTCAAATTATAAAAGTCACCATCTGCCTAGCCTTTTCCCAACTATGTTGGGGTCGGCTTCCAGTCTAACCGGATGCAGCTGAATACCAGTATTTTACATGGAGCGACTGCCTATCTGACCTCCACAACCTAGTGACTAGGTAACACGATACCCCTTGGTAAGACTGGTTGTCAGACTTTTTGGGCTTCTAACTACCCGTAACGACTGTCAAAGATCTACAAATGACAGCCGGGACCAACGGCTTAACGTGCTTTCCGAGGCACAGAGGGGACTTGGTATGTAAAGATGGTCACCCATCCACGGACCAACCGCGGCAAGCGTAGCTTAACCTGATCGATCGACCCGTGCAGCTGTTATTACTTAGCCACAAGCCCCTTCAAATTATAAAAGTGATTACAGTAAATGAACGCAAACGTTTATGCAATTTAATGATAAGCGGTCCTTACTCTACTACTTCACAAAAGGGAATTTAGCAGTTCAACTAGAAATTGGTTGCTACATATTTATGAAACCCCATTCCAAAACAAAATTGAAATGTTTATTAAACACACCCAAGACTGTTTTGGGAGCAATCCTTAATATCCTTATCCTTAATATTATAAATGCGAAAGTAAGTTTGTTTGTTACGCCTTCACGCTAAAACGGCAGAACGGATTTGGATGAAATTTGGCACATATATAGATGATGCCCTGGAAAAGAACATAGGATACTTTTTTTTTCCCACGGGATCAAGACTTATGCGGGTGAAACCGCGGGGCGCAGCTAGTAATAGAATAAATGTTTTTTGTCAATTTTGTATCGAACAAAGTTTCGCTTCATTTCAACCACTACAATTTCAATTTGCTCTGGATTGATAGCAATTATATTGTGTTATCTTACACTTAATTACATGTTTAGTATAGGATAATTTCTTGTGTGCCCTGATACCAGCTCGGTAAGGAAACTTACGGCAGCTACGGATGCTGTAGCTATTGGCACTCCTAATGCTATTTAGTTGATGAAAATAGGCTCACCCCCATTACATGCTACTTAAGCATATGGGTGCACTTTACTATGTTTAAGCTATAAAAGTGTAAATGGGGAATATAGGTGTATTATACTATTAAATATGTTAAACAAAATATGATTATTACCTATCCATGACGTAGTGTCTTCGTCCGAGGGTATGGGTCCAGGGTTCATCTTCAGCTGAGGTAATAAGATGGCGGAGTACCCTGACGTCAGACCGCTCACAAAGGTCAGCAAGATCGGCGCTGATGATGCCAACGTCTGAAATGCACATACTTTAATTAGTTTGCGTTCTTGCATTCGAGGAAGGAGGGATGTATGGATTTTGGCACTGGTTTTGGCTTCATCACTGCTCAAAGGTTTGTGAAAGAAAGCGTATTATCTATGAGAAGCACGAGAAGCACCATAGAGGAAAGTAATATAGTATGGGTATAGAGAGCCCCCTCGCAGAATTTTTTAAAAACGCTAATGTCAATTGATCGGATAGTGCCATCTATTGTCGCCATCCACAAACTTGTGCTAAGTATAGCTTTAGGTACTACCTACGCAATAGTGCCTATACTTTAGCTTCCTAATTTGCTTGTTTTTAATTTGATAAAGTTTTACTTACTTTCTTTTTGTTAACATAATCATAGTAAAACTTTAGCAAATTTAAAACAAGCAAATTAGTAAGGAATCACTAATTTCATTTATTTTCTACGAGAAGCACGAGAAGCACAGACGATATATATTACTTTCCTCTATGAGCACAGACTTTATATTTGTCAAATATTTGTTTCTTTTTTTCTAGATAGCTGGAGGTTCAGAAATTATAAATGATTTTATTTCTGTAAGTAGGTTTGTAGGTTTCCATGGTTCCACCATAATAATAATTTTACCAAGGTGCTGTTAGTGGTAACAACACTTTAACATTAGCTCCCTGAGCAGATGTATCCTAAAAACCATCGAATTTAATATTTAAGTGTTTCGCACCATAATAATTATACACCATGCTTGGCAAGTGATCGCAGTAAAAGGATACTACGCGGCAATAGTCTAGTAAAGTGGTGGTCGTACCCCCATGTTATCTCCTTCTAATTACCCTTCAAAACACCATGGGGGAGTGGATGATACATTTATGTTGAGAATTAAAAACACAAAATTACACAAATAAAAATATTCACATAGTAATTACCTGTTTCCATAACGGTGAAAAGCGAGCAACAGTTTTAGTGTCAGTCAGTAAAGTTGTATCTTTCTTCTCCGAACCCAGAGTCAGTCCCAAAGAGGAATTAGTCATTTGAATGTTCTGAAGATAATGAGAAGATCTTCTTGAAGTTCTCTTCTCTTCTTTTTTCTCCTCTGCATCTTTCGTTTCTGTGTAAACTTCTTTATTAACATTTTTAAGATGTTCGCTAATTAATTCTAGTTTGGATAGTTTATTTTCATCGTTGGTATCTTTATTTGGTGTGACTTCACAAGTTTGATTGTTGTTAAGATTATTTTTAACCAATCCATCAGTTTTTTTATCTAAGTTATTATTCTGTTCAGTTTGGAGTTTTATATCTTTGTTATTGTCATCATTTTGCTGAGAGTTATTTTCAGCAATGCTCTTGTTAATTACTGGTATTTTCTCAGCGTTATTTTCGTCTATTGTTTCATTGTTTGCTGCGTTGCTCAGTAAATCTTGTTCATCAGCAAATGTTTCGTTGTTTTCAATGTTTACTGGTATATCGTCTTTTTCATTTGCTCCTACCGCCATGCTCGTTCTGTAATTAAAAAGATTCTGTGATTAATAAAAGTCATCAATAAATACAGTTTCTTGTTTAAATGCAGTATCACGATGTTTTTATCTGTCAACGTCAATATAAATCTTTGTTTAAGGATTTCTTATCAGTAACCGTGATACCACAGTATCACGGTTATGAAGCAATACTTGTTGTTCCTATCAGTTTATAAATATACATTTAAACTTTTACGGTAATTGATTTATTTTTAAGTAAATGGTGTGTGAAATTGTTTTTATACATTTCTGTATTTTATACGAAACATTTTGGGAACGGACACAAAATGTAATGCCATACCAATATTTGATCTGTTGAGGAGTCAAACTCACGTACCATATATCAGAAGCCAGTGTGCGCTTTTATAATTTCTAACTTGAGAACCCTGACACCCATAACTCAAGTTTAATCTTAGCTTGGGTGTCAGAGGTGTATAACATTAACCTACAATATTTATATGAAAAATGTATTATGTTATGTTACGTTATAAAATGTACGAAAATATGTGCACGTTATAACGTTATCGTGGACGGAAATTTAAAAGCGTCTTCATATATTTCCATACATTTTACACTTCCCTGGTTAACGTGATGCTGTGACGTGGACGTGGAAGTCCACGATAATATTGTCACGTTGTAAAAGCGCACATAGAATCAGTCATTTTACCTATATTAGCTATAGGCTATTTTATAAGTTCAGTAGTACCTACAGGTACCTAATCAAATGTTGGAATTTCTTCCAAAAACGATGATTCATTTCTGATCTCCATTAACGTATCAATTCCACCATCATGAAAGAAACATCGGAAACTTTTAAAGGTGTAAACAAAAAGACGCAAGATAATTGTGTTTAAGTGATAATTACTGCAGAAGACAATGGATAGCGTGTCTGTAGTAAATGTTAACCGCATTTATTGTTAGAACTCATTCGTTAAGTATTTATGCATTTACATGGATATAGTCTATAAAATATAGGTCACAATGTAGCTAACTAGTAACTTGAATGAGAATAAAAGCATAATTTCAATTTCAAAAATTATGTCTTCACTATGAAGAACATTGAATTAATGCGAAAACTAAAAAGGGTACCTATAACCTTTTGAACTTTACTTGCAGTGCAAGTGATGGCTATTATAAAGACCCCGTGAATCAAGTGTCTTCCCCTGAACATAAAGTGAATAGGAAAGACGTTATCGGACGATTTCTTAATTTTATAGCAACTTATTAAGTTATATTTAAATTACTTATTAGGTAAGAGGGTGGATTATAATGAGAATAAAGTATCACCAACTGTGACACTGTAGGTACAAAAGGAAAAAAAACTATGGGTTTGGTAAAGTAAGAATAACGATCCGTTTGTTTGGATAAAGAAACTAGGAAAAGTCATCGTTTATTACTACTGATACCATTGCTGAAGACACAATGATCAGTTTAGCTTAGTTCCTAAGTTCCTATAACATTATACACAGCTTCTATCAAAATTTGACAGTGCTGGCTGACTAGACAAAACTAATATCGGTACAGAGACTGGTTTCTAGAACTTCATGCTTCTTCGACTGTCATAAAAATAAGTAAGTTACCATTACAGACAGTTTAATGTGTTGAGAAACAAATCTACGAACGGTGTTACTAAGCTAAAAGTCTTTTGCTTTCAATGCTAATTATGCAACACCTTCCAAATGGCGAAATTAACGTATGATCATTAAATTTAATGTTTCGTAATGTTAATTACTTTGCATACTATTGTATAGAATCAAGTTCACTAAGTTAATAGACAGCTGTGCTGCTGGGGAGTTTGTTGCGCCACTTCTTCTTCCCAGCTTCGAAGAAAACCGATAGGGACATCGTGGCCCCCTGGCAACACGGCAACTGAAGGAACACGGGTGGGTTTTAGTCAGTAAGAGTCTGACACGCCCTCCCGCTCCGCCCAGAGCGGGAGAAGTTATTTGATGATTTCCCACCCAAAAAAAAAAAGCTAAAGCACTAGGAAGAAGTGAAGGGCGGGTTTTGGGGACTGTCTCATGTAATTTTGACGTTCAAGAAGTACTGATTCTCAGCCTAGTTTAAATATCTAAATGACTTTCGATTTAATTTGAAACATTTCCATTTCAAATCTAGTTAAAACTTTAACCCGTAAAAGTATCGTAATCAGACAAAGACACACCCGTCGGTAAATCGTGCTACTATTTCTGATATCATACTAATTAACGATATAGTAAGTGCTGTGGTTGTGATAAGAGTAGCAGGTCAATCAACAAGGGTCATGTGACGTTTTATTGGATGATATTATCAGAGCCCGTGACTGCTATCTGAGAGCTAATCAGTTGAGATGATTTCCTCATTGTTATTGTTTCTTGTTATCTTGTATTGGTACGAGCTGTATGAGAAAGCTCTTGTTATTGGGAAAAGATTTCAAAAGATAAGAATGAGGTCAGGTGGGTTGGCCGATTGGTCAGTGTGGATGTGGACCGACAGACCATAACGACACCGGACAGAACTTATACAATATGTTAAGTTAAACGTGGGATGTATAGGGGAGTGTCATGAAAATGAACTTTTACCAACTTTGAAATATGAAAAATAAATCAGGTTTGACATTCTGTCGAGTTATGCGAACTCAAAACTCAAAGCATTTATTTCAAATAAACCAATTACAGGTACTTTTGAATTGTCAAGGAGTTGGTCAGTCAGAAAGATGAAGCTAGTTGCCCATTCCAAAGCGTAGTAGGTACCTATGGAGAAGAACGGGCAAGAAACTCCACGGACACTCTTTTAAATCAAAATATTGGTTACATCACTTATGTTGAAACCATACACGTGAAAACAATGTAGAAAGACGTGCACGTTAAAAGCGTCCGTAACAAAAATAAAAACAATTCAAAAATTAAAATAAACCGTGGCAGCTAAGAGATGATCAGTCCCTACTGATGGCGGCCGTTCACTAACATGACGCATTTATCAGCACCATTTAGCTCAACTATTTTGAAGGGAACTTAATTATTCAATACACATGTCAGCATCAGCGAGACATTTGAGTGAGCATGACATACTCTCAGCCGCCAGGACATATTCAAGTCAATGAAAGACGTACCCAGTAAATTGTAGCTTTATGGAATGCTCACACACGTGATATGCAATCAAACAATACAAAGAGATTGAATTTATACAAAGCAAAGATAGTTTTTACAATCTCCAGCATAAGTAACATAAGTAAAGAATGCTTTACATGTTCACATAAGTCGACAGATACAAAACCAACAGATGCCTGTAACCTAACACCTTGTTAGTGTGTTCTGTGGTGAGGCCCATCTTGTATTATACTCTTCGAGGTTCTTTCGGAGTATGTATTTGTTCTAAGTGCAAATTACCAACTGATGCATTGTTTTTTTTTGCTTTTTATTCTTACTAGCTTAGACACAAGGGAGAGCTGGTGAAGATGTGGTAGGTACTCTTTGGTATTTTGTAAGTTTTTTTTCAACAATCTCTTTAAGTTTATAGCCAGCTCAAGAATTACGTCGACAGGTTAGGTATCTACCATATTTCTGTCTATAACTTGAAGATTTGTGATTAACTTGAGGATTTACATATTGTTACCATCTTTGTGAATATTTTGTTGGTGTGCCTTGCCTTGTGCCTTTAATAAATAAACTTAAATATTATAACAAACTGCGATCATGCCTTTTTTTAAGTATAATAATTTTGTAATGTTATTTTAATAATTATTTCATTAGACTAATAATAATATAAATATTTGCACACCATAATAGCTAATGATACAGAGTACTTTATATTTATTTGTAATCTCTGTTTATATTTACCTATATTAAGCAAATAAATGATCTAATTTGATTTGCCTGTAGGTAATATAATACATTCCTATGTGATTGTTAATTTATTGTAGTTTAATCTTATACCTATAGAACTTAATCTGAATAGTATCTAGTTACATTAAGTAAGTTACATTTTTATGACCGTGTGAATGGAATCGGAAATTAGTCGAGAGATGAACAGAATTAATGAAGTTACGAGTTAAATTTGGTTATAGTTTATGGTGAGATTTATTTAAATTAATTTATTTGAAATTTATAGCAGGGCAACAAACTATGTTTTAGTAATTTTATTTGGGTTTGTAAAATATGCATCTTAAACCTACTTAAAAGAAGAAGACCACCGCTGTTTTTTGTGACTTAAAAGTATTATCTATTATCATGTTTAACTTAACCATGTTAATTGTTAATTACGAAGTATCAAAATCAAAATATTTTATTTCACATAAACCTACAAGGGCACTTATGAAACGTCAGAAGTTAGGTGCACGGTTCCAATTGGTCGCTTCCTATGGAGAAGAGCCGGCAAGAAACTCCACGGTTACTCTTTTCAAAATAAATTGTTTCTACAATGTTTTCAAATTGCAGTGTTAATAGGTATGGGAGGACAGTGTAGGCCTATCAACAAGTACCAGGTACTTAGTAAAATAGAAAATGGTCCACAAGTCTACAGCCTACAACGTTCTCACATTCACAAAATCTAAAAGAAAAGAATCTATATTAAAGATAAACAAAATAATAAAAATAAGGACCTATTTAAACCAAATGACATGATTGCCTAGTGGCATGATACAGCTGTAGTCAGCTGTAACAAATCAAAAAAATTGTAGGTATATTATGTCAAATACTGAAAAGATTATGTAAATGAAGTAGGTAAAAAAAAAATGTAAAATAATCATCGTAATTTGGGAGCAGTTAATAGACATTTACATTGTTATGCCGTTAATGAGGTACCAGGGAAGCCACATGTGCAGAAGGAATTATTGCCAGACTTCCTTGTCTTCAACGTAGTCTTTAATCTTATAATATGCTTTTTTGATAAGGACACGTTTGATGTGGGTTTTGAACTTTCCATCGCTTAGTTCTGTAACAGACTTTGGCAACTTGTTATAAAAGCAGATACCGTTTATAAGAAATGACTTACTAGTTTTAGTTAATCTAAATTTGGGTATCACAATTTCATGTTTACTACGTGTATTTATATTATGGAAATCGCTTCTTATTTTGAAAAGCCCTAGGTTTTTGCGAACATACAAAATACTTTCTAAGATATATCAATTTCTTTGAATTTATTTCTAAGGGACTCACGAGGACTCATTTTGTAGATCGCGCAAATTGCCCTCTTCTGTAAAATGAAAATTGAATCTACGTCAGCTGCCGATCCCCACAGCAAAACGCCATAAGACATAATACTGTGGAAATAAGCAAAGTATACTAACCTAGCTGTGGCTACATCAGTTAACTGCCTTATTTTTCTTACTGCATAAGCAGCTGAACTAAATCTACCTGAAAGGGCTCTTATGTGGGCGCCCCATTGCAATCTCGAATCTAGAGTAATTCCTAGAAACACAGTTTCCGTAATAGCATCTAGCTTCTTGCCATCAAGTTTTAAATTGAGACCTACTTGAGGTACATTTGGTAATGAGAACTTAAGACATTTAGTTTTATTCGCATTAAGTAAAAGATTATTAGCTGCGAACCATTTCGAAAGAATTGCCAGACTATCGTTGACATGTAAGACATCCGTGTCTTTTCTATCCTATCTATTTTAAAAATAAGAGAAGTAGCATCAGCGAATAGAATTATATCCGATAAATTAGCCATCATGTAAGGAAGGTCATTAATATAAACTAGAAATAAAAAAGGGCCAAGAATTAATCCTTGAGGCACGCCCATTTTTACTAGAGACCCTGAGGACGTCGCCCCGTTAACATTTACTCGTTAACATGTATCTCAATTATCCTTGTAGATAACTAATAACTATCTATCTTCAAATATTTCATTATATTAAATGTAGTTTATCTAGTCTTCACTGATCACTGCAATTGAACAAATACAAATAAATACTAAAACTCATAAACTGTAATTAATGTTAATGAGTCATTAACTTAGGTAGGTACCTACATATAATAAACGATAGACAGTTTATTTCTGACAGCGATATGGTTAACCTTGATTAAAACGTTCCTATTAAATATGTCATATTGTCATTAATAGTTGAACTTGTGATCAATATCGAAGAAATATACTGGCTACCCGTAAGCAAATGTCATTAACGTTAATTGACATCTATGAGTGCGGGTCATATCTAACTGTCATTGAAGGGTTATAAGGAAAATGGATCACTCTATCATGCATCTGCTAATTAGATACCTATTATTATTTGACCTAGTTACATATATTTTGACCCGTAGACTTTCAGATATGAATAATTGTTTTACTCAGAGACTGATCTCGTTGGTTTAGTGGTCGCAAACGCTACTGGTGAGTATGAGGTCCTGGGTTCGATTGGGGGTCAGCCAAAGTGTTATTGAGTTTTTCCAGTAGTAATTTCTTAGTAGCAGCCCGGAGTCTGGAATTGTGCCCGGTTGATGGCAATAGGCTCGCCCCTATTACATGGGACTTAAACATAATTGGCGAAATGTGGGTGTACTATAGTGTACAGCTCTGCCTAACCCTTCGAGGATTATAGTCGTGATGTTATGTTAGCTATCCTGAAAAGTGAACGACTTTTTCCACACAGCAATAGAATTTTGCAATTAATGTCTTTAAATTGGGGACCATTTAATCTTTAGACTTACACAATTAAAACTTGATTATTGTCAATTGTAACTCATGGTCAACAATCGATTAAAATATCATTAATTTTTCTAAACTCTAAATAATTTGTCGGGTCAATTGGAGCAGTGTCTGATGCTCTGACCCAAGATTACATGAGAAATATTTTGTAACAGCTTAATTAAAGTGATATGGCAAAAAATCTTCCGTGTCCATTTGTCACCATAAATTTTTAGCCTAGCTTTTTCCTATTTTGTAGTGATAACCGGAATTCTGATTATCGCATTTGGAATCCCAACCCTACAAGCAGGGACGTACATCACTGGCTAAGCGAGCTGTCACTTGAAAGTGACAGAAGCGTAACTTCCCGCGGTTTCGAATTACCGGGCGATTTGGATTTCAATGTTGAAGTATAATTAGTGAAATTATTAAAATAATCGGTCAATAACACATTTTTAATTATTTAGTCTAACAATAGTATGTTTACATTCTCACCCAATCCGAATAATTAATATATGATCTTACACGGATCAACTGACATCTGAACTCCGCAAACTGATTACTGGTCAACACCGATGCGACAGTTAGATAATACTAGAAGACGGACCTACTTCTAATAATATTTAGCTGTCCTAATTTTCAAACTTCACTTACAAAAATTTTGTCAGTATCATTTAGATCAGTAGCAAAAAAAACTAGAAACGCGGTTAAAAGATCTTAATTCGAGATAAAGTATTTGAGATCGGAATGTTAAACAAAGCCAGCTATATTTACCTACTTTAATAGATTTATGAGGGTACTAATATACTATAGCGTGAGCAACAATCATTGTACTTTCAGTCGACGTAGTATGTATGTTAATATATTCGGTACCAATGTCGTCTTGGTACCGGTATTAAGTTAAACAGATCGATCGATGATTAAAAATAGTCTTCGAGCTTTTTGAATTTCTGTAGAGTAATTGCAGTTGCTTGAGAAACCACGTGGGTTAGGAAAGGTGAAGAATTACAGGATAAAGACGAAAATATCAACGTGACTTTAGACTCCGAAGGGTTAGGCAGAGGTGATGGCTATAGTAACACCCATATTTCGCGATATAGACAGTGACAGAGAGATGAAAGTTATTAAACAAAATGCGTTTACCAAATCTTCTGTATATATTTAAATGGATAAATGTTATGTCAATAGTAAAATTCTCAGCTGAATGAATCATAAAGTGGGCGTTTTCTAGTAATTCCTAAAACATTTAATTGTTATCTTGTTTCGCGGAAATGAATGTGGACCAGCTGTATGTCTCCCGGTAATGTAGTTTTAAATGCGACGTTTTGTATTATATCGAAGAGATATCAGAAAGTAGCGGAGCTGATCACAATCATCTGTGGTCACCAAACAGTCTGAAATGCGTTCTAATTACGACAATTTCACCTTTGAATGCTGGAAATGAAATGAAATCGGTTGTCATGGTATGGGCATGTGATGCGCAAGTGGCCTGATGAAAGTTTTGAGAATTAATGTGGATGGTTCAAAGAGTAGGGGAACACCAAAGAAACGGTAGATGGACTACCGAGATGACGACTGATAGAGAAGTATGGAAGAAAAAGACAAATAAATTGGGATAACAGCAAGAGAATGATGATGATGATTGGTCAAAACTGCGTCGTTGGTCTACGACCTATAATGATCTTATTAGTACTCCAAAAGGATCAATACTACGCCGATTGCTTGGGATATTCCTCGAAGCGCACCAACTTTGAAACGCACCAAATGAAGCGCACCAAAAGTATTCCTCGAAACGCACCAACGATAAAACATAGAGAAGAGCATGAAGGATTCGTAATAAATGATATCGATAGACGTTTTAAAATTCAACTTATCATAAAACTAATTGTTTATTTATTAAAACTACCAGGAAAGTAGAAAATAACAGGAAGTAGTTGCTTCAACGATAGCTCTATATTTCATCGTTGGTGTATTTCGAGGAATACTTTTGGTGCGCTTCCTTTGGTGCGCTTCGAGGAGTACCCCGATTGCTTACCTACGAGTATAGTTAGATTGTGGAAAACGGCGTTCTGTAGTTTCTGCCAACCACCCGTGGCCAAAAGGCGTGAGTTTACGCATGTTTTCCAACTAAATGAGGGTCGGCATCCAGTCTAACCAGGCGTAGTTAAATAAAATTAGTATTTTATAGTACGGACTGGTCGAGACTGTTGCAACCGCTAGCGCTATTAATGGGAATACCTGTTTCAAAAACAAGCTTACCATAAATATACTTATCATAAAACTATTTTGGTTTCTCTCACACGAGGATATGGAACTGTTATTATGTTCATTCATCAAATTTGTTTATTTTTTCATCGTTACGTAAATTTCTTTTATTAAAGTTATGTTAAATCATTGTGTTGTTGGCCACGTGTTGTGCGAAAGTAGTGAACTAACTTTCTTTGGCAACAATAGGTACCACAGGAGCATTGCCATTCTAAAGAAAAACTTAAAATATCTCATGTGCTGTTCAATTTTGTGCCTTATGATCCTTTCGTTGGTGAATATAAATGTTTTTATTACTATTTATTATTATTATGAAAATAGCTCTCTATGAAAACTTATAACAGGCAGTGAAAGTTATCCAGCTATCTCATTGTCTATATTCTTCAGAATCGATAGAAGAACACAGAGAGACATGGCTATAGGTTCTTTAACGTCTATAGTTAAAATCATATCATTATGTTTCTCATGAGGATCAGATAAAAATGATTTATATCCCTTATCTATTGGCAGAGCAAATAGAGCGTAGTAACAATTGCATTCATCAATAAAATACTGGCAGATATTACACTATATTATCTTGACTTTGATCACACTAAAAATTGTATAATAGCTCTAGTTAAAGAGAATATATCCGTGTTTGTTATGGAATTAGAGTTTTTATACTTAAGGTTGAACTAGTCGCGGGCTCGAACTCATTGGTGGGCTTGGTCAAAAAGCACGCTGTGTCACCTGGCATCGTATCCGACAGAGATAGTATCAGTGATGAGCAGTTAGACGCTGGTCTACATGCACAAACTCTAGTTCGCACGCACACAAACACCGTTCAGAACGATTTTAGTAAAACCGAGCGCGTTAATAATTACGAAAAGTCCTTTGGAAGGTGGTTTTTTATGAAAAAACTACTGCATAAATCAATTACGAATAAAGTTTATTATAATTTTCGACAATTGAGCTTTGTCGGAATGAGCTTTGTTTGGAGATTTTTTACTTCTTTTATTACTTATTTACTCCCAAAGTTGCGTTAAAATTAGCAGGAAAAATGAATCTTTGTTGGCTCATAACTTTTTAATTGCTTTTTTTTACTATTCTGCTTCTGTACAGACAAAAACTTTTACAAAAAAAAACAACCGACTTCAAAAAAAAACACTACAAAGTGAAAAATAACTTTAATTTCGGAAGTCGGTGTCTTTGGTTTTGAATTTTCGTTCTTTGTCATCGACTTCCGAAATTAAAGTTATTTTTCACTTTGTAGTGTTTTTTTTTTAAGTCGGTTGTTTTTTTTTTGTAAAAAGTTTTTATTTTTCACTTTTTAGTTGTGGTAGCTACCCCACACAAATTCGAATACCACTACCTGCTATGTAAATAACAGTGACAGGAAGTTATCATATCATCCACATACTAAGTGGGAAAAAATACGTATTATTGAAGCTAACTCAAAAACTACTCAAGCAAAGTTAATAAAATTTATATGGGACCACCTCTGAAGTATCTACCAAACAAAAAAAGAATCATCAAAATCAATTCATAATTGGCGGAGTAATCGCGTAACAAACATACAAAAAAAAAAAACATACAATCGAATTGAGAACCTCCTCCTTTTGGAAGTCGGTTAAAAAAGAAAGATACCTACATAAGAAAGATAGAGTACTCTTTATTATGTAGGTACATCATATAAACCCATCGGACTATGAGGGTGAGGGTAGAGAGAGTGCTCCTGTGTCTGCGTACACACGCCCTGCACTATAAATCTCCCGCGCTGAAGGCAAGTAAGTCTCCGTTGAGATTGGCCGTCATGGCCGAAATACGGTTTGGAGGATTATACACCATACAAGAACCTACATTTAACATACACATAATTTAATGGGCGGTCTAAAGGGCCCCCGAAACGATCAATTGCAATTGTAGTAATATTGTGTATCGCTTCAATTTGGTACACGATCAAATTGCATATCAATTTTTATTTATTTATTACAATAAATAAAAATAAAATTGTTTATTTCAATTACAAAAGGCATTTAGACACAATAATATTGGAGATCACCTTTTAAGCAAGGAATTGCTTGTGTTAGGAGACTCCGCGCTTCCACTTATCATTATCTTATGCAATTGAATGTAGAAAAATTAAATAAATGGGTAATTTAAAATTATACAAAAATGAAAAAGTGAATGATTTGCAAATGAATGAGCGTTATGCATAGAAAATGTGTATCAATCATGTAAAAAATGACAATTGTAATTGATCGTTTCGGGGCTTCTTTATCGCTCTTTTACTGCAGCTGCCTGCAGTATCGTATTTACACACACAGATACATTGACTACTCTCTGTTGTACTATTTACATAACCCAATAAATACCTGCATACATACATGACAGATAAGCCACAAAATGCTCAGGCGTCATCTAATCTCTAACTACTTTCATCGGATATTTACTAAAACGTTTTCGAAATCCGAATTGTTACAACAGTCAGGTAATTTAAATTCAATAATTTTAGACGAAGTTTAAAAAAAGTTAAGTTCATTTCGTTGTACACAGAGTATCTGGTCATGTAATCATGTAATTTAAAAGCTTTGTGAAAAATCGTATAAGTAACTATCTCCAAGTACTTATAAAAAAATAAAAACTTACTGGTAACCTTTTTAAGACACCTGAACTAAAGGCGATAACAGACGCTTCACTCAAAGTCAAATCATTTGTTTCACTTTTGAACGTCAAAATTCACTCGAGTGATAGTTCATTTTTTGTTTCATTCCACGATCACACGACACCGACAAAATTATTTATTTATTTATTTTATTTCTTAAGAAAACTTACAGCTAGGAAGTAACTTCCGCTAGCGGCTTCGCCCGCGTGATGTCTTCATAAATTATAGCCTATAACTCAGTGGATAATAGCATCCTACTGGTGAAAGATTTTTTTTAATCGGTCCAGTCGTTTTTGAATTTATTCATTACAAACAAAAATATAAATCTTTTCTCTCTATAATATTCGTGTAGATGAACGTTTATTCGGTCCTTTCGTAGTTTTTTTAGATTCGTTAAGCGAGTGACAGATGCAGAGTGCCGAAATCCAACATTGTTGAATCGATTCACTAATGTATCCATTTTGCACTTTTGATTAATTTCGTGTTCACGTTTCACTTCGAGTGAAACATGCCGAAAGAAAGGCAAAAATGAACAAAAAATGAAGCGTCTGGTATCGGCTTAAGACAGTACTTACTAATTAATTCGAAATTGTTATTTATTTTTACTATAAAATGCATTGACAACAAGTAAACGTGATCAACATAATTTCCACACATCTTATTCAAAATATTTATATAATTTGTTTGAATGTGTAGCCTTGAGGAGCTGGATAGCTGCCAAATTTACGCGATCTGATAAATACTTTGATAGCTACTAACGTGGAATCAGCTGTTTATAACAAATTCCTATTCTTTCAGTCATGAAAACATACTGAGTAGACGGAAAGGTCACTTGGTTGATGGTTGAATTAAAATTTTTAAACCTTAATAATGCACGCTGCACACTGTTCAATAAAATCAGTCGATTAAATTCTTTAAAAGTCATCTTTAATCTACTCAATTTAGATGCATACATGTAGTTTTTTTGGAGTTAATTTAATAAAAAATAAAAAAACTTTTTAACGTAAATGAAACTGACAAATCTGGACACCCTATAAGTACTAAATAAACATTAGTTAATGACACACTAACTTTAATTGCTTGTTTCCGTGTGAAACAAAATTTGCCATCAAAATAATCAGTTTAATTATTGTTATAATAAACACTTGTTTCTGGCGAGTTCCACAGTCACTGTTGCCAATTTCCGCCTTCCGTCTAACACTTACGTCGAATTTGGCAAATAAAAACTATTATCTTTTTAGGATGATTCACCAATATCTCTTAGTAATGATGAGAGCGAATAATAAATCGTACAGCAGTACCTACTGCGCATATTTTTTTTTTGGCTGGGAAATTATCAAATAACTTCTCCCGCTCTGAATGGAGCGGGAGGGCGTGTCAGACTCTTACTGACTAAAACTCACCCGTGCTCCTTCAGTTGCCATGTTGCCGGGGGGCCACGATGTCCCTTTCGGCCTTATTCGCAACCCCGGCAGGCATCGGCCCTAGCGGACCCCGTCAACCATTTAGGTAGGCTAAATGATAGGTAATTTTTGTAAACTTATAACCCACGATTTTAGGTAAAACAGGGTTAACATCCCCTTAATGGATTGCCGACAAATAACATTGGTTATTTGTCGGCATTAAGGGGATGTTCGAGAGGTCATTTACAACCAAATGACCCCTTTTGACTCCTATACAAATGTCAACAATTTTCGAGTCATTTGACTTTTTATGTTTTTATTTAATTGATTTTAAAATATAAAATGTTAAATTACTCGGAAATGGTTGACATTGGCATAGGGGTCATCAGAGGTCATTTGGTAGCAAATGACCTTTCCTACATCCCGATAACGGATTGCAATAACCTCTTTATGTATAAACTCACGCCTTCTTCCCATGGGGGTAGGCAGAAACTACAGAACGCCACCTTCTACGATCCTTACATTCTCCTTTTGTTTCGTTTACGTACGCACCTGACCTTTCTGAAGAACCTCACCAATAAGGTCAGGGATATGTGTGCTTGTGTGTGTTTTAGGTTGTAAATTAATGAATGAGTTCTACTGGAATATCTCAAGACATTAATCTGCCTAGCCTTTTCCCAACTATGTTGGGGTCGGCTTCCAGTCTAACCGGATGCAGCTGAACACCAGTATTTTACATGGAGCGACTGCCTATCTGACCTCCACAACCCAGTAACTGGGTAATACGATACCCCTTGGTAAGACTGGCTGTCAGACTTTCGGACTTCTGACGACCCGTAACGACTGTCAAAGATCTATGAATGACAGCCGGGACCAACGACTTAACGTGCTTTCCGAAGTACGGAGGAGTCTCGGAATGTTAAGATGGTCACCCATCCACAGACCAACCTCGGCAAGCGTAGCTTAACCTGATGGATCGAACCGTGCGGCTGTTATTACTTAGCCACGAGCTCCTCAACCCCGAGGAATATCTCAAGACATCTAGTATAGTAATTCAGATCTGCAATTTCAAACTAGAGACAAAATAATATAAGACGCAAAGCTCGACCCACCGCGCGCGAGCTTTCAACCTTGCCCAATGTCGGGGTCAAATAAAAATAACTGACAAACTGTGAACGACTGGTAATCGTGACTTTTGTAACAAGACTACACGTTTGCGTAAGAATAATGACACTCTAAAATAGTTCTGTAGCTATCATTTGAACGACCCTGGATATGGCTGGGAAATCGTGCTTTTTTTATTGAGCTTTTCTTTTTTTTTCTTTTTAATCGTAATTTCTCTAACCCTCTTTAACTATGAAGTAGTCCACTTAGAGTACCCGTCCGAATAGCACCTGCGCGAATAGCACCTGCGCGAATAGCACCTAGTCCTGGCTGTCATGCGGACAAAGCAACTTAGTTTGGCGGTCAGGGTAACATCCTTAACCTTTCAACTGTCATTAACGAGAAACAATAGAATTTTAATTGTTATCCACTTCAATGAGGCATCGTAACAGATAATGAGTTATGGGTACCTACACTTAGCAGTTTACTCGTTTCCCTTTCTTTTGGTGCAATCCTATAATAATAACATAATTAGTTTTTAATTTGTACTTGTTTTTGAAGAGCACCTGGGTGCTCTTCGTGGACTAGGCTAGGTTTATTCGCGCAGGTGCTATTCGGACGGGTGCTCTAAGTGGACTACTTCCTAACTATCCGCTAAAATCTAGACACTGTTGAACATAGGACTCTATCAAGTTAAACCTATTCATAAACAAATATTTTTGAAATAAATAAAATAATTTTTCCAGTAATAGTTTCGGTTTTTCGACAGAAATCAGTTCAATATCGTACACAACTGTTATTCAATTACTTCAAATAAATTCTGTCAAAGTTCACAACAAGAATTTCATCGATAATTAATTATTTGCATGTTTCAAAGAATATTAATCAAGGAACGCAGACTTGTCATCACAATGACCGTGCGCACACGCAATGTTTTACTGTACATAATGTTACGTCAAATTAATAAATTATAGTCACGTGTACCTACGTTATAATCAGAGATCGGAGTAGGTAGAGTGATTTTACGTACTCGCATCATGAATAGTCTAGAAATCATAACATGGATAAGCCTTTTTTCCGGGATTTCATTTTGGTTTTTCTTTTTTCTTACGGGATTGAATCAAATATTGTTAAAGTAAGGATTTTTAAACTACTACATTAGAAATTTATAAAATGCGATAGATAAACATTTAAAATATATTATATTATTTCTATAGTATACCTATCCTTTTCTTGGAGTCCGATCACCTATATACTATTAAAAAGACAGCAAAAGGGTTAAATATTTTTTATTCATATTGATGTATTCTTTATTCTACACATTACAACATTTAAAATTCCTTAAAAAAGTCTTAATAATTTCAAAATCCCGGAATCCCTGGGGCATATCCATACTAATATATACGTGCCAGTGCATTGACCCCAAATCACTCTACCTACTCCGATCACTGGTTATAACGGAACGTATAAAAATAAGGAAGATTGTCAAATTCATACGAGATAAATAGATATTATAAAATAAACGCGTGCGTCTAATCTAATGATTTCAAGAATTGCTTTATTTGGTATGGTACTAGCTAGAATGAACTAGAACTCAGTCATAAATCATCAGTCTCAAAACATGATTTGAATTGAGATTATTATAGTAATCTGTCAGTCTGCGATAGTCAGTTGAGTTGAGTCGGATTAGTCAATGCTCCCGCAGACAGGCACAACGTGACAGCGCGATGCGACTCTAACACTCAGAACAAATAAAAAATCATGTCTGTTGTATGGGAGCCCCCTTAAATATTTATTTTATTCTGTTTTTTTGTATTTGTTGTTATAGCGGCAACAGAAATACATCATCTGTGAAAATTTCTACTGTCTAACTATCACGGTTCATGAGATACAGCTTCGTGACAGACGGACAGACAGACGAGTCTTAGTAATAGGGTTCCGTTTTGTCCTTTGGGTACGGAACCCTAAAAACGAAATGATTGACAACACAACATAACTTAACAGCAAATAGTTCGATTAGTTAAATTTTGTTACTTTTGATTCATAAGGTCATAACAAAGTCAACCTCCGGATCTTGGAGAGTTGAAACCTTGTTAATTAAATCTTTTATCAAATCTCAGCAAATTAACTGTTCAAGCTTTGAGAAATCGGGTTCATGTCAAGAAATTCTTCAAATTAATCTGTCTGTTTCCGAAGGGCGGAGCAGGGATGTAATAGAACACCTACGTTTCATCTATTATGTCAAGTCCCATGTAATAAATAGTAGCAACCCTATGGCTATTAGCGAGTTTCATGTTATTAGCAAATCCTAATAACATAACCCGACCTGTACCCTAATTGCGTAACTTATTTTCGTAAACAATTAAACAATTCGTAAATAACTTATTTTCGAAAAAGACGCATGAAAAAAGATTGCATGTAGTGGAGATGAGAATGTTGAGATGGATGTGTGGAGTGACAAAAATGGATAAAGTAAGAAATGAGTATATAAGAGGAAGTTTAAAAGTGGCGCCAGTGACTGAAAAGTTGAAAGGAAATTGTTTGGCCTGGTATGGGCATGTGATGAGGAGAGAAGAAACGCATGTGACTAAAAGAGTAATGAATATAAATGTTGATGGATGGAGCGGGAGAGGAAGACCAAAGAAAAGATGGAAGGATTGTGTGAGGAATGATATGAAAGAGAAGGGAGTGAATGATAGCGTGACGGTTGACAGGGGAGAGTGGAAAAAGAAAACGTGTTGCGCAGACCTCAAGTAACATGGGACAAGGGCAGGAAGATGATGATTTTCGTAAACAATTTTGCTTAATTTGTTTCATTTTGACAGTTCAACAACAGTCATTGCGTTATTTACGTTGTTGAGCAGATTTTTTTTCCAACTTATGAAGCAATGGATTAGCAATCTTTTTCAGATCGAAATAGATTGTGATTGTGTTGTATTACGCAATTAGGGTACAGGAAATCGAATCCCAGAGCTCACGTTCCAAAAAAACTAAACAAATTCTGATGTAACTGTAAACAGAGATGATGAAACTTTTTTCTATAATTTCACTTAATATACGGCTAGATCTTATCTTATTTTAAACAAATTTTAATATGTCTGACTCAAACTACGCTTGTATTACAGTAAACATTATCACTCTTTTAATTGTAATTAGGTCAAACTAAATACGCAATAATATGTATAGGTATATACATAATTAATTACTATGTAAATATTTAAGTCGCAGCTAATGAAAAAGATATTTATAAATACAAAATTCTTTATAAATACTTTACGTATCTTTTATTTTTTTTGTGTACATTTTCCGAGGAATGTAGCGAAAAATTTAAAAGTATATGAAATGTGTTATAAAAAGTTCATTGACATTTGACTAAAGATATCCTAATAAATTATGTAATTCGTTATAATTGAGTATGTGACACAGTCATACTGTCACTTTTATTTCTATTTTTTTGTGTTTTTAAATTGGCACCTTATTTTTTTCTTTATTTTCATGTAATTTGTTATCATATAATTGTTCTTTTGTGTGTTCTGACTTCTGAATAAATTTATCTCTGTTTATTAAATAGATTTTCACAAGTTTTCAAATAATTTGAATTTCTTTTTCATCAATTTAACAATTGGTATAATGTGGGTTGCAGTAATTTACAGTCGATTGTTTTCCTATCATTTCATCTATTTTTCTTTTTCTTTACCTACATATTATAAAATAGTAGCAGAGTCAAAACTGTGCATTCAATATTAAAAATAAAGTTATTGCTGCGAGGTCTGGTCACGATTCTTATGCCAAAAATATAGTCTCTAGAATTTTTAGCTGTTTGTCTGATTCCAGCATCACGAAATACTACCGGACTGATTTTGTTAAAATTTTACATTATATCTAATACCTTTAAACGAGCAATTCTTGTATACAACGTGTAACATCAAATGCATTGTGACTTTGCATTGTGTAAATTCAGACTTATTGCTAAAAACTATTATATTTGTACACCAATTTCATTGGTAGGACATAGAGTTAGAGCTCGACTAAAATGTATACATAAGACCTTTATTGTAATACCTGTGTTCACAAATAAAGATTGATTGATTGCGCAAAGCCTCAGACACCCCAACAGATTTTAATTTAATTGACCTATTTCAGAGAGAAAAAATATTATTACAAAAAAGTTGAGGTTTTATGTGTTGTTTTAGTTCGTAAGATTCGTATTTGCATTGAAATAAAAGCTATTATTATCCCGCGTATGAGAAAATTTAAATTGGTCGACAACAATTTGTGTTTGTTTACCTATTTTGACGGGTTTGCGTATGTGATGGCTTGACCTATTAATAAATAGACGCGGCAACGTTTTTAATGAAGATTTTTTGAAAAATGTGACCTATACATATTAAAAAGTGGTTCAATTGATTCTGCTCGTTATTCTGATTAAACTATTTTCAGGTTTTGCGCTTTTAACGTTACACGTTGTATATTGTATAATCTGAATCTCGGAAACAGCTCCAACGATTTTCATGAAATTTTGTATGCAGGGCGTATGCGTTTCGGGTTTCGGGGGCGATAAATCGATCAAGCTAGGTTAAATTTTTAGAAAACTACCAAAAAAAAACCGAGCAACGCTCGGTCATCCAGATATCTTCCTGTAAGTCAGGTCAGTCTGTAGGGTATAAATTATTACGCTATACATTACGTTCAATTGTTCGTATTCTTCTATCGTTTACCGCAAATTGTAAAAAGAGGGTTATACGACCTTTGTCTTAACATTACAGACCCATACAAATAGGATTAGATTAGTCAATTAATTAGACAGTTAGAAAAGTCTTTCCCAGCCTAGCTTTTTAACCAAACTATGTAGGGGTAAAGCAGCGGTGGCCCAATGGTAACAGTTACGACTTACGAGTTGTAAGTCGTGAATTCGTACCCAGGCAGGTGCTTTATTTTGTGTATTTAGTTTTATCAGCACTGCTTTCAAAACGGTCTCAAAACATCGTGAAGAAGCCACCAAAGAAAATCGAAGGCATGTGACATTCACCAACCCGCACTTTTCCCGCGGGGTAGACTACGGCCCACTCCCTCTTACAGACAGGAGGCCTGTGTCCTAGTAGTGGGAGCATTATGGGCTGATTATGTATGTATTTAGAGGTATATAGTTCCTTACACAAGCAGATATTACTGGATATAATTAATATCTTACACGGCGTGTCATTCAATATCTACGACTTGCAACAAGTTTTGTTTTGTTTTACGAAGCCACTGCCATCTGACCTCGGCGCACCAATCACTGGGCGATATCGATATCCTTCGGGCACTCAACTCGACGAACATCACTCATAAAATATGCAATGTATAAATTATACATGTTATAATAATGATGTATAAAATTTCTCCGCAGTTAGCAACATCACTAGCATCTATCAGTGATGTGATGTTGTGATATTTGCATTTTATGTATTGTGGTTATAATTTATGAATACTAGTAATAAAAGTTTAATACTTTATAAATCAGGCATTTGCTGTCAAGAAGAAAATAAATTCAATTAACATTATGAAAATTCGCACTTCGTAGATGAAAGAAAATTCTGCACGATAGTTAGCGTAGGGTGATTCCCGTAGGTACTTATGTAGCTTCAAAATGCTACTACTCGGTTAACGATTTTCTAAATGACAATGACTGAGATAGTTTATCCTAAAATTTCTAATCTAAAATAATTATAATATTCTTATGCATTTTAAAGACATTCGACATTCCGTTTTGAACTGTAATTCGTTTGTTTGACATTTTCGACACAATTTTTTTTATTTTTATTACCTTCTCGTTACTTCATTCATTAATGTTTGCATGCCTAATCTAAGGTAGATTGTACATGGATCACATTATTTTTTTAATACCTTATGTTATGTACCTACAATCTATGCAAATAAATAAACTTTACTTTACTTTACAGATAGCTTGTCTAGCTCTGGGTGTTTGTATCTGCAAACGAACCTATTCAATATTTGATCTAGGACCTAGGAAATATACATTACTGTACAAACTATCGTACCAATAATTATTTTAATGCTTGTAATAACGGACTAGGGGGCAAGGGTTAGGTATACAAAACTCGCTGGCGTACTATTAGCATGCAAGGGTTAATTATAAGGTCTAGCTAGCTCTCTCTAAAATGTCAGCTTGAGGTTACTAATATAATACTGACATGGTAAGAATCAACTACATAAAAATGTTTTGTTTATTTATTATTAACGGACATTAAAAAGTTGATATTAATGAGTGGAGAGAGTAATTAATAAGGCTATCTGCAAGTGTAATTCAATTTATAATATGAGTAATAGATAACAGAAATATTTTAATAATAAACAGTGTTCTATTAAAAATATTATTAATTCACAAAAAAAGACACACCCCCATTTAAAAAAAAATATTAATTAAATTATAACCTACCAGTTAATATCAACACTGCACTCAACCAGCATACAATTTATATATATTTTTAATAAATCCACTATACTCATACACGAATACTTTTAAACTACGACTGCGTATCTGCGAACAACTGCGGGCAATTGCGCGACGACTTGAGCGCATACAGTTCAGAGTATAACTGACGCTAGGAACTAGCGTACAGCATAGTTAGGCACTTAGGCCCTAGCGGTGCACGCGGCAAACGATTTAGGAATAGAGATGGGACACGATGACACGAGTTATGTCGATGTTTTAATTATGACAGCTACTTGTGCAGGGATGAGTGATTTAATGAATGATTTTTTTACAGTCTCTAAATTTTTACAGGGTACCCATGAATATAAACAACTTTCACTATGGGAGCCATTCTGAAATCACGAAAAAAAAATCTGCTCTTTATACAAAAGTTCGTAGGTTAAAAGTTCTTCAAAGTAAGTATACCTACTCGACCAAAATGTATGAAACAGCTGATTCTTTTTTCTTGTTCTCAGAGTTGCACCCATAGTGAAAGTTGTTTATATTTATGGGTAGAACAGCCTGTAAAAATTTGTAGACTGTAAAAAAATCATCCAGTATGAACTCTTACTGTAGTGAAGAAATTTGGAAGTCGCAGGAAAAGAGATTCGTTTATCGAGCATGAGGTCGCGGTTCGAAACTTCGAATTTGGCAAATAACAACGATGTATATTTTTTTCGGAAGTTAGGAATATTCTTAATCATCACTTAAGTAGGTAAGGAGTACAGAATCATGTACTGAATCTATGGTAACAGGTTACCCGTGGATGTCCCTGCCACCCTGTATGATACCAGCCAGGAAATTGAAAATTCAGGCTGGTATAGTTTGGTTGGTTGCGACACTGCGTGGCACTAGGGTATGTTAGTGGTACTTAAATCTTAGTATAGTCACTCGAGTCTTTAAATGACTTAGAATACCGGTAACTCCACAAGTTTCTAAGAAGTACTTTCGAGGTTTAGGTTATCGTTGTTGCATAATTTACGTTGCCAGCAGCATCTGGTAAGACTAGAAACTTATTTACATAGTTTGTAAGATAGCGTCCACGAGTAGCGATGTTCAAATCTTTGTTTTGCACACCCTGGGCTATAGCCCTTCTTCCATCTTGATGATTAGCCAATATTCTTACAACGACATGAATTTGCCGATACGAGAGAAGAAGAAGAAGACATTTGAAACCAGTATACTTCCTAAAGAAAATACCATGATTATTTTGATTACATCAAAGAACTTAACATTTATAATGGGTACCGTATACATCGATTAATCCGGGAAGTTAAGTAATAAAATCACGTCCAGTCGTGGTTGAATGAACGCTGTTGACACGAGAAAACCTCTCCGTGTCTTGGTAAGTTGGTACATACTAAATTAATCAAGGTCATTGCTACTAAAAGCCTCAGTCTAACAATAGATAGGTACAATAAGTACAATAGATACCTACTTTTCTACAATCATAACACCAACTTAGTGGGTGATTGAAAAATGCAAAAAATTGTTACAGAAATGAGTAATTTATCAACAAAAATATCAAGAGTTCTTTTTACTTTTGATTACAAGTATTCTAGAATTGATTAATTCTTTAGTACAGGTAGACAGATATTTAGATTTTTTAAATGTATGTGATGTTGCTTTCATATTTCCTAGAGTATTTTTGGGTGACGTCCAGACATATGACTAGAAACTGTGGGCGTAAATATACAATCCAGACCCATTGTCAAGGTTTACTCTATTCAACGTTCATGTCACGAACTACAGACGAATACTCAATTTAAAACTACAATAGTTTAACATTGTATATTAGATGGATAATTAAAAAGAAAGTATTTTGAACTTTGCCAACTGCTAAGGCTGGCACTATAGATACGGAATTCCGTTTTGAAATATCGTTTCGGAATTTCTAAGGCAGCAAATCCATACAAAATCAAGGATCTATCACACACGTATTAGTTCTCCGTTCGAAATTTTCTCCGAATCGAAAGAAATTCAGTCTGTTTGTGGCTGGTCTTTTGTATGGATTTGCTGCCTTAGAAATTCCGAAACGATATTTCAAATTCAAATTGTTTATTTGCAAGAAAATACACGGTTTACAAGGGAAGATCTTACAGCCTTAAAGTCATTGTATTCTGTCTGCGAGCAAGCGTGCAAATTATGAATGTTAAAATGTCTCAATTATTGTGCAGATTTTATTATTAATATACATACATTATCATTATCATTACATTATCATAACATTATCATTACATAATCATTACATTATCATTATATTCTCATTACATTACATTATAATTACACTATCATTATATTATTATCACGCATTATTATTATAATATACAAATGTCCTTTAATCTACAATAAATTCACTAACTAATACTCAACAAATATTTTATGTTCTAAAAATCAATATTTCGTCAGCCTAATACAGTGATTCTTTTTTTTTCAAAATTGGAATGAACGCCGCCATCTTTTATTCAATACATTTCACAAAACAATTACATTACACAAATGCTTACCAACAACGCCCCTCTATCGACGTCATTGGAGCGCCAAAAGATCCCTGTAACACTAAATGTATTTCAAACCAAAACCTGTCAGTCTATTTATATTATCGATATCGATAAAAAAATGTCAATATCGAGTTCAAAGTCCGAGACTGTCCGATAAAAGCTCTGCTTTAATTTACGCGCCAGTTGCCTTTATAACAAACTTTAAAACATATTTATAGAGAACTGCACCCTAATTGCGTAATACAACACAATCACAATTTATTTCGATTTGAAACAGATTTCTAATCCATTGCTTCATAAGTTGGAAAAAAAACCTGTTCAACAACGTAAATGACGCAATGAATGTTGTTGAAATGTCAAAATGAAACAAATTTCGCGAAATTGTTTACGAAAATAAGTTACACAATTAGGGTACTGGTATAAATAAGTTTATTTATGGGTTAAACTAGGTTAAACGAGGAGCTCGTGGCTAAGTAATACCAGCCGCACGGGTCGATCAATCAGGTTAAGTTACGCTTACCAGGGCTGGTCCGTGGATGGGTGATCATCTTTACATACCGAGACTCCTCCGTGCCTCGGAAAGCATGTTAAGCCGTTGGTCCCGGCTGTCATTCGTGGATCTTTGACAGTCGTTACGGGTCGTCATAAGCCCGAAAGTCTGACAACCAGTCTTACTAAGGCGTATCGTATTACCCAATTACTGGGTTGTGGAGGTCAGATAGGCAGTCGCTCCATGTAAAATACTGATATTCAGCTGCATCCGGTTAGACTGGAAGCCGACCCCAACATAATTGGGAAAAGGCTAGGCAGATTGATTATGGGTTAAATTAGTCTCTTTTTGGGCCGCGAGACTTTTGGGAACCATGTTTGACGTTGGTCTGCCTATTTGTATGGCCTTTCGTACGTTGTGGTTTGTTTATCGTGAGAATTTAAAATCCATCTTGATGCTGGCAAAATGGTCAACTTCGGCCAAGTAACTGCACAAGAAAAAGTCCATCGTGTAAGGGCGAATTTCATCAATGAAACTAAACGAGATCAGTACGTCTAAACCGTAGTCAAAAGCATCAAGTATCAAAATTCCACAACAATGCTGACACTAACAGCTCCTGAACGCCCTTAGTCGTCGTGAACAGCGACTGGGCTTTTATGCATCTCTTACTTCAATAGCGAGTAGAGTGCGGGGCAGCGGCAACAGTCTTCTTACCGTTGTTGCCAACAGGTTGGACGGGCCTTTCATGCAGCACTGGCAGGCCTTACATGCACCCGTATATCGGGCTTGGGGCAGGTAAAAATGCAAAATATGATTTCTCGTAATTTTTATTTTTAGTTTTAAAAGTATTTTGACATTTTTATAAAATTTTACTCCTTGACAATTTTATATTTAACATTTTATTTTATTTTTAATTTTTTTATATTTAACATTTTATTTTATTTTTCCATTCTGACATTTTTATAATTTTTTGACAATTTTATTTAAGTTATTTTGGTTTTTAATGAATATTTAAATGTTGTTGTATTTTGGGTTTTTATCTGTGAGTTTATAATTTATAATTTAAATGTAAGTGTGATAAATATGGACTAGAATTATGTCTGAAATAAATAAATAAATAAATTATCAAAGAGGATGGGTTGCAATCTTCATTTCTGCAAATAATACTCTGCAATCACCAATTTGTCTGTCAAGGGTGGTCAATATCCCCTTTGATATTATTTCAGTGAGGTCTGGGACGGCAATCGGCCATGTTTAGCAGCTGATATTTCGAGGACTTGTAGCGGTACTACGCATCAAAAGACATGACGTCGAATTAGAGTTTACCGCGCGAAAGATATATAAGTATAAGACTATCTAACATCAACCATTGGGTAGTTGCCATCTAGACACGACGCCCGTCTGGTCGGAGGATCTTCCCTTTTCTAAAGAGGATGAGTGAACTTTACACCCTGTTCCCTTTCCTCTCACCACTAAAGACTGATCAAGAGATCTGTCCTCGAAATGCCCGAAGCACGAAGCAGCGAAGACGCTGGAACTCTTAATCTTCTCCTTAAAATTATGCAATCTCTGCCATCACACTGGGAAGGAGGTCGGTGATCGTAGAATGCAGTGATTAACAGACAGGACTCTGCTGATCTTCTTCATGGTTATAATTACGTATTCGCCTTTTCCTCCACCCGACTGCGGCGGAGCCCATATGGAGGATACTGTTTTTCTTCTGTTTTAAACCACTCGATAGATATTCTCATTACTCAGTCATACCCAGTTAATTTCCCTTCGTACACGTTCAATAATTCGTTGCCATTTAAATTAATAGTTCTTGTCTTGACACAAATATGGCCCGGCAACAGACCGGTATCTAGTTCGCTATTGCATTATGTATCTATATATACATACCTAGCTCGACCACTTTACAAATGAGGTGGTCCCAATTATGTCAACGAAAACATCGGCTAATTACATACCTATCAATTATTTAAACATTTGCTGATAATGCTGCTAATCAACTTTGAACTGAATTGGGAATTTATTTATGTGCTAACCTATGTATAATTTGTTAATAACATCATTGAATGCCAGGATTCACAAAATATCTACTGAATAAAAATGTTCATTCACAACTGCTTCTAAATATGTGTATATTTTGACATTACTTACACCCAGAGTTTTGCGAATTAACCTCCCACATCGGTGGGTTAAACAATTAGAAAATTAATCCTAGGTTTACCTGTAACTCTTGGTGGCGCAAGATGAATTATTTGATAAACCCTTTTTTTTTTTGGGTGGGAAATTATCAAATAACTTCTCCCGCTCTGGGTGGAGCGGGAGAGTGTGTCAGACTCTTACTGACTAAAACCCACCCGTGTTCCTTCGGTTGCCCTGTTGCCGGGGGCCACGATTTCCCTATCGGTTTTCTTTGAACCCCCGGCAGGCATTGGCCCTAGCGGACCCCGTCAATTCTGCTGACATCTCTTTGAGGCGCGCGTGGAACACAACGCGCCATCGACCCGGGCTTGGTCCTTACCGGACGGCGAGCTACCCATTGCTCACCGTCCGCAAGCCCGCGCCTACGGTGGCCGGAAATTTGCTCGCGATTCCCGCCCCGGGCGTCTCGTCCTGCGGCGGTTAGGGTGAGGGCGCGAACTTTGCCTCTTCCTCATGCGTTCCGCCTCCTCCTTCGCGAGCATTACCGCTTCGAAGAAGGAGGTGACAGCCTGCCATTTCCTCTCGCTCCGTATAGCCTAAACCAGGGCCCTGAGTTAGCTGTTAACTTTGAGTTATTTACGATAATCCATGAACGTGCAAGTGGGCCTTAATGAAGTTTGTATGGAAGTTCGTAATTTTACTGATGGGAAATCCTATCACACGGCTTGTTTATTAAAAATCCCTAAGATCATGGCTATTGCCATTATCCAGATAAACTCCAGGCGAGCCTATTTTCATTATCCGGGCATAAATCCAGACCCCGGGTTGTAAGGGAGAATTTTCTAATAAAAAAAAAAAAACAAATATAACGCTTTTTTCGACCCATTCATCGAAACCAGGTTCTCACGTTGAGCAATCGCACTAGACCAACGAGATAGTCAAGTATATTTTTAGTTAAATAATAATTATTATTATCAACATTATAAAACTACTGTATTTTACTGGAAAATATTTGTTATGTGTAGAGTCTTTGTCTTAAATTAAGTACATAATTGTTCTTAAAAATAGACATGTTCTGATGATAGTTAAGATTTAAGAAAACACATGTCATGACATTTAAATTGTATTTTATCTTGTCACTGCATAGCTTTTGGGAAAATCCGAAGTCTTTGGCGTAGGTTAATAAGAAATGTTGCTCATTACTTTTCCACTGTGGTGTATGTAGGTACATAATCTTATCAGTTTGCAACCTGTCTCTTGGGTGTAGTAGTCGCTAGCACGATCGTCTTGAATTCCATGCTAGGGTCGGGGGTTGCCAACTTTTTTAATATCAAATATGGTAATATTTTCAAAGCCTTTAGAAATATATTAGATGGCGAAAAAAATAGTATGTTTTAATAACTTTTTATTTGTTAACTGCATATTTTTTGCTACTATGAACCTTTTTACATTGTATTAAAATAACAATGTAGTAGTGTCGCCTACCATATTTTTTCTTTGGAAATATAGTATTTAGGCCTCTAATATAGCGGAATACTATATAATATAGTAAGTGGGCAACCCTTCGGGAGGACCCACATTCTATTTAATCCGTCAGTCAGATAATAAAAACAATATTAGACACGTATTTTTTGCTTTAACATATTAATAAAAAAATGACTTAGATAAAACGCATTAAAGTTGTTGAGTGGGAGTCGCTACGTCACAAGTAAGTATAAAATCTACATACAAGTGACGTCACGGCACATTTTAACTCAATGTATCGCCGTAATCTTTTGACAACGTAAAAAAAGAAAAAATATGTGTTCAATATTTTTTAATAATCTACAAGACGGACAAAAAAAAATTTTTTAGTCATCATCCCTAGGTCTGCTAGGGCCGATGCCTGTTGCGAAAAATACCGAAAAGGAGATCGTGGCCCCCGGCAACATGGCAACTGAAGGAACACGGGTGGGTTTTAGTCAGTAAGAGACTGACACGCCCTCCCTCTGCGCCCAGAGCGGGAGAAGTTATTTGATAATTTCCCACCAAAAAAAAAAAGATTCATACGTTTAGTAGTCAGCCTTGTAACTACTAAAGTAATGAAGCATTCTCCATGTTGTCAAGTTTAACAAATACAATATGCTTTTTTTTATTTTGAATTATATAAAAATATATTTTTGCTGCCAGCCTTTTGTGCACTTTTCCTGTTGACAGCGATGCGGACGAATTTTTTGATGCCCTATGATTATTTCCCACGTTTTATTAACTTGTGCATATTATTATTTTAAGTCTGTTAGTTTTTAAATCATGTGTGTGTAAATAAAATGTGAAATTTTTACTAAATAAAAATCGAATAATTCTACATTCTGCTTTTCATGAAGAATTGTTGTAGAAAGCATCTTCCATTCAGAGTCACGCCCCCCATTCTGCCTACTCTATGACGTAGAATTCTATACTTCTTTATAACCAACTGATAAGCTTTTCGCCGGGATTTAGCTCAGCTTAGTAACTGTGACGTCATAATATAATTTATCTTTATTTTAACTATGCTTACGTACTGTCGGGTTATCAGAGTCACACAATCAGCTGTTACTATTGTTTAGTTATTTTTATCTTAAATGCGTTGCTAAAATTATGTCTTTTTATGTCAAACAATGTTACGTGTTTAAATTGCGCTTCAGTTAATATATAAATAGAATTTAAAATATAATATCACGTCTCTATTAAGTCACCTGACATGATTGTAAGTTTAAAAACCGAGTTGTAGATAATTTAGGTTTTTACGGGTGTAAAAATATCCAAAATACCCTTCACTTAGCCGAGAGTCACTTGTTCTTTCCTTTATTATGATATTTTTGTACTGGACCATACCTGTGGACTTTTTGAGGTTAGGAAAATAGTGAATTTTCAACCAAAAATAAAAGTCGTTTCCCATCAATGATTTTTGCACAAAGTTACTCAGTTTGATGCATAGAATGCGTGGATATCTGCTTCGTGATGGGTCTTTTTTCACACTTGTTCCTGTATCACACGAGTATTGCAGATAGAGTGGGTACCCTCATTTAGTTAGTGATGGTCTGTCACAGATAATAGAGGGCGAGCCTGTTGCCATAAACATCTTCAAACATTTTCTCTTCTTCTGTATGTGTATATGTGGGCCCCACTGAAGTTTGGCATCTACTGTTATGCCCAGAAAAACTGCCGAGTTCACAGTTTTAAGCACCTCTGTATCTAAGACGATGTTGGGTCCTAGAATTCTAACATTTGGTAGAGCGAACTTTACACATTTCGTTTTCTTGGCATTGAGAACTAGGTTATTTGTCGTTAACCAATCCATAACCATTGAGAGTGCACTGTTTACGTCGTCAAAATCTTGTCTATTCGGGTCTACTTTAAAAATAAGAGAGGTATCATCTGCAACAGTACAACCGCGACCCTGGCAGGCAGCTTTTACTACTTAATAACTTTATCATAAAATACGTAGAATTATTAACTTTTTCATGTACTCAAACATTTAGGAGTTTGGATGCAAATAATTACATCACATCAACATTAAGAAAATACATTGCATCATCATCTGCCTAGCCTTTTCCCAACTATGTTGGGGTCGGCTTCCAGTCTAACCGGATGCAGCTGAATACCAGTATTTTACATGGAGCGACTGCCTATCTGACCTCCACAACCTAGTTACTAGGTAACACGATACCCCTTGGTAAGACTGGTTGTCAGACTTTTTTGGGCTTCTAACTACCCGTAACGACTGTCAAAGATCTACAAATGACAGCCGGGACCAACGGCTTAACGTGCTTTCCGAGGCACGGAGGGGTCTTGGTATGTAAAGATGGTCACCCATCCACAGACCAACCGCGGCAAGCGTAGCTTAACCTGATCGATCGACCCGTGCAGCTCTTGTTACTTAGCTACAAGTCCCTCAAGAAAATGCATTGCATAAATGAATAATTTAAAAAACTAGCTGTTTTAGTGGATATCGGAACAATACATTTTTTTAATGACAAGAGTTCAGTCTAGAAGAAACTTGTATTGGTGTAGGTAAGTATGTCCTAATTACAGATCAATTTTTTGTTAGTCTGGCATTTGATAAAATCTTTTTGAACTTTTACTGGATTAATATTATTAGATATTATTTAATAGAGCATGAATAATATTGAGCGGCCTGCCATTTCCCGACGCCCAGGGCGTCACCTCCTGCGGCGGTTAGGGGCTTGAGGGCGCGAATTTTGCCTCTCCCTCACGCTTTCCACCTCCTCCTTCGCGAGTATTACTGCTTCGCAGAAGGAGGTGACCGCCTCCCATTTCCTGTCACTCCGTACCATGGCCCGAATCAGGGCCGGACGCGAGAGATCACCGCCGCCGATCGCCTTCACGAGGACACGGCGATGCTCCTCCCAAGCCGGGCAGACCTCCATCGTATGCTCCACCGTGTCCTTCGGGATCCACACAATGGCGACACCCGGGCATTTCCTCCCGCCTTATCCTGAACAGGAACCTCCCGAAACAGCTGTGTCCGGTGAGGACCTGCGTCAGGCGGAAGGTGAGGACGCCGTGGCGCTTCTCTAGCCATTCCTCAAAGAGGGGACTTATCGCCACAATTGTGGCGTGCCCAGCGCTTTGCGACCTGAATTGCACTTTATTGAGTCGCGTTTTATTTAAATGATTTTGCAGAGTGATCCGTCTGTATTAATTTGTAGGTACTATGAGACACAAAAAGTTGCCAGAAACATGTTGGTGGTGGTGAATAAAGATGATGAGCAGCCAAAGATGTGCTTGTGCGCATAATACCTATATCAGTTTGGCCATTTGTTATCGCCAGTCGTGAAAGCAGTACAGTACCCTTATTGCGTTTACACACTTTCAATCACAATTTGACAGATTTTGAAGAACATTGTTAATTAAAGACAACGAAAATCACGCAATTAATGTTGTTGAATTGTCAAAATAGCGCTGCATTGCCATTGTATTGTGTTACGGAATCAGTCCGCAGAGTAATCTTTCTCGGAATATTTTAAGATGACCCAAGGTGCACACAACATGTGCGCAGAGGTGGGGCATGGATCATATTTTACTCACTGCAGGACCAAATGGTTATCAGTCTACTGATAATTCAGAAATCACGTGTTATGAGTAATTTAATGACGTCTTTACTTGTTCATTTCCGAGATTAATTTGTTTTCTTATATTATTTGATAAGGTTGAAAAGTTATCTCCGAGTGTACTTAAATAATGACTGTTGTTGTGTTCAAATAAGTAGATACTAGGTATGTTGAAGCATACGTTCTAAAGGGTGAGGCAGTATGAACAACGAGAAAAAAAACGTGTGGCACTCGGGGACTGCCGCGGTAAAGCTATTGCATAGCATTTATAACCTCCATGACAACATCACGTTTCCATGACAACGTGATATTGTCATGGGAACCGTCATTACATGGTAGGCGGAGTGGGGGGTGTTAGGTTTTATTTTCGTTGCGTTACGGAATTTCTTGATTCGGTCACCGCGCTCAAAGCCCGCGATAAAAGCTATGTAATAGCTTAATTATACAAATTAAAACCCAACTACGACAACAACGCTAACTAAAAAGGTGATGCCTTGTTAAAAACAAGACAACCTCATTTGTCAAATTATGAGAAGCAGTTTAGAAGTTACGAGGGAACAGATGAATATTACGTACATACATACATACTTTTTGCTTCACCTTAATCGGGTAAAAAACCGTTGGACTTTCGAGTAGGTAACGAACCTACAGGGAAGTTAATAGCGGAGAAAAGGCCCAGTTTTCAGGTAAGGCCTAAACCCACACCCTAAACCCGGAACTTTGCCTAAACCCGCCACTCGCCAATGTTACTACTTATGTAATAGGGGGCGTCTCTATACCCATTAATCGGGTATAAATTGAGACTCTGGACTGCCACTGAGAATAAATCCTTGTAGTAAAATATCAATCCACCATACCATAAATCTAGCTAGGAAAGTTCAAAAACTATCTTTAAGATGCCGCGCACGAAATCGACTGATTTTGATAAATTTTGGTCATTAGTTGTGAGAAAGGGAAAGAATTTAAACAAAACTATTTGATTTGAAAAGTCGAGTTCTTTGTTTTGCATGTGGCTGAAAGGGATTTTTCAAATAAGTTAAGTATTCATGGAGAATCACTAATATTCCGCAATAAGTTTTCCGAAAAATTACGCAAGACAGACGTTTGATCACTTTTTTACAAGAAACTACTTTTGATTTTGAACATTTAAAATATTATCAACATCGTTGTTGGTGTTGGTTTACTTGCATGTAGCTGAACCACTTTTTTCAACTTCGATACAAAATATAGTAGAAAAATAATGTTGAAAAAAAAATTTTTTTTAAATGCTCTCAGTAATGTATTTTTGCCTAATATTTAGCAAAACATATCAAGAAATTTAAAAATCACACATTAGTCTTCAGCTATCCTTAAAATAAAATCAAAATTTTATTTTACGATTATACGTCGTAAATCAAAGGTGAAATAACCCATATTTTCGAGAGCCCAAAGGTGATGCAACTATTAACAGGTGCTGTGACTGACACGAATGGTTTAGCACCACGAAAACTGTACTTTTATACTTACACAGACTTAATGTTTCAATTATTTCAAGCTTTCTTACAATTAGATAAATTATTGATGAAAAAGGGTTTTTAAGGAGCCTTAAAAGGAGATCTAGAGTATTCTTAAAGTCAGTTAAAGTAAGTTTTTCTATCGGTACTTTCACTGCTACAAGCACCATAAATAAATCAAGCTAATATGATATGAATTTAACATTGAACGAATAGCAATAGCTAACTAAACAAAACGATTTAATTTTACCTGCAAGTGCAACTAATTACATATCTAATTTGATGTTAACTTTCCCTATTATTAGTATACTAGATAATATTGTTACGGACGAAACAGGAACAGACATAACTTATTATTTCTTCATTATTATGAAGAACAAGAAATCAAAATAAACAGTTTGTTATCAATAACATGTAACTGTGTCAACAAGAGAAATGAATGCAATAGATAACATAGGAAGCTGTGGGTTTCTTGCAAATATTGAACAAACAATATTGTTGAAATAGGGTTCTATTGTTCAAGGTTTTATAATAGCAAAGGTCATGATGCAAATAGTCATGAAAGTCTACTGTTACGCTTGAGTAGAAGGGGAGATTGGAACTTTTAGTAAAGTTTCTAACACTCCTAAAAAAAAGAATATCAATACAAAAATATGTTTAGGTATAGTGTCTATCAGAAATGTGTTGTAATATTTTGAGGGTACAGATTGGTACAGAACATCAAACTGGACAACTTTCTCAATTGGACCAGCATCGTATTTGCGAAAAAATTATTAGTTGTTCGATACAACATTTCAATAGGTTCTGCTCGATCCAATTGAATGACACATACACTTTTTGTATTGTCCTAACTAAAACGTAAATGAAAACAATTTTTGCATTATAAAGCAATTGGAAAATAAGTGAAAATTCAATGGAAAGTGATTCGATTTACAAGTCAATCTAATACAACAACATTTTAGTGAGCGTTAATAACAGATTTTGAAGTTTTCCCAAATATAAAAGATTGTAAAAAAAAACACAATGACTAAAGCAATAAGGAAATCTCTCAATTCCGAGTACAAATAGAAATAATTAGATTTGTGTGTAACAATAGTATTTATTTTGACATGTTTTAAATTAGTTCTGAGTAAGACTAAAAAAAAAAATTGTCTATTAATACTACCTACTAGTTGAATGACTCGTCGTCCTGTCCAAATTTTAATACTTCATACAAAATCCCGTAGAAAAAGGACGTTCAGTTTTTCCTGAATTGGACAATTTTCCGGGAAACTTTATTTTTTTCCCATAAAATTCCGACCACATAACATGAATATTTTAAAACAAAAAATAGCCAAGTCCTCCTCAAAAGGCCCTGCCGTTCTCAAGTGGTGCGGTTTACCAACGAACAACATTTAATTTTCGTGTGGTTACTGACTAACATGGTGTCAGAGTTTTAATTTTTATTTGCCTTAAATTATTACAGTCCTTCAAGTACCTACCTCAGAAAAGATACAGAACATAATAATCTAACTAGGAATAATAACACAGCAGCTTTACAACAAGCTCAAATCATAATAAGAGTTGAGATCATTGGTGGAGCGGTGTTGGGTCCAGGTAGCGGTGCGGGCGCGCTGCGCCCTCGTGCGGGTCCGCAGCCTGCTGGTGTGGTTTTAAAGCTGCTCATGAGCCTCTAACTTGGCTTCAAATACCGTCGGGAAATATCGCTCAGGCATGCCGGTTTCCTCACGATTTTCATTTATAAAGATAGATTATGTCACATCCAGTTTTATCTGCTTCATTGATGTAGTACTCGCAAGCGCGGCTGCTGAGCTTGAGGCCTTGGCTTCGATTCCCAGATCGGATAAAGTGTTATTACGTCAGGAATTTCTCAGTAGCAGCCCGGAGTCCGGATTTGTGTCCGGTTGATGGCAATAGGCTCGCCCCCTATTACATGGGCTGACGAATGTGGGTGTACCTACTATAGGTCACTCACACTTCTGCCTAACCTGGGCCTAATATCACAAAACTTCACAAGTCGACAAAATTGTTAAATTGTAGAAAATATTGCGTAACACAGAAATTGCAAATAATTATGTAAATTGTAGAATTGTCACTACAATTTACAAAAGTATTTGTAAGGTTTTTCCGTTACAATATTATGTGGCTTAGAGTTTTGTGGTACAGACACTTGTAAGATTTACAAATTTGTAAATTGTAATTGTAAAGTTTTGTGGTATAAGGCCCTGGCCTTATCCTTCGGGGAAACACAGGCGTGAATGTTATGTATAATTTATACATGACGCCGACGAAGCCGAGAAGACAGTCTATAAAGCCGAACTTTACCTTAAACAGTATAAGACAAAGTCCAATTTTGTAGACCGTCTGCTCCGTCACTCATACCTGTGCTAGTCTTCTGCTTTAGCTCGATGTGTCATATTTAAATGATCGGATAATCATTCATTCAATTTCATTCATCAATATAAATCATTCTTTTACTAACTCCGGTCTGTAATGTAACTGACCCACTGCAAGGCAAATGTCTCTTGACGTACAGGAAGGGATGAGAGGTACAAGGACAGACGCCAGTCTGCTACTGAGAAGTTCCTGTAGGAAAAACCCGATAATATTTTTCTCGACATGGTAATAGAACCCAGAATGCCATGCTTAGTAGTAACGCTTCTGACCACTAGTTTATCGAGAAAGTAATAGTTCTGCAAACCGAATTTCGACCATGGCGACGTTTCTGGAGACTAGCCATCGATACGGGAGATATTAGTATGCACTATAATATCTCCCGCATCGATGGCTTGTCTGTGGAAGTGTGTGCACAGACACTGGTGCACTCTCTCATCCCTCACTCTCATAGTCCGATGGGACGGCAATCTGACACGACCGGAGAGAGAGACCGGTGAGAGATCAGGCGCAGGACGTGCGTTCCGTGGCACGGGGGTATCACACCGCCAACTTCCAAACTCCGGGCTGCTTTTGAGATATTCCTAATAGAAAAATATAACAGATACTCGACCTGGGAATCGAATTTCAAGACGCCACGCTCAGTAGTCGCGTTTGCAACCACGAGACGAACGGGGCAGTCAAGACAGTACATAGATACTAAATGATATTGAAAATCATTGTTTGAATATGACTCATGAAAAAAAAGCAGGAAAAGGAAGCATTGCAAGTAAAACCACAAACAATTTGCATACTTTTGTTAAGCTATTGGTGCGTGCTGCGTAGTACGTGACCGATTGAGTGAGTGAATGAACGTGATTGACCGATAGCGTGACGAATGAACTGAAGATAAGTAGATGTTTAGGAAGTGTTGATAGTAAAATGTTTTGGTTATTATCGTTTAGAGGCAGGTGATATCGAATGAAGAGATGCGGATTAGAACAGCCCTTTCACACTTAGTTTACCTCTGATTTTCCATCTGTCGAAATCACAGTAATCTTTATTTACGTTGCAATAAGGTTGCTGTTGGATTACAAAGGACAGTACAGACAAACTATGGTCTTAATGTCCCTCGGCAAACCTCGTGTTTCGTCAGTCGTCGGATTTCTACCACTTGCCCTTTGCACTTGGTGCAGACCGGACGCTCTCAATCGACTTGGATATAGAGTTGTCTCTTTTAACTTAATGTAATTTATTTTAAAAATGGTAGGAAAGCTGCTAAAGTTGCAGGTATGACAGATAAGAATAGTAGATTGTTATACAAGGGTCGAAAGGAATTGATGACTTTCACCCGTGTAAAACACTCTACTTTTCATTTCGAATGAAAGTAAAAAGTTTTTCTAAAATATTAATTGATAATAATAACATGAGTATTCTAGTAACAATTAGTCTTCTTTAAATTTTAAATAATGGAACACACCGCGTCACCGCCGCGGGTCGTCCCGCTTGTAGGTATTTTTTTTTAATTCACACTGGCTGTTTATACACTGACAAGACTGCAGCATTTTTTTATCGATATTTTTCTATAAGGGTGGTATTACACCATTATATCTACAATCACAGATCCACGATCAAAGACATGACAGTGTAATACCTCCCTCAGTAAAAAAATTCGTAACCGGCTACCTAACCAAATGTAGTTCTATTTTTAAAATTCATTCCCGCCCTAGAGAGGGAAGCAATTACTATGAGTCTTTCCCGCCCAAGGGTGGGGAACAGCGTCTTCCACCCGCTACTCGGATCAAACAAACACTATTTTCCGAGTATGAGAAATGAAAAATAGTTTTACAGTTCACACGAGAATCAAAACAAAACAACAATAAAGTACTTAGTTCTGAATTCAAATTATTATACAAGATAAATCTAATAATTGATGGACGTGGAAATTAGCATTCGTTTGTATTCGGAAATGCGATGATACCCGAGGGACATTAAGAAAATATAAATACTGTACCTTGAAGTGCTATTCGTTCCGAGATTGAGCAGGAGGACAGGAATGTATGTTGTTTAATTTGTTGTAGAATTAACGAAAGCTGTGTGGAAATTGGTTGTTATGGTATGAGAATGTGATGCAGAGGAACGAGGAAAATGTTGTGAGGAACGTGCTGAGTATGAATGTAGATGGCTATAAGAGTAGGGGAGGACCAAAGAAACGATGGATGGACTGTGTGAGAGATGATAGGGATAGAAAGGGGGTGACTATCGAGTTGACGACTGATAAAGAAAAATGAAAGAAAAATATATGTAGCGCCGACTACAAATAAATTGGGTTATAGGCAAGAGAAGGATGATGTGGAATGAACGAAAGTATGAAGAATGATGCTATTATGATGCTGAGCTGCCCATCATTTATTTGTAAGACAGGTAGGTAGGTTAGTTAATTGATTTACAATGCTTGTAAATATGTGAACACCATGTATCCATTGCACAATAATTTTTTCTGTCATTGCTTCATTTTTAATTATTTTTACCTATTTTCGTATAGTAATCTTATTCTAGGTGCATCGTCGTCACATATAATTTTATAATTAATGTATACAAAAATATTGTAAAACATTTTAAAAGAGTAACGGTGGAGTTTCTTGCCCATTCTTCTCCATACGAAAACTACCTTTTGAAAGGGGCGACTAGAATCAATTCTATTTTTTGTACATTTTGATGTTCAAAAGTGCCTTTTATGTGCCTAATTGAAATAAATTATTTGACTTTGATTCAGGCGTGACCTTATAAATCTATTATAAAATACAATAGACGTGGATATATTTAGTAACTCTGCGTTCAGCGCTCGGTGTGGCAATGCGTCGTCTTTATGTTCGCGACAAGTCAATCGCCATCCTGAGGATGCCTCGTTGAGAGGTGAAGCACGTGTCGATTTTTTTCAGGAGTTTTTGTGGCTCTTTAGGAATAGTTTAGTGGAACAGGTTAGGTTCTAAATATATCCACTTCTATTGTATTTTTTTAGGTAGGTAGGTATTAAAAACTGTATTTTTTTTAATTTTATGTTTTTTGTTTTCTCATCTACTGTTACACACGTTTTCCTCTATGTCTACTTTCCTATCGCAGGTATGCTGGAAGAAATTTATTTAGAAACTAGCTGTTCGTGCCCGGCGTCGCCCGGGTTGTATTTCCGACTTTTCCGGTGGATTTTCCAAAATTGTCTTTCATGCAAAGGTTTGCATGATGGTTTGTTTGTTTGTTTTTTTTTTATTATGTACTCAAAATAAGCTAAACGTGAATTCATGCAAGCCTATACTCCGTTTGAAATAAGATTAGACATTTAAACAAACCTTTTTTACAGTCCGTTCAACCGATTTTGACTTCTATACCGTAGGCATAAGGATGGCATTAAAAGCAAAAAAAGTGGTTACAAACCAAATGTTTACTGCAGCTGTCATTTGTCATGCCACCAACGCAATAGAAGTCAAAATCGGTTGAACGGACTGTAAAAAAGGTTTAGTTAAACGTCTAATCTTATTTCAAACGGAATATAGTACGTTTTATTAGGTTACTCTCAGAAATTGTGCACAACGTGTCGTGAACAGAATACCGTCTTGTATGACAATAACTTTTCTTTACAACATCTGATTTCAATGAAACAAAGCCTATATTCTCTTCAAAATTATTCTCTGTCTACTTGTGAAAACTACATGAAAATCCGTTCAGTAGTTCCGGAGATGTGCGTGAACAAACAGACAGACAGTAAGCATCACTTTTGTACGTATTTTTCTTTTCTTTTCTTCTTGCCTGTTTATATGTGTGTATAAGTAGGTATCTTAGATTCTTATCCCCACGTGTCACATAATCTTTATTAAACAATGTGACTCAGTTAGTTGTTGACAGCTATATTTTGCAATTACTATTATTGATATTTAATCATAAAAATAATTGACTTATTTTTCTCAGAGCGCGTCAAGGCAAAAAAGATCTATGAAGTAAACAGTTTTTTCTACGATCGTTATTAAAAGCTTTAGTTGTAACTATTATCATAATCATAAGATACGAAATAACGCAGGAGAACCAAGGTAACCGACACAGCCCGAAGAATTGCCAAACTTAAGGGGACGATAACCGACTTTTAATGATTTTATACTGAAGATGACTACTAAACGAGTAGTGTTAATGATTTGAAAAAAATATATGTTAAATTAGAGCATTTTGTTAATATTTTAATATAGGCATATTTTTGATTATGTTTATATTACATAGTGAAATTAATTTGTAAATTTATGTCTAACGCGGATCAAAAACTGAAAATGACGCAAAATCTAACGAGCGTATTTTTCTGAAAACTTCACCATTTTAAAGATAATTAAATCATTGATCTTTTAGTATACTTGTTTTATTAAAATACTTTTTGTTTTACGTGTAATAAATTAATAATGCGTCTAATTTGGGACAGCGCTCCTTGATGGGCGAGTCCTATTGCTGGCTGGACGTTCGACGTGTTGCTTGAGCTCAGTACAGAACACGCAAGCTAACCATTCAAGGTCACTGTCATATATCTGCGTCTTAAGTGGCAAAGGGCAGGGCACATTGCTCGCAGAACGGATGGCCGATGGGGCCGAAAGGTTCTGGAGTGGCGACCGCGTACCGGAAGACGTAGCGTTGGAAGGCCTCCCACAAGATGGACCGATGACCTTGTGAAGGGCGCAGGAATCCGCTGGATGCGGAAAGCACAGAACCGGTCGAAGTGGCGGTGCTTGGGGAGGCCTATGTCCAGCAGTGGACGTCTTTCGGCTGAAATGATGATGATGATGAAGATACGAAATAAAAGATAATATAAATAAATATGTTTTATTTTAATAAGCTTGTTCTTTGACCAAGTGAATACTTTTTTGAACCATCGATAATGCGACCATGGTTGAGGTTGTTTGTTACTTTGATTATCATTTTACATAGTGGAAATACCTAGTTTGAAAGAATAGTTATAAGTAGGTATTCAACCAACCGCTGCCGCTACTCAACCAAACGTGTGAAAGCGATCTCGTACTAACGAGGAATGATGAGGCGGCCGCTATGGTTACAAATAATAAAACTACCTTAGTTAGTGCAACGATAATGGAACAGCCGTTTGAGCAAAATATAAGTACGTACGTAGACGTAATGTCACACTCAAACAAAGAAGTTAACAAATGGATAACGGTCACACATAAGAAAGAAAACAAAAATCGTTTCATCGGGAAAAGAGGAAGGGGTTTGACTGACTCTGCTGGTAGTTTTAAAGCGGCAGAAATAAAGTTACCCTTCTACATCTACAATATTGATAAAGGTGCGACAACAAATGATATTGTGAATTATATTTTTCAAAAAACGGGTGTGACTGTCGAACCGTCTAAGATGAGAATGAGACAGCCCAAAGAATATGAAGCATATAAGTTTGATATTCCCTATAGAAAGTTATCCCAGTTCATGGACGAAAACATTTGGCCGGAGGGTGTGTCTTTTAGGCGATACATATTTTTTAAAAATAAGACAAGGAATTTTAGTCGTACTATGACAATGGAGGATAACTCACACATCAATGGATAGTAAAGGATTGTTGCCATTGAGATTAATTAGTTTTAATTGCAAGGGCGTAAAAAGGTCACGCGATTGCGTAAGGTCTTTGTGTGAAACAGCAGACATTTTGGCGATACAGGAAACCTGGCTTCTGGAACCAGATATTCCAATGCTTGCAGGGATACATGAGGATTTTATGTATTCGGGAAAATCAGCGGTTGATCTAACTGCTGGTATATTGTGTGGAAGGCCGTATGGGGGTGTTGCTTTGTTATGGCGTAAGGATGTGTTAAGTGACGTATCAATAGTGCAATGCAAAAGTAACCGTATAACAGCAATAAAAGGTGCAATATCGAACCGTAAGTTATTAGTATTTAGTTTATACATGCCTACGGACTCTGCAGAGAATATTATAGAATTTAATGAGTGTCTGAGTGAAATTGTAGCTATAATCGAGACGTGCAATATTGAAAATGTTTATATATTGGGAGATTTTAATGCCCATCCTGGCGAATATTTTGGAAGGGAGTTATTAAATTTTTGTGATGAGCAGAATTTGTTGTGTGCTGACATAGCTATGCTTGGTAGTGACAGTGACAGCTATACGTTTATAAGTGATGCGCATGGGTGTAGGCGATGGCTCGACCACTGTGTGGTTACTGAGGCTGCGCGGTTAACAATAAATGATGTTTTTGTGCGTCATGACGTTTACTAGTCAGACCACTTGCCACTTCAAATTAATTGTAATCTGCATGTAACAACAGTGAAGTCGGCATGTCATAGTGTACTTGAACAAAATAATACCATTAAATGGGGAGAGAGAAGTCAATTTCAAATACGTACATACACTGCGACTTGTTCAACTTTATTGAGAGAGATAGACTTTCCTTCAGAACTGAATGAGTGTTGTGATAGGATGTGTTCTTGTGTGGAGCATAGGTCAGTTATTGACGAGCTGTACCGGAAAACAATCAAGGCACTACAGGATGCGGCAATGCGTGGTCGGGAGTCGCGTTTGGTCGAGAAGAGTAGACATGTATTTGGCTGGAATAAATATGTTAAACATGCACACAGGGAGGCCCGAGATAAATTTCAGGAATGGAAATTAAATGGTATGCCAAGGTCAGGAATTAGTTACTTAAATATGAAATGTAGTAAGAACAGGTTTAAAAGTAGGTTAAAATATTGTCAAAATCACAAAGATCAGATAAAGATGGATAATATAGCTCAAAATTATTTTCACAAAGATTTTGTAAAGTTTTGGAAACAGACCAATAAGCTGAATCCAAAACCGGGCCTTCCTCTGAGTGTGGATGGGGCGACGGACGCAAAGTGTATTGCGAATATGTTTAAAGACCATTTTAGAGTGCAGTCCGCGTTGCCCCAGGAGCAAGGTGCGACAGAGGTGGGTCTGTCTGACTCGGAGGCTCCCTGGGGTTTTACTGCTAAGGAAATTAAGCAAGTAGTGACTAATTTATCAAAGGGGAAGTCTCCGGGGCATGATGGATTAGGTGTTAAGCACTTGCTGTACGCTGGACCTCATATATACCGCATACTTGCGATGCTTTATACATTTTGCGTTCGTCACACCTATCTTCATCAGCGGACTTAGTGGAAAGTGTGGTAGTTCCTGTGATTAAAAATAAAACCGGTGATGTTTCCGACAAAAATAATTACAGGCCTATCTCTTTAGCTGCGATAGTAGGGAAGGTACCTGACGGTCTGCTTGAGCGTCAGCTTAATAGCCACATCACATTAAAGATGCGCAGTTTGGCTTCAGAAGCGAACTATCGACGGAGAGTGCTATCCTGGCGCTCAAGCAGACTGTAAGGTATTATACGGACAGATAGACGCCAGTTTATGCTACTTTTCTTGACCTTTCCAAGGCTTTTGACCTCGTATCCTATGAGAAGTTATGGTCCAAGCTCCATAGTTTAAATTTGCCTACAGAGCTAGTTAATTTGTTGAAGTTCTGGTATAGCTCGTAAACAAATCGTGTTAGGTGGTGTAATGTGTCTTCCGAGCCGTATTTGTTGCAGTGTGGTGTTAGACAGGGTGGGTTGACATCGCCTACTCTATTTAACCTCTACATGAATGACCTGATTGATGAGCTCAGCAGAACCAATGTCGGCTGTTCAATAGATAGTGTAATGGTTAACAATCTGAGCTATGCAGACGATATGGTGCTGCTGAGCCCATCAATCAGTGCACTCCGAAAATTGCTTGTTGTATGTGAGTCTTATGCGGCGACGCATGGGCTTACATACAACGTCAAGAAATCGCAGATGGTGATTTTTAAGTGCAAACATGCATCGTTAGATAAAGTTCCTCCAGTGACTATAAGCGGAACACCTTTGCAGCGTGTTGCTCAGGTTAAGTACCTAGGACATTTGGTCACGGAGGACTTATCTGATGATGCAGATTTGGACAGGGAGCGTAGGGCGTTGGCGGTTCGGTGCAATATTTTAGCCCGCAGGTTTGCACGTTGTAGTGGGGATGTGAAGGTGTATCTTTTTAAGGCCTACTGCTAAACCTTCTACACGTGCAGCTTGTGGGTGAAGTATACGCAGAGGGCCTACAACGTCCTGCGCGTTCAATATAATAATGGGTTCAGGATGTTGATGGGGCTTCCACGCTTCTGCAGCGCTTCGCAGATGTTCGCGGAAGCCCGTGTTGATGATTTTCATGCCTTAATGAGAAAGCGGGCGGCGTCAATAATGGGTAGGTTGCGTGGAAGCTCCAACAGCATCCTGAAAACATTGGTCGACAAGGTGGACAACCCCTTTATTAGGCACTGGATGAGGAGGCACGTGCCAACATGTGTTGAGCCATGTAGTTATTAGTTGTTTGGTTAGTTTGTAAGTTTTACTAACATAGTTTCTAAGTCTTTGTTACTAATACTGTATGGATTGTATGTACCTTTATGTGTGATCTGCAATAAATGAAATATATATATATTACTAGCATTTTGCTAGCCACTTTATAGGCCCTATATTCCCTGTCATGGGAATTTCGTGAAATCCTTATTCCTTATCTACATCATAAAGGGAACCTCACTCACTCACTGACAAACTCCAGTCAGTGAGTGGGTCCTTACTCACTCACAAAAAAAAACTTTTCTTTTTATAATGTATTGATTGAGACGATGCCATAGTTTCTTACTTCACGCTTCCCAAGACGAAAATAAATATCAAAGATGTTCGCATGACGATCGAGCTGGACGGATTACTTAATTGTTTTTTGAACCAATGGGAACTGTCAATACTGTTCATTGACCTATTGAAATATAGCTGGGTAAGTACACAAGTAAATGTAAATTTAAAATTTTTGCTCGCCCCTATTACAAGGGACTTAAGGGCCTTAGTTTCGTTTAGTACCGTAAAACGGTCACTTTAAACAGCTATCTTCTCATTAACGGCTTGGTTAAAAGATTTGAAAAAAATATATGTTTGCTATATATTTATGAGCAACATTTCTGAAACTGGAGTTTTTCGTATGGCTATTAATTATTTACCAAAACGCTATTTTTAGCTAATATTCCCTACTACTTCTAAACGCTTTGATGTTTGTAAATATTTTTACACTGAAAAATTGAAAACACTGGCGAAATGTGGGTGTACTATATAGGTACACATCTGCGGCCTCTACCTAACTTTTCGGGAATTACAGGCGTAATGTTGTGTGTGTGTAATGTGTGTATGCATGTTGTAAAAATAAAAAAACATTTTAGTTACATTTATAAAAGTATTAGAAACTTTATTTGCAAGTATTCTTCTGAAACTTCGTAATCTGAAACAATATGTACACACATAATTATAAAATACTAGCTGCGCCCCGCGGTTTCACCCGCATAAGACTCGATCCCGTGGGGAAAAAAAAAGTATCCTATGTTCTTTTCCAGGGCATCATCTATATATGTGCCAAATTTCATCCAAATCCGTTCAGCCGTTTTAGCGTGAAGGCGTAACAAACAAACTTACTTTCGCATTTATAATATTAAGGATTATACGTATGGAATTAGTATGTACTATTTAAGTTCTTTTGTCATACACGACATACACTACATGACGCAGGAGAAGCACAGCCTATGTCCAGCACTGGACGTCTTTCGGCTGAAATGATGATGATGATGACGTGCCACTGACTTTGCCTAGTATCTTGCTCAAAAGCTGTATTTAAAACAGGGCAAAGTCAACCTTATAAACTTTGGCACTTTCTGACTTGGCAATATTTAGTTTTCCTGTAAAGATGACTTGCCGAATTATTGACCTTTTATATGCCTTTTTTAGTTGTTCAAAAATTAATTGCAATAATTTGATTGGTTTTTGTCGTCGTGTGTCCATCTAACTATATAATTCGTTGTACCATTGTATCTTGGTAGTTGCTATAGACTTCCGTATAGTAAAAAAAAATCTTTTATTATTGACAGGTAAGTAGTAAGGTAAAAACTTGTTACTAACGGAGTTATTACGAAACATTAGGTACATACCTTTTTCGGATTACCGGACTTCGACTAAGTAGACCGTACTAAAACACAAAGTAATTTTTACCCGACTACGGCGAAGCAAAAAGGAGGGTTATGATTTTACTCATCATAATTTGACAAATGAAGTATCGTTCGAAGCGTCTTGGTCGTCCGCCAGTTATAGGCAATGTGACGTTACATTAAATTGATAAAAAGATGGGTCTCAAATGAAAGGGCTTAATTAGCACATTTCAATAATATACACAACCCAAACATAAAAACCCAAAACAAAAAAAAACCAGGGGCACGTATTCTGTTAGATTTACTTAAGGCCCTAACATTTGTGAATCCAGAATAGAGAAGAATCCAGAACAGAGTACATTTAGGAACGTTAGTGATCGGGAATCTTTCCTCTCCTGTGCTCCTAAGAATCCAAAAAGTTGAGGCCACTTTGAAGTATAAGCTACCTTGACTCGATTTACAAATTAGAAGAAAGTGGAACACACAGTGCAATTGTATTTAAAACAAAGATTGATTAATTTAATTAGAATAAGTTGTGTAGGAGGAACTACGTAGCTATAAAGTTACAAAACTAGATAACTTGAATATAATTTGAAAGACAGAACCTTGATTGAGTTCTTAGGCCTTTAATTTTGCGTATGAGTCATTCTACCAGCCACAAAATGTCTGGGAATCAACTCCGACCGGTTTTAAAATTCTGTAGAAAAATAAAGAGTTATTTTTTTTAAAGAACATGGACGTCTTGTTATTTTAGTTTCCTCTAATAGTGCTTAGATTTGTAGACTACACAGAGTAATTATTAAGTTTTATTTTAAATTAAAGAGACTAAGAAATAAATTATTTACGTAAAAATTTTTATGGACCATTTTTATCGATTTTGTTTATAATTTTGGAGTAAAGAAACCGAAATTTATAAACAAGAATATTTTATTCAATTTTGGGATCTTCCGTATAACCGGTAACCTATGACTAACTAAATAACAGTATTTTTATTACGTTTTCCGGCCGTTTTGGAACCGGTCCTATGACGTCGGCAAACATAACTGGTTGATTTCTGTTGTCAGTGACAGTGATAATATTTATTATGATAATATAACCAATCACGTGGATTCACACGGTTAACGTTTATTTATTTATAAACATGCAATAATTAAACGTGTGTGGTACCTGTTATTGTAAGTATTGCACTGACTTCTAATTTTATTGTAATTAACAGTCTTGTTGGCCTAGTTGTCGAAAACGCTATTACTGAGAGACCTCATGGTCTTGTATTCGATTAATAACGAGTAATAACAGCCGCACGGGTCGATCGATCAGGTTAAGCTACGCTTACCGCAGTTGGCCCGTGGATGGGTGACCATCTTTACATACCAAGACCCCTCCGTGCCTCGGAAAGTACGTTAAACCGTTGGTCCCGGCTGTCATTTGTAGATCTTTGACAGTCGTTACGGGTAGTTAGAAGCCCAAAAGTCTGACAACCAGTCTTACCAAGGGGTATCGTGTTACCTAGTAACTAGGTTGTGGAGGTCAGAAAGGCAGTCGCTCCATTTAAAATACTGGTATTCAGCTGCATCCGGTTAGACTGGAAGCCGACCCCAACATAGTTGTGAAAAGGCTTGGCAGATGATGAGGTCTTGTATTCGATTCCCGGGTCGGGCAAAGTATTATTGGATTTTTCCATCTAGATCTTCTCAGTAGCAGCCCGGAGTCTGGATTTGTGTCCGGTTGATGGCAATAGGCTCACCCCCTATTACATGGGACTTAAACATAACTGGCAAAATGTGTTGTTTTAAAGATATTGATTGTAATTGGTAAGTATGTTTTGTTGGTAGTTTTAAATAGGTATGTTTAATTTGCAGATACATTAAGTAGGGATATAAAAACAAAAGTTTGGATAACTGTTTAGTCTGTCATCTAATTTAATATTTTTTACAAAAACAAATCGCAGTACTGCATAAGATGTGATTAGGTATGTGCCTTAATACCTTAAGCTATAAATATCTAAACATTGTTATGGGTTTGCCCGAACAGTAAACGTTACGAAAATAACTAGTAAGTAAGCCATATTAAATTAGGTTATTACACAATAGACGAAATAATAAAAAATAATTGGGCAATCAATTTGTTTTTGCTCAATGTCTGTAATATCTTGAGTCCAAAGGCTAAAACTAAAGGTAAATCAAAGTTCACAAAACTACGCGATGTGAAGAAACTTCAGTCAAAGATTAGTCTTTCTCAATATGAAAAAAAAAATTCAATCTGCCCAGCCTTTTCCCAACTATGTTGGGATCGGCTTCCAGTCTAACCGGATGCAGCTGAATATCAGTATTTTACATGAATCGACTACCTATCTGACCTCCACAGCCCAGTAACTGGGTAATACGATATCCCTTGGTAAGACTGGTGTCTGACTTTCGGGCTTCTGACGACTCGTATCGACTGTCATAGAACTACGAATGACAGCCGGGACAAACGGTTTAACGTACTTTCCGAAGCACGGAGGAGTCTCGGTATGTAAAGATGGTCACCCATCCACGGACCAACCCCGGCAAGCGTAGCTTAACCTGGTGAATCGACCAGTGCGGCTGTTATAACTTAGCCACGAGCTACTCTTTCTCAATATGAAATGTGTGTGAATTACAAACTACGAGGTAGCTGACAGGTTTAGATTTTCTAGTTTGACGTGCCGTTGACAACAGGCTAAGGAGTTTGTATAAAAAACCGGCCAAGTGCGTGTCGGATCACGCACAATGAAGGGTTAGAGGGGATGGGATGAATTTAATGAGTTTACCTAATGAGTTTTTTCACAATCATCATCTAACCTTTAATTCAGAAAGATAGTCCAAATATTATGTCAAGTCTACCTCGCCAAGATCTAGTCTTACTTACATGGATTGTGGCTGCCACCATGAGTCAAAGTTGATGAATATTCTGTAATTTCATCGGCACAAACTTTTTTTTTTGGGTGGGAAATTATCAAATAACTTCTCCCGCTACTTCGGTTGCCCTGTTGCCGGGGGCCACGATTTCCCTATCGGTTTTCTTCGAACCCCCAGCAGGCATCGTCCCTAGCGGACCCCGTCAATTCTGCTGACATCTCTTTGAGGCGCGCGTGGAACACAACGCGCCGTCGACCCGAGCTTGGTCCTTATCGGATGGCGAGCTACCCATTGCTCACCGTCCTCAAGCCCGCGCCTACGGTGGCCGGAAATCTGCCTATGATTCCCGACGTCCAGGGCGTCTCCTCCAGCGGCGGTTAGGGGCGCGAGGGCGCGAAATTTGCCTCTCCCTCACGCGTTCCACCTCCACCTTCGCGAGCATTACTGCTTCGCAGAAGGAGGTGACGGCCTCCCATTTCCTCTCGCTCCATACCATGGCCCGAATCAGGGCCGGACGCGAGAGATCACCGTCGCCGATCGCCTCCACGAGGACACGGCGATGCTCCGCCCAAGCCGGGCAGACCTCCACCGTATGCTCCACCGTGTCCTTAGTGCACAGTTTCATTGGGTCGCACTACCCCCCTCCACCCAGTGCACCCGCCCTGTGGCTAGCATACGCAGACCCAATGAAACTCCTATACAAGTCTAGATTCCCTTCAAACCGGAATAATACAGCCACTGCAGGCAACCTTGCTTGATGGTAAACATAGGCACATCGATAGTTGTTTTTGGCCAAGAAATAGGGATTCATTGATTTTCGTTCTGTTTAATCTTCGTAAAAAAATTTAATAAGCATTTTATTCTACTGTCCCATGATTTCAAATCAAATTCGGCAGCATTGTTTAATTAGCACAAGCGTATAAACCAAATTAAGTGGGGTGGTTGCTGATTACAGTAATCAGAAAAATATATAAAAAAAAGCGGCCAAGTGCGAGTCGTACTCGCCCATGAAGGGTTCCGTAGCAGCAAGTAACATTGAATGAAAGGTAAATTGCGGTTTACGATTTATAACGTATTAAAAAAAAACTACTTGCTAGATCTCGTTCAAACCAATTTTCGGTGGAAGTTTACATAGTAATGTACATCATATATTTTTTTTAGTTTTATCATTCTCTTATTTTAGAAGTTACAGGGGGGGGGGACACACATTTTACCACTTTGGAAGTGTCTCTCGCGCAAACTATTCAGTTTAGAAAAAAATGATATTACAAACCTCAATATCATTTTTAAAGACCTATCCATAGATACCCCACACGTATGGGATTGACGAAAAAAATTTTTTTGAGTTTCAGTTCTAAGTATGGGGAACTCCAAAATTATTTGTTTTTTTTCTATTTTTGTGTGAAAATCTTAATGCGGTTCACAGAATACATCTACTTACCAAGTTTCAACAGCATAGCTTTTATAGTTTCGGAAAAAAGTGGCTGTGACATACGGACGGACAGACAGACAGACAGACAGACAGACAGACATGACGAATCTATAAGGGTTCCGTTTTTTGCCTTTGGCAACGGAACCCTAAAAACTAAATATGACCAAGGCCCTATACCAGAAAACTTTACAATTACAATTAACACATTTGTAAATCATTACGAGTGTGGAAAATTATTACAAATAATTATGTAGAAATTGTAGTGACAAGTCTACAATTTACCTATTTGTAATTTCTGCGTTCCGCCTCCTCCTTCGGGAGCATTACTGCTTCGCAGAAGGAGGTGACGGCCTCCCATTTCCTCTCCACCAGGGCCGGACGCGAGAGATCACCGCCGCCGATCGCCTCCACGAGGTCATGGCGATGCTCCGCCCAAGCCGGGCAGACCTCCAGCGTATGCTCCACCGTGTCCTCCGGGAAGGCGGCCACCTGAATATACACACTGATTACACCTAGATAGATTTGATAATCAAATAAAATTCCTATCTATAACCAAAAGGTCAGCCTAAGTGTTACGACTGCTAAGTCCTTGTGAAATGCAATTGATTGATATCTTATCTCCAGTATTACGAGTACATTGTGTAAACATATTTCAATGGCGACTGAGGTAGATTCCTCATGTTATGTCATGTAAAGTTAAGTTTAAGAAGTAAATCTTAATCTAATCTTTTTGCAAGACCTTGGGGAACAGTTTCCGTAAAGATTACCGTATATATTTTGCAAGATTATGTCATGTAGTTGCAGCTTCCCGAATCCTAAGTTTTTTTTATGTAGGGCATCTCCTAGTTGACCTCTGAGATCATTACTACTTATCCGGGCTTTCCTGTGGGTGCCTTAAGCTATTACACTTAAAACCTCCAGCCAGCGGTTATTCAACTATGCTAATTAAAACTAGGTGAACGGTCGCTAAGGGCACCCCCTGTGGGGAACGAACCTCGGCTTAGGGCGTTAACCGGAGGGAGGACATCAAGGATGGGACGATCAAAGTTTTGATCATGATTATTAATCGGGGAATTTAAAGTTACGTGCTCAGCTGCAACAACTGCTGGCATCTCGTTATCGAGCAAGGGGCAGGGGGAGTATCATTCACTTGGGGACGCGGTCGCGATCGCAAAGGACCTCGGCGGCGAGATCGGAATGACGGGAGGCGTCTGTTTCTGTACACTGTGCTGGTTTCCCTACTGCTCTCCTGGAGGAGGGTAATGGGGTCGTCAGGGTCGGTAAGGATTCGCTTAGGGCGGCGAGTTCGATTGACACTAGATGGAGTGTAACTAACGGCCTCGACAATCAGAGGGTTGCGATGTTTGGCGGCAGTATCGAAGTAACGCTTGGAAGAGCGTTTGAAAAATTGGTGGATGGTGGGGATTTTTAGGTCGAGATGGAAGATCTCATTCCTAACAAACCAGGGGCTCCCGAGGCCTTCCGAAGGCAACGGTTCTGTAATGTCTGCATCTTATGGATGTGACTGGGTCTTGCTTGTGCAAAAATAGCACCCGCATAGGTCATGATTGGGCCGAATCCTAAGTATGATAGCGTTATTCTGTTATCACTAATCGAATCATTATTTATTCATAAAGAGTTTACAGTATCTAGTCTTGTACTTAAAACTATGCTTCACTCGTCTGGGATCATCATAACTGATATTATAAATGCGAAAGTGAGTTTCATTGTTTGTTTGTTTCACGCTAAAATGCCTGAATAGATTTGGATGAAATTTTTTTTTTACTTATTTTCGTAAACTATTTTGCTTAATTTGTTTCATTTTGCCAGTTCAACAACATTCATTGCGTTATTTACGTTGTTGAGCAGATTTATTTCCAACTTATGAAGCAATGGATTGGCAATTTGTTTCAAATCGAAACAGATTGTGATTGTGTTGGTACGCAATTAGGGTACTGGATTAGGACATAGAATTTTTTCATCCCAAATTTCCTACGGGATCCAGACTTGTGTGGGTGACTTGTGTAAACCGCGGGACGCAGCTAGTAAAAATTAAAGAAAAAAAAAATAGTAAAAATCATCTGCCTAGTTGCTGTAGTCGTCGCAAGCGCAACTACTCTAGTACTCAATTCAAACGTGGGGTCTACGGGTCAGGCAGTGTCCTAGATGTTTTCAATTATGACAATTCTTAGTATCAGCTAATGTATGGATTTGGGCACGATTACTGACAATAGGCTCGCCCCCTATTTCACGGGACTTTAAGCACAGCAGATAAAATGTGGTTGTTTACTGGGTGGCAGGATATCGCTGCGAATTTCTCATCGGTTTTTTTTTTTTAAATCTGCCGTTTCATAGAAAAGTACAATATCTACGCGGTCATATGGAACAGCAGATTCTTTTTAGGGTTCCGTAGTAAAAAAGGAACCCTTATAGTTTCGTCATGTCCGTCTGTCTGTCTGTCTGTCTGTCTATCTGTCTGTCTGTCTGTCTGTCTGTCTGTCTGTCTGTCTGTCTGTCTGTCTGTCTGTCTGTCTGTAAGTATACATATTAATTACGCCAACAAAGTGGTAAAACAAAATTATGAAAAACATTTTTTTTAGGGTACCTCATACACGTAAAGTGATAATGTTTTATTTTTTATTTTTTTATCCCATAGTGTGGGGTATCATTGAAAAGGTCTTACAAAAACATTATGAGTCTGTGAAAACCATTTTTGGATTCAGAGATCCGTTTGCAAAATATTAAGTTTTAAAGTGCTAATTTTTGTCAGAGTCAAGTGCCCCCCCCCCCTGCCAGCTAAATGGTTGGTTCTGGATATGTGAAAAAAATCACAGCAGTAGCTTATATTACGAAATTAAAAGGAAAACTATCACAGCTAAGTAGGCTTTATTAGTTATCGAGTAATAATCGACCAACTTAACTTTGCAGTTGCAAAAACATGTTTTCCCATACATTCCGTATGGGAGAACATGTTTATCAACTACAAAGTTAAGTTTGTTTTTGGGATAAATTCATCCCAACTACGGAACCCTTCATTGTGCGTGGTCCGACATGCACTTGGCCGGTTTTTTTAAATAACCGACGAAAAATTTCAACGCGGGGTTCAGAATCGTGTACTGAATCCATGGTAACAGTTTTCGCGTCGATGTCCCTGCCACCCTGTATACGCCCAATATACGCCCTTTGCTAAGTCTACCTCCTTTGGGAATACAGGCGAATACTAAGATTCAATAAAGTTAGGTTAAATGAGTAGAATACGAATAAATATCCACTACTAGTTTATAAAGAACTAGCTTTTGCCCGCGGCTTCGCCCGCGTGGATGTCGGAAAATATCCCACGGGAATGTACTACCGAGATTTCATACCTAATAACAGAGGAAAACGTCATTGACTCCTACCTCTGCGCCCGCGTTGCTCCGTGTAATTTTGAAACTGTGATATCTTTTAAACTATTATAATTTTTATTATAATTTTATCAAATTTTGAAAGATAAAATGGTTATTGTGGGTCATCCTTAGAAGACAGACATATGCCATCGCAGACTTTTTTGTTGAACTTTTTAAGATGAACAATACCGTAGAAAAAAAACTTTTTACAAAAAAAAAAACAACCGACCTCCAAAAAAAAAACACTACAAAGTGAAAAATAACTTTAATTTCGGAAGTCGGTGTCTTGAGTTTTGTATTTTCGTTTTTTGCCACCGACTTCCGAAATTAAAGTTATTTTTCACTTTGTAGTGTTTTTTTTTTGGAGGTCGGTTGTTTTTTTTTTTTGTAAAAAGTTTTTATTTGTCACTTTTTAGTTTTTAGTACCTACCCCACACACATTCAAATACCACTACCTGCTACCAGTGACAGAAACTTATCATATCATCTACATATTAAGTGGGAAAAAAATACGTTTTTTGTAGCTAACTCAAAAACTATCCAAGCAAAGTTAATAAAATTTATATGGGACCAATTCCAGAGCACACCCTTTCAAACAAAAAAAGAATTTTCAAAATCGGTCCACAATTGACGGAGAAATCGGTGGACATACATAAAAAAAAAAAAAAAAAACAAACATACGCGACGAACATATAACCTCCTCCTTTTTGGAAGTCGGTTAATAAATCTGATTTATCTTTTGGGGTTAACGCAGCGCACGCCAGTAAAGCTCCTAGTCGGCATGATTTTTTCCGACTTCTTCAACAATAATCATCATATTTCAGCCAATTTACATAAAACCATAATGAATTATACACTAAAACCATCCGCATGAATCATTTCGTCCATTGGTGAAAACCGTTTGAAAATCCGATCAGTAGTTTTTGAGTTTATCGCGTTCAGACAGACAGACAGACGCGGCGGGGGACTTTGTTTTATAATATGTAAGGATAGGTATTGTTACTTACTACCACTGGTTACTAGTAAAAAATCATAAATAGGTAAGTAAAAGGCAAATATATCCACGCTATGATTAATATATATATCGACGATTTTGCACATATTTTCTGTTTTACAAGAAACGCCTAGTTCTTCCGATGTCTTAACTGGTGATAATTTTAACACGCCTGATTTGGATTGATTACGTCGAGTCAACAATTCGCGTTTGCCATCTGTTGAATGAGATCACTTATTATGTATGTAGTATGTCTTGGAAGTCTAATTTTAGTGTTTAAGATTTCGAAAACCGAAACCATGACTAGGTTGAAGTCATAGGAGTTATGATTTCTGTTTCAGAATAGGTGTTTTTTTAAACGAACATTAATCTTAAAGAAATCCTTATTAAATGATTGCTCGAGATATTAGATTCTTGGCAGACCAGAGGGTAAATGAATACCTGGATAATACGCACAGACCAGGGAAGCATGACACAAATGGGAGTAGGCCTTCACCCAGCACTGGGTAGAACAAAGCTGTCAGTGATACCGATGACTGCAAGAAGGAAACCTAAATAACACAACTTCACAAAAATAACACAAACGCAATGTACGCATTTTATTTCAATTCCTGGTATCAATTGGAACGCAAAAAATATTATGACAATAAACAATTTATTCTTGACAAAATAACGCAATTGATCTGAGACGTAAGTGACGTATGATCCAACATGGCGGCTGGCGCGTGCGCGCTATCAGCTCAAGGCAATCGGTATTTGTCTCAATTCTTTAACTGTCCGGTATTGGTAGTGTTATCTCTGGGATTGCGTCATGATTCCTGTATCATTCATAACATGTAATACAGTTCAATATTTTCGTGCCATGTTCTATCCAAAATTAAATAAACTGATAAATCACTTTCTCCAATCAGAATTATTTGAAGTAACTACTTACAAAATAGGTTCCCCTTCGGTTCAGTAGCCAATTAATATTTTCTAACAGAATTTTGGAATCTTCTAGAATCTAGAATCTTCATTTCCTATTCCGACTAACTTTGTTTGACTATTATCTAACAATCATAAGGGTCAGGGTTTCATTTAAAACATGACTGTCATGTAAGACAAAGTGTCGACTGTCCTTTTGAGGAGTACAATAAAGCAGTAATTCAAAAATAATTTATATCTATGTATCGAATGTATATGTCACCGTAAAATTATAAACTTCGTTAGTTTGTAATCTATCGGTATTATTTCCGTTAGATTAAAAACTGTCGAAAGATTGTGAACTGCGACAAATCATTTACGATTTAACGTATTATTTTTCGATAGTTTATATTATATCCATGAGAAACGAGCGTAGTAACCGCTGCCTGCAGCGCTTACTACGCTCGATCGACTCACGCGGTTGGTCACAGTTCTAACCTAACCTAACCCATTTCACCCAGTTCACAATTTTTCGACAGATTATGATCTAACGGAAATAATACCGATAGATTATAAACTAACGATGCTCACAATCTTACGGTGACATATACATTCGAAATAAAATAAAAACATTTAATCACATTAAATAATTGAAAATTATTAAATTAAATTAAAAAACGATCCTGAGCCAATATGGACCAATCCCTCCTGGATTGGTCCATATTGGCTCAGGATCGAGTTGAGTGGAAAAAGGAAAGGGAGGCCTATGATCTGCAGTGGGACAAAATGGGTTAATTATTATTATTAAATTAAAATCATAACATCATTCATTTTTTTCATCGCTTCTTATCCGGCGAAGCAAATATCGCCTGACTCGATTATTAAGTCAGGCGATATTTGTTTCACATCCACTGTCTCATTTGTATATCAAAACAGTTTTTTATATTTATTTACTTGCGTCATTAACTCATTAGTTATTAACTACCATACCAATAAGTTTTTCTTTGTATAGTTTAGGGCTGAGTTAACCGAAACGTCAAAATGTGTGGATAAAAAACCTCTCTACATTATGTTAATCCAATCGGTTTATGACAAGTAGATTTACTGATTTCTACTTTTGATAATGACAAGTTTTCATCATCATCATCAGCCTATAAATGTTCCCACTGCTGGGACACAGGCCTCCTCTCTGTGAGAGGGAGTGGGCCGTAATCCACCACGCGGGCCCAGTGCGGGTTGGTAGATGTCACATGTCTTCGAATTTTCGGTTCTAGGACATGCCGGTTTCCTCACGATGTTTTCCTTCACCGTTTTGAGAGCAGTAGTGATGAAATTAAATACACAAAGTAAAGCCCCTGTCTGGGTTCGAGTCGCGGCCGTTACCACTGGGCCACCACTGCTCTCAAGACAAGTTTTAGCGGTAGGTAACTGTTATGGTCGTACCTACATTAAGGCCCAGTCGTTAAGGCCTCGCATATCCCCTCCTTCTTAAGCATGAGTGTGACTTTTTCATTTCATCTCAGTTTATCTTGGACATTAGGGACATCGGTATAACAGTCTGAAAACGCCAACCTATCTTGAGCTTCGTGGTGGTCAATACTCGTACCTACTCTGTATGAGAAGAGACCTTTGGGACAATAATAGGTTGGTAATAATAACGCGCAAGGACAATCATTATTTTACATTATGTCCAGTGTAATTCTTCTGTTAATATTTGAACAATAAAAAAAATAAGTCCAAATTTTTTACCACGGTTTTTACTTCTATAATTTTTATTATGTAGTAGACGTCAGTAATACAAAGCCATGTAAGAAAACTAATTGTATAAAAGAAATCGTGGGAAATGCCTTTTTTATTTCTAGTTTTTTGAAGTCATAAATTTATAAATTTTTGTTATATGTTAACTTTTTGTATGACGAACAAACAGAGGTCAGTAGTAATTTAGAAGTTTCGAGACAACCGGAATATGTGTTTATATTTATAAACACAAAATAAAAAAAATGGGGTCTGGATTTGTGCCCGGTTGATGACAGTAGGCTCGCCACATGGGACATGAACATAACTGGTGAAATGTGGGTGTATTAGGTACCTACACGTCTGCCTAACCTTCCGGGGAAATACAGGCGTGATGTTATGTTATGCATAAACACAAAATTATAAGAAAGAGTGAGTTTATGATAAATTTGTATGTACATATGTTTGTAGGTATGATGTATGTCTAGGTTAGCGTTAGGGGGGTAAGGGTTTAGTCTAATTTAAGTTTTCCTGTGCCTATTGTCTTTTTTATTTATTTATTAAAACTTTATGCACAAGTTAAAAAATACTGTACAAAGGCGGACTTAATGCCTAAGGCATTTTCTACAAGTCAACCTTAGGGTGATGCAGAGACAAAACATGGCAGGTGCAACATAACCTTTCAACTGTCATTAACAAGACACAATAAAATTTTAATTGTTATCCACCTCAATGAGGCATCGTAACAGATAATGAGATAAATGATAGATAACTTGAAAATGAATACATACTAATACATAAATACATACATATAAACCGAATAAACTTTGTTAGTAGAAATAACGATAGGTAGAGGAAAAAACAAATCCAGCAAATCAGCGCTGCAAAGATTCTGCCAACTTTTCACGAATATGTTCACGTGCTTTCACTTTGAAAGATAACCGACTGGTTGCCATTCTGATGTTCAGAGGGAGCGCATTCCAAAGAAACATCGCCTGGACAAAGAAAGAAGAGTGAATAAAGCCGGAGCGGTGAGAAGGACAACGCAGAAGACGATTGTTGGTAGAACGAAGATTTTTACTATGGGCAGAGCATAGGTATTGAACATGGGAAGTGAGGTAAGAAGGAGAAGTGGGTTTGTCGAGTATAGAATACAACATAGACAGAGCCCTCAACTCTCTGCACTGACGTATGGGTAACCATTTTAAAAGCAATCGATGTGCAGACACATGATCATACTTACGAAGATTGAAGACGAATCGAATGCAGTTATTTAGAAGGCGGTCAAGTTTATTGACGAGATCTGCATTCAGGTCATAGTTTTTACACTATCCTCCTTATTTATTACCTGACTACGGCAAAGCAAAAAGGAGGGTTATGATTTTGACCGGTATGTATGTATGTATATATGTTCATCTGTTACCTCATAACTTCTAATCTGCCGATCATAATTTGACAAATGAGGTATCATTGGAAGCGTTTTGATTGTCCGCTGGTTATAGGCTATGTGACGTCACATTAAATGCAATATGGCGCCCTCTAGAGGACATAAAGTAACGAAATAAAAAATAAAAATAATTGAATTGTACCATGTTGGATATCAAATGAAAGGCCTTGACGAGCAAATTACAAATATGTATATATATCATATTTTACAAGTAAATTAATATGTTTAAATTGTTAAAAACAAGCAAAAGTGAGACTGTGCTACGTACGGCGCGGCTGTAAAATTAATACCTATTTTACCCCATAAATGCCGTGATGGTCCAGTGGTTAAGGCCTCGTCTCTCATGCATGAGGTTGTGGATTCAAATCCGGGCAGGCACCAATGTGACTTTATCAATTCAAATGTACTTTCTGAGTGTATCTTGGATATTAATAACATCGGTGAAGGAAAAACATCGTGGCGAAACCTGTGGACTTATAGTTATAAGTCTGAAATCGCCAACTCGTCTTGAGCGCGCGTGGTGATCAATGCTCGTGCCTTCTCTGTATGAGAAGAGGCCTTTTCCCAGCAGAGAGACAATAATAGGCTGAAATTAAAAAAAAAAACCATATAACCCAAAAAAAAAATTACGCTGCTCTGCAAATACGTTATCACGAAACTATAACCCTAAAATAATTTAAATAAAAAGTAAGTTTAAAAACTTAAACCCGACTAAAAGGTATGAAACAAGAAAATATTTCAGACAGAAGTCAAGGCATAGGTACAAAAATGATCAAGGTAAAGCCGTGGTCGCATGCCATTATAATTTTGTAGGTGTACAAGCATGCGACCACGGCTTTACCTTGATCATTTTTGTACCTATGTCTAGACTTCTATCTGAAATATTTTTTTGTTTCATACCTTTTAGTCGGGTTTTAGTTTTTGAACTTACTTTTTATAAACGTTGTAGTTAAGTAATGAATAGCGACTCCTTAACCATACATTTTTTTTATCTACCACGGGCAAGGTCTTGGCTTGATATCACCTGATGGTAAGTGATGATCAGGCTGAAGGTGGAAGCGAGCTTCATCCAGAATCCTCAAACACAGAGGAACTGGCTATCTTACCTCTCACTGCCGAAACACAACAATGCTATTAACATTGTTGTTATGGCGACAGATTTAGATAAAATGGTGGTAGCTAGACCAACCACCAACCAAACCGAGCAGAAAATTTTACCCCCACTGGTAATTGAACCCCAGGTGGTCAAACCAGTAGACAACAGAGGTGGTTTATGACAAAAATAATTAAACGTCTCTTAGTTTTAAGCAATGTTTATAAATGAGGGGGACTGTCTCTATGTCTGTCTTCTAACTCCCGTGTCGCAGGTCTGCTTGAAGAAATTTCTAATTAAATAAGCAGTACCCTTGTGCTCTTCTATCTCTATGTATTTTTAACCGACTTCAAATAAGGAGGAGGTTCTCAATTCGACTGTTTTTCGTTTAATGTTTGTTACCTCAGAACTTTCGACTGGGTGAACCGATTTTGATGATTCTTTTTTTATTTGAAAGCTGGTGCTTCCCGTGTCCCATATAAATTTTATTAACTTTTTGGATCGTTTTTGAGTTGGGTTCAATAATAAGTATCTTTTTTCCACTTAGTATATGGATACTTTGTGTGGGGTAGGTACCACAACTAAAGAGTGAAAAATAAAAACTTTTTACAAAAAAAATCAACCGACTTCCAAAAAAAACACTACAAAGCGAAAAATAACTTTAATTTCGGAAGTCGGTGGCAGAAAACGAAAATTCAAAACCAGAGACACCGACTTCCGAAATTATAGTTATTTTTCGCTTTGTAGTGTTTTTTTGGAAGTCGGTTGATTTTTTGTAAAAAGTTTTTATTCTCTATTAAGTGTTTTGTGTGCACATAAATAAATAAGTAAAAGAAAGAAAAAGATAATGATGAATGAAAGATGAAATGGCTAGTAAGGACCTTCTTTCTTTTTAATTTCGAAGGTCCAAGTTTCCTATTGGCTCTGCAGGTGGCCACATTGGAGATGTTGTTCAGATCGTCAAGGGTGCACGTGTATGGACGTTTGGGACACTCTAGCGATGGGGGTGACAAAGTCAAAGTCAAATCATTTATTTCAAATAGGCCCATGTATGGCACTTTTGAACGTCAAGACTTCAGATATAACGGCTATTGGAGATGTATGAAAGAGAAGACAAGCTGCGCCGACGCCCAAATTAATTGGGGTCAGGAAGAGAATGGGTGATAAGTTATATGTGAGCACCATGTATGTATCTATCACATAATTAAATTATCTGTCGTTGCTTAATTTTTAATTCTTTTTAGCTATGGTATTGTAATTTCATTCATTTTAATTGTCAGTGGTGGCCCAGTGGTAACGGCCGCGACTTACGAGTTGTAGGTCGTAGGTTCGAACCCAGACCGGTGCTTTACTTTGTGTAAATTATTTCATCACCACTGCTCTCAAAACGGTGAAGGAAAACATCGTGAGGAAACCGGCATGTCCTAGAACCGAAAATTCGAAGATATGTGAAATCTACCAACCCGCGCTGGGCCCGCGTGGTGGATTACGGCCCACTCCTTCTCACAGAGAGGAGGCCTGTGTCCCAGCAGTGGGAACATTATAGGCTGATGATGATGATGATGATAGTAATTTTATTCTAGGTACTTCGTCTTCACATATAGTTAACATATACAAACTATTGTAAAACATTTTAAAAGAGTAACGGTGGAGTTTCTTGCCCATTCTTCTCCATACGAAAACTACGTTTTGGAAGGGGCGACTAGAATCAAGTTTATTATCTTGTAAACTTTGACGTTCAAAAGTGCCATACAAACCTTATTTGAAATAAATTATTTGACTTTTGAATTTTGAATTTAACAAAAAAAAGATCGAAGGTGTAGTTGAGGATTCTTAAAAGTTTCAATAGGTACATAATAATATGTGGTAGGATGTACCGTAAGATGTCTCTCAAAATATTGAGTACGTTCTTAGTTCTGAAAATGGTGGACCCATACTTAAACAATCGAATGTAGTTAATTGATTCAGGCGTGACCTTGCGGAAATCCATTATAAAATACAATAGACGTGGATATATTTAGTAACGTGTTCCGCTTAGCTATTTCTAAAGAGCCATAAAAAACTCCTGAAATAAATCGAAACGTGTTTCACCTCTCAACGAGGCATCCTCAGGATGACGATGGACTTGTTGCCACACGGCCTGTTGCCAGGAGTTGTTTTCGGTGTTTTAGGAGTTTCAGGAGTTTTTTATGGCTCTTTAGAAATAGCTAAGCGGAACAGGTTACTAAATATATCCACGTCTATTGTATTTTTTTAATCGAAAGGGTAGGTATATTACGGTTTGAAAAACAACTTGTTCTTGATGAACTTTCAATAGTTGATTACTAGTTTGCTTAAGCTTTTAAACGTTATAGACCAAAAAAACACTGTTTATTAGGTTAAAAACATTAGTCAAGTCCTAACCTAACCTTTTTTTTTTTTTTTTTTTTTTGTTCCGAGGTGGAAAATCCTCATGGATGTCCTCCGCCCTGGGGCAGACGAAGGGGTCTGTCAGACTCCTACTGACTAAAAACCACCCCGGTGTTCCCTTCCCACACTTGGACCGGGGATCATGAGATCTAGTGCGCCTTCCATGATCCCCGACTGGTGCCGGCCCGCTTTTCCGGGCCACTTCATGCCCGCGGGGGGAGTGAGGTGAGACTCCCCCCACGACGTCAAATAGGGGCGCGCGTGGAACACTACGCGCCGCCACTTCGGGTCCTGCTGGATGGGGGGCGGCGGACGTCCCCGAGTCCGCCGTCCCTCCGGATCCGTTTACGGGGGCTGGAAGAGGGCGTTGTCCGCCCTCCGCCGACGCCCAGTCCGCCTGCTACGGATCAGGAGAGTGGTCTCAATCTCCCTCTCCCTTTCCGCAGCCTCCTTCTGCGAAACTACGGTTTCACAGAAGGAGATCACCGCATCCCACGACTCGGCGTTCCCGACCATCGAACGAGCGACAGCCGGCAGCGCCAGGTCGGTTCCGACTTCAGATACGAGGGCACGGCGTGGCTCCTCCCATGCGGTACACTCTGCTAGTGTATGCTGCACCGTGTCCTCCCGACAGTGGGTGCAGTGATGGCACCGAGCGTCCGGCTCCCTGTTTATGCGACACAGGTACTTCCCGAAGCAGCCATGCCCCGAGTGCACCTGCGTCGCCCGAAACGACAGGGAACCGTGCCTCCTCCCGAGCCATTCGTCGAGCACTGGTCGGATCGCGTCGACGGTAGCGAGGCCGGCGGTAGGGCGCAGAAGCCTGTCCCGCCATTCCGTCACCAGGACCTCGCAGAGCTGAGACCGACGAAGCTCGATCTCACGCTGCACCGGTCCACCTCCCCGTATTCGCGCCTCCTCGCGCCACCGGTGCAGTGAAGCGAGGGCTCTCGCTTCTAGGTTCCAGGGCGGGGATCCGGCCAGTGCACAAGCCGCCTCGTAGGAGATCGTGCGATACCCCCTGATAGCCCTGACGGCCATCGCCCTCTGCGGTTTTCGCAGTATTGCGATGCTGCCGGCCGCCAGGTCAGAAGCCCACACCGGGGCTCCGTACAGGGCCATGGATCGCACGATCCCCAAGTATAACCGCCTACAGGCGGTGCTCGGGCCCCCCAGATTGGGAAGCAGCGTCGACAACGCACCCGCGGCACCCATCAACTTGGGCGTCAGTTGTCGAAAGTGGGGGCTAGCATTTGTAACCTCCATGACAACATCAAGTTGTCATGGAAACCGTCATTACATGGTAGGCGGAGTGGGGGTGTTAGGTTTGATTTTCGTTACGTTACGGAATTTCTTGATTCGGTTGCCGCGCTCAAAGCCCGCGATGAAAGCTATGCAATAGCTTAAAAAGCTGAAGCTTTTCTCGATTCTTCGAATTATTTTTTTGCGCTGTGGTTCCGGGTAGTAACCACTCGATCACTTTCATGATAAGAGTGGGTATCAGCTAATGACCATTGAGCAACAGTTCTATCTACACTTGTATCCACTTTCACTAACACTTGGAGCTGTCAGATGGATTGACTTGTTTAATTACTCAAGTGCTTTTAAATTATTTTGATTGAAGTTGTTGTTGTTGTTTTTTTCACCTTATGCGTGATATTGCTCAGATTATGTTAGCTTCAGTAGCCTAATTTTACCACATTTATTGTATTAGTATTCTTATGTATAGTTTTGTATAGCTTTGGCGGTTTATTGTTTTCGTTGGCAGTACTGTGTTGTTCACAGATTTCTTTTATTATTATTCTGTTAATTATATGTGAAGACTTGTAATTGGCTGTCAGTCATATTTTCAAGTTCTTAGTCTGTTTTGTTTAGCTGTAAGTCTTCCAAAGGAAATAAATAAATAAATAAAATTAAGCATCTTTTATCGATAATTACAACTGGTTCAAATATGGATAGAACTTTGGAGAAATCGTTTTTAGATTCTATGAAAAAAATAAAAAAAAATAATGCGGAGGTTATGAAACCTATTTGGTTAAGTTTTTTCCTGTTATGTTTTAAGCTTGTAAATTCTCAGAAAGATCTAATATTAGTTCGCCTATTTTAATTTTCCTCATAATAGGAATACACGTAAAAGGTCACGTAAGCATCACTTGCTGGAAGCGACATACCTACCTCTAAATTTAGGATCGTTCCAAGAAGAACACTTCATGGTTGGTCAGGGCTGGTCAAATGTTAAATAGCGGGAGAAGTTATTTGATAATTCCACACCCAAAAAAAAAACCGACCAAGTGCGTGTCGGACCATGCACAATGAAGTGTTCCGTAGTTGGGATGAATTTATCCCAAAAACAAACTTAACTTTGAGAGAGAGTGGGACGTAAACTACCAAGCGGGTCCAGTGCGGGTTGGTAGATGTCACATGTCTTCGAATGTTTGGTTCTAGGACATGCCGGTTTCCTCACGATGATTTCCTTCACCGTTTAGAGATCAGTGGTGATAAAAAAATATTTACACAAAGTACCTAAAGTGCCTGTCAGGGTTTGAACCTACGACCTTACAACTCGTAAGTCGCGGCCGTTAGCACTGGGCCACCAACGCGCAATGATGTTTTGTTGTCAAAAAGAAACAATCATATTTTAAGACCAGATGAGGTCGTAGGTTGATAAAACTTTTTTTCTTGTCCAAAAACTTAGGTTTAACTATTAGAACATGAAAAAGCGTGAAATAAATATTTACAATAAACATTGAATAAATACCGAAATAGTAAAGGCTCTGGCATACTCACTTATATCCGATTTACGTGATCCAAAAATAGCACTGAAAACACACTTGAATAAGCACTTTTAGTTAAAAACTTGTTAAGCTTTAGAGCCCTGCTCACATGCAAAAAAAAATCACTTTTAAAACCAACCACAAGGTTTTTATTTTACATTTATTATCAAAAACGCAACAAGTTGTTATTACATCAAAATCTATAATATTTTGTACCTTCCGCACTTTTAGTATTGGAGGAAAAAGTTGAGTTAGTGATGTGCACTACTATCGATAAAAAATATCGACGAATTCCACTCCACGGCCTATGATTTTGGAAGGATCAGCCACTAAAGTCCTTTGTGCGACAAATGTATTTTCCATAACCTATACAGAAAACAACATGTTTGCATTTTCAAATCATTTGTAATTTTCTACATTATTATAATTTAACATAATAAATAATTTTCCACGTGCTAATGTATAATTGCACTGTCATTTAGGAATGATTTATAATTGTCATGTGTTAACTGATAAATGTATCGTAATGGAATAATAATATATATATACAATTCAACGTTTGTAGTAAATATTTACTTGCATACACGTAAACATCTCTGCACTAACGTTTTAAATTAATAATTATGAAACATGGCGTTTCTAACTCAAAGACATATCTGAAATATCTCAGGTGTCCTGTTCATTATTACACCGTCATCCAAATTCCAAACTCTTTAAACTGGGTATACAATAGCGGTACTGAGGAAGTAAAAATAAAATTAAAAACTTAAAAAAAAAAGACAATGGTATGTATGTCTTACATGATTTATGTACTTAAAACATAATAACCATAAGTTATTTTTTTTGGTAAATAAAAGCACAAAAATCTTCAATTACTTGGTTTTATTGTATAGTATGGGATATAAAAATTCACACGAGTTTTATTTTCAAGTACTCGTAAAACTCTGACGCCTTAGTCTACAAAGATACATTAATTAGGTAACACAAAAGTTAATAAATAGCTTCAAATGTAAATGAAGCATGATTCCATTCATATTTTAACGTGTGACAATTAAAAATTCATAATTGTAGCATCGTTACTGACTTTTAATCAAAGCTTTTCTTCATGAAAATTAATATAGTAGCATTTAGAAACTACACAAAGAATTTAAGAAACTTCCACTTCTTCGTCTGATTGAATATACTATAAATAATGTACTTCATGTAATTTTGATGTACAGGAATAAATAAATTGGTTGTCTGTAAAGTCGGTTTACGGACGATAATTTTACGTGATAACGTCACAAGTCGAACGCTTAGGCCGATTGTGCCTCTCTATCGCTTGTTCCGCGCTCTCGCTTGCATGCTCGGCTCAGGTGGAACGTGAAACTTTTCGTGCGTGCAGCCGGCGTTCATCGATCATGTCAATAAAGTGACTGAAAGTATCGATATGAAGCACATCACTAGTCCTCTTCCTCCAAGTACAACTCTTGCGCAATCGCATCGACTTTCTCCGAGTTCAGATGTTTGAAATTATAGGCAATTGTATTTACATGATTGGTTTCTATTTTTAATAAAAGATAGGCCTGTGATGCAGGCAATATAAATAATGCTGGAATAATATAATGCGAGAGTTTTCCATACATACATACTATAAATTAAAGTCGCTTTTCGTGTCTAACTACGCAACGGATTTTGATGTGGTGTTCACCCAACATTTAGAGAATTTATTACGGAAGTTTTATGTGTATAATTCACAGACATATAAAGAGTAGCAGACCAAACATTCGCTAAAAATTGCGTAGCCATTACGCACATACCGGGAGTGTTGTTAATACAGGGCCGGACTAAGGCCGGTTGCCGGTATTATCGTACGATATTGAAACAACCAATATACTTACTGAAAATCGATAATTTCTGGGTATAAGAAGTTTAGATCAATTAAACTGCCGAACGAAATTTCAAAGTTATGTGAGTAACCTATCCCTATTTATGTACATCTATGCCTATTTTTTTGTTATCCATCAGACAGATACAGGGTAACATAATTAATTTTATAATTTATTACAATAGCAAGTGTGTTTACACTGACAATCTGCACTCTGCAGTATTCTGGAACAAAGTCACCAAAAAAATTAAAAATCGTAGAGTAAACTGAGGCTCTGTTTGATAATTCAATGGTAAATGTTGTACAAAAACTTTTCACCTTTGTTGCCAAATCCGTCCCTGATTAAATAACACGGTTAAAACATAGAACGCGATGCAGATGATGTTGCTTATCAATATGGCGGCGCGGCCTAAACAAGCTACGCATCAAATTTTGTCTATGTGTGAGTCAGTGTGACAACAGGTGACAGAACGAGATACTATTTACGACTTGTTGCTTAGCAAGAAACCGGCCAAGTGCGTGTCGGACCACGCACAATGAAGGGTTCCGTAGTTGGGATGAATTAATCCCAAAAACAAACTTAACTTTGTAGTTGAAAAATATGTTCTCCCATACGGAATGTATGGGAAAACATGTTTTTGCAACTGCAAAGTTAAGTTGTTCGATTATTACTCGTTAACTTGTAGAGCCTACTTAGCTGTGATAGTTTTCATTTTAATTTCGTTATATAAACTACTGTTGTGATTTTTTTCACACACCCAAAACCAACCATTTAGCCGGCAGGGGGGGGGACACTGGGCACGCCACAATCGCGGCGATAAGACCCGTCTTTGAGGAGTGGCTGGAGAGACGCCACGGCATTCTCACCTTCCGCCTGACGCAGGTCCTCACCGGACACGGCTGCTTCGGGAGGTTCCTGTTCAGGATAAGGCGGGAGGAAACACCCGGGTGTCACCATTGTGTGGATCGGCCTGAGGACACGGTGGAGCATACGGTGGAGGTCTGCCCGGCTTGGGCGGAGCAACGCCGTGTTCTCGTAGAGGCGATCGGCGGCGGTGATCTCTCGCGTCCGGCCCTGGTTCAGGCCATGGTACGGAGCGAGAGGAAATGGCAGGCCGTCACCTCCTTCTGCGAAGCGGTAATGCTCGCGAAGGAGGAGGCGGAACGCGTGAGGGAGAGGCTAATTTCGCGCCCTCACGCCCCTAACCGCCGCAGGAGGAGACGCCCGGGGCGGGAATCGCGAGCCGATTTCCGGCCACCGTAGGCGCGGGCTTGCGGACGGTGAGCAATGGGTAGCTCGCTGTCCGATAAGGACCAAGCCCGGGTCGACGGCGCGTTGTGTTCCACGCGCGCCTCAAAGAGATGTCAGCAGAATTGAAGGGGTCCACTAGGGCCAATGCCTGCCGGGGGTTCGAAGAAAACCGATCGGGAAATCGTGGCCCCCGGCAACAGGGCAACCGAAGGAACACGGGTGGGTTTTAGACAGTAAGAGTCTGACACGCCCTCCCGCTCCGCCCAGAGCGGGAGAAGTTATTTGATAATTTCCCACACAAAAAAAAAAAAAAAAAAAGGGGGGGGACACTTGACTCTAACAAAAATTAGCACTTTAACTTAAAGCTTAATATTTCGCAAACGAATCCCTGAATCCAAAAATGGTTTGCACAAACTCACAATGTTTTTAAAGGACTTTTCCAATGATATCCCTCACTATGGGTTAAAAAAAAAAAACAACCGACCTCCAAAAAAAAAAACACTACAAAGTGAAAAATAACTTTAATATCGGAAGTCGGTGTCTTGGGTTTTGTATTTTCGTTTTTTGCCACCGACTTCCGAAATTAAAGTTATTTTTCACTTTGTAGTGTTTTTTTTTTTGGAGGTCGGTTGTTTTTTTTTGTAAAAAGCTTTTATTTTTCACTTTTTAGTTGAGGTACCTACCCCACACACATTCGAATACCACTACCTGCTACCAGTGACAGAAACTTATCATATCATCTACATACTAAGTGGGAAAAAAATATGTATTTTGTAGCTAACTCAAAAACTATCCAACCAAAGTTAATAAAATTTATATGGGACCAACTCGAGAGCACACCCTTTCAAACAAAAAAGAATTTTCAAAATCGGTCCACAACTGACGGAGATATCGGTGGACATACATAAAAAAAAAAAAAAAAAAACAAACATACGCGACGAACATATAACCTCCTCCTTTTTGGAAGTCGGTTAAAAAATAAAAAAAATATCATCACCACTTTACGTGTATGAGAGGTACCCTAAAAAAATATTTTTCATAATTTTATTTTACCACTTTGTCGGCGTAATTAAAATATATACCTATGCCAAATAACAGTTTTCTAGTACTAAGGGTCTCGGAGCTAGATCGCGGAGAGACAGACAGACAGACAGACGGACATGACGAAACTATAAGGGTTCCTTGTTTACTACGGAACCCTAAAAAAGCTATATAAATATAACTATGGATTAATGTTTGGTCTGCTATTCTTTATATATCTGTGGTATCATTTTATATTAAACTTATAAATCCTATACTATTAAACGAGCAATATTTGTACATATATTTGATAGTATTTAGATTTGTACACACGTTCTCGAAATCGACTCTAACGATTTCGATGAAAGTTGCAATATTGGGGTTTACGGGGGCGAAAAATCGATCTAGCTAGGTCTCTTATCTGGGAAAATTTAGTTTCTCCGTATTTTCACCTAAGCAGAGCTCGGTCACCCAAAGTTTAGAACAAGACAATGACATTAATAACATTATTAATGACATTAGAAAATAGACATTGTACATTATATTAGAAATTATAATGATTATTTGATCATGGCAGCATGGAATTAGTAAGTACTAACTATCATGGCAGCATGGAATAAGTAAGTACTTTATATTGATTAGTATACTATTAAATGAGCATTCTCTATTTTCACAGGAGCAGAGCTCGGTCACCCTGGTATCTACAAAATAATAAATCTCTATTTCGTCAAGTCGTAAAACCCGTACGAAGCAGGGGCGGGTCGCTAGTATACCTAAAATAATTTATATGTATACATAACATCAGAGCCTCAAGTCTGCTATTACAATAGTGTCAGAATGGTCTATCATTGATTTCATTTTGATTGATTGATTTTGACAAGTTTGGTAATCTACTAATATAATGGCGTCATTATGACTTTCCAATCAGGGATGTAACGGATATCCGTATCCGCATCCGCAACTGCGGAGCATCCGCATACATTTTGATATCCGCAAAACATCCGCATCCTCAACTTTTGATTTTAAAAGCTCCGCATCCTCATATTTTCTATGACGATGTGACCCTACGTTGTTCGCACAAATAGTGAATTTTTAGAAACTCGCGCCGTGCTAAATGGGCTAGCCAATAAGTGAGTTGCGCGTTCCTATTGGCTGAATTCGCAATGTCCTTGTCTTATGACATACGATCGGCCACACATGGCAGTGGTGTCACGACTGTCACATGTCACAATTTGAGTTACTGGGTGACGGATGGTGTTATTGTTTACTTTTTGTTTGTTCGTAGAAGTGATTTTTTTTGCAGGCGAATTACGCTACGGTAACCTAGGTACCAAATGATTACCTACAACCTAATAATATAAATACTATAAAAACAAGGGCTATCTTTTTAACGAAATCCGCATCCGCACCCTCATCCGCATCCTCAATAAGGAATTTTCCAATATCCGTATCCTCATCCGCATCCTCAAACCCGATTATCTCGATATCCTCATCCGCATCCTCATCCGTTATATGACATTCGTTACAACCCTGTTTCCAATGGTCAGCCACTGACACTCCATTGAAAGAAATGGCACTTATTGGTAATCTCGTACATAATGACAAATGAATGACTGACTTAAGCGGTATCATTGGTCGTATTGTACGACAATGTCATTATAACACAATTCTATTACAAGACCATTGACCGACCAATGATCGACCATTATGAATTTAGCAGATTACGAACTTTTAGCAAAATGACAATGGGATCGTGTTGGAATGACGAATTTGTAAAAATAGCAGACTTGGGCCCCAGGACTGTATACCCCGAAGGGTTAGGCAAAGGTGTACCAACAGCACACCCACATTTCGCCAGTTATGTTTAAGTCCCATGTAATAGGGAGCGAGCCTATTGCCATCAACCGGGCACAAATCCACACTCCGGGCTGCTATTGAGCAATTCCAAATGGAAAAACCCAATAACACTTTGCCTGACCCGGGAATCGAACCCAAGACCTCATGCTCAGCAGTAGCGCTTGACCACTAGACAACGCAGTAGGCGAGGCTAACATAATTTAAATTTTTATATATATTTTTTTTTAAATCAATTCAAATTCCAGGGCGGAAACTCGCTGAATAAAGTCATTGCAGGAGCGGACATTATTGTGCAATACTTAGGGCAGTTCCATCCTATATCCAGCAGTGGATATCTTTGAAATGATGGCAGTTTCTTCAGACTAAAGAAATGGCTTATTCAGTTCGTGTTAATTTATTTGTAGGCGAACTTCAGAACTTCAGAAATTGATACGCCTACAAATAAATTAACTTCGTGCGAATCGCCTCAAGAGAACTTTTATTATTTAAAAGTGTTGATTTGCCCGTTTCGGGCAGTAAATTCGGGCGAATCGCCAATAAGCCAAAGAAATTCAATCTGCCTAGTCTTTTCTCAACTGTGTTGGGGTCAGCTTCCAGTCTAACCGGATGCAGCTGGATACCAGTATTTTACATGAAGCGACTGTCTATCTGACCTCCATAACTCAGTGATTAGGTAATACGATACCCCTTGGTAAGACTGGTTGTCAGACTTTCGGGCTTCTGACGACCCGTAACGACTGTCAAAGATCCACGAATGGCAGCCGGGACCAACGGCTTAACGTGCTTTCCGAGGCACGGAGGAGAAAAAGTCACCCGAAAGCGGTATGCAGAAAAAGTCACCCGTCCATGGACCAACCCCGGCAAGGGTAGCTTAACCTGATGGATCGATCCGTGCGACTGTTAGTACTTAGTCACGAGCTCCTCTTCAATCCTCTTCAATTAAATAGGTAAGCCAAAGAATTTGGTTACCAACATATTGTCACCTATTCTATTTTCATACAACTATTACCTAATCCTTTACATAAATGTAAATGTGTTTCCTGTTGAATAAATTGTAACAATTATTATTCAATGACATGATTTCTTTGGGGAATTCCAGTCGACGAAAATAATAAGGTTAATATATTTCTTCGAATAGTTTTAGTGCCAGACGTGACATATTACATGTTAACCCATTCACCATTTTAAAAACTCATTCAAATTCATTTGGTAACTCAAATTATTATTTTTAGATGGAAGGAAGCTATGACTATTTTAATTCTAAGAATATGAGTACGTAGGCAGAGTTGCGGTTGACGTAGGAAAATGGAAGAATTGTGTCGGTGCAAAATGTGAAAGACATCTTACCACGATCCCAAGTCGGTCGTCCTCTCTTCCTTTTGCCTTTAATCGGGCACAAATTAAGACTCCGGGCTGCTACCGACTAACAATTTCATCAAGGAACGACGCAATAACCAGGGATCGAACCCAGGAACTCACGTGCAAGTAGTCTTGCGCTTGCGACCACTAGACCAATGAGGATGTCAAGAAATTTTATGTAGCTGTAGTTGTTGAAAGTTTTTATATATTTTTTTTTTTTTTTTTTTTTTTTTTTTTTTTTTTTTTTTTTTTTTTTTTTTTTATGTAAAAAAACCCGTGAGAGTGTTGTTAGGTGTCGTACTGAGAGTCTATTTAAGGCGACGATAACCGACTTTTAATGATTTTGTACTGAAGATCACGTCTAAACAAGTACTGTTAATGATTTGGAAAAAATATGTGTTAAATTAGAGCATTTTTATAATTACTTAATATACGAATATGTTAGATTATGTTTATATTACATGGTGAAATTATTTTTTAAAGTTATGTCTAACGCGGATAATAAATAGAGAATCACGCAAAATCTATCTGGCTTATTTTTCTGAAATTTTCACCAATTTAAAGCTAATTTAATTATTGATCTTTTAGTATATGTGTTTTATTAAAATACTTTTTGTTTTATGTTTAATAAATTAATAATGTCTAATTCGGGACAGCGCTCCTTGATGGGCGACTCCTATACTGATTGGACGTACGACGCGTTGCGTGAGCTCAGTACAGAACACGCAAGCTAACCACTCAAGATCACCGGCATATATTTGCGTTTTAAGTGGTAAACTTCAGGGAAAATAAAAAAGCCACTTTTTTACAATGGGTGCCGTCGTTTTATATTAAAAAATGTGAATTGCGTAGGTAACACACAATCAATCATAAATCGTTCTTAAAAAAAAATCTTTCTTTCTTAATTTTTCTTTCTTTGTTTTAATGGGTGTGTTTTAGTTTAATTTGTGATGTCCTGTGCGAGTCTCAATAAATACTTTTTCTTCTTCTTTGATTTTCGTGTGGATACTGGTGTCGAGAGTTTTTTGCCGCCACTGACTAAGCTTCACATGCCGTCGAAAAATATCTACCAGGGATGCCGGTTTCTTCACGATGTTTTCCATCATAATCTGAATACTTTTGAAGGATATTGTTAATCCATTGTTTCTTAAGTTCGAAAAATTTATCTGCTCAACAACGTAAATAACGCAATGAATGTTGTTGAACTGTCAAAATGAAACAGATTGTGATTGATCGTGTGACATAGATGACTGCAAAAAAGCAAGTAGTTTATTAGTGATAGTTTTGAACAAACTATTTCACAAATACGAAAATGATTTGAATCGCAAAACAAACCAGACAAACTTTGTTTTTCCAATTAACCGTCTCAAGTTTCACAACAGAGCGAGTAAAAGCCATTGACCTAATTCCATTTCACCATGTGTGCTCCAGATTCTAGTCCACTCCACTCAATTAAAGAATTCTGTTACTAATGTAAGTGTGGCGTGATCTTGATCTAATAACATTTTATTTTTAAGTGCGACGTTGCTCGTAGCAATAGGTATACTTTTAATCAATCTGCCTAGCCTTTTCCCAACTATGTTGGGGTCGGCTTCCAATCTAACCTGATGCAGCTGAATACCAGTATTTTACATAGAGCTACTGCCTAGACCTCCACAACCCTGTAACTAGGGTAATACGATACACCTTAGTAAGACTGGTTGTCAGACTTTTGGGTTTCTGACGACCCGTAACGACTGTCAAAGAAACACGAGTGACAGCCGGGACCAACGGCTTAACGTGCTTTCCAAGGCACGGAGGAGTCTCGGTATGTAAAGATGGTCACCCATCCACGGACCAACCTCAGCAAGCGTAGCTTAACCTGATGTACCGTGCGGCTGTTATTACTTAGCCACGAGCTCCTATATACAATATGCTTTACAGTAGTAAAAAAAAGAAGTTTATTTCAATTACAAAGGGCATTTAGATACATGTTTTTACCCGACTACGGCAAAGCCAAAAGGAAGGGTTATGATTTTAGCAGTCTATGTATGTATGTTTGTATGTATGTATGTATTTTTTTTACGTGTGTTCCACCGTAGCGCCTAAACTACTAAACCGATTTTGATGAATGAGGTATCAATAGATTCGTAATAATGGTCCGGGTGACATAGGCTATATAATTTTTCCCTAAATTTAATTTGATGGACTTTACACGTAAATTTCTAACCTCGAAAAAAATTAAAATGGGATGATCATGACATGTTTGGTATCAAAAGAAAGGTCTTGACGAGCACATTACAAATATGTATATAATATTATATTTTCAAAGTAAACAAATATGTTTAAATCGTTAAAAACAAGCAAAAGTGAGACTGCGCTACGTAGTATCGCAAGATGTTACCAACGTGCAGTTAATCAAATCTTAATAAGAAGTACCGATTTGTAATTCCACTCTTATGAAGAAAAAGAAGTACAACGAAATATTTATATTTTGGATTTCTTCGAAGCTCGATATCGATATATGGTGTTGGCGTCGAAATAAATCGCTCTATAAAGATAAAGATAAAGATCATTTTATTTGTCTAAACATGCGTATACATGCAAATGAAGCATGCAGGATGTCACAATTGATATATCGTCCGTACATGTTTTACCCGTAAGGCATACAAATTTATAAAATTTACAAAAAATAAATATCATAAAAACTAAATTACAAAATAAAACTAAATTCTAAAGGCACTTTGATCCAAGTATGGTAGTGTCGTTTAAAAAATCACTTATATTATAATAACACTTGTCCGTTAATAAATCTCGCATCTTTTTTTTAAACAATTTCACCGGCAATGCTTTATATGACTGTGGTATTTTATTATAAATTTTTGGAGCCATACAGAAAACGCTATGGTTTCGTCCAAAGCACTATGCACTGCTATTGGAATTTAAAATACGTTAATTACTGAACTATTGTATTACTCTACTCTTATTTACGTTTATCAAGTGTAAAAACGGAAAAGTATAAAATAAAAAATAAAGTTTAAAAAACTGTAACCCGACTACAGGAAAATAAAAATGATCTAAAAAGTACGAAACAAGCAAATATTTCAGACAGAAATCAAGACATAGGTACAAAAATGGTCAAGGTAAAGCCGTCGTCGCATGCCATTATAATTTTGTAGGTGTTCTTGGCACTAACATGGTACACAGGCATGCGACCACGGCTTTACCTTGACCATTTTTGTACCTATGTCTTGATTTCTGTCTGAAATATTTGCTTGTTTCGTACTTTTTAGATCATTTTTATTTTCCTGTAGTCGGGTTACAGTTTTTTAAACTTTATTTTTTTATTAGAGATCACCTTTTAAGCAGGAATTGCTTGTGTTAGGAGAAAGCTCTGTAAGAAGGAAATTCGACTTTAAAACAACTACCAACGTTCCTAATTCCGCTGCTAAGCAGCCTTGTACCCATCATACTTACGGTGTTTCGCTAAGTAATTTATTTTGATCCTGTATAATGTAAATGAATAGAATATTATTTATTGCTGCTGCAGGTGGTTATTAAAAAAAGTTATTCAAAACTAAAAAGCGTGTCTCTACTTATTACAACATAACTCTTGGGTGTAGGTCCATAACAGGGTTGTAACGGATGTCGTATAACGAATGAGGATGCGGATGAGGATATCAAGATAATTGGGGTTTGTGGATGCGGATGAGGATACAGATATTGGAAATTCCTTATTGATGATGTAGATGAGGGTGCGGAAGCAGATGTCGTATGAAAAATAGCCCTTGTATTTGACACCTGATACAATCGTGTCACGTGCGGCCGATCGTCTGTCACAGGACAGGGACACTGCGAATTCAGGCAACAGTGTAGCGGTTACACCGCCACATACGAACTACGCATCACAGACATGACGTCACACAAATCCTGCATCGCGCAGTTAGAGTTTACCGAGCGATCGACATATATACAAGATTTCAACTTCAAACCGATGGGCAGTTGCCCGCCAGACACAACACCCGTCTGGTAGGAGGATCCTCCATTTTCTATGGTGGATGAGTGAACTTTACACCCTGTTCCTCATGCCCCTAAATTGGTGACCCCGACGTGATGAACGTCAACGCAGCCTTCGTATAAATACTTCGGCGTGACGTCATCATCATCATAACTCCCGCAAGCTTTCGTGAGGCGACTCACACAGCCGGCCAGCACCCACGGCTTCAACGGGTATCCTGATCACCAGCATGCAGCGAACACGCATTCCTGGTCGTCACCCTCAGTCTCATCACCCCAACTCACTGGGGAATCACCACAGACAGTTCCGACTCACCGCGAACTATGTGGCACCCGGTTCCGACTCACTGGAACCACAGCTGGCACCGTGAAGCATCGCAAGATTCAGCCCACTATCGACCTCCGGTCTCCGGAGGGGAGTGATGTAGCGGTTACACCGCCACATACGAACTACGCATCACAGACATGACGTCACACAAATCCTGCATCGCGCAGTTAGAGTTTACCGAGCGATCGACATACATACAAGATTTCAACTTCAAACCGATGGGCAGTTGCCCGCCAGACACAACACCCGTCTGGTAGGAGGATCCTCCCTTTTCTATGGTGGATGAGTGAACTTTACACCCTGTTCCTCATGCCCCTAAAACAGAACACGTCACTCACACTCCGGCCCGCACATTAGCTCGGAGCGATTAAAAAAAAACACTATTTGAGCGAACAACGTAAGTAGGGTCACATCCCCATAGAAATTATGAGGATGCGGATGAGGATACGGAGCTTTTAAATTCAAAACTTGAGGATGCGGATGTTTTGCGGATATCAAAATATATGCGGATGCTCCGCAGTTGTGGATGCGGATACGGATATCCGTTACATCTCTGGTCCATAATAAGAAAATTAGTCAAAAGAATAGGTACTTATGGACAAACAAAAAACTGAACTATTCAGGTACAAGAATTATCTCAAGAATTGCTCATCATACACATTGAAGATAATATAATTATATTATATCGCTTAAAAATCCTTTAATGTAAAATATATAATATCTTCATTGGTGCCGATTCCCTTGTTCACAAACTAAACTAAATTTAAGTTCAGTGCATCTTTTTCTTTCTATTTCATTAAGAAAAGGACAGAAGATAAATTTTATTTTAGTCCTGTCAAATTAATCAGCGCCTGTCACTACTCCATACAAGTTTAGACGTGATTAAAAACTTGCCTACTAAAATTACATCAGTTTATGTCAAGCGCTAATTAATAAGGAAGGAATAAGTACATACAGATTTCGTAAAAAAGAAAACATTGGGCGGAAAATACCTGCAAAATAATAAATAGCAACAACGCTCTGATAGATGTATTTGCAATACACATAGTGCTAAATGAAAACAGCCGGGTAATTAGGTATTTAATATTTTTTCGACCGTTCCATTACTTCAACTGAGTTCTGCCATATTATGGTGTCACCGCAGCATACCACTCCTGTTATAACGATGCTGAATTTAATACCATTGCTTAGGGCTCATGTAGTCATAGAAAAGTCCATCTAGTGCAAATGTAGTGCCTGTTTTGCAAACGATAGGACACAACATCATGTGTGCGCTGATAGGTAGGTAAGTACCTGCACATTAATAAAGTAAGTTACGGAAGCTATTATGTACTTATAATGACGCGCTTTTATGCATTATATACTTATGCTAATTATAATTAGCATAAGTAATCGAAATTTTAAATTATTTGCACTGTATTCAAAGATTGCATGAAATAAAGAGGCTTTTTTTATTTTATAACTTATAAATTATAATGCTGATCATAGCTATGTTTAGGGGGCCTACCACAAGCTTATAAAGCAGTATTATTTTAATATTACTTCAGTATGGGAAAGAGATGAAGCTCTACAGACTACGGAAGAATAGACAAAATGACAAATAGTGATTGTTTATCTGTCATTTTGTCGATTCTTCCGTCGACAAAACTCGTTTCTACGGTGTTCATGCTACGCGTGCAGGTCGTACAGCTCCATCTCTTTCTCCCACTGAAGTAATATTAAAATAATACTGCTTTTGAGCTGGTGGTAGGCTCCCTGGTCTACCAGAATTTAGATTGCTTTCACAGCACAGTAATAACAGCGATCACCGAAACAACTTACCAACTTTGCTAAAGATAAACATTAAAGGAATAGATCTGCCTAGTCTTCATCTCAGTCGTCAACCCCTTTCTAGCTATATAATCTTTCTCACAATCTGTCCATCGCTTCATCGGTCTTCCCCTACTCTTATAGCCATCCACATTAATACTCAAAACTTTCCTCACGACATTTTCCTCATTCTTCCGCATAACATGCCCATACCATGACAACCGATTTCCACTCAATTTCAGTCACAGGCGCCACTTTCAGACTTGCTCTTGTATATATTATGTACTCATGTCAAATTTTATCCATTCGCGTAAAACAACACATTATCCCTCTTTGGATTCTCATCCCGTGTTCTCGTGGAGGCGATCGGCGGCGGTGATCTCTCGCGTCCAGCGTTGTCGTCACCTCCTTCTGCGAAGCAGTAATGCTCGCGTAGAAGGAGGCGGAACGCGTGAGGGAGAGGCAAAATTCGCGCCCTCACGCCTCTAACCACCGCAGGAGGAGACGCCCTGTGAGCGTCGTCGGGAATCTCGAGCCGATTTCCGGCCACCGTAGGGGCGGGCTTGCGGACGGTGAGCAATGGGTAGCTCGCCGTCCGATAAGGACAAGGTCCGGTTCGACGGCGCGTTGTGTTCCACGCGCGCCTCAAAGAGATGTCAGCAGAATTGACGGGGTCCGCCAGGGCCGATGCCTGCCGGGGTTGCGAATAAGGCTGAAAGGGAAATCGTGGCCCCCAGCAACATGGCAACTGAAGAAACACGGGTGGGTTTTAATCAGTAAGAGTCTGACACGCCATACTGCTCCACCTAGAGCGGGAGAAGTTATTTGATAATTTCCCACACAAAAAAAAATCTCATCTCAGCTACATGCAATTGCCTTTCATTCATTTCTTTTGTAGCCATACATTTTAATAAATAATGCCCTAATCAAAGGATTGTTCTAAAATTAATCTCATCATCACACCAGGACACCCCACGTGATCAATCATATGACTTCTATGGACACTAGTGCGGATCGAAGGTTAAGTTTAGCCACTTTTATTTGCATAATGGATAAGTCACGAACTCTCGCAACTGTGAGGCATAGATGTGTACAATATTACAGTAATGTAGGAGACGGTGGGTTAGTGACAACTGGGTTAGATATTTAAAGTGATTTGTGAAAGCGAAGTGATGAATTAAGTGATTATGGACTATACTATAGAGCAGGGGTTCCTAAACTTTTAAGATAACGGAACACTCACCAAATACCTTTTGTTTTATGGAACCCCATATCAAATGATAACAAATGAAAGATTTAATTTAAATAAGAACTAAAACTTTTATTAGAAATATTTTAAAAGTGAAACAATTTCCTACTTTACTTTAACTTTTAATGTGAAGAATGATATTATTTCACTGTTTTATCTATATTGCTTTATAGTTCGGTATTGTGTCCGACAGTTTTTTGCACATAATTGGGGTAGTATCCAATTTCGACCGGAATTTGTTTTTGGTATAAGTGTAAGCTGAAAAACCTGTTTCACAACGATACGTTGTGACAAATGGGAGCACAGTTAAGATAGCCTTTTGGCTACTTCAGAGTATTTACTCCTAACACCAACCTAAAACTCATTCAGGGATATAAACTCAAATGTGTGTTTTAATGTGGATGAACTTTGAAGATCTATGGATACTTCATAATCTAGGACGGTTAGCATCGCATTAAAATAATATTTGTGCTTTTTTTTTTGGTTAGGAAATTATCAAATAACTTCTCCCGCTCTGGGCGGAGCGGGAGGGCGTGTCAGACTCTTACTGACTAAAACCCACCCGTGTTCCTTCAGTTGCCGTGTTGCCAGGGGGCCACGATTTCCCTATCGGTTTTATTCGAACCCCCGGCAGGCATTGGCCCTAGCGGACCCCGTCAATTCTGCTGACATCTCTTTGAGGCGCGCGTGGAACACAACGTGCCGTCGACCCGGGCTTGGTCCTTATCAGACGGCGAGCTACCCGTTGTTCACCGTCCGCAAGCCCGCGCCTACGGTTGCCGGAAATCTTCCTGTGATTCCCGACGCCCAGGGCGTCTCCTCCTGCTCCTGCGGCGGTTAGGGGCGCGAGGGCGCGAAATTTGCCTCTCCCTCACGCGCTCCGTCTCCTCCTTCGCGAGCATTACTGCTTCGCGGAAGGAGGTGACGGCCTCCCATTTCCTCTCGCCTGTGGTATTGATTTAACATTTTTATTTGAATAATTTCGCGGAACCCTGGTGACTTTTATACGGAACTCCTAGGTTCCGCGGAACCTACTTTAAGAATCGCTGCTATAGAGTAATTATCACAGTCATTTAGTTTTCTAAACGTAAAATCTGTGTCTGTTTGTCCATTGTGTGCTTATATGTAACTTGAGAACTACGCCTAAGATTTTCTTTTTGAACAAAAAAATAGATATCCAAGAAACCAAAGCTGTTCAAAATCTTACCGTATACTGATGTAGGTACATTTTTTAACCGGGTTAGGTAGCCAAATGATTATCAAGAATATACTGAATGAGATTCCATTCTGACCTTTAACCTTTACCCAGTTAAAACCGAACCCTTTTTTGTCATAAAACGTGTTCTGATAACGCGAATGACTAATAGCAGACAATTTGTTTTATCAATGAACACGAGACTAAGGTTTATCTGAATTAGATTATTATTATTGGTTATAAATTAGAGGACTTAAATGTTATATAATAATAAACAGTTGATGATAACTGTTCAAATAATAATGACAACTTTTTAGTTTTAAAAGTCACTTTTACTGTTTCAAATATTATAATGTTTTTATTTACAAACTGTATAAATTAGAATTATTTATGTGAGAATAATAACTACGAAAAATCAAGAGTAACAAATGTATGATTAATTATTTTAGTATCTAAAACAATATTTAGTGATATTCGCGTTTAAAAATTTCATTTTGTCGAAATATCCAATGATAAGTTTTCGTTGTAAAATCATATCGACGGTTGAAAGGCTAATTGATCTAAGCGACATTTTGTAAAACTTGCAGGAGGACGGATCATAGTCATTTTTTTGAAAACAAAAAAAAATTCATAATAAACAACTATTTGATAGACTTTTATTTATTTAAATCAATCAATCATAATCAGATCTTATTTTGAAAAAAAAAAACTAATTCGTCCTCCTGCAAGTTTTACAAAATGTCGCTTAGATCAATTAGCCTTTCAACCGTCGATACAATTACAGTACTCAATGCGACGCTCGTCTATCCGACAACTACTATAGATAATCCGCCATTTTTTGCGAGTCGAGACTGGTCTACTCTGTAATCCGTTGTCATTCTAAATCTTCAGCTCGATAATCCGCCGTCTACCGTCTCTTTCATGTATATCGTACACTGTTCTATAGTTTGCTGCACGGGCGTAAGCAGCAACTCCTTCGTCTGTAATTTTTTTTTTAGTAATCTGGTGATAGTTAATTGATTCAGGCGTGACCTTGCGGAAATCCATTATAAAATACAATAGACGTGGATATATTTAGTAACCTGTTCCGTTTATCTATTTCTAAAGAGGTATAAAAAACTCCTGAAATAAATCGACACGTGTTTCACCTCTCAACGAAGCATCCTCAGGATGACGATGGACTCAGCGCTCGGTGTGGCAACACGCCGTGTTCGAGTTCGCAACAAGTCCATCGTCATCCTGAGGATGCCTCGTTGAGAGGTGAAACACGTGTCGATTTATTTCAGGAGTTTTTTATGGCTCTTTAGAAATAGATAAGCGGAACAGGTTACTAAATATATCCACGTCTATTGTATTTTTTAATCTGGCGATGGTTGGGATTTTGTGGTGGCGGATTAGTCAGACAGTATTGTACTTATATTGATAAGCGCAGTTTATAGTTTGAACTTAAATTTATGACTAGGTAAAATTTATTGTTTTCAAATAACAATTTATGTTTTTATTCTTATGTTAGCGTTGTGTTCAACGGATGTGAATTTCGAGACAGTATTTCGATAACAATAAATTGATAAACATTAAATTAAATAACTAGATGCAGGTACATAGTGAAAAGAGTAGGAAAATAATTCAGTGATGTCCTCAAAAAAGAAAAGCCGGTTTTCCCCGTTTTTGAAACAAGTGAGTATTTTCAGCTGAAATTTTATTTTACACTAGCGGACCCGACAGACGTTGTCCTGTCAAAACATTGTCCAGCGGACAAAATTATGAATCTAAACCATTCCCAGATCCCCTTGAACACACACAAAAAATTTCATCAAAATCGGTCCAGTCGTTTGAGAGAAGTTCAGTGACATACACACTCACAGAAGAATTATATATAAAGATTATCATCACAGGAAATTGCCGGAGGTGAATGAACACAGATAGATGATTCCTGCATTAGCAAAAATGCGACTTACATTGATGAAACTTATATCGAAACTTAACTGGCGAATTGTGGGTAGCTTTATAAACCTGGTGCTCAGAGGATTTGTATCCGATTGATGGCAATAGGCTCGTTGTTATGTTATGTTATAAACACATAACATCACGCTATATTCCCCGAAGGGTGAGGCAGAGGCGTACCTACACTACACCCACATTTCGCCAGTTATGTTTAAGTCCAATGTAATACCCCGGCGAGGCTTTACCATCAACCGAGCACAATTTCAGACTCCGAGCTGCTACTGAGAAATTCTAGAAGGAAATACCCAATAACACTTTACCCGACCGGGGAATCGAACCCAGAACTTCATGCTCCAGCAGTAGCACTTGCGATCATTCAAAAAGACCAACAAGGTTATATATTATTCATAATAAAATAATAATGAAACTTTTTATAAAAAAAACAACCTTCTTAAAAAAAACACTACAAAGTGAAAAATTACTTTAATTTCGGAAGTCGGTGTCTTTGGTTTTGAATTTTCGTTCTTTGTCACCGATTTCCGAAATTAAAGTTATTTTTCACTTTGTAGTGTTTTTTTGAAGTCGGTTGTTTTTTTTTGTAAAAAGTTTTTATTTTTCACTTTTTAATTGTGATACCTACCCCACACAAATTCGAATACCACTACCTGCTATGTAAATAACAGTGACAGGAAGTTATCATAATATCATCCACATACTAAGCGAGGTAAAAATACGTATTATTGAAGCTAACTCAAAAACTACCCAAGTAAAGTTAATAAAATTTATATGGGACCACCTCTGAAGTATGATCTACCAAACAAAAAAAGAATCATCAAAATCAATTCATAATTGACGGAGTAATCGTGTAACAAACATACAAAAAAAAAAACAACATACAGTCGAATTGAGAACCTCCTCCTTTTGGAAGTCGGTTAAAAACATAGCATGCAAAATTATAAAGTTAGGTGAAGGCATCAAACATCAACATTTAAAAAAAAAACATCAACATTTAAAAAAAAAAACATCAATTTTTTTATTAAAAAATTATTTTAAACTATAAAAACTGCATTCCAATAACCATTTATAAAACTTAATTTTAAATAATCTTGTATTTAATGTTTTGAAGTGCCTTGGTATTTTGTTAGATTGCTAAGCAGTTATTATTGTATTTAGCAAGTCTAGGTAAATCATTCAACACCAGTTTTTGAGGATCTCATCTGTTCCTAGGATTAACATCATTTGCAGTCTTAAATAATTGCTTATTTTAAATGTTATGTTATGTGTGTTCTTATCTGCTCTGCGGGCCCTTCGGAACCTCGTACAGATGTGATTTTATGTAGTCAAGACTACCCTACCTACTTATACTCTTTTTAACTATTAAATAATTGTGTAAATTAATTTTAAAGTATTTTTTTGATCACATTATTTCAATAGTAGATAATAATTGCAAATTAATTTTAAGAATCTAACTTTAAAATTGAATTGCATTTATTATTTTTGATCAAACGAAGGACTGTTTGATATGAAATAAAATTATAAACAAAATACTTATTTTTATTTGAAGGTATTCAAATATATTCTGTGGAACCATTTATATTTATGACCTTTTGTGTACCATATTTCATGCAAAATATATATTATTTTCTATTTTTTCCAGTGTTTCGTGACGGCAGCAGTAGGCAGCAACATCATCGGGCACGGCTGCGTGATCGGCTACCCCGCCATCTTGCTGCCACAGCTGCATTTGGTCGACTCCGAGTTTAAGCTAGACGCCGTATCTGCGTCATGGATTGGTCAGTATACGGACTCATACAGAATGAAATCTTGAATTTGAGAAAGTTTTTAACACCTCACTTTGCGTAGAATTTCAGGCATCACTGGTTTAGACAAGTTCCTTGAGAATTAGTCCAGGCAAATGTGTACAATGAAAGTTTTGGAACCAAGTTCCTTAATGCACGTTATATTCTGCACACAACAAAATGTTTTAATGTTTTTCGGCCTAGCTCTCATTCGCCGAGTGTGCAAAAGCGATTATGTTATTATGATGTCATGTTGACTTGAAAGAGCATATATGGCGATTAAGAGTATGTCATGCTCATTTAAATGTCTCCCTGATGGTGGCGAGTGTGTTGGATCATTCGGTTCCCTACAAAATGGTTGAGCGGGCCGTTGCTGATCCACGCGTCATGTTTGTGAACGGGCGCCGCGCGCGGCTTATTTTTTAAATCTTATATTTAGAATTGCTTTGTTTTTTTTATATTGTTCTCACATATAGAAGCAACAAGAATAATGTACCCAGGATTTTGTGATACAATATTTTGATTTAAAAAAGTGTCCTTAGAGTTTCTTGCCCGTTCTTCTCCATAGAGATCTACGTTTTGAAATGAGCAACTAGCTTCAGCTTTCTGACTCACTGACCGACTCTGAGCAGTGGTGGCCCAGTGGTAACGGGGGCAGTGGTGGCCCAGTGGTAACGGCCGCGACTTACGAGTTGTAGGTCGTAGGTTCGAATCCAGACCGGCGCTTTACTTTGTGTAAATTATTTCATCACCACTGCTCTCAAAACGGTGAAGGAAAACATCGTGAGGAAACCGGCATGTCCTAGAACCAAAAATTCGAAGACATGTGACATCTACCAACCCGCACTGGGCCCGCGTGGTGGATTACGGCCCACTCCCTCTCACAGAGAGGAGGCCTGTGTCCCAGCAGTGGGAACATTTATAGGCTGATAATGATAATGAAATGAAAATGACCGACTCTGACAATAATTCTAAAGTGCCTGTAAATGGTTAAATTGGAATAAATGCTTTGAGTTTGAGTTTGACAGAAAGATCATTCCAACCGGGTGTCACACGATACATCTCGTTTTTTTTCCATCACTTATTATAGAGCATGCAATAAAGTTGAAAGTTAGCGAAAAAATATATTTTTGTTATCAAGCAGCTTTGCTGTTCTTGATTGCTTCGTTATTTATATTAGGAGACGGTATCCAACTATTTGACAACGTATCGCAAAAAAAAAAAAATCTGAAACCTCTTGAGATCGATGTGCACAATGAAATCAGTTCATAGACATAGTCGTAGTTATTCTTATCAGTTTCCAAAATTCGTTATAGATTTAGCTATTAAAAATGATGAAAACCAAAGATTGGATTTGTGTAACACGAGAAAACTCTAACAAACTAAATAAATTAAATAAAGTTGTTCCAAAAGCCTTACCACGGCTTAGAAGAGTACGGTTCTCTATCTCGCTCGCTCCTATTGTTTAACCTACTTACGGGATCGCTCGCTAGCTTAGAAAATCGCCTATTGGTCCGTTGATCGGGTGGGGGATGTTGGACATCACGTCGTCAGGCTACAACACCAAAAGGATTGCGCTACTAGGAGTACCTACATTCCTACAGATATAAAAGCACGCCATCGTCGCGGGCAAAAGATTGAAGTTCCGATCACCGACGGGAAAGGACGTACCTATGTCCTACACAGTACAGACATCCTCCGCGACACTCGCGATGTTATATAAGTTTGTCGTGTAATTAGTTTGTTAAGTATAATAAACGCAATTTAATGTTCCCGCATTAAATTTGTCTTTAACTTTAACAGTTGAAAGACAAATAAGTTTTAACGCTCTCATCCATTTTCATTAACAGCATCAATCCTGGGTATCACACAGCTGGTCGGGAGCTTCATCTCACCTCCTATCATGGAGAAGTACGGCAGAAAAATGGCGCACTTCACCGCCACCGTGCCCAACCTGGTGGGGTGGTTTATCATCACCGTGGCTACGAACTTTGAGGTAAGAATCTTGAAGAATATGAGTGAATTCACGTCATATTATTGTACAGTCGATAAAAAGTAAAAGAATTAGTTTAAAGTTTTAAATGAAGCTAATGCAATTGTCGAATTATTGTTTACGTCATGCAGAACCACCATGAAATATATAATGATTATTCTAGTCGGCCTCATCAGGTTTTTTAATATTATCTTGACAAGTAAAAGTGTTTGTTTAAAAGTTTAACAAAATATCATGAATTACAGAGAGTTGAAAGGAATCAATAGTTATGCACTTCAACGTAATGCGGAAGTTAAAATACAGCTTTGTCAGCTAACTGCTGAAGATAGGCCTCTCAAATATTAATTATAATAATATATGTTACAGATCAGGGACTTGAACTGCTTATTGTTTTAGTTTGTAAATTTTACACTTCTTATTTTCTTTTAATTTCCACAGATCCTCTTCGCTGGTCGAGTACTACAAGGTCTTTCCATTGGCATGCTGTCACCCCTAAGATCAGTCCTCATCGGTGAATACGCAAGTCCAAAGAACCGCGGAGCTTTCCTCACCACCGTCTCCTTATCACAATCCTTCGGCGTCTTCTTCGCTCACCTCATTGGATCCCTCCTGAGTTGGCAGCAGACGGCTCTGGTCTGCGCATTCTTCCCTTTCATAAGCCTCGTCATGACCATATACTCGCCAGAATCACCGAGTTGGCTTGTCACAAAAGGAAGACATGAGGACTGTCGGAGGGTGTTCCGCTGGCTCAGAGGTGATGATGAAGAGGATGAGTTGGAAGAAATGATAGAAAGCAGATTACTCTTTGAGAAGGCGATGATCTCAGCGAGTTTTGGCAAAAGAAACAATCGCATCCGAAATATGGTAACAACGATCAAAAAGAAAGAATTTTATAAACCAATTATACTGATGATGCATGCTCATGTATTAGTAAACTTTGCTGGTGGTACTACCATGTCTGCATACTCAACTTTGATCATAGGAGTAGTGATGGGACCACAAGTGAATGCACATTTCTGGATGATCTTTTTGGGCGCCCAAAGATTTTTTTCAAATGCTCTAGCAGTCTATGCTATCAACAAATTCAAGAGACGAACAATGATGTTTGCGACTGGAGGCCTTGCAGTCTTCATCCAGTTCGCTTTAGCTGCATATGTATACTTTAAGCAACAAGGAACCTTACCATACGATGCTTTATGGATACCTATATTACTGATCAATTTAAAAATATTTGCTGTAGCCACAGGCATGTTACCTTTACCAAATGTTATTGGTGGAGAGGTATTTCCTTTGGAATATCGAAGTATTGGAGGAACTATCAGTCTAGTATCTTTCTCAGCAACATTCTTCATAGTCCTCAAAACTTTTACAGGGCTAGTTGAGAGTGTAGGCATGCATGGAACCTATATGGTGTATGGAACCATCATCACTTATTGTATGGTGGTCATCTGGTTCCTTCTGCCAGAGACTAAAGACAGGACTCTGCAGCAGATAGAAGATGATTTCAGAGGTAGACCGTTAGCTCCTGAGGAGATTGAAGTCAGGAAGTCTTTGCAGGCAGATCCTATTGTTGCATATAAGAGGAGAATGTCAGAGAGAAGATGTAGCAATACTATTCCATTTTAGGATTATGGTTTTAGTGTTACAAATGGTGAAAAATAGATACTAAATTGTGATAATGATAAGTATTATTTGTAAATAAATAGATGAAATAGAATAATAAATGCGAAATAATAAAAGTAAGATATTGGTTTTGATTTGGATATTCTCTACGTTTTTCCCAATCGCTTAGAAGGCGGTACTTAAATGGTTGTTTTACAATTAGACATATTCTTTATGTAGTCTTTAGAAATATCAATTTAAGCGAGTTTGCGAAAAGGTTTTTGATACCCATTAGCCATCTAAACATATTCGTAGTGTTCTTTAAAGTCAGGGATGGAGAAAGTAAATTATTGGTTTTTTCCATAGATATAACGCTAGTTTTAATAATATATCTATGGTTTTGTAAGATCAAAGAAAACTTCAAAATAAATCAGTGGTTACACAATTTTAATGAATCAAGCCGAATCAACTAAAGTCGGGGTAGTTGATCCTAGGTCTCCTGCTGGGGATCCGAGAGCTGTTCCTGAAGGCCATGGCGCTGAACCAGCACATTATCAGCACCACCATGGTGAGGACTCTGGAGACACTGCGGCTGACTTGGTTCATTGTGGTTTTGTTGGGAAATGCTGTTGAGGAAAGGCAAAGTTTAGAATAGGAATATCCTAGAGGAGTAAAAAGGAAAGGGTGGTAGGGGTACCTACTAATTTATATCAGGCTAAGACTAAATACAAACATGTAAATTAGAGACGTGTTGATAATAAACGCCAAACATTATCATAAATATTATATCACGTCGGACATGCCACAATGAGGTCGTGACTGTTAGTTCTATAGTCCACTATTGTTAACTTTGGCCAATAATTAACTTCAAATACAATAATATTAAAGTTGATCACGACTCAACAATAGTTCTACATCACAATTACCATATCGACGTAAAAACAACTATAGACCTCTAAGACTTACTAAGGGAATAGGGAAATATATCAATCTTTTAAAATCCTCATATTTGCCTATTTTTGGCATTTAATTGACGACATTAACTTAGGTTAATTTCCCACAATTTGCAAAAATTGCACTTTTTCTTAATTTTTTCAAAATATAGGGATAATAAGTTCTTAACTTAAACATTGGAATTAAAGTAAGAAGCCAGTCTGGAAGACTAGATTTGGTAAATATTAATTGGATATTCTTTATAGTTAACAATGTAATTGATCCCTAGACACTTTTGATGTGTGTGGGTGTGATTTATTTAAAAATCATTCTATGAGTACGAGGACCTACGTGTAATTAATTGTGGTTTTAGATGATTATGAGATACCTATGTAATGTCTACAAAAAAAGTCAATTTAACAAATGAAATGAAATTCAGTAACCAGTGATGAATTCAATGATACTTATTTTATGATTCTAAATTAATTATTGTTTCGCTGTTATTTTTCACAACATTATTGCTATAGAACAGATAGACAAACATTAGTAGAGAAAAAAATCAGTTTGAAATAAATGATAAAAGTTAAAATGCTAGGGGGATGTTATCACATCCCCTTAAGGTGGTCTGCAATTGCAGCTCGCGAAATTCAAATTTTCTTACGTTTTTTTGTAATTTGTAGGTTATTGTCAGGTTGTATATTGATCAAAATATGATTTGCGACTATAATAGATATGTATTTACAGAATTATAATCTAAGAATCTTTAATGTATCTCTCTGAGATTGATTTGTTCCATATGAACAAATCTCTTATGGAAAAGTTAAATAAAAAAGTCCTTAGGTGATATTTAAAATGTTTGAAATCAGGTTTTCAGTAAGTCAACTATATAAAATATCAAAAAAAAAAATTGAACCAGGTTGCTATGAGATAGATCGGTATTTTTTTTGACATTTATGAAAATGCGCTCAGTCCACTTGTGTCATGCAACATGTCTGAAAACAAAGTCAAAATAGGCAGACGGTTTCATCACAATATTGTGATGAAATTAACCGTCTGCAATTTTTTTTTGTCATAGCAGAAATGAGCTCCCGTAAAACTGGAACGTTTCTGACCGGTGCTTCTCATCGACTCAGGTTCAGAGTCATCTAAACTAACAATTTTATATGGTTTTGGTCGTGGGCTCTCACCGTACCACACTAAATTGTTAAGGAGTGTTTATTTCATTAATATCTTTTGAAATGCTGAATGTGCAGGATATTCGATTAAGCCAATAATTAGTAGATATTTCTACTAAATATTGGTGCTATTGTTATGTGATTTGATCAAGTAGTTTAGTATCTACGTAACATATGTTTTCAATAGGCCGTCAGGATTGAGGAGCTACCTTAAACGACCTGTATCTTTTTAAGGGTTTTACTACAAATTCCAAGATCGGGCCTAGAAAATCGGCTAATTTACTACTAATTATTGGTAGTCCCGCGTTTAAATATGAGACTTGGCTCCTCAATCCATACGGACACCTCAAGTCAACGCTGACTAAAATTAGAGCCCCAACTGCCAACGCACGCCGCCACGTAACAAAAATGAATCTTACATTTAACAAACATTACATTAATTAAATAGAAAAGTGAACTTTAAACTTACTTTAAAACACGAGGTACTTGTAACTACAGTGTGACACTACTGTGTGTCAAGGGATCGCCTCGCCTTATAAATAATTTGAAGTCATAAAGTTCGTTTTATTTTAATTACATCCGCCATCTTACATCACAAGTTGCAGGAATGTTGTACTTACCTACATTGTTTATATTTAATTTAAATGAACTTATTGTTGTTTGTATGATTCGATAATGCTTGCATAACTTCCTGATCGCAAAATTATACTCGTTATTGCCTCGTCCTCAATGATGAAGAGCAGTGGTGGCCCAGTGGTAACGGCCGCGACTTACGAGTAGTAGGTCGTAGGTTCGAACCCAGACAGGCGCTTTACTTTGTGTAAATTATTTCGTCACCACTGCTCTCAAAAACGGTGAAGGAAAACATCGTGAGGAAATGGGCATGTCCTAGAACCGAAAATTCGAAGACATGTGACATCTACCAACCCGCACTGGGCCCGCGTGGTGGATTACGGCCCACTCCCTCTCACAGAGAGGAGGCCTGTGTCCCAGCAGTGGGAACATTTATAGGCTGATGATGATGATAATGAATGATGATAGAAAACAAGTGTAGTCTCGACTTTATAGTCTGTGGCGTTACATCATTTGAAAGAATAAGTAAAAACAGAACACATCCTTATACGGGTGTGTGCTGTCATCTGTAACAATCTTTGTTCGGATTTTATGTCTTAGAACCGGCGTCACGTTTTCCTTAAAATTTTGTTCTTTTGTGTAAAAACTGCTCAACTAACATAAAAATGGGTAAAAGGAAGTCAGAAGAGAAGACAAAAAGGTCATACTTACCTACTGAAAAAAATTTATATTTTTTTAAAACGTATTAAATACTTAAATTCAGATTCGAGTGACGAAGGTAAAAAAAATGGCCGCTTTTTAATGTGTAGTTTTTTAGAATTTCAGTGTTTGTTTTTTCAACTATCACCTGCTTTGAATATTGAAAGCAAGGGTCTAACGCCCTGTTCTTCAGTGCGTAAAAACGCTACGCTGAAAACATGTGTTTAGTGTCATACGCTTTGCATGTGCAACTGCTCGTGGTCTACAAATGCTACAATAGCTCTAGAGCACGGTGACTTGCCTGACTTTTGGAGCGTTCTGTGGGGACGTTCAAAAGTGCCATACATGTGCCTATTTGAAACAAATGATTTGACTTTGACTTTGACGCACGTGGTTCTTTAATGGCTATATTGTAAGCGACTTGCCTGACCTTTGGGGCATTCTGTGGGAACGAACGTGGTTTTACAAGGCTATGTTGTGAGCTAAGCAACCTCTGGGGTGTGCTTTAGGGGATGGTTGACATTTTTATTAAAACCTTCAAGGGAAGTTCTGTGGGAGCTTACATGGTTATATGGTGCAATGTTTGTTAACTTTACAGCATGCATTATACGTTTCCAGATATTATAACAAGCCCAGTAAGCAATTCACCTGATAAACAGGAAAATAACTAAAATATCCCTCTATAAACTAAAGAGGTATTCTATATACTAAAGAACTTGATCGACATAAATATCTTATTTTAAAAGATATTAATGACAATGATGATATTAACACTGAATTGAATGCTGCACAGGTGTGGTCCGAGGGGCTGGGGGTCCCGGGTGTTATGACCCCTCCCAAAATCAAGCTGTCGAGAGCCTTGAATAATTTACGTATCTTACTAACTAAAACTGTAGGTACTTGAGCCGCAGTGGCCCCATATACATTAAGAAAAAGCCTGTTATCAAAATAGAGGATAATGCATGCAAGAGCGAGCGAAGTAAACTTGGGAATTTGGGCACCACTACGCTCGGGTTAAGGCCAGATTTCAAAATCTAAATTGCTGTAAAACAAGTTTAAGCTTTTCTTCTCGACAAAGTTCTCTTTCTGTAAGTCAAAAGAAAACAGAAACTATTCAAGGCGGCGTGCTAAAATTTTGAGGCTCGCTTCGCTTGCTTGTCTTGATTCTTGAGATTTTCTTCATAAGTCGACAAAGCAAGTAATTCTTCATTCTTTTGGAATGATCAAAAGAAAATCGAGCGTATCCGAGTGTACAAAATTTTTGAGTTCGTTTCACTCGCTCTTGTATTCTAGATTAAGTTGACAATGTAACTCCTATTTCTGTTTGAAAATGTAAATCAAATCCTAACCTATCCGAGGCGTGGTATTCAAATTATATAGCTAGCTTCGCTCGCTCTTGTCACCCTACATAATCTACTGTCCTAATACCTATTATTTGTAAAAAAGCTGGCGACCAGTTACCCCCTATGTAAAAACTACAGCCACGTCCCTGTATAGCATAAGTAATGACAAACTGGAGATGTACCTCTCTAAAAACAAGACATGTATTTAATACAACCCCAAATAATTCCTATTTTGGTGTCCTTAAAATACTAGATAGCCAACTAATTGCGACCAACTTGGATGTAAAACTTGTCCGCTATGAAATGACGCGCCCCACTTCTTCATTTTACGCACACAGTAATGCAGTAGTGGGGCGCGTCATTTCAGAGTAGACAAGCTATAGCGCTCGCGTAGGTACTACCGTACCGCGGTACCACTCGTTTCGCTCGCTCAGCTCGCGCGTGGTTTGTCACTGACCTAACCCGTTTTGTCGGGGTACCCTAGCTTAGTTACTGCGAAGAACTGTGAGAAAAGATCAGAAAGTTAAAAAGAGGATCAGTTATTTCAAAAAGTGTGCATCATTAGAAGTTCAAAAAGTTTTTAGAGTATCAATTAAATATTTCCTTAAAAATATTCCTCGTCACCCATGGTGACCCCCAAAACTTGGGCTGCAACCGCGCCTGATGCTTCATGAAAAAAAACATCTCAAATTGTGGTCTTTAAACATGGCTAAATCAGGCAATCCTATTAGAATGAACATTTTTGAGCTAGAAATCTTTACAGACGCCTCCTCCACAGGGTGGGGAGTGTCTTGTGACTCTCAGACTGCCCATGGGCGATAGACTGAGGATGAAGCCCGGCTTCACATTAATTCTTTGGAATTATTTGCTGCTGTATTAGGGTTAAAATGTTTTGCCAGACATTTAAGAGATTGTGAAGTCTTATTAAGAATTGATAATATGACTGCAGTATCATACATTAACAGATTAGGAGGAGTTCAATATCCCCACTTACATAAAATTACTAAGAATATTTGGCAGTGGTGTGAATCTTGAAAATTATTTTAATTTATAAAGGGAATATTCTTGTAGCGACTTCAACATTTGGAAAAGTTTCTTCTAACTTATCGGATTTTGTAAGGTTGAGATACTTAATTCTGCTGATTCCTTTCATGAAAACATTCTGATTTGAGCTCAATATAATTGTAGTCTGTGTTTGAGCTCTTAAGCATTAATATCTTCTGCAAATTCTTTGCATTTTTGTCAACTGGTCATAATCTTTTGTTAATTAGATATTCATTGAGAAAGAAAACTAAAACGTTTATCATAAAAATTAAATAAAAGTTTAAAATCTTATCTGGTGCCCGATTAATATTTCAATTCAGAAATGTTGACGGAACTTATATTTTGTGAGTATCTATCTAAAAATAGAAGAAAAAGACGCTTTTGAGTGCAAGCGTTGTATTCGGCTTACGGGGCCCCCGTGAGGTCAGGGCCACGGGCACGGGCCTCCCTATGCCCTTATGATAAAGACGGCACTGAATGGTGTAGTGTACGATTCAGTCAAGTATGTACCTACTCACATTATCTAATATGTTACTGACTTTATCCTTTCGTGCACCTGATAGATCGAGTATCCCAAAAGCAGCAAGTTTACTCTTTGCCACATAGCATGCTGTGGCCACAAAGCATGTTAGGTGAAATCTTTTGCGCAGGCGTACACTATAATTACCTACTATAAGCAAAATCATTACATTGGATTGTTGAGTGCAACCTTTACGTTTAGTAAATTTGAATTTGCGTAGAAAATAAACGATGACATACACACATATTCATAAACTCACGCCTTCTTCCCTTGGGGGTAGGCAAACTACAAAACGGCACCTACTGTACGGTGGCAGTGATAGCCTAGTGGTGTGACCTACAGACTGCCAAGTCATAGGCCTTGAGTTCGAACCCAAAGCACGCACCTCTGACTTTCGGGTATAATTATCACTTGCTTCAAAAACGGTGAAGAAAAACATCGTGAGGAAACCGGCATGCGTGAGAGATACTTCTCGATGGCATGTGAAGCCAGGTTCTCTGACACCAGGTTAGTCACTAATCACACGAAGAGAAGAGAAGACTCTAATATTGTAAACGCGAAAGTTTATGAGGGTGCAGGATGGATGGAAAGATGTTTGTTACTCTTTCACGCAAAAATGGCACACAGATAGTTTAAGTAGTATAACCTAGAACACATATGATACTTTTTATCCCGATATTCTTACGGGATCGAGACTTATGCGGGTAAAACCGCAAGGCGTAGCTAGTTAACGAGTAAACGATTATTTTACAGATTATGAGTGCAATTTCGTTACGTTGTCAATTTTAGTTACCTGCTTTACAATTATAGTCAAAATTTACTTACAGCCAAGTGTTTCAAATTAGCAGTTGCAATGTAACCAGGTTCATCATCATCAGCCTATAAATGTTCCCACTGCTGGGACACAGGCCTCCTCTCTGTGAGAGGGAGTGGGCCGTAATCTACCACGCGGGCCCAGTGCGGGTTGGTAGATGTCACATGTCTTCGAATTTTCGGTTCTAGGACATGCCGGTTTCCTCACGATGTTTTCCTTCACCGTTTTGAGAGCAGTGGTGATGAAATAATTTACACAAAGTAAAGCGCCTGTCTGGGTTCGAACCTACGACCTACAACTCGTAAGTCGCGGCCGTTACCAGGTTATCAGTTCCGAAAAGCTATTAATGGTGCGAACCGGATTTCAGGGGTAATAAGAATGCGCATACCCATTACTACCTATCTTTATGGCTTCTCAAATGTCTTAAAATGGCGTTTTGCTGAATTCGAGACTTCCTTCACTCCTCACTTGCATACTTACAGAGGACGATGGTGCTAACCTTGAGGAGAATGCTGCTGTCCTACACTACGGGAGGAACTGCTTTTTTTTCCTCGTGTAGTACGGTTAGTAACACAAGTCGATATACATATATTAATAACATTATGAGCACAAAAAAATAATTGAGCATACTGATGTTTAATTCAGATAAAACAAGTTCTTAGATGAAAAGCTAAAAAAAATTGTATCTACTAAATTTTGGGTCTATTTAGATCACATGTCATGTAAAAGTGGTAAACTACTTCTGCTGCTTTTTTTTGTTTGGGAATTTATCAAATAACTTCTCCTGCTCTGGGCGGAGCGGAAGACCGTGTCAGACTCTTACTAGAAACTCACTTGTGTTCTTTCAGTTGCCTGTATGTTGTCAGGGGCCACGGTATCCCTTTCGGACTTTCCCGCGGCCCCGGCAAGCATCGGCCCTAGTGGACCCCGTCAATTCTGCTGACATCTCTTTGAGGCGCGCGCGGAACACAACGCGCCGTCGACCCAGGCCTGATCCTTATGGGACGGCGAGCTACGCATTGCTTACCGTTACTTCTATTGCTTAAGGGGACGATAACCGACTTTTAATGATTTTATACTGAAGATGACGTCTAAACGAGTAGTGTTAGTGATTTGGAAAAAATATATGTTAAATTAGAGCATTTTCCTAATATTTTAATATAAGCATATTTTAGATTATGTTTATATTATATAGTGAAATTAATTTGTAAAGTTATGTCTAACGCGGATAAAAAACTGAGAATGACGCAAAATCTATCGAACGTATTTTTCTGAAAACTTCACTGTTTTAAAGATAATTAAATTATTGATCTTTTAGTATACTTGTTTTATTAAAATACCTTTTGTTTTACGTGTAATAAATTAATAATGCGTCTAATTTGGGACAGCGCTCCTTGATGGGCGAGTCCTATTACTGGCTGGACATACGACGCGTTGCTTGAGCTCAGTACAGAACACGCAAGCTAACCATTCAAGGTCACTGTCATGTATCTGCGTCTTAATGTGCCAACGGCATAGCAAAGAATGAGGTTTCACAAACCCTGTTGTCATGGTGTGGTTATAGATAGATGATAGGAGACCGAAAATATATGTGGTGGTACCCTTTTTATTCCGGGTGTAAGGGGATCTAGAACCGTGACGTGCTGAATTCATGATAACAGCTTGCGCCCGTGTGGTTGCTACCCATCAAAACTAATATACATACATAAACATACCAGCTTGCAACATTCCGACGGCTCTCATCATCTCTTCTCGTGACAAATGACGTCGTCCCTCCATAATGGTGCAATATTTTTCAGTTCCGATGCAGAAATTGCAATGGTTTTGTAAAAACGCTATTACACACGTTTATAGGAATCCTGATTGACAATAGATTTTCTATTTTTAATCAAAATTTGAAGAAAATTATTTATTCAATAACGATCCAAAAAAGTTAAAATAGTAATCCTCAATTGCGGCGATACTCTAAAACGTACTTGATTTCTAGATACTTTCGATGTGTGTACCTATTATATTGTAATAAAGCGGAAGAGTTCGTCTTTTTGTTTGAACGCGCTAATCTCTGGAACTACCAGCTAGATTTGAAAAAATCATGTTGCAACTTGATAACCCAATTCTCGAGGAAGGTTAACATCACGCTAGGACCCTTAGGAGCCGAGCAAAAAGAAAAAAAGTCAGAAAGAACGTTAAGCAAAATCGAAGTAATAGCGCAGGCGGGCAATGTGTCTGTTATTTAGTATGTTGTGGTATTTTACGACTTCCACGCGAACGAAGTCGCTGGCGGAAGCTAGTAATTACTATATTAGGTATTTTCATTTCTTACCAGTCAACGATGGGTCTTTTTATAAGCAATGCTATACATATAATTACTTTATCTACACCCATGCTATAAAACCTCTATAAAAGTTTCTGGAACAGTTAGCTTATTGGCAACATTATAATAGCCAGTGTCATAGTAACCATTACATCATCCAAACGAGTGTTATAATGTTGTTCAAAAATTGAAAAGTCATTTATTCAAACTAGGCTGAGAATAGCACTTTTCGAACGTGAAAATTACATGAGACAGCCCCCCTAAGACGCCCACCCTTCACCACTTCCTAGTGCCTTCAGCTGGGAAGAAGAAGTGGCGCAACAAACTCCCCAGCAGCACAGCTGTCTGTTCAAGTTATACTACATTTCAATGCTCAAGCGGGGGACAGCAGCACCCGCTGCATGCATGTGTGTGTGATGTGCTGCTGCAGGCGATATACATACGTGGCCTTGTTCTGAATTTCGTGGGAATTTCTTTATTCTTGATCTTCAATTACAAACACCCAATGGTTTCAGAAACTTTTATAGAGGATTCATATCATGGGTGTTGATAAAGTCTTGTATGCAACTGTTATAATTAGGTATTAAAACACTCATGTTTTAATACCCCTAACCGGACACAAATCCCGCGGACTCCGTGCTCCGAGCTGCTACTGACAAATTCACATTTTGTAACAAACATTTGTCAAAAATGACACGCGGATTTTTTTCCAGTGCGCCGCCTTTTGAAGGAGAGGCACCGACTCGAAGCTGCCAAACAGCCAAATTTAAACCGGTAAACTTAGCACACTTGCATCAAAATGTGCATTGTCGCCTTGCAGTGGGACTATAGTCATTTAGCCAGCACCAATTACTGGAAGATATTAAAATATAAACTTACTTTTTAAAATAACTGTTACACTCTTACACTCTTGTGTGGTTCCTTAGAATAGCGTCGAATCCTCTGACCCAAGGGTACACAGTCAACAGTTCCTCCAGAACACAAACATTGACAAAGTAATCAACATTATCAACTATTGCAGATATTATAAATACAATCACTACTGCTATTATTATTGCCTTGAGGGTCATTTTATTTTAAAAGTAATTTTTTTTTTTCAGTTTATTTAATTCCTCTTAACGTTCACTTCAACTGTCGCTTGAACTAAAACAAATATTAAAATATTCAGAAGTAGTGTTTAAAAATATTAAGCCGACATTTTTTAGACTAATTTATAGAGTCTAGTCGGTAATGGCTTATCATTTAAAAACATTAACTTATTCTAACTAAAAGTTGTTAATGAAATATAAAATAAAACTATTTTACAAGGGAAAACTACAATGATAAAAAACACAGCTCTTCTGTCAAGAATTACGTCGAAAACTAGCTCGTTTGATTTTTCCTGTTATTATAATCTTTCTTTCAATGGTTTTGTACAAGGCGACTTATAAATGCTTTAATTGCACTTCATCAGGGAACAAAAACATCATGAAAAAGTACTGTCAACCGCACATCAGTGATAACACATTTTGAAAATTACCCTTACTTAGTAGGCTAGTACGACATAAAGACGCTGCCAATGTCAAATTGTTACCATTGATGTTCGGTTCTAATTTATTTGTCTGAATGCATCACTATAGCACATAAAATTTTATCGGAGAGGCAACCGGATGGCGAGTGATAATCTGGGTCTTGAAGTGATACCGAACTCCCCTTACCGTCCGAATGGACCCCAAATGGACGGGGGTGGAGATATGGGGGATGGGGGCCTAACAGTTTTTTTGACATGGCATTAAACATTTAAGCTCTATTATGTGAAAGGCATTTATGTGTATCAACGCCATCCAGTTGCCACCCTCCAACATCGTTATAATTGAAATAATGTATATAATTCTTGCAACTTCTTACCGATGATTTGTCACCGAAAATGTGGGTTCATTTTATCAAAACCAGAGGGCATTGATACACACAAACTCCTTGCACATAATAGAGCTTAAATTTTGAATGCCATGTCAAAAAATAAAATGTTAGGCCTCAATCCCCCTCCACCCCCGTCCATTTGGGGTCAATTTGGACGGCACGGGGGAGTTCGGTATCACTTCAAGACCCAGATTACCACTCGTCATCCGATTGCCTTACCGATTAAATTTTACGTGCCATTGCCTTGAATAGTATGTAAATCAATGTTTAGAATAAAAGGGGTATTTCTCAATTAAAATAAACTGACAGAATAAGTGTTTTTCTAATAATCATTTATACTGTTAATTAAAAAAATATATATAAGGGACCAAATATTGAGCCTTGCGAAACCCCCATTTAGTGAAATCAAAATCATTGTGTAGAATTAGGTTATTAATGTTGAAATAAAACTTTTATTACAATATTATTCGAACAATAATTTATTACGTTATTCATTTATTTACATATAATATCAAGTTTTATATAAATTAGTTAAAACTACCTTGTCCAACGCTATTTACAAGACAATACTCATATTACCCTTGTTCACACTTATAGCTTTTTATTTTCAAAAGTGTTATTCTTATCTAAAAAAATACTGTTCTTCTTATCCACTATACGTACAAATCTCCTTACTTTACTAACTTTATACCTAATATCAAACAGGATTGTTATTCGCTTTGGAAGGAGTACTTCAATAAATGATCCCAAGAAAAAGGAATCTGGTACAAAACGATCCAACCGCACCCCTTGAACTCACCGTGGATAGATAATCAGCTGTTGAAAAGATGTGATACTGTTATCGCACTAAGACTTCGTTCCGGACACATCCCGTGTAATAAGTTCTTATACCTAATGGCAAAATCAACATCGACTAATTGTGATTTTTGTACTAATTCCATTGATGATGTTTATCACATTTTAACCGAGTATGTCCGCAACGAGGAATTCAGATGGTAGAATTAGAGAGGTAGGTTACTATAATAGTGCTTTAGCTGTGCCATTGTCTGATGCAGCTAAAGTACTTTACAAATTAGCTATGCTATGATTTTGTTAAGTGGAAATTGGTATGATTTTGTTAAGCTAACCAGGGCGGCATAATTGCATGTGTGACAAAGCCCTTTCATTATGAATAAAAAAAAAATATATACGTACAAAGAATTTCATCCAAGTATCACATATAAGTTATCACTTTACATTTATTTATACTACAGGACTACTGCATCTTCTGTCTTTACTATGTAACTTCCATGACGTCAAAGATTGAGTGGACTTTAACTCCTCAGGAGATAACGGTCTACCTCTGAATTCATCTTCAATATCTTGAAGAGTTCTATCCTTCGTTTCAGGCAGGAAGAAGTATGCTATCACAAGACAGTAGCCGACTATAGCAGTATAGATGCAGTAGGCTCCATGAATACCTATAGTACCAAAGAAAAATGGAACTGTCTTAACTATAATAAAAAGATTGGAAGACAGGAATAGGACACTGATACCTCCAGCTAAGCTTCTGTATTCTAGAGGGAAGAGTTCACCAGCGATGATGAAAGGCAACGGGACGGTACCAGTTGCGATTGTAAACATGTGAAGATGGACCAACGCCACACCAACAGCTGGGTGGTCAAGGAAAGGAGGTAGCATACCCTGGCCTTTACAGTAAGTGTAAGCTGCTGTGAGCAAGAAAGCAATAATATTGACAATGACAGTAGCAAACAGCATTGTCCTTCTATTAATCTTCTTTATAACTACTACTGCTATGGCATTCGAAAATATTCTTTGGGCATCAAGAGTAATAACTAAGAGAGCTATGTTAACATTAGTACCAATGACGTGATGGAAAATATCAATCGTGTATGAAGCTAGAATGTTTGCTCCTGCCCATTGTCCTAAAGTATAAATATGCATCATAATAAGAATAGGTTTGTAGAACTCCTTCTTCTTTACAGTAGCACTAAAGTAGACAATACCACTTTTGATTTTCTTGCCAAAAGACTGAGAGATATTCGCATCCGCTTTAGATTCTCTGACTATTATACTGGCTTCAATCATCTTGTGCAATTCCTCTTCTTCATTCTCATTTCTTAGCCAACGGAAAACTCTCTTACAGTCTTCATACCGGCCTTGATCTGCGAGCCAACTTGGGGACTCGGGAGAGTAAATAATAATGACCAGATCAACAAAGGCAATGCACGCACATACTAAGGCAGTCGTTTGCCAGTGTAGGTAAGACCCCATAGTATGAACTGTTAACACTCCCGTGGCTATACATAACGAAATCATGGTCAAAAATGCTCCTCTATTATGAGGGCTAGTATACTCTCCAATGAGAACAGGTCCTAGAGAAGCACTCATGCCCATAGATAACCCTTGAAGGAATCTAGCAACGAGTAGAATAGGGACACTCTTAGCCAGGATGATCAAGAACCAGCCAGTGATGAGGGGCATGATGCTGATGAGGTTCGCGGTTCTTCTACCGTAGTTCGCCATGATGGGAGGGACGATGAAGTTGCCGGCCACGAGAGCGAAGCCGATGATTGAAGCTGGAAAGAGATAAAACGTTAAGTTAATATACATAGGATGGCAAACAGTAAACAATGAGTATTTGTCTTTGCCTATTGCGACTGTATTGCCAAGTTGTTGTTTTAAATCTACGCAATGTCAATTGTTAACAATAAATAGATTTTAATACACAAGAGAAATAATTCATTTGCTGGTCGTAACTAAGATTGACTTATGATTTCATTCTTCGTCATGACTCATGATCTCAGCATTAAAAGCTTCTGCGAGTGATAACTTTGTACTGACAATTAAGTACTTCCGATACACTCTGGGGAATTTTGCTGACTATCTAAGCTTATTGGCTCATCTTTTGAACACAACTCGTGTCGCCACAAGAGAAAATGAGATCAGCATTGCATTATTTTTTTAGTGGCACTCCGCAGACGTGATGGGATATCGAATATCTTATAACAATAAAACATTTAAAAATATCTAAACACATAATTTCAAGTACCGGCTTCAAGCTGACTACGGAGTCAACAGACGCTTTTTTTTGCTTTTATTATCATTAGATATTGATTCACTGGCTTATTTAAAGCTCGTCTTTCTACTTAATCAAATATTTCTAATTAGCTAATAACTTACCAATCCAAGAGCCAGAAGAGTCATCTATGGGAATGATGGAGTTGGGTTTTCTGAGCTGGGGCAACAGGATGGCGTTGAAGCCCAAGACGAGGCCGTGAGCCGCCATGTTGAGACATACCCCGAACGTCACCAAACACTGGAACATGACAACAATAATATTTTAGATTTATTTTATATTATGGTATACAGACAGAAGCATGTCAATCAAGATACTTAATTTCGTTGGACAAGGGAAACCAGAGATTACTTCTAATAATAATAATAGTTCTCCAGACAAAACACACAGACAGAGCTCGACTAAAATGTATACATAAGACCTTTATTGTAATACCTGTGTTCACAAATAAAGATTGATTGATTGATTGAATAACAGTCATGGCCGCCAAGATTAGCCTTCGGCGCGAGAGTGCACAAGTGTGTTCGTAGAGAAGTCTCTCTTCCCACACTCTCATAGTTCAATGGGTCGGCAATTCGAGACGACCGGAGAGAGATCAGGCACACAGAGACAAAGAGATATAGGGACTACTTCTAGAGAGAAAACGGAAAGGCAGTAGCTTCCTAGGATCACTAATTAGACTTTTATGGTCTACACCAAAAAACGCTATTACCCATTTCAAGCTATCCTAAATAATTCTATCCCAAAACCATATATTCAGGTTCTGGGCATCCGAGAATGTTTGGGATGTCTAAAAGGACAGTACATTGTAATACACATTAGAAATTTTAGAAATTTCTAATCCGTCTACAAAATGAAGTCGATTTATGCGATTGACCAAATCCATTCAAGCCTGAAATTAGAAGTACAATACAGAAACAAACATGTGTGTAAAACAGTAAACTAATTGGCTGATCATAAGCATGCCGTAAGTAAACGCTTACGCCTACGTGCTGAAGTGATTCACTGACTTGTGGATATTGTGATGTTTTAGTGTTAGGCGTCTAACTAATTCTTTAAAGCACGTCTGACGTAAACGCAACGTTTTGCATTCGTGTGGGCAGTAGGCGCAGCATTGTTCTTTTATTTTAGTAACTCTCAACATGTAATATTCTTTGTTTCTATAAATCCATGTTTACCGCAATACATAACCCATCACGCTTGTTTCCCCGAAGAGTTAGGCAGAGGTGTATCTATAGTACATCCATAATTCGCCAGTCATACACTTCTCATCAGAAAAATCGAAACACTTCCGTTTATATGGTTTCTGTCCTAATTTAACACAAAAGAGTTTTCGTTCCATAAAAAAATCACATGACTGTATAGCTGGCAGTTTGGCCATTACAGAGATAAGTGAAAATTCTAAATTCAAAATTAGAATTTCATTTGTTTATCCTCTAAATGAAATGATTCACTGTTTTGAGACAAATGTGTGTTTAGAGTTGGAGTACATAACACCTTTGAAAACTAAAAATTTGCGCTTATCTTAAAACTTTTTGTTCTGTGTTCTATATACTGTGTGTGTACTGTGACTTTGGGACGTCTGAAAAAGTTTTTTTTCTAAAACATATGGATACTTCGCCCGCAGAAGCCGCCCAAGTGATGGCATTTCTGAATTCTGGACTTAGTCAGCGTGTTGAGGCTGAAAGATTGCATCTAAGCCTGTCGTCTGTTCATAGAGTCTACAAACGCTATCGGGAGACTGGTTTGTTCACGCGCCGTTCAGGATCTGGCAGGAATCGGGTCACTTCTGTGCGAGATGATCGATTTATTGTAACAACTTCTTTACGAAATCGACGCCTTAATGCTTTTCAACTACAGCAGCAGCTTCATGTTGTACGTAGGGTGGCTGTAAGTGACTCTACAATTAGAAGAAGGTTGAAGGAACGTGGACTAGTACCGCACAAGCCAGCAAATGGGCCGAAATTAACTGCAGACCATCGAAGATCGCGCCTTAACTTTGCACGTGAGCACCTAAATTGGTCATACCTCCAGTGGAACAAAGTCCTCTTTTCTGATGAGTGTAAAATTATGCTGTATGGTAATGACGGAAGAAACAAAGTCTACAGAAGAGATGGAGAACGCTTTGCACAATGCTGCATTGAAGAAAAGGTCAGCTATGGTGGCAGTTCGTGGACGGTTTGGGGAAGAATCAGCGCAGACGGTAAGACAGAGCTTGTCTTTGTGTCTGGGCCACGTCTGCCTGCACTAAACAGTCATCGGTACATCAAACAGTGTCTTGAGCATCATGTGATGCCCTATGCACATTTTATTGGCAACAGTTTCATATTCATGCACGATAATGCTAGGGCTCACACCGCGAGCGTCGTACGAGATTATGTTACCGAAGTCAGTATCTCCATTATGGAATGGCCAGCAAGAAGCCCGGATATGAATCCGATTGAATATCTATGGGATGAATTAAAGAGACGAATTCGTGCAAGAGATCCTGCCCCAGAAACACTTAGCCAGCTGCAAAGTGCAATCCAAGAGGAATGGAATGGAATGCCACAACATTTGATCGTGACTCTCATCCGATCGATGAAAAACCGTATGGAAGCAGTAATAAGAGCTCGGGGAGGGAATACAAGTTATTAAATAAACGTTCTTAGTTTTTTTTTTCATTTACGTGTGTTGTTTTATCAATTTCCTTCATACTCCATACATGGTAAAAATTACTTGCTAAACAAAATACGAAACCTATGAAAATTTAATTTGAATTTAGAACATTAACATTAGGATTTGAAAACCTCATATTATTCACTATTAAACGACATTTGACATATATTCCTAAATATACATATTTTTCTGAAAATCCTTTCAAAACATAAACTTGCAAGGTGTTTCGATTTTTCCGATGAGAAGTGTATTTAAGTCCCATGTAATAGGGGGCGCGTCTATTGCCATCAACCGGGCACAAATCTAGTTTTCGGGCTGCTACTGAGAAATTCCTGATGAAAAAAATTTTCAATAACACTTTGCTCGACCTGGGAATCGAATCGAGGGGCTCATGCTCAGTAGTAGCGCTTGCCACCACTGAACCAACAAGGCACTACTTCTAGTACAAGTGAAAGGTAATATTGGTGCTTCCCTATTGCAAAGTGGTTACTGCTGCCTTTGAACTGCAATGCAACGCCTAGTACATTAATGATGCATCGTCAACCCAGGAAACAAAGCTATTTGGTTCTGTAATTTCACCGGTAGCTGCTGGGTAGGTATGTTATTTTCAAGACAAGTAGATAATTTCAAAATAGGTAGCCTGCATACCTACTTAATTCATTAAATAATAACTAATCAATTAGGCTGGCTAGCCAGCACCATCTTATCTAAATCTGTCGCCAGTTGGAGGTAAGATAGCCAGTGTCTCTGTGGCTGAGGATTTCGGGTGAAGCTCACTTCCACCTTCAGCCTGATCATCACTTACCATCAGGTAAGATGCAGGCCAAGTGGTAAAAAAAAGTATTCTATTATTTTTATATTCTATTCTATTATTTTTGTGCAACAACCAAGAAATAAGTATTGGTAAAACTGCTGAATAAAATTATTAGATTAGGTAATAATGTGTATTATGTGCATAAAATGTCCTTGATTTTATATCTCTGATCAGATGTTCAAATCTTGTTTACATTACATTTAAAATATAATAGACGTGGATATATTTAGTAACCTGTTCCGCTTAGCTATTTCTAAAGAGCCATAAAAACTCCTGAGATAAATCGACACGTGTTTCACCACGACAGTGCAGACTGCACTCAGCGCTCGGTGTGGCAACACGCCGTGTTCGAGTTCGCAACAAGTCCATCGTCATCCTGAGGATGCCTCGTTGAGAGGTGAAACACGTGTCGATTTATTTCAGGAGTTTTTTATGGCTCTTTAGAAATAGCTAAGCGGAACAGGTTACTAAATATATCCACGTCTATTGTATTTTATAATGGATTTCCGCAAGGTCACGCCGGAATCAATTAATTACATCACATTTGATAATGATAAGATACAACAGATAAGGTTATCAAATCTACTATTCATTGTTGAGGGCGCTATATTATTTTCGCTATAACAAATGCATATCCGAAGCCGAACAACTTTACTTTTGAAGGCTGATTACTGTTTCTTAAGAGAATCCCTGCTTCGAATGGTTTCCAATTAAGGTAGGTAAGTAACAAAATTTATATTGGTTGTGGTAAAGGTGGAGGTCAGATAGGCAGTCGCTCTGTGTAAAATACTGCGCTCCCCACTCAGTCTCGCTCTCACTCAGTCCTCGAGCAGTATGGTGCGAGCGAGATAAAAAGTCAACTTGGTGTACTTTTTAGGGTTCCGTAGTAAACAAGGAACCCTTATAGTTTCGTCATGTCCGTCTGTCTGTCTGTCCGCGGTCTAGCTCCGAGACCCTTAGTACTAGAAAACTGTAATTTGGCATAGGTATATATTTAAATTACGTCAACAAAGTGGTAAAATAAAATGATGAAAAACATTTTTTTTTAGGGTACCTCTCATACACGTAAAGTGGTGATGTAATTTTTTTTCTTTTTTTAACCTATAGTGAGGGGTATCATTGGAAAGGTCCTTTAAAAAAATTGCGAGTTTGTAAAACCATTTTTAGATTCAGGGATCCGTTTGCGAAATATTAAGCTTTAAAGTACTAATTTTTGTTAGAATCAAGTGTGTCCCCCCCTGCCGGCTAAATGGTTGATTTTAGACATGTGAAAAAATTCACGGCAGTAGCTTATATAACGAATTTAAAAGGAAAACTATCACAGCTGTGTAGGCTGTACAAGTTAACGAGTAATAGTCGACCAACTTAGATTTGCGGTTGTGAAAACATTTTCTCCCATACATTCTGTATGAATTTTTTTTTTTTTCAACTACAATGTTAAGTTTGTTCTTCGAATAAATTCATCCCAACTACGGAACCCTACATTGTGCGTGGTCCGACATGCACTTGGCCGGTTTTTTGTAGAATAAACCGGCTGATGCTAGAAATTGACAGCTCACTTCAAGTTCACAAGGTGGTTTTATACCGGCGAGGCGAGACGTGGATGGGATGGGCGAGAATTGAAATCACGCTTACCCTTTTACACCGAAAGATGTCCATCGCTATACCGCGCTGTTTCACGATGGCCAGCGCTGCCTCGCGTCTGCTCGCGATATCACGCGCCGGCCATCGCTACCTTACTCTCAGCTAATCCATTATAAAATTATACAAGAATATTAATGAAACAACAGTTTCTATGGTATCTTAAATATTTACTATTTTTACCATTTATCTTACTTAATGTAGGTACGCTACGTTACGGTTAGCCATGCACTTTTATTTATTTCAATTTTGTATAACAATAAATAAAACTAAGAAAAACATGTAAGTAGCGTATACGCAATAAAACGTCTACGATCACCAGTGTCCGTAGACGCAGCAGTCACTGCATATCACGGATACGTATCGTCTGTGCTATCATATGGTCTGATATTATGGGGCAACTCCGTTGAAGTATTAATGGCATTACGGGTACAAAAGAAGTGTATTAGGGCAATATCTGGCATCTGGTTTTTGGACAGCTGTAAACCGTTATTTAAAAAACTACACATATTACCTTTACCCTGCATGTACATCAAAGAACTATGTATGCTAGTGAAACAATATCCGCAATATTTTCGTATGCAATCAGAAGTCAGTCACAAAAAGGCTACTGCTAGGAAAAAGTACAAACACGAATTAAATATACCTCAATGTAGATTACAAATGTTTAGGAGGAATGTTTATGTTAATGCTATTCAGGTGTATAACGAGTTACCTAATTCATTTAAGGAACTTCCCATCCCCATGTTCAAAAAAAAGCTGACAAGTTGGCTATTAGATCATTGCTTTTATGACATTGGTGAATACATGGATTATTGTAAAAATCCAAGATGACTACTTAATTTTGACATTTTAAAGTAATAATTACCTGATTATAATAATACAAATTCTAAATAGACATATTGTAAATCACAAATCTTAAAATTAATATTGTACCTACTTAGTTTAAGATTGACAATTGAATATTTGTACACCATATACTTTGTGGTAGAATGTATAGAACTAACAAAAATACTAACACCATACTATGTAAAACTACATTCTTACAAATAAATAAATTCTAATTCTAATACTGGGAGCTGGAGAGTATTGTATGCAGCGCTGTCTCGCGATGTTCGGAGCGAGCCGGCGCGTGCTAGCGTGTGCCAGCGCGAGTCATCGCGAGTCAGCAGAGCGCTTGACGGAGAAAGACCGTGCGGGTCCTCGATGGCCGGTGCTAGATTTGTGTATCCGTTTTACAAAGTAAATAAATACTCTATTCTTACAGCAATAAAGTTCAATATTGTATTACAAATATTTCAATTCTCGCCTCGCACATCCTCGCGCATCTAGACCTTTTTTTTGTACCAAAGATGGGCAGGGCGTGGATAGAAATTTTGCCATACAAATTTCAATTCTCGCCCATCCCATCCACGCCTCGCCTCGCCGATGAAACCACCTTTAGACTTCACCTAACTTTTCACAACGAGGTTTTTACAGAATGGCACTACTGTTGTTAGATATTTCCGGTATATTCTGCATACAGATAAATATTTTTTACAAGGTCAGGTTTTCATTTTTATAATTATTTATCTGCAGAATTTATTTAACATTTTATTGCGTTTAATGCCATCAGCAAATGATAACGATTACGGTTTAGGAACTACCGAAGAAAACGTGTATGAAAGAAAAACTTTAGATAGTTATGAGTATCTATATTGTGGCTAAATAATAACAGCAGCACGGGTCGATCGAAGGTAAAGCTACGATTGCCGCGGTCGGTCCGTAGATGGGTGACCATCCATTACATATCGAAACATCTTTGACTCAGATTGGTCCCTGGGCGGCGTGCGGAGCCAGCCAGCCTCAGCCGCGGGTGGCGAGCGTTATAAAACCACCTGCTCCTCAGCTCGCGGGCCGTCTCGCCCCTCCGCGCTTACGTTCAAGTCAGGGGGGGTCACATAGTCGGGGTCAGTCAGGACAGGCTCCAATCAGTGGCGGACTTAGCCTGTCGGGGGACCGGGCGGCAAAAAAAAGAGACCCCCAGTGAAGTCAGTTTATGTAGGTTTACTAGTGACATTTTCAAAAAAATATGACAGGTAAACAAACAAGTAGGTACTTATAACGTGTGTAATTATCTACCTCCTCGCAACCGGCAGGATATTTTTTTCAGGGAGGTGCATTTTCTGCTCCTTAATAGGCTAATTATGAAAAGTAAGAATGTAGGGGCATGAGCAAGGCGAGCTCGAAATTTTTTGCACCTCATCTCGGAATTCTATTGAACATCTTTACGGAAATAGGAGTTGCTTAGTGGACTTATGTTGAAAAATTAGAGATTTAGAAGAATATAAAAGAATCGAAGAGCGAGCGAAGCGAGCTCGAAAATTTTTGCACACCACCTTGTTTATGTAAGGTTTTTTTTTAATTCTTGGGAACATCAATAGGAATTTCGTTGTCGACTTATTCAAATTCAAATTCAAAAGTCATTTATTCAAATTAGGCTGAGAACCAGCACTTTTCGAACGTCAAAATTACATAAGACAGTCCCCCAAAAACGCCCACCCTTCACCACTTCCTAGTGCCTTTAGCTGGGAAGAAGAAGTGGCGCAACAAACTCCCCAGCAGCACAGCTGTCTGTTCAAGTTAGAAAAAAATAAAAATGACTATATACAATAGTATGCAAAATTATTATGCAACACAAAACATTATTTTAATTAAGTATAAATTATTGGCCATATGTTAGCTAGCACACGCCGATATACCAACCAAAAACATCGAGAACTATACTCAAGCAGAATTAAAAAATAAAAACTAAACGTAAAAAGAACTAAATATCTAAATAAAAGCCTCCAGGCATAAAGGGCGTGCCCGCTTACATAAAGCTGTAAATTGGAAGTTATAAATGATAAACTAGGAAAGACTAGAAGAAGACTACTATGCAGAAAGTTTGAGGATGTAGATAGTAGCGAGCGAAACGAGCTCGAAAATTTTCATCCACAGCCTCCCAACTCTAAACTGATTCTTATTGAATATATTTTGACCGTGATTGAGATATCCATATCCAAAGTACTTCTTAAGGTTTGTTTTGACACTATTCCGGGGTATTTAATTTCTATGTCTAGTTGCTAGCTTCAGATAAATCTACATGGGCACTTATGAAACGTCGGAAGCTAGGACCATGGTTCCATTTGGTCGTTACCTATGGAGAAGAGCCGGCAGAAAACTCCACGGTAAATCATCATACAATTATAATAACAGCACATAGTTTCATTATGCGTGTCGTTCGCGCATGTGTGGCAAACACACACGTGGCAACATCATACAAAGTATTTATTTGATTAAATTTATCAATGAGATTAGAAAAAACATCAGTGGTCAACCTAGCTAGACAGACACAGCCCAGAGGGGGTCATGACCGATGACCCCCCTGGATCCGCCCTTGGGGGTAGGGCAGACAAGACTACGTGGAGTCGGTTTTGCAGCGATTCGTTTCTGTCACCAACTTTTGTAGCACAACATATTAACTTTTCGGAAACTTTGTATTTTTTAGGAAGTTTAAGTTTTCATTTTGGAAATTTAGTATTACAGATTTTCGGAAGTTAATTTTTTTTTTCGGAAGCTTTATTATTATCCAGTAAATAATATTTTTATTGAAATGCAGAGTACCTAGTAAAGTCTTACAATGGTTCTCATAATGATGCGAATCCAGCAATTTTCTCTTACAAATTGGCGTGAAATGGATATCGGATAACGTTTAATTATTGAGTGGGTACTTATTGACTGCAATGCATGATTCCACAGGGACACAAATTAAACAGGAAAATTTGTTAATTTAGAAAAGTATTTTCTTATTTTATACTAACAAGCTAAAAAAAAATAGTAGTAATAGTTGTAGATATACAATGTCGCCCATCGGCATGTGCCCGCCCGTATTTTTCTGAACATTCAAGAAAAATTATCGAAAAATACTTGATATTTGTGCGTTTGCCATATCTCCGATGTTATTAGCTCGATTTGGATTCTGTTTATTATTTCTAAAAGCTTATGAGTTATTTTATCGGATTAACTAACATTTTTATTAAAATTTGTCGACTATGCAAAAAAAACAGAGGTGGAAACATTTTTTTCTAAAAAAACATGTGTAAGTTCATAAAAATAAATAGGGGGATATTAAAAAAAATAAAAATTGGAAAAATGTAAAAAAAAAGGCAAGATAGACTGGAGTTCTCCTTGAGTTTTTGACACCGACTTCCGAAATTAAAGTTATTTTTCACTCTGTAGTGTTTTTTGGAAGTCGGTTATTTTTTTGTAAAAAGTTTTTATTTTTCACTTTTTAGCTGTGGTACCCCACCCAAATTGGAATACCACTACCTGCTATGTAATTATCAGTGACAGGAAATTATTATATCAGGCCCGAAAAATATATTACTTCAAAGTTAACACTAGAATGTCACAATGCACTAGAACAACGATGCAGCTGACGAACTTGCTAGAAGAGGATCTAGCACAGCAGTCTATGGACCCGAGCCTATCGTGCCAATTCCCTTCAACCAAATACGCAGGTGGCTACAGGAGTTCACTCAAACCCAAGCGGAGAATTGGTGGACCTCGACACCGGGCTGCAGGCAGTCCAAGGAAGCAATGCCATCCTTGGATAGCAGGCTAACGAGGCATTTATTAAGCCCTGACAGGAATGGCCTGCGTCTAATGACGGGGACCATCACGGGTCACTGCTTACTAAACAAACACTTCCACACAATAGGCATAACGGACAATCCTCTGTGCAGGGCGTGCATGGAGGCTGAGGAAACCGTCGCATACGTACTCTTCGAATGCACAGGTGTTACTAAGATAGAACTGAAACCCTCGGGTCACCCAGATCTTTCACTGACGTTCTGAACCACCAAACGGCCGCCATGGCCCACGCACAATGGTCCGCCTTTTTTTTTTTGTGTGGGAAATTATCAAATAACTTCTCCCGCTCTTGGCGGAACGGGAGGGTGTGTCAGACTCTTACTGACTAAAACCCACCCGTGTTCCTTCGGTTGCCCTGTTGTCGGGGGCCACGATGTCCCTATCGGTTTTCTTCGAACCTCCGGCAGGCATTGGCCCTAGCGGACCCCGTCATTTCTGCTGACATCTCTTTGAGGCGCGCGTGGAACACAACGCGCCGTCGACCCGGGCTTGGTCCTTATCGGATTGCGAGCTACCTATTGCTCACCGTCCGCAAGCCCGCGTCTACGGTGGCCGGAAATCGGCTCGCGATTCCCGCCCCGGGCGTCTCCTCCTGCGGCGGTTAGGGGCGTGAGGAAGCGAAATTTGCCTCTCCCTCACGCGTTCCGCCTCCTCCTTCGCGAGCATTACCGCTTCGCAGAAGGAGGTGACGGCCTGCCATTTCCTCTCGCTCCGTACCATGGCCTGAACCAGGGCCGGACGCGAGAGATCACCGCCGCCGATTGCCTCTACGAGGACACGACGTTGCTCCGCCCAAGCCGGGCAGACCTCCACCGTATGCTCCACCGTGTCCTCAGACCGATCCACACAATGGTGACACCCGGGTGTTTCCACAATGGTCCACCTGACGGACTAAGTGCGGAAACCAAACCCCATAACATAGATAGAACATAGATCCTAACTAATTGAGGTTAGGAATTTTGACTGCACTAGCACTAGTAATAATAAGCCCGTTCTATTCTGAACATCTTTGTTTTGTAGTATTTTTCTAGTTTACAGATGTACAGTGTACCTTTTGGCAAAGGCCTCCTCTAACAACTTCCACTGAGTTCTATCTCTCGCAACTCTTCTCCTATTTGGACCCGCTGTAAGCTTCAATTCGTCTTCCCATCTCTTATATTGTCTTCCCCTGTTCCTTTTGCCATCTCTGGGGTACCATTCAGTCACAACTTTACTCCACTTGTCTTGGATGCCTCTTAACATGTGGCCTGTCCATCTCCACTTTTGTTGGTCTATTTTGATAAGAACATCAGTAACTTTTGTCCTTTCTCTAATCAGGGTATGTTGTATCCTGTCTTGTTTTTTAATACCAGTCATACTCCTTTCCATTGATCTTTGGTAATGTGCCAGCATTTCTCTATCACTAGCACTAGTACTCCCATACCTATTAACACTGTAATTTGAAAACATTGTAGAAACAATTTATTTTGAAAAGAGTAACTAACCGTTGAGTTTCTTGCCGGCTCTTCTCTATAGGAAGCGACCAATTGGAACCGTGCACCTAGCTTCTGACGTTTCATAAGTGCCCTTGTAGGTTTATGTGAAATAAAATATTTTGATTTTGATTTTTGATTTTAAATTTTCACCCAAAACTTGCCTTTGAAATATTAATAATTATTTTAAAAAAACACAAACTTACCTGCTTTTTGAACGGTGTAATCCATCTCGAGGTTTTCTTCGCCATTTTTGTATTAATTTTAAAACTCACTTCAGGTCACTTGCGCACGTTTATTTTCGAAGGCGCCATCACCATGTCTGTGTCCACTTGTAAACATTATCAATACGATACCAACGATAATACATACGTAACTTACTGTTACATTTTAATTATGAATTGCAGTTTTATTTCTACCTAGTTTCACACGTGGTACGACAGAGCGATAAAGTGTACTATGTCACAGATTAGCTAAAGTCAGTATACCAACTGAGTTGGCACATAATTAAATGTTGAGTACTTAATGAAAAAACAAAGTTGCCATAAATGTATGTAGGTATTAGGTATCCACAAGTAAACAGTCTTGGGACAAATAACAGTGTGCTAAAATACAAAGTAAGTACTTAAGTAAACTGTGGGACACCCCCAGCTATAGATGGACCGATGGCTCTTTATTCTGAAAGTTGGCAACGTCACAAATAGATGTCAAATATTTCGCTGTTTTGATTAATTAGGCAATATTACTATATGGAAATATGAAATGTGGCTAACTAGCGAACTAGAATATTTATAATGAATTGCAATATTCTAACACTGAATTTGATGTGATAACACTAGCATTTCGAAAATTACCCTTACTAGTAGGCTAGTACGACATAAGGACGCTGCCAATGTCAAATTGTTACCATTGATGTTCGGTTCTAATTTATTTGTCTGAATGCGTCACTATATGTAAATCAATCATTAGAATAAAAGGGGTATTTCTCAATACAAATAAAATAAACTGTCAGAATAAGTGTTTTTCTAATAATTTATACTATTAATTTTATTTTACAATAAAAAATTATAAGGGACCAAATATTGAACCTTGCGAAACCCCCATTTAGTGAAATCAAAATCATTGTGTAGAATTCAGTTATTAATGTTGAAATAAAACTTTTATTACAATATTATTCAAACAATAATTTATTACGTTATTCACTTAACTATAATATCAAGTTTATTATAAATTAGTTAAAACTACCTTGTCAAACGCTATTTACAAGACAATCCTCATATTATTCTTGTTCACACTTTTAGCTTTTTATTTTCAAAACTGCTATTCTTATCTAAAAAAAATACTGTTCTTGTTATCCACTATAAGTACAAAGAATTTCATCCAAGTATCACATATAAGTTATCACTTTACATTTATTTATACTACAGGACTACTGCATCTTCTGTCCCTACTATGTAACTTCCATGACGTCAAAGATTGAGTGGACTTTAACTCCTCAGGAGATAACGGTCTACCTCTGAACTCATCTTCAATATCTTGAAGAGTTCTATCCTTCGTTTCAGGCAGGAAGAAGTATGCTATCACAAGACAGTAGCCGACGATAGCAGCATAGATGCAGTAGGCTCCATGAATACCTATAGTACCAAAGAACAATGGAACTGTTTTAACGGTAATAAACAGATTCGAAGACAGGAATAGGACACTGATACCTCCAGCTAAGCTTCTGTATTCTAGAGGGAAGACTTCACCAGCGATGATGAAAGGTAACGGGACGGTACCAGTTGCGATTGTAAACATGTGAAGATGGACCAACGCCACACCAACAGCTGGGTGGTCAAGGAAAGGAGGTAGCATGCCCTGGCCTTTACAGTAAGTGTAAGCTGCTATGAGCAAGAAAGCAATAATATTGACAATGACAGTAGCAAACAGCATTGTCCTTCTATTAATCTTCTTTATAACTACTACTGCTATGGCATTCGAAAATATTCTTTGGGCATCAAGAGTAATAACTAAGAGAGCTATGTTAACATCAGTACCAATGACGTGATGGAAAATATCAATCGTATATGCAGCTAGAATGTTAGCTCCTGCCCACTGTCCTAAAGTATAAATATGCATCATAATAAAAATGGGTTTATAGAACTCCTTCTTCTTTACAGTAGCACTAAAGTAGACAATACCACTTTTGATTTTCTTGCCAAAAGACTGAGAGATATTCGCATCCGCTTTAGATTCTCTGACTATTATACTGGCTTCAATCATCTTGTGCAATTCCTCTTCTTCATTCTCATTTCTTAGCCAACGGAAAACTCTCTTACAGTCTTCATACCGGCCTTGATCTGCGAGCCAACTTGGGGACTCGGGAGAGTAAATAATAATGACCAGATCAACAAAGGCAATGCACGCACATACTAAGGCAGTCGTTTGCCAGTGTAGGTAAGACCCCATAGTGTGAACTGTTAACACTCCCGTGGCTATACATAACGAAATCATGGTCAAAAATGCTCCTCTATTATGAGGGCTAGTATACTCTCCAATGAGAACAGGTCCTAGAGAAGCACTCATGCCCATAGATAACCCTTGAAGGAATCTAGCAACGAGTAGAACAGGGACACTCTTAGCCAAGATGATCAAGAACCAGCCAGTGATGAGAGGCATGATGCTGATGAGGTTCGCGGTTCTTCTGCCGTAGTTCGCCATGACGGGAGGGACGATGAAGTTGCCGGCCACGAGAGCGAAGCCGATGATTGAAGCTGGAAAGATATAAAACGTTAAGTTAATATTCATAGGATGGAAAACAGTAAACAATGAGTATTTGTCTTTGCCTATTGGAACTGTATTGCCAAGTTGTTGTTTTAAAACTACGTAATGTCAATTGTTAACAATAAATAGACTTTAATACACATGGGAAATAATTTATTTGCTGGTCGTAACTAAGATTGACTTGATTTCATTTTTCGTCATGACTCATGATCTCAGCATTAAAAGCCTCTGCGAGGGATAACTTTGTACTGACAATTAAGTACTTCCGATACACTCTGCGGAATTTTGCTGACTAGCTTATTGGCTCATTTTTTGAACACAACTCGTGTCGTCACAAGAGAAAATGAGATCAGCAGTGCCATACAAAGTAAAAAAAAAAAAATTTTTCATTGAAACTGCAGACGTGATGGGTACCGAAAATCTAATAACAATGAAACATTTAAAAATATCTAAACACTTAATTTCAAGTACCGATAGCTGACTACGGGGTCAACAGTCGCTTTTTTGCTTTTTTTATTATTAGATATCGATTCACTGGCTTATTTAAAGCTCGTATTTCTACTTAATCAAATAGTTCTAATTAACTAATAACTTACCAATCCAAGAGCCAGAAGAGTCATCAATTGGAATAATGGAGTCGGGTTTCCTGAGCTGGGGCAGCAGGATGGCATTGAAGCCCATGACGAGGCCGTGAGCCGCCATGTTGAGACACACGCCGATCGTCACGAAACACTGGAACATGACAACAGTAATATGTTAGATTTCTTATATGTGGTACTAGCGACCCGCCCCGGCTTCGCACGGGTATAAACTGGGTTATTATACATATAAACCTTCCTCTTTAATCACTCTATCTATTAAAAAAAACCGCATCAAAATCCGTTGCGTAGTTTTAAAGATTTAAGCATACATAGGGATATAGGGACAGAAAAAGCGACTTTGTTTTATACTATGTAGTGATACAGACAGAAGCATATCATGTTCTATGTTATCTATGTTATGGGGTTTGGTTTCCGCACTTAGTCCGTCAGGTGGACCATTGTGCGTGGGCCATGGCGGCCGTTTGGTGGTTATTCCAACCAGCCCACCTCCCTCCAGAAGTTAATTAAAACTCCTGGTCTGTTCAGAACGTCAGTGAAAGATCTGGGTAACCCGAGGGTTTCTGTTCTAATTTTAGTAACACCTGTGCATTCGAAGAGTACGTGCGCGACGGTTTCCTCAGCCTCCATGCACGCCCTGCACAGAGGACTGTCCATTATGCCTGTTGTGTGGAAGTGTTTGTTTAGCGAGCAGTGACCCGTGATGGTCCCCGTTATCAGGCGCAGGCCATTCCTGTCAAGGCTTAATAAACGCCTCGAAGCATATCATTCAAGACACTTAATTTCGTAGGACAAGGGAATCCAGAGATTACTTCTAATAATAATAATAATTCTCCAGACCGAATAACAGCCATGGCGGGCAAGACTAGCCTTCAGCGCGGGAGTGTACAAGTGTATTCACAGTGCACTCTCTCTTCACACACTCTCATAGTTCAATGGGTCGGCAATCCGAGACGACCGGAGAGAGATCGGGCACATAGAGACAAAGAGATATAGGGACTACTCCTAGAGAGAAAACGGAAAGGCAGTAGCTTCCTAGGATCACTAATTAGACTTTTATGGTCTACACCAAAAAACGCTATTACCCATTTCAAGCTATCCTAAATAATTCTATCCCAAAACCATATATTCAGGTTCTGGGCATCCGAGAATGTTTGAGATGTCTAAAAGGACAGCACATTGTAATACACATTAGAAATTTCTAATCCGTCAACAAAATAAAGTCGATTTATGCGATTGGCTAAATCCATTTAAGCCTGAAATTAGAAGTGCAATACAGAAACAAACATGTGCGTAAAACAGTAAACTAATTGGCTGATCATAAACATGCCGTAAGTAAACGCTTACGCCTACGTGCTGAAGTGATTCACTGACTTGTGGATATTGTGATGTTTTAGTGTTAAGCGCCTAACTAATTCTTTAAAGCACGTCTGACGTAAACGCAACGTTTTGCATTCGTGTGGGCAGTAGGCGCAGCATTGTTCTTTTATTTATTTTAGTAACTCTCAACATGTAATATTCTTTGTTTCTTATTTTTGTTTACCGCAACACATAACCCATCACGATTGTTTCTCCGAAAGGTTAGGCAGAGGTGTATCTATAGTACACTCACACTTCGCCAGTTATGTATAAGTCCCATGTAATAGGGGGCGAACGTATTGCCATCAACTGGGCACAAATCTCCGGGCAGCTACTGAGAAATTCCTGATGAAAAAATTCTCAATAACACTTTGTCTGACCTGGGAATCGAAACTAGGACCTCATGATCAGTAGTAGTGCTTGCCACCACTGAACCAACAAGGCACTACTTCTAGTACAAGTGAAAGGTAATATTGGTGCTTCCCTATTGCAAAGTGGTTACTGCTGCCTTTGAACTGCAATGCAACGCCTAGTACATTAATGGGGCATCGTCAACCCAGGAAACAAAGCTATTTGGTCCTGTAATTTCACCGGCAGCTGCTGGGTAGTTATGTTATTTTTATCACCTATTCTACTCTTTTCTATTCTTTCTAATATTTTATGTAACAACTAAGAAATAAATATCGGAGAAAAGGCTAAATTAAATAATATATTATGTAATAATGTGTATTACAGTGCGTAAGATGTCCTTGATTTTATATCTCTGATCAGATGTTCAAATCTTGTTTACATCACATTTGATAATGATAAGATACTCCAGATACAACAGATAAGGTTATCAAATCTACTATTCATTGTTGAGGGCGCTATATTATTTTGGGATAACAAATGCTTATCCGAAGCCGAACAACTTTACTTTTGAGGGCTGATTACTCTTTCTTAAGAGTATCCTTGCTTCGAATGGTTTCCAATTAAAGTAGGTAAGTAAAAAATATATATATTGGTTGTGGTAAAGGTGGTGGTCAGATAGGCAGTCGCTCTATGTAAAATACTGATATTTAGCTGCACCCGGTTAGACTGGAAGCCGACTTCTTTAAAAATCACAATGTGAAAACTTAGGTGCAATAAGCATGAAGGGATCTGTCAAAAATGACAATTCCCCTAAGCAATCCCCAGCATCAGGTGAAATGATAGATGACAGCTGATTTTATCAAAATTTTAAGTGTCCATACTACCTCTAATTGCTTAGTATTATCCTCTGTTATATCGAAAATACTGCAGCATTAATTGTGAAATAAATATATGTAAAAGTTGACAATTAATGTTAACACTTTCGACTCCACCCATTTTTCGTGGAGCTCATACGCCATGCCGCCATACATATATTGCAAGTTGACTCCAGGAGTGTCACTGGCATTACGTTTGCGCTAAAGAACCCTCGAGGAGTGTCACCGGTATTAGGTTTGAAATCTTGTTAAAACATACAACAGATTTTATTTTCACAGTTTATAATGCCGAATTCGCTAAGAAGAACCTACATTTAAAATGAACCCTCTACAAGGGCTCCCGGTATCCCATATTATTATGCGAATTGAGTGAACCCTCCAGGAGGGCTCCCGGCACTGAACGTATTAAGTACTATGTTTAATGAAAACTCGATTCAATAAAAAAATCTCTATAGATAAAATACTTCAAATTAGATTATGAATGAAATTTTGCATAATAACTAACTATAAAACAGATACCTACCTACTAAACATGTTTTTTTTTTTTAAATAACATTTATTTTCGTCGTAAAAAGAAATTACCTAAACTGTTGGAGCCGCGAGCCCCCCACCCCCCCAAATAAATGTTTTTTCTTTCTTTCTTTCACTCAGTCTCGCTCTCACTCAGTCTTCGAGCAGTATGGTGCAAGCGAGATAAAAAGTGAATTTGAACTGAGGTAGTATGGGCTCTTAACGGTATTTTTATAATTTAAATTATGTTTTGTGTTGCGTAATGTAAATTATTTTGCTTAATATTCTATAGAATCAATTTTATTTATTTCTCTAACTGAACAGACAGCTGTGCTGCTGGGGAGTTTGTTGCGCCACTTCTTCTTCCCAGCTAAAGGCACTAGGAAGTGGTGAAGGGTAGGCGTTTTTGGGGGACTGTCTTATGGAATTTTGACGTTCGAAAAGTGCTGATTCTCAGCCTAGTTTGAATAAATGACTTTTGAATTTGGATTTTTGGATTTTTTTTTGCAAAATAAACCGGCTGATGATAGTAATTGACAGCTCTCTTCAAGTTCACTAAGACTTCACCTAACTTTTCATAGCAAGTTTTTTTACAGAATGGCACTATTATTGTTAGATATTTCCGGTATATTCTGCATACAGATAAATAATGTTTACAAGGTCAGGTTTTCGTTTTTATTGTCATTTATCTGCAGTAATTATTTAACATTTTATTGTGTTTAATGCCACCAGCTAATGATAGCGATTACGATTTAGGAACCACCGAACTAAACGTGTATGAAAGAAAAACTTTCGATAATTATGTACATTTTAAAGTATCTATATCGTGGCTAAATAATAACAGCCGCACGGGTCGATCAAAGGTAAAGCTACGCTTACCGCGATCGGTCCTTGGATGGGTGACCATCCATTACATATCGAGACCCGTCCGTGCCTCTAATCGGTTTGGTCCTGGCTGTCATTGACAGTCGCTAAAGTTAGTCATAAGCCCGAAAGTCGGACAACCAGTCTTACCAAGGAGTATCGGATTGCCCAGTAACTGGGTTGTGGAGGTCAGAGCAGTCGCTCCTCAGAATAGTATCTGTTCTGTGAGTTTCTGCTCCATGTAAAGCACTGGTATTCAGCTGCATACGGTTAGACTGGAAGCCGACCCCAACATAGTTAGAAAAATGCTAGGCAGACTGATTGATCATAATTCCTGTATATGTTTTTAGCGAGGATAATAACTCCCTGTTCACAAAAAGGTCCTTAATTAAATTATAAAAAGTGACTGGATATATCAAGAAGATGGACCAGCAACATCCATTGCCATATTTAAACATCTACCTATAGCGATATTCAAGTGCAAAGACAACACAGTTCCAATAAATATTATTCTAATTGATATGCAAAAAAGTAGGTAGGTATACCTAATAGTCTTACAATAGTTCTCATAATGATGCGAATCCAGCAATTTTCTCTTACAAATTGGCGTGAAATGGAAATCGGATAACGTTTAATTATTGAGTAGGTACTTATTGACTGCAATGCATGATTCCACAGGGACAGAAATTAAACTAAACAGGAAAAATTGTTATTTTAGAAAAGTATTTTCTTATTTTATACTAACAAGCTAAAAAAAATAGGTTGTAGTTGTTAGTTGTAGATATACAATGTCGCCCATCGGCATGTACCCGTATTTTTCTGAATATTCAAGAAAAATTATCGAAAAATACTTAATATTTGTGCGTTTGCCGTATCTCCGATGTTATTGGCTCGATTTGGATTCTGTTTATTATTTCTAAAAGCTTATGAGTTATTTTATCGGATTAACTAACATTTTTATTAAAATTTGTCGACTATGCAAAAAAAATGGATGTGGAAACATTTTTCAAAAATAAAACAAGTGTAAGCTCATAAAATCTCAGCTGCCCTAACTGGCCATGGGTCATTTAATAAACACCTCTTTGTCATAGGAGTCACAGACAGTCCGCTGTGCAGAGCTTGCATGGAGGACGACGAGACAGCAGCCCATGTGCTGTTAAACTGCCCCGTGGTCGCCACATACAGGGCCAAGTACTTCGGTAACCCAGGTACCCTACGTGAGATTGTCAGTGACACCAAGGCGTTGCTGGCCTTCTTTGAGGAGCTGGGGTGGATCGAATAACAGATTTTCCCACCCGTACGCAAAATACGCGCTTTGGCGTGGAGTTGCGGATACCAGCCCGTATTACCTATTACCTAAGCTTATAAAATCATTTTTTTTTTCAATATCGCCATATTAAAAAAAATTGGAAAAATAAAAAAAAGGCAAGATAGACCGGAGTCGGTGTCTTTGGTTTCAAATTTTTATTTTTTGCCACCGACTTCCGAAATTTAAGTTATTTTTCACTTTGTAGTGTTTTTTTGGAATTAGGTTGTTTTTTTTTTTTTGTAAAAACTTTTTATTTTTCACTTTTTACTTGTGGTACGGGGACCCAAATTGGAATGCCACTACCTGCTATGTAATTATCAGTGACAGGAAATTATCATATCATCCACATACGAAGTGGGAAAAAATACGTATTAATGAAGCTATCTCAAAAATTGTTAATGAAATAAATAAATAAACTATCCAAGCAAAGTTTATAAAATTTATATGGGACCACCTTTCAAACAAAAAGAATTTTGAAAATCGGTCCATAATTGACGGACAAATACACAAATAAAAAAAAAACATACGCTACGAACATTTAACCTCCTCCTTTTTGGAAGTCGGTTAAAAATTATAGTAAAGGGGAAGAGCTCACTGGGCACCAAAAAATTCGTCCGCATCGCTGTCAGTGAGAAAACTGCCCAAAAGGCTGGCAGCGTTGCCACGTTGGATGGCAATGCTGAATAGGTATTTGATTGCTTTAAAAGAGAAAGAGACTAGAATGATAATTGATAAATTAAATCACCAAAACTAATTATAACCTCAGGGAGCTTTCGAGCTTGCCCTCTCCTGGGAAAACTTAGCTTAAAGACCATAAATCAAGTTTATAATAATTATCTAGTATTTCTTCTATATTATATGCCAAGACAAACCACTTCATTAAAGTCTAACGTAGTACGTACAATATAACCTAGCTGACCCAAGGTGTTGGCATTAATATGTTAATAATAGCAATGTTGATTGCTTTTTCCTACTTAATTTAGTAAAGTAATTATGGAATGAACGGTTATGGAGAATCTCATTATATTCTAGATTCTAAATTAAAAGTAGAGACTGTTTATGACAGAATTGTAATGTTAAATCAAATTGAAAAGGCAACACATAGAGAGGTATAAGAAAGAAAATAGACCAGTAATAGCATAAGAATAATCAGACACAGGCCTCCTCTTGGTGAGAGAGGGAGTGGGCCGTAATCCACCACGCAGGCCCAGTGCGGGTTGGTAGATGTCACATGTCTTCGAATTTTTGGTTCTAGGATATGCCGGTTTCCTCACGATGTTTTCCTTCACCGTTTTGAGAGCAGTAGTGATGAAATAATTTACACAAAGTAATGCGCCTGTCTGGGCTTAAATCTACGATCTACAACTCGTAAGTCGCGGTCGTTACCACTACGCCACCACTGCTCAGATGGTAGAATATAAATAAAGTAAGCTTTAATACCTAAATCAGAACATCATATCTACTTTTAAGTGAATTTGCCTAAAGCCTACATCTATATAATTATTTCTACACGTGGCCAGTTTGTTTGCTAAACACAGTTTGACTTGTAAAATGTGTTAGTAACTTTTTCTCTTAAACTGACTAGAGGCGGATAAGGTATTGTGTAAGTTCCATTATCACTTTTACAAGGATTTGTAATCTTATCACGATTATACGCGAGATATATAAATTGCGTAAAACTATACCAGTCGTTCCTATTTATTGTAATCTAAATAAAAGTGAATGGGTTTATATGTGATAATTATTACATCATAATAATTAAGGTTACGAGGGGGGTTTTATGAAGTCCTGGGTTCGATTCCCGGGTTCGGCAAAGTGTTATTGGGTTTTTTTCAATAGGTATCTGAAATAATTGAATAAAAATCTAAACTGCTCCATTTACAAATAATATCTCGTCAGATCTCTTTGAGATACTCTCCTAGTGTTTAGCCACGCTAACTCTGCAATGGAATAAATGGGCAGCGCCAAAAAGTTTTATATATGGTATACTTTTTTTACATCAGTCAGTTATGTCAGTTTCAGTAGATTTTGATATTTTGCCTTTTTATTTTTACATAATAGATCATGTGTAATAGACTATGTCGTACATAGGTATGACATAGTCTCTACACAGGCCCTGCATAGGCTCTACCTCGATACGATGACAAAACTGATTCAAATCCACACTGCATCGTGCTAAAGTGACTATTCTTTACCAGGAATAAATCAGAAATACAAACAAAATAACCTATCAAAAACAAAAAGACAAACAAAGTATACATTTTTTTTTTCGTAGGACAGGATGGTGTTGTCGTCTATAGATTTTCAAATTCCACCGTTTTTTTACTTATGCAGACTAGACTCTAGTATTAAATTCTAAGAACAACGTATTTGTACCTACAGGCAGTTTATGAACAAGATGAACACATAAAATAATATAACTGGACCGAGTCTCTAGTGTATCTGTGGAACTTTGTAGTAGGTACCAAAATTATTGGTCTGAGCTTTAATACCTATCTAGCTAAAAATAGACACAACGATGAGTAAAACGAGATGCAGGTGCAAGTATTGAGGAAAACCATTGCAAGGAAATAAACTTAAAAACCCAATAACTTTGTATTTACTAAGTAATAATTGAACTAACTATATACAGAGGAAAAAATAAAATAAAATATAGGAACAAATCATTGGGCATCAAAAAATTGTATTTACTTAAAAACCCTAACTACTTGAGGTTAGGAATTTTGACTGCACTAGCACTAGTAATAATAAGCCCTTTCTATTCTGAACATCTTTGTTTTGTGGTATTTTTCTGGTTTACAGAATGTCTCTCAGTTCAGTGTGCCTTTTAGCAAATACCTTCTCTAAAAACTTCCACTGAATCATATCTCTCGCAACTCTTCTCCTATTTGGACCCGCTGTAAGCTTCAATTCGTCTTAATATCTCTTATATTATCTTCCCTTGTTCTTTTTGCCATCTCTGGGGTACCATTCAGTCACAACTTTACTCCACTTGTCTTGGATGCCTCTTAACATGTGGCCTGTCCATCTCCACTTTTGTTGGTCTATTTTGATAAGAACATCAGTAACTTTTGTCCTTTCTCTAATCAGGGTATTTTGTATCCTGTCTTGTTTTTTAATACCAGTCATACTCTTTTCCATTGATCTTTGGCAATGTGCCAGCATTTCTCTATCACTAGACAGATCTGCTTGCCGCCCTTGGAAAAGATTCAATCAGTCTGCCTAGCCTTTTCCCAACAATGTTGGGGTCGACTTCCAGTCTAACCTGATGCAGCTGAATACCAGTATTTTACGTGGCGCGACTGCCTATCTGAACTCCACAACCCAGTAACTAGGTAATACGATCCCCTTTGTCAGACTTTCGGGCTTCTGACGACTCGGAATGACTGGGAGAAAGATTGCGTTTCATTTTTAGCGCGAAATATCTTTCGACTTGAATGAAGACCTTTAGGAAATCTTGGACATGCACAATAGTTTGGCGAGAGGTGTCATTTTAGAGAACAATATTGCAAAAATATTGTTTTTTTTTTTTGCAACATTGTGCAAAAAAAAAACTTTAACCTAAGTACACACTTAATCATTTGTACAGTTTTATTTTAACCTTGAAAAACTTTTTGTTCAGTAAGTTTGAAAAGATTCAGCTTTTTTGTTTCACAACCTCGAGTTTTTTATCACTCATACTTATAGATATTACTTATTAGAATGACCTTATAGTAGATACCTACTTAACAAAAAAACAAGAAGATCTTTACTCTGTAGACTGCCTTGTTTCACCTTATATATAGGTGAGAATTAGCCTCCAACCTAACCAGAAGCGGTTGAATATAAAAAAAGTAGTGACAATGAATACTGAAAGTTTTATATATTCATGAAATTACGCCTTTCAAGAACGTTTGACGTTCAAAAGTACCTTTTATGTGCCTATTAAGACGCAGATATATGCCAGTGACCTTGAGTAGTTAGCTTGCGTGTTCTGTACTGAGTTCACGCAACGCGTCGTACGTCTAGCCAGCAATAGGATTCGCCCATCAAGGAGCGCTGTCTCAAATTAGACGCATTTTTAATTTATTACACGTAAACCAAAAGGTATTTTAATAAAATACTTATACTAAAAGAGCAATAATTAAATTATCTTTAAAATGGTGAAGGTTTCAGAAAAATACACTTCATACATTTTGCGTCATTCTCGATTTTTTTTCCGCGTTGGACATAACTTTACAAATTAATTTCACTATGTAATATAAACATAATCCAAAATATGCCTATTTTAAATATTTAAAAATGCTCTAATTTAACATGCTTATATTTTTTTCATATCATTAACAATACTCGTTTAGACGTCATCTTCAGTATAAAATCATTAAAAGTCTCTTGACTGTATCGTCGCCTTAAATGATTTATTTGACTTTGAATGTATGTAAGATATTAACAAATAAGAAACAACAAAAAACATGACTGCATTTGTTTTTGCGGTCTTTTGTAATTTGTCCACAAAAACGCAATCCGCGTACAGTTCGTTTTTTAAACCCAAAGACTAATTTGACAAGTGCAAATGTCAAACTCCAAATTGAAAAAACAAACAACAATCACTTGAAATGTCAAATTAATCTCCGGAATTAAAAAACGAACTTTATTATTTTATAACTTTTAAACCCTTCACAGCAAGTGCCGCCATGGTTGGTGATCCCAAAGTGTTTTGAGAAAGACACAATCATGGCATTCCTCCTAGTCGACTTGAAACATGGTGGTATAATTTTCACCCAAAACTAGATGCCTTTGAAATATTTATAATTATTAAAAAACACAAACTCACCTGCTTTTTGAACGGTGTAATCCATCCCGAGGTTTTCTTCGCCATTTTTGTATTAGTTTTAAAACTCACTTCAGTTCACTTGCGCACGTTTAGTTTCGAAGGCGCCATCACCATGTCTGTGTCCACTTGTAAACATTATCAATACGATACCAACGATAATACATACGTAACTTACTGTTAGATTTTTATTATGAATTGTAGTTTTATTTCTACCTAGTTTCACACGTGGTACGACAGAACGATAAAGTGTACTGTGTCACAGATTAGCTAAAGTCAGTATACCAACTGAGTTAGCATTTATTTAAATATTGGGTACTTAATGAAAAAACAAAGTTGCCATAAATGTATGTAGGTATTAGGTATCCACAAGTAAACAGTCTTGGGACAAATAACAGTGTGCTAAAATACAAAGTAAGTAAGTAAACTGTGGGACACCCCCAGCTAGATGGACCGATGGCTCTTTATTCTGAAAGTTAGCAACGTCGCAAATAGATGTCAAATATTTCGCTGTTTTGATTAATTTGGCAATATTAGGTACTGTACGGAAATATGAAATGTGGCTAACTAGCGAACTAGAATATTAATAATGAATTGCAATATTATAACACTGAATTTGATGTTGTAATCGTTTTAGGTGTAAAAAAGGCATTTGGAAAGCTTCCAAATACTTTTATTACATCTAAAACTAAATATTCAGTGTTACGATATTTTTATTTTATTTTATTTATTTATTTATATAATCACTTACAACTGTTTTTACAGGCAAAACCCAATGCAATAGTGAAGCAAACTTAATAATAACAACTTATTTTCTAAAACTTATTACAAACAATGTTATCCTTGTGAATTCACTCCGTGTACAAGCAAAGATATCTAATTTCTCTGCTACAAGGTTAAGGGTGCGAATCGCCCGCGTCAGGGGCGCCTCATTTACCAAATTAGTGCGGCCACGAGCAGCTGAGGCCGCCGACGTCGCCACACATATCTGTAGGGCATACTCAAACACACCAACTCTAATATATTGGCGTTATGTATCTTGCCTCTAATTAATTAAAATAAATATGAGACAAGTGCGAACTCGCGCCTTACTCTCAGATCATTGTATCCAACCATGCCTAATATGTATAAACAAGGTTGGATACAAAAGGGGGTAAAAAGAATATACGCCATAAAGCCTCAAATATAAAAATCTAACAAATTTATTTTGTATTCGCTCCAACATGAGACTATATTTAGTCTCATATTAATTATTACATTTCATAATCAATATTTTAGTTCTCTAGTTAGCCACATTTTCATTCTAGTATTTCTTAAAAGCTGGCTGGGAATATATCAGCCACCTTTTAAAGTCATCGATCCATCTACTGGGATAGACTGGATGCGGAAGGCGACCTAAGTCCTCTAACCACTGCGACTCACATTGCGTTGGTACACTGAATTTAGCTATTAAGATAGTCTGTGGTAATATTTAAAATAACTTTATTAGTTTTTCTAGTGGGGTAGGTACTGTGAGGACTTATTGGAATTCAACCTCACACATTATGCAGGCTGGCAAGAACGCTATGGTAGCCGAACATTCGAACGTTATATATTTAAATTAGGATTTTTATATGGTGTGCATTTGTCAATGTAAGAAAAACGAGTTGAGCCCATGGCGTCGGTCGCGTAATATTATCCTTTGCTTTGTATTATTGATTTAAATATAATTTTGTGTTCTCAAAAGTCCTTTAATTATTACACAATACACGATCCCGAGTGCCGCAGCAAGGTTAGTTGCTTACAAATGGTGGAGGCGCCGCCCTTGTAAAGTGTAGTCCTCACAAATGGTGGAGGCGCCCTTTCTAAAGTGTAGTCGTCACATATAGTGGAAGCGCATTAGTCCGGAGCTGAAGAAGATATGAGATACGACGACTAAAAGTCCGAAGCTAAGTGGTTTTTATTATTATTGTATATAGAGCGAGATGGCGTATCAAATGCAGCCCTTCTCGGGGATCAACGGCATGTGCCTAGAGAATTTTATTAAGGAGTTCAGGCTTGTGGCCACCGAAAACGAATGGCAGGAATATGATTTGGCTCTAATATTACGTGCATTTCTTGTGGGGCCAGCAATGTATTTCCACAAATATACATACCACGAGGGTATGAGTTTTCAATCTTTTTGTAAAGAATTATGGGCAGAATTCCCATGCAAATGCCACAAAGAATTAGCGGCATATAGGGGACAAGAAACAGAGATGTCCGATGAAAGCGGACAAAACGACATGAATTTAGATAATCACACCAATTTATTTTCTAGTGGAAGACAGGATGACCCACTGGAAGAAATGAAAAGCTGCCAAGAGGGCAGAGATGATGATGAAGATGACTATGATGATGATGAAGACGGCTCAAGTCAGGTGTTCGAAAAGGAACACATGGAAGAAGCCACAAAATCGGGTCAGTCCAGTCCATTTATTAAACCATTCACGTGTGTTTCAGAGAATCAGATTATGTCCTTGCCAAGGGAAATTATTGATCACGATGAGGAAACTCCTACACATAACTTCGTCGTTGATCAAATTAAGGAAAATATTTCTGAGGATGACGTGGAGTCATGTTCAGTCATAGAGAAAGAGAGTGATGGTGAAGTAGTCGTTGACTTGGTCAAACATGTTGAAATTCTTCAAATGGCCGAGACCACAAATGTTCAAGGTTATGTTACCCATAAGGAACATAAATGTATAAAAATTCTGAATGCCACATTTCGACAACAACATGCTAAAAACAATTCAAGAAGAGCACCAAATAAAAATAAGGAGTCGTATGTGAGAATAATTAAAAACTTCGTACCGAAAATCAACAAATTTAAAAGGTCGAAAGTTTATAGACATTTTATAAAGAAGTTTTACATTTTAGAATACGAGTTTTTAAAATTAAATACTAAGAAGTTCAGCGATTTTACCCCTATCAATAGATTAAAACCTTTTCATAGTAGAATTTAATTATTAGTTTTTATGTCATTTATTTTACTGTCACATTCATCAATGTCATATAGATGTAAACATAATTTGACACATTATTTTAGTGATGAATATGTAATAGTATTTTAATGCGTGATTATTTATTTCTCGTTTCATATTATGGGGAGCAATCATCGGACGCTGCCGGGAGCGAGTGAGGTATTGTCACTCCTCACATCGCTGAGAAGTCTGAGGGAATGAGCCACTGTCTGCGTCTTCAATGTTGTGTCGTTTCGTCTAAATTAGTATGAACGTACTCCAGAATTTATTAATGCGAATTTAGAAGAGGCAAATATTTTTTGGAAACTGTGATCCCTTCAGGAGGGAGGGGAAGTACTTTGTCTTGGTTGACACCAGCCTCGCTAACGGGGGCATAGCCCTTGCAAGGTGTGTCTAGTTGACACAATTGGTTCAACTTATGACTGAGGTCTCACAGTTTAGTCAGGACTTACTGACATTCGATAAAGATTGAGTCTTGTGAGGATAATATGAGGTGTTGAGATTTTCCCTCTGGAGTATGGTCGTGAGTTTTTAATGTTGTTGAGCGCTTACTTCTTGATCCTTCGTTCCCTCTGGCTCAATTATGTCCGATGGAGTTAAGGCTTAGGATGTAGAGTTCATTTTCATAAACCCCCTCTGGGTAGATGTGAACTGTCACATCTGTTTGTTTGTTGTCAGAGGCTTGCTGTATCTTTTGCGATGGTTTTGGTACAGTGAGGTTTAAACAGAAGTATGTTAATTATTTGTGCACTGTTAGCACATATTGTCATTTAACTTGGCTGATACCTAACCTGGTATCAGGACTTTGCGATTCGTACGTTCTGACTTAAGCCTTCTCCTGCAAGAGAAAGACCTCACCTTGTATTTTAATTGCCATCGTTAGGTAACGTTTCTGTTAGGTATAGGCAGGAAGGGTACGATTGTTCGGATACTTTGAATAAAGGTCTCTGCCTGATCCCTTTATTCAAGTGGGGCGTAGCTCATGTGAGGACTTATTGGAATTCAACCTCACACATTATGCAGGCTGGCAAGAACGCTATGGTAGCCGAACATTCGAACGTTATATATTTAAATTAGGATTTTTATATGGTGTGCATTTGTCAATGTAAGAAAAACGAGTTGAGCCCATGGCGTCGGTCGCGTAATATTATCCTTTGCTTTGTATTATTGATTTAAATATAATTTTGTGTTCTCAAAAGTCCTTTAATTATTACACAATACACGATCCCGAGTGCCGCAGCAAAGTTAGTTGCTTACAGTACCTACAATAAAAGTTAAGCAGGAATAGTTCATATTAAGGTGCTGATAAACTTGAGCATTCATATGTAATAGAACATCGAGAATTCGCCGTTTTTAAATTTGTTGAAGTGCACAACGAACAGAGCCAAGCAAAGAGCCAAACATCGCTACGAACATTTTCACGATCATTCTATCGAATGCTTTAGTCCAGCGATTCCTAAAGTGGGTTCCGCGGAACCTAGGGGTTCCGTATAAAAGTCACCAGGGTTCCGCGAAATTATTCAAATAAAAATCAAATATTATTTTGATTCGATGCTGACCGTCCTGGATTACGAAGCATTCATAGATCTTGAAAGTTCATCCACATTAAAAACACACGTTTGAGTCTATATCCCTGAATGAATTTTAGGTTGGTGTTAGGAGTGAATACCCTGAAGTAGCCAAAAAGGCTATCTTAACTGTGCTCCCATTTGTCACAACGTATGTTGTGAAACAGGTTTTTCAGCTTACACTTTTACCAAAAACAAATTCAGGTCGAGATTGGATGCTACCCCAGATATGCGCAAACGGCTGTCGGACATAATACCGAACTATAAAGCAATATAGATAAAACAGTGAAATAATTTCATTCTTCACATTTAAAGTTGAAGTAAAGAAGGAAAGTGTTTCACTTTTAAAATATTTGTAGTAAAAGTTTTTGTTCTTATTTAAATTAAATCTTTCATTTGTAATCATTTGATATGGGGTTCCATAAAACAAAAGGTATTTGGTGAGTGTTTCGTTATCTTAAAAGTTTAGGAACCTCTGCTCTAGTCAATGACAGAATGGCTCGGCTCAGCAAAAAGCTCGAAGCAAATTTACTGTCCTTTCGCTAGAATGCTCGCTAGAACGCTCGCTAGAATGCTCGCTAGAACGCTCGCTAGAATGCTCGCTAGAACGCTCGCTAGAATGATCGCTACAATGCTCGTTAAAAAGCTCCCATTTATTTTTCTATAATGTAACATTAGCTAGAATGCTCATTACAAGTGAATGCTCAAGTTTATCAGCACCTCAAAACGTTATAGTTTAAATGGATAAGTCTGTAGGACATCGATGATTAAGTAGATAGGACATAATAATGTAAACCACTTGGGAAATGTGCGTGCGTTGTTGTATTCTATTGTTGCTACTTCGAAGTATTATTTTACAATGCACATTAACCTTCGAGTTATTTTTAGAACTGTTTATTCATCAAAATCGCACTTTGTGGAGTTATGGGCAGATGAAACTCCATGCTTACCGACGACTCTTGTAAAAAAATGTTATATAGGAAAAAACAATAACCAGTGCCCAAACTTAAACACGTGACAAACCTGAAATCGCGAAAAAAAATCTGCTGTTCCCTACATTTTGACGAGTTATACGAATCCTTATATATCCTTAATATTATAAATGCGAAAGTATGTTAGTTACGCCTTCACGCTAAAACGGCTGAACGGATTTGGATGAAATGACGTGTCCTAAAATGGTTTTTTATTATTCAATAATTCTAACCAGAATAAGTTAAATATATTTGGATAGACATCCCAAAAACTAGTAGTTCTAACTATATCATACATTTTTAAAGACCTCCAATTTTGAGAAAATTAGTTTTTTATTTTAGTAAGAATTTACTCCTAAAACGAACAAACCTTTCTAATTATCTAGGATAATGTAGTGAACACACCCCATAAAATAGTAAACTTGTCAAAATTGACACATGTTACTGTCATCACTGTCAATTGATTGACAGTAGTGACTGTACCATGTGTCAATTTATATCATATTTATCATAGTTGCCATCAACAAATAAAATATTTGTACTTTAAATAGTTTATAATTTTTCTCTTAAATGGAGGGGTCTAAAAATATTATTTTAGTGGTTCCTAGTTCCATATTTTGTCGTTTTTATTTAGATGTAGTTTGATGCTGGTTAGATTTTTCTCGGAATAAAAAACCAACGTCCCTACAAAAAGCGGACATCTCCTTTGGCACATATATTATATAGATGATGCCCTGGAAAAGAACGTAGGATACTTTTTTTTTCCCACGGGTTCGAGACTTATGCGGATGAAACCGCGGGGCGCAGCTAGTACGAATATAAATGTAGGGAACAGCTGATTTTTATTTCATGATTTCAGATTTGGCCCCATAGTAAAAGTTGTTCATAATGATCAGTAAAGTCACGTGTTAAAGTTTGCACACTGGTTAAAATTTTACCCTGTGGATATCTAACAGTATGCCCATGTACTGTCAACCGGACATCAGTAATAATTTTAAATTAATAAAGCCTTTATCTCGCAGCAGTACGGGTAATTTTCGTAATGGAAGTGTTACCACTGGTGCGGTTGACTGTACGTGCGATCGACTGTACAATATTGTTCATAATATTAAAGTCTATCATTGACGGTTAACTACATTTATCATTTAAGAAACACAAACAGTGACAAAGTGATAATTAAAATCAATTAAAAACAATTATTGTTTTGCTCTCAGACTAATCACTGCTAATGTAAAAGCACGAGAAATAACTACAAATAGTGTAGGAACTGCGTAATATCACGTGCAATGAGTAAAGAACTAAATTTACGTTCAAATAGAGTGCTGGACCAATTTAGATAAGTTCGTCATCTACTCTTCGTCTTAGAAAGGGTCCAGAAACGATTTCTATGGCACCTTGCTTTTTCCAAAGAGAAAAAGCAAGCAGCTGCCCTCCTATGTGTCCCGTCTGCAAACTTTCAAGATGCTCTCGTTATCGACTCGAAGAGAAGTTATGGATGCCCTGTTTCTGTACTAACTCCTCAGAAAGCAAATAGACTGTCCACAGTTACTAAGTCTCATCAAGTTTCGTGCCCCAACCCGCTGTCCTCGAAAGCCCATCACTCCGCTCCACCCGCCCTAGGCGTAAAACTGTCCTAGGTGCTAACTCACCTATACCGCGAATGTGCAAAATCCTAAACAGCTGTAGTGACCTGGGGGTCTACCACCAGCTCATAAAGCAGTATTATTTTAATATTACTTCAGTGTGAGAAAGAGATGAAGCTCTACAGGTCGTATAGCTCCATCTCTTTCTCCCACTGAAGTAATATTAAAATAATACTGCTTTATGAGCTGGTGGTAGACCCCCTGATCCATGATAGCAAAGGGAAATTTTGTAAATTAATTATTAAATACTACTCGACCTACTAAGGCATAATTTGAATTGGCAAATTAATTCATTTATATAATTATTGAACGTTATTTAATTCATAGTAATTTAATTTTTAATTAATTTTTAATTTATTATCTAATGTAAACCTAATATTTAATCACAGTTTATTTTTATTTATTTATCTCCACTCTGTTACCAATCTATAATATTTTATTTTTATTTTTATTTAATTATAATTTAATTCGATTCTTGATTTGTGTGTTGTATTGCTAGAAGTATGTCAATTAGTTAGTGAATCATCATTAAGAAAATCGTCAATCGTGTAATAAGTATTCATAATAAAAAAATCGTTTAGCGCCCTTTTAAATTTTAATGACACAATAACTGTCGTTATTTAGCAGTTATTTTGTGTAATGCTAAAAGAAATGAGAGTATAGTCTTCCTCGTACTCGATACGATACTATATATAATACCGATGTCTTTTTAGTTATGAATTCACTGGAAGAAAAATATTCATAATTTTTCTTCTTAAGAGGCTGGCAACGCGGCTCGCAACTACAAATCGAGATGTTTGCAAAATTCAATTCCAAGCACGTTGCGCTAGTGTGAGTGGTGCCTGTCGGAGCGATATACACCTACAGTGAGCAATACTACCACGCACACATTGACAATTATTGCTTGACGCGATAGTACTACTAGCTTTCGAAAATTTATGATAAATTTGTATGTGTTCCGTAATACAAAAAATTATGAATGAAAACTTAATGTATTTCCATTTTTTTTTTCGATAATTTGTAACTTGATAACATAAACTATGCTTCTGTTGAAACAATATTACAAATATTGTTGTTTATAATACAGAAAAAACAATATGAAAACATGTCATTTACGCTGTAAAAATGTACGAAATGCAATTCGCTTACACTTCATTTAAAGGTAAGTTTTTGGAAATAAAAAGACGTAGGAGCCTAGATAAATACTGTCTCACTACACACTACTCCATACAAGTTTAGACGTGATTTTTTTTATTAGCCCTCTTCCTCTCTCCTAATTTTGCTGTGCCCGACAGGGTCCATATTGATCTTTTACTTGTTATACCATCTATGTAATACATATGGAATGCAATAAAGAATTGAGTATTGAGTACGTAATTTTTAATCTCTTAGGTAATCACACTGATTCGGCAATTTGCTACTGTTAGTATTACTAACACTTGCGTGCAAAAAAATAGAGCCACCCCGTGATCTTCGATTTGAAACTAGAAAACAAGTTTTATTGACAATAACCTAACATATTGTATACTGAAACCTTCCTGAAAGTATGTAGATTGCGTTAGTGAAAGAATATTCAAAACTGATTCATTCGTTTTTGAGAAATTTGCGAACTTACAAACATAGGGGTCGACTAAAGAACCTCTCTTTTATTGAGGTTCGTTAAAAACTCATGTTAAATGATTAATAAACTGAAATGAATCAACAAAATTAAGCTTTTGTCAACTTAGTAAAAGTCACGCAGTTTTTCCGAGCAACATTATAGGCTGATTATGGTTATGGTAATTAGCAACAAAAGCAACTATTTTTAGTTATTTTTTTTTTTAGTATTTGCCCATTTTGCGGTGCTAGTTTTATGAAGCTTTCCGAGCAACAGTGAGTAATAGAAGACAAGATGAAGAATCGAGTCGATCTTTTCAAGAATATTGCTTTTATCAAAGTAACAGCTCATGTGTAAATAATCTTCATGTTAGCTACCTTCATACAATTTAAAATAATAAAATAATCATTAATATTTTTGAGATATCGTTTCTCAAATAGAGAACACAGGGTAGACCATTTTTTTTGCACGCAAGTGTAAATAGCTATCAAAAGATAGCCTATAACTTAACATTACAATGGTGTCGATTCCCTTGTTCACAAACTAAACTAAATTTAAGTTCAGTGTATCTTTTTCTTTCTAATTCATTATGAAAAGGACAGAAGATAAATTTTAGTTTAGTCCTGTCAAATTAATCAGCGCCTGTCTAGTGACAGGCGCTGATTTAAGATGAAAAATTATGAATGAAAACTTAATGTATTTCCATTTTTTTTTCGATAATTTGTAACTTGATAACATAAACTATGCTTCTGTTGAAACAATATTACAAAAATTGTTGTTTATAATACAGAAAAAACAATATGAAAACATGTCATTTACGCTGTAAAAATGTACGAAATGCAATTCGCTTACACTTCATTTAAAGGTAAGTTTTTGGAAATAAAAAGACGTAGGAGCCTATATAAATACTGTCTCACTACACACTACTCCATACAAGTTTAGACGTGATTTTTTAATTTGACAGGAGTAAACTAAAATTTATCTTCTGTCCTTTTCATAATGAATTAGAAAGAAAAAGATGCACTGAACTTAAATTTAGTTTAGTTTGTGAACAAGGGAATCGACACTATTGTAATGTTAAGTTATAGGCTATCTTTTGATGGCTATTTACACTTGCGTGCAAAAAAAATGGTCTACCCTGTGTTCTCTATTTGAGAAACGATATCTCAAAAATATTACTGATTATTTTATTATTTTAAATTGTATGAAGGTAGCTAACATGAAGATTATTTACACATGAGCTGTTACTTTGATAAAAGCAATATTCTTGAAAAGATCGACTCGATTCTTCATCTTGTCTTCTATTACTCACTGTTGCTCGGAAAGCTTCATAAAACTAGCACCGCAAAATGGGCAAATACTAAAAAAAAAAAAAACTCAAACATAGTTGCTTTTGTTGCTAATTACCATAACCATAATCAGCCTATAATGTTGCTCGGAAAAACTGCGTGACTTTTACTAAGTTGACAAAAGCTTAATTTTGTTGATTCATTTCAGTTTATTGATCATTTAACATGAGTTTTTAACGAACCTCAATAAAAGAGAGGTTCTTTAGTCGACCCCTATGTTTGTAAGTTCGCAAATTTCTCAAAAACGAATGAATCAGTTTTTAATATTCTTTCACTAACGCAATCTACATACTTTCAGGAAGGTTTCAGTATACAATATGTTAGGTTATAGTCAATAAAACTTGTTTTCTAGTTTCAAATCGAAGATCACGGGGTGGCTCTATTTTTTTGCACGCAAGTGTTAGTAACACTAACAGTAGCAAATTGCCGAATCAGTGTGATTACCTAAGAGATTAAAAATTACATACTTAATACTCAATCATTATTGCATTCCATATGTATTACATAGATGGTATAACAAGTAAAAGATCAATATGGACCCTGTCGGGCACAGCAAAATTAAGAGAGAGGAAGCCCTCTTCCTCTAAGTAGCAATTCAATATTATTATAAATTAAGATGTGATTTATTGGGTGTATAACTATGTAGACACCGTTAGTTTTTGTTTATACTAAACCTCTTAAGGGGTCATTGTACTCATCATTATGAACAACTTTCACTATGGGACCAATGCTGAAATCGCGAAAAGAAAATCAGCTGTTCCATACATTTATGTTCACATAACTCGTCAAAATGTAGGGAACAGCAGATTTTTTTTTCGCGATTGCAGAGTACAATGACCCCTTAAGAGGTTTAGTATAAACAAAAACTAAGCTTGTATATTATTAGGTTTGTGTATATAGGTATAGTATATTAGGGATTTTAATTTTAAATATTGCATAAGAATAATATAGGTAATTATTATTTAAATTCTTAGAAGTGTTTTCATTATTATTAATTTATGTTATTATTTATGTATTTATATTTGATTTCTTATATTTCTTATTATGATTTTTTTTAAATATTGCTTTAGTTCTCGATGTTTTTGGTTGGTATATTGGCGTGTGCTAGCTGACATATGGCCCATAATTTATCATTTGAATTATATTTTGTGTTGCATAATGTAAGTTATTTTGCATACTATTGTATAGAATCATTTTTCTAACTTGAACAGACAGCTGTGCTGCTGGGGAGTTTGTTGCGCCACTTCTTCTTCCCAGCTAAAGGCACTAGGAAGTGGTGAAGGGTGGGCGTTTTTGGGGAACTGTCTTATGTAATTTTGACGTTCTAAAAGTGCTGATTCTCAGCCTAGTTTGAATAAATGACTTTTGAATTTTGATTATGAATTTTGAATTATATTTCATAATGTTTGGTGTATGAGAGACAGAATAATTTTATTTTGCAATCGATTTGTCATCTAATCAATCACGTACATAATACCTAATACATTCACTCAAGGTTATTTGTTTAGGGAAGTAATTAGAAATACTCAAAAATTGCATGACAAATTAAAACACAGGCTATGAATTTAATTAATTTCTTATCAAGTTTGGCGGGATTAGGTAGGTACCTACCTGTACTTTTTAAACTAAATGTGAACGGATACGTAATCCAGGAGTTTAAAAAAAGAGGTACCTACAATAATTTGGTAAAGACTAAGAACCTGAAGAGTGATGAGTATGACGATGAAAAATATCATCAAAGTTAGTTTACAAGAATTAAATAAGAGTTTTTTTTTTCTCATCTTACTACAAAGAACACTTTGGTATCTATAATCACAATAGAAATATTAACTTCCTTAATACTTCCTAAATATTACCACAGACTGCAATAAACAATCACACATAAATGTCACAGTTGTCACACAACTTCCTGAAATCTGACATTGAAATCACTGACATTGACCAAAGTTTACGCGCACATAACTCCGAAACCACTGCACATATTTTGATGAAAATAACGCCCATTAATAGTAGATTTTATTCACAATTTTTCAGTATACAGACTATCACGCTAGCATTGTTAGGAGCTGAACAGTGATTGAAAATATCAGTGCTGTATATTTCCGACGTATTAATAGAAGAGTTGGTGGCAAAATGCCATCTTTACTGTTTTGAATCGGAATGAAGATAGCTTCAGTGCAGTTCGACTGTTTACAAAGTATGTTACAATCCTATAAGTACGCTCCGTAAACACACGTCCGTGTATCATTACAAATCTATAAATTGCTGAGTTATTTCTCGTGAGGTTTACCTCAATCTGCAGTTGCTAGTTTACGATTGCTTAGCTAAAGTATAATACCTATATTTAAGTACTTACCTACTTAGGTTCCTTTTCTACGTAAACATTTACAATTTGCGTCAGCACATTACTTAAAAAACTATAGATATTTAAGTAGTAAAAAAGTGAAAAAAAAAAAAACGTGGCACTCGGGGACTGCCGCGGTAAAGCTATTGCATAGCATTTGTAACCTCTATACCTACTTCCTATTTGTCAAAGCTACACTTGGGATGATGACGTGATGACATAAAACAAAAATTAGGTTCCCATGACAACATCACGTTTCCCATGACAACATCACGTTTTCCATGACAACATCACGTTTCCCATGACAACATCACGTTTCCCATGACAACATTACATGGTAGGCGGAGTGGGGGGTGTTAGGTTTTATTTTCGTTACGTTACGGAATTTCTTGATTCGGTCGCCGCGCTCAAAGCCCGCGATAAAAGCTATGCAATAGCTTAAACTTCGGAATTTTAATTATAAATAAAACTTACATAGTCACTATTTTTAAATCACTTTTAAGGTAAACAGATTTGAATAAAGATAATGATTGAGAAACTCACTACCTAAGTTTGACGTTTACTGACATTAATAACAACTGAAATACAATACTTACTACCTACCCATAATTTCTACCCACTGAAGCGGTAGCCACTCCCCTATGACAAGAAAATCAATACTGTCCACCATTACAAGGTGGGTTTACGTTGTTACGCACGATATTCTTGCCCTAAACATTATACTACATCGTTCTATGCCCTATACTATTGTATATTGTTGTAGTCAGAACAAGACTTGGGTCTAAGGATATTTCACAATCACAATTTTAAGGCACAACATTTTCTGGCGTGTCAGCGTAAAAGAAAAAAAACTGTGGGCAACTCAACACTCGCAGCCATTCGCGTCGATTTTCATTCGGTACTAGCGAGCGGTAATACCAAGGAAGTACCTACCTACAAGGCTAGAGTGTTACTCCTACTCACTTTCATAATCGGCTAATTGAACGACAAGACTAGCGGAGACCGGTAGGCCTGATGATAGGAAGGGTAGCAGTCTTAGCTTAACAAAGGTTTAAAATTATTGTCTCACAATTTTGCCGCCTGATAAAATATGCTGAGCATTCTGTAGCGGAAACGTAAAACATCACTCGGTGGACAATGATTCAAACATTTATGAATTACTGATCATTATTTATTAAACCTTTGTCAATCTGCCTAGCCTGTTCTCAACTATGTTAGGGTCGGCTTTCAGTCTAAAGCCGGGTCTCCTATGCGTGTTTTTACACAAAAAAAAAGCTCTCAACATTGTAGTTGAAAAATATGTTCTCCCAGACATTCCAACTGCAAATTAATGTAAGTTTGTACGCACAATAATGAGAGATTTACCATTTTATTTTAAGACCATAGATTTCCATTAGGTTTTCCTGTAATCTATGAGTAAAGAACCATTCTGTATTTTTTATTTGTTTAGGGTCAGTAGTTTCGGAGATAAGGGGGTAAATTTTCATCTATTTTCTTAACGTCACACGGTACAGCTAATAAAACTCTTATATGTAAGTAATTTTCTTAAAAATTTATTAATTTACGTTACACGTCCGTGTTTGGGTCACAGAAATAAATGTGTAGATACCAAATTTCAACTTAATCGGTCTGTTAGATTCGGAGCAAATTGGTTGTGATAGACGGACAAATAGACAGACAGACACACGAGTGATCCAAGATTCAGTTTTTTTTTCTTTTGAGATACGAAACCCTAAAAATAAAGAATGGAAGGAAAGGACATTTTGCGATCCCAAATATCGATCGAATGTACCTATATAGAGACGCCAAGTCGTAATTTACCACGCGATAAGTACAAACAGGCTAATTGTTGGCTCAATAGAAATTCAAAGTAGACCAATTAATTGAAGCGATAATTACTCTAATTGCCTATAAAGAATCAAGTTATCACCTATTCAAAAGAAGACTTGCCTGTAAACGCGGTTGCGCATGAACATTATTAGACATGCCGTGTCTATCAATCAACTTAATCTATCGCAGTCCACTGCTGGACATAGGCCTCTCCCAGGCTGCGCCACAACACCCTGCCCTCCGCCTTCTGCATCCAGTCTGACACAACCACTTTCTGAAGGTCGTCGGTCCATCTAGCTGGGGGGCGTCCCACACTACGCTTGCTGATACGCGATCTCCACTCCAGGATTCGTCTGCTGCGGTGATCTCTCGCGTCCGGCCCTGGTTCAAGCCATGGTACGGAGCGAGAGGGCATGGGAAGCCGTCACCTCCGTCTGCGAAGCAGTAATGCTCGCGACGGAGGAGGCGGAACACGTGAGGGAGAGGCAAATTTCGCACCTTCACGCCCCTAGCCGTCACAGGAGACGCCCTGAGCATCGGGAACCGGTAGGGCCGATGCCTGCCGGGGTTGCGGGAAAGACTAAAAGGGATACCGTGGGCCCTGGCAACGGCAACTGAAGGAACACGGGTTGGTTTTAGTCAGTAAGAGTCTGACACGCCCTTCCGTTCTGCCCAGTGCGGGAGAAGTTATTACCCACCAAAAAAAAGGACTTGTCTGCTACACAGTGTCTCTCTCTCGTCTGCAGGACAATTGACGTTAAATCCATAAAAAAACCGGCCAAGTGCATGTCGGATCACGCGTAATGTAGGGTTCCGTAGATGGGATGAATTTATCCGAAGAAAAAACTTAACTTAGTAGTTGAAAAAAAAATATTTCATACAGAATGTATGGGAGAATATGTTTTTACAACCGCAAATCTAAGTTGGTCGACTATTACTCGTTAACTTGTAAAGCCTACTCAGCTGTAATAGTTTTCCTTTTAAATTCGTTATATAAGCTACTGCTGTGAATTTTTTCACATATCTAAAACCAACCATTTAGCTGGCAGGGGCTGACACACTTGACTCTAACAAAATTTTTCACTTTAAAGCCTAATATTTCGCAAACGGATCTCTAAATTCAAAAATGATTTTAGCATACTCATAATGTTTTTGAAAGACCTTTCTAACGATACCCCACACCAAGGGATAGAAAAATAAAAAAATAAACATTTCCACTTTACGTGTAGGGGAGGTACCCTAAAAAAATATTTTTCCTGATTTTATTTTACCACTTTGTCGACGTGATTAATATGTATACCCATGCCAAATTACAGCTTTCTAGTACTAAGCGTCTCTGAGCTAAGCCGCGGACAGACAGACAGACAGACAGACGGACATGACGAAACTATAAGGGTTCCTTGTTTACTACGGAAACACGTTCGCTTACCCTAAAAATGAGCGAGGCTTAAAGTAGTCGCATATGATGTGTAATCTGACATCTCACCTTGGTAATAAGCAGCATTAGGGTAATAAACAACATTAAAGGGGCAGGGCCTCGTCAAGGTCGTTTCTGACAGCCAACTGTAACACGGCACGCGCTCATTGATCAAATCAAATAGCGGCTTCCTGTGACACACTTCCGTCCCTTTTCACGAAATCAATCCCACAGATTTGATTATTTCGATTTTTTTTAGATTTCGATTTTGACTGCAGGAAAGCGAGAGGAAAGATGATAACATGTCAAAAACAATTCAGTGTAAGAATTATTATGAGACAAGGAAGTAAGTTCAACCCACCCGCGTCTGTATGTAATTTCAGATCCGTAGTAGTAACCTGATAGAGAGAATCTTAATCCACAGGGGCCTTCGATAGGGCATTGACTCACTGACATTTAATATTATTTCTAATGACATTTTTGTAATGCAATAAAAATGGCGAGACCCGGATACGCGTTCCATTAGAAAAAAATCATGAACTTCTTGGATTTAATAAAAGAAAGAAAGAAAAAGAAAGAAAATTCGTTTATTTGCGGTAAACATGACGCAAAGAAAGATAAAAAACACGTAAATAACAAATCACTAATAATCACTGTTTGTTTAATTTATAAAAGATTTTATTAAGTCTCATTTAAATTTGTCGTAAGATTCGAATTATCAACTTCAAAACGAGTTCTTATTGACATGCTTTATAAACATAATACCTAGAATCATATTATAACACTTTTTCTCTAAAAATAATGTTATAATAGTAGATTGTTTGCCTAAGGAGCAAACCACTATTTTTAAGGCGAGAGTGTTTCTTTGAATCTAGAGCGAAGGATTCAAAGTACGTCACTCAAGCTTAAAATAGTGTTGCTCCCGAAGTGAACACTTTACTTTTTATCACCCTCTATGAGAAAAAAATGTGTGTGGTCCGACCCCCGTCAGGAACGAAGTTCCTTTTCACGTACGATTTAAACAAAAACAAAAATTTCGCAGTCGCCACCTTGGATTTATAATTATTTTGATCTCACTAATCGACTTTAGCATCTTCAAAAACTATGAAAACGATACCCATGATGAACAATTTGAAAATTTTCGCAGCTGCCATCTTGGATTTACATTTTGACCTCACTATCGGCTTTAGCACCTCCGAAAACTATGGAAACGACAACAATGACGAAAATTTTAAAAAAATTCGCAGCCGCCGTCTTGGATTTTCATTTTGTTCACTTGTTCTCTCTCTCTTGCCAACCTGTTACTTGTTCATACAATGTTCATAATGGATCTCTTTGGTGATTGGATCTTTTACTAACAATATCCACTTTCCAAATTCAAATCACTTTTAGTCCCTAGGGATTAAAATTTTATTTTTTGTTTACGAAGAATAAACTAGCTCTTTTTGAATAGATGTGATAAAAAAAAAATACCAATACGATATTAATAAGTAAGTTGATACTTTAAGGTCTGCCATTCCTAGTTCTGCCCTCCAAGATTGGAACTGTGAATCTCTGGTCTTAGTTAAAGTGGGGGTAGGTTAGTACCACACACACACTTTCTCATACCTCCACATGGTACTATATAGTTATAGTAACATGTGGAGGTGTGAGAAAGTGCTATTCTACCATATTTTGTCGAGCAGTTTAGTTCGAAGGATCGTCTGTTTATAAAAGGTGTCTATGGTGTAGTGTGTAAATAAAGTTCAAAAGGAATTTTGACTTTTGTTTTGTACCGAAGTGTTAATGGATTGAAGTGCAGTGATTTTGGTTTCAGGCATGTATTGTGTTTTGAATCTAACTTTTGCCCGCAGGTTCGTCCGCGTGGAGATCGGAAATTATCCTACGGAAATGTACTATTGAGATAAAAAGTATATCCTATGTCCTGGGGGTCATGGTCTATCCATGTGTCAAATTTCATCCAAATATGTTCAGCCGTTTTAGCGTGAAAGCGTAACAAACACACTTTCGCATTTATAATATTAGGATAGTCAGCACCCCTTTTTTTTGTGTGGGAAATTATCAAATAACTTCTCCCGCTCTGGGCGGAGCGGGAGGGCGTGTCAAACTCTTACTGACTAAAACCCACCCGTGTTCCTTCAGTTGCCATGTTGCCGGGGGCCCTAGGGATCCCATTGCCATAGGGATTACATAACATAACATAACATCACGCCTTGTTTCCCCGAAGGGCTGGGCAGAGATGTCCCTGTAGCAGGTACACCCTCATAGGGATTAATATGCACGTAATTTAAAACTTATTCATTATTTAAATATACATTGTCTAAGAGTCAAGGAACAAATTCCTATTTTTTTACCGACTTCTAAATAGGAGGAGGTTCTATGTTCGTCATAAGTTTTTTATGTGTGTCCATCGATATTTTCGTCAATTTTGGACTGATTTTGAAAAGTCTTTTTTCGTTGGTAAAGAAAGCTTGCGCGGTGATCACATTTAAATTTTGTAACATTTGCTTTGCTTGGGTAGTTTTTGAGTAAACTTCAATAATACGTATTTTTGCTACTTAGCCTATGTGGATGATGTTACAATAAGTTCCTATGACTGTTATTTACATAATAGGTAATTATGGTTAATAGGTTATTATATTAATATTCGAATTTGTGTGGGGTAGGTAACAACTAAAAAGTGAAAAATCAACATAACCACAAAAAAAACCGACTTCAGTAAAAAAAACCCCAAAGTGAAAATTTACTTTAATTTCGGAAGTCGGTGGCAAAAAAACAAAAATTTCAAAACCCTACCTGAAGGACGACGCTGATATTGAGCGAGAAAGGAGGGCGCTGTCGGTGAGGGCGAATATGATTGCTCGCAGGTTTGCTCGTAGCTCCAAAGATGTGAAGATCACCTTGTTTCGAGCCTACTGCACATCTTTTTATACGAGTAGTCTGTGGGTGTCATATTTGCAGAGATTTCTGCAAATATGACACCCACAGACTACTCGCGTTACTAAGCGTTATTATATTGAACGCGGAGAGCGCTGTAGGATTCTACAGCGCTCTCCGCGTTCAATATAATAACGCGTTGAGGGCGCTGCTGCAGTTGCCTCACTTCTGCAGCGCATCGGCAATGTTCGCGAGCGTCCGCATTGACTGTTTTTATGCCAGCATGCGCAAGAGGGCGACCTCGATAGCGAGTAGAGTGCGGGGCAGCGGCAACAGTCTTCTTGCCGTTGTTGCCAACAGGTTGGACGGGCCTTTCATGCAGCACTGGCAGGCCTTACATGCACCCGTATATCGGGCTTGGGGCAGGTAGAAATGCAAAATATGATTTTTCATAATTTTTATTTTTAGTTTTAAAAGTATTCTGACATTTTTATAAAATTTTACTCTTTGACAATTTTATATTTGACATTTTATTTTATTTTATCATTTTGACATTTTTATAAAAAAAAAATTGACAATTTTATTTAAGTTATTTTGGTTTTCAATAAATATTTAAAGGTTATTTATTGTATTTTGGGTTTTTATCGGTGAGATTATAATTTATAATTTAAATGAAAATGTGATAGATATGGACTAGAATTTTGTCTGAAAAAAATAAATATAAATAAAAAAAATAAAAATAAAATCATTTTATTTCAGATAACTAAAGAGAGAGATCCATAAATTGTTAGTAACATGTATGCACTTAAACCACTATTGTTAGTACTTAAAACTAAAGACGAATTTGTGAGAAGACCACCCAACATCTAGACACAATGAGAAATAGTATTGGTCTAACTATGGTATGAGTCTTCTTACAAATTGCCTTATTATGGCAGAGGAAGTATCTGTCGCCTCAGCCTTCAGGATACTATTGTGACTGCCTCTTATTCTGCCAAATAAATAAAAAAATTAATTAAGACTTAGAAATTAAAGGTATTTTTCACTTTGTGGTGTTCTTTTTTTTAAGTCGGTTGTTTATATTATTAGTTTTTTTTTTGTAATTTTTTATGCATACCTACTTATTTTACGATTCATTATTTAATGTTCCGTTTTTTGGTGGAACAAAATATCGCCTTTGACGTAAAAAACTATGTGTATAAATAAATAAGTTTAAAAAACACGCTTTTTATAGAAAACCGAACTAAAAAATAGAAAATATTTTTTTATAAAATTTTAATAAATATAAATTAATAATAGTGCAAATAAGAAAAAAAATATTTTGTTTAAAAAAAGCGTGGGCTGCTTTTTAAAATAATATCTAAATGATAATCCTTCTACTCATATCAATAAAATATTTTTCTACCCTCCGGGCGTAAAGCGTCTAATTTAGACAATTTGTTTACATAATCAATCTGTATCATAATCTATTTCTATATGCTTTTGCATATTTATAAATGCAAAAGTTATGCATTTAACAGATACAGATGTTGTAAGTGTTTTTCATAATATTGGTACCTAAACATCAGCCATTGTTACGTACCTACTTATAACATTTTAACCCGCAAAGCGTATATAATGTACCGGCTTTGACTAAGGGAACACCAGCCACCAAGCAGCCAACCAACCAACCACCAACCAACCAACCACTAACCAACCTTTGGAAACCTGAAAACCGGAGCAAGCGTGGTGGTCAATGCTCGTGCCTTCTCTGTATGAGAAGAGGTTTTTGCCCTGCAGTGAGTCAATAATAGACTACCAGTATTCTTGTTTACACCAACATCAGTTTAAAAGTTACTTTATTGAAACAGTCGAAGCGATGATTATCTACAGTGCTAATTTGAAATCTACATCGGACCGAGAGAACCTAGGAGTAGTTCGGCCTAACAGGTAAAATAACATTCGTATCGAGGTAACTCCTAAGTACTAACCATATCAATCGCCATTTGCATAAAACCTTGTTCGAAAAACGATAAAAATAGTTATTTTACATTAAACACTATAATCCTCATCATCAATACTATTGGTTTAAGTCAATACTACTATAAATAAAATAAATAATACTAGTCCATTATAATTGTCGTACTGCAGAGCAAAGGTACCTTCTCATACAGAGAAGGCACGAGCATTGATCACCACGCGCGCTCAAGACGGGTTGGTGATTTCAAACTTATACTTCACTGACGGGAGAGGCAAATTTTGCGCCCTCACGCCCCTAACCGCTGCAGGAGACGCTCTGGGCGTTGGGAATCGCAGGCTGATTCTCGGCTACCGTAGGCGCGGGTTTGCGGACGGTGAGCAATGGGTAGCTCGCTGTCCGATAAGGACCAGGCCCAGGTCGACGGCGCGTTGTGTTCCACGCGCGCCTCAAATAGATGTCAGCAGAACTGACGGGGTCCGCCAGGGCCGATGCCTGCCGAGGTCGCGGGAAAGTCCGAAAGGGATACCGTGGCCCCTGGCAACATGGTAACTGAAGGAACACGGGTGGGTTTTAGTCAGTAAGAGTCTGACACGCCCTCCCGCTCCACCCAGAGCGGGAGAAGTTATTTGATAATTTCCTACCAAAAGAAGAATGTTCCCTCACCGATGTCCAAAATAAACTTAGAAAGTTCCTACTTTTTTTTACCTTTACTGTCCCACTGTTGGGCAAAGGGGGTTTATGAACATTCAGTAGTACAGTCGTCTCCCCCATACTTCGCCATTCATCTTTGTCTACTGCCTTTTCCAGCCAATCAGTCAAGAAAGAGTCTAGGTCGTCACGCCAGTGTGTCTTAGGCCTGCCCCGGTGACGACGCCCGTCTGCTGGCACCCACTGCGTGATGACCCTGGCCCATCTATCCTGTACCTACATAAAAATTGAAAATGTCACATTGGTACACACGGCTACACATCAAGCTATTCATTTTTGACGTTCAAAAGTGCCCTACATGGGCCTATTTGAAATAAATGATTTGACTTTGACTTCATTTCCAGTAAAGCTGACCTCGCATTGTACGGAAATCCTAGACAATGCGAGGTCAACATAAACTGGAAATGTATAGCTTGACGTGTAGCCGTGTGTACTTGCTCGGATTTCAAACTCAAACACTCAAACTCAAAGCATTTATTTCAATTAAACCATTTATAGGCACTTTTAAACTGTCAAAGAATCGGTCAGTTAGTCAGAAAGTTGAAGCTAGTTGCCCATTCCAAAACGTAGATCTCTATGGAGAAGAACGGGCAAGAAACTCCAAGGCCACTCTTTTAAATATAGATATTACAAAATTCTGGGTACATTATTCTGGTTGCTTCTATATGTGAGAACAATGTACAAAAAATAATCAAAGCAATTGAAAATATAAGATTAAAAATAAGCCCTGGTAGATAAGAGATGACCAGTCTCAACTGACGGCGCCCGTTCATGAACATGACGCGTAGATCAGCACCATCCAGCTCAACCATTTTGTAGGGAACCGAATGATCCAACACTCTCATTTGAACTCGCAAGCTCGTGCATGAGAGGCGAGACTAATAACTTTATTTGCAAAACGAAGGACCGATCATGTTACCCAGTGCCTGGGTTGTTGTGGAGGTCAGATAGGCGCCATGTAAAATACAGTGAAAACCGTTTATAACGACTTCGCTTATTACGACGAAATTATGAGGTTTCAGCATTTCTGTTTATTTAACATTGTGTTTGGTTATAACGACTATCGACCGTAGCAACCGTAATCCAACAGCCCCTTCAAAGTAGTTATAAACGGTTTTGACTGTACTGGTATTCAGCTGCATCCGGTTAAACTGGAATCCGACCCCAACACAGTTGGGAAAAGGCAGATGATGTAGTATAGTCGCTCTCGTAATTGCTTTATCATTTTCACCCTAAGGTTGAATATTGTTATAAACGACCGTCTATTTGTCTATGTGACAGATAGTACCAACCTTAGTGTAGTTTCAATTTACTGGGAATCGTTGTCAAAGTTGTTTAGCAATTATTAGATCGACTATACTTGATAGATAACCGTTTATAACGACTTCGCTTATAACTGTGAGTACCCCAAAGAGATCTCGAAAAACTGCAACGGTTTGCTTGTGTTGCGATCACTAGCAGTATGAGAACTGCACCCACTGCTGCCCTACAGGCAATGCTTGGGCTGCCACCTCTGCACCTTATCGTACGGGAGGAGGCGACCCTGGCTGCCTTTAGGCTACATTTATCAGGAACCCTAAGCAAAGACTCCAGAGTTAGGCATACTCGCATAAAGGAGGATGCGATCAAACGACGGCCAATGATTGCATCACCCTGCGACAAAGCCCCGAAAACACATCACTTTCAAAGGCACTACAGCATAATACAGAAGAACAGTGTGACTACTCAGGCCCGAAAGAGATGAGAGTATACCGTACACCGATGGATCGAAGACCGACTCTGGTACCGGGGTCGGAGTCTTCTCACACGACCTCAACATTAATATATCCAGACCATTGGTTATGTTCAACACCGTCTATCAGGCGGAGTGTGTGGGCATCATACAAGTGGTCCACGCCCTAGAAGCCAGGAGGGTTACGGACACCCACATACGTATACTCTCCGACAGTGCCTCAGTTCTCCAATCCTTACGGAAAAAATATATTACCTCGAAGCTAATACTAGAATGTCACAACGCACTAGAACATACGACGGTATCTTGCCGCAAGACGGTGACACTACAATGGATAAAAGGGCACAGCGGATCGTTAGGTAAAGACGCGGCTGACGAACTTGCTAGACGAGGACCTGGCACGGCAGCATGTGGACTCGAGCCTATCGTACCCATCCCCTTCAACCAAATACGCAGGTGGCTACAGGAGTTCACCCACACACAAGCAGGGAACTGGTGGACCTCGACACCGGGCTGCAGGCAGTCTAAGGAAGCTATGCCATCCTTGGATACCAGGCTAACCAGGCGCTTATTGCGCCTGGACAGGAACGGCCTGCGCCTGGAGACGGGGACCATCACGGGACACTGCTCGCTAAACAAACACTTCCACACAATAGGCATAACGGACAGTCCTCTGTGCAGGGCGTGCATGGAGGCTGAGGAAACCGTAGCGTATGTGCTCTTTGAATGCACAGGCGTCACCTAGATTAGAACAGAAACCCTCGGGTCACCCAGATCCTACACAGATGTTCTGAACAGACTAGGAGATTTAATTAGCTTCTGGAGGGAGGTGGGCTGGTTGGAATAACCACCAAATGGCCGCCATGGCCCACGTACAATGGTCCACTTTACGGACTAAGTGCGGAAACCAAACCCTATAACATAGAACATAACTGTGAGTACGTCGTTATAAGCGAAGTCGTAAAATTTGGAAGTCCAAGCATTTCTGTTTACTCAGTTAACATAGTGTTTGGTTATAACGAATATCGGCTATAACCCTCCGAAGTCGTTATAAACGGTTTTCACTATAGTAGGTAATATACTACTCTATACTTAATTACCTATAGTTTGAAGTCTATTGACGAAAGGCAACCGCAGAAAGGCGTGACGGGACACTGGAAGAACAATTTCCGTGAAGATTTCATAGAAATTGTTCCACCAGAGTCGCGTCACGCCTCTGGGTCTTGTGCTTGTATTGATCTTGTGACTGCTGTTAAGTGTTATTGGGTTTTCTCAATAGCAGCCCGGATTCGGATTTCTGCTCAATAAACTAAAACTAAAACTTGGTAAGATCCCAGTTAGAAAATGCCGTCCCCATAAGGAATCCTTTCTACGACAAATACGGCACTACAATTGAAAGGGTACAGAAAAAGTTCTTACGGTCTATGAACTATAAGTGCTTCCAATCAAAGGTTCCTTACGTGCAGCTATTGAAACTATATTGGCTGTTGCTTGATGCTATGATACTGCACGGCATATGCAATAACAAATTTGACAGAAACTGACTCAGTAAAATTTCTTGGGATATCTTTAGATAAATTTTGTTCTTGGAAAAACCATGTAAATGACATTTGCAGTAGAATAAATAGTTTTGTCTACCCTCTGAGGCGTATCAGCTGCGAGATATCTCGAAATGCCGCAATTACTGCATACCACGGCTATATTTCCTCCATTTTGCGATATGGTATCGTTCTTTGGGGTCGCTGTGTGGAAATTGATCAAGCATTCGTGATGCAAAAAAAGTGTTTAAGGGCTATATTTGGGCTGAAACAAATAGAGTCTTGTCGCCCTTTCTTTAGAAAATATAAGATACTTACTTTACCGTGCATCTATATCTTGGAATCATGTATATTTGTTTACAAGCATAAGATTCTTTTTCAGCAAGCGACAAGCTACTATGCCCCTCGATCTCATAATACTAATAAGTTGTATCAACCCAAGACGAATCTCACACTTACATCCAACAACAGCTATATCATGTGCATCAAATTGTATAATAAAATTCCGAGTACAATAAAGACACTTCCTTTTTTAAAATTTAAGCGTAATTTAACAAAACTACTCACTGATAAATGCTTTTATAGTGTACTTGAGTTTTTAGATTATAAGTTGTGAATTTTTGTAGTGTATAAGTATAATGTCATCTATGAATTAATTGTTAAGTAGGTACCAAATTTGAATTTATTTAATGTAATTTACTAATCGCATGCATTATTCAAGTAATTAATTAAATTCTTATAATAATATCTGATTATGTAAAATTTGCACACCGAAATTAAAGGCATAATAAGAGATCAATATATTTTCATAAGAACTTTCTGTACCTTATTTATGCAAATAAATGATTTTGATTTTTGTTTTTTTTTTTTTTTGACTTTATTGACTTTTTAAACAAATTGTGTTACAAGGTACCCAGAAGGGTTATTCGGAGAGGGGTGCGCGTGCCTCAACTGTTCCATACAGACATATGCAGAACTAACGCTGGGGAACGTGCACCTCTTCGTCGCCGTGTTGATTCTTACAACACGCATTTTATAGAACTGGATATATTTTGTTTTGTTTATCTAAGCAATTATTTAAGAAAATGGCTCTGGATATTTTGTTTAGCAATATTGTGGCAGCGACTATTGTTTTATTTTAATTTTTACCCGACTGCCCCAGAAGGAGGGTAATGTTTTTTATCACTTGTCTTCAGCACTTCTTTTATTTGATCTTTTGTTAAAACGTGGACAATGGGGTGGGTTACTTGTCTGTTAAATCTTACTTAACTATTTTTCTGTATTTTGTAGCATGTAACGGTTTTTTGTCCCTAATAAATAAGTAAACAAAACCAGTGTAATGTTGTTAAACAAAACACCTCTGCCTGATACTTCGGGGAATTTAGGCATGATGTTAATGTTATAGGCCGCGTCCTAACCGAAAGCGATCGACGCGCGATCGTAATCCCGGTGGCGAGTGTATTGGATCGTTCGGTTCCCTACAAAATGGTTGAGCTGGAAGGTGCTGATCCATGCGTCATGTTCGTGAACGGGCGCCGTCAGTTGAGACTGGTCATCTCTTATCTGCCAGGGCTTATTTTTAATCTTATACCTATTTTCAATTGTTTTTTATTATTTTTTGTACATTGTTCTCACATATAAAAGCAATAAGAATATAATTTTTTGTACATTGTTCTCATATTTAGAAGCAACCTGAATAATAACGAACACACGGCTACATATCAAGCTATATATTTCCAGTATAGGATTTACATACAATGAGAGGTCAGCTTATACTGGAAAGCTAACGTTTTATATGTAGCCGTGTGTAATGCGCTATTTGATTGACCGCGCGAGTATGTCATCTATACTAATATTGTAAAGAGGTCGTCAGTTTATATGTAGGGGTAATCTTCGGAACTACTGAACTGATTCTAAAAGTTCTTCCACTAACGGGAATCTGCAATATCCCTGCGACCTGGGGGCCTACCACCAGCTCAAAAGCAGTATTATTTTAATATTACTTCAGTGGGAGAAAGAGATGGAGCTATACGTCCTGTAGAGCTTCATCTCTTTCACACACTGAAGTAATATTAAAATAATGCTGCTTTATGAGCTGGTGGTAGGCTCCCTGAGTGTCATCTGATCGACAGTTCCGTGCAGCTGTTTTTGCCTTGTAATATTATTGCTTAACCGACATGAGTAGACTGTTGAGCCTAAAAATATTTGCTTAAAAAAAACAACCGACTTCCAAAAAAAAACACTACAAAGTGAAAAATTACTTTAATTTCGGAAGTCGATGTCTTTGGTTTTGAATTTTCACACTTCACTGTAATGTTTTTTTTGGAAGTCGGTTGTTTTTTTTTTTTTTTGTAAAATGTTTTTATTTTTCACTTTTTAGCTATGGTAACTACCCCACACAAATTCAAGTACCACTACCTTCTATGTAAATAACAGTGACTGGAACTTATCATTATAATTAGTGGGAAAAAATACGTATTATTGAAGCCAACTCAAAAACTGTCCAAGAAAAGTTTATAAAATTTATATGGGACCACCTATATACCCTTTCAAACAAAAAAGAATTTTCAAAATATGTCTACAAATGACGAAGAAATCGGAGGACATACATAAAAAATACCTACATAGGTACGCTACGAACACAGAACTTCCTCCTTTTTGGAAGTCGGTTAAAAATAAGAAATGATGTACACAGTTTTGCAATTAATTTAACTTTATCTGTTACTAGCGAACGTCACGCGGTTTCACCCGCGTAGTTCCTGTTCCCGTGGGAGTACGGGGATAAAATATAGCCTGTTACTCGCTGATAATGTAGCTATCCATTGCTGAATGAATTTTTCAAATCTGTTCAGTAGTTTTTAAGTTTATTCGTTACATACAAAAATACAAATCTTTCCTATTTATAATATTATTATAGTATAGCAGATATAGATTACAATGTCTTATTCTGAAATCTATACTCTATACTAATATATAAAGCTGAAGAGTTTGTTTGTTTGTTTGCTTGAACGCGCTAATCTCAGAAACTACAGATCCGATTTGAAAAATTCTTTCAGTGTTAGATAGCCCATTTATCGAGGAAGGCTATAGGCTATATATATCATCACGCTAAGACCAAGAGGAGCGGAGCACCAATGAAGAATGTTTCAAAATCGGGATATTTTTTTTTCTTTTGAGAGCTTCCGCTGCGTGCGCTGCGTAAACAGTTAAAGTTTCGCAAAAATCATGTATGGCAGAATTGTTCCCCTTTAAAAGTTCTAAAAAAAAGTCCGCGACAGCATATGTCTATCTTTTAAGGTTGACTCACTCTAACCTTTTTTATGCTAACCAAATTTGTTCAAAAGTAATGCGTTATTTACGAAGGTGTTTTTATAAACATGACATTAATCCTTATCCAAATAAATACGTTATTCATCACAAGTATTTAATTTAAAACAAAATTGCCGTTTACATCATTCGATTTCAATAAATATCTTAGGAGATATCGCAGTTTTAAAATAACATCGCAGCAAAATAATGATCAAGTACTGCGCGCGATTTCCAGTGAAGGTATCGTTTGGGGTAGGAATAGATTTACGCCTAGAGTGTTTTTCGCACGGGAAACTATATGTTGCCCTATCGAGATCTGGTTCTTTTTTTCGTGCTCTTGATTTTCAACGCTCTGTTTAGTGCCGAGAGTTGAAAATCCAATAGTGTGTTTTTTCAACGAGCTGGGACGAGAGTGCGTTCCAGCGCGTTGGATTCTCAACGCTCGGCTTAACACCGAGAGTTGAAAATACAGTGCGCGTAGGTACGCATTATTAAAAAAAAAACACCTTTATTTAAACGAAGTCGCGGATTAAAGATAGCGTTAGCCCAAAGTAGCTACTCCACGCGGACGAAGTCGCGGGCAGAAGCTAGTAAATGATTAATAATTAGCAACAAGTCTCTCAGAGTTTCAGACTACGCCTGAGAATTAGATTTAAATTAAAACTGACGGCTTTATTTTTTGCTGAAAACTATAAATATACCTACTTTAGAAAATCTAACCACTAATTAGAAGTAGGTACCTATACTTAATAATAAATCATATAAATAATAAATTATTAAGTACGTCAGTCGTAGAAAAATACTTAAAAATATGCTAAACTTCACAAAAGGCTCTTGTTAATAGTCTACGTCAACAAATTAATGTCGATTTACAAGATTAAAATGATAAATGGTCGACAAAATTATGCGAAAGAGTATTATTCAAAATTAAAACCATTATTGTTCCTTTGTTTAGATCCATTCCGTGTGATTCATGAAGTACACTGTAGAATAAAAGTGCCTCTGATTTTACAAATTGTAAAATATACCTACTTACATAGTTTTAATGTGCCCACTGCTGAGACACAGCAGCTGGGCCTCAATATAAGAGCTGTGAGAAAGAAAGAAAGAAAGGAAAAACAATTATTTGGACACAGTTCGTGAAACAGAAAATATAAATAAAATGAAAATAATATTTTAACAATAGTCTGTGCCTCACGGCTGCGCCAAAAAGATTCATTTCAACATTAATGCCAGACAGATGCTGTCTGACGCTGGTTTTCTAATGAATCCTTAAAAGGACAAGTGACGGGGAGTAAAACTGTTTCAACATACCTAATACATAATTTGTATACTTAAAAACTAAATAAATAAATAAGCACGTAATCAAATAAAATACAAAAACAAAAAACATACGGAAACAACAAGAACTGTCCCAGCAAAGGACGGAAAACCAATGAGCCTGCGCAACCACCCGCATACCCAATATATATTTTGTTTGAAACAACAGGAATCATGATAGCTCTGTAGGCATTCCATATAAGTGAGACATTAAGGGCGACCATATCCAGCAGGGGCGAAATGTCCATATAAGCCGATTCCTACCGGCTTCCCTTCGGAAATTCGGAACACAACCACTCTATCGTCATTGAATAATCAAACTATAATCAAATATATCTGTATTTAATACACCGTAAAATTAAAATACCCATTACAAAACGCCTACATACATTAAAAATTGTCTTAATAACCCAATAACAAAACACTGTGCTGAAATAACTCGTAGGCGCGTCCGGCTTATGCTAAATTCAATTTCCTTACAAAATAAAGTCCATCATGACGTCACTTCGGTCACGTGACACCGCGGATTCTATGAGCCGGGTAAGCCAGTATGTAACGAGTTATTGTAGGCACATAGTAGCAGAAACGTGCGCGCGGGAGCGAGAAGGAATTAGTGCTATTGCACCACCTCTTTCTGGCACACGCATTTGATTCGGTAGTTTTCATTGAATTTTGTAATACGTTCGGCTAGGATTTAAAGGAGTTCGGAGTTCGTAAACATTTCAATAATCGTATGACAATGTGTGGTTGTTTTTTGACATAATCGCATTAGAACCATATTAATTTGCATTTTGTTCGATCAGTATTAATTGAATTCATTAGTTTATTACTACTAGTATTAATATTTGTTTGTAGTTATAGGACAGTGATTAACAAAGTGTTTTGAGAATGATTAACATGGTGTTTTGTGTGTTGTGAATGTAAAGTACAGTCAACGGTCATAAATGGAGTGCCACCTGAATGTTCATATTTGCGTGCACACCAGGTCTGCGCCTATCTCTATGTGTGTGTGATGTTTTAATGCAGACAGTTCCTAACGCGCACACAGTATACGAAAGGGCGATGTTGGTTGGTCAGATGAATGTGTGGTCATACCTACTTATACTTGTTTCTTTCCTAATTAATTATCGACAACAGCGCCTGTTTAAAAGCAATTCTAAAATTCAACATAATAGTTGAATGTAACGATGGCAGGATCGCACGAGTAGGTCGGTATAGTTGTGTGTGCACGAGAATGGTGAAGGTTCGAACCTCAGTGCGAGCTCTCGCCTCTTTTTGTTTTTCTTTGTTTTCGTGTCAGAGTTCAATTATTTAAATCTCGTTAATTTACAATGACTATAATTATGTTATGGAAGGTAAAAATAAAGTAGGGATTATAGGTAATTTAATTTAAAAAAACTCAATTTTTCATAGGGACGTTTATTTTGTTATTATTAACCTTTAAAACATAAACATAATTAGAATGATTACCAAACGTTGAAAATAAATTTTATTTATTTGTTCATAAACCATTTTTGGTAGCTAATAAAATTGGATGTTACCTATTGTTTATTGAGGTTATAGCTTAATTTATTCATTTTCTCAAGGAAAAGAAGATTAAAACTTAACCTCAGTCCTACAATCTTACAATTATTAACTAACTTATTACTATGATGGCCAGTGTATCCCCTAAATTCCCCTGATAACATTAAATATTACTCACTTATATTTTTCTATTAATATTTAGTGTGACCTCCGTTATTATTAAGGCAGTCAAGAAGACGTTGACGCATGGAGGCCACAATATTGCTACAAATATCTGTGACACGTAAACTGTCCCATAACTCCATGCAATGGGACCTGAGCTGTTCGAGACATTTTTCGTCTCGTGCTTCCCATCTTTACACCATTATACCCTATACATTTTCTATAGGGTTAAGATCATGGGATCGCGCTGGCCACGGAATAACTTTAACATCAGAATGCTGACTAAACCACTCACGAACAATACCGGCACGATGTATCGGACAATTATCCTGAACTAAATAAAGTTCATCAATTCCATCCACTGGATAAACATTGCGCACAGTATGTAGCATTATGTTGCTCAAAACCTCGTTGTAGTTAAAACTGTTGGCCCGCGTCGGACCATATCCATTCGTTTCATATTCACCAACCATAAAACGTCGCTGAGGCTGGGTAATAAGTGGCGGCCTACCACTTCTTACACGGCTCTTCAGACTTCCCTCTTCCTCAAATCTTTTTACCTAACGTCTCACAGTATTTCTCTAAAAATAAAGAAATCCTTATTACTCACTTTGAACCACCACAATATATGAGATTAACAAATAAAATTAATCACAAGAAAAAACTTACACATAAACCGGTTTTATTGGATATTTCAGATATTATATTAAATCCATTGTTATGCATGGCTACAATGTTCACCCTGGCTTCAACATTTATATTAGCTTGCATTTTAGCATTTTAACTCAAAACCACTAATAGCAATACCACAAACGCTCGTAACTAAGTTCACCAACCAACAACGTCATACGATTATATTACAGCCAGTAAATAAATTTTGTTTCAAATCTACCCTCAATTTTTATGTTTTTTATGTTGACTTGTTTAAAATATTGAATTAAAGATACTTACTCATTCCTCGATATTCGCTGTCTTTTTCTGATTGCTATAACACGACTCTACAAAAAAATTTTCGTTCTTTGTCCTAAAGTTTATACTATTATTTTCCAGTTAGTTATGCACAAAAACGAAAAGAAAATACCTTTTTTCGGTATAAAGTTTGCTTTTGTGATAGTTATAATAATAATACTCATTTTTCAATTTTTTCATAAATTTTAATTGATTTTAATATTTTTAAAAAGACCGCGCGGTGAGAGTGGGGTATTAACGTTTACACTGTGCCGCTAGATGGCACCCGAGTGATAAACAACCATCAGGTGTTATTTACAAGCCCAGAATAACTTAAAATGTCGTCACGAAAGTGCAAATACGATGCTGATGCATTTTGTTTTATATGTGGTCAATTTATTAAAGTTCGAGACGTGAAATATGAACTAAAGACATCTCACGTTCTCTGTGAAGCCTATGAAGCATATTTTGACTGTCCTGTACGGAATCAAGATAAGCCATGGGCTCCACATGTTGCTTGTAGTTATTGTAAAAGGTGTTTGGAAGGTAAGCATATGCTGCATGCTCATTTGGATAAATTTAAAAACAATATGGGAGCCTATTCCGAAGAGCAAGGAGAACGTTTCCATCAGGACATCATGAATTTTGAACAACGCTATCAAGGCCAATACAATGAAAACATGATGGGCGACTATATTTGGGGTTTATTGAGAGAAAGTAGCTATGAACATAAAAGAAAAAGTAAAAGTGTGCACTTTTAAGTTATTTTCCACTTTTCTGTAAGCTAATTTGATAGTAAAACTTAATAAAAATAATAAACATTTTTATTTCAATAGTTTTATTTTCAATCAAAAATTAAAATCCGAGATTTTTAAAAATTTCGTTCAATCAGTCTTCTAAGCACAAAAGCAAAGTTTTTCATGCCATATATTTTTTTTCCGTCTTATTACGACCTAAACTACCGAAATTTAATGCTTTGCAATCAAAGTCAAATTTCATGTTGACCCGTGTAATCAGAAAAAGACAGCGGGGTGCGATAAGTCTACGAACTAAGGGAAACTATTATCTGTTATAAACCGCGCTCTTTCCGTTTGGTTCATGATGAAAGAGTGCAATACACGGGTGTTTATGTGTGTGTATGAAATGCCTTATTAGAAGAAGGTTTCAAGTGCGACGAGTTACGATGCGATAGCTTTGTAAGACTGGTACTGGACTTATGACCGGTACTGTACGTTGTAATTAGGTATTTGGGGTAAGTAGATAGTTTAATAAGCTGAAATTACTTATTTAAAGTAGATTTGAAAACTAATCAGTACGATCTTATTAGGATGGTGGCATTCATAGTTTTAGAATGTCGTTTGACAATTACTTCGTGAAGAAACATGCTTTTCAAGGTTAAGTTTTTTTTTTTGTTGCTCCGGCTTACCTCCTCCATAAAATCAGCCTTCGCTACTGATATCCAGTTTCTGTTGCGAATCTATGTGATACTGTCGTAAACGTGTTCGGAACGTGTGGATAGTGCCCAGTACCCGTAATGGTGGTGGGATGTTATTCCACCACACCTTAGATGCAGCGTGAGAGGGACTGGGCTTTAGCTGTAATCCTCCACGCGGACCCAGTGCAGTTTGATGGATGTCACATGAATGTCTTCGAATGTTTGGTTCTAGGACATACCGGTTTCCTCATAATATACAGGTATGTCGGATCCGGTCATTAGTACGGACACGAAACGAATCGCAAGCGCGCCACTGGCGACATCAAGAGAGATCTATGGACACCAAAAAAGGCGCGCTTCTACAGAGTTGTGATGTTTTAAGGCTACGGCGAGGAGCCTCTAGTCGCATTGGAGTCAAGACGTCGCGGAACTGTTCTCGATTCGTGGTGCTCAGTTATTGTGTTAGTTGTAATTTGTGATCATTTTGTTAATTGGTGATTTTAATAAACGCCGTCGCACCCAGTGTGTGTATAATTTAGCTAGTGTGATTCATTTGATAGTAAATTATAATGTGATCTGAACTGCAAACTGTTTTTCTATTGCGCATTAACCAACACTACCCACACTACGCCCACAGTAGTTAAAATTTTGCTGATAATAACGAAAGTCACATACCCGTCTCCGACATATATTTCTTTCACCGTTTCGATAGCTGTGTAGTGATGAAATAAATTGCACTAAGTGTTTACTTACCGGCCTGAGTTTGAACCCACGATCTTACAACACGTAAGTCGGGGTTGTTATTTGGCCACCACTGTTCTCTTTTAATAAACATAAAGCCTGTAATCTCCGAAGGGATTGGCAGAGGTGTAGCAATAGTACACATTTCGCCAGTTATGTTTAAGTCCCATGTAATAGGGGGCGAGCCTATAGCCATCAACCGGGCACAAATCTATCAAGACTTCGGGCTGCTACTGAGAAATTCCTGGTGGAAACCCAGGACCCAGGACCTCATTCCTAAAAGTAGTTTTTTTGACCACTAGACCACTCAAAGCACTGCAAAAAGCGCAAATGGAAATGGGCTGACCACATTAGGCGGATATATCTGCGAAGATGGTCACCTTTCCACGGACCAACCGTGGCAAGCGAAGCTTAACCCTAATCGATCGACCCGTGCGGCTGTTATTACTTAGCCACGAGCACCTCTTAAAGGAATTAATAAAGTCTGTAATAATGCCGTTTTAATTCATTAATTCAGAGGGAAAATCCATAAGTAAAAGAACTGTGGTCACCTGTACTTACCTATGTCGTTTCCGCGCCGGTTAGTAGAGGAAAATTCACTTTTGAATAATATTCAAAGATAATTATCTAATAGGTACCTAGATTATTAAGGCAGATTTTTCTGTCACGCTGACCGCACGTTGACGGTCGGCGCTGGTGTCAAATATGTATTGTAGTTAAAGCGCTGAGCGGTCAACACGACTCAAAGACGCTACCTATAACTACATACATATTGACCCATCAGCGCCGACCGTCAGCGTGACAGGAAAACCAGCCTGACATTGCAATGGCATGCTTTCGCATTACACAATACCATTTTTTAACCGACTTCAAAAAAAGTATAAGTATATATAATATTATACCTACATTTTTATGTGTGTTCGCAGATAACTTCGTCGTGTATGTACCGATTTTGATGATTCTTTTTTTGTTGGAAAGGAGATATTCCAAGGGTAGTACCATGATAAGGAAACCAGGATCTGATGATGGCATCCTAGAGAAATCGAGGGAACTCTTCAAATATTACAGGCAAACCTATAGCAATTTGGGTATTTTCATAGTAAGTACTTCATGCAGTTACTCTTGGAAAGCACCATTTAGTTAAGTGGAACTGATGATGAAGACCACAAATAGCCACCGGAACTACTCAATATTAAGTATTTCACGGGTTGCGATTCGATTACTTTAATATGGTTGCAATGCAATTTATGCTCGTCATAATGCATATAGAGAAGTGGAGATGATGGTGAAGTACCTGGAGAACTCCTCAACGATAACCGTCCCTGCATCAGGAAAAGCAATATTTTGTAAAAGGTGATGAGCAGTTGGCATTAGGCTAATGTAACTTAGATAAATTACAAAACCTACCTACTAAAAAGCGAGAAATATTTTTTTTTTACAAAAAAAAACAACAGACTTCCAAAATTTAAGTTATTTTTCACTTTGTAGTGGTTTTTTGGAAGTCGGTTGTTTTTTTTTTTTTTTTGTATAAAAGTTTTTGTTAAAGTCATCATCTGCCTAGCCTTTTCCCAACTATGTTGGGGTCGGCTTCCAGTCTAACCGGATGCAGCTGAATACCAGTATTTTACAAGGAGCGACTGCCTATCTGACCTCCACAACCTAGTGACTAGGTAACATGATACCCCTTGGTAAGACTGGTTGTCAGACTTTTTGGGCTTCTAACTACCCGTAACGACTGTCAAAGATCTACAAATGACAGCCGGGACCAACGGCTTAACGTGCTTTCCGAGGCACGGAGGGGACTTGGTATGTAAAGATGGTCACTCATCCACGGACCAACCGCGGCAAGCGTAGCTTAACCTGATCGATCGACCCGTGCAGCTGTTATTACTTAGCCACAAGCCCCTTGCCCAAAAAAGTTTTTGTTAAAGTAAACATTTGAAATGAAATAAATCGATAAAATCTGCTTGCGCACAAAAGTATGAGTATTTCGTCCATTCTTACTTACTTTACCAATACTTATGTCATCTGGTTATGAGAATAACCTCGATTTTTTAATCCTAACTTATTAAATATTTACTTAGTATAGGTAATGTCTTGTGTACTTCCTTCATTTTGTAATTAATGCTAGATTTTAAAACCCAAATAGCTAATCGTTAAGTAAGCTTAGGTAACGTAAGTATGCGCAAGCGCAGCATTTTTGTTTGTTTGTAACTACGAAACATTTCCGTTCAAATTAATTTGTGTCAATTAAAATTCTGCATACGTACTTTCGCACAGAACTGTGACGTCACTGCAAAAATTAAGGCTGCTATTCTTCTATGCGGTCATAGAGAATAATTAGTTTTTACTTTATTTCATTTGACACAACAGAACATCACGCCTTGTTTCCCCGAAGGGTTGGGCAGAGGTGTCCTTGTGGCAGGTACACCCACATTTCACCAGTTATGTTTAAGTGCCATGTAACAGGGGGCGAGCCTATTGCCATCAACCAGGCACAAATCTAGACTCCGAGCTGCTACTGAGAAATTTCAGATAGAAAAACCCAATAACACTTTGCCCGACCCGGGAATCGAACCCAAGACCTCATGCTCAGCAGTAGCGCTTGCGACCACTAGACCAACGAGACAGTCCATTGTCCGGTATTTCATTTGAATACTTATAAATTACATTTTTTATATTAGGATATAATGAAATATAAAAACATAAAAATAGTAGCCCACCGGTATCAGGAATAGGGTCCAAGCTACCGGCGGTCAGGGCTCCAGAGAGAGAAACTTCCTAATAATGCGAGCTATGTCCGGAAGTACAGCTTTCTCGATCAAGCCCTTGATCCAGCTGCCCAACGAGAGCCTCCTCAGGTGTTGGTCGAGGCTCTTGGCTATTAGCCCATTGGTTGTCACGACTATCGCACAATGATCGCTGAGTCCACATCCCACATATCGACTACCTCGTGAGCCAAGTCAAGATACCTATTTGATTTGTTTATCTTTCTTGGCTTTCACGAGGTTCCCGTCACATAGGACCGTTATGGCTATAATCATTGTGCGGCGCTCTATTCGATCCACCATCATTATAGCAGGCTTATTGGGAACAATAATCCTGTCAGTAAAAATAATAATAATCGAAGAAAGTGAAACATTTTAACCGCCATGACACTTATACGTAACAAAAGTGTCGTTGAATCTACTTCCACGGTTTCGGTACAAGCATGAATATTTTTTTCTTCGGCTAAGTTTTCACGGTCTAATTCTAGACAATATTAAAGTACAGTAGGATTTTAGATTCATTATCCTTCCTCATTTATCTTCCGGAAGATGGGCCAGAGAAGTAACAGAATGTCATCCCAGAGAAGGAAAGAGGAAAAGAGGAAGACCATTTCAAAGATGGGAAGACGATTTGAGAACTACTGCGGGAGGACATGGAGGAGAAAAACTCACGATCGTGAGCCATGGAAAAGCCTGAGGGAGGCCTATGCTAAAGAGCAAAGCAATCTGGAGAATTCTGATGTCTAAACCTTTATATAAACTGTAAAACTAGTTTATAGATTGCTAATACGGCTATTTGAAACTGAAATAAAAAAATCCTTCCTTATGTTTCCTCATGACTGTTATCCGACAGTCAGTCACCAGACCAATTAGTTATTTGCTGCACGAAGCTAGGGTTTCCTAGAAAAGCAGTTCCGTCATATTAAAATGGGTGTCTTAAAAAATTGACATATTCCCCAGTATTTGACATAATAAGGTGTCAAAAATGCTCTGTATTGGACAGCCGATAATGTGTTACCGTTGTCCGCTTTCTTAGAAAACCAGAGCAGAGTCTTACACAGTGCTTAATTTTTCAAATAAACAACAATATGCCTATGTCCAAAAAAATTGTGTTTAGTCTGTCTTTCAGATAATAAAAAAAAATTGGACACGTATTTTTACTTTTTTGACGTAATCAAAAGATTACGGCGATACATTGAGTTAAAATGTGGCATGACGTCACGCCTTGCTAGATTTTATACTACGTTGTGACGTAGCGAGCCCCCACTCCCCAACTTTAATGAGTGTTTTCTAAGTTATTTTTGATTAATATGATAAAGCAAAAAATACGTGTCTAATATTTTTTTATTATCTGAAAGACGGACTAAATAGAATTTCTTTTTTTTTACCTAGGCAACTACTCTATTGTTCTCACGGTTTTCCTTGTTGAATGTCTATTGAAATTGATATCGATTTGTTTGTATAATATTATACCTACCTAAAGTAATCTGATTCTTAACAAAACTTTGTCAAGTCTTCTCGTAACCGATCCTGTAATGTTTGAAGAGTAAACTCAAACTCAAAGCATTTATTTCAAATAAACCAATTACAGGTACTTTTGAATTGTCAAGGGGTCGGTCAGTCAGAAAAATGAAGCTAGTGGTAGTAGTAAGGTCTTCAACCAGTGCGTCCTGCCCGTTATGACATACAGTGCCGAAACGTGGAGACTGACAGTCAGGCTGGTCCACAAAAAGATCACTCAGCGTGCTATGGAGCGCGCTATGCTCGGAGTTTCTTTGAAGAATACAATCAGGAGGGAAGTTATTCGGAAAAGAACCGGATTTACCGACTTAGCTTGTTAGCAAGCTGAAGTGGCACTGCTGCCCCCCCAGCTAGATGGACCGAGGACCTTAAGAACGTGGCTGAAACAGACTGGATGCGGAAGGCGGAGAACAGGGTGTCGTGGCGCAGCCTGGGAGAGGCCTATGTCCAGCAGTGGACTGTGATAGGCTGAGTTGATTAATTGTTTTTTTTTCGCAAGTCACAAGACAAGTGCTTCTGACTGCCCAGCAAAAATAATGGCCCGTGTTATTATTTTTATAATTATGAATAATAATTTAATTAAAGACAAGACATAGATCATCTCTATCTGAATCCCACGTTTGTGACGTTAACAATATATCTCCTCCCACACTAGTCCACTAACCATACTCACCCAAAATATTCGCAGTATTTTTTTTTAAATTTCGAGAACTTCAGCATTTTTCCACAACGTTTAGAAATAAACTGTGACGTTATTGTATTAACCGAATGTTGGCTTTCCAAACAATATAACATACCCCTAATTCAGGGACATAATATGTATAAAAGTAACATAAACTACAATCAGAACGATGGGGTGATACTGAGTTTATGCAAGAAATTATATCAATGTGTCTGTTGAGGAGCCAAATATGCACGATTGTTACAGAATGTTAATTTAGAAATATAAACAATTTCACTGACTCTCTAAACAACACCTTTTTTTTTTGGTGGAAAATTATCAAATAACTTCGGTTGCCATGTTGCCGGGGGTCACGATTTCCCTATCGGTTTTCGTCGAACCCCCGGCAGGCATTGACCCTAGCGGACCCCGTCAATTCTGCTGACATCTCTTTGAGGCGCGCGTGGAACACAACGCGCCGTGACGGCGAGCTACCCATTGCTCACCGTCCGCAAACCCGCGCCTACGGTGGCCGGAAATCGGCTCGCGATTCACGCCCCGGGCGTCTCCTCCTACGGCGGTTAGGGGCGTGAGGGCGCGAAATTTGCCTCTCCCTCACGCGTTCCGCCTCCTCCTTCGCAAGCATTACTGCTTTGCAGAAGGAGGTGACGGCCTGCCATTGCCTCTCGCTCCGTACCATGGCTGGGCGCGAGAGATCACCGCCGCCGATGCCTCTACGAGGACACGGAGTTGCTCCGCCCAAGCCGGGCAGTCCTCCACCGTATGCTCCACCGTGTCCTCAGGCCGATCCACACAATGGTGACACCCGGGTGTTTCCTCCCGCCTTATCCTGAATAGGAACCTCCCGAAGCAGCCGTGTCCGGTGAGGACTTCCGTCAGGCGGAAGGTGAGGACGCCGTGGCGCTCTAAACAACACCTTGCAGAACCTGTTGTCTTTCAAAAATACTATTTTAATTGGAGATATTAGTATCAATATTCTTGCAGAAAGTGCTGACGCATCCGCTGAAGAATACTTTAACCTATGCGCCTTCCATGGTTTGCTTCATGCTCACACGCTTCTTACACATCAAAGTGGCTCCTGTTTGGACTACATTACGCTCAAGTCAAATTTTCCTGCACTTGCCCTTGTAATTAACTCAACAACAACCGATCACAATGCTGCCCTACTTATTTTAAATTGTAAATTACCAAAAGTAGACACTCGCACAATTTCTAGTTTAATTGTAAATAAACTTGAAGAAGATGTACACAATATCGACTTTGACCCAGTCTACGATTCCGCTGATCCGCAGTTTTGTATGTTGTACCTAATCAAAAATGTACAACATGCAATTCAGAAGAACCCGGTCATGTCTCGGCGAAATAACAAAAAACTATAACATAAATGCCTGGAAACTCGCTCGCCCGAACTGAGATCTACCCGATTATCCATCTTCCCAAAGACGGTGGGATGAGCCGCTCTGCAGAATAGTACAGAACAATTTACTTAAGAGGAGGCTACCTAAATTGTATGTTAATTAGCATTAATATGCTGAAAAAGTCACGCATACAATCAGAATGGAACTTTAGTATATGATTTATTGGATCTTTTTCTTTTCATATATACCTAAGACAGTTACGTAATTTTCGCTCGATTCATTTTTTATTCGAAAATCATGTCTTTTTAAAGATTATTTGAAACAAAAACAAGATTACTCGGCTTTTATGTCTAAAATAATTATTGTCGATAAGAAAATATAATTTATTATCCAAATATATGATATTTTTTAGATCAATTATTACTTTAATTATAAACGAAACAAGAATTGAGACTTACGACATTTAGTTCCGTGCTCGAACACGACCAAAGAGCGCACGCGATATTTTAACTTTATTACTGATGTGTTAGCGTTTGCGCACGCGATATTTTAACTTTATTCCTGACTAGCTGACCCAGCAAACTTCGTTCCCCTACCCTACCTGCCCTACCTGCTCTACCTGCCCTACCTGCCCTACCAGCCCTACCTGCCCTACCTGCCCTACCTGCCCTACCTGCCCTACCTGCCCTACCTGCCCTACCTGCCCTACCTGCCCTACCTGCCCTACCTGCCCTACCTGCCCTACTTGCCTAAATTTCACCTACGTTAAGTATTTATCAAATGTGTAAACTAAGAGTTAAGCTACTCAATAGTGATCTATGAATTTATTTAATTTATAATTTTGTATATCGTTGTTAAATATTTTTTTAAATAAAATTAATATTTAAAAATTATAAAATTGTTATTGTTATAATTTGTTGCGCCACTCCTTCACAGCTAAAGGCACTAGGAAGTAGTGAAGGGTGGGCGTTTTTGGGGGACTGTCTTATGTAATTTTGACGTTCGAAAAGTGCTGATTCTCAGCCTAGTTTTAATAAATGACTTTTGAATTTTGAATATAAATTTTTGTCAACCTGTAAATTATTTCTCTTTTCGCCTGAAACGCAGGATTACCTAGTTCAGGCACGTCTTACGAATATAATTTACATTTAAGCAAATCTTTACAAATTATGCCTTGTAATTTTTTGAATAAATGTTATTATTCTTTTAAGTATTAATTTTTATATTTCTAGAAAACAGAGAGAAAGGAGAAAAGGAGAAAGAAAGGCCGTTGCCCTGCAGTGTGACAATACAGGCTAAAAATAAATAAAAATAGAAAAACAAAATAAAATGAGAATATGCGCAAAAGAAACGTTGGTTCAATTAAATATTTTACAACAAAAACAGGTTCCCATAGTTGTGTTTGCGTCGCTAGGACAGTTGTAATAATATAACCTCTTGTTATAAATGGCAGCGGTGTCACTGCGTGGCTGGTGGTGGCTCTGAGTGGTGACTTGTGACCAGCATGACGTGACGGGATTTTAGAGCAATGTCGTCCCCATTGTTACGACAGGTAAATATTTTTTTTTTTTAAGTTTTGCTTTGTCAAAGAAATTTTTTTTTTCAACTACAATTTAACAAAAAATAAAAACACGTATAAAATTTTGAAAAATTTTGGCCCCATTGTTGCGATGGGTAACTAAATGTTTTTTTTTTTTTTCCTTTTTCCAAAAAATGTTTGAACAAACCAGAAATGAAAGAAAATTTTAAACTCATATTAAAAGTACACTTTGTAAACAAGCATATTACAAATTAGAGGATTATATCCAAGATAAGAGTGCTTGGAAACATGCTGGTCCTGCTCCATAGGACAATTTAGAATCAAGACAAAATCTAACTGGTTGCAAATTTAATTGTAAAATTTATAATTTTTTGTTATACGACATTGATTTTACATTCTGTAATTACTTGCTCACACACTGACTTATTAATTAAAAACATTTTAGGAAAATCGTATAATTTTACAATGTTTGTAAATATATGAGCACCATGTATCTATCACATAATTAAATTATCTGTCGTTGGTTTTTTTTTTAGTTCATCTATAAAATAAACGTCACATTATTATATTGTGTCGTTATTTAAATTAAAAATAAGAGGAGCTCGTGGCTAAAGTAATAACAGCCGCACGGGTCGATCCATCAGATTAAGCTACGCTTGCCGGGGTTGGTCCGTGGATGGATGACCATCTTTACATACCGAGACTCTTCCGTGCCTCGGAAAGTACGTTAAGCCGCTGGTCCCGGCTGTCATTCGAAAATCTTTGACAGTCGTTACGGGTCGTCAGAAGCCCGAAAGTCTGACAACCGGTCTTACTAAGGGGTATCGTATTACCCAGTTACTGGGTTGTGGAGGTCAGATGGGCAGTCGCTCGCATGTAAAATACTGGTATTCAGCTGTATCCGGTTAGACTGGATGCCGACCCCAACATGGAAAAGGCTAGGCAGATTGATTGATTTAAATTAAAAATAAGTACCTACTACTACAAGTAATTTTATGTGTTTTTAGGGTTTCGTACCTCAACATTATAAAAACGGAACCCATAGAGGATCACTTCGTTGTCTGTCCGTCTTACTATTTATCTGTTAATCTGTCAAGACACTTTTTCTGAGGAACGCGTGGAGGTATTAATTTGAAATTAATATCAAATACGTAGGTTTACGGTCCCTTAGAGCTCTGAAAAAAACAAGTTTCTAAGTCAACGCAATAAATAAAAAATACGTCCACTTATGAGACATATTTTGATACTCGCAATAAAACTTAGGGGTTGACCTAGAATCATGTTTCGCAAGACGTAGTCTCACAGCACAAGTATAAAGAAAAAGTTCCGAAAATCGTTAATTTTAGTTTTATCTGATCAAAAAATATATATCTGCGATTACAAACTTACATTTGCATTTGAAGAATTGACCGTGACGTATATACGTATACATGTATGGGAGAACATGTTTTTCAACTAAAATGTTAAGCTTAGTCTTGGGATAAATTCATCCCAACTACGGAAGCCTTCATTGCGCGTGGTCCGACACGCACTTGGCCGGTTTTTTATTACTTAAGTGCCAACTTAAAACAATAAAATAATTAATTCTTTGTCATTGAATTATTTATAAGGACAGTCTTTAAATTACCTACGCGCAATGGTGCAAGGGAGAAAGGAGTTATTGAGGGTTATGTCCAGTTGATGATAAGGCTGTGGATATGATGAAACAGCATAGTTATAACTTCATAAGGAACCTACTACGCTTTGGAATGGGCAACTAGCTTCATCTTTCTGACTGATGGACTCCTTGACAACTCAAAAGTGCCTGCCAGTATGATAACAAAACATAATAAAGATATACTTAACCGTTGTCTACTGGCAAACGGTCTTGGGAGACTGTCCTTAACTTTAAATTTTGATCCGCATTAATGTATTTTTTTTTGTCTTTTGTGGATTTTTGGCAGTCGTTACGGGTTGTTAGAAGCCCGTCTGACAACCAGTCTTACCAAGGGGTATCGTGTTAACTCTTTACTGGGTTCTTGAGGTCAGATAGGCAGTCGCTCCATTTAAAATACTGGTATTCAGCTGCATCCGGTTAGACTGGAAGCCGACCCCAACATAGTTGGCAGATTGATTATGGATTTTGAAAAAATTGGTAGGTACAGTCAGCAAGAAAATAGCCAATTTTCACATGCCAATCAAACCTCGATTGGCACGTGAAAATTGGCTATTGGCATGTTCCAATAGAAGACAATATTTTGAAGTTTTTTTGTTTTGATATCGTTGATTGCCTGTTGAGTTTTTTGTCCGTTCTTCTCCATAGGTACCTACTACGCTTTGGAATGGGCAGTTACTAACAGAGCTTCATATTTCTGACTGACCGAATCCGTGGAAAAATGTTATTACTCCATTAATAATTTTCTAAATAGCCGATTATTATAGACCTTGAAATTATGTGAATTAAATAAATTGAATTTTGAACATTTTAATTATATCGACTAAAATTACTTTTTATTGTATTATTTATGGTTGACATTTTAACTGTATTTTGACATTTTAATGGTATTTTTTTAAATTTGAATAGTACTTTGACATTAGAATAGTATTTTGACATTTGAATAGTATTTTGACATTTTAATTGTATTTTGACATTTTGATCTTGTTTTGACTATTACGTATTTATTAATTGCATGTTGACTGAATTGATTTAATTGTATTGAACTGTTAATTTTTTATCTGATAATTTTTTTTAATGTTATTATTTTGTATTATTGCATCGTATTCATTCATTTAAATTTTGCATGTCGAATCTTGGGCAGAATGTATGGCTCAACTTTAATTCTTCACGACCTTATTTGTATACCTGCATTCTAGCAAATAAATAATTTGATTTGACATATTAAAAGTGCCTGTTAATGGTATAATTGAAATTAATGCTCTCCAGTTAATTACAAAACGAGGTTAATCTTCAGCTGTATTGTTACTTCGTACTTCGGAACCAGGTTTACATTATGGAGCCATTTTTAAATTTCGTACCGTTTTCCTACTATAATAGTAAAGATCTTAATACAAAATGGACAACTTAGTACTGGACTAAGTTGTCAGTTTTTTATTGAACTGTATTTCGATCATAGTTTCAATTTACAAAAAACTGGTTCGATGGTTTAATTAAACGATGTCAAAAGAAGACCATGATTTGAAATCTGTTCCTTTCAAACCGGTCCTTATGAACTACCTTAATTTCCAGTCATGGACGATGTCAGCGGTGCTGATCAACATGTTCGGTCAGGGTCTGGTGCTGAGCTTCCCGTCCAGTCTGCTGCCAGCCCTCAACCAGCCCGACTCGCCCATCAAAGCCGATCTGCACACGGCATCATGGCTAGGTAAGATATAGAACTGTTTTTGAAAGATGATTTTGCATCATCGTCTTTTTCGGGTAACCACTGAAAATCAGCGCTGTGCTGTTCCCCATAGCACAGCATAATGCTGAGTGCAAGCCTTCTTGTCACAATCAGGACGTGCCAGCAGCTGCCGATTATTTCCGTTAAGTAATAACAGCCGCACGGTTCGATCCATCAGGTTAAGATACGCTTGCCAGGGTTGGTCCCGGCTATCATTCCTGGACCTTTGACAGTCGTTACGGGTCGTCAGAAGCCCAAAAAGTCTGACAACCAGTCTTACCAAGGGGTATCGTGTTACCTAGTAACTAGGTTGTGGAGGTAAGATAGGCAGTCGCTCCATGTAAAATACTGGTATTCAGCTGCATCCGGATGGACTGGAAGCCGACCCCAACACAGTCGGGAAAAGGCTAGGCAGATGATGGTGCTAAAGTTAAAAGTTCTTACAGCAATGTGCTATGACATCTAGTTTGGTAAACTCTTAAGAAATAACAAAATGAAATGCCTGCGCCTGTTGCACCTGCGATAGGACAGGTGCTTTATCCCACCGCCCCGGCGAGGAAGCGACTAACTATCGGCTATTTTCTCGCTCAAGAAACGTACAATAGATATACATTCCGTGTAAACAAAAGAGATGGATGTATTAATAGTTGATCGCTGACTGTTCACACTGCCGCGCCGGCGAGGACTCGCTTCACTAGTTTGTCGCTGAGCGACAAGAGGAGCTGTCAAAGATATTACTCGCTCAGCGATACTTGCTCAGCGATCAGCGATGCTCGCTTGGCAGTCAGAACTCACGACGAGAGACCAAACAGCCGTCATTTAAAACAGCCCCGAGTGAGTGGTGCGAGTAATCGCCCGTCGCACTCGGACACTCGCTGATAGCCCAGCTACAAAACTATCGGAACTAAACACTCGCTGCTCGCCAACTCGTTTTCAGTTGCTAGTTCTACTCGCTACTCGTTATTCGCCGGCGTGGGACAACTGTCTAGCGAGAAACGAGTAGAGCTAGCAACCAAAAACGAGTTGGCGAACAGCGAGCAGCGATTGCGCTACGGTGACGAGCGATTACTCGCTGGCATGCGTGTGTATCAAGCGTGAGATTCTCAGCGAGTGGTCTGCCCAACAAGCGAGCGTCTCTGAGCTAATAGTCTGTTTGATAGCTCTCGTCGCTGCAACAAACGAGTACTCGCCGGCGGTGTCAAAAGTCAGCGGTCAATTTCTTACACGGGACCAACAATCTTTTGTAGGTACGTTTTTTGAGCGAGAAAATCGTTGATAGCGAGTCGCTTCCTCGTCGGCAGGCGAGTGCGCTGAGACAGGAACCTAAGGCTGCCTGTCCACTGGAGCGGAGCGAGGCAGTGGAGTGGAGAAATGTGCCAAAACCAATAGGAGTAGAGCTCTGAAGCGGAGTTTAGATTCTATTGGTTAATATTGGCACATTTCTCCGCTCCGCTGCCTTGCTCCGCTCCAGTGGACAGGCAGCCTTAGTAAGGTTTTCAAGAAGCTTCTCCAAGCTAATCTCATGTTAATTATTCCGATACGTTGACTAAAATAAGAACAACGAGATTTGACAAAAGATCTTTCTTTTTCAAAAGATTTTCTCTTTTCATACACCGAGGATAGGGAAAATCTGCGAAATAATAAAAACAAAAAACACATTTTAAGTAGCAATTTATTTAAATCCCCTCGGCTTCGCCCGCGTGGATGTCGGAAAATATCCCACGGGAACGTACTACCGAGATTTCATACCTAATAACAGAGGAAAACATCATTGACTCCTACCGCTGCGTCCGCGTTGCTCCGCGTAATTTTGAAACCGTGATATCTTTTAAACTATCTATTTAAATTACATGATTTAAAGGCATATTTTGATTTAAATTAAATGCCCAATTTAAATAACATATTTTTTTGGATAAGGATTAATAATATACCGGTCAAAAAAGCTTCGGAAATAACAAATAAATTTTTATCAAATTCTGAAAGATAAAAATGGTTATTGTGGGTCATCCTTAGAAGACAGACATAAATGCCATCGCGGATTTTTTCGTTGAACTTTTTAAGATGAACAATACCGTACAACATAAATTTGATGTATCTTCTCTGGTTAACGCAGCGCATGCCAGTAAAGCTCCCAGTCGGCATGATTTTTTCCGACTTCTTCAACAATAATCGTCATATTTCAGCCAATTTACACAAAACCGTAATGAATCATACCTACACTAAAACCTTCCGCATCAATCACTCCGTCCACTCCATTGGTGAATTGAAAATCCGTTCGGTAGTTTTGAGTTTATCGCGTTCAGACAGACAGACAGACAGACGCGGCCGGGGACTTTGTTTTATAATATGTAAGGATTAAAATAACTATTTTTCAAAATATGAATTAACAAGTCTTATAACCTTATCTTACCTTGAATTAAAATATTTTTGAAGAAGGAAGTGCAATAATTACTGCAAGTAACCTGTTTTGATTTTGTTATTAAACTTACTATTGCGCTTCTCAGACTGGGAAATACGTAAATATAATTTATACAGGCTGGATTTTTGGGATGAGGCAGTAAGGCTGCCTGTCCATTGACGCGGAGCGAGGGTATAATGCGGAGCGGATTTGCAGACTGTGTCTGTCCATTGATGCGGAGCGAGGTAGTGCGGAGCAGAATTGCGGTCTGTGCGGAACTAGGCTGAGTTCACGCAATGAGTAATTTGAGCGGGCTACAATACCCCGCGGGCGGTTTTTTTTCGCTTCCCTGCTCCAGTTCCCCGCGCCGATTCCCCGCTCCGTTTCCTAGCTACGCTTCCCGGTTTTGTATGAATTTTTAAACTAGTTCGGAAATCCCACACATTTATTACGGACATTTATTTACTAAATTGTGTTAGGTATGGCCCCAAAAATATATAATAGTATACCAGAAGCTATTAGAAAAGCAGAGTGTCTGGGATCCTTTAAGAAATATTTGTTTAAATTCCTTTTAGATAGATGTTACTACTCCATCACTGAGTTTACTACTGATAAACAGAGGTATGAAGATTCCGACTTGCTAATTAGACACTCATAATTTTATTTATTGACTAAGTATGAATGTGTTTATTTGTCTAAAATTGTATGACCTGTTTACATAACTGACATATTGTTTTAAATTGATATTATTATTTCTTTTAATGTAATCTATTGACATGCCGCCTTAATTGTAATTACTTATTTGTGTTAATTTTGTACGCCATAAATATTGGCAAAACATAGTGCGCATATTTTAGACTATACTATCTGTAACCATACCTATGTTTAACAAAATAAATTATTGATTGATTGATTGAAATTGTCAGCAGTTAAGAAGACCCCAATCCGTACTCAATATAAAAATCAATTATGTATGCTAAAATCATTCAATCAGCTCCGCTCCGCTCCTCTCCGCTCCAGTGGACAGTCAGCCTTAGGGCAGCTACCCTACCATGGGTTTTTATAGTCCTCGTAGTGCGCCACCGTCGGGTTCCCAAGTAATGGCGGGAGGGGTTCACATCGGTGTCGAGTCGACGATGAAGTATCTGGGACTCGCCCTCGACAGCCGGTGGAACTTCGTGGAGCATTTCCGACGTTTGGCTCCCAGACTGGACCGGGCCGGGGCTGCCTTGAAGCGGCTCCTGCCCAATCTGGGAGGTCCAAACGCCTCCTGCCGGAGGCTCTACGCGGGGGTCGTGCGGTCCATGGCCCTTTACGGGGCGCCGGTGTGGGCGCCTTCATTGAGGCGGCAGCCAGCCCGCCGGCTTAACGCGTCCCAAAGGGTCATGGCCATCCGGCTGGCCCGAGGATACCGCACGGTCTCCTGCGAGGCGGCGAGCCTCCTTGCCGGAGTACCGCCATGGGATCTGGAGGCAAAGGTCCTCGCGCACATTTGGGAGTGGCGCAAGGAGGCGAAACGCCGGGGCTTAACTCCGATGCCGCAAGAAGTCGCGGCACAGCGGACAGAGCTCCGGCGGGATCTCATGGCGGAATGGAGAGTGCGATTGTCGCAACCCAGCGCTGGGCACGCCACAATTGCGGCAATAAGACCCCTCTTTGAGGAGTGGCTAAAGAGGCGCCACGGCGTCCTCACCTTCCGCCTGACACAGGTGCTCACCGGACACGGCTGTTTCGGGAGGTACCTGTTCAGGATAAAGCGGGAGGAAACGCCCGGGTGTCATCACTGTGTGGATCGCCCGGAGGACACGGTGGAGCATACGGTGGAGGTCTGCCCGGCTTGGGCAGAGCATCGCCGTGTCCTCGTGGAAGCGATCGGCGGCGGTGATCTCTCGCGTCCGGCCCTGATTCGGGCCATGCTACGGAGCGAGAGGAAATGGGAGGCCGTCACCTCGTTCTGCGCAGCAGTAATGCTCGCGAAGGAGGAGACGGAGCGCGTGAGGGAGAGGCAAATTTCGCGCCCTCGCGCCCCTAACCGCCGCAGCAGGAGACGCCCTGGGCGTCGGGAATCACGTGAAGATTTCCGGCCACCGTAGGCGCGGGCTTGCGGACGGTGAGCAATGGGTAGCTCGCCGTCCGATAAGGACCAAGCCCGGGTCGACGGCGCGTTGTGTTCCACGCGCGCCTCAAAGAGATGTCAGCAGAATTGACGGGGTCCGCTGGGGCCAATGCCTGCCGGGGGTTCGAAGAAAACCGATAGGGACATCGTGGCCCCCTGGCAACACGGCAACTGAAGGAACACGGGTGGGTTTTAGTCAGTAAGAGTCTGACACGCCCTCCCGCTCCGCCCAGAGCGGGAGAAGTTATTTGATGATTTCCCACCCAAAAAAAAAAAAAAAAGGGCAGCTACCCTAGCCGTTATAGCTACAGGGAAACGGTCTTAGGAGACTGTCCTTAACTTTTTGAGTAATTTTGATCTGCATTCACAGGTTTAAAAAAAAATACAGTCAGCAGGAAAATGGGCAATTTTCGCAAAAACTTTTTTCAAGCCCCTGTTTCATATACTTAAGGGGACGATAGCTGACTTTTAATGATTTTATACTGAAGATGACGTCTAAACGAGTAGTGTTAGTGATTTGGAAAAAATATACGTTAAATAAAAGCATTTTTTTTATGTTCTAATATAGGCATATTTTTGATTATGTTTATATTACATAGTGAAATTAATTTGTAAAGTTATGTCTAACGCGGATAAAAAACTGAGAATGACGCAAAATCTATCAAGCATTTTTCTGAGAGAGAGTGTGGGTACGACCAGCTGATATAACACGGGTGAAACGAGTGCTGTGATTTTAAATTCTATTTTGCGTAAAAAAACAAATGAATGATAGAGTGAAATATACTGGTGTGTGCCTTTTGAAACTATCTATGTGATTGTGTAACCAGAACTAAAAAATAATAAGTGGTAATCAAGTTATTCACAAAAACAAATCAAAAAATTTAAATAACGAACTATAAAGAAAAAACACAGTGTCGCGTAATTGGAAAGGACCGCGTTCTGTGTCGATCTGTGTTTTACTGTGTCATCGTGACTGACGACCGCAGCGGTAAGCCCCGCCCACTAGCACTGTGTAGCACAGTGAACGACTGCTGGAAGGGACCGCGTTCCGTGTCGATCTGTGCCGATCCTTATCTGCAATCTACAACTGAGTGACTCGCGCCGTATTTAACATGTCAAGCAACTCTGGCTTGAAATGATTTTCACTAGAAACTGATCATGCCCCAAAAAACCTATTAATACTATAGAAAGGTTCCATCTAATGAGCAGAAATTAATTAAATCAATACATCACATGGTTTATGGGCTAAAAAATACTGTAAAACATTCTGTTCATTTTTATTCATTAATTTTGACACAAAATAATTACTGACATGAATATCTTCGAAAGTTTAAACGTAACATTTAGGCGTCCCAGGCCCCGTACACAATCAGAATCGCCAACTATCGACGACAGTGACAATGTAATTCCAAATACACTAGAGTGTACCACCAGTAGTATGCCAGAAATGTCTGATGATGAAGACGACCAAGTCAAGTTGTTAAGAGAGGAGATACAAAATCTTGCAAAACAGCTAGAGAGCGCTCATAAAGAAATAGAACTATTATCGGTTGAAAATAGCACACTAAAGCAAGAAAATGACAAATTGATAAAAAAAACAACGTTTATAAAAAAGTAGCCACAAATAGTCCAATTAAATCAAGCCAAAATACGCCAAGAAAAAAAACCCACCAGATATTCTAGAACACGAAAGCACTGATAAATTTACTAACACAGAAAATCAACTAAATATTACCAAAGATGGACAGGGAACAAAAAGGACAAAACCACATATTATGAATAATTCAGACATACAAGAAATAAAAAATTCAATAGACACCAAAAAAAAAACCAAAACCGTGATTCACCCTTCACAACAACTTAAACAAAACAAATTGTGCATTCTGAGTGCTAATAAACAAAACAGGATCCTATCTATAGTAGAAGAAACTTTTGAGAAACAATTTCGGTTTTGTCACTATATAACAACAAATGGAGCTACATGTGACCTCCTGCAGGGAATACACACAAAAATTGCAGATTACACGATGAGTGACTACTGTGTGATTTTAATTGGTGAACAAGACTTTGCTAAAAATTACTCTGAACTCATATTAGACATAAGAAAGACTCTTAGTGAAATAACTCATACTAATATTATTATCTGTCTACCCACATATAAATATAACACGAACTCAAATATGTATAATTGGCGTGTCATGAACTTTAACTATTCTTTATGTCAAGAGATACACAAATATGCTCATGTATTAGACTCAAATGCAATTGTCGACTATGATTATAATACATTCTTCAGGCAGTCTGGCCAACTAAATAATTTTGGGTTACATTCCATTTTTGTTAATATTCTAGCGTTAATTAATGACATTCAAGGCATCAACATTTATAATAATAAGACTGTAAATACTCCTTTAATAACATTGACATCTCACGATCCCACACACGTATTAGAAACAGAAAAGCAGTTTTTTCGTCACTAAAAGCCTTTACATGATGCATCAAAATATAGCGGGGCTTTTAAATAAGGTCGATGCTCTAAATGTTTGCCTAGATGAATTGTCAGAAAAGGATGTTAGTGTTGACGCGCTGTGTATTACCGAGCACTTCATGATGGCAGGGTACGAAAACCATTTAAATATCCCCAATTACTCTTTAGCATCATTTTTCTGTAGGAGAGAGAGTAAACGAGGTGGGACTTGTATTTTGATTAGAAACGGGCATCAATGGAGAGAAATCCCACATATAGCTGAGGCCTCTATAACTGGGGTAGTTGAATGTTGCGGTGTGGAGCTCATACAATATGATTATTTTATGTATCTACAGAGTACCGAAACGAAATAACCTAAATGTATTCTATGAAACAATAGAAAAAATATTACAAAAAATAAGTAAAAAAAAGTATGAGCATATAATAATGGCGGGAGATTTTAACATTGATATAATGAAGAAAAATAATGTTGTGTTGGATTTCGAATGTCTGTTACTGAATTTCGATCTTAAGCTTGCTATAAAGCAACCTACCAGAATTCATAGTCAAACTTGTATTGACAATTTCGCACATAATTTTAGAGCAAAATGTAAAACGGACGTTATTGAATTTGCGCTGTCAGACCACACAGCGCAAATAATAAAATGCCCAGTGAAAAAAACTTGCTTGTTAAAATACTGGCACAAAAAACAACGGGACTTTAGTGTAGAGAATATGGTGAAATTTAGGGACTGCTTGAAACACTTGACTTTTTCAGAAATATATGAAAATGAAGATCCAAATAATGCTTTTGACATATTTATTGACAACTTTAAACTATTTTATGACCTTTGTTTTCCATATAAGCTGACAACAATAAATGTAATTAAAAAATCAAAATGGATCTCACATGGCATTAAATTATGCAGCAAAAAGAAACGTCAATTGCTCTGGCATTACAGATTAAAACCAAATATGTCGAATAAAAACATTTTTAAGAATTATACAAAAAGGTTTAAAAAAGTTATGAGATTGACTCGACTTGCTCAAAACAATTACTCAATTAAAACTGCAACAAATAAAGCTAAAATGACATGGAACATAATAAATAAATCGAAACCGTTTTTACCTAAAGAATCCATTAACAATATAAAGGTCGATGACAAAATAATAAATGACCCTCTAGAAATAGCTAACGCGTTTAACAATTTTTTCGTAGATAAAATTCAACCAAGTCAAGGTTCGGGAAGCAAAGTATTGACAAATATTATAAAACGGAAAGACTCAATCTTTGTTGCACCTAGTATACCTGTTGACATATTAAATATAATTAAATCTTTAAATAACACAAATAGTACAGGTTATGATGGTATTTCTACAAAGGTTGTTAAGTTTGTTTCTGAAACCATTTGCACCCACTTAAGCTACTTAATAAATCTGTGCATCAGCTCAGGTTTATATCCGGATGCCCTAAAAGTTTCAAGAGTGAAACCATTATTTAAAAAAAATAATAAGGAACACATGGCTAACTATAGACCAATTGCCTTAATTCCTATAATGTCCAAAATTTTTGAAAAATATCTTCATAAAGAACTATACTCATACTTTGAAAAGAAAAATATCTTTAGTGAAGAACAAAAGGGATTTAGACAAAACATGTCAACCAGTAGGGCCATTTATGACTTTTACCATACCGTAATGACGAATATGGACAGGAGAATCCCGGTGTGTGCTATATACTGCGACATGACGCAGGCTTTTGACTACGTTGACCATGACACCTTGCTATAGAAATTAGAAGCTTACGGCATAAGGGGAAACATATTAAATCTTATTCAGTCATATCTTACTAATAGAAGACAATATACAGAAATTGAGAGAATTAATGTTAGGACAAAGAAAGAGGAAATTTATGTATCAAGCGAACGCACACCTACATACGGTGTTCCTCAAGGCAGCGTAGTTGGATCTTTATTATTCATAATATATATCAATGACCTGCCTAAAGCTATTGACCACCCCATGACTCTCTTTGCCGACGACAGCACTATGACTGTAGCATGTAAAAATAAAGACACATATGAAACTGACATAAATGAATCTTTGACATCAATAATCTCATGGTTAAATAGGAACAACTTAAAAATAAATCTAGATAAGACAACTATTATGCATTTTAGGCAACGGACCCAGGCTGTTTTTGACCTTAACGCAATTTACAAGGACACTGTACTTAATAAAGTTGACGACACAAAATTTCTAGGAATTATTATTGACTCCAAATTGAACTGGAAGGCACACATCGAATACCTAAGTAAACGGCTGAGCTCCTCTGCGTACGCCTTATATAAACTGGCCCCAGAGCTAAACACAGACGCCTTAGTAACAGCTTATCATAGTCTAGTAGCATCGTTATTGCGCTACGGCATTATATTTTGGGGGAATTCCACAGACAAAGAAATTGCATTTAAGGCCCAAAAGAGATGCATTCGTGCGATGTTTAATTTGACTGTGTGCGCATACATCAAAGACGGCATTAATGGGAAAAAGCGTTTTCTGTATGGCTCCAAAAATTTATAATAAAATACCACAGTCATATAAAGCATTGCCGGTGAAATTGTTTAAAAAAAAGATGCGAGATTTATTAACGGACAAGTGTTATTATAATATAAGTGATTTTTTGAATGACACTACCATACTTGAATCAAAGTGCCTTTAGAATTTAGTTTTATTTTGTAATTTAGTTTTTATGATATTTATTTTTTGTAAATTTTATAAATTTGTATGCCTTACGGGTAAAACATGTACGGACGATATATCAATTGTGACATCCTGCATGCTTAATTTGCATGTATACGCATGTTTAGACAAATAAAATTATCTTTATCTTTATCTGAAAACTTCACCATTTTAAAGATAATTAAATTATTGATTTTTTAGTATACGTGTTTTATTAAAATACCTTTTGTTTTACGTGTAATAAATTAATAATACGTCTAATTTGGTACAGCGCTCCTTGATGGGCGAGTCCTATTACTGGCTGGACGTACGACGCGTTGCGTGAGCTCAGTACAGAACACGCAAGCTGACCATTTAAGGTCACTGTTATCTTACGGTCACTGTTATCTATCTGCGTCTTAAGGATTAAAAACCTCTACTGGACAAAATGAGATTTGAGTACTAGAAAAGTAAATTCGCAACATTTCGTAAGAAATGAAATTCCGACAGACAGACGAAAAAACCAAAAAAAAAAAACAGTGTCACTCCGGGAGTGCCGATAGAAGTGAATCGCCTTGGTGGAAGAAAAATACTGGTATAGAACATTGGTCCGTAACCTTATCTAAATAAAGAGCATAATCGCGTTTACACAAAAAAAAAAAAAAACTTCCAAAACCTTTAAAGTAAAAATACTTGCATAGAATATTGATCCGTAACGTAATATAAATAAAGAGCACGATCGCGTTTACAAAAATGAGGTGTCGGTAACGGTGTCGTGAGTTCAATTGTTTTTATTACACGACTGCCCAAAAAGGAGTGTAATGTTTTCAGGGTTCGTGTATATATGTGAGTTTTTTTGTAGCACCATAACTTTTAAATGCCTGAACAGATTTGGATGTATGGGGTATCGTTAAAATCCTCACATCATCCCGAATGAAATAGGCCATATTAAAAAAATGGTGGCTTGGCTTCATATTCAAAGGTGTAAATAAAATAATTTCTTCATTAATTACAATATGGATATCCAATTGAAGGCCTCGATGAGCTCATTCCAAAACTATATAATTTATTGGCATATATTTTACATAGGTAGGGTGTACAAGCAATACAAACATTTCATCCCCACGCCATCCACGCCTCCTCTCCTCGCCATGAGAGTATAAAATCACCTTTAGTGCTTAAATATTAAACCCACCTAGCATGACAGGTTTACAAATAAAAATAAAACTTGACACTAAAATGTATAAAATAAAAATAAATATGCACACAACGACACAACGGTCTCCCGACTGCAATGACGATTTTATTTATCTGTTTAGTCAGTGAATAAATGAGTGAGTGACCTTTCGCTTTGTATATACAGATTTACTAATACAACTTGCTTATTACTTTTTAGTTCGTTTTTTGGCAGGGCAGTTGTGTTTTTTAATTTCCCATCTCGAAAATGCCCAACGCGCCTAAAGAAGTTTTCACTTTAAAAAAACCACTTGGTTGGTCCCACATAATAAAAGATGTTCATAATGATGATTTCGATGACCCCTTTTCGGGTTTTTAGTTATTTTACTAACTCCTTTTATATCTTTTAAATGCTCTGCCTTTTTATTTACCGAGTCAACTCAAAACCAGCTTTACACATAAACTATAAATCGCTAGACATTAATATAAAATACACAGCTGATTAAATAAAGTCACCAGTCAAAATAAGAAACAGCTTTATCACTCACTGCTGAACACACTGCCAAAAAATATAACCACTAAGTACAATGAACTGTGAAAGAAATTGTTATAATCAGTAATCACTACATTTGGGGGACGGATTGAAGATCGGAGTTTAGCATAACCAAAATCAGCCGCCGATAATGCTCCCACAGCTGTGACACAGACCACCTCTCTGCGAGAAAGATTGGGCTGAACTCACTGATCCTTATATCAAACCAAAAAAAAAACAATAAAAAAACAAAAATCTTTGACTTTGACTTTATCTGCCACGTGGGGCAAGAGCAGGTCGGTTAATGCCAGAATGTCTTCCAACTTTGGGTTCTAGATCATGCCGGTTTCTTTACAATGTTTTTCTTTACTGTTTTGAGAGCAGTGGTGATGAAATTGTCCAAAATGCATGCGTTTTTTTTTTGGGTGGGAAATTATCAAATAACTTCTCCCGCTCTGGGTGGAGCAGGAGGGCGTGTCAGACTCTATCTGACTAAAACCCACCCGTGTTCCTTTAGTTGCCATGTTGCCGCGGGCCACGATTTCCCTTTCGGCCTTATTCGCAACCCCGGCAGGCATCAGCCCTAGCGGACCCCGTCAATTCTGCTGACATCTCTTTGAGGCGCGCGTGGAACACAACGGCCTTGAACTACCTACAACCAATAATTCAAGCCGTTACCACTGGACCACCAGTACTCACTGATCACAGTTTAGCAACAAGGCATTGTCTAGTGTCTATTATTTCATTACAGAGCAGTGGTGGCCCAGTGGTAACGGCGGACTTAAGAGTTGTAGGTCGCGGGTTCGAACCCAGGCAGGCTCTTCTCAAACTTCCACTGCTCTCAAAGGAAAATATCGTGAGGAAACCGGCATGTCCTAGAAACAAAAAATTCGAACATCTACCGGCACTGGGCTCGCGTGGTGGATTACGGCCCACTCCCTTTCACCACCGAGAGGAGGCCTGTGTCCCAGCAGTGGGAACATTATAGGCTGATTATGCTATTTAAATAGCCTCCCCGAGAGCCGTAAATATAACGTAACACGTGTTGTTGCAAGATCTAAGTAACCATAACCATGCGACGCGTGTAATGCATATAATAGAAATTTCTTGTGTATTTGTGTTACATAAGTGAATCTACCACGCGGGTTGGTAAATGTCACACGTCTTCTAATTTTTGGTTCTAGGACATGCCGGTGTCCTCACGATCTTTTCCTTCACAGTTTTGAGAGCAGTGGTGATGAAATAATTTACACAAAGTAAAACGCCTGTCTGAGATCAAACCCACGACCTACGTCGAAGTCGGGGCCACCACTGCTCTCATCAAAATTATAAGCAGTGACTAAATAATGCAATCAAAATTCAAAGTTCATCAGTGCCCATTACTTCTGAAACATCAGAAGCTAGGTGCACGGTTTCTATGGAGAAGAGCCGGCAAGAAACTCCACGGTTACTCTTTTAAATCTAATTTGGCATTTCCAATATTTTCAAATTACAGTGTTATTAGGTACGGGAGGACAGTGTAGGCCTGTCAACAAGTGCCAGCTGTAAATATACAAGACCACCATCGTTCTCACATTCACAAATGATATGAACCCACATCAAAATGGGTTCATAAACGACGAAGTTATCCGCGAACACACATAAAAAAAATATAAATACGGTCGAATTGAGAAACCTCCTCCTTTTTTGAAGTCAGTTAAAAATAAAAAATGAAGTTCAAACTTTTTTTTTTGTATATTTATCTATTTAGAAGTACAAAAATGATAGGTATATTTATCTATTTAGAAGTACAAAAATGATAGGTATATTGAAACTATTTTTACTACGTCACTTGTCCGTAATGGTTATTAGAAAAACAGCGTCAGACAGCATCTGTCTGGCATTAATGCTGAAATGAACCTTTTTGGCGCAGCCGTGAGACACACACTATTATTACTAAAAGATTATTTTCCCTTTTTTATTTTGTGTTTCACGTACCCGAAAGGTGCCAAACATAACCCTATTACTAATCCTCCGCTATCCGTTTGTCTGTCAGCGAGCTCTCATGAACCGTAATAGGTACAAAAGTTAAAATTTTCACAGGTATTATTTTTGCACAAATTTACTTCTTTTAATGTAGCACAGAATGCGTATATGACGGCTTTGCAATGGGTCTGTTTACACCCTGTATAAAAGACTAATAAATGGTAAAAGAATTACGAAGTTATTAACTTGAAAGTAAACCGAAATCGTTTTTCTTCTTCCAGGATCCATCGTCGGCGTCGCAGGAATACCAGGGTTCCTTATATCCTCACTCCTGATGGACCTCTTTGGGAGAAAGATTACCCACGGCCTGGTGATCTTGCCAGCAGTAGTTGGCTGGCTGATGATCTACTTCTCAAATGACATCACGATCCTAATGACTGGGCGGTTTCTGGGTGGACTGTCTTCTGCTGCCACAGTTTCTTTAGGAGCTATTGTAATAGGAGAATATACCAGCCCGAAATACAGAGGAGTGTTCCTATACTTAAAGAATGCATCTGTATGCATGGGAGCTATGTTTATTCATGTTATAAGCCGGTTTCTCCACTGGAGAACCATAGCCTTAGTTGCTTTAATTCCTCTCCTTTTCGCCCTGATCATCGTCTACACATGGCCGGAGAGCCCCGCATGGCTCCTCTCAAAACAACAGTACGACAAAAGCGAAAAAGCCTTCTACTGGCTCAGAGGGAAGAACGAAGCCTCCCGTAGAGAAATAATAGAGACCATCAAAGCTCAGAAAGAACGAATGGCAAAACCAAAACTAAAACTAACTTACTCGGAGAAAATCTCAGACTTTTTCAAGAAATTCACTCAAAAGGACTTTGTGAAACCAGTCTTTATAATGGTGTTGGCGACTATTGTGTTGGAAATGAGTGGAAGGCACATCTTTCCAGCGTACCTTCTTCAAATTATGACTGAGATGACGGGAGAAACGTCACAGTCTTTCTACTACACTTTAGGTTCAGATATCATCATCACTGCCAGTGCTCTATTTGCTTCAGCTTTAGTTAAGATGATGAACAGAAGAACTCTTCTTTTCTCCACTGGTTTTGCTGCTTTTGGAGTACTTATGTCAGTCTGTACGTATCTTTTCTTGGAAGCTAGAGGAATTATACCTGGTGAGCGGCCTTGGATACCAATGTCCATGTTAATTTTATACTTCATTCTTGCCAATTTGGGTTGTGCACCAATACCTTTAGCTTTAGTTGGGGAAGTGTTTCCCTTATCTCATAGAGGAGCAGGCTTAGCCTTATCAGGGGTCTGGATATCAATATGTTTAATGGGAGGACTCAAATCGACCCCACATTTAATCGATAGCATCAAAGTGTATGGTTTCTTTGCTGTCTACGGAATTATAATGGGAGTCTCTCTGTTTATACTGTATTTTATAATGCCAGAAACCAAAGACAGGACTCTGCAGGAGATTGAGAATTATTTCAATTATGGAAGGTTTGCCAATGTTGATGATGATGATGAGGAAGCTAATGTTAAAATGATAAATGAGTAAGACTGGAGAGAAATTATGAGTTTTTGGAAGTAAGTACTCGTTGATCGTGACTTTATTCGTCTTTAAAAGCCCGTATTGGGTAATTATGAAAAAAGGACGTACTGATGCAGTCAACGTTACTTTGATATTTTGCTTGCCAATTAAGTTTGAAGATTTTATACTTTTGAACAATTTGTGATATGACATGACGTGAGTGAGTGTTATTTAGCTTTTATTATTGTGTAAGTTGATTAATAAATTAAGTTTTTCTGTGTACTTATTTTTTCATTTATGTATTTTTCCTACTACACCTTAGCTTGTGGAAAGTTTTATCATTTTATACCTAAACTAGCTGACCCGTGCCCACTTCGTTGGGCGGTAAACATTTTAACTTGTGATGAAATTATGAGTGTAGTTCGTAACCGAACTGAGTGCTATGATTTATTTCCTGACTGCCAAAAGGAGGGTTTTGTTTTTATTGCATATAAATCAGAAAGACGCTGCGCACGTTCAGCGCTAGATTCCCGAGCACGGGCCTGCGATGTTCTCGCGCTTTGGCTAGCGAGCTTCTGCGAGAGCTCAGCGCTAGACTCCCTATCCCTTGTTGCAGAGACATGCTACCTTATATCATTGAGACGCTGCGCACGTTCAGCGCTAGATTCCCGCGCACGGACCTGCGATGTTCTCCAGCTTTGGTTAGTAAGCCGCTGTGAACGCTCGTGCTTGCGAAGTATTTTCTCTATTCCTCGAGAGGCGCTGATGATTTTCAAGAGCAGACTCTTCCGTACGGCGTATTCGAGCTGCGCTTGTCTCACCGCGATTCAGAAAAATGACGTAATTGTAGAACGCCATCTATGGGTAAATGGATAAAACGTCCGTACAAAGCACGTTCTAATGCGGTTCGAGAATGGACGGCGGCATTTTGCGATTTAGTAATTTTATATTATCTTCAAATCAAATCAAATCAATCAATCTTTATTTGTGAACACAGGTATTACAATAAAGGTCTTATGTATACATTTTAGTCGAGCTCTATGTCCTACCAATGAAATTGGTGTACAAATATATTAGGTTTTAGCAATAATTCTGAATTTATACAATACAAAGTCACGTTCGAGTAAATAATGTCAATTAAATGTATTAATAAATAATTAATCAATCAATTATAATTTATTTTTACATGCATGTCAATGGTTAATTATATTAAAGGGCTAGTAATGTCATATTTCATCATAATTGTAAATAATGTCAATTAAATGTATTATTAATAATTAATTAATCTAACCTTCGAATCTTCCTTCTAATCTTCGAAACTATTTAACCAACTGACATACTGTTTTGGGCAAATCGTATTTCTATGATGTTCTTGTGATCATAATAATATTTTTTTTTAAGGTTTAATAGTTTGTTGTTTAAAAAATCGTCCAAAGGTAAGTACGTCGAAAAATACTTTTTTTAACACATAAAAGCTACTATATCTGCTAAAATATAAAAGATAGAAATATGGTGTCGCGGACTTTTTTGTAGAACTATTCAAAGCGGACCAGGTTGCCATACATTGTTTTCAATTATATACAACTGTTAACGCAGCGCATGCAAATAACTCTGTTGTAAGAGCTATTTTTTTCCGCCTGGCTAGACAAAAATTGAGATAGTTCGGCTAATATGCATGATATCTTTATAATTTATAGCCTATAGCACTCACGAATAATGTAGCTTTCTACCAGTGAAACAATTTTTAAAATTGGTTCATTACTTCCGGAGATTACCCCCTACATACAAACTTACAAACTTACAAACCTACAAACTTACAAACAAATGTTACCTCTTTATAATATTATATATAAATATATAATATATAATATATATATATATATATATATATATATATATATAATATATAAATATAATATATATATATATATATATTAGTATTAGTATAGATAACTTTCTGTGTGATATTCTGATTTATTGCTCATTTATGTTCGTTTTTAGTTTTATGACCAAACCATTAATACCAAAAACATCTGGTTCACGTTGCTTTACCTAAATAGTATGTTCTTCCAATTCTTGTATTTTCTTTACAACAGAAAACCTGAAATTAAGAGGTCATTGAACTCATCGTTATGAAGAACTGTTATCATAAGACCAAGCCAGAAATCGCGAAAAATAATCAGCTGTTCTTTTTTTGTCATTTATGTTCACATAACCTGACAAAATGTGTGGATTACTGTGTGGCTAAGCTGTTTCCTATTCAAGTTTTCAGTTGTTGTATGTTATTAGGTATACTCGATTTGAAATAAGATTGGACATTTGAATAAACCTTTTTTACAGTTCGTTCAACCGATTTTGACTTCTATTGCGTTGGTGGCATGACAAATGGCAGCTGCAGTAAACAGTTGGTACCTATTGTAATCACTTTTTTTTGCTTTTAATGCCGTCCTTATACCTACGGTATAGAAGTCAAAATCGGTTGAACGAACTGTAAAAAAGGTTTGTTTAAATGTCTAATCTTATTTCAAATGGAGTATAGGACCTACACCTTGTAAGTATCATAATCATCTTTTGTAAGATAATCATCTTTTGCTGCATATACTTGCTAGCAGTAACACAAATGGAAGATGTCACTGGCTCCTGAAATACAGGTACTCTAACTTAGCTCTGGAGCCAGGGTCTCAAATTTTTCTGTAATATTTGTATGGCAATAAAGAATTTATTTATTTATTTATTATTATTTATTATAGTTACCAACATACCTATGTGTGAAGCTGTACTCCGGGTGGGTTTGTTATAAGTAAGTTTGAGGCTATACAGGGTCAAATAAATTAGCTATCAAAACTCCACTGACGTGATGAATATCGATATCTAAACACACAGATAGCCACAAACAAACCAAACCGCAAACCTAACTTATTGCATGTCCCTCATTCCAAGTCCGCGCACAAGCAGAATTCATTTCTAATCCGTGCGAGCAGAAGTTTTAATAAACTGTCTGGTGAACATCAAAGTCAAAGTCAAATAATTTATTTCAAATAAACCCATGTATGGCACTTTTGAACATCAAATTTACGAAATAATAGAATTGATTCTAGTCGCTCCTTCCAAAAAGTAGTTTTCGTATGGAGAAGAATGGGCAAGAAACTCCACCGTTACTCTTTTAAAATGTTTTACAATAGTTTGTACAGGTACGTACATTAGTTAAATAATTATATGTGAAGACGATGCACCTAGAATAAAATTACTAGATATACCACAATAGGTAAAAATAATTTAAAAAACTTTTTACAAAAAAAAAACAACCGACTTCCAAAAAACACTACAAAGTGAAAAATAACTTTAATTTCGGAAGTCGATGTCTTTGGTTTTGAATTTTCGTTTTTTGTCACCGACTTCCGAAATTAAAGTTATTTTTCACTTTGTAGTGTTTTTTGGAAGTCGGTTGTTTTTTTTTTTTTGTAAAAAGTTTTTATTTTTCACTTTTTAGTTGTGGTACCTACCCCACACAAATTCGAAAACCACTACCTGCTATGTACATAACAGTGACAGGAACTTATCATGTCATCCACATACTGAAAGGAAAAAGTACGTATTATTGTAGCTAACTCAAAAACTATCGAAGCAAAGCTGATAAAATTTATGTGGGACCACCTCGAGAGCATACCCTTTCAAACAAAAAAAGAATTTTCAAAATCGTTTCACAATTGACGGAGAAATCGGTGGACATACATAAAAAACGACAGATAATTTAATTATGTGATAGATACATGGTGCTCACATAATATTTACAAACATTGTAAGAGTAGACGATATTCCTAAAATTTTATAATTAATAAGTCAGTGTGTGTGACATGATTTGGATATATCCAATACCAATATTTCTTGGCTTAAGCATTTGTAGGTGAAAAGCGATTTTCTTTACAGTCTTTTTTTGTTTTTAAATTTAGTGTTTATCAGTGGAGACTTGAAAATGGCCTTCAATTTTGTATTGTTTAAGAATACTGTGTAATTTAGCTGTAAGTTTCCCGAATAGAATAAAATAAAAATAATATGTTTTGACCTTCTAGAACCTTCTAGACCTTGTAGATTCTGCGCAGTTTCACTAGCAAATTTAACTTGACCTTGTAGACAATAAATGAAAATAGATTCTGATAACCCACTGACCTCATTTGTTTGAAAACAACCGCGTTCTGATAAAATTCCACTGTTTTTCTGGACCATCACGATTATATCTACCGATAGCTCAGTCTACAGTTGTTGCTATGGGAGTTACTAGCTTTAACCCGCGAAATTTTGCAGATTTAAATACACCTCTTTAGGTCATGAGCTACCCGAATATTAAAAAAAACCGGCCAAGTGCGTGTCGGACCACGCACAATGAAGGGTTCCGTAGTTGGGATGAATTTATCCCAAAAACAAACTTAACTTTGTAGTTGAAAAATATGTGTAAATACGGAAAACATGTTTTTGCAACTGCAAAGTTAAGTTGGTCGATTATTACTCGTTAACCTGTAGAGCCTACTTAGCTGTGATAGTTTTCCTTTTAATTTCGTTATATAAACTACTGTTGTGATTTTTTCACACACCCAAAACCAACCATTTAGCCGGCAGGGGGGGGGGACACTTGACTCTAACAAAAATTAGCACTTTAAAGCTTAATATTTCGCAAACGAATCTCTGAATCTAAAAATAGATTCGGCAAACTCACAATATTTTTGAAGGACCTTTCCAATGATACCCCTCACCATGGGGTAAAAAAATAAACATCACCACTTTACGTGTATGAGAGGTACCCTAAAAAAAAATGTTTTTCATAATTTTGTTTTACCACTTTGTCGGCGTAATTAATATGTATACCTATGCCAAATTACAGCTTTCTAGTACTAAGGGTCTCGGAGCTAGACCGCGGACAGACAGACAGACAGACGGACATGAGGAAACTATAAGGATTCCTTGTTTACTACGGAACCCTAAAAAAATGGCCTAAATCTTAAGAGGGAGGCGTGAAAATTGATTCGCTGTTATAGATAGTGCAATCTACGAAGACGCGCCCCACTCCGTTCCGCTCCGTACACAATCTGTACAATGTATAATAATAGATCTTCAGTTTAATCCTGGCCAAATCCTTTATAACGTTGGGTTTCTGATAAATAAAGTTGGTGTTCAATTATTCAGTGCTGATGATCCCCAGATATCAATTTAATTCATGCGGCCTACCCAAATGTCCTTTCTTTGGTATTGTTCGTCGAATCGTTGAGCTCTTTATATTCTGAGTTGAGCTGCACGATTACTGACAAATGCGTGCACTGACTGGACAGGTCCACTCAATCTGTGTGGTTCTTTCCACAAAAGACCATTTCAGACACCAATCTACTTGGTCTTCACATGATCTGACCAAGATTATGTCTGAACTTTAAAAGAGACCCCTCCTCCTCCTCCTGTCCCCTCTCCTCCCCTGTCCCTCTCCTGTCCTCTGAGTTTGTTTCGGCCTTTCTTCTCAGACTATTCAGATAGGAAACGCCGACCTCATCTAGTTAAAAAAAATATGATTGACGTGTAAAATTGTTTGTGCAAACTTACTTACAGAATTTATCATTTATCCTTTGTTATCCATAATTCTACTGAGGATATGACCAAAATCACCCTTAGTAGGGATGTAACGGAGGCCAGGTTATTGGAGGCGGAGGCGGAAAAATAAGGAAAAAAAAAACAACCTAAAAGAATCGACCTTTGGGTAGTGAAACTTTTGAAGGGCAAAACTGTGTTTCACAGAATACAGTTTTGCGGTTTTGTCACCTTCTAGACGATTTCCTAGTAGTTATTAAAAACTGGCTTCACTAAACAGTTGCCAACTTAGTGCTGAACTTGGCGGTGGCTGTGACAGCAAAAACTACAAACTATTAGACCTCCGATATAAGCTTGCGCAGGCGCATGCGGATGCGGAGGTACGATTTCTCGCGAAAGTTCCGCATTTGCAGAAATGGGGGCAAAATTCCGTTACAAGTCAACCCTAGTAGACAGGTTGTTGATCGCAGTATTCTGTTATTTGCAGCTGGCATATATTATCCTATATTATTAAACGAGCAATATTTGCATAAATATTTATTTGATTGTATTATTAGATTTCTACTCACGTTGTCGAAATCGGCTCTAACGATTTCGATGAAAGTTGCAATAGAGGGGTTTACGGGGGCGACAAATCGATCTAGCTAGGTCTCATATCTAGGAAAATTAGTTTTCTCTATTTTCACAGCCTCGGGAATGTGATACAACGTTGGTATACCTGGACGATATGTTTATCTATTTTCACCCGAGCAAAGTTCGGTTGACCAGGGCCTCAAGTCTGCTATTACAATAGTGTCAGAATGGTCTATCATTGATTTCATAATTGTTGATTTTGACAAGTTTAGTAATCTACTAATATAATGGCGTCATTATGACTTTTCAATGGTCAGCCACTGACACTCCATTGAAAGAAATGGCACATATTAGTAATCTCGTACATAATGACAAATGAATGACCGACTTAGGTGGTATAGTCCGTGCAATCCACAAAGACTTGCCCACTCCGCTCCGCGCTGTACTAGAAGTTCAGCTTACAGTACAGTATCGTATTGTACGACGATGCCATTATAACACAATTCTATTACGAGACCATTGATCGACCAATGATCGACCATTATGAATTTAGCAGATTATGAACTTTTAGCAAAATGACAATAGGATCGTGTTGGAATGACGAATTTATAAAAATAGCAGACTTGGGCCCCAGGTACTTATTATTTAAAAACTACGTTAGTGTAATTAATAAAGACACAAAGAAAAGGTCATGCCATGCAACAAATTCTCAATAAGTATGTTAGGCGCTGACGACGAAGTCTTGAGCAAGCGTGGTGATCAATGCTCGTGTCTTCTCAGTATAAGAAGAGGTCTTTACCCTGCAGTGGGACAATAATAGGCTGGTATTAATATAGTTCAAATTGCTCTATTTATTCTGATGATCTACGCACTAATTATCTAGTTGTCTTATCATTGGCAGCATGCCTAGCAAAAATGATAACATGCACGTGTTTCATAGTTGTCAGCCGAGATAAAAAGAAACCGCGTTACTAAGGCTACTAGTGGACTTGCCTAAAACTGTTTTAACAGAAGTTCAAAAGACTTATATACAGAAAATATAAATAAGCATGTACCTGTAGAAGCCACCATGCACGCAGCATGCAAACGAACATGCAATATGCAGCAGGCATGGTTTCTGTCACAGCTCCGGCGGTCACACGCGAACTTATCGTCGCAAATGGTTTTAAAGTTCAGCACCGCAGCTTCGGCTTGCTGCAGCCTTAGCCGCGGGCGGCGAGCGTTATAAAACCACCTGCTCTTTAGCTCGCGGGCCACCTCGCCCCTCCGCGCCTACGCGGGCTTAAATTACACTCTAGGGGTAGGGCAAACAAGACTACGTGGAGTCGGTTTTGCAGCGATTCGTTTTTGTTACTAACTTTTGTAGCACAACATATTGACTTTTCGGAAACTTTGTATTTTTTTTCGGAAGTTTAGTAATTTTTTTTTGGAAATTTAGTATTACAGTCAACCACAGATTTTCGGAAGTCAATTTTTTTTTCGGAAGCTTTATTATTTCCCATTTTAAATTACCTTATAAATGTTTTTCATTTCATCATCTGCCCAGCCTTTTCCCAACTATGTTGGGGTCGACTTCCAGTCTAACCGGATGCAGCTGAATACCAGTATTTTACATGGAGCGACTGCCTATTTGACCTCCATAACCTAGTTACTAGGTAACACATACCCCTTGGTAAGACTGGTTGTCAGACTTTTGGGCTTCTAACTACCCGTAATGACTGTCAAAGATCTAAAAATGACAGCCGGGACCAACGGCTTAACGTGTTTTCCGAGGCACGAAGGGGTCTTGGTATGTAAAGATGGTGACCCATCCACAGACCAACTGCGGCAAGCATAGATTAACTTGATCGATCGATCCGTGCTGCTGTTATTACTTAGCAAGCCCCTCTCAAATGTTTTTAATTTTTATGTGTATAATAATTATAATTATAATAATCACTGTTGAATATGTTACTAATTCCCTTTAGTGAGTGTTTGCTTACCGAAGAATTTCACATGAGCAGGATTTGTTTACACTTCTATCAGATACTATTAGAGCAGCCTATAAATAATTAATTGAACAGTTGGATCGGCTTTAAAAGAGGCTGCAAGAGTGAGGATTCATAAATAGATAAGACCCTTGGCCAAGATTACTGACAGCATGACTTAATCTATCTGACAACAATAGCATGCCACGCCGCATATGCGTGTGTGACGCCGCGATTTGCGTGGCCACCTATTGGCAAAAAAAAGAAAAAGTATACTGTTCTCGTAATATCTCGTTGGACAGAGGGATGGTAGAAATGAGGATAAATGAATCGCAGCCCATTTTCTTGGGGAGGCGTCTCCTGAGGGCTTCTACCAGAGAAACTACAATCAACTATTATATTTAATGATAAATAATCAGCAGTTCCTAAATCATTCTTGTTTTTCTATCTTTAATCATGCCATAAAACTATATCAGAACGTGTTCACAAGGACGACGAAATAAAGAGAAACGTGATATTTAGGGCTTTAATATTATCAGTATAATTTAATACTTATACTACTTAATATAACTATAACAACATAGGTAAGTAATCCTCGGCAGGTCAAATACCTCTTGCCGTACAGAGAAGGACATGAATGAGGATTGTTCGCTGTTGTCATTTTGATGGCTAAAGATTATTTACGGTTTGTTGTCTGCAGATGCTGTAGGGTTGTAGTGAGCAGTTGAGCAAGCACTTGGCAGTGCGGCTAACTCAGTCTTACACCCTCTATTCTAGTCGTTATATTTTTAGGGTTCCGTATCTCAAAAGCAAAAAACAGAACCCTTATAGGTTCACTCGTGTGTCTGTCTGTCTGTCCGTTTGTCACAGCCGATTTGCTCCGAATCTAATGGACCGATTAAGTTGAAATTTGGTACACATATGTATCTATGACCCAAACATGGCCGTGTAACGTAAATAAATGAATTTTGACTATGAGGTGACTTTTGGGGGCCAACAAGAAAATTTAAAAATAGGTAGTTTTGAAAAATGAAAAAAGAAAGGGCTTTTTGTGAGGATCTCAAATATATTTTTATATAATTTACAGTAAAATTGACAAATTTGAAAATTGACCATTCCCTCCCCCTTATCTCCGAAACGACAGAGCCAGCCTGACTTGCCTCCACCGGTGTTGTCTCTTCCAGCAGAGACCTGTGTTAATACACAGAATAATAATAAATCTATATTTTTCTGTGACGAATTAGGTTCTGGCTTTGGAAAAATATTATTCAATTACCTTAGCCATAGTTTTACCAATCATAGTTATCATAACATAAGTTTCAAACAAATTATTAAAAGAATTGAAAGCACAAACCTAGATAATTATTCTACAATGGTTTTGCTATTAGGTAATAGTACTGGTATTACCAGAAAGGACATAGTGGATGGTGTGGACACCTTATTAAAGTTAAATATAGGAAAGCTAATGTTGTGTGCTTTACCTTACTCTGATACTTTATCAGATTACGAAAATAATTATATTTATAAGTTGAATAGTACTATTCACAGGCTGACATGTTGTCATAGTGACAAATTATTGTATTTTGACACTAACAAGTTTGTTAGTGGTTTTAAGTTAACTCAGAGAACTTTATCTCTGTCTTGGGAATCTAGACATATGATTGCTATGTTGATAGCACATAATATTAATGAGGTTATAGGTAATATAACAAATTGTAGTATTAGTGACGAGTCTGTGTTGTCTAGTTATACTAACAACATAGTAATTAATTCTGAATTATCTTGTTGTACGAAGGAGGATCCACCTACAATACCAACATCTTTGGAGGCCACTACCAGTCAGATAGGGTATTCTCTTCCTGCTGGAACTCATACGGGCATTCTAGACTCTTCAGTTGTAGTTGTGGAGTTCACTCCGGATAACTTTTTAAACTAGTTAGTAAGACAACAGAAGTTACCCCTTCAAATAACCAATTATTATTAGAGAATAATAAAAAGGTATCTTCTGGCAATATTTTACATAATAACAATAATAAAAAACCAAAAGGGGGGCAACATACTTTAAAATTATTCAATCAAAATATCCAAGGTTGCTCTTCCAAATTACTGGAAATAGAATTGTTTTTAGAAAATACCAAGTTTGATGTCATTTGTTTAACAGAACATTGGTTAAAAGATCTTCAAGTAATGTCAATTCACTATGAAAATTATTGTGTAGTTAGCCATTTCAGCCGAAAACGTATGATACATGGCGGGTCATTAATATTAGTAAAAAATTCGATTCAATCGAAAGAACGAAAAGACATCATAAGACTGTCTGTTGAACACACCATTGAATTGTCCTGTGTTGAGCTTGATAAGCATGTTATAGTATGCGTATACAGACCTCCAAGTTACCAGAATCTACCTATATTTGATTCTGTAATGGAAGATGTACTAAAGAAACTTAGTGCTAGTAGTAAGTCAATAATCATATGTGGTGATTTTAATATTAATTTATTAGAAAATAACTCGAACACTATCAGATTATTAAGTCTTTTTAGGTCATTTGATTTGTCAAATGTTTTTATGGAACCAACCCGAGTGACAGCTTCTTCTGCCACTTGTATAGATAATATATTTTGTAATTGTGATTACTTACATAAACAAATTGTAAATAAGTTGCCATCTGATCACAGTGGACAAACAATAACATTTTGCACCTACATGCCTTTACAAAAAATTCAAATAAGGTTTAGGTCAATTACATGTAAAAATTTAGAGAAATTAGATAATTCTTTGGCAAGTAAATTATGTGTTCAGAGTTTTAATAATATTTTTGATCCTAATGAGTTTTACGCCGAGTTCTTTTCACTATTAAACAAGCAATTTATTGAGACTTTTCCCCTAAAGACTAAAACTATTTATACGAAGTTCTTATTTAGTGACTGGGCCACTCCAGGTATTCGTAAAAGCAGGGAAAAGCTTTTTGAACTTTATGGCCTAAAGCAACATACGAATAATACAAGCTTTCATCAGTATGTCGCAAAATATTCTAAAACTTTTAAAAGTGTGTGCAAAATAGCTAAAGCTCTTTACATTAGCAATAAAATAAAATCAGCTGATGATAAAATAAAAACTACCTGGCAAATAATAAATAATGAAACAGGTAGGAAAAAACAGCGTAATACTGAATTAAATTTAGAGACTGCACGTGGCCCCATCAACTCAGATGTAGAAATAGCTCAGGAATTTGAAAACTTTTTTGCCAATGTTCCCCTTAAAACTACCGAAAACTTAAATTCATCACCCGCGCTTTCTGCCGCCTTACTTAGAAATAATGTAAAAGCATGCCCTTTAGAGTTTAGGTTTCAGCATACAAACCCCCAGGCTGTTATAAAAGCTTTTAAAGATCTTAAAATTAAATCAACAGAAGATCTATGGGGAATGTCTGTAAAAGTCTGTAAATCTATCATCGAAACCATTGCGCCCTATTTAGCTTTCATATTTAACACCAGTGTAGACCAAGGAGTCTTTCCGGATCTCATGAAACTCAGTAAAGTAGTTCCTTTGTTCAAGTCCGGTGATAGTAAGGAACCCAACAATTATAGGCCCGTGTCAATTCTGCCAGTTCTCAGTAAAGTGTTTGAAAAGTTGATGCTTAATCAAATGTTACGTCACTTTAATAAAAATTCCATCTTTCATGAACAACAGTACGGTTTCACCAAAGGGCGTTGTACCACTGACGCCGGTGTCACCCTAATAAAGAACATTTTTAATGCCTGGGAAGAAGCACATGATGCCATTGGAATCTTTTGCGACCTCTCGAAGGCGTTCGATTGCGTAAACCATGAAACACTTCTGCTAAAACTAGAACACTATGGGATTAGGAATACAGCTCTTGATTTACTGAGATCATACCTGAAAGATAGAAAGATTAAAGTTCAAGTGAACGGCGTAAACTCATTGGGGTCTGAAATGGCAATGGGTGTTCCTCAAGGTTCGATATTGGGTCCATTCCTCTTTTTAGTTTACATTAACGATTTACCCCAATTACTTCAAAATCAACTGAAGATGGTGTTATTTGCAGATGACACATCATTGATCTTTAAAATAGATCGACGGTCACAAAATCTTGACGACGTGAATAACTCTATTCTTCAGGTCCAAGATTGGTTTACGGTAAATAATTTGGTACTAAATGAGAAAAAAACCAAGTGCATTAGATTTAAATTACCGAATGTTAAAAGTAGCGAATGTGACATCATATTGAATGGAGAAAAACTGGAATTTATTAATGAAACAGTTTTCCTAGGAATCACGCTGGACGAGAAATTACAATGGGGACCTCATATAACATCTCTTGCGGGGCGGCTAAGCTCGGCCGCTTATGCTATTAGAAAGATAAGACAGTTAACAGATGTAGAAACCGCGCGTTTGGTATATTTTAGCTACTTTCACAGCATTATGTCATATGGCATTTTACTGTGGGGTCGGGCTGCTGACATTGAATCCGTCTTTATTTTACAAAAGAGGGCTGTCAGAGCCATTTATAACCTATGTCGTCGCGAATCTCTCAGGGAACTTTTTAAAAGGATTAATATTATGACGGTACCTTGCCAATTCATTTATGAAAATATTATGTATGTAAGGAAAAATCCACATCTCTTTAATAAAATAAGTGATAGACATAATTTTAATACTAGAAATAAAGATAAACTAGATCAACCATTTTTCAGGTTATCTAAAGTACATACATCTTTTATGGGGTACTGTGTTAAATGTTACAACAAAATACCTTGTGACATATTGCAATTAAATGAAAGAAAATTTAAAACTTATATAAAAAGTACACTTTGTAAACAAGCATATTACAAATTAGAGGATTATATCCAAGATAAGAGTGCTTGGAAACATGCTGGTCCTGCTCCATAGGACAATTTAGAATCAAGACAAAATCAAACTGGTTACTAATGTAATTGTAAAATTTATTACTTTGTGTTTTATGACATTGATTTTACATTCTGTAATTACTTCCTTACACACTGACTTATTAATTGTAAAATTTTAGGAAAATCATCTACTTTTACAATGTTTGTAAATATGTGAGAACCATGTATCTATCACAAATTAAATTATCTCTCGTTGCTTCATTTTTAATTGTTTTTACCTATTGTGGTATAGTAATTTTATTCTAGGTGCATCGTCTTCACATATAATAATTATTTAACAAATGTACGTACATATACAAACAATATTGTAAAACATTTTAAAAGAGTAACGGTGGAGTTTCTTGCCCATTCTTCTCCATACGAAAACTACCTTTTGGAAGGGGCGACTAGAATCAATTTTATTATTTTGTAATTTTTGACGTTCAAAAGTGCCATACATGGGCCTATTTGAAATAAATGATTTGACTTTGACTTTGACTTTGACCAAAAAAAAAAAAATACAGATAATGGTTCTTTACTCATAGATTACAGGAAAACCTATTATAAGAAGTCTATGGTCTTAAAATAACATAGTAAATCCCTCAATATTGTGCGGACAAATTTACATTTGCAGTTGAAATGTATGGGAGAACATATTTTTCAACTACAACATTAAGTTTGTTCTTGGGACAAATTCATCCCAACCACGGAACCCTTTATTGTGCGGTTTTTATAAAACTTTTCGTTTGTAGTTTCGGTCTCAGCAGTCAAAATATAAAGAGAGTCAGGTTTGTTGACACGAGAGCAAGCGATGTACAGTTGTCCGAGTAAGAAGCAGCTCGTCCTGAGGTCGACACCCGCATCCTTCAGTACTTAGAAATTTCCCATTGCTTGTGAAGTGTTTCGTTTTTTGTGAATTGGTTATCGCCTGCGGCTACCTAGTGGCACAACACTGATACACTGTTGCATTGAAGTAGTCCACTTAGAGCACCCGTCCGAATAGCACCTGTGCCAATAGCACCTAGCCTAGTGTAAAAATAAATTTTAATCCACGAAGAGCACCCATTTATTTTTACATTTTTGTCCACGAAGAGCACCTGCGACTAAGCAGCCTACTGCTGGGATGTATTTGTTTTACAGGACGTTATTAAATGAAAGATATCGATAAACATCACTAGAATGTTTATTAGTTACACATACTTACGTACATACGAAATTTATCTAGGCGACATTTAAAACCGGCCAAGTGCGTGTCGGACCACGCACAATGAAGGGTTTCCGTAGTTGGGATGAATTTATCCCAAAAACAAACTTAACTTTGTAGTTGATAAACATGTTCTCCCATATGGATTGTATGGGAAAACATATTTTTGCAACTGCAAAGTTAAGTTGGTTGATTATTACTCGATAACTAGTAAACCCTACTTAGCTGTGATAGTTTTCCTTTTAATTTTGATATATAAACTACTGCTGTGATTTTTTTTACACATCCAAAACCAGCCATTTAGCTGGCAGGGGGGGGGGGGACACTTGACTCTAACAAAAATTAGCACTTTAAAGCTTAATATTTTGCAAACGGATCCCTGAATCCAAAAATGGTTTTCACAAACTCATAATGTTTTTGTAAGACCTTTCCAATAATACCCCACACTATGAGATAAAAAAATAAAAAATAAAACATCACCACTTTACGTGTATGGGACGAACCCTAAAAAAAAATGTTTTTCATAATTTTGTTTTACCACTTTGTCGATGTAATTAATATGTATACCTATGTCAAATTACAACTTTCTAGTACTAAGGGTCTCGGAGCTAGACCGCGGACAGACAGACAGACAGACGGACATGACGAAACTATAAGGGTTCCTTGTTTACTACGGAACCCTAAAAATGAAAAATAATAAAAATCACTATGATAATAATTATTAATCTTACCAAATAATAACACTTCTTATTTTTAATGTATCACAATCAGTCTTCACATATCACTTTTATAACAAAATCAGCCTTAATTAAATCTTACCTAATAATAACAATTTCTTATTTTTAATATATCACATCATAATCAGTCTCCACATATCACATTTATTGCAAAATCAGCCTGATTATTCCTGACGAACAGCTAAAATAACAGTAGATTGTAAACATACGGGATTCTTCATCCCAACCATAGATTTTATGTTCATTATGACCATATATGACAGAAGAGGCCTAACTTAATGTTTTTCTGTGTAGGTACGTTCTACGAATTATCGCATAATAGGATTACAAAATAGTAAAAAAAGAAGCATAAAATATAATATCAACTAATGGAAATCGAACTTACGTTTACAATACAGTCAAAGTCGTTTATTTGCTTTAAATGCGGTTACAAAGGTGTTATTCAAGTATTCTTGTGCGGTGACACATTTCGCCATATTTTGGCATGCAAATATAGGTGAGACTAAAAAGCAATTATCTCTAACTAAAGTTGAAAATATTGATTAGACATTAAAGTAAAAAAGTAAATTAATCCTCAATTTACACAACTAATTAAAAATTTTATATATATGATACATTTGGCACAACACAAAATAACAGGACAAAATTACATATACAATTATAAATTTTAAGATATTCTAGTCGCTTAACCGCTAAGCTAGGTATTTGCTTCGTTGAAATCTGACTAAAGTAACCGTTCTTAAATATTTCATGGTTGATTGCTTAGCTCCATAAAGGTATGATAATAATCATTTAAAAGTTTAAATCTGTAACTTTCTGCTATATTCGTTCACTATTCATCCCAGTCCAGCGATTTTTTTTTTCTGACTTTTCAACTGCTCAAACCTCAGTTGGTCCTGTAGAGTTTTTTTATTCCTATTAGAAACAGTATCGATTGGCATCAAAACCAGTTATTGTGAAAATTTATCACTTTTCTTGCTGACTACATTTTATGTAATCAAAATGTTTCTTAAAGTTAAGGACAGTCTCATACTACCATTTTCTTGTAACCGTAATAGATAACGTATCTGCCCTTATTGCCCCATCTCAAAAATCAACCCTATATATGTCATGATTGACTGCTTAGCTCCGTAATGGTACAGCGTGATGATAATCATTTAAAATTAAATCTGTAACTATCTCCAATATTCTAACCTTTTGCAATATTTTCATTTTTTTACAATTTGCGGTAAACTATAGAAGAATACGAATATGAAGCAATATTGCTGTTCCCCCTTAGCAAAATTTATAGCCTATATATAGACTGACCAGACTTATAAGGAATATCTATGAACAATTTGAACAATATCTATTCGGTAATTTAATAGAAACATACATTCAGATAAACAGGTTTACAGACAAACAGACTAAGTACGAATTATTCGTGCAAACAGACAAAAATTCAAAAAACTATGTTTTCGACATTGAATTCCCTGGACCTTTTTTGCAGCAATGACTTTTTTCAAAATTATTCAATATACTGTTTTGACTTCGCTACGATTTTATTATAATAATAATATCTAAGTCAAATAATTTATTTCTATTAGGCACATAAAAGGCACTTTTGAACGAAAAAAATTACAAAAGTCGATTAAAAAATTGAATTGATTCTAGTCGGTTCCAAAAGGTAGTTTTCGTAAGGAGAAGAATGGGCAGGAAACTCCACAATGTATTATATTTACCTAAAGATAATGTATTTTATAGAGCAGTGGTGGCCCAGTGGTAACGGCCGCGACTTACGAGTTGTAGGTCGTAGGTTCGAACCCAGGCAGGCGCTTTACTTTGTGTAAATTATTTCGTCACCACTGCTCTCAAAACGGTGAAGGAAAACATCGTGAGTAAACCGGCATGTCCTAGAACCGAAAATTGGAAGACATGTGACATCTACCAACCCGCACCGGGCCCGCGTGGTGGATTACGGCCCACACCCTCTCACAGAGAGGAGGCCTGTGTCCCAGCAGTGGGAACATTTATAGGCTGATGATGATGATGAATGTATTTTATTGTGATAATTACGAGTTGTTTCTGTCGACTTCGTTCTCATTCTCATACAAATATCGACCGTCCATTAGACACATTACTTACTTAGAAGTGGAGTTTTGAAAAACCATTTTTAGTGCTGATGCTGAGAAGAGAATTCATAGCATGGTGGGCATGGCAAGAGGATTCACAGATGTGTTGACCATTTTAAATCAAATTGAAAATAAAAATAAAATGTATATTTAATGAAAAAAAGGTTAATAATAATAAAACATTTATTGCTGGTCAATATAAACTTTTTTAGGGGCTGACTTTTCTAACGTCCGAAATCTTTAATCGGTCGAATAAAATTGTCGTCTGACAGTAAAGTTTTGGTATGGAAAAACTTACAAAAATTTAAAATGTTTTGTTTGTGTTCTGTTTACCTGGCGTTGAGAAAATCAGCCCTAAATATAAACGTACGAAGAGGTTTTTAAATACCATGGTCATCTTGTGTTTTTTATTAGATTTTACTATTATAACTAGTGTTACGATTTTCAGCCGAAACCGAACATAACAGAATATTCGGCTTCTAGTTTCGGCCGAAACCGAAACCGAAACTAATGAACTTTCGTGAAAAGTTAATTAAATAGACATTATTTTCTGAGACCTATCGTTTTTCGTAGGTTTGTAACAAATTATTTGAACTATCAGACTTCTTTTATCCGACAAAAAAAAAAATTACGAGTGTACGACGAGTTTTTATTAAAAACTCTTAAAACAAACATACAAATCGTAACAAATATTATCACTAGTTAGGTACAGAATACAATAAAGTGATTTGTGTCTATAATCAGCACAATAAAGATCATTGTATCTGATTATCAACAATTACCTGCCGCTATTAGTTGTTACCGACAGTTGCTGGTGACAAGAGCGGGTCAACATGGTGTCTCCTTTCTTTAGACAGGTAGAGAAAATAATAATAAATTATGGTCTATGGTTATTTTCGGTGGATTTGTGATAAAATTGTGAAGAAAATTTGTGATCAAAGTGTCTAGTTTATTTTTGGTGAACGGTTTCTTTAAAAGAACGGTTTTTTTACTAAGAAGTTTTAATATAAGCTGAGTATCTATATTAAGGAAAAGAAATAAAGAAAAATATTTTTAAGACACGCACAGGAGTCAAAAAAGAAGCATTTAAAAATATAAAAAAAAAATTACAAACAAAAAAATTTAATGGTTCCTATCTCAGCATAATACTGTGATATTTAAAAAATAAATACCGCAGCGCTGGTATTCTGATAGGGCACTCTGTGATGCCCACACCTACGGACATCTATTAGTCCCAAGAGAAGAATAAAAAAATTAAATCAGTGAATCATATTTTTTGTAACAAAACAAACAAACAAAAATAAATAAATCCGTTTTTATGTACAATAAATAAATAAAATATATTAGGTTCTTATTTATAAAATACTAGCACTTTTCCATACAAAGCTCCATCCCCATATTTTACCCCTTTTGAAATAGAATTTTCGATAATCATCGTTTCATCAGTATTTTAACCGAAACCCCAAATTTACTTATTAATTGATTGAATTCATTTTACTTACATAAACGTCCATTCCACAGTCTACATTTATTTTGACTCTTTTGAGGCAGAGTTTCCTAAAATCCTTTCTATGTCACAAAACGACACCACTCTCTAAATGCTTCTCAATAACTTACCAACTTCTTAATATAGAAGCCGTGTGGTTAATGGAATTTTCTATTGGCATAAATGATGAACTTCCATACAAATTTTCATTCTCGTACTAATTAACCCCTTTAGGGGATGAATTTTCAAAAATCGTTCCTTGTGCTCAGTTTCGTTATATGAAACCTGGTGTAAAACCAGCGCTGGGACTCTGTCTCGCATAGGGTCGCAGCATAATGCTGAGCGATGGCCGTTTTGCATGGATGTGAGTTATAAATAACGCAATTTCTCCCAACTTGTTCTTTTTTGTGTTGTGTTCTTTCTTTGCGTCATGTTTAACGCAAATAATGGTATTTTTTTCTTTCTTTATAAGATTGTATTCCTCTAGACCCTGCGGTTTAGGCGATGCGTTGTCTGTCAGCGAACTTATGATTTTTTAGCAGATCTGCCATGGGGTAATTAAACTGCGTGTTAGGGCTAGTTACAAATTAAGTTACTGTAACTAAAGATACTTTTTGCATCATGGTCTGGATTAAATCAGACCTTGGTCAAAGACCAGGAAAATTGAGGAAAACGTTGAGAATATTTCCTAAAAAAGAATTGTAATTAAATAATTAATCTTTATTTACGACCTGATGCCACACGATTTTTACAAAGTGCTGGCTGTTGCTGGCTTCCTCAGCCTTAAAGATCATCAGAATTTTGAAAATTATGTTGATGATGTGTTTTGAAGCCGTACACGAACGATGAACGGACCAATAGCAAATTTCTATCACAACTGCAACTCGCAAACTAATAATTAGTAATCGCAGTAGAAATAGGTAGGTTTGTTGTTATTAGCAAACCAGAGGGACGACGCTGCTGATGCTCTTAATGTAATAGGTGGCAACCAAATGTGGGTAGTCATAATATCAAATATTATTGCCATAACATAACTATAATAAAATAAGGAATAACTCTTAAGAGATTGAGGAATCAGTCCCGAGGAATTCATCAATCAAACTGGCAATGATTAATTTATGTATGAAAACGACGATAAAACAATTATTATTTCTTTGAATGTAAATCATATTGTTTTTCCTTGACTTTGTGGTCAGACAACAAGAATGATTATAAAAAATGGTTTTATCTGGATCATAAAACTATTTTATTGCGATCATATTACCTATTTGTATTTTACCTATGTTTAGATTACAACTGACAGCTGCGTAGATAAAATTAATTAATATATATAGCTTTAATAATGGTAAAACATTTTTATTTTTATTGGAATTTTCTAGGCTGTGACCAGAGGGGTCTTCAAAATCCGTTTAATGGTTTACTGCTGAGCATGAAATCCTAGGTTCGATAATTCTCAGATCGGGCAAGTGTTATTGAGTTTTTACATCAGGAATACCTCAGTTGATACCGTCAGTCTAGTTGATGGCAACAGGCTCGCCCTCTATTACATGGGATGTCAGACGACCTGCATGATAACCATAGAAACGGGTTTTCTACGGGTTTTGTCGACGGAAGAATAGACAAAATGACAGATTGTGATTGTTTATCTGTCATTTTGTCTATTCTTCCGTCGACAAAACCCGTTTCTATTGTGGTCATGCTAAGCGTGCTGTGGCCCTGTGAGTGTACCTACTATAGGAACACCTCTGCTGAAGTCAAACCCTTCAGAGATTTTGTTTTTACACCCACGTACAATTTCGTCGCTATTCTCGAAACCCAAGCCCAAACAATCGCGCGTGCGCTGATTTTGTAATGCAACGATTTTTATCGAACAGAAGGCAAATCGCGCCAAAAAACAGTGGCACTCCGAGAGTGCCGACAGAAGTGAAAACTTGAACAAGATCGACTTGGTGGTAGAAAAATACGGTTTGGGCTCCGCTTGCCCCTTGGAACTTGCCCCTTTCGATTAAAACTTGTATAGAACATTGATCCGTAACAAAATATAAACAACGAGCACAATCGCGTTTACAAAATGAGGTGTCGGTAACGGTGACGCGAGTTCAATTGTTTTTTCTCAAAAATGCCCAACGCGCCTAAAGAAATTTTTACGTAGAAAAAACTGTTGGCTTTTACAACACTCGATTTTTCAACTCATGATAAAACATCGAGGGCAAAATTGTTGGTTGGAAGGACAAACTCCTCCCATTGGGTTTTTGCAGTTACACATAATCTAATCAACAGGCAGTAATAAAACAATTCATGTCTAAATCCGGTCATAAACTAGGTGCATTTTCTTATGTTTTACTAAGATAACACAAATCTAAGTACAATACAATATAACCTCATTTTGTTGTGTTTCCCCGTTTAGAGGAAGCATCTGGTATCTCAGCTGGTATTATTACTACTTACCTATTATCATCATCATAAATCCACAGCACTTCACTGCTGGACATAGGCTTCTCCTATTGCACGCCATTCAATTAGATTTTTGGCAACTCATTCAGCTGCTACCAGCCACCCCGCGAAGATCCTCACTCTAACTAATTAAAGATTAATTAGCACCGAATAAAAGATAGATTAATTAGATAACTAAGTAAGTAAGCAACGGTCTAATATACAGGGTGGCAGGGACATCAACGCGAAAACTGTTACCATGGATTCAGGAGGTACATAATTCTGAACCACACTGCGTTAATTTTTTTTGCCGGTTATTTAAAAAAATATCTGCTGTTTCATAGAAAAGTGAACGCGGTCAAAATGTATGGAAAGGCTGATTTTTTTAAGTCTCCTGCCACCCCGTATACTTCAACGGTTGAAATCATTCAAGTATATTAATTTGAACTAATTTTAACCCCAGATTCCTGAGGCTTACTATTAAGTTTCTAATCAGTAGGTAGGCATCACCCTAAATTATTGTGCTTTAATTAGTTGACCAAAATAAAAACAAAAGATTATATATCAATATGAGATGATATATCGGAAACCGGCGGAAAACAAGAAGATAAAAAAACCGGCCACGTGCATGTCGGACCACGCACAATGTAGGGTTCCGTAGATTTATCCCAAGAACAAACTTAACTTTGTAGTTGAAAAAAAAATCTTTCATACAGAATGTATGGGAGAACATGTTTTTACAACCGCAAATCTAAGTTGGTCGATTATTACTCGTTAACTTGTAAAGCCTACTCAGCTGTGATAGTTTTCCTTTTAAATTCGTTATATAAGCTACTGCCGTGAATTTTTTCACATATATAAAACCAACCATTTAGCTGGCAGGGAGGGGACACTTGACTCTAACAAAATTTTGCAGTTTAAAGCTTAATGTTTCGCAAACGGAACTCTGAATTCAAAAATGATTTTGACACACTTACAATGTTTTTAAAAGACCTTTCCAACGATACCCCACGCCAAGGGATAGAAAAGAAAAAAACATCCCCACTTTACGTGTAGGGGAGGTACCCTAAAAAAATATATTTTTCATAATTTTATTTTACCACTTTGTCGGCATGATTAATATGATTGTATACTCATGCCAAATTATAACTTTCTAGTACTAACAGTCTAGGAGCTACACCGCGGACAGACAGACAGACAGACGGACATGACGAAACTATAAGGGTTCCTTGTTTACTACGGAACCCTAAAAAACCGGCCTAGTGCGAGTCGGACTCGCACATGAAGAGTTCCGTCGTACCACCGTACAATATTTAGCAAAAAACGCCGACAAAAACACGTTTCTCGTATAACCCATTTTAATTTGTTTTAACTTTATTTTATTTATATTATTTGTTGTTATAGCGGCGATAGTCATAACACACACAATCTGTGGAAATTTCAACTGTCTACATATTACTGTTCATGAGATACAGCCCGCTGACTGACAGACAGAAAGTAGAGGTTTTTAATAGGGTTCCGTTTGGCACCCTTCGGGTACGGAACCTTAAAAAAAAAGAAAACGAGTAAATAAATATCTGCACCCAAAAATTAGTGTAGGTTCTAATCGATCCAAATTACTTTGAATTTACTCACTTATGTAGTTCCTAGAAATTAAGATCCGTCAATGAGCAGCCTTTTTATAGCCTCTTCTTCTCTTTGCAGGCATGGACCTTATCAGCAGTATGGACCAACATGATCGGGCAGGGTATGATGCTGAGCTACACCACCAGCCTCCTGCCAGGGCTACAGGCACCTGACTCTCTTATCAAAACTGATCTTCACACCTCGTCTTGGCTAGGTAAATACTTTTTTCTTTCATTGGGACTGAGAAATGGTCAAAGTCATTAAGATTATTTTTTATTATTATTCTGATATTTGTGTCAACCAATTTATATGTGTGTAAATAAATAAATAAAAACTCATCTATCTAAACCGAACCTATAACTTTTATGAATTAATGTGAAACGTATATTATTACTAGCTGACTAGGCAAACGTTTTGCCATATACCACCCTTATCACTTAGGGGTATGAAAAATAGATTACGACCGATTCTCAAACCTACCAAATATACATATAAAATTTCATAAAAATCGATCAACCCGTTTCGGAGAAGTATGGCAACTAACACTGTGACACGAGAATTTTATATATATAGAAGGTTATACTGTTGGCGTACCTATTTTAAATAAATAAATACAAATAATGTCCCACGATAAAGACAACCATAATAAAAACAACAATAGAACAATTACAACATACCACATACAATTACAAAACAAGAACTTTTAGCACAATTTAATATTACTTAAGACTGACCAACCAAAAATCACATTAATAATGTTGTTGTTTTTATTATTATATCGTTTCATAAATCTTGTGGTAATATTGACTAAGAAAACATTTTTTTTCAGCATCATCCTGTGGCCTCTCCGGAATCCCTGGTTTCTTTTTATCATCATTCCTTATGGACTTCTACGGCCGAAAATTGGCTCATGGCATTGTCATTCTACCAGGGATCATCGGCTGGGTCTGCATATACCTCGCTCGTGGCATTCCAGCTCTGATGATTGGAAGGATCTTGGGTGGCTTCACTGCTGGAGCGACGGTTTCTTTAGGAGCTATTGTAATAGGAGAGTACTCCGACCCGAAGTATAGGGGAGTTTTCCTAAATTTGAAGACAGCATCAGTATGTTTAGGAAGCATGTCCGTCCATATTATAGGGCACTTCTATCACTGGAGGACAGTAGCCTTGATCTGTCTAATACCACATTTCCTAGCCCTGTTCGTTGTTTACACATGGCCTGAAAGTCCAGCATGGTTAGCATCTAGAGGGGAGTACGGAAAAAGCGAGGATTCCTTCTACTGGTTAAGAGGAAACTCAGAAGCATCTTACAATGAACTAGAAGAGTTAATCAGAGCTCAGATGGAGCGGAGATCAAAACCAGTACAAAAGAGTTCGTGCAGTGGCAAATCTGTAGATTTCTTCAAAAGGTTTACGCAAAGAGATTTCCTAAAACCTCTCTTCATTATCTTCATGAGCAGCATTTTGCTAGAAACTAGTGGGAGACACATCTTCCCTGCATATGCTTTACAAATCATTGGGGAAGTGACTGGTAATAGGTCTCAGTCTTTCTACTATACTTTGGCCATTGACTTAATCATCACCTCCAGTGCAGTCTCCTCATCAATACTCGTTAAAGTCATGAAGCGAAGAACTCTACTCTTCTCCACTGGGTTTTCTGCTTGTGCCGTCCTCATGGTTGCTTGCACTTACCTCTTTTTGGCTGCCAAAGGACTAATTCCTAATGACAAAAATTGGATACCTATAGGAATTTTCGTGATATACTTCATCCTTGCCAATTTGGGTTGTACTCCCATACCTCTGGCGTTATTAGGAGAAGTGTTCCCCTTACGTCATCGAGGGGTTGGATCTGCTGCAGCCGGGACCTTCATATCTCTTGGAGTAATGGTAGGACTCCAAATTACTCCATACTTACTGATCAATTTGAAAGTATACGGTACTTTTGCCGTTTTCAGCACTGTTATGGGACTGGCTCTGTTGGCTTTATACTTCATGTTACCTGAGACTAAGGATAGGACTCTTCAAGAGATTGAAGACTACTTCAATCATGGGAAGTTCAAAGATGATAATGTTGATGTAGATGAAGAAGTTAAAGTTAAGATGGTAAACTGAACTGTGATTGAAGTAGTGGTGTTTGTAAATAGTGACGTATGAAGTGTTGAACTAAAATTAAGACTGGAAGTAGTTTCAATTACACTCATATGTGTTTAGATGATATTAAACATAGGATAGTGGCCATGTTTTTCAAGGCGCTTTCTCGATGACCATTGGTTGATCTCTAAATATGTAGTTATTCTTGAACTTTGATCCATTTGATGTGGAACATCATTTTTTGGGCCATTGTCATCCTGTGGATATATTGTGATCGACGTACCTAGTTATAAAATTAGATTATACTGTAGTTTTTAAGTATTTTTGTTGAACAAATAAATGTAAATATTCGTTGTATTGGTCTTTTAATTCGCCATCGTTATCTTATTGTTGGTAAAATTGAAATTAAATATCTATAAATAGTGCCTATAAAATAAAGTCGCTTTTCGTGTTTATAGTCGGTTTTTTATGCAATTTTCACCATAATTTAGACAATTAATTCCGGAAGGTTTATTTTTATTGTACATTCATAATAAAACAATCTCGATGTTTAGTCAAATCGTACAAAACCGCGAAAAGCAGGGGCGGATTGCTAGTTATAAAATAAATAAACGTTGATTTATGATAACAACAATATCTTAGATAGTTAGATACAGTTTACATAATTTAATGACTAACATTTAGGAGAAAAGGTTCCAATCAAAAGTAAAGTAATTGATTGGGGTGTGTCAAAGTGTGATAACTTGATAAGTGATAACAGATAAGAAATCTGACTAACAAAAACACGATTTTCATATTAGCGCACGAGTTGACTAGTAACACCAGTATTTATTTTATTGCTTTATGTGGGGGTATTTATTGAGCTAAGTTCCTATAATATTATACTGATAAAGGTGTTTTTGTCGTTAGTTGCCAAGCAAAAAGAAGGTCTGATAAACGACGCGACGGCTCACCTTTTAGAGAGTGGTAACCGCCGTCTAGACACATAGATAGATAGATGAATATTCTTTATTATGTACACCATAAAAATCACAGACATTAATATAGAAATTTTACATTGGGTGACACAATGGGTGGTCTTATCGATCTTTTACAGACAACCTTTGGATGGATTTAATTGGAAAACGAGAGACAATACTGCAGGTAGTCAGTGGTGTAGCATTTACTAATACAACAGATACACAAATACATAAAGCATATTTACCTATATAAATATATATATATACTAGATAGATAACAGATATACATAAAATTATAAACATGAAACAAGAGCAAGAAACTATATGTAATGACGATGTACACACAAATATCCCAGGGATTGCCAATGTCGTTTTATATGCCTGTAATATTTATTTATTTTAAGTTCATGTACAGTAGTGGTACATAGGCGGACTTAATGCCGCAAGGCTTTTTCTGCCATCCAATCTTTGTGATAGGTGCTTCTCCAACTGATAGTTTCTTAGTGGCTAAAAATGATGGAAGAAGGTTGGTAGGTACTGTAGATACTTTGTTTGTCTACCGGGTCGAATAAAACAGTTTATAGATCAAGCATATGATAATTATTCCTAGAAAACCGAGCTACGTTTTAAATTAATTTCTTTTACAATCGCCGGCTTGACAGCTTGGGACTCTCTGACTTTTTTTCTTTAAACAAAACATATTTGTCGGAGACGGGTATGTGACTCTTTCGTTATTATCAGCGATATTTTAACTACTGTGGGCGTAGTGTGGGTAGTGTTGGTTAATGCGCAATAGGAAAACCGTTTGCAGTTCAGATCACATTATAATTTACTATCAAATTAATCACACTAGCTAAATTATACACACACTGGGTGCGACGGCATTTATTAAAATCACCAATTGACAAAATGATCACAAATTACAACTAACACAATAACTGAGCACCACGAATCGAGAACAGTTCCGCGATGTCTTGACTCCGATGCGATCCGAGGCTCTATCCTCCTTTGCCGTGGCCTTAAAACATCACGACTCTGTAGAAGCGCGCGCTTTAGGTGTGGGTAGGTCAGGTCCTGTCGCCAGCGGCGCGCTTGCGATTCGTTTCGTGTCCGTACTAATGACCGGATCTGACATATTTAAATCCCATTTAAAATGTAATCTGTCGGATTGTTCGAATGTAGTGCTGCTTTTTCACCAGCCTGCACATCATGAGGTTGTTTCTTGCATAAAACCTTACAGTACTTTACAGGACGGGCACATCTAGAGCTCTACCTACCTGAAAAACCACCTACCTACCACCACATAGGTACCATTGCCTTGTTAAGATGCCGATATATGACAGTGACCTTGAGTAGTTTACATGTTCTGTGCTGAGCTCACGCAACGCGTCGTAAGTCCAGGCTGTATTAGGACTCGTCCATCAAGGAGCGCTGTCCCAAATTACAAGCATTTAATTTAATATACATAAAACAAAAAATATTTTAATAAAACACGTATATTAAAAGATACATAATTAAATTATCTTTAAAATGGTGAAGGTTTCAGAAAAAATACGCTTGGTAGTTTTTGCGTGATTCTCAGTTTTTTATCCGCGTTAGACATTACAAATTAATTACACTATGTAATATAAACATAAGTTATCTAAAATATTCACAGATTAAGTTACTAAGAAAATGCTCTAATTTAACATTTTTTCCAAATCATTAACACTACTCGTCTAAACGTGATCTTCAGTATAAAATCATTAAAAGTCGCTTAGTGTCATCTTAATCAACTGCGTTGTGGAGGTTAGATAGGCAATCGCTGGATAACACGATACCCCTTGGTAAGATTGCCTGCCTGTCAACCTGCTAAAATTCCCCTACAGCGATGACCAGCCTTTTTTCACGTATGGTGATAATCTGATAACACCGATATATCTCTATTAACCGTAGTTAAACGGGCTTTGCTCGGAGTTTCTTTGAAGGCATCAGAAATGAAATTAAATATCTGGTAAAGAGCTGGAGTTACTGAGATAGCTTGCAGAGTGAGCAAATAGAAGTAGCAGTGAGCTGGTCATGTTTGCCGAAGAAACGCTGGCCGGTGGAGCAGACGAATACTGGAATGGAGACCGCGTATCGGCAAGCGTAATGTGGGACGTCTCCCAGATAAGATGGACTGACGACCTTAGAAAAGTAGCTGGGTCAGATTGAATGCGGAGGGAGGAAGACAGGGTGTTGTGGCACAGCCTGGGATAGATCTATTTCCAGCAGTGGACTGTGATAGGCTGAGTTGATTGAACCGTAGGTATATATATTACTAGCTGACCCCGGCAAACCTTGTTTTGCCAATTATTTGTTTGGGGTGGACAACCCTTATCACTTAGGGGTATGAAAAATAGATAGTAGCCGATTCTCAGACCTACTGAATATGCATATAAAATTTGGTATAAATCAGTAAAGCCGTTTCGGAGGAGTAAGGTAACTAACATTGTGACACGAGAATTTTATATATAAGATGTACCTAGAAGTAAGATACAATGTATAGTGCGAGTCCTTTTTAAGTCTTGGATTATGGAATGACAAATATTATGACTGAACTAAGACTTGTTTTCGAACAACACCGATTACTTACTAATTTTATTGCCTGTTTATTACAATAACACAATGGCATAATCTTTGTTTACGTGCTGTTTTCATTTTATGAGGAGTGAACGAGACTTTTGTTCGAAGCACTTTATCTACGTGATAAAATATATACATAATAAACACCAATCGACCCGTATAGGATATTGACACTTCGATATAAAAGTGTAACGAACCTTATTAAAGCTGTGGAAGTTTTAGTGTGAATAAGAAATTTTATTAGAATAGAATATATTATTTACAATCAGATAAATATATTTTTACTTTATTAGGTACAATGACAGTTGTTTTGCACGATTATCAACAACCATTCTCTATGATAGGTATAGATGATAATAAGGCTTTATGCCATCTTTTTAATGATTTTTATAAAAATATTTAGAATTTCGAAAAATTCTATTAAATACATTAAATTTTATAAAAAAAAAAAACTTAAAAATAAAAATAAAAATTGTCCCATCGGCATCAGGAACAGGGTCCAAGCTGCTGGTGATCAGGGCTCTGGAGAGAGGAACCTCCTCACTATGCGTGCCGTGTCTAGGAGTACTGCTTTCTGAATCAAGCCCTTGAGTCCTTGACCCAGCCGTGCAATAAGAGCCTCCTGAGAGGTGTTGGTCGAAGCTCTCCGCTATTAGGTCATTAACCGTAACGATTATCGGTACAATGATTGCAGAGTCCACGTCCCACATGTCAACAACCTCTTGTGCTAAGTCATGATACTTGTATTTTTTTTCAGCTTTCACGAGATTCTCGTCATGACGGACAGCGATATCAAAAATCACAGCACGGCGCTCTCGTCGATCTATCACCACAATATCAGGCTTATTGGCTACAATAGTCCTGTCAGTGATGATAGATCGATCCCAGTACAATGTGGCGTGACCATTCTCGAGATCTTTGTCGGGCACATACCTGTAGTATGGTACTTCGGACTCCACAAGGTTGTATTGCAAGTCAAGTAAGTACTCGCCGTTAACAAGACGAGAACAATCGGCAACAATATGTCGTATTGATTCTCCGGGACGGTATATAATAAAATATGCTATCATATATTATTATGGTTCCCACTGTTAGATATGTATACAATAAAAAACCGGCCAAGTGCGTGTCGGACCACGCACAATGAAGGTTTCCGTAGTTGGGATGAATTTATCCCAAAAACAAACTTAACTTTGTAGTTGAAAAATATGTTCTCCCATACGGAATGTATGGGAAAACATGTTTTTGCAACTGCAAAGTTAAGTTGGTCGATTATTACTCGTTAACCTGTAGAGCCTACTTAGCTGTGGTAGTTTTTCTTTTAGTTTCGTTATATCAGCTACTGTTGTGATTTTTTTCACATACCTAAAACCAACCATTTACCCGGCAGGGGGGGGGGGACACTTGACTCTAACAAAAATTTGCACTTTAAAGCTTAATATTTCGCAAACGAATTCCTGAATCCAAAAATGGTTTTCACAAACTCTCAAAATTTTTGAAGGACCTTTCTAATGATACCCCTCACCATGGGGTAAAAAAATAAAAAAATAAACATTACCACTTTACGTGTATGAGAGGTACCCTAAAAAAAATGTTTTTCATAATTTTGTTTTACCACTTTATCGGCGTAATTAATATGTATACCTATGCCAAATTACAACTTTCTAGTACTAAGGGTCTCGGAGCTAGACCGCGGACAGACAGACAGACGGACATGACGAAACTGTAAGGGTTCCTTGTTTACTACGGAACCCTAAAAAGGACAACACTATTTTGGTAGAGCACTTAGTCGATGGTTCAAGTGAAGACTAAAGGTTTTGAATCTGAATGTAAAACTTAATATCAAATTAACAGGTATTACGAGACTCTGTGCAACTATCACCACCAGAGCTGGCAGACAGACGGGTTAAAGGGACATTCATAGATTTATAGTTTTTATCTATTGTTTTATTTTCTTTGTATGTATACTTTGTTTTTCCAAAGAAAAGATGGATGGATTGTGTGTGGATATGAAAGAGAAGCGAGTGAATGATAGCGTAACGGTTGACAGGGGAGACTGGAAAAAGAAAACGTATTGTGCCAACCCCACGTAACATGGGAACGAGATGATGTTTTTTTTTCTCCGTAGGTGTGTGGCGAACCAAACTAATAATCTATGGTTCACACTTAGATATAAATAGGACAACACTATTTTGTTAGAGAAAAGTAAAATTACATACTCTGTGAAGCAGAGTTGGTCGATGGTTCAAGTGAAGTTTTAGAGGATTTTGAATCTGAATGTAAAACATAATATCATGTTATTAGGTATTATCCTGTGTTTGCGTTAAGTTTATTCTTCCGCGGTCGCTTGGAAACTGTGTTGTGATACAAATACACATCTATTACAACTGGACCGAGTTTCATTCAAATAGCCAGCTGCCAGGGCTTATTTTTAATCTTACATTTTGAATTGTTTTTAATTATTTTTTCACATTGTTCTCATTAGAAGCAACAAGAATAATGTACCCCGCATTTTAAAAGACATAATTATTAAATCTTGCTTTAAAAGAGTGTCCTTGGAGTTTCTTGCCCGTTCTTCTCCATAGAGATCTATCTACGTTCTGGAATGGCCAACTAGCTTCAACTCCTGACCAACTTTTTGACAATTCAAAAGTGCCTGTAAATGGTTTAATTGAAATAAATGCTTTAAATTTCAGTTTGATTTAACCTAACCAAACTAAGTACTTTTTTCGCATTTAAAATTCAACTTTCCTGAGTCTCTTTGTGAGGATGAAAAAGATCCTGCCAGCAGTTTGAGGTTGGTTTAGAAATATACAGAATGGCAGTAAAAGAAGGGACACTATTTTTATTAACTTAAATCTTAGGCGGCGGTGCGATAGCATGGCATTATCATCCTATAATGTTCCCACTGCTGGGACAAAGGCCTCCTCTCTTCGAGAGGGAGTAGGCTGTCATCTACCACACGGGACCAATACGGGTTGGTAGATGTCACAAATGTCTTTGAATTTTTCGTTCTTGGACATGCCGGTTTCCTTCACCGTTTTGAGAGCAGTGGAGATGAAAATATTATCACAGAGTAAAGCGCCTGCCTGGGCTTGAACTCACGACCTACAACTCGCAAGTCATCACTGGGCCAAATTTCAAGGAAGCGTCACGTTTATTGCTCGGCGACACAACGCCGTCGCCGCGCCGCCACGACGCCGTCGCCGCGCCGCCACCGCGTCGCCACCGCGTCGCCACCGCGCCGCCACCGCGCCGCCCCCACGCCACCACCGCGCCGCCGTCGCGCCTAACTGTGAATGTGCAATTGATCGAAGATGTGCAAGGTCTACACACCACGGCCACCCCGCCGCCGCGCCGCTGCCGCGCATTGAAGAGTGATATGCAAAATCAAGCGGCGACTCAGTGCAAGGTTTGTAGGATAGGTAGGTGTAGGTAGGGTAGGTAGGTATGTAAGTAGGTAGATAGGGTAGGTAAGGTAGGGTAGGTAGGTGTAGGTAAGTAGGTAGGTATGTAGGTAGGTAGATAGGATAGGTAGGTAGATAGGGTAGGTTAGGTTAGGTAGGTAGATAGGTAGGTAAGTATGTAGGTAGGTAGGTATGTATGTAGGTAGGGTAGGTGGGGTAGGTAGGTAGATAGGGTAGGTAGGTAAGTAGGTAAGTATGTAGGTAGGTAGGTAGGGTAAGTAAGGTTAGGTAGGATAGGTAGGATAGGTAGGATAGGTAGTATAGGTAGGATAGGTAGGATAGGTAGGATAGGTAGGATAGGTAGGATAGGTAGGATAGGTAGGATAGGTAGGATAGGTAGGATAGGTAGGATAGGTAGGATAGGTAGGATAGGTAGGATAGGTAGGATAGGTAAAGTAGGTAAAGTAGGTAGAGTAGGTAGGATAGGTAAGGTAAATAGGATAGGTAGGCCAGGTAGAGTAGGTGGGTAGGAAGATAGGTATATGCGTCGTAGATAAGTACTTAGTGCTACCCGTGCGAAGCTAGAAGCAGAATGTTTTCTATAGTTCAGCGTCTATTAAATACTTCATAGTTCCAAAACCACGATTGGGAGATACATAGTGACAACATTGATATCAGATTTCAACTATTGAAATTCAACTATTCCACTACTACTAAAAGAACAGGCTTTGTAGCCACAAGCTCGCTAACCCATCCGAAACCCGCAATAGTGAAACTTAACCCCACCCATTCAAAAAAAATCTGCTGTTTCATAGAAAAGTGCAATACCTACGCGATCAAAATGTATGGAACAGCAGATTTTTTTTTTTTTTGTAGCCGACGAATAATTTCAACGCAGGGGGTTCAGAATCATGTACTGAATCCATGGTTTCAGTTTTCGCGTCGATGTCCCTGCCACCCCGTATTGACAGCTCATTCTAAAATAGTACGCGTTGAACCAAGTTCGAACCAATGAGAAACCAATATTCAGTACTCACAACGTTTTGCATCTGTATCAATATCATTTCAGAGGTTAGGTGAACCTTTATCAACCGGGAGCGTTTCAAATATGTGTCGGAATTCGTGGACAGAAATCGTATGATAATGTTATTAAAAATAATGTGAAAATGGAGAGCTCAAAGACATGGATTACGCCGTTTATGAAGCAGGTTCGTGTATTGTTTTTATCTGTTGGTAATCCTGCATGGACCATGATGGTCTCTGTTCGGATTGGCGGGTTAAGTTCTGTACGGTTCACGTACAGGCAAATTGCTAACGCCGCGACCTACTTTTCGCTGTACATTTTATTTACTTTTATAATTATGTATTATATGTAAATTAGTTGACCAATAGCTGCCGTAGCGATAGCGCTACGGCAGCTATTGGTCAACTAATTTCCGTTTCCGTTCCTAATTTCCGTCGTTACTAATGTTCCGTTGGATGCTAATCCGCGGTTATAGAACCGCGGATTAGCATCCAACGGAACATTCGTGTAACTTTTACGAATAAACTAAACTATCGTGGAATCTGTGGTTTTCGTCAACTCACATCCAACAACTCAACTGTAAATAACTAACTACCTCTGAGCCATACATAAAAGTGGTCCTTCGAGCCGGATTTAACAGATGCGTACTATCTCTGTTAACGTTAGCGAATCGGTCTAGCTGGTGTCCCAGAAAAGCGGATCGCGTTAGTGGGGTGCCGACGCATTTAATATCCAAAACTTGCGGAAACTTCGCAACTTTGGTGAACTAGTACCTGCGGTGATACAACTCTACTCCACCAACGGTCAAACCAATAACTAATAACAATGGTTCAGAGTGTAACGGAACTGTTAAGCCATCAAGAGACTATCTTCAGAGACTTGAAGCTTATTTGCACCAACTACAAGAAGGACAGTCCCACCAGGAAGAACTTGGCGTACCTGGAGGAGCGTCTTTCTCGGCTGAACAATAACTGGGAGAAGTTTGTTCGGAACCATCAACTACTGGAAGAGTCTGGAGCAACAGACCTTCAATACTTCAATGACGACATTTTCAACAGTACGAAGAAGATGTATGAAGAAGTGCTGCAAGACATGTTGAAACGTAAATCAGAATTGCCGTCTGCATCTACTAGTAAGACGGAACAACCACCTGCGACGCCTACGCAAGGTAAGGGACAATCGAAATTTACTTTCGACGATATCAAATTCCACATACCTCCTCGGGGAACAAGCGAGTCGACGGAAAAGCAACAAGATCTTTTGCGTCAACAATACTGCAACTTTAGAGCGTTCGAACGCACTGTGGAGAAAATAAACATAGCATCAGCAGTACCGATGGAAAAATGGGAATTAGAAGACAACTTAAGCACCCTGAAAACTAAATGGGAGCATATCGAAAAGGCAAATTGGGAACTAGACTACATACTACAAGATGAGGACTCAATTTATCAACAGAAATACAATACAACAGAAAACCTTTATGATGACCTAAAAAGGAAACTACAACACAACATCTGGAATAATGCACATTATGAGAAATCTACGCCAAAAATTCAAATACCGGATTTTCACGGAAACTATAACCAGTGGTTGACTTTTAGAGACCTCTACCTCGAAAGTGTACACAACAATCCGACACTTTCGAAGGCTCAAAAAATGCAACACCTGAAAACAAAACTGAAGGGTGAGGCGGAGAAACTGGTTCAGCATCTTGGCATCAGTGCTGAAAACTACGCATCTAGCTGGGAGATGCTGACCCACCGCTACGATAACAAACGGCTGTTATTCACATCATACATGAACACGCTCCTGAATCAACCTAGTATTCAGCAACCAACCGCTGCAAGCATACGGAAGCTTCACGACATCATGATGGAGTGCTTGAACGGGCTCAAAAACATCGGGCTAGATACCACCAATTGGGATCCGATCGTGGTTCACCTATTGGTTCAAAAACTAGATAGCGTTACATATAACGAATATATAAAGGAGATCAAACATCCTAGGGAATTTCCCGACCTGGAAGAGTTCGCCGAGTTTTTAGAATCGAAATTTATGTCACTGGAAGCTCTGCAGGGAAATAGCCAGAAGTTATCGTCATCAAACAAACCATGGAAATCGGAAAAGCAGCCTCATAAGGGATCAGAAAACCGATATAATAACTACAAGAATAAAACTCAGGGGTCATCGTACTTTAACAAGTCACAAAACTCACCAAAAGCCTTCTTCACGACAGCAAAAACATGCCCAATATGCAAAACTAATCACGTTTTGATGAATTGCGAACAATTCTTGGCTATGAACACAAACAAACGGAATGACGCAGTTCGCAACTTGCATATTTGTAAAAACTGCCTATTCAGCCACGGAGAAAATCAATGCAAATCACGAAAGACGTGTAAATTGTGTCATAAGGCACACCACACACTTATGCATGAAGCTGAAAATGAACTATCAAGCTACAAACAAGCAACTAGGGAGGAAAACCCATCGTCGACCCCTTCAACTTCCTATGGGGTCAACAACTTAACGAAAGAAGAAAAGGAAGTGTTGTTGACAACAGTACTTCTGAAAGTCAAAACAATTGATGGAAACTTCATCAACTTAAGAGGTCTGCTTGACCAAGGCTCCCAAGTGAGCCTAATAACGGAAAACGCGGCACAGCGCCTCCGATTACAGCGACGTAAAGTGAGCGCTGTTGTATCGGGTGTGGGAACCCTTAGCGGCAACTGCAAAGGGGCAATGAACTTAGAATGCCAGTCAATACATTCAGACTACAAATTCAACTTTGAAGCATTAATTATGAAAAAACTTATAAGCAATTTACCTACTGCATCGTTTTCAATCAGCAACTGGGACTATTTGGAAGACTTAAAACTAGCGGATCCACAGTTCAACCTGTCAGGCCCGATCGATCTACTCTTGGGCGCGGACATCTACTCAGAACTTATCCTAAACGGTGTCATCAGGAGTGATAAGAGATACCCAGTAGCTCAACAAACCAAAGTGGGCTGGATTCTATGCGGGAATGTAAAGACATTCAACTGCTTGGTGACACTTAACGATTTCGAAAACATGGCAAGATTTTGGGAAACCGAGGAAATTCCAGACAAGTCATCATCAACTAGTGAGGATCAACACTGTGAGGAATATTACAACGCAACTACTGCAAGATTGGGAAACGGACAATATGTAGTACAAATGCCTATGAAGCCGCACTTCGAAACAAACTTAAAAAATGCAAGGTCACAAGCATTAGCACAGTTCCTTCAACTGGAAAGAAAAAACAAAGAACTCAGTTACGAGTACAAACGTTTTATGAACGAATACATCGCTATGGGACACATGAAACCTGTCACAGGAGAAAGTAGGGGTCAAGTCTACCTACCTCACCATGGCGTGTTGAGAGCTGAGTCCACTACAACAAAACTAAGAGTAGTGTTCAACGCGTCGTACAAGACAAAAGGAGACAGCAGTCTCAACGATCACATGTACTGCGGTCCGAACTTACAAAAGGATATACTGACACTACTCATTAACTGGAGAACGTACAGATACGTCTTTACGGCAGATGTAGAAAAACTTTATCGGTTCATCTGGCTGAACAAAAAACAACAACATCTGCAAACTATAATCTGGAGATCATCCCCTAACGAACCTCTACAAGATTGGCAGTTGGGCACAGTAACTTACGGAACGAAAAGTGCACCTTATCTGGCAATGCGCACTCTACACAAACTCGCAGAAGATGAAACAAATACCTATCCGGAAGCTGGAAACGTCCTGAAAAACTATTTCTACATGGATGATTTGGTTTACGGGCAGGATACTATCGACGCATCGAAAACACTGGTCACACAGCTAATTGAGTTGCTGAAAAAGGGAGGATTTAACTTGAGAAAATGGAAAAGAAACGAACCGATTATCTTGGAAGACTTGCGAGATGATCAAAAGAGCCGCAATACGAACATCGACTTTAGCCCAGAACAAACAACAAACTCAAAAATGTTGGGCATGAGGTGGAATCAAGACAACGATAGCTTCACATACCAATGGGATCTACCAATCAAGAAAAAGCTGACAAAACGCGTACTACTGAGCGAAATAAGCAAGCTATACGACCCACTCGGATTACTATCGCCACTTACAATAAAAACCAAACTTCTGTTCCAAAAAATCTCGATAAGCAAAATCAACTGGGATGAACGCTTACCCGACGATCTCGCTACGGAATGGGAAACTATAAGAAAAGATATCCCGTTACTAAACAAACTTTCCATACCAAGATGTTGCAATGTCAAGAAAACAACCTAGAGATACACGGGTTTTGCGACGCAAGCGAAAAAGCTTACGCATGCGTCATTTATAGCCGAGTGAAAAATCAAGCCGGTGAATACAAAATTACGCTAATTACGGCGAAAACAAAGGTTGCACCAATCAGCAATAGGATAACCGTACCTAGAATGGAACTTTGCGGGGCCGTTTTACTAGCCAAACTGATAGAAAAGGTTCAGAACACTCTCTGCAATAAAAACCTACATTTAAGGTGCTGGAGCGACTCCAAGGTCGTTTTAGCCTGGATGCAGGGCGATATAAACCGATGGGAGAAATATGTAGCTAACAGAGTGAAACAAATAAACAGCATTATTTCGGCAAACTGCTGGAACTATGTGAAGTCAGAAGAAAATCCAGCTGACTGTGCAACTCGAGGGCTCACACCTATTCAACTTCTAGATTTTAAACTTTGGTGGAATGGACCAGATTGGTTAAAAACAAACATGCCAAAAATCCATCAAGACAATCGCCTGACCTACACAACAAACACTGAGTTGCAAGAAATAAACTGCTGCGCAGTCACATACAAGAATTGTGAAATAATTGATACATTACTGAATAAACACAGTAATTATAAACGCGTAATACGAGTGCTTGGATGGATTTTACGACTGAGCAATATTCGCAAGCAAAAACGCACACTAAACTCAACCAATAACTTAGCCGACCGCGGAAACAAAAAGGAGGTTATGTGTTTGTCACCACAAGACATTATGGGAGCAACAGAATTGGTCATCAAGAACGTTCAAAATGAAAACTATGGCGACGAAATTGAATGTTTAAAGAAAAATCGACCAATATCAACAAAAAGCAACTTGCTGAAGTTAACCCCATTTCTTGACGACTTTAAGTGATTTAAATCGAATATTGGAAATGCTGATAAATGCTCTCGCCAACATTTACAGAGGACATTTAGATACTCATCTTTTTCCGGCTAACCAACTGATCGAACAGCTAAACATAATATCCGGAAGGTTGCCACAGGGATTGTCATTGCCTGTAAAAGACATTCAAAGGGATTTTAAAAATATCTATGACCTCATCCATGTGAAGGCTCGAATTACAAACAACTATATGCTATTTGAAATACACATCCCTTTGCTGAGCGATGAAGACTACAAGATATATCGAGTCATACCAATACCATTCCTTAGACAAGGACATTTAAAACTCGTACAACCAAGTTCAAGCTTTATCGCAATCAACTTTGTAAAAAACTCTTACATAACAATGGAAGACCAAGACATGCGCCAATGTACGTCATACGGAGAAGACGAATTCATTTGTGTTGCGCGTAATCCTGTCTACAACATGCACGATAAAGACGCACCATGTGAGGCCCAAGTCTTTAACCAACAAGAATCTTTATCATGCGTCCTCAATGACGTAACCTGCAAAGAAACCTGGACAAAGCTTCACAAATCGAACATGTGGCTATTTACATTGTGCGGAAAACAGCTGATGCGCGTCATATGTAACGATCAAGTTACGCCAGCGGTCATTGACGGGACTGGAGTGATTTCCTTGAAATCAAAGTGCTTACTGCAGAAAAAGGACGCCACCATATTTACACACAATCAGCTGGGAAGCAGTTTTAACATGGAACCAGAGATAGAAACAGGGGTTGAAAGCGGTAAAGGTATAAGGGTATGGTACCGGTATAGAATTACGATACAGCTTCGATTTAAAGGTAAAACCAAAACGGTTGAGAATTACGGTTGTGGTACCGTTAAAAAAAGAATTATACACATTTTTTTTACGGTATCATTATACCTATATATTACTAGTACCTTTACCGAAATAATTCCAGTACCGAAAAAAAATATGCGACGAGAGCGAGCGCGACGCGGTGGCAGCGGCGCGAGGCGCGGGGGAGCGGTGCGGCGACGTTGCTTGAGTTGCCAGCCAGTTGTTAACTCGATCGTGTCGAGACTTGAACGAACGGCGACGCGTCAGTTGTATTTTATTTCCAATTTTCGTGCCTTTTTAATTTCACTGTTGCTTTGACGTCTTAGTTTCTTTACACTGTAATCTTACATTATGCACGAGCAGTCGAGCACTCATAAAACGATGGGAAGAAAATGGAAGAACGCGGTTTACTCTTACTTTTCTTACGATAAAACCTCAAAAAGTTCGTAATGTATAGTCCCCGGTCGTGAAACAATCGTCAACGTTAGTATGGATTTTTGAATATGTATTGAATTTTGATAGGTAGGTTATTGAAGTTTATATTAAAAGCAAAAGCGTCAACTGCATTTCGTATAGTTTATAATACATAGGTATTCAACGTGTTTCAGCTAGGGCTATACATATAACTAAAATGTTACCAAAAACTGCATTAAAACCCTGTGCACTGCACCAGACCGTGCTTGTGCGGTGCGGTGCCATTATGACTCACTCGTTTTTATCGATAACGGCGTTGCGCCCGCGCAACATGCTCACAGTTCTGCCTTACTATGATTTATGGTCGAGTGTGCAGCGAGAGAAAAATTGTACTATAGTAGGTACTTTATTATGTCGTGACCCCCCGGGGGTCGCGACCCATCATTTGAAAAATACTGGTCTACTTAATGAGCGCTTTTCCACTTGCCCGCACGGCAACGGCACCGGCACCGGCCCGAAGGAAAAATGTATGAATATATGGTATGTCTTTTCACTTGCCGGCACCGGCGACGGTACGGCGTTCATACATTTTTGTTTTCCCGCAGCTGAGTCGGTGCCAGTGCCGCGTGCCCTGCCGGCACAAGAATAAAAAACGAGCAGAAGGCAAGCTTCCTAACAGAGTTCAAAATTCTTACCTACTTTCATAGGGCTGTCACTCGGTTATTACAGATTAAAAAACCGGGTAAGTGCGAGTCGAGATTTGGCGATGAGCACAGACGGACGGACGGATGGATGGACGGATGGACAGCTGGACAGCTGGACAGCTGGACAGCTGGACAGACGGACAGACGGACAGACGAACGGACACGCACTGTGACTGAGGTGATCCCGTGAGTTTTCCGTTTTCCAATTACGGTACCGAACCGGTAATTATTTTAACAGTTTGTTTAAAATTAAGTAATACCTATTTAATTAATCATACTGTGAAATAATTATACACACAATGCGTGCATCGTTGTTGAACTGAGACCCTCCCATTTTTGAAGTCGGGTAATGAAATGAGCAGTGGTGGCCCAGTGGTAACGGTCACGACTTACGAGTCTAGGGTTCGAACCCAAGCAGGCACTTTATATAAATTATTTCACTACCACTGCTCTCAAAACGGTAAAGAAAAACATCGTGAGGAAACCGGCATGTCCTAGAACCAATAATTCGAAAACATATGACATCCACCACCAACCCGCACTGAGCCCGCTTGGTGGATTACGGCCCACTCGCTCTCACAGAAAGAGGAGGGCTATTTCCCAACAGTAGGAACATTATACCTAGGCTGATTAAGCTTATATGCTAATAAAACACGATAGTAAAGTATGTAAGTAATTATTTATACTGTCAAATAGTTATACATACATAGATGCATACGTTGCTTGCTTTTTTTGAAGTTGGTTACTTATTAAAATACCGTGACTTATAGACGGATGGACAGACGGACATGGCGAAACTATAAAGTTTCCTTTCTGGTTTTACTATTTCACGAACGTAAGTGGTACCTACAAACCTACTAAAACAAAAATACGAAACAAATAGGAGACAAACAATAACTCGCTAATATAGGCGGTAAACCATAAGATTAATAAATAATAATTCTGCAATAAGCATTAAAAATGAGTAGGTATGGGTAGATATAGATAATAACCTGACAAAATCCTTTGGATAAAAAAAATAAACCTTGCTTTTCCTACTATTATTGATACACACAGTACTTACAACAATTTGCCATTTTTATTAACCTAAATGTCCGCGTCACTCGTACCGCTCTGGCACACGGCGCGCGGCGTACCCCTGAACGTTGGCTTCCGAATGAGCCGGCTCAAACCAGTTTGCCTCTAGCGGGCGCCGGTGCACCCCCCGCGCGCCTTGGTCTGTGACACTGCACGCACACAAAGCTGTGCGTGTAGTAGTGATCTCGCGCAAAGCGTTAGTATGAAGCTTGCAGTCTGTTCCTTTTTTAGTCTTGTGCTGCCGGTAAGTGGAAAAACGGCCATTAGAACAAATATCTAGGTAACTTAATTATCTAATGGTTGAATGATATACAATGACAAGTAAATACACTTAAAGATAAAAACACTAAATTTTAAAACACCTGACTATCATTTCTCCCATGATACCTACCTAAAGGCTCTTACAAACAGGCGCGACACGCGACGCGACACAAAGGCACCGCTCGTCGCGCGACGAGCGGTGCCTTTGTGTCGCGTCGCGTCGCGTGTCGCGTTGGTCTGCACAAGCCTTAAAACGTTATAAAATCCCATTCTATAAATAAATAGGGATTCATCAAATAGACGAAATCTTAGTCCAAGAGACCTAAAGCCTTGTCACCGTGACCCGTCAATTGCCAACTACCGGATAGTTCGCAACGATAGGTCACGATACCACAAAGGTGGTACTCTGATTTATTATAAAAAGCAGCTTCACTGCATCCCAATCGACCCTCCTCCCCTCTCGCGATTAAAAGTTTCAGCCTGCCGCCTAGGCATGTCTGGCCATGAGCCGATCACTCTCGTATCGGTCTATGTCCCCCCCGGTAACGCTTCGGAGAATTTTCAACTCCTCTCTAACGACCTTTCGATTCTACTCTGCACTATGAGTAACTCGCTCATTATAGCGAGTGATTTCAATGCCAAACATCCCTCTTGGAATAGTTCGGTAACCACTACTAGAGGTCGACACTTGTTCGACCCCTCAAATTCCCTGACCTTTGACGTCATCGCTCCGATGACTCCCACTCACTTTCCGCTTCAAAACCCAAATCATACCCCCGACGTCTTAAACGTGGCGCTCCTTAAGAACGTCAACCTAAGACTAGATCCAATAGAAACGGTGAATGAGCTCGATTCTGACCACTGCCCGGTAGTCACTCGGCTGAAATCCAACACGTCCCCCCAATTGGACTCTATCCCCGACCTATTCGACTCTATCGCTGACACGACGTCCGCAAACGACTCACTCACTGATCACGTACAAACCGTCCTGAACGAATTGCCTGGTGATGTGCGTGCATTACTGACTGAGAAAAATGCGGCCATTCGTGCTTATACCAACTTCCCCTGTCCCGCCAACAAAGCCCATATGCGCTATTTGCAGAGATCTGTAAAGACACGTGTAGCGGAGCTGCGTGACGCGGGCTGGGACAAGATACTCAGCGATTTAGAGCCTACCCATCTGGCATTCTGCGAACTCCAGAGGAAACTCAGGTCCCCCCAATCCTCGTCCATGCCCCCCCTGACCCGTCCCGATAAGACCATCGCCTTCAAGGACGTTGAAAAGGCTGAATGCCTAGCAGACAGCCTCGAGGCTCAATGCTCTCCTAGTTCCCTACCAATAGACCAAGCTCACCTGTTAAAGGTCGACGCTGAAGTTGAACGTAGAGCTTCTCTCCCTCCCGTTGATGACCCTGATTGTCCGCTGCCTCCCGTCCTTCCAGACGAAGTGCATGACATCATTAAAGGTCTTAAAGCCTGTAAAGCCCCCGGATCAGATGGTCTCACCAATAGGGTGATTCAACTTTTCCCTGCCCACCTAATAATGCTTTTGACTACCATCTTCAATGGTGCCTTAAGCAACAACATCTTTCCCCAGTCGTGGAAAGAAGCCACCGTTATCGGAATCCCTAAGCCCGGCAAGCCCAAAACCGAGCCTGGGAGTTACCGTCCCATTAGTCTGCTCAAGGTTCTCGGAAAAGTCTATGAGAGGCTTATTTATAAGCATCTCAGAGACTTCGCCGAGACCAAGGGCCTCATTCCCAACGAACAGTTCAGCTTTCGAACTGAGCACTCTAGCGTGCATCAGGCCCACCGTATCATAGAATTCATAAGCGCTGTTTTCCAACGCGGTTCTATGACGGGTGCAGTATTCTTCGACATAGCGAAAGCGTTCGATAAAGTCTGGCACAATGGCTTATTATATAAGCTGTACCAACTTGGTGTGCCAGATCGTCTCGTGCTCGTCTTGCGAGACTTTTTATCGAACCGCCCTATCCGAGCAGGTGTCCCTCAGAACTCTGTGATCTCTCCCCTCATTTTCACGCTATTCACCAGCGATATCCCTAAGGATGGTAGAAGGGCGCAGTTGGCTCTGTTCGCAGACGATTCGGTCATCTACTTTATGTAGATCTAGATCCCCCGATATTGGTGCCGATTCCCTTGTTCACAAACTAAACTAAATTTAAGTTCAGTGCATCTTTTTCTTTCTATTTCATTAAGAAAAGGACAGAAGATAAATTTTAGTTTAGTCCTGTCAAATTAATCAGCGCCTGTCAGTCTCCATACAAGTTTAGACGTGATTAAAAACTTGCCAACTAAAATTACGTCAATTAACGTCAATCGCTGATTAATTTGACAGGACTAAACTAAAATTTATCTTCTGTCCTTTTCTTAATGAAATAGAAAGAAAAAGATGCACTGAACTTAAATTTAGTTTAGTTTGTGAACAAGGGAATCGGCACCAATATCGCCCGCACTCTCCAAGGCTCAGTCAATAGAGTTGCTGCCTGGTTTAGAAAGTGGCGCATAGAAGTAAATCCCGATAACGGCCAAGCGGTTCTCTTTTCGAAACCGCGCACTAGGCTTAAAGACCCCCTCCCCCGACCAATCACTATGTTTGGCAAGCCGATCCTTTGGGAAAAGTGAGCTAAATATTTAGGTGTTGTTCTCGATCATTATCTCACTTTCGCAGAGCACATAAAGATGGTTCGTTCGCGAGCCGCTTTCGCTCTCGGTAGACTCCATTTCGTTCTGAATGCACGTAGCAAATTGTCACTTAAGTGCAAATTGCGCATCTATACAGCGTGCATTCGATCAATCATAACCTATGCGGGTGCCGTCTTTGTTCATGCAAAACGCCATCATATCCATAGGATGCAAACCCTCCAAAATCGATTCCTCCGTAGGGCCACCGGTTCCCTCTGGTACGTTAGGAACGAGAGTCTCCATCTCGACCTAAAGATTCCCACTATCCACCAATTCCTAAAACGCCTTGCAAAGCGTTATTTTGAGTCTGCGGCCAAACATCGCAACCCTCTGGTTGTCGAGGCCGCCAGTTATGTCCCAAGTAGGATTAGTCATACCCGCCGTCCAAGGCACATTCTCATCAACCCTGATGACCCCATAACCCTCCTCCAGGAGAGCAATAGGGAAACAAGCACAGTGTACAAACACAGACGCCTCCCGTCATTCCGACCTCGCCGCCGAGGTCCTTTGCGATCGCGACCGCCGCGTCCCCGAGTAAATGATACTCCCCCACGACCCTTGCTCGAAAACGAGGTGCCAGCAGTTGTTGCAGCTATGCACGTAGCTTTTTTTTAAATTCCCCGATTAATAATCATGATCAAAACTTTGATCCAGCCCGTCCCATCTTTGATGTCCTCCCTCCGGTAAACGCCTTAAGCCGAGGTTCGTACCCCATAGGGGGTGCCCTTAGCGAGCGTTCACCTAGTTTTAATTAGCTTAGTTGAATAACCCCTGGCTGGAGGTTTTAAGTGTAGCAGCTTAAGAGGCCGGCGACACGGCTCGCAACTACAAATCGAGATGTTTGCAAAATTCAATTCCAAGCACGTTGCGCTAGTGTGAGTTCCTGTCGGAGCGATATACACCTACAGTGAGCAATACTACCATGCATACATTGACAATTATTGCTTGACGCGATAGTACTACTAGCTTTCGAAAATGTATGATAAATTTGGATGTGTTCCGTAATACAAAAAATTATGAATGAAAACTTAATGTATTTCCATTTTTTTTTCATTAATTTGTAACTTGATAACATAAACTATGCTTCTGCAGAAACAATATTACAAATATTGTTGTTTATAATACAGAAAAAACAATATGAAAACATATCATTTACGCTGTAAAAATGAACGAAATGCAATTCGCTTACACTTCATTTAAAGGTAAGTTTTTGGAAATAAAAAGACGTAGGAGCCTAGATAAATACTGTCTCAATCCGAATATCAACATAATATGGTGGAAATATGCTCAAATTGCAAATGATTTATGTACTACGTTTGTATGGACAATTCATGCGTCGCCGCAATCTTAAGGCATCCACAGGATTGACCGGTTAAATAGTCATGGCCTCAGAGGTCAGCTATGAGATGTCCAAGAGAGAAAAAAAAAATAGGGATGGTGTTTATTTGTCTTTAGGTATAGGTATCGTGTTTAGGACGAAGCCAAACGGACGAAATATTTTGATTTGTGAGTCCGTAAAATGTGTCCCTGTCCCTGCATTCGGTTGCATACAAAAGTTCTGTTTGTACCACACGGAGCGCGGCGACGCAAAAAGAGTTGACTGCTGACTAGGATTTCTGTATGAAACCGAATGCAGCGACTTTACGATCTCACAACTCGAAAAAAAATTAAGTTTAATAAAAACTGTAACCCGACTACGGGAAAATAAAAATGATCTAAAAAGTACGAAACAAGCAAATATTTCAGACACAAATCAAGACATAGGTACAAAAATTGTCAAGGTAAAGCCGTCGTCGCATGCCATTATAATTTTGTAAGTGTTCCTGGCACCCACATGGCATACAGGCATGCGACCACGGCTTTACCTTGAAAATTTTTGTACCTATGTCTTGATTTGTGTCTGAAATATTTGCTTGTTTCGTACTTTTTAGATCATTTTTATTTTCCCGTAGTCGGGTTACAGTTTTTATTAAACTTTATTTTTTATTTTATACTTTTTCGTTTTTACATTTGCTAAACGTTCCGACAACGTAAATAAGAGTAATGCAATAGGTCAGTAATTAACCTATTTTAAATTCCAATAGCAGTGCATAGTGCTTTAGACCAAACCATAGCGCGATTTATTTCGACGCCAACATCATACTCAGAAAGTTTTACGACTAACAGTTTTTGTCTATGGGACACTGGCTAGTTTTGATAACGATTAAAACTAAGACTATTTAAAAAAAAAAAAAACAACATTCCAAATTCGAAATTCCCTCCACATTTTTTTATGAGCAAAATCAAAATACTCTCTCTCACTGAAAATTTAATTTACAACGAGAACATTTTCGCGTGATGATTTTGTACGATTTCAAATATCGACTAAAACCAGAAGAATCATTTGAAAGACTTCGAATGGTGTTCATAGACAAAAGCCCTTCTAAAGCGACTGTTTTCTGCTAGTTCAACGAATTTAAGTATGGTCAAGAAACTTTGACGGACGAATAAAGAAGTGGCCGTCATAGGGCTATGATGGCTGTTACATAAGAAAACGTGGTGGCTGTGAAAAGTTTAATTTAAGAGAATAGGTGAATTACATATGAAGAGATTCAGCATATACTGCAGATTGGATCGGGAAGTGTGCATGAAATTCTACACGGGCATCTTCGGGTAAGGAAGATAGTTTCATGCTGGGTACCGCACAATCTAATGCAGGCTCAGAAGGAGGTTCGGGTAGAACGGTGCCGAGACATGATAGCAAAATTTGAAGCAGGCTCGTCTAGGCGCGTTTACGATTTCATTACGGGTGAAAATCATGCATTTATCATTTTTGTTCCCCAAAATAAAAAATCAACTCTAGGGAAAACAGTTTTCATCACCGGAAGATACACTGGCTGCATTTGAGAAGGGGATTAAAGGTGGGAGGTGTCTGATGCGGACTGGAAAATGTGTAATGAAAATTGGTTTAGACGCATGAAACTGTGTATAGACGCCAATGGAGAGTTATTTGAAAAGATTTAATAATAAAACATAACCTGTAGTATGTTTTTTTTTTTAGTACCTAGCCCCATGTATATCGATATCGAGCTTCGAAGAAATCCAAAATACAAATATTTCGTTGTACTTGTTTCATCTTGCGATACTTCGTAGCGCAGTTTTACTTTTGCTTGTTTTAACAATTTAAACATATTTATTTACTTTGAAAGTATAACATTATACACATATTTGTAATGTGCTCGTCAAGACCTTTCTTTTGATACCAAACATGTCATGATCATCTCATTTTAATTTTTTTTGAGGTTAGAAATTTACGTGTAAAGTCCACCATATTAAATTTAGGGAAAATTTATATAGCTTATGTCACCCGGACCATTATTACAAATGTATTGATACCTCATTCATCAAAATCGGTTCAGTAGTTTAGGCGCTACGGTGGAACACACGTAAAAGCAAACATACATACATACATACAAACATATAAACATACATACATAGACTGCTAAAATCATAACCCTTCCTTTTGGCTTTGCCGTAGTCGGGTAAAAATTACGTTCGTTCGGCCTCACTCTAAAAAAGTATAAAGTAATAGGTATAATATCGTTAAGACATGCTTAATGAGTTTGTACAGACGCCAGCACATCAAGCTACTACAATCTGTCAAATTTATTTAATAGATTTTCAACTTTATCGCTGAAGTCTAAGGTTCAAAGTTGATTGGTAAAATTTGACAGTTTCGGGTAGCTTGATGTGCTGGCGTCTGTACTTACTTTTATCCATCTTGGCGACAATCTAGTTGTAAAGTTTTCAACAAAGCACACTTGTAAGCTGACAAACAAAGTGGACGCGGAAACATGAATGGTAGCAAAATGACAAAACAATCTGCTTTGTCTGGCTGCCGAGGCACGAATATCAGTAAATTTTCGATCAAATACCTACTTTCTTACCATTGCGGCCGACACGAAGCGTGACGCCTCGGCGCGGGCGGCAGGGTACAAAGAAAACCTTTATTTTATAATTTAGATACTTGAAAAAGTAATGATACCGCAATATTACAATATCGAAATTATACAGGTACAGTTACTTTAAGGTATAGTAATTTAAAGGTACCATTATTTTAAGGTATCGAAATTTAAAGGTATGACGTCATACCGCTTACCGTTTTAACCATAATTTTTTCGGTTATTCAATCCCTGGATAGAAATACCAACTATAAATTCAACAATTAACAACATATTTGATCTCGGCTGGAAGAATGCAAAATTAAATATAATACAACAAGAAACGCCAACAGCAGTAGAAATAATAAAAATTGACCAGCAGTTGGAATTCCAGAAAAACAGAGAAATATTACCGAAGGCGTCTGACATGTCAAGTCACGACATCTATCTCTACACGGTTACTTCTTTGTTGTTGGGAGGAATCGCTGTGCTTGCCCTCTACATTATCATTAAACGATGGTGCAAAACAAAGAAAGGCGTCAAAACACCCTCTGTCAAAACAGGAGTGACACCTAGAGGAAGGGATAACTTTGAAGGGGACATCGAGCTACAAGAAATACATTCGACAGCAGCGGAGCCCATTTACAGCGAAGCAAGAAAGCCGAAGAAAGCATTTCACTTTGATGAATTCAATTGAGTGTTATACTTTTACATTTATACTTTTACACATTTACTATTGTTTACTATTTAACTTTAATTATTTACTTTACACTTTTCTTATATTATTACTTGCTTTGTAATGGATGCTCATCCCACTTTTCCCTCGGGAGCATGTACGGTTCACGTACAGGCAAATTGCTAACGCCGCGACCTACTTTTCGCTGCACATTTTATTTACTTTTATAATTATGTATTATATGTAAATTAGTTGACCAATAGCTGCCGTAGCGCTATAACCGCGGATTAGCATCCAACGGAACATTCGTGTAACTTTTACGAATAAACTAAACTATCGTGGAATCTGTGGTTTTCGTCAACTCACATCCAACAACTCAACTGTAAATAACTAACTACCTCTGAGCCATACAAGTTCTATTTTTAGTTGAAGCTTTTGTAAATCAATAAATCACTGCATTCAATCTGGCATCGATTTATAGATTTATCTAAAAATGCAACCGGGAAATGGCTCTATTAAATTTAAATGTTAGCCATTCGTTTCAGCATGAAAACTTAAAAATATTGAAAAGACTGTGGCTCCATCTACATCACCACATGCGAACTACGCATCAAAGAACTGACGTCACACAAAAATCCTGAGATCACACAAATTCTGCATCGCGCAATTAGAGTTTACTGCTCGAACACCATATACATAACTTCCCCGACATCAATTATTGGGCAGTTAACCGCCAGACACCTGGTTGGAGGGTCTTCTACACCAGGGTGTACTTACACCAAGGTACCTATTTAATTAGAATTCCTTACCTAATAACTATGTTCAATACGAAAGTCTTTTAGAGGTATGAGGAGTTCACTTATTCTCTATAGAAAAGAGAAGACCCTCCAACCAAGTTATATACATAGGTAGGTATAAATAATATTATAATATTACCTAATATTTTATTATTATATATTTATATGATATTATTAAATGGGCACATTGCTCGCAGAACGGATGGCCGATGGGGTCGAAAGGTTCTGGAGTGGCGACCACGTACCGGCAGACGTAGCATTGGAAGGCCTCCCACAAGATGGACCGATGACCTTGTGAAGGCCGCAGGAATCCACTGGATGCGAAAAGCACAGAATCGGTCAAAGTGGCGGTGCTTGGGGGAGGCCTATGTCCAGCAGTGGACGTCTTTCGGCTGAAATGATGATGATGATGATTATATTAAATCACAAAATATACTTAGGTATTTATTGAAGCAAGAACATGAGCAACCTTGATCGTCCTCCATTTCTATTAATTAGGCTCGATATTTTACCTAGACCGGTACATCTTTTTCGTTCTTATCTCTATTTCCCGACATCTTAATGCTTAAATGCTTCTTAGCCATAACTTACGAAACCATTTATATTTTTACTCAAACCGGGACATCTATTCATCAACATCTCCGTAAAGACTGGAACCTGTAACTGGGTTTTTTTCAGACGTCTACAATTTATGAACTATAAAAAACACTCTGAAAACGGTGTAGTTTTGAGTCCCCAGGTTTATTTCGGGGACACCGGGACGAACAATCGAAAAAAGTGACGGTCCCGTTCAAAATGGGACGTATAGTCACGTTAACTTAATTACCATGAAAAGTCTTCCATAATCTTCACGGTTTGTTTTAATTGAAAATCACGAAATTCAATAACGTTATAAACTAGACAAGACAGCACAAGATGGAGACCAATCCACCATCAAACCCGTTATAGTATCCAGAAACTACTATAGTCAGCAACACAGTGTCAATTTACGAATTATAACAGCGCAATGCCAGCTCCAAGTAATCATACAAATGGAAATGACCAGCATGATTTTTTTTCTGTACATTCCAGTGCTTCGTGACGTCAGGCGTGTCCTTGAACAAGGCTGGGTCTGGCCTGGTGTTGGGATTCACCACGTCCTTGCTGGAGCAGCTCAAAAGCCCAGGGTCTATCATACCCATTGATGAGACATCTGGATCTTGGATAGGTTGATTACTATTACTACATAATTTTGTACATTTAGTTACCTGTTACTATTCCACTGTAGAGCAGAACAGAAGTCTCTCAGAAACAGAGAAGGAACAGGAATTGACCAATAAATTGCCTGATTGGAATTGCCAAGGAAGGCAAATTGGGCAGACTGTCCATTACTTACAAACTGGGATAAAGGCTCAGGATGACACCCATTGTTAACTTTTTTTTTTAATATTATATTTTTATTACGGGGTATAAAAATATTGTAAATGCCTGAAGATACTCTTTAGGCACCCAAGAGTTTAAGAATTAGAATTCCAACTTCTCTGAGCATCTTTATTTTTTTGTACAAATCCTGCCAAGATTTTTTGGACAGGACAATGTCTGTTGGGCATCAAGTTATTTATAAATAAAGCGTGTATTGGTATGTAACTAACTTTATCATATTGCAGTTAAAACCAGCCAAACCAGTTTACGGTTTCAATATCTTTACGATATCCTTGACCCCTTCCTTATATTATTTAATGTGGTCTGATAATTAAGGTTTATTATTTATTTATTATGAGCAGTGGTGGCCGCGACTTACAAGTTGTGGGTTGGAACCTAGACAAGCGCGCTAGGTGCTTTACTTTGTGCAAATTATTTAATCACCACTTTTCTCAAAACGATGAAAGAAAACATCGTGGGAAAACAGTATGTCCTAGAACCAGAAATTTGAATATGACATCTACCAATCCGACTGGGCTGCGTGGCGTGATTACGGTTCACACCCTCTCACCTCCTATGTCCCAGCAGTGGGATCATTATACTTAGGTTGATTAAGCTATTTATTAATTAATTAATAATCTTCTATTTTGTTTCCAGCGGCAATCCCCGGCATGTCCCTGGTTTTTGGCAACTGCATAGCACCACCAACAATGTCCAAATATGGCAGGAGGAATGCCAACCTTGTGTCCATCGTGCCAATGATCTTCGGCTGGGCTGCCATCTACTTTGCCAACAGCACTATCATTCTCCTGCTGGCCAGATTCCTGCAAGGACTATGTATGGGCATGTGTACTTCACTAGGATCCCTTTTAATAGGGGAATATACCAGCCCGAAGAACAGAGGAGCATTTTTAATGACAATATCAATCTCTATTGCTACTGCAGTGATGACGGTCCATTCCTTAGGATCCTACCTCACATGGCAAACCACTGCCTTAATCTGTGGTTGTGTATCATTTGTTAATCTGATCATAGTGATATATTCACCTGAATCCCCCAGCTGGTTGGCGCAAAAAGGAAGGTATGACGCTTGCAAACATTCTTTTAGATGGTTAAGAGGAGATAAAGAAGAAGAAGAACTAAGAAAATTGATTGAAGCGAGCATCATACTGAAGGACGCAAAAACAGAAATGAGGCAAAACAAATCTTGGATAAAGAAATTTAGAAACAGAATAGAGAACATCAAGATAACAGTGAAGAAAAAGGAGTTTTTTAAACCAATCATTATAATGATACACATATACATTATGGCCCAATGGAGTGGGATAATCATGCTCGTAGTATACCCAATAGATTTATTCCACAAAACTGTCGGAAAAGACCGCAACTTACCATTATTAATACTGTCTTTAGATGTACATAGAATAGTAGCTAATACAACGGCTTTATTTGTGATACAGAAAGTCAAAAGGCGAACTATATTAGGTGTAACAGTGTGTATAAACATTTTTGCTTTACTAGCAAATGCTTCTTATTCCTACGCGAAGAAAACTGGGTTTATTTCTCCAGATGAATTTACTTTAGGTATCTCTATAGTACATATTCATATGTTTGCAGTAGCTACTGGTTCATTACCGTTATGTTTTATAATAGCTGGTGAGATATTTCCTTTGGAATATCGTAGCTTAGCCAGCGGCATTAGTGTATTATTTCATTCAATGAATTTGTTTTTTACTATTAAAACTGTACCTTTTTCGTTGAGAACCATAGATTTGTATGGGTTGTATATATTGTATGCGTCTATGTTAATGTATAGTCTCGTTGTGGTATGGTTTTTACTGCCTGAGACAAAGGATAGGACACTGCAGGATATTGAAGATGAGTTTAGAGGTAGACCGTTGTCTCCTGAGGAGTTAAAGTCGGTGCAGTCTTTGAAAACGCTTAACACTCTCAGGAGACCCAGTCGTCCAGTTGTTCTATGAACCAAATATTTCATCTGTATACCCCGCAGAGGTAGGCCCATGGGCCAAGGGCCATGTGAAGCAGTCTTTCATAAAAAGTGCGTTACGAGAGCTACCTTCAAAAACTAAAAGTGTGAGGATTGCGTCTCCCCGACTGGTTTGCAGCCTAGCTTGCCTAGTCTTGAGAAACTGAATATTGCAGTAACCCTGGCTGATATGAACAGAAAAATGGATGTTGTCTACAAAATGGAGAAAAAGCTAAGTGTGTTGGCCGACCTTGTTGATTTCGTAACTGAAAAGTATGACAATTTGTTGGAGTACCAGAAATCAACGAAAACAAAAACTTTTTACAAAAAAAAACAACCGACCTCCAAAAAAAAAACACTACAAAGTGAAAAATAACTTTAATTTCGGAAGTCGGTGTCTTGGGTTTTGTATTTTCGTTTTTTGCCACCGACTTCCGAAATTAAAGTTATTTTTCACTTTGTAGTGTTTTTTTTTTGGAGGTCGGTTGTTTTTTTTTTGTAAAAAGTTTTTATTTTTCACTTTTTAGTTGTGGTACCTACCTCACACACATTCGAATACCACTACCTGCTACCAGTGACAGAAACTTATCATATCATCTACATACTAAGTGGGAAAAAAATACGTATTTTGTAGCTAACTCAAAAACTATCCAACCAAAGTTAATAAAATTTATATGGGACCAATTCGAAAGCACACCCTTTCAAACAAAAAAAGAATTTTCAAAATCGGTCCACAATTGACGGAGAAATCGGTGGACATACATTAAAAAAAAAAAAACAAACATACGCGACGAACATATAACCTCCTCCTTTTTGGAAGTCGGTTAAAAATCAAAGCCCTAGAAAACATGAATACACACTTGTAAAAGTGCAATAAATCACTAGAAGAACGTGTGAATGAGCTGAAAGAGAAATACAAGGAGAAAAGGGTGGAGTTAGCTGGATTGGAAAAAAAAAGAAAACGAAGTTGTTGCAAATATAGCTGTCCAAGTTGCTCAAAAGCTCCAGATGAACGTGAGTCAGATTGAATATACAGAAAGGGTAGGCCGTAAAAAACCAGACGCCGAGAAACCTCTGCCAGTAGTTATAATGCTGAGAACAAAAGAAGCCCGTGATAAGTGGATCGAAAGTCGCAAAAATGCTTGACCAATGGCCAGGTTTATAGTACAAATAATGATAGCCACACCTATATAAATAAGAATCTCACGAGATATAAAAAACCTTCTATGGGTTACTAAAAACCAGTTAAAGAAAACCTACAAGTACATCTGGATACAGGATGGAAAAATACTCATAAGAAAGAGTGACGAACAAAAGAAAATAATGTCAATTAGGAGTGAAAGTGATGTTGAATGATTCATAGAAAGCAATGTCACTACGGCGGCTTGCTAGTTGTAGCTATAGATACGTGCATCATTAAGTCAAACAAATAAAAGTGGATCGTTTCGATGCAGTTGTCACACTGGAATGTCAATTTACTAGGTTTAAAAATGCAATAACTTGGGTTCAGAGTATATTTAACACCAACAAATACCTACATACAGTACACCTGAATGTTCGGTCGATGAGAAAAAACTTTAATGAAGTGCTGATTTTTCTTAAAATTGCTTTAAGAAGATAAAAATATTAGTGCTGACAGAGGTTAACATCAAGAAAGACGAGTTATCGTTATACTACATAGAGAGATACAATATATTTGCAAAAACACAAGGGAGAATACAAGAGGAGGAGGTGTGCTTATTTATGCTAAGGAGTATCTTGTTTTTAACGCAAATAAAACCCTGACAAGTTCTATGGAATGCCTTCATGGTAAAGTCACGTTTAACCACTCCACTATAAATATTCTTGCAGAGTACAGACCGCCTAAAACGAATAAGTTATTATTTATTGATGAAATCGAGCAGGTAATCAGGAAGATCCCAGCAAACGAGGACATCATCATGTTAGGTGACGTCAACATCAATCTGTTAGGAGTAAGTGCAAGTCATCAAATATCAAAGTACAAGGACTGCCTGTGTGGACTAGGCTTACAGCCCGTAGGTGACGCGAGAGGCTATCGTAGCGGGTGTAAGAGAAGTGTCGTGTATCGATCATGTTTGGGTGTGAACAGAACAGCTGCAGGACTGATACCACCTGAACCATGTATGATAAATAACAAAATGTTTTTAATTATATTTATAAAAATAGTAAGACTGTAATGCCAAAGACTAAAAAACAGGATTCACAACCGTGGATAGGAAGATATTTAAGTAATATGTTATACCGTAGAGATATGTTATTTAGGGATTGGAAAGAGACACCAAACAATAACACGAAAAGACTAGAATACACACGATTTAGAAATAAAGTAAACAAATTGATATTTAAAGCAAGAAATAAGTTTCGGCAAGAAGAAACAAAGACATGTAAAGGAGACTCAAAAAAAATTTGGGAGAAAATAAATTGTTGGACAGGTAGAAAAAAAGGAAATATAGATGATATTGTTAAAAGATACTTTGGAGGTAAAGACACAATGTATAATATATGTAGTAACTTTGCAGATACATTTACTGAAGAAATTATTAGTATTAAACAACTGTAATATAAAATTATTAGACAGAAGCAAGTATGTTATGGCAAGTGATGTAACGTTTCTCTTTAGGCCAGTGTCGAGCAACACGGTGCGTAAAGTTATCGATCAGCTGAGCAGTGATAAGGCGCCGGGCATTGATTGCATTCGAGTCATTGACTTAAAAATACGACTTAAAAATTTCATTGTGACAAAAAATAAGTTTTTATCTATGTCTAAACTGTGTACTTCTTTAAGTGAAAAATTCACCATACTAATAGAAATATAAGTTCTTTTATGTAATATGTTATTAGTAAATAAGTCGTTGGAGTACCTATACAAAAATAAATAAACAAATTAGTTTTGGCCACACATTTCTGATATACGCTATATCACAGTATAAAGAGATTGTAAACATAATTTATTATTACGTTAATTAGTTATAATTTGCCTAAGATTTAATTGATATTGTAAAGTTGACATTATGACAGGAGAAATACAGGACAAACTGAAATCAAAACAATTGCTTTTTATTTATCAAGCTAACCCAGATTTCTCAAACCTTAATCAAGCCTTAGGACTCTGAGATCTCCGATAGCTCATCGACAATTTTATTCAATGCAATGGCACGTAAAATTTTATCTAAAAAGCAACCGGATGGCGAGTGGTAATCTGGGTCTTGAAGTGATACCGAAACCCCCGTACCGTCCAAATGGACCCCAAATGGACGGGGGCTGAGATATGGGGGATGGGGGCCTAACATTTCTTATAGACATTGGCATTCAAAATTTAAGCTCTATTATGTGCAAGGAATTTGTGTGTATAATATTATTTTAGTATTAGATTTTAAATTATTTTTGAGACTAGCTTTTCCCGCGGCTTCGCTCACGTGGAAGTCGGAAACTTAATACCGGGATAAAAAGTATCCTATGTGTTAATCTAGGTTATAAACTACACTAAACTTCCAAGAAAAACTAAAAGAAAACCATAAAATCAAACACAGATATTTTACAATTAAAACCAAAAAGAGTATTTGCTTATATTTTTAACTGAGTTCAACCTTTTTTGAATAAAATCGGATTTAGATTTCCAACATGTGAGAAATATATATTTTTTAATTTTAATCAAAGGCACTAAGGAGTATTATTGATATCAACTTGGAAGCAAATCACCGCCAAAATAACTTTCTACCTCATTGTAACCCTGTTACGGGATGAATTTCAATAAAATACGAAACACGTTTTCCATCAATTCTGTTAAAAAGGTTTATGCAAAATTTTAAGTACATTGGACCAAGGAATCACGTTGTCCCATACAAACTTTGCCCCCCTTTTTGACCGCCTTGGAGGTAAAATTTCGGAAAATCCTTTCTTATCGGATGCCTACGTCATACAAAGAACACACCCTCCAAGTTTCAGGTCTCTACGTTCAGCAGTTTAGGTTGTGCGTTGATCCGTCAGTCAGTCATTCCAGGACAAAGCATTTTATATGACATATAAAATGCTTTGTATAGATTTGTCAATTGTACCAGAAGATTATACTAGTAACTTTAACCTTAGATATTTATATATACCGTCAAATCTCTTATCAACTTCTATTTGACGATTGAACCAATCACTTAAGTTAAAAAGGCAATTAGATTTTCAAACAAATCAAAAGGCATGAATTTAAAATCGAGCCTCAAATAATTCCCATTTTGATTTTTGTGAGCAGTCTGAAGTGACAGTGGGCTGGCCATGTTCGTCGAACGACCGATGGCCGTCGGAGCAGACGAACGACCGCGTATTGGCAAGCGTAGTATGGGACCAGCTAGATGGACCGACGACCTCTGAAAGGTGGCTGGGACAGACTGGATGCGGAAGGAGCAAGACAAGGTGTTGTGGCATAGCCTGAAGTGAGAGAGGCCTATTTCCAGCAGTGGACTGCGATTGTTGAACCGTAGCTTTATTATATCTAGAGGTAAGATACAATGTGGGTATAATGGGAGTCCTATAAAGTCTTGGATTATGGAAAGACGAATAAAATACAATAGACGTAGATATATTTAGTAACATATTCCGCTTAAGTATTCCTAGAGTCATAAAAAAACCCTGTAAGAAATCGACACGTGTTTCACGCCACAACGAGGTATCCTCAGGATGACGATTGACTTGTCGTGAACCCGAACACAGCCTGTTTGCCACGCTGCGTACAAATACCTACACATCTATTACAACTGGACCGAGTTTCATTCAAATAAACAGGGCGCCATAACGCGCCTAAATTGGTGACCACGCCTCGCCGACCAGCGTCAGCCACGCCGCGAGATCAAGACCAAAATAAGTCGAATATCTACAGTTTGCCTACAGCGTATTTTGACTTATTTTGGCCATATAATGCGAAGGGGAGATAGCAGCCTTGAAAAGCTGGTCATTGTTGGGAATACCGAAGGAAAGAGAGCACAGGCCAGTCGCCAACACGATGGTCTGACTAAGTAAAAGAAGCTACGCCCTCAAGCATATTTTAGCAGGTGGTGATGGCAACTTTGGACCGGAGTTGATGGAGGCAGATTGTCCGTTTAAAGGAACCACAATCCTCAGTAATGAGGGACCGATTGAAGATTAAAAGATGTTAGTAAACCACAAAAGTAAATAAATTAAAAGTGCTAACGCAGTAAAGTAACCGGCACACATCTGTACCGCTGATGTCTTTTCCGATCTCATCAAACAGATTTTGTTATGTCCACATTGATATCATAGAACCACTGCCACCTTCAGACAATTTCATTTCTTGTCTGACCGCAGATGACAGATTTACGCGTTGGCCTGAAGCGTGGCCTATGAGATCTGTCACGGCGGAAGAAGTGGCAGACACGCTGATGACTGGTTGGATATCCCGTTTCGGGGTGTTAAGTACTGTGACGACTGACCAAGCTCGTCAGTTTGAATCTGCCTTGTTTCGGCGCCTTATGAACATGTGCGCAAAAAAACAGCAAATGGCATGGTAGATCGCGTGCACTGCCAACTAAAAGCTTCTTTAATGTGCCATCCTCAAACGTGGAGCAAGGCACTTCCACTGGTGCTCCTTGGCATGAGGACTGCCCTCAAAGAGGACCTGAATACTTCGTCCGCTGAGCTGGTCTATGGAGAACCTCTCTGACTTCCTGGAGAACTAATCATGCTAGTGGAAGAACGTAGAAGCCCAAACGACATCACAAATTCCGTTACGGAGTTGAGGAGCTGGATGGAAATTTCACGTCTAATATCAGCCTCACGACACGCTCGACCGTCAACCTTCATGTTCAAAGTTTTGGCGATGTCGACCCATGTTTTACTCTGCGATGACACTGTTCGACGGACTCTGCAACCTTCTTATACCGGCCCATACCTCATCCTGAGGAGAAGGGACAAAACCCTTACCTTGAAGTGAATGGAAGAGAGGCTAAGGTCAGCATAGACTGAGTTAAGCCAGCATACCTGGACTCTGAACTGGTTAGTTCAGTTCCCGTTCCAGTTTCTCCTAAGATGTTAAGGCATAAAGCCTTCTTACTGATATAATTATCATCTATGCCTATGATAGAGAACGGTTACCAAAATTGTTATCTGTGATATCGTGCAAAACATACTGTCATTGTAACTAAAGATAAATTATATTTATCTTATTGTAAATATTCTGTTTTAAGATAACTCGTTCACACTAAAGTTTCCACAGCTTTAATAATGGTAGCAAAACGTGAGATTATTGAATAAGGACAGTAGTTTTATTCTGGGGAAGAACTTTTTCATTCTTTTGTTCCTAGAAATTTCTTACTAGCTGGCTTTTGTTATGGATAGGGCGATTGTTGTAGCATCGAGGGTTCAGCAGGACACCTAGAACAATGAACTTCAAGTCATGGAGATACAGAATAATGGTTGTAATTAAAGACGTTCCTGGAGCTTTATTATTTATCGAAGGTAGGCAATGCAGACCACAAACACCCGCTGAAAAAGCAGCAGAAGCTGAGCTAGCTAAATATAAAAACGATTTACAAGAATTCATGAATATGAGAGTGCAGCCAGCAGTGCAGTAATTACGACAAATATGACAGATACAACTCTGAATCACGTCATGCGTCTTACAAATTCACAAGAAGTGTGGGAAGAACTAAATTTATAATATAGAGAATGTAGTGAAGATAAAAGCTATGATCTATATCTTCGATTTTTCAGTTACAAGAAAGAATCAGAATGTGGTATGGCGAATCATATATCTGCATTGAAGAATATCTGGCATGAACTAAATGGCCAGTTAGATTCAAAATTACCAGACATGCTACTGATCAGCAAGATATTTGACACTTTACCAGCAGAATTCTTCGCTTTTAAATCAAGTTGGCTAGATACTTATGACTAAGAGAAGAAGAAGAAAATCTAATCTAATTATAAAAAAACATTACTGAACAGAACCGAAAAAAAAATACAGCACCAATGTAGAAGAAAGAAAAACTTTTACAAAAAAATGATACCGACTTAAAAAAACTAATAAAAAGTGAAAACTAACTTTAATTTCGGAAGTCGGTGACATAAAACAAAAATTTAAGACCCAAGAGCGATGCTCTTGGGTCTTAATTTTTTTTTTTTTTGGAAAACCTTTTATTTATGACTTTTTTGTTGCGGTACCTACCTACCTAACTTTTATTTTTATATATGTTCATCGATATTTTCGTCAATTGTGGACTGATTTTAATTTGGTAGAGGAAGCTTGCGCGCTGGTCTCGTATAATTTTTATTCACTTTGCTCGGGTAGTTTTTGAGTTAACTTCAATAATACGTATTTTTCCCACTTATTCTGTGTGGATGATGTTATAATAAGTTCCGGTTGCACTGTTATTTCCACAGCAGGTCATGATATTCGAATTTGTGTGGGGTAGGTACCACAACTAAAAAGTGAAAAATCTAAAGTTAAAAAAACGACTTCTGAAGAAAACACTACAAAGTGAAAAAAATACTTTAATTTCGGACGTCGGTCGGTGGCAAAAAACGAACTGCTAAAAGAACGGGTTTTACAGCCACAAGCTCACTAACCCATCCAAAATCCAACCACAACAATGTAACTTAACTCCATCCATCAATTGAAACACGCGCCAACTAGAACCAAGCTTTAAAAAATGAGAAGCTAATATTCAGTAGGTACTTACAAAATTTTGCATCTGTATCAATATCATTTCAGAGGTTAGGTGAACCTTTATCAACCAGGAGCGTTTCAAATATGTGTCGGCATTCGTGGACAGAAGTTGTGTGATAATGTTGTTAAAACTAGTGTGAAAATGGGGAGCTCATGGATTACGCCGTTTATAAAGCAGGTTTGTCTTTTGTTTCATTATTATCTAGTGGTGCCACCCTAGAATGGCTGTTTTAGGGTCAGGGCCGTAGCCAGGAATTCATTCGGCATAGGGTGGCACCACTAGATTGGGTTGCCAACTTTTTTTAGAAGAAATTAAGTATTTCTGATTTCAGAGAGGATAAATAAAGAGGATATGATTTTTATAAAAAATGAACTATCGGGGGCAAGCTAAATGGTGGCCCCCACCCAGGTATACAGAAATTTAATGAACTAGAAGAATAGAATAGAAATATAAGAGCGAGCGAGGCGATCTCGAAACTTTTTCGCTGAGAGAACTATTGATGATATTTATTTATTTATAGTTAATTAAAACGGTACAGCTAACTTTTATATTATTACTATACTTATATATTATGTACTAGGTACATGATTAAAAGTACTCATTATTACCTACAAAAAATCAGCGAGGGAATATATCTAACTATCATAGTCAAGTCACAATAGCAGCTTTTGTGTTCTAAAATTTTAATTGTCTGACAACCAGTCTTACCAAAGGGTATCGTATTACCCGGTTACTGGGTTGTGGAGGTCAGATATGCAGTCGCTCCATGTAAAATACTGGTATTCAGCTGCATCCGGTTAGACTGGAAGCCGACCCCAACATAGTTGGGAAAAGGCTAGGCATATTGATTGTGGTCTAAAATTTTAACAAATTCAAATTCAAAATTCATAAGTCATTTATTCAAACTAGGCTGAGAATCAGCACTTTTATAATAATAATGGTATGATTTTACTACTCTTCATGAGGTCAGGAAAAGTTCCTAAATCAACACATTTATTAAAGTAACAGCTAGATAGGGCACTAACAAAACGTAGAAACAAAAGTTGGTTACATTCGTATCGTAAGTGGTATAAATTCTTATTCAAATAAACAGTTTTATCATCAAGGGTATTTATGTAGCAGTAAAATACTTTTTAATTCATTCGAATCGGACATTAGATTTCGAAGTTATCACGAGTATAAAAATGCAATACCCGAACCGTTCGACGCCGCCGCGACGCGACGTTCCCTACTCTATAGTAGGTTAGGTTAATTGCTTGGTTCGGGGATTGCGTTGAAGAGTGTCTCCGTAGCCCTCGGTGCAAGTGTGCGAGGGATCACAAGGTGGTTTTAGTCAGAAAAAGTCTGACAGACCGGTCCATCAGCCCCAGGACAGAGGACATCCATGAGGATTTCCACCCCGTTACCAAAAAAAAAAGAAGGTTAATTGCTACGAGGTGTGGGTACGAGTCTGATGCCGCAAATATCGTTTTTAGAATTTTGTCTATTTGTCTGGATGTATGTTCCGGATTGGCGTAAAAACGACTCAACTTTGGCAAACATATAGTTTATAACCTGGATTAACAAATAGCTAGTAATTTATAAAGATGTCACGCGGGCAAAGCCGCTGTTGGAAGTCGGTAATTAATAATCTCGAAGTTTGATGAGGTTAACGGAGATAAAGGGATTCGGTCGTCGGACGTGGAACAGCATGGACGCTCCCAATTGTGCTACGCCAAAGTTTTTTATTATACGTTTAGTGAAATGTGCACACCAGATGTTGCAAGTTTGAGTTTCCAGCCGGGCATCGAAACCGAAGTGTTTTTTTGTTTTGCTATGGTTGTAACTTTATGTCGCCAAAAATACATTAAAACAGTACAAAAGTGGGTGGACTAAGCGTTCCTGATCTCAGGAGAGCGTTCTAGTGCTTAAGTTCCGACCCTCACTCGAATTGTCGTCCGTTTTAACATAAAAGTTCACCGAAATAAAGTAATAAAAAGTTCAATAAAACGTGTAGAGAAATCGTTATTCGAAACAGTTTTAGCTTATTAGATACAAAATATGCAGAGGATTTACAAATTCAATATAATAACATACATTATGCCATCAAAACTGCTGGTCAAAAGATCAAGAAACACAATAAAAACCAAAAGAAACACAATACAATTCGTCTAATCAAAGAACGATAAACAATGACTTATCAATGTTAAGATTACAGAGAGCATGACCGCCAAGTTAAGAGAAGCATAAAAAGGGACATTTGAAAATACAACACAGAACTTGTGCACGCTGCTCTAACAAACAAACGCTCTCTCAGATCAGCCAGACGCGGTATGGAAGTAGGCAGATCTACTGTTGTAGATCTGCCTACTCCGGAAATCAAAAATTTAGTACTGAGTGTTTACTCACATAAAGGACAGCCCAATCTCCCTGTCTAACACCGTTGTGTTAGACAGGGAGATTGGGCCAAAATAATGGAAATATGCACACAGTGCTATAAATCCTTGTATTCCGACACCAAAACTTCTCAACACACAGCTGAAGCTTACGCATGCCCAGACTATATACCGATAATAACTGGTTATGAAGTTCACTTAGCACTTAGCAGCATGAAATATAATAGAAGCCCTGGTGATTCAGTATTACTACTGAATCACTTCGAATTGGAAAACAAACCTTATTACTTCAGTTATGCAACCTATTCAACTCAATTCTTAAAACAGCTATATCCCCGAGTAATTTCTGTCATTCATAATCTTGCAACTCAACAAGAGAGATAAATCAGATATTGGAAATCATCGCCCTATTAGATTAGCTTAGTTTCACATCTCTATAAAGTTTTGGTCAAAATTGTCGAAAACCGTATATCAGGCACATTAGACCTCCACCAACCTCCCGAACAGGCTGGATTTCTTCGAGGCCTTTCGACGTCTGACCCTAAACCAGATGATTGAAAAATATCAAGAGTTCAATCTATCGTTGTATCTGGCATTTGAGGATTACTCGAAGGCTTTCGACAGCCAAACGCACGAAGCCATATTCTCGGCACTCAAAAAAGACGAAATAGAACCCACTTAAATACACCCGTTATAAAGAATATATCACAATAGTACAGCTGCAGCCATCCGCATAAATACCACCAGGTCATCCTTTCTAATTCAACAAAGAGTCAAGCAAGGCGACCCGCTGTCTCCCAAACTCTTCACAGCTACACTGAAAGAGGTTTTTCAAAAATTAAATCCACATTGGCGGGACAAGGGTATTGTCGTCCGAGAAAGTAGATTGAACCAATCTACGTTTCGCCGACGACATTGTCCTCTATTCTTCCTCAGCAGCTGAACTAGGCCAAATGCTCGAACAACTAAGACACGCCAGTCTTCTAAGATGAACATGTTGAAAACAAAGCTGTTGACGAACAGCACCGAACGCAAGGTAGAAATTGAGGGTTGAGTATGTCCATGAGTATATTTACCTCAGCCGAATAGTATCTTTCCAGGCGAGACAGGACAAAAAAGTCGCTCGACGCACAGAAAACACCTTGAAGAACAACACGATGAAACATCTCATAAAAGGACCACTCCTGCTTTCACTAAAACGAAAGCTCATGGACTTGTCCATTCTTCCCACCCACACCTACGGAGTGCAAACATGGTTTCTAACAAAGCGTCAATAGTCCGCACTTGCGAGTCTGCCAACGGGCTATGGAACGAAGCATACTAGGTGTTAAACTCACAGACCGCATTAGGAACTCTATACTTCTTTCTAAATAATAAATAGCGGACGCTGGCCGCACAGTTGCTGGACTAAAGTGGAACTGGGCTGGCCACATCTGTCGCATGTCGGAGCAGCAATACGCAAAAATCACCACTCAGTGGATCCCAAATAGCAGGAAACGACTACGCGGCAGGCCCAGAAAGAGATGGCGGGATGAGCTGGACTCCTTAAAGGATTGGCCCGCAATCGCAGTAGACCGGGAAAAATGGAAAGAGGAAAGGAAGGCCTTTGCCCTGCAGTGGGACATCACAGGCTTATAATATTATAATAAAAACATTGGATATCGAGTAATCAAGGTGGAGCGAGAGGGCGTGGGAGGCCGTCACCTCCTTCTGCGAAACAGTAATGCTCGCGAAGGAGGTGGCGGAGCTCGTGAGGGAGAGGCAAATTTCGCGGCCTCACGCCCCTAACCACTGCAGGAGACGCCCTTGGCGTCGGGAATCGCAGGCCGATTCCCGGCCACCATAGGCGCGGGCTAGCAGACGGCGAGCAATGGGTAGCTGTCCGTCTGATTAGGACCAGGCCCGGGTCGACGGTGCGTTGTGTACCACGCGCGCCTCAAAGAGATGCCAGCAGAACTGACGGGGTCCGCTAGGGCCGATGCCTGCCGAGGTCGCGTGAAAATCCGAAAGGGATAGCGTGGCCCCTGGCAACATACAAGCAACTGAAGGAACACGGGTTGGTTTTAATCAGTACTAGCGACCCGCCCCGGCTTCGCACGGGTATAAACCGGGTTATTATACATATAAACCTTCCTCTTCAATCACTCTATCTATTTAAAAAAACCGCATCATAATCCATTGCGTAGTTTTAAAGATTTAAGCATACATAGGGATATAGGGACAGAGAAAGCGACTTTGTTTTATACTATGTAGTGAAGAGTCTGACACGCCCTCCCGCTCCGCCCAGAGCGGGAGAAGTTGTTTGATAATTTTTCAGCCGAAAAAAAGTAATAAAGGTGGTGATGGTGGAGCTGACTGCTTAGGGTGCGCTGGCACGGCAGTACAAAGTATCACCACCCGATTTTTTTTTTAAATATACCATACTGCTTTGTTTCAAATTTTTTTTTGAACATTCCAGTGCTTCGTGACGTCAGGCGTGTCCCTGAACATGGCTGGGTCTGGCCTGGTGGTGGCATTCAGCACGGCCTTGCTGGAGCAGCTCAAAAGCCCAGGGTCTATCATACCCATTGATGACACATCTGGATCTTGGATAGGTTGGAAACCATTATTATATATTATAGCGAAATAAAATTGAGATTGCTGATTGTGAATACATTTGCACGCCATGTTATGGCAGGATATGCTGAAACTGTACCATAGTCCAGCAAAAAAATATTTTTGGTTTGATTTGATTTGAAAACATCTTCTTTGCTACACACGTATATGTCGGAGACGGGTATGTGACTTTCGTTATTATCAGCGATATTTTAACTTCTGTGGGCGTAGTGTGTGTGTGGGTAGTGTTGGTTAATGCGCAATAGAAAAACTGTTTGCAGTTCAGATCACATTATAATTTACTATCAAATTAATCACACTAGCTAAATTATACACACACTGGGTTTGCGACTTTGCGTTTATTAAAATCACCAGTTAACAAAATGATCACTAATTATAACTAACACAATAACTGAGCACCACGAATCGAGAACAGTTCCGCGACGTCTTGACTCCAATGCGACCAGAAGCTGACTGTCCTCCTCGCCGTGGCCTTAAAACATCACGACTCTGTAGAAGCGCGCCTTTTTTGGTGTAGGTAGATCACTCTTGATGTCGCCAGTGGTGCGCTTGCGATTCGTTTCGTGTCTGTATTAATGATCGGATCCGACATATATTTATGGATAAGATAATTAAAAAAATATACAAACAGATAAAATAATACGAAATACACGATTGGTAGTTGCCGAGTTGTTGAGTTGAGGGCCGTGATAAAGAAATCACGAGATAAACTTAAAGGGTCATCAGATATGGAGTAAGTAATCGCTCATTTGATTTACGAAAATACGAAGCCTGGACCTGATTGCAATCAACTACGCTTCGCGACCGCTAATGACGTACACAACGTGTATCGGCTCAAAATAGATCTGCTTCAACAAGCAGCTTCAGTAAGCTAACGCTACGATACACTACATTAAGCTAAGCACATTAACATAAACAACCGGCCAAGTGTGTGTCGAACCACACACGATGAAGGGTTCCGTAGTTGGAATAAATTTACGCCCGCCGGGGGTGACTACTTTAAGATGATATCTTTTTGGGGCTGACTGTAGTCTGTGCGTATAGTATAGTCCCATATTTTTCCTCTCAACTGAAGTCTCCCTTATTTTTCCTCTCCACTGAAATCTGGCCTCCCACAAGATGGACCGATGACCTTGTGAAGGCCGCAGGAATCCGCTGGATGCGGAAAGCACAGAATCGGTCGAAGTGGCGGTGCTTGGGGGAGGCCTATGTCCAGCAGTGGACGTCTTTCGGCTGAAATGATGACTGAAATCTGGGCACCTTCGCCACTGTTGTAACGCCAGTTATAAGTTTTTGTCCCGGACTTTGAACCATGCACTGGAATCCACGTATCCTTGACTAGTTTTCTCTAAAACATCATGTTTGTTTAAAACCTGCGTGCTGTATACTACAGCTCACCGGCTGCTTTCAATCCTCGCAGCGTCAGTTACTCAGATTTTGCTATTTAATTATTAATAACCTTCTACTTTGTTTCTAGCGGCAATCCCCGGCATCTCTTTGGTCGTCGGCAACTGCATAGCACCACCAACAATGTCCAGATATGGCAGGAGGATTGCCAACATTGTGTCCATCGTGCCACTGATCTTCGGCTGGGTTGCCATCTACTTTGCCAAAAGCATCACCATCCTCCTGCTGGCCAGATGCCTTCAGGGACTATGTATGGGCATATGTACTTCACTAAGCTCCCTTTTAATAGGAGAATATGCCAGCCCAAAGAACAGAGGAGCATTTTTAATGACTATATCAATCTCTATTGCTACTGCAGTGTTGACGGTCCATTCCTTAGGATCCTACCTGACATGGCAAATCACTGCCTTAATCTGTGGTTGTATATCATTCGTTGATCTGATCATAGTCATATATTCACCTGAATCCCCCAGCTGGTTTGCGGAAAAAGGAAAGTATGACGCTTGCAAACAATCTTTTAGATGGTTAAGAGGAGATACGGAAGAAGAAGAACTAACAAAAATGATTGAAGCCAGCATAATGCTGAGGGAAACAAAAGCAGAAATGAGGCAAAATATATCTTGGATAAAGAAATTCAGAAACAGAATAGAGAACATCAAGATAACAGTGAAGAAAAAGGAATTTTTTAAACCAATCATTATTATGATACACATATACATTATGGCCCAATGGAGTGGAATATACATGTTTGTAGTATACCCTATAGATTTATTCCACAAAATGATCGGAAAAGACTGCAACATACCATTATTAATACTGTCTTTAGATGTACATAGAATAGTGGCTAATACAACAGGTTTATTTGTGATACGTAATGTGAAAAGACGAACTGTATTAGGTGTAACAGTGTGTATAAACATTTTTGCTTTACTAGCAAATGCTTCATATTACTACTCGAAGGAAACTGGGTTTATTTCTTCAGATGAATTTACTTTAGGTATCTCTTTAGTACATATTCATATGTTTGCAGTAGCCACTGGTTGTTTACCGTTATGTTTTATTATAGCTGGTGAGATATTTCCTTTAGAATGTCGTACCTTAGCCAGCGGTATTAGTGTATTATTTTATTCAACGTGTTTTTTTGTTTCTATTAAAACTGTACCTTTTTTTTTGAGTACCATAGATTTGTATGGATTGTATATAATGTGTGCATCTATGTTGGTGTACAGTCTCGTTGTGGTATGGTATTTATTGCCTGAGACAAAGGATAGGACACTACAGGATATTGAAGATGAGTTTAGGGGTAGGCCGTTGTCTCCCGAGGAGTTCAAGTCGGTGCAGTCTATGAGAACGCTTAGCACTCTCAGGAAACCTAGTACTCTAGTTGTTCTATGAACCAAACATCACGTCTGTATACCCTGAATGGGTAGGCAAAAATGTAGTTAACTTTAACGACCGTGATAGTGATATTGAAAGTCCAAAGTTGTACCTAGGGGGCAAGCTCAAGATCTCTATATAGCTGTCCATTCATTTGAGTCGAGTAAGTATTGAAGTTTTGTATGGGATATCTGATTATTATTTTTTTGCTAAACTGAACAACTTTCTCCAAGAGACTTTAGAGGTATGAAGAACAAGGTAAAGTTCACTCATCCTCTATTCAAAAGAATTCAAAATATTTTATTTCACATAAACCTACAAGGGCATCTATGAAACTTCAGAAGCTAGGTGCACGGTTCCAATTGGTCGCATCCTATGGAGAAGAGCCGGCAAGAAACTCCACGGTTATTTTTTTTTTAAATAAGTGGTTTATACAATGTTTTCAAATTACAGTGTTAATAGGTATGACAGTACACTGTAGGCCTATCAACAAGTACAATAAAACACAGTACAGTAGAGTTCTTAGTAAAATAGAAAATGGTCCACAAGTCTACAGCTTATAACGTTCTCACATTCACAAAATCTAAAAGAAAAGAATCTATATAAAAAATAAACAAAATAATAAAAATAAGGACCTATTTAAACTAAATGACATGATTGCCACTACACAGTAATAAATCTAATTTAAAAAAAAAAATGTAGTAAATTTTAGGTATATAATGTCAAATAATGAAAAGATTTTGTCAATGAAGTATGTAATTTGGGAGCAGTTAATAGACATTTACATTGTTATGCCGTCAATGAGGTACTAGGTAAGTTACATGTACAGTAGGAATTATTGCTAAAATTCCTTGTCTTCAACATAATCTTTAATCTTTTAATATGCTTGTTTGATAAGGACACGTTTAATGTGGGTTTTGAACTTTCCATCGCTTAGTTCTGTAACCGACTGGCAACTTGTTATAAAAGCGTTTATAAGAAAAAAATGTGTTTATAAGAAATAACTTGCTTGTTTTAGTTAATCTAAATTTGGGTATCACAATTTCATGTCTACTACGTGTATTTATATTATGGAAATCTCTTCTTATTTTGAAAAGTCCTAAGTTTTTGCGAACATGCAAAATACTTTCTAAGATATAATAAGAAGGTTGAGTCAGTATATCAATTTCTTTTTCTAAGGGACTCACGAGGGCTCATTTTGTAGATCGCGCGAATTGCCCTCTTTTGTAAAATGAAAATTGAATCTACGTCTGCTGCCGATCCCCCACAGTAGAACGCCATAAGACATAATACTGTGGAAATAAGCAAAGTATACTAACCTAGCTGTGGCTACATCAGTTAACTGCCTTATTTTCCTTACTGCATATGCAGCTGAACTTAATCTACCTGAAAGAGCTCTAATGTGTTTCCGTAATAGCATCTAGTTTCTTGCCATCAAGTTTTAAATTGAGACCTACTTGAGGTACATTTGGTAATGAGAATTTCAGACATTTAGTTTTGTTCGCATTAAGTAAAAGATTATTAGCTGCGAACCATTTCGAAAGAATTGCCAGACTATCGTTGACATGTAAGACATCCGTATCTTTTCTATCTATTTTAAAAATAAGAGAAGTATGATCAGCGAATAGAATTATATCCCATATATTAGCCATCACGTAAGGAAGGTCATTAATACAAACTAGAAATAGGAAAGGGCAAAGGGATTGATCCTTGAGGCACGCCCATCTCAACTAGAGACCCCGAGGACGTCGCCCCGTTAACATTTACTTTTTGCTGCCTATTTGATATATAGGAAAAAACAAGATCAGCAGCTTGTCCACGAATTCCGTAGTGGTGTAATTTACAAATCAGTGTTGTGATTTATGGAAAAGGGAGGATCCTCCGACCAGACGGGGGTCGTTTCTGACGGGCAATTTACCCAGCACCCTAATTGCGTAATACAACACAATCACAATTTGTTTCGATTTGAAACAGATTTCTAATCCATTGCTTCATAAGTTGGAAAAAAAATCTGTTCAACAACGTAAATAACGCAATGAATGTTGTTGAAATGTCAAAATGAAACAAATTTCGCGAAATTGTTTACGAAAATGAGTTACGCAATTAGGGTACAGGATTGATGTCGGGGAAGTTAAATACATGCTGTTCGCTTAGTAAACTATATTTGAGCGATGCATGATTTTGTATTACGTCAGGATTTTATATGACGTCAGGATTTTGTGTGACGTCAGATCTTTGATGCGTAGTTCGCATGTAGCGATGTAGATCGGCATCTACAGGTCCAACATCGTAATTTTTGGTCCCATGGAGATAGTTATTCATTTTTTCGCACCACAAATTGCTGATACACGCTGTATACTGTATGAAACGATTGTAAATATAATTCTTTTATTTCACTTAAATACTTATAATTTATATTTTTAAATATCAGAATAAAGAAAATATAAAAACATTTAAAAATATAAAAACTAGTAGCCCACCGGTATCGGGAACAGGGTCCAAGCTACCGGCGGTCAGGGTTCCAGAGAGAGGAACCTCCTGACAATGCGAGCCGTGTCCAGGAGTACCGCTTTCTGAATCAAGCCCTTGATCCAGCTGCCCAACGAGAGCCTCTTTAGGTGTTGGTCGAGGCTCTTAGCAATTAAGCCATTGGCTGATACGACTATCGGCACAATGATCGCTGAGTCCACATCCCACATGTCGACAATTTATTATTACGTTAATTAGTTAGAATTAGCCTAAGATTTAATTGTTATTGTAAAGTTAACATTATGAAAGGAGAAATACAGGACAAACTGAAATCTAAATAATTGCTTTTTATTCATCAAGATTTCCCAGATTTCTCAAACCTTAATCAAGCCATAGGACCCTGGGGTCTCTGAGAGCTCATCGAGTATTTCGGGACATCGCCAGGCGGTTGGTCGGCTCTTCATGTGAACAGAGAGAGAAGAGAACTCTTATTTAAATGATAGACAACAGCAAGTTCAAATTAATAGTGTCAATTCACTCGGTTTTAAAGTAAAAATGGGTGTTTCACAAGGCTCGATATTGGGTCCTTACCTCTTTTTAGTAATTAATGATCTACCCCATATAATTAAAAATCTAACCACAAAGTTAAATTGTGTTATTTGCTGACGATACTTCCCTAATTTTTAAGATAAATAGACTTGCATCAAGTTTTGAAGACGTAAAAACGCCCTACTTAAATGGGAATAAAACTAAATACCTACATAAGATTTGCTTTACCGAATGTTAAAAGTAGTGATTGTGACATAGTATTGAATAAGGAGAAACTAGAATTCGTAGATAAAACTGTTTTCCTGGGGATCACGCTCAACTCAAGGCTGCGATGGGATCCTCATTTAACATGTCTTGAAGGAGCACTGTGACCTTCTATAAAGCTACCATTTACTGGGTACGTCTTTCATTGACTTGAATGTGCCCTGGCGGCTGAAAAAATAATGTCATACTCACTCAAATGTCTCGCTGGTGGTGGCGTGTGTTTTGGGTCGTTAAGTTCTCTTCAAAATGGTTGAGCTAAATGGTACTTATCCACGCGTCATGTTCGTGAACGGGCGCCGTCAGTAAGGACTGGTCATCTCTTGGCTCCCACGGCTTATTTTAATTCATTTTAATGTTTTAATTGTTTTTATCTTTTTATTACGGACGCTTTTAACGTGCACGTCTTTCTACATTGTTCTCACATGAATAATTTCAACATGAATGATTTAACCAATGTATTGTAACAATATTATAATTTAAAAGAGTGTCCGTGGAGTTTCTTGCCCGTTCTTTTCCGTAGGAACCTACTACGCTTTGGAATGAGCAACTAGCTTCATCTTTTTGATTGACTGACCCCTTGATAATTCACAAATGTCTGTAAATGGTTTAACCGTCCGTTCGGGGACCATCGTATCCAATACGCTACAAAGTCACCACACGACTTACAACTCCATTTGTATTCGCTGTAATCAATATTTTTGTTTGAAATTTTTTGCAGTCTATGGTCAGATAGATATTCTTGTCAAATAAATCGACTAAAAGCAAAAATATAAATGGGCAACACTATAAAAAAATGTTGAAAATGACATTCCCGCGCGGTCAAAATGACAGTAAAAAGTCACTCCCGGGATGCGCGCGTTCGCAGTAATAATTCGTTTTTTAATGGTTTTAGTGTGTAAATCGTCGGAAAGTGGTGATATTTTCATTTTGAAGTAAATATTACATCGTTTTAGATAATATTCGCACTAAATAACATTAGATTATACCTATTTTGACCCAACCAAAAAAAGTGTAAACAAACGTGAAAGTGAAAGTTCTCGTGAAAGTGAAAGTTGTGATATTTTGTGAGTTTTCTGTATGGATCTGATCGGTAAGTGTTTTATTTATTATATAGAATAAATATTTCAGCGTTTTAGAAAAAAATTAGACAAAAATATAAATAAAAAATATTTTTTTGGTACGGAGAAAGTTATGAAAGCACTAGAAATTCTAGATCACCTAGAAACCTAGATTTTTTGAAATTTTTTGAAAAAAATTAGGTCTCTGAAAACGCTTTTATTAGATAACTTATCTATCCATAATGTACCCTGAAAAATTTCGTGTGAATTGGTACGGTAGTTTTATTAGAAATCGTAAAAACATTAGAACATGGAAAACAAAAAAAAAACGGGTAATAAAGATTAGTAAACGTTGATAACAAAGACTGTAACCATTTACAATGTATCTCTAATCTATTCGAGTAGCAAAAAACATAAACAAAACACTATAGACGTTATTATGAAACCCGATGCTTTTGTTTATTCAAGTGCGGTCGTAAATCTGTCACGGCGCAGACCACCCACCGCGCCTGAGCGGTTAAGCAAAAATTAATAAAAACTTCCCAAATTGTTTTTTTACTTCAGGTGTGACAAAAGTAAAAAAAAGCAATTTCTTTTTTTCCCGCCTAAAGCGGGCTTTCAAAAGTTGGCAACACCCTACATCGGTTATTGCGGGCTGCGGGATTTCCCCGTTTAAGTCATTTACTTCAACGGGGGAATCCCATAATAATCGATGTACATACGATGATAAACCACGGAGAGCATTGTTTATTGACGCGTTTTGTTTAATTGTGCATTACATTGTAATACAATACAAACAATTTCTTATAAAAATGATTTAATAAATCAGTTTGCCGAAAAAAAGGCATTTTGTTCGATTCTTTGTTCGATGTTCCTGCCACCCTTCATAACGTATGGCAGGTAGGTACCTAAAAGAAGGAACACAGTTTTCTTTAAGTATTTGTTTTTACGTCTTTCTGAGTTGGTCTCATAGAAAAGTTCATAATGTTCATGAGTACCTACCTACTACGCTCCCTTAAAAGTTGTCCCTTCTTTTACCTACCATAGGAGTTCCTATGGTAGGGTACCTATGGTAGGGTACGCCATATGCCAAAATCATAGACGGAGAAGAGACTGGTTCAAGAAGAGATGCTGAAAGAAATCGTGTTATATAAACCTTCACAAGAAACTGTGTTAAATGGTATTGCTAATATTTTATACAAGGAGCAGAATGTTTTTTAAGGATTAGCGCCTATTCAATACTTCATAGTTTCAAAACCACGATTGGGAGTCACAACATTGATATCAGATTTTTACTAGGCGTTATTACAAAATATTTATCTTAACACTTAAATTAGAGCTGTAACTTCTATTAATTTAATATTCTTTATTTTATTTAGGTTCTAAAAAATCGGGAAAATATTTAACTACGGTCTTAATAGTCAATATTTTGGTACAACTATAATTTACCAGCTGTCTGAAGCTTTAACAAAGAGCTTTAAAAAGTTGAAAACTTCAACTTTTAAAAGAACGGGCTTTTTAGGAACAACCTCGCTAACCCATCCGAAAGCCAACCGCAACAATTTAACTTAACCCCACCCATCAATTGAAACACGCGCCGACCAATTAGAAGCAAGCTTTGAAAACTATATTGACAGCTCATTCTAAAATAGAACTCGTTGAACCAAGGTCAAACCAATGAGAAGCTAATATTCAGTACTTACTTACAACGTTTTGCATCTGTATCAATATCATTTCAGAGGTTAGGTGAACCTTTATCAACCAGGAGCGTTTCAAATATGTGTCGGAATTCGTGGACAGAAGTCGTGTGATAATGTTTTTAAAAATAGTGTGAAAATGGGGAACTCAAAGACATGGATTACGCCGTTTATGAAGCAGGTTCGTGTGTTGTTTTTTATCTGTTGGTAATCATGCATGGACCATGATGGTCTGTGTTCGAAATAGCGGGTTAAGTTCTATTTTTGGTTAAAGCTTTTGTAAATAAATAATGCACGTTGCAGCTCGCCATGTGACTGCATTCAATCTGGCATCGATTTATAGAATTTCAACCAGAAAATTACTCTCATTTAATTATCTTAGAATGGAATAGAATAAGAAAGCTTAATCTTCGTAAAAATAACCGATCTTCAAATAATAGGTATTTAGCCACTATAGTTTCAGCATAAGAACTTAAAAACATTGAAAATACTTTCGCATTAACCATAATTATTAGGTAGCGAATTCTAATAAAATAGGTACTTAGGTATCTATAAGTATACATAGGTATCTTTTTTTTTTTTAAAGGGCATCTTGCAGTACTGACCACTAAGGTCGTGGCTGCTTAACCAGATTTTTCCTGTGCCCGCCATAAGCTTCTACACTTAGAGCCTCCAGCCAGGAGCTTTATACTTATTCTAAATTAAAATTAAGTGAATGCTCGCTAACGGCACTCCCTGTGGGGTACGAGCCTCGGCTTAGGGCATCGCTGATGGGAGGACAGCAAGAAGGGACAGGCTGGATCAAATTTGTATTTTAATCATGATTATTATGCGGGGTAATTAACCCTGCAGTGGTCGCACCCTAAGAAATCACTTGAGTGCTCGCGTGGATTACATATGTAGGCCAATTTTTTTGTCGCTTTTTAAATGAAATTCAATCGTATTATTATTTATTTAATAAATTATGATAAAACGTCTCTTCTAAAATTAAATTACAATAAAAAACAAACATAAATCGTTAACAGTCTTGTTCAAATCAGATTAACAAAAACTTGTCCTGTAAACGTCCTCTATTACTTAGTGGTTCCTTGCACCAAATGGACTGCCGGACCGACAATGGCCGAGTTTAAAATACCCTCTCCTGACACAAATATCTCCAATGCGCGAGCGCAACTGAGCGAGGTGGGGGTTACTACACTTAAAGTACATGGAGTCCCAGCTAACACACTTGAATAGTTTATGAGAAATTTCATTTTCAACAACCATGATTTACATACGTAATCCGCGCGACCACTCCAGGGTTAAAGCTACGTGCTCAGCTTCAACAACTGCTGGCACCTCGTTTTCGAGCAAGGGTCGGGGGGGACATAGGTATCTATCTAATATTTATTTAAATACTTAGTGCATTAATTCTCATGTAGGTCCTACCGTAATAATAACAAAATCTAACTTTAGTTAATACCTTTTACAAAGTGCATGTAGGAAGTCTGGTACCTACCTAAGTCGATTGGTAATCGAATGGGTTAATAATAGCCTTATCATAAACTATTTGAGTGCCTAAGCACTTGTTGACACTGAAAACTTCCATTGCTAATAAATCAAAAAGAAATTAAATCAATTTTGGTATTTATTTGACAGAACATAAGCAATATCTTTCTTCCTTCGTTCCTATTAATTAGGCTCGACATTTCAACTACGTCAATATTTTCTATTATCTCTATTTACCGTCATCTTAATGCTTAGGATGCTCCTTAGCCATAACGTCTCTCACATAATCGATTACAAATCAAATGTCTATTTCGATATTCATCACGGTTTGTTTTAATTAATAATCTCAAAGTTGATGTGACGTTATGTTGACGTTAACTGGCAGAGACGCAGCCGTTTCATGCTCAGACCTATTCAATTATAATAATAAATTCATTTAATTCCGACTTATTGATATGTCCATAAATTGTTAGATACAAAGGTCTTAAAACTATGTTAGGGATCATTTATAATTAAATTCAAAATACATAAAATTGAAAATACAAATAATTAAATCACTCATGTCAAAAAAAAATCATCATCTCGTCACGTGAAGCCGAATGAACCTACCCAGCACTGCAGACTCTGACCTCTCAGAGATCATCCTTAGGATTCTGTTGGCGCTCCCTCGAATCCGGCGCATCAGAGAAGCTGTTTTATTACGCAAAATGGCGTAAAAGTCATCGACTCTTGCGTCAGCAAACATGCCCGACGCGCTGCAGAATCGACGTCATATTATGTAGTTGGCTTTTAACTCAGCACAAGACGGAGTCCATATCCTCCATCAAATCCGTTAGACTATGCAAAAACTACTAACTACTACCTATACAGGGTTACTGGTAACTCGACGTATTCCTTGCAGGACGTCATAGTAGGGTTAAAATGCAACAAATTAAGCCACCAAATGTTCTACCGAAATTCAGTAGTTTTTGAATTAGCTAAGAGTTTTAGTTTTTTTATGAAAAATCCCAGATTAAATCATTTGAAACCAATTTAAAAATGATTTACGGCGCGACTGTACTGAAATTTAAGTTATTATCATAGTTGACGCCGTAGCAGACCTTTGTTAATAATTAAAAGTTCAATAATGCCTAAAACTTTGGCAAATATCACTAACCAAACATTTAATTTTTTGTAATTTTAGCTATTACTTCATAAAAAATGTAGTCTAGTGCAAAAACAAATGCCACACCTGGTGTACAAATTACTAAGAAAATATCCTTGTCTTATCAGCTATCCAAAAAGGTATGAAAGTTAATACAAAATCATGGACTACATTATGAAAATCGTTTTTGATTTAGTACAGGCGTGCGTTTCACAAAAAGGTGATTATTCGAAAAATCAAAAACAAAATCGTGAACATTATTATTCTTTTTAATCAATATTAAAAACTTTAATTACACACATTTCACACGTCTTGTTCGATGTGCTGCCCTCGGTTTCGAATACATGTTCTTATTCGCTTCCTTACTTCGGTTTTTGTTATTCTTGATGTGATTGTTGCCCTCATCTGGTCCGCCGCATTTGTAATTCTCTCCCTTAGTTCTTCAATTGAATTTACTGGGGTCACATAAACTAGATCTTTCATATGACCCCAGACGTAAAAGTCTAGCGGCGTCAGATCAGGGCTTCGTGCAGGCCACGGAATCGGCCCACCGCGCCCTATCCATCGGTTTGGATAGTTTTCATCCAGCAATTGTCGAATTGTGATTCGGAAGTGGGCTGGACATCCGTCATGTTGGTAAATCATGTTTGCTCTTCTTTCTTCCGGTACATCCGTGAGCAGTGCTGATAAATGATTTCTGAGGAAATCTTCATAAAGTTCCCCATTTAGTGTTCGGGGTAAAAAATGTGGGCCAATTAATTTGTCGTCAATAATACCTATCCAAACATTAAGCGAGAACCTTCGCTGGGATGCGGTTGGTTTCAGTTTTTTAGGGTTTGCTTCTGTTTTCGGTGCCCAGTAATGTAAGTTGTGGTAATTTGTGATACCATCACGATCAAAACATGACTCATCGGTCCACAGAATGTTTTTTAAAAAGTTTTCGCTGTCGGCGTCGGCACTTAGCATAAAACGACAAAATTCAAGCCGTCTCGGCGGATCTCCTTCTTCTAATGACTGGACTGGTTGGTAATGGTATGGATGTCGGCCTGACAAGTGAACTACAGACCAGACTTTCCACTGTGACATACCAAGCTCACGCGCTACGATGTTTGTCGATGTGTTAGGATCGTCAATAAAACGTTGAAGAATAAGCTCCTCGTCCTCAGCCGTGTATCTCCGGGAACGACCAGTGTCAACTTGCCTGCTTCTTTGGACGCTGCCAGTTTCAGATATTCGCTGATAAGTCGATCCGAAGACACTAACGTGGGGGAGTCGGCGGTTGGGAAAGCGAAGTTGATATTCTCGCCGCGCCTCAGCAGCGTTACCGTCACAAAGTCCGTAACAGTACATTATGTCAGCGTATTCAGGATTAGAATATGCAGCCATAGTCAGCGCTTATGAAGGCACAGCACAGCACAAGAGCAAGATACGCAGCAACAGTTAGGGAAATAGCCAGTAACAAAACACGAGCTTGCGCGACGTAGAGTTGAAACTAACTAACGCTGACGACCAAATTTTGCAAAATCGCACCCCCTGTCATGCCGAGAGAACAATAGCGACCAATCACAAAGCTCCCCGAGTGTTTGGAGTTCAAGCGCAGGTAAAAACTACGAATAATACGAATACGAAACAATAGGTTGACCGTCTCGCAATTTAATCTGCCCCCCATAAAACTCTTCTCTTCTCTGGCACACATGCAAAAGTATTGACAATCATACCTTTCTGAATAACTGATAAGACAAGGATATTTTCCTAGTAATTTGTACACCAGGTGTAGTATTTTTTTTTTTGCACTAGACTACATTTTTTATGAAGTAATAGCAAAAATTACAAAAAATTAAATGTTTGGTTAGTGATATTTGCCAAAGTTTTAGGCATTATTGAACTTTTAATTATTAACAAAGGTCTGCTACGGCGTCAACTATGATAATAACTTAAATTTCAGTACAGTCGCGCCGTAAATCATTTTTAAATTGGTTTCAAATGATTTAATCTGAGATTTTTCATAAAAAAACTAAAACTCTTAACTAATTCAAAAACTACTGAATTTCGGTAGAACATTTGGTGGCTTAATTTGTTGCATTTTAACCCTACTATGACGTCCTGCAAGGAATACGTCGAGTTACCAGTAACCCTGTATAATAGGAATACCACGTACAGTCAGCAACACAGTGTCAATTTACAAATTATAACAGCAGAATAACAGCTCCAAGTAATCATACAAATGGAAATAACTAGCAAGAAACACAATAAATTAAACCGTTACGAAGCCCCAATAAGTCCGTGCCAAGGATACTGATCAGCTGGTCAGGTAAATCATCGTGCCATCATTGTTTCAGTGAGAAAGAGATAGAGCTATAAGTAGGTACAAGCAGCGGGATAATTGACACCTTTTTTCGTAACGGAATAATGGTGGTTTACCGTACCGTACCGTAACAGTCAGCTCAATTAAGCTATATAGGACCCTTCAAATATAGCTAAAGGGAACTCTAAAGACAATTTCCACGCAAGCTCCGCCCCCACGCACCCCGCCACTCCACTATGTGCTAAACGCTAACGCATCAGTAATAAAGTTGAATATCGCGTGCGCTCTTTGATCGTGTTCGAGCACGGAACTAAATGGCTTAAGTCTCAATTCTTATTTCGTTTATAACTAAAGTATTTGATCTAGAGAAAAAATATCTTGTGGCTGGATAGTAAAATATATAATAGCTGAGTAATCATGATTATATTTAAACAATCTTTAATAAAAGGTATGATTTTCGAAAAAAAAATGAATCGTTCCATTCTGATTGTATGCGTGACTGTTTCAGAATATTACTAACAAATGGATTGTATGATCTGTAATAAAAAAATTTGATTGATTGATTAATGCAAATTAACATACAATTTCGGGAGCCTCCTCTTAACACCACAATACTAAATCCCTATTTAGTGCTCAGATGTAAATTAATGCGGCGACGCATGAATTGTCCATACAAACGTAATACATAAATCATTTGCAATTTGAGCATATTGCCACCATATTATGTTGATATTCGGATTGAAACAGTATTTATATAGGCTCCTACGCCTTTTTATTTCCAAAAACTTACCTTTAAATGAAGTGTAAGCGAATTGCATTTCGTACATTTTGACAGCGTAAATGACATGTTTTCATATTGTTTTTTCTGTATTATAAACAACAATATTTGTAATATTATTTCCGCAGAAGCATGGTTTATGTTATCAAGTTACAAATTATCGAAAAAAAAAATGGAAATACATTAAGTTTTCATTCATGATTTTTTGTATTAGGGAACACAACCTATCATACATTTTCGAAAGCTAGTAGTGCTATCACGTCAAGCAATAATTGTCAATGTGTGCGTGGTAGTATTGCTCATTGTAGGTGTATATCGCTCCGACAGGCACTCACACTAGCGCAACGTGCTTGGAATTGAATTTTGCAAACATCTCGATTTGTAGTTGCGAGCCGTGTTCGCCGGCCTCTTCAGAGCTCCTTTCATCTCAAACATAACTGGTGAAATGTGGGTGTTACTATACACCTCTGCTAGTTTTTCGACGAATACGGACGTGATGTTATGTTCTTTCATAGTTATCTTATGTCGGCATGAGATACCTATTTATGAGTGGTAACAACATTAGATTTCAAGTGATCAAGGTGGTGGTGCAGCTGACTGCCCTGGGTATGGCAGTACAAAGTAACACCACTCGTGAATAATATTTTTTGGGATTCCGTACCACTAAAGGAAAATAACGGAACCCTTATAGGATCACTTCATTGTCCATCTGTCTGTCTGTCAGTCTGTCAAGACCCTTTTTCTCAGGAACGCATGAAGTTATCAAGTTGAAATTAATATCAAATACGTAAGTCTACGGTCCCTTGAAGCTCTTAAAAATCAAGCTTCTAAGACAACGCAATACAAAAATACGGCCATTTATGCGACATATTTTGATACTCGAAAATAAATCCAAACCTATAGGGTACTTCCCGGTAACCAAGAATCATGAATTTGGCAACAATTTGGGACAGGAAAAAGTTCGAAAATCGTTAATTTGTACGATTACAAACTTACATTTGCAGTTGGAGAATTGACCGTGATGTGTATCGATGTATGGAAGAACATGTTTTTCATCAACAATGTTAAATACTTTTTTGGGATAAAGTCATCCCAACTACGGAACCCTTCATTGTGCGTGATCCGACACGCACTTGGCCGGTTTTTTATTTTTATAAAAAAAAAACATATTTGTTAGTACAATTGGTACCTTACAAACTAGTGTTAGTAATAATTAATAATAATTGACATAGAATAATAATTTAATTTGACTGCCTCGTTGGTCTAGTGGTCGCAAGCGCTACTGCTGAGCATGAGGTCCAGGGTTCGATTCCCGGGTCGGGCAAAGTATTGTTAGGTTTTTCTATCTGAAATTTCTCAGTAGCAGCTCGGAGTCTGGATTTGTGCCCGGTTGATGGCAATAGGCTCGCCCCCTATTACATGGGACTTAAACATAACTGGTGAAATGTAGGTGTACCTGCTACAGGGACACCTCTGCCCAACCCTTCGGGGAAACAAGGCGTGATGTTATGTTTATGTAATAATTTAATTAAATAATATCAAATAATAATTGCATTTTTATTGTATCTTATTAAATTCAATTAAACAGTAGTGAGTGGCAGGATCGGGTGGACTCCCCGATGGTGGTGATAAATTACTATACGACTGCGTGCAGCCGTATCCAGCGAGCCAGCATCGGAAAGCCCCACCGATCCACCAGCGCGCGCAGGATGGTGTTGGGACTGTCGCGCGTGCGGCGCACGATAGAAGCGCACCGTTTGCGCATGATGGCCGCAAAGTCGTCCGTGTCAGCCGCCGCGAACATCGCGGAGGCGCTGCAGTGGCGCGGCAGCCCCATCAGCACCCGGAACGCGTTATTGTATTGAACGCTGTATGTCCGCTGTGTATAGTTAACCCACAGGCTGCAGGTGTACAAGGACTGACAGTACGCTTTAAAAAGCGCAACTTTGACAGTCCCCGTGCACCGCGAAAACTTGCGGGCCAACATGTTGCAGCGGACAGACAGCGCTCTGCGCTCCCTCTCAATATCCAGCCCGTCCTTAAGGTCCTCAGTGACCCAGTGGCCCAAATATTTAAATTGCTTAACTTTGTTTAGAGCTGTACCACATAAAGTGAAATTCGGAACGAATGTGTAACCCTTGTTGTCCGGCCTGAAAATCATTATTTCACTCTTTTTTGTGTTGTATTTGAGCCCATGAGTCACCGCGTAGAATCCATCATACTTCTTTGCTTCCAATCACAATTTTTTTCTGAACATTTCAGTGCTTCGTGACGTCAGGCGTGTCCCTGAATATGGCTGGGTCTGGCCTGGTGGTAGGATTCACCACGACCTTGCTGCAGCAGCTCAGAAGCCCAGGGTCTATCATACCCATTGATGACACATCCGGATCTTGGATAGGTTGGTTACCATACTACATTTATGAGCATTTAGTACAAAATATAGCTGCCTGTTACTGTCCCACGGTAGAGCAGAACAGAAGCCCCTCAGAAACAGAAAAGGAGCAGAAATTGCCCAATTGCCTGATCGCAATTTTAGTTAATCTTCTTCTGAGTTGTATCGATGATTCCATTTTGTCAGTTTTAAATTAGCTTCGACCAGACTTCGGCTACTTCGACAACATTATCATTGGCCTCGCAAAGGTCTTCAATAGTGCAGGTATGTTTCTCACGATGTTTCCAATGTCTATGAACCAATCGTTAAAGGGAATCTCTAAATAAAACCGTCTGGGCAGGGCATCCTGTTTCATGTCGCAAATGGCACTATATATCTCCTGTAAATCTACCGTCCTTTACCCAATAACAACTGCAAACGTTCGATTAATTCAGTCTTTTATAATCACTTGAAGCCTGCCTTGTTGAATGTTATCCCGGTCTATTCTGGCTGGTAAATTGGCAATCTTTTGAGTTTTACGAACATACACGTGTCATTCGCTTCGCCTGTTTATGTGCAAATATGTAAACATATATTGCTAAACACGGAAATCTTAATAACCATGACAAATAAGTAATTTGCAATAGTCATTAAGAGGGCCGTGTGAAATTACAATGAATAATATAATAGCATAAAGCTGATTGGACAGCAGACGGTTAATTTACCATCTCAGTTTTTATAACTAGCCAAGAGAACAATAGGTCTGGGCATGTTTTCCGTAGTCCAACGCTGTGGTAAAAAATAACTACTACGTGGACGCAGACAGTGGTCTACCGCGAGATAGACCTGGTAAAACTGTCGGAAAAACCAACCAGCAAATCCAGCAATAGTCCAACTTTTGCTATTGCTCGAAGTAAATGGAAGTCAGGGGATAGGGCGAGGGGGCATGGGAAGCCGTCACCTCGTTCTGCGAAGCAGAAATCTGCTCGCGATGGAGGAAGCGGAATGCGTGAGGGAGAGACAAATTTCGCGCCCTCACGCTCCTAGTCGTCGCAAGAGACGCTTTGGGTGTCGGGAATCCCAGGCCAATTCCCAGCCACCGTAGGCCCGGGCTTGCGGACGGTGAGCAATGGGTAGCTCGCCGTCCGATAAGGACCAGCAGTGCTATTCTGTTAAAATCTCACCGTGAACGCTAAGGTGAAGTGAGCTGTCATTCCACCAAATACTAGGGATCGACACTGTTGACAGCTCACATTCAAGCTCACTTCACCCAAGCGTTCACGGTGAGATTTTTACAGAATAGCACTGCAGACCCGGGTCGATGGCGCGTTGTGTTTCACGCGCGCCTCAAAGAGATGTCAGCAGAACTGACAGGGGGTCCGCCAGGGCTGATGCCTGCCAGGGTCGCAGGAAAGTCCGAAAGGGATACTGTGGCCCCTAGTAACACAAGGCAACTGAAGGAACACGGGTGGGTTTTAGTCAGAAAGATTTTGATACCCTCCCGCTCCGCCCAGAGCGGGAGAAGATATTTGATAATTTTCGACCCAAAAAAAAAAGGGGGTTAGCCTCTGCCCAATAGTTGGATGTTGCAGGCTGTCAATACTTCGCATAGGTACCTAAGAAGGCAAACACCTCTTGACAAATTCACCTCTAGCATAATATTATGAAGGTGGGCCTATTTTACCTGGGGAATCACACACACCCGAAGCAAAATGTAATTGAATGGATATTGATTTGACAAAAAACTGCCATAATTCACAATTCCAATACTGGAATTAGTACCTATTTACAATCTTTACCCGGTTCTAGCCGACAATGAAATTTATAACCAAGAAAGAAATCGCATTCAAAAATCAGCTGATGGATTTTACCATCCACACATAGGTACTTATATATCAGTTAATTGTTTATAAATACAGCGTACATTGGTAACTAAACTACTTTATCAGATTGCAGTTAAAACCAGCTAGTTTAGTTTACGTTTTCAATATCTTTACGATCTCCTTGACCTCTTATCTTTGTCATTAAGTTTCTTATGCCATAAGAAGCCAAAATTAATAATTATTAAAATATGTCTCGCATTCATTTAGAATAATTCTATGATCAAAATTTCATCAATATTGTTATTGATCTAATCATTATTGTATTCATAGTTTAGCCGTAAGATATACTACAGGCTCTGTTAAGCTTGCTGGTTGTACCCCGACATGCCTCACAGGCGAATATAGCCACATATAGAGCTCCAAAAATCTAAACTTCTATAAACAGCAGTATTTTCAAAATCAGCACGCTTCGTAATCACATGTTCACATTTAAAAAGGATGCCATCTGCCATCTTGATGTAAAAAGGTATTAATAATCTTCCATTTTGTTTCCAGCGGCAATCCCCGGCATCTCCCTGGTCTTCGGCAACTTCATAGCACCACCAACCATGTCCAGATATGGCAGGAGGATTGCCAACCTTGTGTCCATCGTGCCACTGATCTTCGGCTGGGCTGCCATCTACTTTGCCAACAGCATTATCATTCTCCTGCTGGCCAGATTCCTGCAAGGACTATGTATGGGCATGTGTACTTCACTAGGCTCCCTTTTAATAGGAGAATATACCAGCCCGAAGAACAGAGGAGCATTTTTAATGACGATATCAGTCTCCATAGCTTCTGCAGTGATGACGGTCCATTCCCTAGGATCCTACCTCACATGGCAAACCACTGCCTTAATCTGTGGTTGTGTATCATTCGTTGATCTGTTCATAGTGATATATTCACCTGAATCCCCCAGCTGGTTGGCGGAAAAAGGAAGGTATGACGCTTGCAAACAATCTTTTAGATGGTTAAGAGGAGATACTGAAGAGGAAGAGCTAAGGAAAATCATTGAGGCGAGTATTATGCTGAAGGAAGCAAAAGCAGAAATGAGGCAAACAAAATCTTCGATAAAGAAATTCAGGAACAAAATAGAGGACTTCAAAATAACAGTGAAGAAAAAGGAGTTCCTGAAACCAATCATCATAATGATACACATTTACATTTTGGGCCAATGGAGTGGGATAAACATGCTCGTAGCATACCCTATAGATTTATTCCACAAAATTGTTGGAAAAGACTGCAACATACCATTATTAGTACTTACCTTAGATGTACATAGAATAGTAGCTAATACAACGGCTTTATATGTGATACAGAAAGTGAAAAGACGAACTATATTATGTGTAACAGTGTGTATAAACATTTTTGCTTTACTAGCAAATGCTTTATATTCCTACGCGAAGGAAACTGGGTTTATTTCTCCAGATGAATTTACTTTAGGTATCTCTATAGTTCATATTCATATGTTTGCAGTAGCTACTGGTTCATTACCATTATGTTTTATAATAGCGGGTGAGATATTTCCTTTGGAGTATCGTAGCTTAGCTGGTGGTATTAGTGTATTATTTTATTCAACGAATTTGTTTGTTACTATTAAGACTGTGCCATTTCTGTTGAGTACGATCGATTTGTATGGATTGTATACATTGTATGCGTCTATGATGGTGTATAGTTTCGTTGTGGTATGGTATTTACTGCCTGAGACAAAGGATAGGACACTGCAGGATATTGAAGATGAGTTTAGAGGTAGACCGTTGTCTCCTGAGGAGTTAAAGTCAGTGCAGTCTTTGGCATCTTTGAGAGCGTTTACCACTGACAGGAGATGTAGTAATCCAGTTGTTCTATGAACCAAACATCACGTCTGTATACCCCCCAAGAGTAGGCAAAGGTGTAGTTAATTTTAACGTTCGCGCCAGTGATATTTAAATACCAAAGTTTTACATAGGGGCAAACATATAGACAAAAAGACAAAATTTCTTAATGGAGAAATGTTACTCCAATGACTTCAACTCGGGAATCGAACTCAGAAACCCAATCAGTTTTCGCTTGAAAAAAAAGGCAGGAAAACTGTCTATGATAAGAAACTTAAGTAGGTGTGTGCCTTATCTTTAAGGTCAGCACAGACCATTGAAGTGCCAACATTATAAAATCACGCGGCACTTCAAATTTCTCTGGCGGTAAACGAATTTCAACCGTATCTAAAAGGCTCGTAGTTTGAAATTCAATTGTTATTGCATTAGTCGGTTCGTCGCTACGGTTAAAGTATGCATTGTTATAACATTGACCATGACTAATAACATTAGTTACTGCGATAGTCTGCTTTGCGGATACAATATGGGTCATGTTTGACATTTTTAAACAGCAATTTATGAATTTACAAGTCGTGTGTCCGATTGGATTTCCCTTCGGTAATTAATGGCGAATTTTCATACAAAAAATATCATCACCAAATTTTTTTCACCCTTTAAGGAATTTTCAAAAACCTTAGTGCTCACATTCGCTAAAAGACCCAGCGGTTTAGGTTGTGCGTTGTCTGTCAGTGAATGATTTTAGATTTTTTACCTATGTAAAATGTCTTGATCAACAAATAATCCTTCATCGTCATCATCATTTCAGCCGAAAGACGTCCACTGGTGGACATAGGCCTCTCCCAAGCACCGCCACTTCGACCAATTCTGTGCTTTCCGCATCCAGCGGATTCCTGCGGCCTTCACAAGGTCATCGGTCCATCTTGTGGGAGGCCTTCCAACGCTACGTCTTCCGGTACATGGTCGCCACTCCAGAACCTTTCGACCCCATCGGCCATCCGTTCTGCGAGCAATGTGCCCTGCCCAAATAATCCTTGATGTTACAAAAATAATAAAATGTTATATTTTTTTAATGAGAAAGTTGGTGTTATTGCAGTGAAACGCACGTTCATAGCAATTCGTAGAGAATAACGTTAACGTTTTCGTTTATTCCATAACAACAAAGACTATTTTCGCAGCTCAAATGTTACTACTGACGTGCCGTTGACCGTTACAATAGAGTTTGACCGGCACCGCTGTTACGCGCCTTAGGAATGCGCGGCGAGGCAGGGGACAGCGTTGGCGAATGAGCGGCCTGCAGATCCCCCCCGTCTCGCCGCGCACATAGGTACCTAAGGCGCGGTCAAACTATAGTTATGAAACAACTTTTATAAGAGACAGAATACCTGCACCTCAATTGTGTAAAACACTTTTAATCGCAATCCGACGGATTTTTAAGGAAATTGCTAATCCATTGCTTCGTATCTTTGAAAACTCCGGCTGTTCGATGACGTAAATCACGCAGTGAATGTTGTTGGATTGTCAAAAAGAAAAGTATTGTCATTGTAAGTGTGTTACACAAGTATCCGACTGTGCAATGATAGAGTAGGACACTACCCACAGACGTTGAACATGTAAGAAAATCTCCCTCATCATCTGCCTTGTGTTTTCCCAACTTTGTTGGGATTGGCTTCAGTCTAACCGGATGCTGCTGAATACCAGTATTTTACATGGAGCACCTATGTGACCTCCACAGCCCAGTTACTGGGTAATACCCCTTGGTGAGACAGATTGTCAGACATTTGGGTTTCTGATGACCCGGTACGACTTTAAAAGAACCAACGATGACATCCGGGACCAACGGTTTAATGTGCTTTCCGAGGCACGGAGGAGTCTCGGTATGTAAAGATGGTCACCCATCTATGGACTGACTGGCCGCAGCAATCGTAGCTTATCCGGATCGATCGACCCGTGCGGCTGTTGACCCGTGTTACTTAGTCACGGGCCCCTCCGCTTAATAAATATGTACTTAAATGGATATTGGAATGAATTATTTGAATGATATCGCATTATATAGGCTATCAAACACAGACCAATTCTAGTAATTACTATTATTTCTTCCATGTATTAGTGTGTAGTTTAAAATTTATTAAAACGCCATATAGGTACTTACAACAGTTATTTTTAAATTAATGTGAATATACAGCATGTATCAGAAATGTGTCGTCATATTTAAGAGTATGATCCAGACCATAAAACTGAACAAGTTTCTCCATGAGACTGTGGCGGCATCTACATCGCCACATGCGAACTACGCATCAAAGACCTGACGTCACATAAATCCTGCATCGCGCAATTAGAGTTTACCGCGCGAACGACATAAATATACAAGATCCCGACTTCAACCGTTGGGCAGTTGCCCGCCAGACACAACACCCGTCTGGTCGAAGGATCCTCCCTTTTCTATAGAGGATGAGTGAACTTTACACCCTGTTCCCTAAAGGACCAACATTGTTATCGTGATAACATAATCGGGTGTGTCATACATTTGAGTCAGGTTGAAGTTTTGTATGACACAGCTGATTATTTTTTCGCTATTACGTTGGTCCCATGCAGAAAGTTGTTCAGTTTTATGATCAGGACCACATCCTTAAATATGACCACAGATTTCTGACACACGCTGTATACTGTGTAAAGAGATTGTAAATATAATTTATTATTACATTAATTAGATCTAAGATTTAATTGTTATTGTAAAGTTGACATTATAACAGGAGAAATACAGGACAAACTGAAATCGAAATAATTGCTTTTTTATTTATAAAGCTAACCCAGATTTCTCAAACGTTAATCCTTAACCACCTGACGTTGGTGCTGGAGACCGCTTGCGTATTGCGCAACTGAAAAACACGTCAGGTGGCTAAGGGTTCAAGCTTTAAATATAGTGACTGGTAATTAGTGACCGATAGGTAGGTACTTAAAACACATGACTTTACTCATCATTATGAACAACTTTTAGTAAGGGACAAAACTTGAAATCGCGAAAAAAAACAGCTTTTCCCTACATTTTGACGAGTTCAATCAATCTGCCTAGCCTTTTCCCAACTATGTTGGGGTTGGCTTCCAGTCTAACCGGATGCAGCTGAATACCAGTATTTTACATGGAGCGACTGCCTATCTGACCTCCACAACCCAATAACTAGGTAATACGATACCCCTTGATAAGACTGGTTGTCAGACTTCCGGGCTTCTGATGACCCGTAACGAATGTCAAAGATCCACGTATGACGGCCGGGACCAACGGCTTAACGTGCTTTCCGAGGCACGGAGGAGTCTCGGTATGTAGAAATGGTTACCCATCCACGGACCAACCCCGGCAAGCGTAGCTTAACCTGATGGATCGCCCCGTGCGGTTGTTAGTACTTAGCCACGAGCTACTCCTACATTTTGACGAGTTATACATACATAAATGCATATTTTTCTTTTTCGCAATTTCAGTGTTGGTCCCATAATGAAAGTTGTTCATAATGATGAGTACAATGACCCCTTAAGAGGGTGCCCATGAGTTGAGTTCAATTTCCTGTATATACAGGCTGACTTTGAAAACAATCGACATTTGAGGGGGTGTTCTAACTTCTACTGTCCTGATTCTGATATTTGGCGACTGATTCCGACTAATTAGCGACTAAATTTGGGAGAAAATAGATCTTCGCTAGGTGCCCTGGCTTTTGAGATTCAAATGGGCCAAGCTGGGGTAGGCGGTTCCCAGATCGGCCACCTATAAACCCTTATAACTTTTGAACCAGTGACCGACTAATTCTGATATTTGGCGATTGACTAATTTCGGCTAATTAGCGACAAATTTTTTGTGTTATCAAAATTAAAATCCCTGATGGTGGTCATGCCAGTGTTTTTTTTTAGGTAGTGCATCTCGTAGTTGACCTCTGAGATCATGACTATTTAACCGGGTTTTCCTGTGGGTGCCTTAAGCTACTACACTTAAAACCTCCAGCCAGAGGTTTTCAACTATGCTAATTAAAACTAGGTGAACAATCGCTAAGGGCACCCCCTGTGGGGTAAGAACCTCGGCTTAGGGCGTCAACCGGAGGGCGGACATCAAGGATGGGACGGGCTGGATCACAGTTTCGATCATGATTATTAGTCGGGGAATTTAAAGGTACGTGCTCAGCTGCAACAACTGCTGGCACCTCGTTATCGAGCAAGGGTCGGGGGGGAGTATCATTTACTCGGGGACGCGGTCACGATCGTAAAAGACCTCGGCAGCGAGATCGAGGCGTCTGTTTTTGTACACTGTGCTGATTTTCCTACTGCTCTCCTGGAGGAGGGTAATAGGGTCGTCAGGGTCGGTAAGGGATGCCAGTGTCAGTGACACTGTTTTTTACATATAAAAACCTCACCCCGCTAAGTCGTTTCCACCGGAGCTGAGCTGAGCGAGGCTAGGTAAATGAAGCGAAACTATTGGTTCTTAACAAACATATCCCTCGCTACGCATCCTCGCACATTTTTGGTGGAAACGCAGCCTTATAACCCGTCCCACCGCTGACGAGTGTAACGGCTAGGGCTGCGCAGGGTAGGCTGCGCAGCCCGTTAACGGTTAGGTAGAAAGTAGAGGTAGATAATAAAACAGCTAGACTAGTTAATACATATATTAGTAACACAGTAGTAGGTAGAAAGTACACAGCTAGGTCGTGGGTAAGGTCACTCTCACTGGATCGGAGCACTCGCACACTTAGGATAGAAAGGAAGGGTACCGTCCTTGGTAGCACATGGTAGGTGTGGAGGCCTGCTCAGCACAGGCTCCATAGTAGACGGACGGCACTCGTAGGCGGCTGGTATTCAGCGCCGCAGCACGTGCTCTCGGCGGTAGGTATTGGGAACACGTGGTAGTTCGCCTGTCAGCAAAGGCGCGCGGCGGCAGGCCGCAGGTAGGCAGGCCTTCGTCAGTGTACAGCCTTAAGCCCGTACAGAGAGCCCCTAGGTCGGGGCACACAGTCCTGAGGGTCACTTCCTTCAGGAAGTCAAGTGACAGTCGAAATGCAGTATGTCCTTAGTAAATTAGTGTTGTGCCACGTTTGTAGTGATGTGGTTAGTTACTTACTAATTGATATTTTAGTATCACTCGACTAATTATAGTTTAGGCCGCTCACAACGCTGCACGAGGACGTGACTAGCTATCGATTACTTTCTCGCTAAAGAAACAACACAATAGGTGTAGGTCCCGTGTCAGTAAAAGAGATACATATATGAATAGTTGATCGCTTACTGTTCACACTGCCGGCGAGAACTCTCTCCCCTAGTTTGTCACAGCGACAAGAGCTAACAAAGAAAATTCTCACTTAGTGACGCTCGCTTGGCGGATAGAACACTCGCAGAGAGATTCTCGCTTGGTTAGCAGTTGCGCACTCACTTATAGTCCAACGACAAAACTATCCGAACTACAAACCCGCTACTCGCGAACTTATTTATAGCTAGTTACTAGCCCTATTTGCTTCTCGCTGATCGGTAGGACAGGACAGTGGCGGGGCAAGATCAAAATTTGATGTGGGCGAGGTACATTTCACCAGGCCCTCTAGTGGCGCAAGACGAAAAAATAAACAGTTGAACAGTTGTCCAATTTTTAGGTATGAGTTATAGGATAGGCTGTTCAAAAATATTGCGGGTATTTGAAAACCATCTTTCTATTCAGGGATCCGTTTGCGTAATATTAAACTTTAACACGTTCAGTGCCGGGAACCCTCCTGGAGGGCTCGTATCAATATATTTATCGTTTCAGGACGAGTAAAATCTTTTCGACGCGTTTACGGCTTTTATGTAATGCATAAAAACCTTCGAGGTGAGAGGCCCCTCGGACCGCGAGGCCGTAGGCGGTGGCCCACGTCGCCCACGCCTTACGCCGCGTCTGGGACAGGAGTCTTACTAGCTGACCTCTCATTGTACGGAAAGCCACACATACATTGCGAGCTCAGCTTATACTGAATATTGCTTGATATTATTTCGTCTGGTGAACGAAGATGACCTAACGACCATAATATTTCTACCTAAAATAATTTCTAAGCAATTTTAGTCAAACAGGATTGATAAAAAAACACGAATTAAAAATAAAGTCAATGATTTATTGTCATATCACATTTTGCTACAAAATACTGTTTTTAAAATTACCTACACTTAATTATAATAAACATTATTTATAATATACACAAATATAATTGTTTTATATAAAAATAATTTGGTGCTTGCTTTGCGTGTGCACTTATAGTAAATATAATAATTATGTGATTTACAGCTGTCTAGTTTTAGAAAGTAATGACAATAAAGAAAAAAAAAAACATTGTACACAGAAATTTAGAGAATACTTCATTTTTACCGACTAAATTTAGCCAATTTGATCGACACTTCAAAGATAACTCCATTCTATGCACAATATACCTACTAAATACATTTAAAAATAAACATTCGAGCAGATAAAAGAAAGTCTGCAGAAATCACAGGATTATAACAATATATTTAAGAAATGTGTTAATTGTCATACATAATTTATTCTCAAAATCTTAAAATAATCATAATCATCTCAACTAAAAATTAATGGTAAATACTCGTAACTAAACTAAATAAAAGTCGTTTCAGGAATAATAAATCTCTAAAATTAAGTCTTTCAACCCAAAAATGCCGCATTTATAATTTATATTAATATTTTTTAGTAATGGTTAATGGACATTTGTGGGTTAAGTAAATGAGGATTTTTTTTTTAAATTCATGTGTATTTTACCGGATGTGGACCTTTATGGGGTCCTATAGACAACACACGACGTCACAAAAAAGTATTTAGCTAATATCAACCTTATATTTAAGACTATAAGGCCTCATTGTCATAATTTAAGTTGCCTAGTTTTCTATTAGGTAACGTTTAATTTGCACCAGATAGTAATAATATTTAGCCGCTTAGTGTTCTAAATATTATGAAAAAAGGAAAGATCCAAGTTTGATATTAAGGACGCAAAGATTTAAATTATTAGATTTGCCAGCCCCGGATCTAGGGGGGGCAAGCCGGGGCCCGTGCCCCGGGCGCCAACTTCAGGGGGTGATAAATTCAAGCGTAGCAGAAAAGTGCACCACCCAGCACACAGCAACTTTGCAATAAATGAGACGCGCAGCACATTTATAATCTTTCAATTTTTTTTTCTTTTTATACAAAATTTTTGGCGCTCCTGTCGAATTGGCGCATTATTATCAATCGATACAATTTGATTAATATGTTGCTGCCAAAATTTTAGTTTTAAGAAAATTTTAATTTCGCAGGGGCTAACTTAGCGCATCCCCATAAAAGATTGGCAGGGGGCGGCAGACGGCAGTGTTTGCCCCGCCTCAAAAAAATTCTAGATCCGTGGCAGAGATTTGCCCTCAACGTACTATGTCGCGCGAAAAGTAGAGAAGAGTGAGCTCACACATGCCTCATATGGCGCTTCCATGACAGCATGCGATATTGTGTGTGTCAAAGTTGTCAAAACGAAACAGAAACACGACCTCTTCGACACGATCTTTTGATGCGATAGGGCAAATCTAACAATTGAAATCTTTACATGGACGACATTAATTTTAACCATAGAATATTTGTAATAACTACCAAAAGTTATACGCTTTTTCCACTGGGGTTAATGCAAGTCTACAAATTAATAGTGATATATCCTTAAAAAAGATATAACATTTACATAAGTGTAAAGTAAAAACATAAATTAAGTAGGTATGTAAATCTCGATGTTTTTTTAAATAGGTGGCGACACTGTGGCTGATTTAAAAGCCAAATTAATTTAAAAATAATAGTTTTGCTTCATAAGAAACGTTCCAAGTAATTGAGTAACAAATCAGTAAATATTTTTATTAGAACTAAGATAGAAAATAACTGATTTTTTTTTGCAAAAAGAGCACCGTTTTATGGAGGTTATATCAAAACAGTTTTTTTTTTAAACGGTTGTTTATTTTAATTTATTTATCTAGTATTTGAATGACGAATTTAACGTAAACGTAGTTTATTGAAACTTGACTCGCTAATGGATTGCTTTTAAAGAAAGTCGGCAAAACGAACTTTTGAACCGTAGAACGGGAAAAGTATTTGTATTGTAGTTTTATCGACATTTTTTCTACAGACGAAGAATATTTTCTGCAATGAATTCTTCCCGTGATGAATTCTTCGCCATATATAGTCCGTGCAATCCACGAAGACGCGCCCCACTCCGCGAGTACTGTACTGGAAGCTGTACTTTAGTACGGCGCGGAGCGGAGTGGGGCGCGTCTTCGTGCATTGCACGGACTGTACCACTACTTGCGTATATCTCACTTCAAGACCGCATGTGCTTGAGACATTACCTATTCAATGGATGCGCATAAAATTACGTTAAATGAACGCAAGCGCAGGTTGAGAAACATAAACGGTCAAATGAGATTTTATGCAATGTTGTGGAAATTGGATCAAAAACAGTCTTGTCAAATGAGTATAAAAACCATATTGATAACTGTTAAAATCATAATTATTCTTTTGAGAAAAATAAATGTTGCAATTCGTTTATCTCTCTCTCTATCTTGAATATACAATCTTAAATAATTTTCATGTATTGCCAATGAATTAACTATCTACTTTGCAAGGTTACAATCAAAGGGTCCTTAAAAAATTTCAATTGCAAGGAATTTAAACTTTGTCATAAATTATTATGACATTGAGTTTGTGATCCCAAAACTTGATAATTGTCTAGGGTTCTGATTTCAAATTTAGAGTTTTTGGCGCCTTAATGACATTGACAGGAGATGAAAAAAATGGCGGCATTAGTTCCGATTTTGGCATGGCGCCAAAATAACCTTGTAGGTTTATGGTTGTGTCTGCACCCTTGCAAAATTGCCTATTAAATTGAGTATGTGTACAAATTGGTCCACTCGTAGAATCTAGATCATATTTAGGCTAGAGATCTAATGATAAAATACGTCACAGGTACTCCCTTGTTATAGCGCGGTGGAGGTCACGGATTTTAGCCCCCTCACTAGGATTGTAGGGGGGAGGTCCTTTGTAAATTCGTCTAGCACCTGAAAGTAATAAAAACAATATTTAAATAAAGATGAAAATTTTATCTGGGTCGTGATAGAGCAGAGTTATTCCCTTTTCACACGTTCCAGTTCAACGTCAGATAGTAGGTGCTGGGAACCCGGTGGGGAATGAATGGCTAAGCCGGGTTAAGTTGGGCCGATACCTAAGTGTGAAAGTTTTCATGCTTACAGTTCGCACCAAACTTTATGAACTCTCGGAAGGTGTACACAAGTGGCCTAAAAAGTAGGCATATTAATAGCTATTACATAACATTAAAAATATTTTTAATAGTACCTTATGCCCACCTACAGCATTGATTTGTTAATCACAAAAAAACATTGCTATTAATACACTTTTAGGCAACTCGCATACAACTTCCGAGAGATCATATAATTTGGCATATAACATAATTTTAATTACCACCAACCGGTTTACCGCCCAAGTGCTTATGGATGGCACGTATAGTTATGAATTGTATTCTACATTGATACCTAGGGGGGTTTAGTTAAGCAACGTTATAACCTAAAACGTTCCCACTGCTGGGACACAGGCCTCTTCTGTGAGAGGGAGTGGGCCGTAATACACCACGCGGATCCAGCGCGGTTTGGTAGATGTCACATTTGATAACGTACGCGCGTACTGAGCGGATGTGTGTCGTGTTCGTTATCGAAAATTATTATAGTTACAAGTGAAATGTCGCAGAACTGTAGTGGTTGTTGTGAGGATATTGCAGCTGGCATGCTGTTTATTAAGTGCACTAAAATGAGCTGCAACAAAGTGTATGATTTGAAGTGTATTGGAATACCTACAGAGGAATTTGAAACTTTGACCCACGATTATAAAGAAAAGTGGGTATGCCCGGAGTGTGTTTGTTCGCAGCGAAAGCCTATTCGCAGTGCAGAGACTCCTGCAACTCCTGGATCTGGAGTGGAGAACACCTTTGCTAGCTGCAGTAATGTTAATACTAAGCGCGGCAGTCGCTCGAAGACCGTCGAACAACCGAGGGTAGCAGAAACAGAGAGTAACCTAATGGAATGTATTAAGGAGTTTTGGTCTGAGGTACAGTTAAACTTTGAAATACAAACTAAGGCTATGAAGAACCTGCAGGAAGTATGCAATTGCACGGAAAATCAGCTACGAGAATTGCGTGCGTACGTACAAGTGCTCGAAGAAAAAGTTGATCGGGTAGTTTCATTAGAAAAGCAACTTAATGAACAAATTATACGAAATCAACATCTAGAACAACAGGTTAACAATTTTAAAATGCCGAAGCCAATGAAACAGTCCGAACTTACAAAAGACATGGAGGTAGAAAAGAAGAAAGATGGTATAGAAGAGTGTAACATAGGACCTACTCGAACATTTGCGGCGGCAACTAAACTAAACCAAAATCGGGTAATTGGAAATAAAGTTCTGGCAAAAGAGTGTGTGGCCACGAAACCATCTAACGAAGTAGGAATCGAAAAAAGTGCAGCTGTAAAGGAAATAAATAGACCAGAAAATAGAAGGAATCAGTCTGGAAAAATTGCAGAAATAGAGGAGTTAGCATCAGAAAAGGAGAACTGGATTACAGTAAATAAGAAAAAAAGTAGATATCCAAACACTGAAGTAAAAAGAGGTGGGAGCACGAGTGCAGTAGATATAAAGGGAACTGAACGTAAAAAGTTTTTGCATGTATGGCGCCTTTGTAAAGAAACTACAGTAGAAAACTTGGAAAAATACGTGAAGAATATATGTGGATCGTTAGTACCAGTCACGGTGGAAGTGATAAAACATAAGACTGAAAGGGATTATGCTTCTTTTATCATTGGTGTACCTGAAAGCAGTTATAATACCTTATGTCAATCGGAAAATTGGGCAGTGAACATTGAATTCTGTGAATGGGTGTGGTTTCGTAAAACAACCAAAAAACCATAAAATAACTTGCACAGCTATTGAGATTTACTACCAAAACGTGAGAGGTTTGCGTACAAAAATGGAAGAGTTCTATGCAGGTGTGTCATCTTCTGAAGCAGATTTGTTCGCCATTACTGAAACAGGCTGCAACAAATCTATTCATGACGCAGAAATAGTGCCACCTGGTTATACAATACTACGCTGCGATCGCGCGGACGGACGAAAGCAGGGCGGCGCGTGTCTCGTGGCCACACCGCGTTTGGAACTGCGGCGAGTGTCTGGCCCGAGTGACGTCAACATTGATGATCGGGTGTTCGAACTGGTTTGTGCTACCGTTTATTTACAAAGTAGACTTTTATTTTTATTGTGTGTTGTTTACATTCCGCCAAATAGTTGTGAAAATGAGTATATGATATTGTTTAGGATTATAGAACAGTTGTGTAGTAAATATAGTGACATCGTCGTAATTGGTGATTTCAATATGCATTCTAGTTCGGTAAACGTATGTAATTATTTCGAATACTTTTTATCATACTGTGGATTTACTCAGTGCAACACGATAGTTAATTGTAATAACCGATGTTTGGACTTAGTGTTAAGTACGCTTCCGAAGGGAGAGAGTGTGAATGTGCGAGGGGCGGGGGCGCCCCTCGTGCCTGTGGATGCGTACCATCCGCCGCTCGACGTGTTGGTCGAACTGCGGGCGCGCCGAGTTGCGGGTTCATTGGTGTACGAGTCTAGTACTGTACCCGCAGGTTGGAATTTTAATAAAGCAGATTTTTTAGCATTGTATTCATCAATAGCGGCAATAGATTGGACTGATATCTACGACCTTGATTTAGAAACAAGTTTAAATTATTTTTATGAAACAATTAATGCGACAATAGATGACTGTGTTCCCAGAAAACGGCGAAGTCGTGTAATCTCGAAGTATGTTTACCCCGAGTTTTACACTGCTGAAATAATTCGCAACATACGTTATAAGGCCATTCACCACAAACAGTACAAGGCAAGTAAGAACAAGGATGATTACGAGGCGTTTTCTCTGTGTAGGACTGAAGTAAAACAGATGATTAAATTAGCGCGTGAACAACATAGCAACAGGGTTCAAAATCAAATGCAAAAAGACCCGAAATCATTTTGGAAATATGTAAAGTCTAAAAGGGGTAGTCTAAGTCCACAAAGGATTTTAAAAAACGGGGTGGTTTTGTCTGGTGAGCAATGTGTGAAAGAGTTTGCGCAGTACTTTCACTCGGTCTATAGCGCGAGACAGCCCGAGTTGAATGTTGCTGCGGCAGTAGAAGGGGCGGGTTGTGAGAATGGAGCGGCGCGGATTCATTTGCAGGAATTACAGTTGAAGGATGTGCAAAGTGCACTGGACCGACTAAAGCCGAAGAGATCTGCGGGACCGGACGGTATTCCGCCATACATACTCAGGGACTGTAGATCTGTGCTGGCTGGACCGTTGCTCCATATATTCAATAAGTGTCTGAAGGCAACCGTGTTTCCAGAGAGATGGAAAGCCACTCGTGTTGTGCCGGTACCGAAAGGAGGTATAAGTCGCGATAATGTTAGTGGGTACAGGCCTATTGCAGTACTGTCGTCGCCGGCGAAAGTGTTAGAGTGCGCTATTCATAACAGCATTTTTATGCAAGTGAAAACGCAACTCTCAGATGCACAGCACGGGTTTAGACCAATGAGGAGCACCACCAGTAACTTACTGAGTTACATGGCTCATGTGTTGCCGATTGTAGACAGTGGGGTGCAAGCTGACGCTGCTTACTTCGATTTCAAAAAAGCATTTGACCTGGTCGATAATGACGTGTTGCTCAAGAAGTTAGCAGCCGTTGGTTTCACTCCGCACCTACTTCATTTCTTCGCCAGTTACATGAGGGATAGGCAGCAATACGTAGAGTACGAGGGACACAAGTCAGAGCCTTACTTTACGTGGTCTGGTGTAAGCCAAGGGAGTAACCTTGGACCTCTGCAATTTATAATTATGGTAAACGATTTGCCCAAAGTCGTAAGGGATGCAAATTGTTTATTATTTGCAGACGATCTTAAGTTATCCATGGCAGTGAGGAGTGATGAGGACTGTGAACGTTTACAGAAGGCCATTGATAGCGTAGTTACTTGGAGCAAAGATAACCTTCTGCAGTTCAACGCCCAAAAATGTGTCACCATCACTTTCTCGCGTGCACGTAGTCCCATTGTACATGATTACAACATTGATGGGATGCCGATGATCAGGGTTACAGAGGTTAGGGATTTAGGACTTAGTCTTAACGCGGGGCTAACGTTTCGTGATCATATAGTCAAGTGCTGTAAAAAGGCCTACAGAAATTTGGGGTTTATTTTGCGTACTGTTCGTGGTTTCACAAATATTACGGCGATTATCGCTTTATACAACACTTTGGTGAGAAGCCAATTAGAATGCAACGCAGTCATCTGGGCCCCACATGAGACTAAATATAGTCTCATGTTGGAGCGAATACAAAATAAATTTGTTAGATTTTTATATTTGAGGCTTTATGGCGTATATCCCTTTTACCCCCTTATGTATCCAACCTTGTTTATATTAGGCATGGTTGGATACAATGAGCTGAGAGTTAGGCGCGAGTTAGCACTTGTCTCATATCTATTTAAATTAATTAGAGGCAAGATACATAACGCCAACATATTAGAGTTGGTGTGTTTGAGTGTGCCCGACAGATATGTGTGGCGACGTCGGCGGCCTCAGCTGCTGGCTGTCCCTCGTGGCCGCACTAATTTGGTAAATGAGGCGCCCCTAACGCGGGCGATTCGCACCCTTAACCTTGTAGCAGAGAAATTAGATATATTTGTTTGTACACGGAGTGAATTCACAAGGATAACATTGTTTGTAATAAGTTTTAGAAAATAAGTTGTTATTATTAAGTTTGCTGCACTATTGCATTGGGTTTTGCCTGTAAAAATAGTTGTAAGTGATTAAATAAAATAAATGTCTTTGATTTTTTTTTTGGTTCTAGGACATGCCGGTTTCCTCGCGATGTTTTCCTTCACCGTTTTAAGAGAAGTGGTCATGGAATAATTTACACGAAGTAAAGCGCCTGTCTGGGTTCAAACCTACGTCTACTAAGTCGCGACCGTTACCACTGGGCCACTGTTCTGAGAAAACATCCCTATAACCTAATTTTTTTAGTGTTCATATTTTCAAAGGGAACTGTCTGAAACGTTTGTCACTGTGCAGGATTCGAACACGCTGCAATACATGGGAAATTACTATTTTTAGGCCTTATTTTTTAAGACACCCTTAGGAAAAGTTAAGAGGCCGGCGACACGGCTCGCAACTACAAATCGAGATGTTTGCAAAATTCAATTCCAAGCACGTTGCACTAGTGTGAGTGCCTGTCGGAGCGATATACACCTACAATGAGCAATACTATCACGCACACACTAGCTTTCGAAAATTTATGATAAATTTGGATGTGTTCAGTGATACAAAAAATTATGAATGAAAAGTTAATGTATTTCCATTTTTTTTTTCGATAATTTGTAACTTGATAACATAAACTGCTTCTGCGAAAACAATATTACAAAATTTGTTGTTGATAATACAGAAAAAACAATATGAAAACATGTCATTTACGCTGTAAAAATGTACGAAATGCAATTCGCTTACACTTCATTTAAAGGTAAGTTTTTGGATATAAAAAGACGTAGGAGCCTAGATAAATACTGTCTCAATCCGAATATCAACATAATATGGTGGAAATATGCTCAAATTGCAAATGATTTATGTACTACGTTTGTATGGACAATTCATGCGTCGCCGCATTCTTAAGGTGATATTCCTGCCATATTTAAAATATCGTTAAGTAACATATTATGTACCTTCAAGTAATGTTCACACACGGAGTCGTCAACAGCCGTGTTGGTCAGTTTGGGCGGCGCGGGCAGCTGCACGAATGTCACAGCGGTGGCCTCGGAACTGCGCCGCTTTATTATACTGTTTACACTGCAAGGGAGATGGAATTAAAACATTAAAATATATTTTTAATCTTATATTTTAATTTTTTTTTAAATGTACTTTGTTCTCACATATAGAAGCAACAGGAATAATGTATGATTTATATTGTGTCGTTGTAGTTTCTTGCCCGTTCTTCTCCATAGAGAACTACGTTCTGGAATGGGGAACTAGCTTTAACTTTCTGACTAGCTGACCGCCTCTTTGACAATTCAAAAGTGCCTGTAAATGCTTCGAGTTGAGTTGAATATCGAATAAATATCACGCATTATTGGGATATAATAGTACCTAGAGCAGATAAAGGGCGGCAGAAGTAAGTCTGACTTTAATGTTGGTAACAGACCGAAGCCTAGTTTTTTTTTTTTTCTACCTTGAACAGACAGCTGTGCTGCTGGGGAGTTTGTTGCGCCACTTCTTCTTCCCAGCTAAAGGCACTAGGAAGTGGTGAAGGGTGGGCGTTTTAGGGGACAGTCTTATGTAATTTTGACGTTCGAAAAGTGCTGATTCTCAGCCTAGTTTAAATAAATGACTTTTGAATTTGTAACATTCAATCTGCCTAGCCTTTTCCCAACTATGTTGGGGTCGGCTTCCAGTCTAACCGGAAGCAGCTGAACACCAGTATTTTACATGGAGCGACTGCCTATCTGACCTCCACAACCCAGTAACTGGGTAGTACGATACCCCTTGGTAAGACTGGCTGTCAGATTTTCGGGCATCTGACGACCCGTAACGACTCTCAAAGATCCACGAATGACAGCCGGACCGACGCCTTAACGTGCTTCCCGAGGCACGGAGGAGTCTCGGTATGTAAGGATGATGACCCGTCCACGGACCAACCCCGGCAAGCGTAGCTTAACCTGATGGAGATTATTTAGCCACGAGCTCCTCACAGAGACCGAAGTCTAACATTGTGCACGGTTATTGGAAATAGGCTCACCCTTATAACACGAGAAGTAGGTAAATACAAGGTCAAATTAAAACAGCTGTCAAAACTCCGCAGAGGTGATAGATATCAATATGAAAACACGACCAAATAAAAACGAATGAGTCTTACAGTAGTCGCATATGATGTGCAACATCTGACATCTTTGGTAATAAGCAACATTTTAGGGGCGGGGTCTCAAGGCTCGTCAAGGTCGTTTCTGACGGCCAACTCTAGCACCGCGCGCGCTCATTGGTCAAATCAAATAGCACTTCCGTCCCTTTTCACGAAATCACTCCCACAAATGTTTTTTTTTTTTTTAGATTTAGATTTTGATTGCAGGAAAGCGAGAGGAAAATGTTACGTTACACATCAAAAATGGATGATTTTTTTTTTTTTGGATCAACGGCCGCTAATGGTGTTGTCACTTGAAGTATGTATGAGTTGAGAAAATATAATAAAAAATATGTGTCTTATATTTTTTTATTATCTGACTGACGGACTAAATATAATCTCTTTTTTTTTTTACCCAAGTATCATCTCTATTCTAATTGAACATCGCATTGTTATGAGAAGCATGTAGGTATTTTGAAGTTTACAGGGAAATCTAAACGTCCCGAAACGATTATTAGAAATAATAAGTTTACAATAGAAAGTAAATGATGTAGAACTTACATTTGTAAATAGCCGATAGGCACTCGTTGATACATGCTGTTTTCATCGTCGTTAGAAAATCTGCTATATTCCTCTAATTTGGGCCACTCTGTCACCTGTAACAGACAGATTTTTTTTTGTTTATTAAAAATAGTAGTAGACATCGATTGGTGGTATCCAAATGATCTTGTAATGTGATCAAATCCTACGTCGATCGTACCTTGTTATTATTTATTTATTAATTGGAAAACCAACAGCTATAACAGTTGTTTAAGAAACATAGAGCCAATTACAGGTTCTTACGGGTAAAAACAGAAAAAGTAGTAGAAATCTTAGGATCACTAACAAGCGCCATAAAAAAGATTAAGTATACATATTATTATTATAATACTAGCGACCCGCCCCGGCTTCGCACGGGTATAAACCGGGTTATTATACATATAAACCTTCCTCTTCAATCACTCTATCTATTAAAAAAAACCACATCAAAATCTGTTGCGTAGTTTTAAAGATTTAAGCATACATAGGGATATAGGGACAGAGAAAGCGACTTTGTTTTATACTATGTAGTGACAAGGTTCAATAAGCATTATGCACTTTTAAAAAGTCATCGTTCAGCCGAGCGCGTGCAGAATAGGTTTTGGTTGTAAATGGGTCAAATGAGAACTCTTTACAAAGAATATTAAAGTCCTTACTCGCTCGCACCATGTATGAGTTTTGCCGTAGTTAGAAGAGGTAAAAGGAATGGAGATAGGCGGATTATCTAAATTAATATTGTAAAGAGAAAAGATTTGATTTTTTGTATGTTTGTTTGTAATGGATAAACTCAAAAAATGCTAAACCGATTTTAAAAATTCCTTCACATATCACATTTCGATGGCTGGGACGTCGACGCGAAAACTGTTACCATGGATTCAGTACATGCAGTACAATCAGCTGTTCCATATATTTCGACCGCGTAGGTATTGCACTTTTCTATAAAACAGCAGTTTTTTTTTTAATATCCGACTAAAAATTTCAACGTAGGAGGATTCAGAATTATGTACAGAATCCATGTTAACAGTTTTTGCGTCGATGTCCCTGCCACCCTGTATGTTATAGCTATATTATCAGCAAGTAAAATGGGCTGTATTTTATCGAGTTCCACGCGAACGATGTCGCGGGCAGAAACTAGTTTTTTTATAATTTTTGGAAAACTTTCACTACAGCTAGGCAATTATCGACTAATCATAGGAAAATAGAATAGAATATTTGTTTATTTGCATAGGTATTTACAATAAAATGGAGACATATCATATCGATACTGGAAATTTCAAATGTCGTAAAGGACAGGGAATACAATGTCGCTTACGACATTTGAAATTTCCAGTATCGATATAGAATCTGCCATTTTGGCATGCAAACATTAATTAACAGCGTCTATTCTGAAAGTTGGCAACGTTGTAAATAGCTGTCAAATATTGTTTGCCTTGTTGACCCAGACGGGCGCTTTACTTTGTGTAAATTATTTCATCACCACTGATCTCAAAACGGTGAAGCAAAACATCGTGAGGAAACCGGCATGTCCTAGAGCTGAAAATTCGAAGACATGTGACATCTACCAACCCGCACTGGGCCCGCGTGGTGGATTACGGCCCACTCCCTCTCACAGAGAGGAGGCCGCAGGCCCAGCAGTGGGAACATTATAGGCTGATGATGATGATTGTTTTGATTAATATATTACTATATGGAAATATGAAATGTGGCTAAATAGCGAACTAGAATATTAATAATGAATTACAATTATAACACTGAATTTGATGTTGTAACCGTTTTAGGTATAAAAAAAGGCATTTGGAAAGTTTCCAAATCCTTTTTTTACGTCTAAAACTAAATATCCGGTGTTACGATACTAATTATTGCATTTCGTAATGAATATTCTAGTTCTCTAGTTAGCCACATTTCATATTTCCATACAGTAATATTGCCAAATTAATCAAAACAGCGAAATATTTGACAGCTATTTGCGACGTTGCCCACTTTCAGAATAAACAGTCTTAATTGAAATAGATACGTTGAGTTTGAATTAAATGATTATTTACTTACAATATGTGTAGTAGCGTTAATCCTCAGCAATTTGAGCAGTTTGTCGAGTCTCTCCTCGAGCGGTCGGCCGGCGCCCAGCGACTCCAGCGCAGAATGTTCTCCCACCGTCACTGTACGACCCGCTTCTAGAACGAGATGAAATACATTATGTATTGCAATATTTCCATACATATAAAGATACAGGTCGAGTTAAAAGTAAAGTAAACTCATTTTGCTGAAGAAAATATTAAAAAAACGGTCACTTCTAAATATTTTATTTCACATAAACCTACATGGGCACTTATGAAATGTCAGAAGCTATGTGCACGGTTCCAATTGGTCGCTTCCTATGGAGAAGAGCCGGCAAGAAACTCCACGGTTACTCTTTTAAAAAAAAATGGTTTCTACAATGTTTTCAAATTACAGTGTTAATGTTATCTCATCATCTGTTACGACGCCTCATTGAGGTGGATAACAATTAAAATTCTATTGTGTCTCGTTAATGACAGTTGAAAGGTTAATCGTTATGGGAGGACAGTGTAGGCTTATCAAGAAGTACCAGGTACTTAGTAAAATAGAAAATGGTCCATAAGTCTATATAGCCTACAATGTTCTCACATTCACAAAATTTAAAAGAAAAGAATCTATGTAAAAGATGAGCAAAATAATAAAAATAAGGATCTATTTAAACCAAATGACATGATTGCCACTGCAGCTGTAACAAATCTCAAGTCAAATGCGATGTTATATTAACTATGATCTGTGTTATGCCAGTGTCGCCACACTCACCATGTATAGTAGTGGGATGCTGCGCCGGCACGTGCACGGCGTGCAGGCGCAGGCGCAGGTGCTGCCAGCCCCGCGCCGAGCGCACCACTGCGGCCAGCTGCAGCGCGAACATGTACGTGTCGCCACACTCACCATGTATAGTAGTGGGATGCTGCGCCGGCACGTGCACGGCGTGCAGGCGCAGGCGCAGGTGCTGCCAGCCCCGCGCCGAGCGCACCACTGCGGCCAGCTGCAGCGCGAACATGTACGTGTCGCCACACTCACCATGTATAGTAGTGGGATGCTGCGCCGGCACGTGCACGGCGTGCAGGCGCAGGCGCAGGTGCTGCCAGCCCCGCGCCGAGCGCACCACTGCGGCCAGCTGCAGCGCGAACATGTACGTGTCGCCACACTCACCATGTATAGTAGTGGGATGCTGCGCCGGCACGTGCACGGCGTGCAGGCGCAGGCGCAGGTGCTGCCAGCCCCGCGCCGAGCGCACCACTGCGGCCAGCTGCAGCGCGAACATGTACGTGTCGCCACACTCACCATGTATAGTAGTGGGATGCTGCGCCGGCACGTGCACGGCGTGCAGGCGCAGGCGCAGGTGCTGCCAGCCCCGCGCCGAGCGCACCACTGCGGCCAGCTGCAGCGCGAACATGTACGTGTCGCCACACTCACCATGTATAGTAGTGGGATGCTGCGCCGGCACGTGCACGGCGTGCAGGCGCAGGCGCAGGTGCTGCCAGCCCCGCGCCGAGCGCACCACTGCGGCCAGCTGCAGCGCGAACATGTACGTGTCGCCACACTCACCATGTATAGTAGTGGGATGCTGCGCCGGCACGTGCACGGCGTGCAGGCGCAGGCGCAGGTGCTGCCAGCCCCGCGCCGAGCGCACCACTGCGGCCAGCTGCAGCGCGAACATGTACGTGTCGCCACACTCACCATGTATAGTAGTGGGATGCTGCGCCGGCACGTGCACGGCGTGCAGGCGCAGGCGCAGGTGCTGCCAGCCCCGCGCCGAGCGCACCACTGCGGCCAGCTGCAGCGCGAACATGTACGTGTCGCCACACTCACCATGTATAGTAGTGGGATGCTGCGCCGGCACGTGCACGGCGTGCAGGCGCAGGCGCAGGTGCTGCCAGCCCCGCGCCGAGCGCACCACTGCGGCCAGCTGCAGCGCGAACATGTACGTGTCGCCACACTCACCATGTATAGTAGTGGGATGCTGCGCCGGCACGTGCACGGCGTGCAGGCGCAGGCGCAGGTGCTGCCAGCCCCGCGCCGAGCGCACCACTGCGGCCAGCTGCAGCGCGAACATGTACGTGTCGCCACACTCACCATGTATAGTAGTGGGATGCTGCGCCGGCACGTGCACGGCGTGCAGGCGCAGGCGCAGGTGCTGCCAGCCCCGCGCCGAGCGCACCACTGCGGCCAGCTGCAGCGCGAACATGTACGTGTCGCCACACTCACCATGTATAGTAGTGGGATGCTGCGCCGGCACGTGCACGGCGTGCAGGCGCAGGCGCAGGTGCTGCCAGCCCCGCGCCGAGCGCACCACTGCGGCCAGCTGCAGCGCGAACATGTACGTGTCGCCACACTCACCATGTATAGTAGTGGGATGCTGCGCCGGCACGTGCACGGCGTGCAGGCGCAGGCGCAGGTGCTGCCAGCCCCGCGCCGAGCGCACCACTGCGGCCAGCTGCAGCGCGAACATGTACGTGTCGCCACACTCACCATGTATAGTAGTGGGATGCTGCGCCGGCACGTGCACGGCGTGCAGGCGCAGGCGCAGGTGCTGCCAGCCCCGCGCCGAGCGCACCACTGCGGCCAGCTGCAGCGCGAACATGTACGTGTCGCCACACTCACCATGTATAGTAGTGGGATGCTGCGCCGGCACGTGCACGGCGTGCAGGCGCAGGCGCAGGTGCTGCCAGCCCCGCGCCGAGCGCACCACTGCGGCCAGCTGCAGCGCGAACATGTACGTGTCGCCACACTCACCATGTATAGTAGTGGGATGCTGCGCCGGCACGTGCACGGCGTGCAGGCGCAGGCGCAGGTGCTGCCAGCCCCGCGCCGAGCGCACCACTGCGGCCAGCTGCAGCGCGAACATGTACGTGTCGCCACACTCACCATGTATAGTAGTGGGATGCTGCGCCGGCACGTGCACGGCGTGCAGGCGCAGGCGCAGGTGCTGCCAGCCCCGCGCCGAGCGCACCACTGCGGCCAGCTGCAGCGCGAACAGGCCGCGCACTGTGAAGGGCTCCTCGCAGTTCGGGGACAGGACCTCCACTAGCCACACGTCTATGTACTGGAGGGACGGGGATTTTCTGCAAAGAAAGATGGGTAATGTTACACAGTCATTTATTTATTTACTCATTTTTCTTTAATTTAACCTAACCAAGCAATGTTTACACCATTAGAATTCTAAAATCATATTTTACAAAACTTTAAGGTTAATGTTACAATTTCTTATACGATGCTAACCCTGCACGCACCCATAAACTTATCCTATTGACCGCTTGGTTTTGTTTAAATTGTCGTGCCCTTAGCGCGAAGCTCTTAAATCGAAAAACAAATATCTGCGACAAATAAGGTCGTGCAATGATATAAAAACAACATTAATTGATTTGATTTGACATTTATCTGTTACTCATATTTATTTATTTATTATTCACTCAACTATTTATCACTTATTTCCACAAATAGTGACATTTATGTAATTCACAAAATTGTATGTTTTTGTTGTATTTAATATGGGTCAAGGTCCTGAAATACATACATAACATAACATCACGCCTTGTTTCCCCGAAGGGTTGGGCAGAGGTGTCCCTGTAGCAGGTACACTCACATTTCGCCAGTTATGTTTAAGTCCCATGTAATAGGGGGCGAGCCTATTGCCATCAACCGGGCACAAATCCAAACTCCGAGCTGCTACTGAGAAATTTCAGATAGAAAAACCCAATAACACTTTGCCCGACCCGGGAATCGAACCCAGGACCTCATGCTCAGCAGTAGCGTTTGCGACCACTAGACCAACGAGGCAGTTAAATGATATTTTATAAATACGTCTGAGGCAGCACGGGCTCAAACATGTGTCGTATTAATCCGAGTGGGGCGGTCAATAGATTAATAATTGTGCCATTATGTTTGGTAAAGTCATATTAGCACCGACCGAGTCAAATCAAGTTTACTTGTGTTTACCTGTTGACGCTAAAAAGACAATTTAGAGCCAAACAAAGGCTTATCTTATATATAAAATTCTCGTGTCACAATGTTAGTTACCTTACTCCTCCGAAACGGCTTTACTGATTTTTACCAAATTTTATATGCATATTCAGTAGGTCTGAGAATCGGCTACTATCTATTTTTCATACCCCTAAGTGATAAGGGTTGTCCACCCCAAACAAATAATTGGCAAAACAACGTTTGCCGGGGTCAGCTAGTAATTTATAAATACAGTTTTTTTTCTTCCTGACTCAAAATACAACTTCTGGATTAGATATAGAGACATCAAACAGCTGATTGAAGAATAATAATTAATACTTTCAATACTCACACTAGTCTAGAGCAACATTTTATCTTCATCCTATTGACCGGTACCCTAATTGAGTTACTTATTTTCGTAAACGATTAAGAATAATTTGTTTTCAACAACATTCATTGCGTTATTTACGTTGTTGAGCTGATTTTTTTTCCAACTTATGAAGCAATGGATTAGCAATCTGTTTCAAATCGAAACAAATTGTGATTGATCGTACATTACGCAATTAGGGTACAGGTTAGAATGGAAGACTGACTCAAGTTACTTCTTAAATTCGTCTAAGCACAAAACTCACCGCTCCACCTTAGCCATGTCCAGCAGGTGGAAGTGCCGGCACAGGCCCACGTTCTTGTTGACGCACAGCACGTCCGACACGACGCGCACGTACTCGCTGCTCGATAGTCGCGGTGTCGTGGCCGCGCGGAGAGGGAATATAGTCTCGCCTGTTTCTAAGTCGAAGAGGTCGGTTTTGTACGGGGATAGGGGGCTGTGAAAAGAGAAGAAAGATGTGTTGTTAATTTATTAAAGCTGTAATTTAAGAACAATAGCCTAACCTTGGTAACATCGCACCCATGAACCGCCTAATAGGAAATTATAATAAAATCGCTACACGAACCAATAGCATCGACATCTTCTCTAACCCTTTTCGTCAATGCCATACGAGACTTAATCAGCCCGGAGTCTCAAGACCTCTGTGCGACAGAATCAATTTTATTATTTTGTAAATTTTGACGTTCAAAAGTGCCATACATGGGCCTATCCTTAATATTATAAGTGCGAAAGTAAGTTTGTTTGTTACGCCTTCACGCTAAAACGGCTGAACGGATTTGGATGAAATTTATTTATTTATTTATTTGGCACATATATAGATGATGCCCTGGAAAAGAACATAGGAAATTTTTTTTTTCCCACGGGATCGAGACTTATACGGGTGAAACCGCGGGGCGCAACTAGTTTGAAATAAAGGATTTGACTTTGACTTTGACACAAGCCAACTATTAATAAAATTGTATCCACTTCCATTTCTTTCTTTTTAGGTCTTTTTGTTATTTAGTTAAATATTTCTGTACTTTCCATCGTATTTGTGAACATAATTGATTTTTATTTTGTAACTTGTAACCAAATCAACTAACGATAACTAAAACGTGCAGTATTAAATTCTCTGCTAGTGCTGTGCACTTCTGTAAGTAACAAATTCACAGTACCTAAAACTGTATGTGATTTTTGTATGTGTATGTTTTAGTAAGTCGTTGAGGAGCCATATCACTAAATAAACAATGTACGTTCGATAAAAAAGAGTTTTCAATAAATTAGGATCAATTATTAATTTAGTTTTGGATTGAACGCAAAGCACGTCTGTTGAACTCCATTTTTTTTTTCTATTTTGTGTTCTATTTCGCTCTCAATATAAGTTGTATCATAAGCCAGTGTTCAAAGTTGTATGTTAAATGTATTTAATGAAAATCTGAACTCCTTCATTGACAGACAACACAGCCTAAACCGATGGGTCTGGAAGCATGACATTTTGCACAAGAGTTCTCTTTATAACGAAACTGAACACTAAGGAAAGATTTTTGAATATTCAAACCCCAAAGGGATTAAATAGGGCAGAGATTGCGAACCAATGGCACCCGTGCCATTGGTGGCACGTAACAAAATAATTTGGGCACGGCCTCATTTCAGGAATTTAGGTACGTACCTACCTAGTCATCTAGTTTGCAACAGCCGGAGTCATACTAATTATATATTTTTTATTTTTTATTATTATACAATAATAAAGGTATTAATTTGAAAGTGTATAGTTGCAAATAAATGTGAATGAAATAGTTTTTTCCAGTAGTCACTGAGACAAGATTGTTTGTTGGCACGTCATGACCACATTCAATATTTATTTGAAAAAAATGGAACGTAGGTGTATAGAGGTTCGCCATCCCTGAAATAGGGGATAAAAATTTGTATGGAAGGTCATAATTTTTGACAATGGGACATTTGATGGGCATACGATTTGTAACTAATTGCGGTTGTTACTCATTCCAACTAGAAAAAGGTTCTAATTCATGAGCACATGCGAACTGCACATTACACTGACGTCACGCAAATTCCTGCATCACGCAAGCAGTTTACCGTGGAACTAGCATATATACAACGTCCCGACATCAATCGTCAGGCAGTACCCACCAGACACAACATCCGTCTGGTCGGAGGATCCTCCCTTTTCTATAGAGGATGAGTGAACTTTACACCCTGTTCCTCATGCCTCTATATGCACATGCAATGTCAAACAAACGTAATCATTTATAAATACTGTATTTTATTTCTATTTTCTTAATGTCCCTCGGCAAACTTCGTGTTTCGTCAGTTGTCGGATTTCTATCAGTTGCCCTTTGCACTTGGTGCAGACCGGACGCTCTCAATCGACTTGGAAGTATCTAGAGTTGTTAATACTCTTTTAAATTAATGTAATTTATTTAAAAAATGGGAGGAAAGCTGCTCAAGTCGCAGGCACGACAGATAAGAAAATAGTTTTACAGCTCTATATAGTTCACACGGAAATCAAAACAAAACAACAATAAAGTATTTAGTTCAGAATTCAAATTATTATACACGATAAATCTAATAATTGATGGACATGGAAATTTGCATTCGTTTGTATTCGGAAATGCGATGATACCCGAGGGACGAAATAGAAATACTGTACTACAATTTAAACTACTCACTCTCTAAAGAAGTCAATGGGTGTGGCAGTATCTCTAAAGCCCAACAGTACGGTGTCCGGCTTCATAGCACCTAAACCAGCCAGTCGAGCTAGCTGAGCCGCGCCGGAACGAACCGACGATGAGAGACTCAGCTCTACGAATGCTTTTACCTGAAATATATAAAAACAAAGTCAAATCATTTATTTCAAGTAGGCCATTAAAAACGCACTTTTGAACGTCTTTACAAGAATATAAAATTTATTCTAGTTGCCCCTTCTAAAGAGTGGTTTCATAATTATGGAGAAGAATGGGTAAGAAACTCGTACTACTTACTCTTTTAAAATGTTTTGCAATATTTTAATAATAAATTATATAATAATACAGGGTCAAATTAACTGCGCAGACTCAAACTTAAAGCATTTATTTCAATTAAACCATTTACAGGCACTCTTGAATTGTCAAAGAATCAGTCAGTTAGTAAGTTGAAGCTTGCCTATTCCATAACGTAGATCTCTATGGAGAAGAACGGGCAAGAAACTCCAAGGACACTCTTTTAAATATAGATATTACAAAATCCTGGGTACATTATTCTTGTTACTTCTATATGTGAGACCAAAGTACAAAAAATAATCAAAGCAATTGAAAATATAAGATTAAAAATAAGCCCTGGCAGATAAGAGATGACCAGTCTCAACTGACAGCGCCCGTTCACGAACATGACGCGTGGATCAGCACCATCCAGCTCAACCATTTTGTAGAGAACCGAATAATGCAACACACTCGCCACCATCAGCGAGACATTTAAGTGAGCATGACATACTCTCAACTGCCATGCTCTTTCAAGTCAAAAGATTTAGAATGAGTGTGATTTCGTGTTAGATATCGATCTATGAAGTTTACACAAAGAAAACAGATTTTGGAAGAAAGAACCATTTATAATGTTGTGTCATGTTTTATTGTACTGTCTTACCTTGAGATGGTCGATCAACTTGAGCCAGTACTTGTGTTCAGCTGCCAAAGGATCCCCGGAGCCGTCCAGTTCACCCACTCGCACGTGACCCACCACGAACAGACCACCCTGTGAAATAACAGATGTTTTATAAAATATAATAATATTTCTTATAATATAGCATTTCTTACTATTTTGGTAGAATAAAGTCGTGTATTAACTATGGCAACAAGTATGGCATAACAACGCATGGTGTTGCCTGATGCAGAATTAGAATTAATAGAATCCAAACTTAACCTAATTTCACCATGCACAAAGTTTTTTCTCGCCGAAATAATAACAATTCTTAAAGGATTCATTATTAAAATCAATAGTAGAATCCGCTAAACCACATAAAACACTTTTTCATTTTCGAGTACACGATATTTTTAATCAACACCGATATTTTTTAATACACAATACTCGAGAGCACGTTCGTTTACAACGGAATGTGAGATTTACTACAAACCAGCGCAACATTCCAAAAACTTTTCGGTTGGTCAAGTCATCCTTGTCTATTACATATAATAAAGAGCGTTCCCTCTCTTTTACTAAGCAGCTGCCGGGCGCACACCTGCCTCGCTGCATCTTTGTCTGTCAAATGGAATTGCGCGCGCAACGCTTCTCTGCAACTCTCAACAATCACGCAGAAAATTTAACATCTTTTATCTAGACAACCATGGATTCAACAAACTTTTTGATGAGGCGACCTAATATGGTTGGATTGGGAATAAAATACGCTTTCATTTGATATGTAATTCGATTAAATAACTTATGAAGGTATATTAATTACGCTTACTTACCTATTTATACCTGGCAACTCCATAGTTGCACAGAGGAAAGTAGGGAACCCTTATTTTTTCAATTCCTTGGGGTATATTCTCTTAGCTGATGCTCAACTTTCATAAATAACAAATCCGGGAAATTAATCAAAAAAAATTATTTAAATATTTTATTGTTTAACACCATCGGCACTTGATTTAGCTAGGCAACCTATTTGCGATGTATCAATGTAAACATTATCTAGCATAAATTCTTTATTATCATTAAATAACATGAGGGTATATATTTCTTATACTGGATCTCGTTATTGGTGGCATGCAATGGTAAAACATAAGGCAATCAGTACCGAACGCGGATCGTAGATCCACTAGAGGAGGCTATATATTTTATTTTATGCACATTGCGTTATGATGCGCAGGAGTGGCCCATTTGATACACAGCTTGAAATCGACGTTTCTTGACGCGAATGGTATGCCGAATTTTTAAAAGTAATGTACAACGTTTTACATTGACTCAAAACATTAGGTACCTTCTTCTGATCGTTAACAAAATCGATGAGCGGCGCTGACTGTCACGGCGAAGTGATAAGTAACAACATTTGAGGTCGCCAGAACTTCACGTGTAGCTGGTATTTAGTTATAACTAGTTATTACCTTCTTTTGGTCATTAACAAAGTCGATGAGCGGCGCGGACTGTCGCGGCGAGGCGATCAGTAACAACATCTGTGGTCTCCAGAACTTCACGTGTTCGCGGCGAGGGTCCAGCAGTAGCAGGTATTTACGGACCTGGGAATGTTCAGGTACTTAATTAATAGTTAAGAATTAAGTTCATTTTTTATGTACATGTGGACAAGTGAATGTTTTCTTCAACATTTGGCTACCTATTTTTACGTCCAAACTTGTGCGCTTCCATTTTCTTGTTGCCTTTTGAGGCATACGTGTAGTGTCATAGAGGGAGAATCAAAACTTTATGAATGGCAGTCATTTGTCAGTCTTAAGTTTGTCACATTGAATAACAGCAAAAGTTCGCTTTTGTTGCGTTGTCTTTGTCACTTATAAATACGTGGGTGACAGTCACGAAATCCCTATGTGTCATAGTGATGCCCGTTTACAATATGAGCTAGACGCAAGATTAATATTTATTTAGGATCTCCAACAAAAGATGTACACAATACATGACACATAAATAAAGGGCAACATCGGGTATTAAGTAGGTGTATTCCTTCACTTATAAGAGACCACAGCATCCTTACATATCATAAAACAAAGTCCCCCGCCGCGTCTGTCTGTCTATCTGAACGCGATAAACTCAAAAACTACCGAACGGATTTACAAACGGTTTTCAGCAATGGACGGAGTGATTCATGCGGAAGGTTTTTGTGTATAACTCATTATGGTTTTGTGTAAATTGGCTGAAATTTGACTATTAGTGTTGAAGATGTCGGAAAATATCATGTCGACTGGGAACTCCGGAAATCGTAATAGTTACATAAAATTTATGTTCTACAGTATTGTTCATCTTAAAAAGTTCAATAAAAAAAGTCCGCGATGGCATGTGCCTATGTTCTAAGGATGACCCACAATAACCATTTTTATCTTTCAGAATTTGATAAAAATTTCATTGTTATTTCCGAAGCTATTTTGACCGGTATTTTATTAATCCTTATCCAATAAACTATTTTATTTAAATTAAGCATTTAATTTAGATTAAAATATGCCTTGGCATCATTTCATTGAAATTAATGGTTTAAAAGATATCACAGATTCAAAATTACGCGTAACAAATTATGGTTGACGGCAACGCGGGCGCAGCGGTAGAAGTCAATGTCATTTTCCTCGGCTATTATCCGATATTTGGGATATTTTCTGACATCCACGCGGGCGAAGCCGCGGGCAAAAGCTAGTGCACAATAAAGTTATAAAGTTGTGGACAAAATACGAAGATGAAAGCGCAGGACTTTTAACATTTTCAAGATATATAACGATTTTTTTTTTTTCAATGACAAGCTGTTGATATTTTCTCTTCACCTGATGAAATATAAGCGCCTGACTGAGCGAGCCCCACTTGGGGTCGGCGGCGGCGGGCGACAGCAGGTGCAGCGCCACCACCAGCGAGCCGCACGCGGCCGCCGCGCCCAGCGAGTACAGCGCGCGCAGCCCCACCATCAGCGCCGCGCAGCCCAGCAGGCCCAGCAGCGACGTCAGCCACGAGAACTGCTTGAATGACGGCCTGTGGGGCAGTTACACACCATCCTTACATATTATAAAACAAAGTCCCCCGCCGCGTCTGTCTGTCTGAATGCGATAAACTCAAAAACTATTGAACGGATTTTCTAACGGTTTTCACCAATGGACTGAGTGATTCATGAGGAAGGTTTTAGTGCATAGTTCTTTAAAGTTTTGTATAAATTGGCTAAAATATGATGATAATTTCTGAAGAAGTCGGAAATAATCATGCCGACTGGAAACTACTGGCGTGCGCTGCGTAAACCGTTAGACATACATAAAATTTATGTTCTACAGTTTTGTACATTTTAAAAAGTTCGACAAAAAAATGGAGTGGTATGAAAACAGAGGAAAGATTCAAGTGACGCCGAATCTACCCGGAAAAATGCCTCTTTAGTTTGGAATTATTTTGTCAAAAACAAAGACAAGCGGCATGCTAATTGTAAAATATGTCTCAGACAGTTTAAATGCATGGCTAGTTGTACATCAGCATTACGGAATCACTTAAAATTCCAACATAATATAACTAAGTAAACAGCGAATAGAGACGACAGCAAAAATATTATTAATATAAAAACCGGCCAAGTGCGTGTCGGACCACGCACAATGAAGGGTTCCGTAGTTAGGATGAATTTATCCCAAAAACAAACTTAACTTTGCAGATCAAAAACATGTTCTCCCATACGGCATGTATGGGAAAGGAGATGTTTCATTTTCGGCCATAAAGTGTACGTTAATGTAAAAAAAGGAAATAATTCCACGAATTGAGGAAAAATATTCTTTCCTGTTTATTCCCCTGATTACTTCGGCACAAAATTAATAGTTTAACAAATTATTGCCATATTCTATTCATCATGGCGTCGTTTTACTTGCATACTACTTTCGTCCAGAAATCATGTTACATTTTAACATAATAATATCACGTAGACATAATTTAAATAAATATGAAAGGCATGTATTTCTGTACTATATTAGGATAGCTATCTTATACAACTTTTTTGATTAATTAGAAAGTGTGATTGATCATAAAAATAAAAAACTGCTTTTGGGGATTGTAGATTTGTAGGTACTTCTGGACGAAAATGGCTAGCTGTCGATGGTCGTATTTCTCCTGACAAACGTCAAACATTTTCGGTTTTTATTTTGTGCCCAAAAAGTATTAGATATTATGGAAAAAACAGTCTTTATTGTATTTAGGGGTTCGTTTCCCAGGTTTTCTAAAGTGTACATGTTATGGCCGGAGTCCCATACAAAAATGAAACGTCTCCTTTATCCAATAAAATATGTTACTTAAATTGGACATTTCATTTAGATTAAAATATGCCTTTACATCATATCATTTAAATAAATAGTTTAAAAGGTATCACAAATTTAAAATTACACGTAACAAAATAATTATGGTTGACGGCACAGCGATAGGAGTCAATAACCTTTTCCTCGGCTATTAAGTATGTAATCCCGGTAGTACGTTCCTGTGGGATATTTTTGACACCCACGCGGGCGAAGCCGCAGGCAAAATCTAGTATAACATAAAGCCTGTACGCTAAAAAACACCTACAGTGCCTACACTTGAACAGAGGTGTCGAGTACAACCCCATCCCACCAATAAGTTTGAAGTCACATTTAATATGAGGCGAGCCTATTGCCATTTTGCCCAGTTAGCACAAATCCACGCACCTTGAGGGAGTATAATTTATTATTTAAATGTTATGAAAATAACCAAGTTTAATTACTTTAATAAAAACAAAGTACTGCCTGCCAAAACATGTAAGGCCGCCCCTGGTAAACTCACCTAAAATTAGGCGCCGAAGCTAGATCCAACCCCAGACAAGCCAAATTAATGGCGAAGTAGCTCGTCATGAAGAGAACAGAGTTGACCTGTGCAATGGCGTTGAGCGAGTCGGCCATGATGCCAACCTGCACTAGCAGCCAGGATGCGAGCACTGCTACCACTGGGTTACCGGAGCGGGATACCATCGGGCGGAGGAGGAAACCTGGGGGAGAAGGTGGAAATAGAAAGTGATATAAGTGTTGATACGAAGCATTTTTGAAGTGAAAACTTCTTTAGGCGCGTTGGGCATTTTTTTAATGGGAAAAAACAATTGAACTCGCGACACTGTTACCGACACTTCATTTTTGTAAATACGATTGTGCTCTTTATTTATATTACGTTACGGATCAATGTTCTATCCAAGTATTTTTACATAAAGGTTTAGGAAGTATTTTTTTTTGTAACCGCAATTGTGCTCTTTATTTAGATATGGTTACGGACCAATGTTCTATACAAGTATTTTTCTTTCATCAAGGTGATCTTTTTCAAGTTTTCACTTCTGTCGGTACTCCCGGAGTGCCACTGTTTTTTTTGTCATTACATTGATATAAACGAGGCAAAAGGACTATGTAAGGATCGAAGCAGGTGGCGTTCTGTAGTTTCTGCCTACCTCCATGGGAAGAAGGCGTGAGTTTATGTATGTACATTGATATGTTTATGACTTTGGCTTGGCTATGAAGGGGCTTGTGGCTAAATTATAACAGCCGCATGTGTCGCTCTATCAGGTTAAGCTACCCTTGCCGCTGCTGGTCTGTGGACGGGTGACCATCTTTACATACCAAGACCCCTCCGTGCCTCGGAGAGCACGTTAAGCCGTTGGTCCCGGCTGTCATTCGTAGATCTTTGACAGTTATTACGGGTCGTCAGAAGCCCAAAAGTCTAACAACCAATTTTACCAAAGTGTATCGTGTTACCCAGTAACTGAGTTGTGGAGGTCAGATAGGCAGTCGCTCTATGTAAAATACTGGTCACCTGCATCCGGTTAGACTGGAAGCCGACCCTAACATAGTTGGGAAAAGGCTAGGCAGATGATGTGATTGATATATTTATGACAGCAATTTACTTGATGAGATTTGATTATTAACAATGAGCATAACTGCTATGGAGGCACAATTCAACCTACATTTGTTACCATCGAAAATTTTGTACAGTTTTTACCTCACGAAGCGACACGCGCTTTACTTGTGGTGACCAAGTGCAGAAACATGCTTTGAAAGTGTGTATAAGCGCAGGAGCTCTCGGTACCGTCAGAGACAGTGGCGAAGTCGAAAGTGTGTGTGTGTGCGTTATGTGCTGATGCTATTCGTCTACACTTGTTTACCACAAGTAAAGCGCGCGTAGCTTACTAACTACATAACATAACATAACATCACGCCTTGTTTCCCCGAAGGGTTGGGCAGAGGTATCCCAGTAGCAGGTACACCCACATTTCGCCAGTTATGTTCAAGTCCCATGTAATAGGGGGCGAGCCTATTGCCATCAACCGGGCACAAATCCAGACTCCGAGCTGATACTGAGAAATTTCAGATAGAAAAACCCAATAACACTTTGCCCGACCCGAGAATCGAACCCAGGACCTCATGCTCAGCAGTAGCGCTTGCGACCACTAGACCAACTAGCTTACTAACTACTATAAAAGATTATGATGTTTTTAGCATTTTTTTTATTACTGTTCTATTTGAAGTAACTTACCATATATGTTATCTTTCGCTAAAGCTTCCAGTACTCTTGAAGCACCGATTAAATTGGATAGACCAGCGGAGAACGTAGCCATTAGCATACCTGTAAATAAAATACATTTTTAACAAAAATCGTCTCTTCTCTCTTGAAGTACTGGTCAATCTTTAATGCTAATTTTTCCGAGTCGTTACGAGCTCGAACGGTATTATATAATCATAAGTTCAACAGACAAGGCGTGGTGACCTTGCTGGGTCATACACTCATGACCAAGAACTCCGTTAGAGCTCAAAATTCGTCGGACAAACCAGAAATAAATACAGGAATTTAAACCTTAGTACTACTTAACACATCGTCAGGAAACCGGTAAGTCCTAGAACTAAAAATTCGAAGACATGTGACTTCTCCCAACCCCCACTGGGCCCGCGTGGTGGATTTCGGCCCACGCCTGTTCTCAGTAGGAACGTTATAGGCAGATTTTGCTTAAGAACGCGGCGACGCATGAAATGTCCATACAAACGTAATACCTAAATCATTTGCAATTTGGGCATATTTCCACCATATTATGTTGTTATTCGGATTTAGACAGTGTTTATCTAGGCTCCTACATCTTGTTTTTTCCAAAAAACTTTTCTAAAATGAAGCTTAAACGAATTTAATTTCGCACATTTTTACAGCGTAAATGACATGTCTTTATATTGTTGTTTCTGTATTATAAACAACAATATTTATAATATTGTTTCTGCAGAAGCATAGCTTATATCATTAAGTTACAAATTATCGAAAAAAAAAAAATGATTTTTTTTTAAGTTTTCATTCATGATTTTTGGTATTACGGAACAAATCCAAATTAATCATAAATTTTCGAAACCTAGTAGTGCTATCGCGTCAAACAATAATTGTCAATGTGTGCGTGGTAGTATTGCTCACTGTAGGTGTATATCGTTCCGACAGGCACTCACACTAGCGCAACGTGCTTGGAATTAAATTTTGCAAACATCTCGAATTGTAGTTGCGAGCCGTGTTCGCAGGCCTCTAAGTACTATTTTAATCATTGTTTTTGTCCTAGTTCGTGCCGGGAATGAGAAAAGATACTGAGGGTGAAATCACACTTTTTTTTAACTACAACGGGGAAACTCTTGGCCTTCATCTCACCTTATGGTAAGTGATGATCAGGCCGAAGGTGGCAGCGAGCTTTAACCAGAGTCCTCAACCATAGAGGAACTGGCTATCTTACCTCTAACTGCCGAAACACAACAATGCTACACTATTCAATCACTTGCACGCACGGCTCAGCATCCGCACTGACAGTGCTTATGCGTGCATATGGACATTTCGCTTTAGTGTTTATTGGCATGAGGAACAGGGTGTAAAGTTCACTCATCCACTATAGAAAAGGGAGGATCTTCCGACCAGACGGGTGTTGTGTCTGGCGGGCAACTGCCCAATGGTTTGAAGTTGAAATCTTGTATCTATGTCGATCGCTCGGTAAACTCTAATTGCGCGATGCAGGATTTGTGTGACGTCATGTCTATGCTGCGTAGTTCGTATGTGGCAGTGTAACCGCTACAAGTGAATGACATCTCTAAGTGGCAGAAGAAGATAGAGATACAGAAAAATGCTGATCCGTGTACGATTTTACTCTAAACCCCTGAACTTCACTCACCGACAGCTATAAAAGGAGGCCACACGTTAATAGGCAGTAAATACACGTAGTTGTTGATGAGCAGGTCGCGCGAGCACGTCGCGGCCGTGAGCAGGCTCAGCGCGATGTACGAGATGAACGTGAACAGCAGCGCCGCCAGCGTGCCGAACGGGATGCTGCGGGATGGATTCTTTAGTTCACCTGGGGGTAAAAGAAAGATCTTTTTTTACACATAAAATTAAATCTCACTTCCCTAAGACAGAAGAGTAACGGTGGAGTTTCTTGCCCATTCTTCTCCGTACGGGAGTTTGTTGGGAGTTTCTCGGGAGTTTGTTGTGCCACTTCTTCTTCCCAGCTAAAGGCACTAGGAAGTGGTGAAGGGTGGGCATTTTTGGGGGACTGTCTTATGTAATTTTGACGTTCGAAAAGTGAGAGAGATGATTCTCAGCCTAATTTGAATAAATGACTTTTGAATTTTTACGAAATTACTTTTTGGAGGGGACAAATAGAATAAATTCTATTTTCTTGTTAATGTTGACGTTCAAAAGTGCCTGTTAATGGCTTACTTGAAATAAATGACTTTGACTATTACTGCCCACATTTCACCATATTTTATGTTTTTCCCATGTAATGGGTGCGATTTTTTTTTTAAAGAGACCTCTGTACAGCGCCCGATATGACAACACGCCGTATTCAGGTTCGCGACAAGTCAATCGTCATCCTGAGGATGCCTCGTTGAGAGGTAAAACACGTGTCGATTTTTTACAGGGTTTTTTATGGCTCTTTAGGAATAGTTAAGCGGAATAGGTTACTAAATATAACAACTTCTATTGTATTTTATAATGGATTTCCCTAAGGTCGCGCCTATATCAATTAACTATCGTAATACGTTGATATTAAACTTACATATAATAAAGAAATATCAATGTGTTTTCAAGTTGTAAATAACATAATATTATAACATCACGCCGGTATTCCCCAAAGGGATAGGCAGAGGTGTACCACTAGTTCACATTTCGCCAGTTATGTTTAAGTCCCATGTAATAGGGGGCGAGCCTATTGCCATCAACCGAAAACAAAGCCTGACTCCAGGCTGCTACTGAGAAATTCCAGATAGATAAACCAATAACACTGCCCAACCCGGGAATCGAACCCAGGACCTCATGCTCAGTAGTAGCGCTTATTTTTTTTTTTTTTGGGTGGGAAATTATCAAATAACTTCTCCCGCTCTGGATGGAGCAGGAGGGCGTGTCAGACTCTTACTGACTAAAACCCACCCGTGTTCTTGCAGTTGCCATGTTGCCGGGGGCCACGATGTCCCTTTCGGCCTTATTCGCAACCCCGGCAGTAGCACTTGCCCGGCAGTGGCACGAACACTAAACCAATGAGGCAGTAAAATATATAAGTAAATAATAATATTGTTCAAAATGTCCATAACTTAACACTTACCACTCATGTTGGCCCCCGCCATGACCCCAGTCACCCCGGTGAATAAGACCCCGAAAACGCTTGCAAAATCCACCATCTGGCCGTCCGTAGTGGTGTAGTCGCGGCCGTACGCGGGGTACAGGTTGTCATACAGCGTGCTCGAGTTCAGACCAGTGTAGGGGAAACTTGTTATGTTCACAATGTGATTCGTGTCTGGTTTTTCTATCTACAAAAAAATTTGAGAAATAGATAGGTTAGTACATTATAAAACCTAGTCTGCACCTAATCTGCAATGAGCAAGCGTGATTATCAATACTTTCTTTGATAGGTATAGTCTCATAATTGGTT